>CM063449.1:28724285-30018571 GCA_032191425.1 Lymantria dispar | reverse complement strand
ATAATTTTCTTGCTGCAACATTATCTGCTTACATTCGCTAATATATTGCTACTCATTTCATCATCATCACCACTTCAGCTCATAGTCATAGTCCCACTGTTGGGCTCGAGCCGCCTCCACAATAGAAGGCAAATTGACCTACTATACCACGCTGGTCGTCTGACCAGCGTGGTATAGTAGGTCAATTTCCCGTATGCATCTGTGTTTATTGTTTTTATTTCGAGTTTTCCTTCTCTTGCATAGATATTATATCCATATTGCAATTACTCCGTCACCACACGAAAAGACTCACGCCCAGGTAAAGAAAACAAATGGCGAAATGTGACGGATTTTAATTAGCTGCCCTAGATTTCTCTGTTCAATAGAAATGCAATCCCCCATTATATCTACGTAAATACCTACGATGAAAAATTTTCAAATTTCAATTCACATTCAGCTCCCTATTCAATATTCGTTGAAATCCCTCGACTCTGGATTGAAATTTTCTATCTACATTTCAAATTTATTCTGATTCGTAATTACCTATATTTTTACGTTCAAATCATTTTTTAAACCGCATTGGCTCATCTTTATTTATAAATTTCTTGTGTATGTCACTAAACTCCTCCTAAACGGATGGACCGATTTGATAAAATTTTTTGTGTGTGTTCAAAGGGATTCGAGAATGGTTTAGATTCACAATTTGACCCAGTAGGTGGCGCTGCTAATATTTTATTTGAACAGAACAACGTCTGTCAGGTCAGCTAGTACTAATATAATATTAACTACAAATATCATAACTCCTGGTGGTAACGGAGTAAGAATTCAATTCACCACCCTCTTTCTACCCATAGTTGTCATAAAAGACGACTAAAGGATACTAAATACATATCATAACTGAACAAAAGAAGAAAAACTTGAAATAAAACCCCATACGAACACGTCCGACCAGCGTGATATCATCATCGTCACAGCTCATATAGGTTCCACCGTAGGGCTCGAGCCTCCTCCATAATGGAAGAGAAATTGACATACTATACCACGCTTAAGATAAATTATTGTCAGCATCAATTCCGGTCGCGATATCGTTTAATATAATCAATCAATCAAACTTATAGAACAATAGTTATCAACTCAAATCGTTCAGTCTTAACCTTATCGTATCAATTAATCAACTGGATTATTTATAGATATAATGAAACATTATATACTTATAGCTCCTCGCGTGGTGATGATTGAATAAGTTATGTTAGCATCGCTCACTATCCCGTGAGCGTCGCAAAAATCTTCTCAATTATCACCACATAAGCAGCAGGATTTCGATGTGAAACATCTATAGGCGAGAGTGAACCTGATCGTTGACGTGGCGTAAATACCACGTGGCGTTACGACGTCACGCTATATGATGGAATACGCGAGAGTAAAACTGATAGTTGAAACGTGGGGTTATGTATATATACATATACGTAGTCTATACGTAGTAATGTCTGAGTGAGACGGAGCGGCACGATGTTGTGCACAAGCGACTGTGCGCTGTCTCGCCGCAATGAACTGATATACATATACTAATGAGAATAAATGTTTATTGAATAAAAATCATCATTTTCTGGAAAAAGTCGTAATTTTTTATTAATACTTCTTGCCATATTAGCTCTGTTCTTTTATGTATATATACTTGTACAAAATAATTTCGATGTTTCACATCTGCCAGGCGTCCTGAGCGACAACTCCCTTTTTTCTACCTCTGCTACTGCAGGTAGGCCAATGTCCAACAGTTGACATCCATGGATACTGTTATTCATCATTACACCCTGCCTCTATCTCAATTGGGTCCCCAAGGGTAGGGATATGATTTGGAGGGAAAATAATCGATTAATTAAATAATCGATTCTTTGCTCTTCAAAAAAAAATCGATAATAAAATAATCGATTAATTAAAAATAAATATTTTTTTTCTTTTTTTAGGAATTGTGAGCTTTATTTTCTAGTATAGTATGAAACAGCACGCATAATCGTGATGACCTTTTTTTTAAGGAAATCTGGCAGTAAAAAATCGATTAATTTTGATATAAAAATAATCGATTTTTTTCGATCGATTAATTTTAATATAAAAATAATCGATATTTTTATTTTGATAATCGAAAATAAAAATACATTATTACAAAAAAAAAATTGATTAATAATCGATTATTATAAAAATCGATTATTTTTTCACATCCCTACCCAAGGGTCAAAGCAATATGCTTTCCTCTTCCATTATCTATACTGCTAAAATTATTTGAAATAGTTTTATACCCGGTTGCTCGCCTGACGTCAATCCTCATCGGGGATATAATTATTGACCTTGACCTTGGAATTGTTGCATCACATAGATGCCCAGGTCGATATAAGACTCATACTCGTTTTTACGACACCCTCGAGCAATCTAAGGCTTGATGGTATTCATAGACGGTACCACACAGCAATAAGGTGATGATTACACTGTTATAAATAAATAAAGATAAACTGTGCATCTAAAGTTATGCATAATTTATATACTTTTATAGCTATACCCCTTCATTCATTTCAGCTGAAATATATCCCACTGGTGGGCTCGAGCCTACGCCAAAATAGGAGTGAAGACCTACTATACCATGCTGATCCGAAGTATTGGTATAGGATTTCATTATAGTTTTTCATCTTTTGCATAGTTGTTATATGCATATAATATCTCTTACTCGTCTTTTATGACACCCATGTACAAAATATGTGATGAAATGTATTCTTATGCCATCACCATATAAAAGTACAGGATGGCTTTTAATTTTAGTTACAGGAACATAAAAGTACAGGATTAGTTTTAGTTACAGGGACATAAAAGTACAGGATAACTTTCAGTTTTAGATACAGGAACATAAAAGTACAGGACAACGGAAAGTATAGTTACACAGAATGAACGTACTATTGTATCAGTTATAGTTTCAAATTCATGCTTGTTATAGACAAGTTCTTAGTAGATAAATTTCTTTTAGACTATAGCTTGACTGGACCCTATCAAGTTACCCTATCAATTGAGCAACAGCAAGCCAACATGTAGTCTTATAATCTACCGGGCGATCTTTCTCTGCTTTCTCAAGAAACCCTTCAGTATCCTACCCTGTAATGTTAGATAAATATAATAACACCATTTCCTCAATCCGAGTAATTGAACTGAAATTATCACTACAGGAATAACGACTTACTCTCTCAACTAGTACAAACAATATCTCAAAGGAATTATATAATTTCAACTTTAATTAGAAACAGATTTAATTAAAACTCCATTTCAAACTGTTGTAAATGTTTTCATTCGATTTATCTTTTCATGTAACTGGGTTATCATTTCATAACTTTGAATCACATCTGCCTTTACTAATTCAAATATTTTAATGAGAATGTTAAGTTTTCTTTCCATATGGTAACGGAGTAAGAATACAAATCATCACGCCTGTGGGTATCGTAAAACATGACTAAGAAATATAATATGCATATAACATATATTCGTTTCAGAGTCCCTATATGGGTCCCATTACTGAGCTAGAGCCTCCTCCAATGGGAGAGGATTTTGCATACTATGGCTGGTCAGACGTGTTGGTTAGTATTTTATTTCAAGTTTTTATCGCTTGCATAGATGTTACCTGTACATTATAAAGTACACACCTTTTTTTTTTGGGATGGTCAACGCAAACGCCATCCCCTCCGTCCAGGGTGACGAAAACGAAGCGCGCGGCGCCATAACCCACCGTATCTCCTCTCCTTTGCTATTGGGCCGACCACCAGTACCGAGTTCCTTGTCGTCCACGGTCAATCCGGTGGGTTACCGGTAAGGGTATCCTCCCTTACTCCAAAACCTCTCTCGGGACGTCGGTTGCCTTCGCGCGAACAGCCTCTCTGTGGGTGACGGACTAATCTCCGGTCCGGTCACCCGCGGCCTCGGCTAGGGATAATTAGCCGTCTTTTACGTCTTTTACCCATGGGTAAGAAAGGGCGTAGTGATTTTTATCCTTACTCCGTCACCACATGGAGCAAATATATATACTTAACATTAATGCTAGATAAGAAACCTATACTGACCTACCTATATCGACCTAATTCGTCTGATCAGCGTGTTAACTAGGTAATTTTTTTTCCAAATGTGGAGGAGGCTCAAGCCCAGCAGTGGGTTGTATATGAGCTGAAATTATGATGTTAAGTTTTAACTTTACAATATTTGAGATATTATTTTAATTAAAATATATTTCAAATTAAGCATCGCCCTCGCTATAAAATAAATAATTCATATTTAGAACTATAACGCTATTGTACAATCCATAATTCAATTTACTTAAATTACAAATAGTGGAACAAAGTTCTGCTAATCTTCTGATCTTAGAATAATAACGTATAGAATCTTAAAATAATAACGTATAGAAGGTAAGTTTGCGCACAAAAAGTAAAGCATTTCAATTGGAGCCTAATGGAGCTTACGCCGGAACCGTTCCGTAATGTACAAGGTCTCTGTACTGCACGTACGTACGTAACTCTTAAAAAATAAATAGGTAATTATGGCGGCTTGTTCATTCAAATGGTGTCAGAACGCATTTGAAAAACATAAAAAGGTAAAAAGGTTTTTAACATTACTTTTAAAAGTATTTCAACAATTAATGTTAATAAAAACAAAATTTGATTTCATGATTTGTACTCGTATAGTGGTATGTGTGTGTGTAGGTGTGTACTCGCCTACGTGCATGTAATATTTTTGGCTTCATTTTTTTGATCGCTTAAGTATCGACACTATCCTTCTATACGTTATTATTCTAAGCTTTTGATATACTAATTGTATACTTGGCGGAGTAGTGTGAGTAGCTCTTTTTCGTACTGAGTGATAGGGTTCAATCCCCACGCAGAGCAAAACTCTGTACGATTCTCTGCATTTTCTGAATCTGGGTGTTGCTTGTCTGCGGGCTAAGAATATAAAATATGATTTAATTTTAACCTCGAAAAAATATGTAAAATAGCGGGAAACGATTGAAGTTCCTAATATAGTAAACACATTCCAAATTCAAATTTAACGATAGAAGTTCCCAGTATAATAAACACATTCCAAATTTAAATTTAAAAGAATAAAAATTTGGATGTCGTAACTTTAAGGCCAAACTTGTTATAGATAAAATGCCCAGTCTCAAAACTGCATATTCACAAAATTATGACCTATCTAAAAAAACACATTACTTGACAGTACCTGCATTAGGTATTATATCTAAGTGGACCTATTCATTTTCACGTCGAGCATTTCTTTTCATAACCACAAAAAGAAATATAATTTATGAATGGAGGGGAAAAAGCAGTATTGCCTGAGGTTGATAAATTCGAGGTCATTTCGTAATATAATGATAAAAAATAAGCCTAGCTTCAATGCCGAAAAAAAGCTTACATGTGATTTATGAATTATTTGATTTGCAAAAATCTTAGTAGCTTTTAATGATGTGTGAAATTGCTGGTATCACGAAAGCTCCATTGACTGCAATTTTAGGGTAGGATGAATGGTTTTTGTGGTAAAATGTTACCATTTTAGTCTGAATTTCGGCGAATTAGTTATCGCTCTTAACAAAAGCATACATCTTGTGTGTATGATGACGTCATCATTATCATCCTCATCCTGCTCTTATCCTTATATACTTGGAGTCATTGCAATATATACTCTTTTTCCATCTTACATATCGCAAAAGTAATCAGCAATAGTTTTATAATAGGCCACCCGTTTGACATCAGCTCTTGGGAAATTATTGATCAGGCGGCATCAGGTGGAGTTGGCCCAGGTAAATCTAAAGCTATTAGTCGTATTTTATGACATGTACAAGCGATATAAGGATTGATAATATCTGGGTATGAAGCAATTATTTTTTTATTAAGAAAACAACAAAAAATATTATTACACATTGTAAATAAAACTACTTTACGAATTTTATCGCCTTTGTATTTAATTTTTGCATTTAACTTTACAGTGTTCATGGTCACGGACGGACTGGAGCGGACGGGAGTCCGCCCGTGGCCATGAACGCTGTTAAGTGTGCAAAACGTCGGGCAATTAATAATCAGATACAAACGCCAAGAAACCTATTGCTAACAACATCTGTCTATCTATGAATCCTTCTAGCAAAGTCCACAGTCACACAAATTTGCCAGATGAATACTCCTGTCCATTATTTCGGTAAGCTCTGTACTATAATATATTAAAAGTGCGTCCTACTTTGTCTTTTGTCTACTATACTATACTATATTCTTAGCCTCTTATCACATAAAAAATGGGCTAACGATTTTAAAAATAATAATAATAATTCTAATAACCTCTGGGCTAGTCGTTATCTCACTATGGAACTAACGTAAACCTCGGAGGAACATTATATGGCTCTCTACGTTCTTTTGATATAAAAGAAAAAATGTATGACAAGATTTATAGGAAAGCCAATAAACCGCAGGACAGCTTGTGGTGTGCTGAACGTGAGTGGCGACACTGCGGTCCTGAGTGCCCCAGAGAGTTGGTCAGGGCCTCGTATCCAGCTCGCCTTTATTGGCTGGCTGGGGTGGCAACCGAAGAGTGCCTGCAGGACTCTCAACTCTGGCTTGCCTTAAGTGGCTGATCAGAGAGGGGTCGCCAGAGCTATATATATGCTCGGGGGTGGAAGTGTCATTTTCAAGGGCATAACTACGGGGAAACCACTGCAATGGTGAAACCGGCGCCGCACCGCTCGACACCCCAAGCCACTTGCACCAATGTTGCCCCCCTGTTGCCCGTATGGCCTGCGTGTCTGTGGCGACCGTTTGGGGGGGGGCCCATTCAGTGAGTTGGCGAGTCACCGTCTGCCAAAGTTCAAAACGATTAAGGTATTGAAGGCAGACGACAGTTTCAAATCAATAGTTTTCGGTTTGCAGTCCATTTAACCTCCAACCCCATAATCATGTATTAGATATCATCATCACACAATATTTTTACACCTATCGTTGGCAGTCCACGTGTGTTATGTGCAGACGTGGAGTGTCATCGGTAGACGTCCCATCCCATTTTACATTAAATTTCTCCAAAGGCCTCTGCGTGTTGGATCCATATCCCCATGTAAGCCTTTCAAAGGACCGGGTATCTTGCCTTGGAAGATAGCCGTGAATCAGAGATTCCAATAATAATTAATTAATCTAATTTTGATTTCAATAGAATTTTCTAGATTAAGTTATTTACATCAAGCATTAACTTCGTTAAAATTATAATTTGGATGTCTCATAACTTCTAAATAGGAAAAAAATCTCGTTTAACTTCCAACTCTTTTTAAATGTCCTGCCTAACTTTTTTAATATCCCCTAAAAATGTTTAATGTTGACTTATAACGAGGACTCTCAAGCGGCTCGCGACATTAGCCTAAAAAACCTTTTTAGAAATCTCAGTGACATAAAATGTTCGGCTTTAATAGACTAGACAGAAATACTTTGACAATATTATTACTGGCCAAGTCAATACTTTATGTCTTAAGAATTAAAGTGTAAAGGTGGTGTACCCAATATCACGGCTCTATTTTGTTTTGTATTTTAAAAGGTTAAGGAAATATATTAGTAGAAAGCAATTAGACGACTTTGTGATAATGAAGCAGCAAATTTACCTTTCGATCATTACTAGTAAAACAAATGTAATATCTAAAAAACTCTCTACGACCAAATCGATAATATTACAAGAGTCATAGAGTACGTTGATTTGTTAGTACACAGGTATGGCCTTTTTATCGTATACTAATAATTAAAATTAGTAGCCGCTTCAAAAGCAGGGACGACCTACTTATTTCTTAAAAAAATAATCAGCCGATCTGTAATAATCAGCCAAACTTGGGGCTTTTACTTATTATTTTTTTACAGTACAGTACAATTTAAACGCCAAATCCATTTATCTATTAAGTATATATGTTGTACTTTGCTGAAACAGAATTGAAAATTAAAATTTAATGTTAAAGTTCCAGATTATTTTTACAAAAATTTTAACGAAAGTTCACGGGAAAAATATGTCATTTATTTCAAATGTATGAAATCTCATAAAAATACCTAAAACACGTCGTCGTTCATAATAAAAACAGTTTAAAATCGAACCAGGTAACTCGTGTTCAAATAACTTGGATTTCGACCATAAGGTGGATAGTATTTTTCATTATATGTATAGGGGTAATGAAGAATACTATTTAAAAATTCGGTTATTGTAAAAGTCTAAATATAAAAAAAAAACAATGAATATCACTAAAGAAAGGAAAATGTAGTAAAAAAATTTAGTGTAAAAAAATGTTAGCATGGCTTGGAAGGCCAATCAGTTATGTACATTGTATTTTTTGTTAAAGATCCTTGCATCATCATCATCGCAGCCCACATATTACCCACAGCTGGGCTTGGGCCTCCTCCGCAATGGCAGGGCCATACCAAGCTGGTCAGACATGCTGGCATAGGGTTTCATTTCGATTTTTCCTTCTCTTTCAACAGATGTGCATATTATATTCCATTGTTGTCTTTTGCGACATCCACGGGCAAGATAGGGAGTGGTGAATTATATTTTGTCCGTGTGGTGACGGAGTAAGAATACAATTCACCACTCCCTATCTTGCCCGTGGATGTCGTATAAGACGACTATGGGATATAATGTGCACATAACATCTGTGCAAGAGAAGGAAAACTCGAAATGAAACCCTATACCAACATGTCTGACCAGCATGGTATAGTAGGTCAAATTCCCTCCCATTGTGGAGGAGGCCCGAGCCCAACAGTGGGACGTATGTGGGCTGCGATGATGATGATGATGATGATGATGATGAATTATATTTTTACTCCATCACCACACGGCTGATTTATTTTTTTAGTAATGTATGTGTTTGCCGTATCATGAGGAAATGAGGAGACAATTCATAACCATCTTACCGTAAAAGTGATATAGTAAGGTCGCGTTGCCTCCCATTGTAGAAGAGGCTCGAATCAAGCAATCGGACGTATATGAGTTGTGATGAATTAATGAATAACTGTAGGTATTACCAAGAAATAGTTAAAGATAATTTTATAAATCAAAAGCCTTTTGGTAAGACAAAGTAAGCCGCACTTTAAAAACAAAACTTAATATTAATTTAGCATTATGTCCTCTGAGTTGTCTTGCCGGATCTTTCTCAGTGTGGCCGCTTTCCGATCTAGATTTGTTTAGATTTTTTAAATTAATAATTTGTCATAATAATTACTACAAATTTAATGTTTAATAATTACTAACCATAAATACTGGCAATAAATTTGTACCAAAATGTGAGTCAATATTTAATAACTAATTTTCTGTATTGGGTAGATAATTATAAATCTCTGTAATAAGGATGACGTGTTGGACGTGTAACATCTTAGTCCGCCCATGACCATGAACGCTGCAAAGTGATCGGAACATCGAGCAATCAAATACAATCGCGATAAATTCCGTAAAGTAGCTTTATTTACAATGTGTAATACTCGCGTAAACATTAGAAATCATTATCTATACCAATAAATAAAATTGGAGTGTCTGTTTGTAATGTCAAAATAATAGGCTTTTTTCATGCTCACACGGTTATTTGCACGACATCTATGCCTAAAATACAGATTAAAAAATTTTTGTCTGTCTGTATGTTTGTTCCGGGTAATCTTCAAAACGGCTGGACTGATTTCAAAAATTCTTTCACCAATGGAAAGCTATAATATCAGGCCGTAAACTAGGCTATATTTTATCCCGGTATTCCCACGGGAACGGGAACTACGCGGGTAAAACGACTAAAACCGAAGCGAAGCGAGGGCGGGTTGCTAGTGTTATATATAATTATTTCTGATAATTATTTTAATATTATAGCTTTCCATTGGTGAAAGAATTTTTGAAATCGGTCCAGCCGTTTTGAAGATTACCCGGAACAAACAGACAGACAGACAATTTTTTTTTAATCTGTATTATAGGCATAAGTGTCGTGCAAATAACCGTGTGAGCATGAAAATAGCCTATTATTTTGACATTACAAACAGACACTCCAATTTTATTTATTGATATAGATTATACATGAAATATATTTTTAGCGTTATCACAAATGCTGAAAAAGCATCTAAATTTTATGTTAGGTAGTAAAATCCAATACAGCTTTGATAAAAATAATATATCTTTGTATCTTCATTATCTTTCTTCTTTATTATTCATACATTTTTGGGTCTGAAGTTCCAGTCACTTTAGTATTTGAATATTATATTTTAAGCCTTTCTCGTTCAAGTAAATGAATAATAACGTAATGAGTGTTTTGAAATATATTATTAAAGGATTGATTATTAATAACATATTAATATTATCCTTAACATTAAGCCGCCGTAAAAAACTAGGACAGACAATTGTAGCTTCGAGGCATGGTAGTTAGATGGGGAAGTTTATAATCATCCAATTATTATTGGACAATTATATTGGCATATTCTTTAATAATAAATTTAAGTTTGTGACAACTGTCAGCAGTGCTCCAACGGGTATTAATTTTCTTTTAAATATATATACTACTAGCAACCCGCCCTCGCTTGGCTTCGGTTTTAGTCGTTTTACCCGCGTAGTTCCCGTTCCCGTGGGAATACAGGGATAAAATATAGTTAAGTTTACGCCCTGATATTATAGCTTTCCATTGGTGAAATAATTTTTGATATCGGTCCAGCCGTTTTGAAGATTACCCGGAACAAACAGACAGACAGACAAAAATGTTTTAATTTGTATTTTAGGCATAGGTGTCGTGCAAATAATCGTGTGAGAATGAAAAAAACCTATTATTTTGACATTACAAATAGACACTCCAATTTTATTTACTGGTATAGATATCATCTATTTTTATTATTTTATAGTGAAATAAAATAGATACAAATGCCAATACTTAAAAGTTTAGTAAATATAAATTAAGTTGTCTACGTTTAGCAATTGAAGCTATAAATAACAGTAAAAATACTTAAAATTAGCATTAAAAGCGAAATAATGTAACGCATTCTATCTTTTTCCTTCAGCCTATATACATTCTGTTAAAAGATTTATCGCATAATGATGGAGTAAGAATATATTTCACCATCCCCGATCTATACTCTATACTAATATCTAAAGCTGAAGAGTTTGTTTGAACGCGCTAATCTCAGGAACTACTGGTGCGATTTGAAAAATTATTTCAATGTTAGATAGCCCATTTATCAAGGAAGGCTTGGCTAAGGAAGGCCTTTTGAGAGCTTCCGCTGCATAAACGGCAAAATTTTCGCAAATACCGTGACAGACACGTATTATTAAAAAAAAATTTAACCTTCTACGTAAACAAAGTCTTGGGTTAAAGTTAGCGTTAGCCCAAATTCATTATCAATACCACGCGGACGAGGTCGCGAGCAGAAGCTAGTTATAGACATATCTAGCGAGTCATAAAAGACTAGGTAACACACATATAACATCTATACAAGAGCAGGAAAACTCGAAATTAGGTACTATACTAATCCATCTAATTACGCTAATTAATACTCGAGATCAATAGCGAGACGTATATTTGTATAATCTACCTAGTGTACCAAGCTGGTTAGACATAGGATTTTATTTCGAGTTTTCTCTCTCTCTTGCAGCGATGTTATCTGCATATTGTATCCCTTAGTCGCCTTAGGACATCAATAGCCAAGAAAGGGAGCAATGAATTATATTCTTACTCCGTCACTACATGAAAAGTCCTCCACAATGATAGTCATGATAGCCAGATCTAATATATCGGTTATACTAGCCAAAATACTATGTTCATGTCTATTAATTGAAACCACTAGCAACAGTCAATAACAGCTTAATATGCAAATTATCAATAATACTGGACTTGCATTGCGTGAAAGTGTATTTGGAGTTTGGAAGCATACAATTAAATACAATGATTTGCTTGTTGCAGGTGCTTGTATTGTCTCTACGAGAATCGGAATTACCAAGTAAGTAATTATCTTAATAATTATAACATGCTTTTGATAACGATTTCTGATGTTTACGCAAGTGTGTAATACATTGTGAATAAAACTATTTTACAAATTTTATCACGTTTGTATTAGATTTTTTATTGTTCGATTTTTCGAACACCACAGCGTTCATGGTCACGGGCGGACTGATGTTTTCGGTAGTTCAATAAGGGTGCTAGTTACTATGGTAAGATCTAGAGATAGAAGCTTAAATCAAGAGAAAGTGTTACTGTATTTTCTAAGGATTTTTATAAACATATTCTTAATAAAAAGTATAAAATTTGGGCTAGTGATTATATAACAGGATCATATTGCATTATATCCAATGATGACTATCGTCAGCCAATATTGAGTTCAGACGTCTTCGTGGAATGCAAGATGGTTTTATAAAACACTCTCGGAGACGAATTAGGGAATAGATTTGGTGACATGCGTTTCCAGAAGAGCATTGCTCGGCTTAGCTGATTTTTATGACACCTAAGTGCAAGTAAGGAGTGTTGAACCGTGACGGATATGCCTTTTACGTAAAACGAAACGTGTTATTACACAGCTATAAGCCTCAAGCTATCAACCGAAAGACCCATGATGACCATTGTTCTCATTATTTTCAAGCAATAGCTTTAAAGATTTCTGATGTTTACGCGAATATTACACATTTTAAATAAAACTATCTTTTCGAATTGTATTGCGTTTGTTTTGATTTCCCAACGTTACGAATATTTTTCAGCGTTTAAAGTCACGGGAGAATTAAGGTGACAATCCTCCCGAAATCAAAAATCAAATACAAAATCTATAAAATTAGTAAAATAATTGTATTTAAAGATAAAATATTACCTGGATCTTTATAAATTATTATATATTTGAGTTGAGTTTTTACTACAAAATATGCAATTTACAATTTTTCATTATAAAGGCATCTAGTCCAATTTTAATGCTAAATCATATAGTGTACTTAAGTTGGACTGTAGAAATATCAGTGAGGTGATAGCTTATTTAAGATCTCATTACTCCCCAAGAAGTTGTATCAAAATTTCATTTTAGAACAAATATTTTGCAATGTTTAACTCTTTAAAGATAATTAAAAAATTTAATGGATTTATAAAAGCCATAGCCGGCAAATAATACAGATAATTTAATTTGTTCAGACAGAAAATAGTTTCGAAACTTAATTAACTCAAACTTCGTTTTAATTTATTTTGTGAAGGATGTCAGTAGGTTTTGTAGTCAACTACAAAACGACAGACAAATTAATTTAGTTTTCATTATCAAAGAAGAAACTCGGTTACAATTTTTCATGCAGCTAGTATTTGTTTTTGATAATGAATTGATTTACATATAATATAGACAAGTACTGAAGCTGACTCATTAACCGATTAAATATAATAATAGCATCTTCAATTTTAGAAGTACGGGATACGCCGATCGAAGCTGTGTGACACCCGATCAAAACCTTAATCCTATCCCGTACTTCTTCTATTGTGGTGTGGGGTATATTGATTACCGTGGGAAAGTGGTGGGTCTCCCTTCCTTCGTTCCTTTTTTAAAATAAAAAGGGATTGCCGCTATGTATCGCCTAATTCAATCAATTATCTTAGCACCTTCAATAATGATTTCTGATGTTTACGCGAGTATTACACATCTATACCAATAAATAAAATTGGAGTGTCTGTTTGTAATGTCAAAATAATAGGCTTTTTTCATGCTCACACGGTTATTTGCACGACACCTATGCCTAAAATAGCAATAAAAAAATTTTTGTCTGTCTGTCTGTCTGTTTGTTCCGGGTAATCTTCAAAACGGCTGGACCGATTTCAATAATTCTTTCACCAATGGAAAGCTATAATATCAGGGCGTAAACTAGGATTTATTTTATCCCGGTATTCCCACGGGAACGGGAACTACGCGGGTAAAACGACTATAACCTATAACCGAAGCAAAGCGAGGGCGGATTGCTAGTTGGTAAATATATTAGTACCTTACCTTCAGTAAGTTCAATTTAAAACCAATTCTCACGCAATAGTTATTACATCATTTGTAATATTTATAGATGTAGAAACAGATTTAACAATAATTTATTTGCCATTAGTGGTTAAAGCACATAATGAATAGTTGATGTTTGTTATTTTTTACGATAATGCTTGATATTATTAATATTACAAGTATTCTGTAAAGGTAAATAGAACGAATGCAGGATGGATGAAGTGGCAACAGGTCTCGAAAACAATCTGTGACGCACGGATGCCCCTTAAACTTAAGAAGAAAATACACAAGAGTGTCATCAGACCTGTCGGTATGGTGTAGATGTGAATGTTGGGCATTGAAAAAGACGGATGAGAGATGGCTGCATGCTACTGAGATGCGTATGCTAAATGGATGAGTGGGGTTAGAAGGTTAGATTTATTGAAATGAGTGTATTAGGGGCAGCCTGAAATTGCCACCAGTGATAGATAAAATTAGGAGTGCAATATTGTGATATCTGATGTTTACGCGAGCACTACACATTGTAAATAAAATTACTTTTACGGATTATATCGCGTTTGTATATGCTGCAAAGTGTTCGAAACGTCGGGCAATCATAAATCAAATACAAACGCGATATAATCCGTAAAAGTAGTTTTATTTACAAAGTGTAATATTGTCTTGTTAGAGGCATGGACGTGAGCATCGTGGGAGACCCAAAAGAGATGGATGGATTGTGTTAATGAGAATATGCTTAAGAAAGCAGATATGACGGCTGACAAGAGTATATGGAAAGTAAGAACTAGTTGTACCGACCTCATTTAGTTTGGGATAAGGGCAGGATAATGACGCTGATAAGTATTCATTAAATTTTAGAACATTTATAATGTATATCTACCATTCATGGTTACCAAATGTAGGTAACTAATAAATTATTCGTGCTTGGTAAGTATCTATAACTTTCAAAATATACTTATACAGAATTAAAAGTACGCGTATACGCTACTACTACTAATAAAAGAAATATTTACTTATTTGCTATAAAAACGATGAAAAAGTTATTAATTATCGCTCGCTTTACTGATAAAAGACAACTTCTGCAGAAAATCTATACTTATATTAAAGGTATTCTCTATGGCTAATCCATAGCTCGGAAAGCAATATCCCTTCTAAGTCTAACCATAATACTATTATTCCTTTGGATTAGGAAAGTTTAATAGTACCTAAGCGTTCCATCCGTGTGGTGACGGAGTAAGAATACTATTCACCACTCCTTATCTTGCCCGTGGATGTCGTAAAAGACGACTATGGGATATAATATGCACATAACATCTGCGCAAGAGAAGGAAAACTCGAAATAAAACCCTATATCAACATGTCTGACCAGCATGGTATGGTAGGTCAAATTCCCTCCCATTGCGGAGGAGGCCCGAGCCCAATAGCGGGACGTATGTGGGCTGTGATGATGATGAAGCGTTCCATAGAAAAATGATACTTTACCTAATGTTATAAAATCAAGCGCTTATTATCTTCAATGTATTTGAAAATTATAAATTCTAGAAGAATACTTTTATATTCATATCATATTTTTATTAAAGAATAAGGATTTTAATTACTGTGCTTCAACTATATATTTCTAAAAAAAATACGTAGTATTTGTACGGATAATGTATTTCTATCAAAATGTGGTTCATAATTTAATAACTAATTTATTAGCGAGTAGATTTAAATCTCTGTAATAACGATGACTTGTTGGACATGATATATTTTAGTCCGCCCGTAATCATGAACGCTATAAAAAGCTCTAAACATTGGACAATCAAGAATTAAAAAATACAAATGCGATCAAATCCATAAGAACAGTTTTATTTACATTTTAATTCTAACTGGATTTGAAATGTTAATAATAGTTTTAACACAGCCAGGTCGATTAAACTTTGCGTGTGAAGTTGGTAATGACGTACCGTACGCTATTATTTTGTTAGCCACTAGCGTTTAATTATGATTATATCATTTTTAAATTAATATACTTACGGACACATTAAATAAAGTCATTGTTTTTAGAGCTCTATTTCCTTTCTATGAAGGTGACGTATGGTTAATTAATATTTCAATCCAATGTAATGCGATTCGAGTTTTAGGGTATACTAGCAACCCGCGTTCGCTTCGCTTCGGTTTCAGTGGCTTTACCCGCGTGGTTCCCAATCCCGTGGGAATACTGGGATAAATTAATATAGCCTAAGTTACTTCCTGATATTATAGCTTTCCATTGGTGAAAGAATTTTTGAAATCGGTCCAGCCGTTTTGAAGATTACCCGGAACAAACAGACAGACAGACAGACAAAAAAATATAAAATGATTTTTAGGCAAATGTATAGTGCAAATAACCGTGTGAGCATGAAAAAAATCTATTATTTTGACATTACAAAAAGACACTCCAGTTTTATTTATTGGTATAGATTTGTATTATCGTCATCTCAGCACACGTAAGTCCCACTGCTAGGCTTTAGCCTCCTCCATAATAAGTGCGAAATTGATCTACTTACACTATACTGGTCAGACGGGTTGGCATAGGGTTTTAATTTGTATTCTCTTTCTCTTGTATAAATGTTATTTGCATATCATTTCATTTAGTCATCTTTTACGACACCCACGGACAAGATAAGGAGTAGTGAATTGTATTCTTACTCCGTCATTTAAAGAGTAGTAAAAATTAACTGAAGTTTTACTAGTGCAATAGACAGGAGCACTGTACTGGAATATTGATAACACCTATTGCGATCGCTAACCCACTTGCCACGTTTAACGATTATGGCATTATACTCCTTTTGGGATGGCCTATGTCCATGTTTAACAGTGTACGTTGATAAGCTGACGGATGGATGAATTATGAAGCACATTTGTACTCATATAGGTGTAGAGAATTTCCTCACCAAATTACTTTTAAGATTTGAGATACGAAGTTTCAATGAGTTATATGTTTATCTATATATATATATAGGAGAGGCGCGTTTTGCGAGCGATATATTGACTCATCACCATATCTCTGGAACCATAAGGCGTACAGACTTGAAATTTGGCAGAAATATTCCTTTCGTCGAGTAGAGGTCAGCTAAGAACGGATTTTATGAAATTCCACCTGCAAGGGGTGTTGCGGGGGCGTTAACAATAATACACATATAAAGGAACAGGGTGAGCCGAAGCTACTGAAGCTAGAAAAATGAAATTTAGACTGTAGTTTCATTTTGTGACGTAGGCACTCTATGACAATTTTTTTTTTAACTCTACCCCTAACGGGGTGAAACGCAACGGAAAAGTTTGTATGGAAAGAAAAAAAATCTTTAGCTGCTGTCTTGAAATTAAGCACAAATACTCTTTAATAAAAATAAATAAACACGTGCTTTAGCGTTTGTCCATTTTCATCCTCTAAGGGTGTAAAATAGGTAGAAAGATGTCAGTATACTGACTTATCACAGAGCCGAAACTACTGAAGCCAGAAACATGAAATTTTGGCATTAGTTTCTTTGCGTGACGTAGAAACCTACTAAGAAAGGGTTTTTTGAAATTCAACCCCTAGGGAGGTAAACCGCAGTAACAAAGTTTGTATAAGGAGAAAAAAAAATCTACATCGATTTTCTTCAAATTCTCCAAAAATACTCTTTAGTAAAAATAAATAAACACGGGTTTCAGCATTTTTTAATTTTCACCCTCTAAGGGTTGTCATCTACACTAATATTATAAAGAGGAAACGTTCCTTACGAATAAACTCAAAAACTCCTGGACAGATCAAATTCAATAATTCTTTCACCATTAGAATGTTACAGTATCTCCGAGTAATATAGGCTATATTTTATCCCAGTATACCCACGGGAACGGGAACTACGCGAGTAAGACGACTGAAACCGAAGCGAAGCGAGGGCGGGTTGCTAGTAACATTTTATAGTAAGTGCGAGTCGAGTCGCGCACGAAGGGTTCCGTACCATTATCTATAAAAAAACCTCTTTCATTGTATGGGAGCCCCCTTAATTATTTATTTTATTTTAATTAATTATATTTAAAGAGAACATAAAACTAAATATTCTGTGAATAGTTAAAGCGTCTACCTATCACCGTTATTAGTTTCGAGCAAGAACAGGTAAAAAAATCAAGTATGTTGTATGGGAGCCCTCCTTAAATATTTATTTTATTTTATTTTTAGTACTTGTTATTATAGCGGCAATAGAAATACATCATCTGTGAAAATTTCAACTGTCTAGCTATCACCGTTCTTGAGATACATCCTGGTGACAGACGGACGGACGGACAGCGAAGTCTCAATAATAGGGTCCTGTTTTTATCCTTTGCGTATGGAACCCTAAAAAGGGACATTGACAAAACCATACCAAGGTTAAATAATTTAATAGGTGAAAGCTTTGGATCAACAAAATGATCATATATCTTTTTTAATTTAAAAAGATAAGTCCTGAGGAAATAATCCTTGTATTGCGGGGAATTCCACAATAGGAGGGACGCACGCTGATCAGACGTCTTGGGTTTTATTTCAAGTTTTTCCTCTTTAGTATAGATGTTACATGCATATTATTATATCCCTTAGTCATCTTTTATGACACCCGCGGGCATGAAAAGGGATGATGAATTGTATTCTTACTCTGTCACCATACCGAGAGATAACAATTCATATAGGCTCATATTCGTCCTACTGCTGGGCTCCAGCCTAATCTACAACAGAAGGGAAATTGACCACTAGTCTGACGGGTTGATATAGGATTTCATTTCGAGTTTTACTTCTCTTGCATAGATGTTATATGCATATTATATCCCTTAGTCGTCTTTTACGACACCCATGGGCAAGAAGCGGAATGGTAATGATTAGTATAGCATCATTATACAACTCAACTAAAATGACAACAAGTATAGAAACAAATTACTCAATTCTTTGATAATGATTTTGACGTTTTTAAAAAATTAATGCCTAGTTGTTTGCAAAGGTGATGACGGAAGAAGTGGTCGAACCACTTAATGTACACTTTGTACTAATGTACCTTCTTTGCAAAAGTAGGATAAATAATCTTACCCAAGCATTATTTCTGAGCAGATTCTGGATTTAGTCCAAAAGATAAGCAGCTTAGTGTTGGCACTTTACTAAATGTAAACACGTTTAGATATTTACGATTATGTTAAACTTTCAACTGATGGAATCGTAGACGTTCTCACCTAGTCTGTATTTAGGCCAGTTGTCAAAACGTAAAGCGTTTATAGATTTAATGTCTTAATGCTACCCACTTTAGTCTGAATGGTAAATATTATCTATTTTCGACTTGAGTTTGCTTACATAAAGATTACTCTGTTACGATGTGTGTACATTTATGAAAGTGAAACGTGAAATGCTTGTTTAGCTTACGAGGTATATGTAAACCTCTAATTAAGTGGTCTCTAATCTATCAGGCTTAGGCCTAAAGGGACATTTATTGCGTTAGAAATTTACATTTCAATATCGTTAAGAAGATTTTGCTTCCAATTGTGCTAGCAAACGCATGAACCTAATTTGTAATAGGCATTGCATTAGCCTTTAATTATCAGTTCTATTTTCTGCGTTAGGTGTGATAAGACTTTTGGTGACAATTTTAAGTTCTGTATTTCAATGTTTGTAAAGTTGCGATATAAGGACTTACTCCCGAAACCACGATCTTTAAAAACATCACAGAAATATTAATATTTGTTATTAAAATTTTATTTTTGTTTAATAATACACTAGCAACGCCCTGCGGTTTCACCCGCAGTTCCTCTTCCCGTGGGAATATCGGGCTAAATTATAGCCTATGTATTATTCTGATATGTTAGCTATATTATTGAGAAGTTTCATCAAAATCCATTCAGTAGTTTTTGCGTGACAGAGCAACAAACATCTGCATATGTTCACATCTTCACATACAAACTTTCGCGTTTATAATATTAGTAATATATATATATATATATATATATATATATATGTATATATATATATATACATATATATATATATATATATATATATATATATATATTATTACTTTATATATATACTACTACTATTATATATATATATATATATTTTTTTTTTATTGCAAACGGTGGCAAACGAGCAAACAGTACACCTGATGGTAAGTGTTGCTGCCACTCATGGATCTTTACAAGGCCGTTGCCTACCGCGAAGAAAGCGAAGGGAGTGTGAATGCGTGCATTGAGGCTCGGTGATACCAAGGGCACCACCAAAACCCTCCACACACAAACACCCTCAGAAAGTTGGGCTTCCGGCTATCTCGCTCACCGAACGAAGCGCAGTAACAAATTGCTACTACTCAGACGTAATAATAATAATAAAGTAATGATATAAGGAAAGGATAAGGATAGTTTCACTATATATTACGTTGAAGTTAGTAGGTACATTGACAACTTTTTAAATATTACTAAAAAACACTAATCGTTAGATATTGTAGTATGAATTTTATACTTTCCATCCAATATTACAATATTGACCTAAAAGTATTCAAGCATTATATTTTTACGCATGGCAACGGAGTAAGAATACAATTGTTGAGGCCATGAGAACCATAGTGGCCTAACTAATTTTTTTACAGTCATCATCATCTTGCTCTTATCCCAATTACTTGGGGTCGACGCAATATGTCATCTGTTTTGACATATTGCAAAAAGTTTCGGCAATGACTTTTATAACCGGCCGCCTGCCCGACGTCAACCCTCCTTTTTTTTTTTTTTTTTTGTTCACGCTGTGGAAATGCATTTACGCACAGTCCCCCGCCAGTGGGCGGAGGTTGTGTGGGACTCACCGGCCACGTCCGCAGCCGGAATACCCACTAAAACCACAGCGGCCCCTTCCGCGCTTTTACGGGGTGCCGGAGAGATCGTCTGATGACATTCAATCCCCGGCACCCCAACGTCTGGCCACGTCCTGTCGTCATTATTTAGGGCGGTGGGAGTAGGTGCGCATATTGTCGCCTCCTCCTCCCGGGTCGCCGGCGACGGAGCGAGTCAGCAGAGGCGCTTGCCTCGCGTTCTCGCTCCGCCGCTTCCTTCCTGGATATGACGGCCTCGCAAAATGAGGCCATAGACGACCAGTACCTGTCGCTGCCGAGCATCTTTGTGATAACGGTCGGCAGCGACAGGTCCGCTCCAAGAACCGCCGACAGGTCGTGGCGCTGAGGCCCCCAGGCGGGGCATACTTCTAATGTGTGACGCGCATCATCAGTTGGCGCGCCACACTCATGACATCCGGGGGCCTCTTCTCTTCTAATCATATGCAGGTACTTACCGAAGCACCTGCGCCATCCTAAATGTTAGGTTGCCGTGCTTCCTTGTGAGCCAGCGGTGGAGATGCGGCGCAACCGCCTCCACAGTCCCCCGCCCTGCTACGGGGGACTCAAGGTCTGCCCTCCATCGCCGGATAACCTCCCTCCGGGCCACTTCTTGCGCTCTGCCCAGTCTCCTTGCAGAGACTTGCTCGCCGTTGGCCCGCGCTGTGGCACGGAGCTGGTAAACTTCCGCCAACGCCTCAGCCACAAGCGGCCAAGGCGGGTCGCCTGCCAATAGCGTCGCTGCAGTCCAAGACACCGTACGGTAACCCCTGATCCATGTCCTCACCGCCATGATTCTCTGCGGTCGGCGCAGGAGGGCCTTGTTGTGGGCGGTGAGGGCCTCCGACCAGATAGGGGCACCATACAATGCCATGGACCGCAGGATTCCAGCGTAGAGACGCCGACAGGACGACCCAGGACCGCCAGTGTTTGGCAGAAGCCTTCCCAGCGCCGCGGCTGACTTGGTGAGCCTAGGGACGAGCTGGGCAAAGTGTGGCCCGAAATTCCATTTACTATCAAGGTGCAGGCCTAGATATTTCATCTGGGCCCGCACCGGCACGGCAACCCCAGACACACTGATATGTGCTCCTCGGGGGGGACCTCGACGTGGGCCATGAAATAGGAGGGCCTCAGTTTTATCTAACGAGACCCTCAGACCCAGCATGCCAATCCGGTCTACGACGAGTGCTACTCCTTCCTGTGATGTCAACCCTCCTTGGGAATGTAATCGTTGACCCAAATGGTACCAGATGGAGTTGGTCCGGGTCAATCTAGGGCTCTTAGTCGTCTTTTACGACACCCACGAGCAAAGCAAGGGTTGGTAGTATTCGAAGCCGCTACCACACAGCACAACTAACTAATTTTTTTACAGTATTGAGTTTATGTTTTCTTACAGATATAATTGAACATTTTGATAGAACCAAAGTGGCTTAAAAGAGATACAACGAATGTTTACTAAATGGCAGCATAATCATTGTTATGGTTTTTACTGTACTGTTTTTTATTTTCTATAGTACTCAAAAGGCTTATCCATTGAATTAGGCCAGTATGGTTCTCATGACCTCAATTCATCACCACCCCCTTTCTTGCCCGTGAGTGTTGTAAAAGACGACTAAAGGTTTATTGCAGATAACATATATGCAAGAGAAGGAAGACTCGAAATAAAACCTTATAATAACCCCTCTGACCAGCGTGGTGTAGTAGGTCGATTTTCCTCTCATTGTAAAGGAGGCTCGAGCCCAACAGTGGGACGTGTATAAGTGTGATGATGATAATGATTAATTGATTATATAGGCCCATGTCTCAGATTTTTTACTAAATAATTTACGTTGATTATACATTAATTAATGCATAAAGACAAAACTAGTACAAGGGGACCTCTTAATTTCAATACGGAGTACTTTCATTACAAAACATACGCAGATGCAGATTTCTGTAACAGCTGCATTTGGGACGAGACTAACGCTGATAATTGTGGCTAACGAACTGTTTCGTTGCAGCTGCCAAATGTTCTCACTCCACATATATGTTAATGCTTTTAGAGGTTAGCGTTTCTAAAGCTAATTAAGACAGGCAAAAGCTAAAGCTAAATAAAAACTAATTAAGATAACCAGTCTAAACTAACTTGGACTTGCAAGATGGCGTAGTGGTTAAGATACCGACCTACTGTGCCAGTGTCGTGGGTTCGAATCCCACGCAGGACGACACTTTGAATAGTCTTTAAGAAATAGGGAATAGTCTGTCACCCGCAGAGAGGCTGACCACATGAGGGCGACCGACATCCCTAGAGGGACGTTCGGGAGGGAGGGTACTCGAAAGGATATCCCGCCGGGCTGGCCATGGATAATAAGGAACTCAGTGCTGGTGGTCGGCCCAATGGCGAGGGGTAGGGAATACGGTGGGTTATGGGGCCGCGCGCTATCCTTTCATCATCCCGGACGAATTGGACGACGTGTGAGTTGCACATCCAGAAAGAAAAAATCGTTGTTCTGAGTCTGGATGTAATTTTTATCCGTTAATTATATGTTAGTAAAGTCCCCCGCAACACAAGGATTATTTCATTATGCAGGATGAAGTATTAAAAAGAAAAAGTTAATGAAAGTGGTACGCACGTTTTTCTTTTTTTTTTGTTAAGTGTATAACTGTTAGGCGCAGATGGCTTTGACAACTTGACGCGGACTCTGGTTGAGCGTTGAGGGCTATCAACCTGGTAAAAGTAAACCAAGCGACATTCTCAAGGACTCGCTGGAAGTAAAATGGGCGTGCTCACGTTAATAATAATGACTTTTGCGCGTCGCGGTTTCGCACCCCGATAGCGTGGATGGAATCCCGGATATTTGTGTGTAATGGTCTCAAAGGCCGTGTACGCTCTACGTTGAGCGAGTGTGATGAAATCGTCCTCCTTGTCGAGAACGTTTTTCTTAACTTATCCTCTTTGTAGTTATCCTCTTACCATGTATTGTATTTTACTTGATTATTAGAAGTTAAGATGAAACGTGTGGTGATGGAGTAGGAATACAATTAACCACTCCTTTTCTCTCTCATGGGTGTCGTAAGATAACACCTATGTATGAGAAAGAAAACTCGAAATATAAACTCTATACCAACCCATTTAACCAACGTGGTTATAGTAGGTCAATTGTCCTTCTACTATGGAGGAGGCTCGAGCCCTGCTCGAGTAGGACGTATATGAGCTGTGATGATGATGAGGACGAAATAATGGAATAAAAAATATTAATAAAAGAAACTGTTATTCGGAAATGACCTTCGCTTGCAAATATACCACAGAAGAATTACCGCATAGAATTAAATATAGTAATTGTTAAAAATTTAACTAAAAACAAGATATTACCTAAGAAAAAATTAACAATAAAGCTCAAAATAATCCATACTAATGGGTGAATTTCCCGGGAACAAAAATTACATGGCATCAATGAAATCGGTACTATAAAACACAGTTTTAATGTTCTAACATTTTTTTCTGGTTAGGTGAAATAGTAATCTATGTGTGGCACTAAATATTTAATTAATTAATATTAACAGATGCTCTAAAAAAAAAAAAAATCCTCTAAATCTTTCATTGCCGTGTTTGTCCACACATCACCTTGACGTGTATTATACATTTTTGATGACAATCTTTTGGTTATTTATATTAAAACCTAGTTTTATTTGATACGCGAATAGTTAAAGTATTGTTACGAAATACATTTCTTCATATATTTCAACAATACAACGAATGGTTAATAGAAATGCATTTGTCCTAGAACAACCTTTCATCGCCGAGTCCTAAATATATTTAAGAATATTGCTTCATCTTACGACTTACGTCCCTCACCCCTGTGTGCTATACGTTGCTTAGCAGTGTCGCTTGGTGCTCGACGAGGAATGACGTGCATATGTGCCTTCGTTTTCGCGCCACAAATGTAAGTATTCGATTTTTATATTACTGGACATTTTTACTTTCATCGCCGTGGATAGGTCTAACTTCTATTTAATAAGTTTGTCCTCTTGATTAAGCAAATAACAGAATGCCATTTATCTCATGTTTATTTGTGATGTGTTAATTACTGTGAATTATTAATAGATTTTTGATTACATGATGTTTTTGCCTTGATTTTCATCACCGTGCTCTCATTGCCGTGGTTACCACGGCCAAAATTTGCTATGGTAATGAAAAAAAGAGACGGCGATGAATCAAAATTTTCATTGCCATGCCTTTTAAAACAATTTAGTTTCATTGCCATGACCAGCTGTTTCATTTCCGTGACTTATGTTTTCATCGCCATGGCATGATTAAGAAAAGAAACAATCTGTACAGTACAGTCAACAACAAAAAGATATTTCCACGTTAATAGACACTCAAACATTACGATAGACATGCATACACTCACTTACACGCACACACATATATTACAGTCTAATTATAAACTTAGTAATGGATTGATTATTTTTAGAAAGCGAAGATGCCTAAACCGAAACTGTCTGAAGAGGAGAGAAAGGAAAGAAAAAGATTGGCCGAACAAAAGCGACGTGAAAAATTAAGAAGCGACCCTGTTTTACGAGAGGAGTACTTAAGAAAAGAAAGAGAAAGGTATGTAAAAAAGAAGGCTGCAGGAGTAGTTATACCTCGAAGTGCAATGACTTCGCAAAAACTTCGGAATCTTCGCAAGAAAAACTTGGTCAGTGCACTTGCTTCTTATAGAAAAAAGACAGCAATTCTTCGTAAGAACACACGTCCCGTGTCAACCGTGATGTTGAATATGCTGAAACACCAACTACAGAGCCAACTGAAAAGACTTTTGGGTTATCTCAAGTAGCTTCCAATGATAACATGCTGTTGACACCTAGACGTAGTTCGCGTCTTGAATCTTTAAATCCAAACTGGAATCACTGTGACAGTTTGAGGGTTGGAGTAAGTAGCTCAATTTTTTTGGCCACAAGTAGTCCAAAATACACACCTCAAGGATCACCGCAACTAGCACCAAACATCAGTATAGATTCTACATTACGTCCTGATAGCCCAGCATCGAATTCTTCTATTGCCACTTTAAAATTTCAACATGATTTGCAACAAAAATGCCGTAGATACCAAAAATCTAAACACTCTCAACTCGTTGCGTTACAAAAAAAATTTGCTCAAGTTGTCCGCGAAAGGAACTTATATAAGAAACGGTTTGAAAGACTTATTCAGAAAGGAAAAGATGGAGCTGCCAATAAAAGGAAAGAAAAACAGTCAGCGATAGATTTAAATAATAAGAGAGACACAAGTAACCAAAAACAAACACGAATCCGTCAAATTGTTTTAAAATTCTATGAAGAAGATGAAAATTCGAGCATGTGTCCAGGAAAAAAAGACGTGATAACAAGAAATGGAACTAAGAAACAGAAACGTTTAATGACAGACACTATAAAAAATTTACACAGAAAATACATAGAGTCTGGCTATCCACCTATTAGCTATGTAACGTTCTCATGTTTAAAACCTTTTTGGGTGGTACAACCAAAATTAAATATGCGCAACACATGCTTGTGTGAAAAACACGAGAACATGGATCTCCTAACGGAATCTCTAAAAAAGAATAATTTCATAAAAGAAAATTCGACAAGTGAGGTTATTAAGAGCATGTGTTGCGACATTTATAACTTAAGAGTGTCTACAGAGAAAATGTACTACGTGCAAAAACAGACATCTAATATACCAAGAAATTGATAACTCAGAAAAAGTTGTATATTGGGCCTGGGAAAAACAAAAAAAATCATATATTTAAAAATGGAATTGAGAAAACTGCCATCACCGTTGAAAAAGTACGACACCACGTAGAACCGTTAATGCTGCTAAAACAATTTGAAACTAATATTAAACCATTCCTTAATCATTGTGCAAAAATACGTAATCAGACCGATGCAATTAAAAAAATTAAGCAAAATTTAACTAAGAATGACTGTCTTGTACATATGGATTTTAGTGAAAATTATAGTACTAAATATAATTCTGAAATTCAGTCCGTACACTTTGGTGGTAGTAGAAAGCAGTTTACTCTACATACTGCAGTTCTTTATTTTAATATTGATGGTCAAACGACAAAAACCCAATGTTTTTGTACTATAAGTACATCTTTACGACACAATGCTGCTGCAGTATGGGCCCATCTGATTCCAATTTTGACTGAAATAGAACAAACAGTATCTTTGGTTCAAAATCTTTACATAGTTTCGGATTCTCCTTCTGATCAATATCGCAACAAGAAAATATTTTATATAATGTCTCGACTTTCTGTCTATATTCCCTCAATTACCAAAGTAGTTTGGAATTATTGCGAATGCGGACACGGCAAAGGTGCTCCAGATGGCGTTGGTGGACTTTTAAAGAGAACTACAGACCGATACGTTGCATTGCAAAGTGACATTCCTGATCTTAATTCATTCGTGAATGCTTTGCAGTCTTCTGTAAAGGGCGTTAAAATAAAACTCGTTGAAGATTATCAGGTCACTGAAAAGGACTGGTGACCTGACAATTTGAAACCTTTCCCAGGTACTTTAAAAGTCCACCAAGTTGTCTGGGCTGCTGAATCAGGTAACCGTTTAGCACTGCGTCGTTTATCTTGCACAAACATTGAATGTCTAAACAATGTCAAAGAATGCCCTCATGGTAATCACTTAGGATTTTATGATTTTTCAACTAAACCCCAGATACCTCTTGCAACTCCTCTTGCACGTTCATTAAACTGCACTAGATATACACCAAAAACTGCCCGTAATATGTGTCCAGTCAAATTAACTGATAAACTTGCATTGGCTCACAAACCAATAAATTTTACAACAAAAACTCCTCCTCAGTTTGATAGTACAATTTTAGAAAATTATGACATTATCAATTTGAACTGTAGTGGTGCTACAAGTGTGCCATCGTGCTCATTCTTATCTAATGTTGACTCTGAAATTTTAAAAGATTTGGAAACCTCTGGTACATTGGAGAAAAATCATACAAAAACATCAAAAAAATCAAATGTAGACTTAAGTAGTGATTCTGATGATAGTATCATCATATTCAATATTAAATCAAAAAAAATCTACTTCTTTTACTCAAATTGATCGGTATCAATTTGAGTAAAAGAAGTATATCGTCGAAGAGATTTTTGAAATAAAACCAAAAAAGACTAAAAATACTCGATACTGAGGATGACCTCATTAAAATTTTTAATTAAAGTCTGACTAAATATAATTTTGCTTTAGTTACATGAATAATTTAGACCACCAAAAACGTTCCTAATTTTGTGATTTACTTAATAAAAGTATACAGAGTAGGATAAGTTAGCTGTAAGTTAAACTCGAAAGGCTGAATTTTCTACTGCCATACACTCATATTGACTTGTGTTCTTAGATTAAGCGTTATGATAATACCTGAAAGGTTGATATTTTTATAAGAATAATGTATGTATTGAATATGCATATTATTTGCTACAGTTTACAGTGTACAATTTTATTAACAGGTAACTATTTTGATTCGTGATGTGCAAAAATATATCTTTGTGATCTAATATAGAAGTATATACCTATAGATAATTTAATAATAATGAGACAAGTGAACTTGAAAGGCTAATATTTCTCTTAACAGAGCTATCTTGTTAGTGTTAATTAGATGTAAGTTAGAAATTTTTATTCTTTAGCAAGATTTTTTTACTGGAAAATGCTGGACTTTTACCAAGTTTACACCCTTTTGTATGGTTAATCTATCTTGTTACAGCATATCTCTAATAAAGAACCATAAACAAAGGGTGTAAGCTTGTTGAATCCATATCTGTAAGTCTGTATTACAAAATTTAATAGGGAAAAGCTAAAAAAATATTATATAATTATGTTGATACTAAGTGTGATTAGATGTTTAGGCTGACCCTACGCTTTGTTTAGATGTTTATAAATGTTACTTATTTTTTCAGCGCAAATTGAAAAATTATGTTGTGTTAAGTATAAATTGTTAGCAAAAGCTATTGCATACTTTAAAAAAGAATTTTATTATTTGTTAATTTCTGTTCTGTTAATTTTTGTGTGAAATAACTTAAATAAATGATTGTGTTGCTTTGATTCTATTAACTTTCTGTTTAATTTTACTCTGATGCGAAAAGCTTATTGAGAAGAGGCTAAAAAAGTGTGGTGTGCTGTGTATGCCCTTCCCTCTCAGAGACAGGGATGTATCTATTTCAGATAAGAATATTTTATAAAACATATCATTTTTTTATAAGGATTGATTCTATCATTCCCGTGGCACAGTTCTTTCATTGCTGTGGACGCTTGTTTCATTGCCGTGCGCACATGTTTCATCACCGTGGCACGAAATTTTTAATCTTGTATATCTCGTTAGTTATTTACACTATCTGCTAGATATTAAGCAGGAATACATATATTATCAAAAACTTGAATAAACACTATTTTTTCTTGTGCTAAAGTTGAAGAATGAAAAATACACGGAAATGAAGATTTTATTGGAGCTTTTGAAATTCACCCTAATATTATAAATGCGAAAGTAAGGATGTTTTTTTGTTTGTAACGCTTTCACGCTTAAACCACCAAACCGATTTCAAAAATTCTTTCACCAATGGAAAGCTATAATATCAGGGAGTAACATAGGCTATATTTTATCCCGGTACTCCCACAGGAACGGTCACTACGCGGGTTTAAGCGACTGAAACCGAAGCGAAGCGAGGGCGGGTTGCTAGTAAATTTATATGTAATCAACGCAACTCAAGGCTTGGGTCCCAAGCAGCGGGTACAACTCACTTGTTATAATATATAA
Source organism: Lymantria dispar (assembly GCA_032191425.1). Classification (NCBI taxonomy): domain Eukaryota; kingdom Metazoa; phylum Arthropoda; class Insecta; order Lepidoptera; family Erebidae; genus Lymantria; species Lymantria dispar. Next base: position 29,988,989 of record CM063449.1, on the reverse strand, counting down.
TTGTATGTACTCAATTATTATTATTATGATAGTTGCACCCGTATTTTTTTTTAGTTTTCTTTCTTCTTTGTTTTAAAAAGAAAATCTACAATCACAAAAAATATACAAATCAATTGTATCATTCCAATGGATTGTATTTTTTAATGACATGGAAGATTGCTTAAAGATTTAACAAAAGAATTTTCTTTAGCCCCATTTTTGTATACCTTTTAAGAATATGCAAATTATTATATTACTAGCTAACTCAACAGACGTTGTTCTGTTTAAATAAAATAAAAGGAACTCTCCTAGAAATCGATAGCAGCACCACCTACTAGGTTCAATTGTGAATCTAAACCATTCTTGGATCGCCTTGAACACACACAAAAAATTTCATCAACATCGATCCGGCCGTTTAGGGGGAGTTCAGTGAAAGAGAGAAAGTAAGAAAGAAATTTTATTTTGAAAACCTCACACAATATAGACACCAACGAAAGAAATAAGAACTATTAACTAAAAATAAGGAGTCGAATATGTGAGGCCAAAATATGGTGCCCATCTCAGCTTATGGTACAGTAAATATGATACTACACCGCTGATATTCTAATGGGCCCATACAATCAAGTCGCGGAAGCAACAATATATCCAAAACAAATGTATTTAAAAAAAAGTTAAACAGTAATATTTGAAATAGTAACATCAAATTAAGAATAAAATAAATTAATACTATACTATATCATATTCTAGTTTATAAAAAAATATCATAATTATCACATAGAATAGCTTAAGTAAAAGAAACAAATTATTTAATAAAGACATATAGAATACAAAATAAAAAATATTGGTTGCCTGTAAAGTCGGTATACGGGCGAAAGTTTTACGTGACAACGACTTTGAGTGGTAAAATAATTTTAATGTGAATATTCATTCGTATAGTAGGAAGAAGGATGAAATAATAGTAACAATTTAAAACATTTATTTATACAAAGAATTATATTTAAAACATTAATTTATACAAAGAATCTCGCACTGAATTTCATATTAACAAAATTTTATTTTTACCTTTACACATACATACGTATTTATATACAAATATACAATTTTTATGTCTGTCTCTCTCGCTCTTAGGCGGGCTAACCATGCCCGAGTGGAAGGGACGCGTGCCTCTCACTCGCTCTCATTGTGAGCGCATAACGTGAGCGGAGCGTAACGCAGTTTCTTGAAGTGTCACCCGGCAAACCAATTTATAAGACGTTGTCACGTCAATAAACATTAATAGTATAAAGAAGAAACCGAAAGTACAATAAATCTTGAGGTTAGCTAGAATGAGTCCTTGATGAAATAGAACGAGAAATAACTACAGTAAATCTGTGGTCTGTATACAGAATATTAAGGTATAAATTTTTGATTTTCAAATAGAATTAGCGACAGTGACATACACACGTACACAAGAAAATTATATATAAAAATTTTACCTCAGCTTTGTTACAGCGAAGGAAAGTTTACATCAAAAGACTATTACTTTCATCGTCATCATCATCGCAGCCCACATAGGTCTCACTGTTGGGCTCGGGCCTTCTCCACAATGGGAGGGAATTTGGCCTACTATACCATGCTAGTCAGACATGTTGGTATAGGGTTTCGTTTCGAGTTTTCCGTCTCTTGCGCAGATATTATGTGCATATTATACCCCATAATCGTCTTATACGACATCCACGGGCAAGATAGGGAGTGGTGAATTGTATTCTTACTCCGTCACCACCCACTATTACTTTAGCCATATTTGATTCCGTTAGAAACAAATACGAAGGTTATGTAACACGTACAAAGAATAATTCATGTGTACTGATTCAAAGATAAAAAATTTTCTACTGCTCGCGTTTAATATTTTCGTTTGAGATAAATATTAATGGGATGGGATTACTATACACAACATATCAATTTATACATCCCACGGCTGAGCTCGAGCCTCCTGTACAATTGAAAAGAAATTGTCTTACTATATCACTGTGGTGTTTTAGGAGTGGATCTTGTTACTAAGGTTATAAAAAAATATGCCGAGGCACATGAACAAAGACTAATACAACACATAAATGTCGAGGCTATCCTCCTCGTGTCTTCGATCTATTCGGTCTATCCTCGAGGCTCCTCAACACCACGGACATAGTAAGGAGACTGAAAAGAACTAAGCCTTTTGAGTTAGTTTAGTGAAATTAGTGATAAGTAGTGCAGTGAGTGCTATCCTTGAAGAACACAAGAACAAAGTGTATTTTATTATTATTAAAGACAATTTTTTTTTGGGTGTGGGTTGCGGTCGTCGCGCTCCTCGCACCACTCCGTTCGGGGCGACAGAGGGGCGTAAGCACGCACACCCGCAACCCACCCACGATGAACGTCGCCTTCGTCGTTGGGTCGACCACCGGAGCAGGGTGACTTAACGTCGATCGACCGACGTCCCCCCTCGGGGAGGACGTCGGTCTTTCCTCACGCGGTTGACCTCTCAGCGGGTGACGGACTAATTCCCCGGTCGCGTCACCCGCATTATTAGAGACAATAAGAAAAGTGTCAATGGACACATTCTTTACTCTGTAAGTCTTAGCAAATTAAGTTAGATTTAAATTACTTATTAGCCGCATAGCTAGATTGTAATTATTATGAGGTAAATGTTAAGTTATATCATAATTAGAAAAAAAAATATCACTTTGGTCAATTTTTTTTCAATAGAGTTCTATTTCGAATTTTCCCTTTGTTGCCTAAATGTTTTATGCGTATTAAATCCCTTAGGCGTTTTTTGCTACACTCACATGACCGGGGGTGGTGAATTGTCTTTTTACTCTGTCACTACACAGAAAATACTATTATACAATACCACTTTTTCAAATTCTACATATAATTTAATCATATTATGCCTTGAATCTAGTATAGATTCAAGGAATAATAATCCTATATAGTAACGGGACTAAAAATACAAATCGTTACCACCCATTACCAGTAGGTTATATTGGTAAGAAATAATTAAGGTTCAGTAGGAAAATTAACAGGACCCCTTCTAGAAAACATACCTCATTAACTATGATTGTCAACCCGCCGACGAAGTTTGGCAGTAATGGCCCTATGGAGACCGAACCAACAGTGAATGTTAGTAGTAACCTACACAAATGGATATATTATCCTTGATTAAAATATCTTTTTTTATCTTATCTTATATCTTTAAACGAGCAATTCTTGTATATATATATATATTCAGGATCTCGGAAACGGCACCAACGATTTTGATGAAACTTGGCATACTAGAGGTTTCGAGGTCAAAAAATCGATCTATCTAGGTTTTATTTATAGAAAATTTTGTTTTGTCGGTGTTTTTAGCAAAACAATACAATGACATTAAATTTTAAAAGAATATGAATTCAAATTTTGCCGTCAACGTCATGAGTTACGATAGCTCAGTTGGGAAGTTGTCCAGTTTTCTTTTAGTTTTGTTTTGGCATTTAAACAAGGTAGGATTGAATCTCGGTGTTATTATTATTCTCTTTTTGTAATTATTAATATATATCTAAATAAATTCGACAAAAATACAACAAAAATATTCCGAGCGAAGCTCGGTCAACCAGATATTCCTTTATATAAGAGGAAGACTTTCAAGAGGAATTACTTTTTATATATAATAAAACTAGCTTCAGGTCGCGACTACGTCCACGTGGTATAGATACTTTGTGCTAACGCTGACTTTAACTTAAAACTTTGTTTACGTAGAAGGTGAAAATTTTTTTAATAATACGATTCTGTCATACATGATTTTTGCGAAAATTTAGCCCTTTACGCAGCGGAAGCTCGCAAAAGGAAAAAAACCCGATTTAGAAACATTCTTCATTGGCACTCCGCTCTTGTTGGTCTTAGTGTGATGGTAGCTTGTAGCCTTCCTCGATAAATGGGCTATCTAACACTGAAAGGATTTTTCAAACTGGACCATTAGTTCCTGAGATTAGCGCGTTCAAACAAACAAACTCTTCAGCTTTAGGTATATATTAGTATAGAGTATAGATAAAAGAATTCAGTGTAAGCCTCAAGTTTTCATTAACATAGACTATTTCCAAATGAATAATATAAAAATTGTGAAATTCATTACTTGGATAAGAATCAGCAGTAGTGACGAAGATGAAAAGATATACTTTTCAGCACGCCGTCCATATTTCTCAAGGGGAATCCTATTATACGTTAATAGGGAACAAACTTCACTTTCGTAGGGTATCTTCATTTCTCAAGAAGATAATAATAATTTATTATTTTTATTACGATATAATATATAGGAATGCATGTCCGTGTGGCGACGGAGTAAGTATACAATTCACCACTCCTTATCTTGCCCGTGGATGTTGTAAAACACCACAAAGGGATATATGCATGCAACTGTGCAAGATAAGGAAAACTCGAAACAAAACCCTATTCCAACACGTCTGACCAGCGTGGAATAGTAGGTCAATTCCCCTTCCATTATGGAGGAGGCCTGTGCTCAACAGTGGGACATATATAGGCTGAGATGATGATGATGATGATGAAATAGGAATGCATTGAAATTGTAAACAAAAAACCCTTTATAATTAAAAGTATTTTTATAGATTTTATCGCGTTTATATTTTATTTTTGGTTGCCCGAACGTTTGAAACAGCGTTCATCGTCATAGGCATAGTCGAGTAATCAAAAATCAAATACAAAAGCGATAAAATCCTTAAAAATTGTTTAATTTATAATGTGTAATACTCGCGCAAACATAAAAATTCTTTAGCTATTAATTATTTTTTGCAAATAAAAATCACATTCAATAATGTAAACAATGTAATTACATTTTTTAGATTTAAAATCGTTTGTCCGATTTCGATAAAATTTTCATGGGACCATTTGGGAACAAAAAAATCATCAAAATCGGTTCATAAGCGACGAAGTTCTCCGCGAACAAACATAAAAAAGCATATGTATATACGGTCGAATTGAGAAACCTCCTCCTTTTTTGAAGTCGTTTAAAATCAATTTCTTATTCAAATAAACTCATTTCATTCACTTGATATTACTACAATATTACTATAATTTAGAAAATCAATAACTATCTTTTATATAGAAACGAAATTCTATTTTCATGATCAATTTACAACCAATTAAAATGAGGTAATAAATTTTGATATAACCTCTATTCACTGACAGTAGTAATTACGTTACTGCTTCACAGACTATGGGTAGCAGTTTCCTTTATGGTAATTAGGGGTCCTCGGTAGAATGCCAGATAATACTAGTTAGATCCCATTGAAGTAGTAATTGGGTACACTAAGGCGGCCATATAGAAACATGATCAGTTCTGTGAGGTATCGTTAATTAGAGACTGTTTTGGTTATAATCCTTTTCGTAATTATAATTAGAAGAATACCTATCATATGTGTTGTGTTGTTTAATTAGCGTTAACACAAGGACTTTTAAGTAGAGTTAGTTTTGTAAAAAAATCAAACCATTCGCCGTCCACTACTGCACGTAGGCCTTCCTCATCTTTCGCCACAAATCGTGGTCCTGTGCCGTCTGCATCCAACAACGCCCAGCAACTTTCACCAAGTTATTGGTACACTTGGTGAGGACGTTCTATACTTCATCATCCGATACGTGGTCGCCTAGGGAACCTAGGTCTTTAGGTCATGCTAGAAAGCCTTTCTTCCCCAGTGGTAGACAGCTCGTCGAGTAATATGGCCTGCCCATTATTATTTCAGCGTGCTAATTTTTTGTGCTATATCGGTTACACCAATTTTTCTGCGGAATTTCCCATTTCAAATTTTATGTCGTAGAGAAAGCCCGAGCCCTCTTTATAGTCTGCTGAGTGACTTTGAGTTTAGTTATTTAACCACGTTTCTGTGCCTTCACAGCTCATACTGGTCGTAGACCTGCGCTTTTAGATATTAAGGTATGTTGGATCAGAAGATCCTCTAATTTTTCCGTATGCTAATGAAAGATCAAATATATTTAATTTAAAATTAAGCTTGAAATCATTGTTTCTATTCAATCCATCAAACAATCTATTGAAGTCTAGTATATTTAATGGTTCTCGGCGACTTTTACGACGTTATCAGTCCACCTTTTTTTTTTGGGGGGGGTGGGTTATGGTCGGCGCACTCCTCGTACCACTCCGTCAGTGGTCGGCCCGACGGAATACCCCTTATGGAGTACCCTTTCCTCGACCGACGTCCCCCTCTCGGGGAGGACGTCAGTCTTACCTCACGCGGTCGGCCTCTCGGCGGGTAACGAACTAATTCCCCGGTCCAGTCACACGCGGCCTCGGCTAGGGCGGTATCAGGCGCAGGTAATCGTTCCTGCGCCGCTCCAGTTACCTGGCGAAGAGTCATCTTATACTATGTCGTCAAATTCGTGGTTAGCACTAGAGACTACTTTAGAGAAAACTTTAATTCTCAACGGTTGTCAATTTGGTGACTGATGTTGCCTACCCACTGCCATTTCAGTGTTCTAATTCTTTAAACTATGTTAGTAACACCCATTTTCATACAGTTTTTGGTATGAACAGGATTAGGCTTTATTATGAAGAGAAATTCTAAGCATAGTCATCCTTGTAGTATATTGAGCCTATTTAATAGATGAACAATCAAAGACCTTCTATGTTGTCTGTCTGTAAGTCAACGTTGTTAATACAACTCTTTTGATTTCACGTTTTGTTTTCTTTCCTAAGGGTTAGTTTACTTAAAAGTAACTTACTGAGCCGACTCAATAAGCCGAGTATAATCTTACTTCACAATCACTAACATTAAATCTAGATAAATTTAAATATATTTAATTTATAACAACTTAAGCTAAGTTAAATACAGTCCCTTATACCACAAAGTTAATTAAACCCTAACAAGGAAGTTGGTTTAATACAAATAAATAACTTTGGAAGCAAAATATCCTAATTCTCGGTTTGCCAATCTTGTTCGTCAAACAAGGGACCCAAATTTGAAATGTAAATTAGAGCTACTGAATACTTACTGTGGCATTTTTTAAGCCGCGGACTTAGCACAGCGGAGTGTAAAGCGATCTCTTAAGGCTTACATACTTTAAAACTGTATTTACTTGGATGCTATCAAAAGTTTTTAAGTTGTTTGATCGCTTTTCGACTTCCACGATAACTAATTTGTGTATTTTGTAATTTATTATATTAATAACTGTAATTTATATTCTCCTTATGGTGGCGGGTATTCTATGTAATGTGCACAACCCCCTTACCTTTCCGTGGGAGATGCAAAAGTCGACTAAAGGGTCACCGGGAGAATAGATAGGGGTTCGTGAGCAACTTAACTAATATTCCTCGCCAACTACGAACGTGAACTGGGCCGCCAAGCGAAGGGATTATTACACTTTGCTTTTGTGTAATTCTATGTCCAATGGAAGATAATAATAATTTATTATTTTCATTACGATATAATATATAGGAATGCATGTCCGTGTGGTGACAGAGTAAGAATACAATTCACCACCCTATCTTACCCGTGGGTGATCGTACGAGACGACTAAGTGATATAAAACGCATATAACATCTATGCAAGAGAAGGAAAACTTGAAATAAAACCCTTTACCAACACGTCTGACCAGCGTGGTCAATTACCCTTCCATTATGGAGGAGGCCCGAGCCTAACAGTGGGACGTATGTGGGCTGAGATAATGATGATGTCCAATGGACGTCAATATTATTTCTCCCGAGCCATACACGACCGACTATTACGTCTGAGCCAACTTTGGAATGAAAGGGAATTTGATCTACAGAAGACTATTGACCTGACTGAAGTGGGAAATCATAATGAAACACTTTCTTAGTTTATTATACATCCAATGGCTTGTCTATTATTATAAAAGTCTGTTTAATGGCTACAAAATTATTTATCAAAACAATTGTGTCTGTTGCTGCTCTAGTGGTTAACTCATGATCGGATGCCTGTACGATGTGGTCCAGCCATAACTCTTTTACGTTGATCTGGCGTAATATCACCGTCTTACAGAAAATCACCATCAGGCGGGCGAGCTTCTTCTTTTAAATAGCTAATGAAACCGCTATGCTTGTCGCTAAGCTTCTCTCAATCAGTAGTCATAAAAGTAGTATCCACCGATTTATTTAACAATTACATAAATCGCTTGTATTAAATGAAGGTACATTCGATATTAACAAAAGGTCATCTGATAAATGGAGGTCACCTATTGGTAGTCACGAAAACATATGTTTGTTTTGGATTCATGAATAAATATTTTATTTTTCCCTTATGATCATCATCATCATCTTTCTCTTATCCCAATTACTTGGGGTCGACGCAATATGCCATCTGTTTTGACATATTGCAAAAAGTTTCGGCAATAACTTTTATGACCGGCCGCCTGCCTGACGTCAACCCTCCTTGGGAATGTAATCGTTGATCCAAATGGTACCAGATGGAGTTGGTCCGGGTCAATCTAGGGCTCTTAGTCGTCTTTTACGACACCCACGAGCAAAGCAAGGGTTGGTAGTATTCGAAGCCGCTACCACACAGTTATTTTTCCCTTATGATCGTGGGTTAAAAGTATAATATGTCACAGCCATTCACCTTTTCGTAGAAATTCGCTGAGGGAATCAGGAGGCACCACGAGAGGAAACAGCGGCAGTCTCCTAGGAAACTAAAAAGAACAACAAACGTGGTGTTTATAGCACTATTGCCTTTCGAAGACGTCTATAACCATTAGTAGGGGTCAATGGGTTCAACCTATGGATGGAATAAATATTTTAATGTCCTTTATTTGTTTCCGTATGGTGACGGATTAAGAAGATTTACTACACCCTATCTTACCCATGGGTGTCGTAACAGACGACTTAGGGATATAATATACATGTAACATCCGTGCAAGAAAAGGAAAACTGGAAATTGAACACTATCCTAACTCGTCTGAGCAGCATGGTACAGTAGGTCAATTTCGCTCCTATTGTGGAGGAGGCTTAAGCTCAGTAGTGAAAAGTATATGAGCTGAGATGGTTATTGGTTTAACGATGAAAGAACATCAGGACTATCTGCGGCTAATTTTGCTAAATACCTTACTATGTATTAAACCTACAGGAAGAAATATATTGCCAATTATCATCGTCATCATTAACACAATTCATACGGCCCACTGCTGGGCTCGAGGCTCATCCACAATGGCAGGGAACTAGATCTACTACCACATTTGCCAGAGGGGTTGGTAGGGTTTTATTTCGAGTTTACCATCTCTTGCATATATGTTATCTGCATATTGCAATCCCGTAGTTGTCTATTAAGACATCCACGGCAGTGAATTGCATTCTTATTCGCTACCACACAGAAAGCTTCCAAATTTTTACACAACATTAAATTTGTGTAATTTATCATAGAATCCGAACGCGGTTTTCATCATGATGATTCGGCAATAAACTCAACGGATTTGTCATTTTTTAAATCAATTATTTTCGTTTTAAAACATAAATAGGCTCTCTAAATTTCGAAACAAAATCTTTCCAAATCATGGCGCCATTATTCATAACCTTTATGAACAATAAAAGTGATTTGGACAATGATATATTACCTACATTGTGTAATAATTACAATGAAACCGGGCATCCGTGTATGATACTCAACAAAAACAAGGGACTTACTAACAATAAATAACGTAACAGAATTAATACCTAAATGTTTTCTTTTTTATGATGTTAAGTTCGAAATAAATTATAAATTGTTTTTTTTTTAAGACAGCGCAACACTTATAAATTAATCAGACTGTGTAGTCTGATGTTCCACTGTTGGGCGCAAGTCTCCTTCATAATAGGAGGGGAGTTGGGAAGTTGACCTACTATACCACGCTGGTCAATCAGGTTGATATAGGATTCTATTTAAAGTCTTCTTTCTCTTGCCAAAATGTTACATGAATATCACTTCCCTTGTCGTTTTTGCGACACCTACGGGCAAAAGATGGAATAATCGATTGTATTTTTAATACGCTTTTATTAGCTTCAGACGTATCTATGTTAGTATGTTAGTATGTAACGGAATCTTTGAACATGATTTTGACCCCCTTCAAAACATCGGATTAACCCGAAATTTGGCATACTTATTAAGTACCGATGACAATTCAATATTTTAAACAGTTTGACCTTACTAGGATAATCAGGATTAGCGATTTAAGCGTATTTTTTTGGTTTTTTATTCCTATATTTAAAAAAATAAATCATATTCTAGGGGTATCATCATGGGTCATGGGGCCGCGCGCCACCCCTCAGTCGCCCCGGCCGGACCCGGGCGGCGGATGCGCTGACTATGGCCCACCCTTAAAAAAAAAGGTATCATCATCATCTTAGCAGAAATACGTCCCACTGTTGGGCTCAAGCTTACTCTACAATACGAGGGAAATTGACTACCAAGTAGCGATGACATCCGACACTTAAACGTGGTCTCTAAATGTCTGCTTCATAAAAAGGCTTAAAGACGCTCAACGTGATTTGATGAGGACTATGTTCGGCATTTCTCTATGTGATAAAATCTGTAATACGGAAATTCTTAGAAGAGCAGATGTAACCGACATAACCCGCAGAGTTAGCACGTTGAAACGGCAATGGCCAGGTCACATCGCTCGTCGAACCGACAACCGTTGGGGAAGAAAGTTTCTTGAGTGGCGACCACGAATCGGATGACATAGCATAGGACGACCCCCTACTAGGTGAACTGATGACATCTTGAAAGTTGCAGGGAACCCTTGGATGCAAGTGGCACAGGACAGTTTCGAGTAGCACTCTTGTGGGAAGGCATATGTCCAACAATCGACACCTATTAGCTGATGGATGGATGGATACCAAGCTGATCAGACGGGTTACATGATTTCATTTCGAGTTTTCCGTCTCTTGCAAAGATGTATCTATAATATCCCTTAGTCATGTTTTACGAAACCCTCGGGTAATATAGGGGGTGAATTGTAATTTTATTCCGTCCCCATGCGCAAAATTTTACCAGTATAATTAAACTAAATTATGTTCAAACTCACTTGCACGTTGTCATTTATTGCAAAGCTTCAACTGTTCTGTTCGAGGGTTATATAATTTATTCGCGTAATTATCTCATTGTATTCTACTTCCATTATATTGTCAAGAAATTTCTAGTTCTATTATGTCATTGTCAAGTGTTCCAGTATTTGCCAAATAGTTTATGATTTACGTTGAAATGTGGCTCGTCGCATCGGTTTTATCTTAAACTTGCGTGATGAACTTACATATTGAAGATTAATGTATAAATTGAATGAAATATTAAAAATATTGTAGCTATGGATTTTAGTTTCATAATGTAAAATTCTCTAGTTATACCTTTTAGTATTAAACGATAACAGCGACTGAGGTATGTGGCATGCAGTTAGAAAATATTTTTCTTAGCATTATTATTGCAATATTAAGAATGGAAAATTGGCCTAATATAAAACGCTGGTATAAGCATTAGAAAACGATCCCTGCATTATTATACAACGATCTAATAAGCACCGCATGAATCGTGACTGTTTTCATTTTGTCTCATAAGTATCGCCTATCTTCAGTACTTTATTTTTTTATTGATAATTTTGTTTCACTTGATAACTTTCTTTCACTCAGAGAAAATTAATGCACTTGTATATACATACATATTTATAAAATTTATAATCGAATAACTCTTTTTGTGGTGACGGAGTAAAAATATAAATCACTAACCTATTTCCCGAGCATGTGTATCCTAAAAGATCACTAAGGCACATATTATGCAGATAGTGTGGATGCAAGAGAAGAAAAATACATCGTAAAACCTTATACTAAACCCTTTGATTAATATGGTATAGTAGGTCAATTTCTCTTCTCATTACGAAGGAGACAAGAGCTCTATATGTATATGAGCCCAAAGAAAGGAGGAAGCAGAGAAAAAATAAAAACAGTCATTTCTTGGGGTGGGCTACGCTCACCGCACCCGCCGCCCGGCTCCGTCTGGGGTGACAGAAGGGCGGCGCGCGGCCCTGTAACCCACCCGTGTGGCATGTCGCCTTCATCGTTGGGCCGACCACCAGTGCAAGATGACTAGTCGTCAGTGGTAAAAAAAACAGCCATGCCGGAACTAGTCACAGCCAGATTTGTAGCAGTTTCCGCGAAAAATATAATAAAATATATAAATCCGACAGATATTCAATGATGTCTCAGTGATCAGCAGGATTAAAACTGGGAGCGATCACCGGATGGTACGAGCCACATTGAATATCCACACAAAAGTCGAGCGGTCACGCTTGATGAAGTCTACACTCCGACCTACATCTGTCCAATACCAGAACCTCGAAGGCTTTCAACTCGAATTACACAATCGCTTCCATTGTCTGGATGAATGCGAATCTCCGAACGATATGAACAACAGGTTCGTGGAAACTGTCCACGCGGTTGGGTCGAAATTTTTCAAGGCTCACCGCGTTAATAGACCTAAAAATCTTTCTGACCAGACTCTCGAGCTCATGGGGCGGAGAAAAGAAATGATGGTGCAGTCTTCAGCCGATTGGTCCAAACATAGACAGCCAAATAGGCAGATCTCCAGGTCTGTGCGTCGCGATATTCGCCGATTTAATACACTCCGTATTAAAGAAGCGATAGAGCAGAATCGTGGCTCAAAAGTGTTCGCACAAGATCTGTCTATTGGGCAAAGCCAAATGACTAAGCTGAAGACCGACGATGGCACTGTCATTTCATCCCAAAGTGAGATCTTGGGAGAGGTCGAAAGGTTCTATGGACAGTTAAACAAATCATCCCGAAATCCTGTTGTCGGCTTGGTGCAAGATCCCAGATCCAAGCTAACTCGGCACTATACCGAAGAAATCCCGGACATCAGCTTATACGAGATCAGAATGGCTCTCAAACAACTACGTAACGGTAAGGAACCGGGAGATGACGGAATTACGGCAGAGCTTCTGAAGGCGGGCGGCAAGCCAGTCTTAATAGCCCTTCAAAAGCTATTTAATTCCGTTATCCTCGGGGGCGACGTTCCAGAGTCGTGGACCAGGAGTGTGGTGATGCTGTTCTTCAAGAAGGGTGACAAAGCTCTTCTAAAGAACTACAGACCCATCTCACTCTTGAGCCATGTTTATAAGTTGTTCTCGAGGGTCATTACCAATCGACTCTCGCGCAAGCTCGATGACTTCCAGCCGCCCGAACAAGCCGGCTTCCGAAAAGACTATAGCACCATAGACCATATCCTCACGCTTCGGCAGATTATACAAAAGACCGAGGAGTATAATCGGCCCCTGTGCTTAGCGTTTGTGGACTATGAGAAAGCCTTTGATTCAGTCGAAACCTGGGCGGTGCTGCAGTCCCTTCAGCGGTGCCAAATCGACTATCGCTATATCGAAGTGCTGAAGTGTTTATATAGGAACGCCACAATGTCAGTCCGTATCCGGGATAAGAGTACCAAACCGATGCAGTTGCAGAAAGGTGTGAGACAGGGAGATGTTATCTCTCCGAAACTGTTCACCACTGCACTGGAAGATGTCTTCAAGCTGGACTGGACTGGACTCGGCATCAACATTAACGGTGAATACATCACTCACCTTCGATTTGCGGACGATATAGTCGTTATGGCAGAATCCATGGAGGACCTTGGCACAATGCTCAATGATCTCAGCAGGGTATCCCAACTAGTGGGTTTACGAATGAACATGGACAAGACGAAAGTCATGTCAAATGCCCATGTCATTCCTGTACCGGTCCTAGTTGGCAATGCGATTCTTGAAGTTGTCGATCACTATGTTTACCTAGGACAAACAGTCCAGTTAGGTAGATCCAATTTCGAGAAAGAGATCAGCCGACAAATCCAACTCGGTTGGGCAGCGTTCGGGAAACTTAAGAGGATCTCCTCGTCCAACATACCTCAGTGTCTGAAAACACAGGTCTTTGACCAGTGTGTGTTACCAGTGATGACTTACGGCACGGAAACGTGATCCCTAAATGTAGGCCTCATATCAAGGCTCAAAGTCGCTCACCGTGCTATGGAGCGGGCTATGCTCGGGATTTCTCTGCGAGATAGAATCCGGAATACGAAAATCCGCAGAAGAACGGGTGTAACCGACATAGCACGAAGAATTAGCACGCTGAAGTGGCAATGGGCAGGCCACATCGCTCGACGAACCGACAACCGCTGGGGAAGAAAGGTTCTCGAGTGGCGACCACGTATCGGACGACGCAGTGTAGGACGCCCCCGCACTAGGTGGACCGATGACCTAGTGAAAGTAGCTGGGCATCGTTGGATGCAGGCGGCACAGGACCGCTCATTGTGGCGCAACATGAGGGAGGCCTACGTCCAGCAGTGGACGGCGATAGGCTGAAATGATGATGATGATGATGATGATATAAATCCATTCATTAGCCCATCCGCTTCTGCTGATTGACACAGACCTGAACGTGGAGTGATGGCTGCCCCAGTAGTCGTGATTGGATTCCGTTTGTGGGATCTGGTCCAGTATTTTTTTTGTTTATGTATCATATTTAAAAAAATGTATTCTATTTTGATAACAACAACTACTGCTTACCGGGTCACCTCAACTTGTGGACAAGTTTCGGTCCGGTGATAGATTATTTAATTATTATACAAATTAATTTCACTCAAAATTACTAGATAGAAATATGTGTTCGAAGCTAGATCTCTAATTACAGATTATGCCAAAAATAACAAAATATAGGCTCCGTATATTTTTCTGTGTATTGTGAAACGTTACAGTTCGATTTCTCTCGTATTCTTGATCTATTTCTATAGCCGAGAATGGATCCCCTGTTGTTAGCTACTTTCTTCATAGGACATTTACGTCGTTTTATTCTTATTTTGTCTAATCATAAGAAAATTGCAACAAATTACTTGACATTGAAAGAACAATTGTAGCAAGCCATTACACTTGATAAGTTGGCAATATTGAATCTTAGTATAGTAATTTTACGCATGAACAATTGCTTTTTGTAGTGAAATATTTATGTTAGAAAGCAAAGACGCTTCTCAACCGCAAAATGTCTTATACAAGTAAATAATCATCATCATCACAGGCCACATACATACCACTGTTGGGCTCGGGCCTCCTCCACAATAAGAGGGAATTTGACCTACTATACCATGCTGATCAGACAGGTTGGTATAGGGTTTTATTTCGAGTTTTCCTTCTTTTGCACACATATTATGTGCATATTATATCCCATAGTCGTCTTTTACGACACCCACGGGCAAGATAGGATGTGGTGAATTGTATTCTTACTCCGTCACCACACGGAAAGTATATAATGCTTAGTTGTAATTAATTTTCCTATGTCATCTTCACAGTTCATATATGTCCCACTACTGGGCTCGAACCTCCTCCACAATGGAAATGAAATTGACCTACTATACCACGCTAGTCATACGGCTTTTATTCAGAGTTTTCCTTCTTTTGCAATAATGTTGCAAAGTTGAAAGGAGTTGGTCAATTGTATTCTTACTCTGTCATACGGCAAAATTTTCCTATGTAGAGTCCGTGCCATTCAGCTGCATCAGGGAGGGGCTGAGGTATCACGGGGTGCCCGTGTACCTCAGGCGGCTGGTGGCAGACTACTTGGAGGGGCGCAGCGTCCTCTACGTTGACCGAGTAGGGGACGTTGTGCGAACGCCCATGACGTGCGGTGTCCCACAGGGGTCGGTCCGACTTTCGCGTTTATAATATTAATAAGGATTAATATTGCTCCTAAAATAAATAAGTCTAGTTTCCAATAGTAAAATATATACGTATTAAAAAAAGTTATCAATCTAATGAATAATAGCAATTGACCCATATCACAAAGTTTTAGATAAATGAAGGTTCTCTATAAAAAAAAGTCTACCCAAGGCCGTTTAAGATATAAGAACACCTAACAAAGGTTTTATATGGTTATAATTCACTTTCACATCGTTATATAGAGAATATTTTGTACAATAACAACCGTAATTGTAAGCCGCAGTTTTCTTTTATGTTTTATTTTTACTTCGACATTTTCTGGCCTTACATAACATGCTATAGTTTTAAGTTATTGGGATAACAACGGGATGAAATCGATAGTTCATTAGTTAATTCTAGATAAACGGCAAACAAAAAAAAATTCGCCTTGAAGAAAAAGAATCGTACTCTTATCGTAATTGGGCGAAATGGACACAAGTTGTACCTACTTTTTTGCTATCGTACATATTACAAAGGTTTGGACAGTAATATTATGGCTACCCGCCCGCCTGACATCAACCCTCCTTAGTAAGAGATCCGGCTTCAGAATTAGTTCGCTCATCGAGTATTTTCTTAAAACCAAATTTTGCGCATTTATGAATAGGAGAATATATATCTACCAGGCTGCCTATCAAAATGTGGCCGCTAGTATTTTTAAATGAATCATTGTTAATTGATTTTGCGAAAAATAAAATCACTTATTTAGATACCTATATTTGAAGCACGCCATCTTGAATTTGATAATGGTACTAAATATTTAAAATAACCTAATGTATTGTCATCAGAACTAAAGATGTGTAGGTAATATCAGATCAAATCTGGTCCTAATAAAAAAAAACAAACAGAAAACTAAGTAAAACTCTTTAAAGAAACAACAAATACATCTGCTAAGAATTATATCCAATATTTAAATGTTAACTATATCGAACATTAAACTTTTAGATTAATTAATCTTTGAAGTGCTTTCCATTTACCTACTACATCACTTTAATATATCTCGTGGCGCCTTTTACGATCTCATTAATAACCCACATAAGTATTGCTTTTAGTTAAGGTTCACTAATGATATACGGTAAATTTGCTGATGTATTCGAGAATATTACGTAGTCCCTTGAAGCACAGTTCGAATGTATTTATGCATGAAATAACATTTTATGTTGAATAATTCTTTTATAAAATTAATTTTAACGTTGTCGCATCATCTCAACTTATATATCCCAGTCTATTGCACTTGAGTCTCCTCCACAATGGGAGGCAATTAACCTACTCTACCAGGCTGCTCAGATGGTTTGGTATAGAATTTTAATTCGAACTAGGGGGGTCAGCACCCAGCAGACGTCGTTTTGTTCAAATCTAAAAAAATGTAATTGAATTTTCCTTGAATATATACCGGATGTTAAATCCTTTAGTCCTCTTACAACATCCATGGGAAAGAGAGGGGTTGGTGAATTGTAATATATTCTAATACCGTCACCTTTTTTTTTTTTTTTTTTGTGGGTGGGCTGCGGTCGGCGCGCCTCCGCACCACTCCGTCCGGAGCGACACGGCTTAAGCACACAACTCCCGCAACCCACCCGAAAACCACGTCGCCTTCGTCGTTGGGGCGACCACCGGAGCAGAGTTAACTTGTCGTCAGTGGTCGGCCCGACGGAATACCCCCTACTTGGGGTACCCTCCCATCGACCGACGTCCCCCCCTCGGGGAGGATGTCGGTCTTTCCTCAGGCGGTCGGCCTCTCGGCGGGTGACGGACTAATCCCCGGTCACGTCACCATACGAAAATTTTTCTTTTATCTATACCACTAGGTATATAGGTATAGATCATTTCTGATAGTAAATTGCAAGAGGCCGACTCGGTGTAAATATTGAACAAAAAGTAATATGAGAGAGTCTTTATTATTTACCTAAGACAATCTATACAATACAATATCAATCATTCATTAATATTTTATATCATTACTAGCTGACCCAATAGATGTTTTTTTTTTGTTCAAACTAAAAAAAATAGTAAAAGGAATTCTCCTTAAAATCGATCGCAGCGCCATCTATCGGTTACAATTATTACTCTAAGCCATTTTCATATCCATCGAAATAGCCACAAAAAATTAACAAAATCGGTCCAGCCTTTTAAGAGTTCAATTACAAACACACGAACAGAAGATTTATATATATATATATATAAATAAAATTTCATATAGTCGAAAAAAGGTTACATTAGCAAAGTTTATATAGTCGTTAAGTTTTCTTAAATTTTATAATTGTATGCGCAACTTTCTCAATTTTTTCGTATAAGTCTTTTTTAAAGTATTAGAAAACTTAAAAAAAAAAAGATGGACGAAATTGGTAAAGTCGTTCTTAAGTTATGTTATTGTCCTGTCCGAACAGCGCCATCTACCGAGTCCAATTGTGAATCTAAACCATTCGCAAATCCCCTTTAGCAAAAAAATTATTAAATTATTAACATTGATCCAGCGGTTTAGGAAGAGTTCAGTGACATACAAACGTATACAAGAAATATATATATGTAAAAAAAAAATAATTTTAGATGTTACCTAAGATCAAGGTATTGGTTAAAACGGATACTAGGTTTCAATTCCAGCTTTCATTTTTCTTATATAATATACATAAGAAATACATATGTATCATCTCAGACCGTACGCATTTCACTGCTGGGCATACAGAAAATACTTATATGGTTCGGCTCGAATCTCTTCCCAATGAGAGGGAAATCCGTCACCCTGGGCGGATTAGGCGAGATGTGTCTTATGATATGATAGCAATTATGCAAGAGTAGAAAAGCTGGTATAAAACTCCCCCTCGGGGAGGACGTCGGTCTTTCCTCATGCGGTCGGCCTCTCGGCGGGTGACGGACTAATTCCCCGGTCACATCACCCGTGGCCTCGGCTAGGGCGGCATGAGGCGCAGGTATTCGCGCCTACGCCGCCCCAGTCAGGTATAAAACTCTATGCCAATACATCGGACCAACATGATATAATAGGTACTTTTTCCTCTCATTCTAGAGAAAGCACGGACCCAACATTAGGTCTTATGTGGATTGAAGTCAGATGATACGATATCATTATTTCTTTCTATCTTAGGTTTTATCATCATCTCAGCCTAGATATGTCCCATTGTTAGGCTTATGCCTCCTCCATAATGGGAGGGGAATTGACCTACTATTCCACACTGGTCAGACATCTTGGAATAGGATTTTGTTAAGAGTTTTCCTTCTCTTGCACAGATGTTATATGCTTATTATATCCCTTAGTCGTCTTTTACGACACCCACGGGCAAGATAGGGAGTGATGAATTGTATTCTTACTCCATCACCAAACGAAACCAATGGAGATCATAGGTTTAGGATTTTAGTATTTTATATCGAGCGTGACTTCCTGCTCCTTCTAAACTTTATATTTAATGTAAGAAAATATCGATACTTAATAGAAATGGACTCAAAAACAACACAAACAGGTCTGAATGTAGCGATTTAACTACGTTTATTTATACGTTCATAAAATAGCAATCAAAATATTTCAAGCACCCTCACCCAATAAGAGCATGATTGACTGAGCGGAAGAACCAAACAGAACATAAAATAATTTCGTTAAATATTTATTATTTAATTTCTGTATTTTTATAGAGATATGGTATAAGCTTGTGTATTTAACTTACAAAGAAACCATAGTATCACGTCGATAACCAGATGTCGCTGTTAGAAATTATAATTACATTCAATTCGTTCTAATAATTTATCATTAGGCACCAACATTGACTACACAGATGGCGTAGTAGTAAAGTTACCGACCTACAGTACCAGTGTCAGGGGTTCGAATCCCACACAGGCTTTGCTTTTACAACAAATTACCGAATAATATCCGAGATATGCAAGTGAATAAGTTAAAAAAAGCAATCAAGAGCAGATTTTATCTAAAATGTTATTATAAAATCTCAGATTATCTTGATAACTCGGACTGGCAATGAGCAGCTCCTCATACAGGAGTTTCCTCATTATTACAATGATAGAAATTACGCACATGTTTATTTATTTTTTTATTGTTGCTATTATAATTGTAGAATGTAGCGTGTTTTGCCAAACCATTTTTATATTGGATCTGTGTTTTATGTTTATGGCAAATGGTAATGGTCATGCTCACTAAAGGGTCTGCTAGCAGTAGCTATGAGGAGCGGGTCACTCCCTTCCCTCCATTATGGTTGAGGGGAGTGATGACTGCACTGGTAGTTAACTCGTGATCGGGTGCCGCTTACGGGATCTGGTCCAACCATAATTTCTCATTACATTTGTGATTATTATTATATTTGTGAATTATATTATATAATATTTTGAATGGCATCACATTGGAACTATTAATAAGCATGTTGTAAGATGTAATTTTATTTAAATGAAATTGGAAAAATAAATTAAAAATAGACAATCCCGCTGAGTTTCTTGCTGGACCTTCTCAGTGCGGTCGCGTTCCGATCCGGCAGTAATTATAATTTAAAAAAAATGTAAAAAAAATGACAATATGTAAGTGCCCCCGCGGGGATTATACATAATAAATGATTTGAATTTGCAGGTCAACACTTTGTGCGATCCACAAATTGTTCTAAGTCTGGATGTAATTTGTGTCTATTAATTATGTTTGTAAAGTCCCCCGCAATACAAGGATTATTTCATTAGTGCAGGGTGTTGTCTTTTTAAAAAAAGTAAGAATCATAATGATGCTTAGATCAAGGAAAGATAACGAGAAATTAAAATTTTTCGGCTAATAATTTCTTAATCCTAACCGAATTTCTTTTGTTAGGAGGTTGCTAAATTGGTATTTAGGAGGTTGGTATTTATTTTAAGAGGTTGGTATTTATTGGTATTTATTTTACATTTAGGAGATTGCTAAATTGGTATTTACGTTTTGAGTAAGCTCACTTTTAATACATTGTAAAGGACCTTCAACCTGAAAGGGCTCGTATCCAACAGCGGGATTTATATAGGCTCAAAAAATAGTAAATTTACTTTTTTGTTGTACTATTTTTTTAGTTTAGAGACGGTTCATTATAACAGAAATCCATATGTACATACATCGTCTTATTATATCAGCCTATATAAATCATATTATTAGACTCAGAGCTCCTTCACAATAGGAGGAAAACGAAGCTTCTGTTCCACGCTGGTCAGACATGTTGGAATAGAATTTTATATCAGGTTTTTCTTCTCTTGCATAGGTGTTTATCTATACATTATAATTCCTCAATCATCTTTACAACATTCACGGATAAAAGAGGAGGTAATTAACTGTTATCTCACTCCGTAACCACTCAGATTTTTGATGCCTTAAATAATTGTAAACATTACTTAATCAAATAAGTGATTTGCGTTTCATAACAAACAAAAAGTACAAAATATATTCTTTTATAAGTAAAATTGCAAATTTTTAATAATCCTCGATTATAACAAACTAAAATATAAAAAAAATGATTACGTTCTTTTCAATAAGTATTATCATTAATTAATAATTTAACGTTAAATAATAATTTAACGAATATACTGCACGCGTGAAACTCTTAATCATACGTCATTACATCAATTTGGAAAAGAGCTGATATTCTTACACTGCTGAACCGATATTAACTAAACATAGGTAAGAACCACTACAAGGAAATTGGCTTTCAAATGAAATAAATCACATCGAAATCGGTCCCTAGGTTTGAGAGCTACAATGCCACAGACACATAAAGAGGCCGACATCGACGTCAAACTTATAACCCCTCTTTTTGCGTCTTAGGTTAATAAAATAATAAAATTGTTATTGCTGCATACCAAACCGCTTCTAGCTCTTTTAATATAGCGCTCCAACGACCACAATATAACAGAATAAAAATAACAGTCTTCTTTAGATGAAATCGTATATCAAACAAAACGCGTTTTGTTTGATAATCTTTTAAGTCATATCTTGTCTTATGTGATTTTTATCCAAAACAAATATCTTTTATACAGGTTTTATTACATTTCTCTATCATAATACTTATTTCAAACATTTTTTGGCTTTCATGTTCAGACTCCATTTTAATGAAAGTTGTAAATATAATACCAAAAATATCCATAATATTATTTATTAGTGACTTCGCTTTGCTTCGATTCTAGACGCTTTGTCTCCGCAAATTAAATCTGCAATATCTCCTAAGATATCGCCTCGGGTTCGAGTTTAAGATTGGAAAAATTTTAGACTTTTTCCCAGAGGGAAAATAGTCTAAGTTATTCCTTATATAGACAGCTACCTGGTAGTACAATATTATAAAAATCGATCCAGACGCTTTGAAGAACACCCAGCACAAACAGCCATATAGACAAAAAAAATTATAATCTGATTTTTAAGCGTGTGATATCGTAAAAATAACCGTGTGAGCATGAAAAACCCTACTATTTTGATAATGATATCTGATGTTTACGCGAGCACTACACATTGTAAATAAAACTACTTTTACGGATTATATCGCGTTTGTATTTGATTTATGATTGCCCGACGTTTCGAACACTTTGCAGCATTTATTGTCACGGACGGACTAAGGTGTCTCACGTCCAATAAGTAATCGTTATTACAGACATTTACCACCATGAATGCTGCAAAGAACATCGGATATGCTCAAAACCCGGATCAATGTAATTTATTCTAGAACTTCAATTTATTGCCGTTAAGATCTATTTCTAGTACAAATACTACACGAATAATATTAATTGTCAACACAAAATCGAAATTATACCTTCTCTATTTGCTTGCTATTTGCAAATTAACTGTCGTAGGATCGTATTCCTGATACCTCCGATCATCACTAAACAGGTGCTGAACGGTCAGTCTTTTGCTTAGCTTATCTAGTTTACACCAGCTTCTTTTAGTATGTTATTTTCCCTATTTTGCTCTTGGTTTACCTCTTTTCTTTTTATTTATTGATTGCCAGATGGTTTCTCTTTATGCCCATATCTCTTTACCATCATTATAGATTCTTTTCATATTTTATGTACATAATTTCTTTTCATTCAAATGACAAACACTACGATGTAAGTTAAGAAGAGTTAGTCCAAGTATTAGACAAACATAAAACACGATTACCCAAAATCCACTCAATCCATCTTACTGTAACAATATTGTCACGTATAAAACAGTAATTTCTTATGCAAATATTTGATGCGATTTCTTTTCGACATGTAGGAGAAGAAAATATTTTATTACGTCACTTTTATTTGAATACGTAACCAGACTTGAACTTGTGTACGCGGCTTGGTATTTTTTATCAAAAAGGCAATAGTAATTGATTTTTAGATACTGACTTTAAGATGTATCAAGATATAGAACTATGGGAACGGTACCCGGTTAACTGTCATGTCCTTCTTTAAACGAGGTTTAAGAAGAGTATTTTCTTCACGGTAGGCAACGGCGTGGCTGTGCCCCTGGTATTGCAAAGGTTCATGTGCGTCAGTATCACTTACCATCAGGTGTGCTGCTTGCTCGTTTCCCAGCGTTGGCAATAAAAAAAAAACACTGGCCACCGAGGTCTAGGTCAGTCCAATGGTAACAAGGAGAGAATAAAGTAAGTTATTGGGACTGCGCATAGCCTTTCCTTCGCCCCAGACAGATAGGAAAGGTGTGCCTGCAAAAAAGTAATAAAAATAATGTGCCTTTAATATATCACTTGGTAAATACCATTATTGCAAAAAAATATCTAAACCAATAAATAAAATTTGAGTGTCTGTTTGTAATACCAATAAATAAAATTGGAGTGTCTGTTTGTAATGTCAAAATAATAAGCATTTTTCATGCTCACACGGTTATTTGCATGACACCTATGCCTAAAATAGCAATTAAAAATTTTTTGTCTGTCTGTCTGTCTGTTTGTTCCGGGTAATCTTCAAAACGGCTGGACCAATTTCAAAAATTCTTTCACCAATGGAAAACTATAATATCAGGGCGTAAACTAGGCTATATTTTGTCCCGGTATTCCCACGAGAACGGGCACTACGCGGGTAAAATGACTATAACCTATAAGATATCGAATGGTTTTCTCAGTGCAGGATATTGCATTGGAAAAAAATAAAAAGAAAATCACTGCACTGTTTTTTTGGGTAGGCTATGGTTTGGACATAACCCGCCCAATCTGATCTGGGGCGACAAATGTGCGGCGTGCGACCCCATAAATTACCGTATTCCCTCCCCATCGCTATTGGGCTGACCACTGGTACCAATTAACCGTGAAAACCCTGAGCAGGCAAGTTAATGTTTCAAGCTTCCCTTTTCTCTCTTCTCTATTAATAATGTTAATATACTTACTTCATTTAGTCGTCTTAAATTACACCCGCGGGGAAAAAAGCAGTAATGTTCTACATACATTCTAATTATGCAAATTATAACTTCAAAACCACATAGCACATAAAACAAAGCTCATAAAATCATATCTTTATGTAAAACAGTCAATAACTCATATTAAACAAAACCCTAGAGGCTGATGTTAAATTTATATGCGTCATAATTCATTGCCTTAATTCATATACCTTCTTTTATATCCTATTTCAAATAAATATAAATATTCTTGTTTCATATATTTTTTCTCATCCGTGTGGAGTAAAATACAATTCACCACCCCCTTTCTTGCCCGTGGGTGTTGTAAAAGACAAATAAGGGATGTAATGTGCATGTAATATTTATGCAAAAGAAGGAAAATTCGAAACTAAACCCCATACCAACACGTTTGACCAGCATGTTATAGTAGGTCAATTTCCCTCTCATAGTGGAAGAGGCCCAAGCCCAATAGTGGGACGTATATGGCCTTAGATGATGATAATGATATTTTTTTCGCCTACAGTTGATATATTTACCATTATTGGAAATGGAATAGAAATTTTGCAACTTGAAAAGACTATCAGATATTTTAGCATTAGGTTTTTTTAGATTTTCTTTTCCATTTTCACTCTATCATTCGTTCGTTCGGTGAGCGAGAGAGCCGGAAGCCCAACTTTCTGAGGGTGTTTGCGTGGGGAGGGTTTTGGTGGTGCCCTTGGTATCACCGAGCCTCAATACACGCATTCATACTCCCTTCACTCTCTTCGCGGTAGGCAGCGGCCTTGTAAAGGTTCATGAGCGTCAGCAACACTTACAATCAGGTGTACTGTTTGCTCGTTTGCCACCGTTTGCAATAAAAAAAAAAAAAAAAATTTTAGCTCATACGTTTCACTGTTAAACCCGATCCGATCCTCCTTTTCACAATAGGAGGATTTTATATTTTATATCGTGTGATGACGGAGTAAGAATACAATTCACCACCTCCTTTCTTATCCATGGGTGCCGTAAGATACGACTAAGGAATATGTTATGATTATAACAACTGTGCAAGAGAAGGAAAGCTCGAAACGAAACCCTATGCCAATCCGCCTGATCTGCGCCTAATGCCGCCCTAGCCGTGGCCGCGGGTGATCGGACCGGGGAATTTAGTCCATCACCCGCAGAGAGGCTGACCGCACCACGGCAACCGACGTCCCAGGACGTCGAGAGGTGAGGGTACCCGAAAGGGTATTCCATCGGGCCAAACACTGACAACAAGTCACCCTGCTCCGGCGGTCGGCCCAACAACAAGGTGACGTGGGTATGGGTGGGCCTGCGCGTCCGGACGGAATGGACCGCGCGTGCGCTTACTATAGCCCACCCATAAAAAAAAAATGCCAATCCGCCTGATCAGCATGATGTAGTAGGTCAAAATCCCTCCCATTGTGGAGGCTGGAACCCAGCAGTTGGACGTATATGGACTGTAATAATAATTATGATTAAAATATCCTTATATATTAAAATGGTTACAACACAGTATTTAAACACAAACTTCCCCTGTCGCAGATTGCTAGCGATTTTTCTTCACTAACGACTTCTCCCTGTTTAACAAAGTAACAACATCATTCAAAGTCTTATAAAAGCAAGTTCCTATCTAAAATTGATTCTATTAAAAAGTTCAATTCCATTCGTCTAGGCCGAAATAGCCACGGCCAAGGTCTAAATGATACTGGAAATAGTTTAGTCGGATTTCAAATAAATGTGGTATTTTAAATTGTATACTGTAAACGTACTGGTTCAATATGTTATAAATACTTATCCTTACTAATATTATAAATGCGAAAGTAAGTCTGTTTGTTTGTTTGTTACGCTTTCACGCTTAAACCAGCGAATCGATTTCAAAAATTCTTTCACCAATGGAAAGCTATAATATCAGGGTGTAACATATGCTATATATACCGGGATAAACCCGGTATTTCCACGGGAACGAGGCTAAATTTTATCCCGGTATTTCCACTAGAACGAGAACTACGCGGGTAAAGCGACTGAAACCGATGCGAAGCGAGGGCGAGTTGCTAGTTTTAAATAACAAAGACGAAATAGTTATTTATTAACTTCTGCACGCGATTTCGCCGGTGTGATAATTATCGTTTACAAAGTTGAGCTATTATCCCAAGGAAACATACTACCAGGATAAAAGTATTATGTATGTTAAACTAGAAAATACGTGTAATGTGTCAATTTTCATTCAAATCGGGTCAACGGTTTACGCGTAAAAAAATGCCTGTGTTACTCAATGATATTGTAGCTTTCCATTGATCAAAGATTTTTGAAAAATAGGTTTAGTATCCTGCAATTTCTTTCGTGTAGTTCTCGCTTCCGAAGGAATACCGAGATAAAAGAATAGCCTACATGTGCTATTTGCAGATATTGGAGCTTTCAGCTGGTGAAAAATTTGTGAAATTCGATCATTATGCAGCGGTTTCATTTTGGCAGTTCCCGTTTCGGAAGTAATACCGGGATAAAAAAATCTTACAACTGTTTTTGGCTGTTAATTTTGCTTTCCATTGGTGAAACATTTTTTGTAATTGGTCAACATCCCGTGATTTATTCGCATAGTTCTCGTTCCCGTGGGAATACCATAATAAATTACCTAAATATTTTACTCATTTATAAATTAGATTTATATTAGTAAAAGATTTTTAAATGGGGCAACATCCAACAGTTTCACTCGCGTACATCTTGTTTCTGTGAGAATACCGAGATAAAAACTATCTCCTATATGTTACTCGCTCATGATGTAGCTTAAAAAATCGATTATATTCCCAGTGGTTTACCGATATTGTTGCCGTTTCTGTGGAAATATCGCGATAAAAATAGCCTACATATATTACTCGCTGATAACATAGCTTTCCATTGATGAAATAATTTTTAAAATTGTTTATATTCTCGTGATTTCGCCAGTATTATGCCCATTTCCGTGGGAATCTCGGGATGAAATATAGTCTAAATACCCGTTGATAATGTGAACTTCCATTGGTGAAAGAATTTTTGAAAACTGTTTAGTGGCTTAATAGTGAAAACGTAACAAACAAACTTACCTACTTTCGAATTTATAAAATTAGTTAGGATGTATAGGCTCACCACAAGAAGGCTCATCTTGTAGACTTCCTTATACCCTATTCCACCTTGATATTATCCCGCTAGGATGGGAAGGACCCATCTTATATTATATTGTGTATTGATTTACCGTAGCAAAATGGCAAGTCTACCTTCCTTCCTTCTATTTTAAAATAATAATAAATTTCGGCTATGTATTGCCTAATTTAATTCAGTATATTACTATCATAAAGCTAAGCTAATTCGAAACCATTAAACTTTTGCCGAGGTTACGATTTCGATGTCATTGTTCATACCTTTCCCTTCTGATATTATCTGCATTTTAAATAGTATATTTTTAATTATCGTTTACTTAAACTGCTAAGGAAAATATCCTGAGAAACTCCACATATTTAATGTTCCAAAAAGATTATCTTGAAGACTCTGAGAGCACGCTAAGCCGTTGGTCCCGACTGTCATTAACATTTATGACAGTCGGCATGAGGAGTTAGGGGCATTAAATATCTTGAGATCTAATCTAATCCTTTTAGACTTTGTTAGGATGAGTAGAACCACGGACAGGTCCTATCTAATATGATAAATACCAATATAAATTCGTTTCTATGTTTTGCACTTTTATGCCTTACCTATTCGCCTCGCGACGGCGATCGGCGTCCCTGGGGGACGTCGATGGGAGAGGGCACTCCCTCGGGGTATTCCGTCGGGCCGACCACTGAAGTCAAGGAACTCTGCACCGGAGGTCGACCCAGCGACCCGGGCCTGGACCCGGACGGAGCCAGGCTGCGGGTGTGACCGTAGCCCAACCCAAAAAAAAAATGTCTCATCTATTCAATTTATCCTAATATTTTGTATATACGTCAGGAATAAAGAAAGCTATGAATTTATTTCCTACAAATAAATCTATTTCCGAAGACTAGAAAGAATACTCAAATCATGTGCCTTTACGATGTCGCCGGGCAGATATCTATTCAAAACCGTATACCTACTCTCGAGACAATTTTCAGACAGAAATTGATCATGTAATCGAGAAAAATTGAAAAGGATCTTTTCAAAATATATGGAAATTATTTCTCGATTTTTTCAGGATAATTTGTAATTAGAATTCTCGTTCCGAATTCATATTTCTGTCTAGGAATTATTTCATCTTGACTCATATATTCCACTACTGGACTCGAGTCTCTTCTATAATAGGAGGGGTATTGACCTACTATACCATGCTGGTCAGGCGGGTTGGTATCTGGTAATGTTAAATGAAATTAATTTCTACTTTTTATTTTTATGCCTTATTTTTTACTTTTTTGAGTTCTTTCTATGTGGTGACGAAGAAACAAAATTCACCACCGAGGTCGTAAAAAACGACTATGGGTTATAATATGCATATAACATCCATGCTAGAGAAAAAAAAAACTCATAAGTAAACCCTGTACCAATCCAACCGACTAGCGCAGTATAGTAGATCTATTTCCGTCCTATTGTGAAGGAGACTCGAGCCCCAGAAGTGTTTACGTATAAGGGCACACGTGGACTCAAATTCAAATTCAAATCCTTTATTATGCATAAACCCCGCGGGGGCACTTACATATGGTCACTTTTTTACATTTTACCTTAAATTACTACCGGATCGGAACGCGACCGCACTGAGAAGATCCGGCAAGAAACTCAGTGGGCTTGTCTTATTTTT
The DNA here is from genome assembly GCA_032191425.1 of Lymantria dispar. Classification (NCBI taxonomy): domain Eukaryota; kingdom Metazoa; phylum Arthropoda; class Insecta; order Lepidoptera; family Erebidae; genus Lymantria; species Lymantria dispar. The sequence continues at coordinate 29,960,157 of CM063449.1, read as the reverse complement.
TATTAATTTACTTTTTTTTTTACTGTATACTAGATTTAATTATAGATAATTGCGAAGAACGTCTGTGTGGTGACGGAGTAAGAATACAATTCACCACTCCCTATTTTGCCGGCGCCGGCCGGTGGATCTCGTAAATGAGAACTAAGGGATATAATATCAATGCAAGAGAAGGAAAACTCGAAGTAAAACCCTATACCAAACTGTCTGATCAGCATTGTATAGTAAGTCAATTTCCCTCCTATTGTGGAGGAGGCCCCGGCGCCACATTGGGACATATATGAGCTGAAATGATGAATGACGCGAAGAAAATTTCAAACTAGAATAGTTTGAATGAATTTTTGTAATACCTTCCACTTAAAAACTGTATAAAATGTTGCCTACATGAACCGTATAACTGTAGCCAATAATAGGCCTATTATTACACTATAGTCGTGTACTATAATATCATAGGAGAAATCGAAGCTAAGGACGGGTAGTCTTCAATATAAAAAAATGGAATATTATCCAATTAGTTATTAGTTGATTATATTGAAAATGTTAAATTGACAATGTATTCGACTAAAGAACTTATGGACATACCGTATGGTCATGAACAAACATTACTATAAAACAAAGTCAATAGACATTTAGACTGCCGTGTCGTGACGAAGTTAGAATACAATTCACCACCCTCTTTCTTACCCGTCGGTATCATAAACGAGGACTAAGGGATTATAATAAGCATATAACGTATATGCAAGAAAATGGAAAGTTGAAAAAAAAAACCCTATACCAACAAGTTTGGGCGGCGCAGGCGCGAGTACCTGCGCCTGATGCCGCCCTAGCCGAGGACGCGGGTGACCGGACCGGGGAATTTAGTCCGTCACCCGCAGAAAAGCTGACCACGCGACGACGACCAACGTCCCGGGACAGGGATGTCGAGAGGTGAGGGTACCCGAAACGGTATTTCGTCCAGCCACTGACGACAAGTCACCCTGCTCCGGTGGTCAGCCCAATGATGAAAACGACGTGGGTACGGGAGGGCTATCCTTTCGTCGCCCCGGACGGAATGGATCGCGTGCGCGCTTACCATAGCCCACACATAAAAAAAAAGATACCAACAAGTTTGAGCAGTGTGTGTAGGTCAATCTCTCTCCCACAAGGTCCGAACCGGTAATGATGATTGTGGATAAGGCTCGAGCCAAGTTGATGATGATGATGAACTTAAAACATGACCAATATTTTATCTAGAATAAAAATTCTGAAAATAAGTTCCACCGGGTTGTGCACGGATGTCAAGGAATCGGTAACAGTGATGGGCCCAATGGCTATGGGGAGGGAGTACGATAGGTTATGGGGTCGCACGGCGATCATCCGTCGCCCCGGACAGATTGGGCAGAGTGTACCAAGACAGCTTACCACAAAAAAAAGGATAAAGCTCTCACCATGTTCATCATCACAGCTTATATACGCCCCACAGTTGGGTTCGAGCATCTTCCATATTGAAATGGAAATTGACCTACTATACCACGCTGGTCAGTCGTGTTGCTATAGGGTTTTATTTATCGACGTCCCGGAGGGGGGACGTCGAGAGGATAGGGTACCCCGCGGGGATATTTCATCGGGCCAACCACTGACGACAAGGAACTCTGCACCAATGATCGGCCTAACGATGAAGACGACGTGCTACGGGTGGGTGATGGGGCTACGCACCGCCCTTCTGTCGCCCCGGGCGGAGCCGTGACCATGACTCTGCCCAAAAAAAAATTAGGTTTTATTTCGAGGTCTCTCTTCTCTTGCAAATGTGGCATTTATAATTAATTACTTAGTTATCTTTTAGGACACCCACAGACAAAAATAGGGGGTGGTGAATTGTATTCTTATTCGGTAACCACACGGAAAAAAAATTAAATTACATAATGAACCCAAGCAAAACAGTAGAAACAACTAGCAGATAATAAAAACACAATCTTAATATGCAATCTAAAAACAAATAGACGCTTTTTGGCTATAATATCAATTCACAAGCTAATCTAAGAAACTCATATTAAAGTCTGTCGACATGAAAACTGTAGGTAATTGAATATTCTTGTGCAAGAAATTCGGAATAGGGGCGGGTAAAGATTAACACAGTTACTGCGCTTGTAGAGAAATAAAGTTTAAGTACTTGTAGATAGCAAACGTTTCATAAAATTGTCTACGATTTTATTCTATTTTATTAGAGGAAAGCTTTAAGAACTTGTTTATCTTCGTTTTAAGAAATAGGGTTGCCAAATATTTTACACTATCTTCTGCTTGCTAGCACTTCGTCCACGTGGTATAGATACTTTGGGCTAACGCTAACTTTAACCAAAGACTTTGTTTACGTAGAAGGTGAAAATATTTTTTAATAATACGATTCTCTCATACATGATTTTTGTGAAAATTTTGCCATTTACGCAGCGGAAGCTCTCAAAATGAAAAGAAAATCCGATTTTGAAACATTTTTCATTGGTGCTCTGCTCTTGTTGGTCTTAGCGTAATGATATATAGCGCCTTTCTCGATAAATGGGCTATCTACCACTGAAAGAATTTTTCAAATCAGACAAGTAGTTCCTGAGATTAGTGCGTTCAAACAAACTCTTCAGCTTCATATATTAGTATATCTATACTTCATATATTAGTATATCTATATGTATATACATATATACAAATATAATTTATTCATATCAGTAGGCCGAGTTGTTACGACGAAGTGCCATTAAAAGTTAGGTCTCCATCTCTGGGGTATAGTATTTTATTCGATATGAAAGCCAACTGATGTCCTTTTCTATAAGTTTAACGTATGAAAAATTTCATCCGGTTCGCTTAAATAGTTTCAAGATAAGTAAATATACAAAAAAATCCCTGTGGTCACGGAGTAAGAATACAATTCAACACCCCCCAACTTGCCCGTGGGTGTCGTAGAAAACGATTAAGGGATGTAAAATTTATATAGCACCAATGGAAGGGAAGGAATACTCGAAATAAAACCCAATACCAACCCGTCTTGCTCTAGCGAGTCAGTTTCTCTCCTACAGTGAGCCCAGCAGTGGGACGTATTTGATATAAAATGATAATGAAATAAACAAAGCTTAACAAACTTTCTCATTTATAATATTAGGTACTAGTTTGTGTGCATGGTCTTCATCATCATCATCGTTATATACACGTCCCACTGCTGGGATTGAGCCTCCATACTAGGAGGGCAATTATCCTACTACATCTCGCTGGTTAGACGAGTTGGTACAGGGTTACATTTCAAATTTTCTTTCTCTTGTAATAGATGTTATATGGATTTTTTTATTTCAAATGGTGGCCAACAAGCAGATAGTACACCTGATGGTAAGTGTTGCTGCCTACCGCGAAGACAGTGAAGGGAGTGTGAATACGTGCAATGAGATTCGGTGATACTAAAGGCATCACTAAAATCCACCACACGCAAACACCCTCAGAAAGTTGGCCTTCCGGCTCTCTCGCTCACCGAACAAAGCACAGTAACAAATTGCTACTACTCGAACGTCTCGGTTTTCTACGAGAGTATGGTACCCTAGACGGACCGGCCCCTGGTCCTACCACTATTACACACATATTATAATCCCTTAGTCGTCTTTTACGACACCCACGTCCAAGAAAGGGGGGGTTAATTGTACTCATACTCCGTCACCACAAATAAATGGTTAGCTAGTATATATCCATCCATCCATCCATCAGCCTACGCACGTCCACTGCTGGACATAGGCCTCCCCACAAGAATGCCACTCGGAACGATCCTGCGCCACCTGCATCCAACGGTTCCCTGCGACTTTGAGAATGTCGTCAGTCCACCTAGTGGGGGGTCGTCCTACGCTGCGCCGTCCGATTCGTGGTCGCCACTCAAGAACCTTTCTTCCCCAACGGTTGTCGGTTCGACGAGCGATGTGGCCTGCCCATTGCCATTTCAACGTGCTAATTCTGCGGGCTAGCGGCTAGTATATATATTGATCTCGAAATAAAAGATGTTATTGTTCTGTAAGCAAATGTTACCATTATTTATTGGACATTATACGAATATTTTACTTACTGTAATTCCATATATTCTCGTGGTAAACGTTTGCTGACATTCGATTTTATTTCAACTTTTATAGCCCTCAGTATAGTAAACGTGGCTAAACTGTTTTATTTATTATCGACTTAAGTGTATCCCAAGCGTAAATAATACAACTTGACTTTTATTTTATTTCTTTAGAAACCATTCTTAATTATATCATCGAAAAAAGATGTTCTCGTTACAAAGATGATTTTTATCTTAAAATTTAAGGCTAATAAACCCAGAGCAGGTCATCGTTCTATTAGAGATATATCCACGAGGTTATTTTCTAAAGTATTTCTATACTATTATTTTTTTTATTTGGTCAAAGAAATATTTATTTTACTAATTTTCAATTTGTTTTACACCATGCATGCAATGATGCAAAAGAACTTATACTAAGTATAGTAAGTACAGTGAGCAGTCTTCCAAGTAACCTTTACTGAGAAATAATGGGATCTTTTTCAAATGATAATAATTGTTTTTAAAAATATGTCGTTTATAGATTATCATTATCGGCATAGCTCATATACGTCCCATTATTGAGCTCGAATCTCCTCTACAATGGGAGGGAAATTGACCTTACCATACTACACTGGTCAAACTAGTTGCTGTTAGTGTTGCCCAAAAAAGTCTTGGTCTTGCGGTCTTGGTCTTGGTCTTGCGAGAAATACGAGACCGAGACCAAGACCAAGACCGCTTAATTTTTGCAAGACCAAGACCAAGACTGGCCCTGCAAGACTTGAGCAAGACCAAGACTCAGCCTGCAAGAGTCTCGCGGTCTTGCATTTAATTCAAATCACCATTTTAGTTTATATACGGCCAACTGTTGAGCTCGTGTCTTCTACATAATAGGAGGGAAATCGGCCGTGGCCGGAGAGGAATCGCCACGGGGATCGGCCGTGTTGGTACAGGGTTTCATGTCAAGTTATCCTTCTCTTGCAACGATGTTATATATTATAGCCCTTAGTCGTCTTTTACGACACTCGCGGCTAAAATAGGGGGTGATGAATTGTATTCTTACTCCGCCACTACACTACAAGTCAAATCAGTCTTGAGATATCCATCTATTGGCCAATCGATTCCCAATGTTGGTATTGGCTTTTCAGAATTACTCTTCGGAAAATCTTAAGGAAAAAAATAGCGTAATCATCACCCTGTGAGTTAGTCTTGATAAGTTTCACACGAGAGTGCTCTTGCCCATTATACATATTTATATATCCGTTTATTCATTAGCCCAACGACGTTCACTGTTGAACATAGAAATATACCTAATATTAATCTACATAAATAACACCCACACTCACTAAAAGACTTATTATGCGTAGATCGGTATGCGTGCATAATGATCGCAATGTAATAATTTTCCGTGTAGGGACAGAGTACGAATACAATTCGCCACTCTCTTTCCCGTGGATGTCGTATTAAATCGGACCGAGGCAATGGTGTTAGGAACACATGAAAAAAATTGAAATAAAAATATCGATTCGTTAATGAAGTGAGCGACATGTAAGTTTTTAATTTTGTCATCGCTTTTTCGTCTAAATCTGATTGAAATGTATAAAGTCAATGATACTTAATCTGCAACATATTCGTATTTTGTTAAATGTTCATTAGACATTGAATTACGATTACATTCGCATAAGCAAGACAAACTTTGCTTTAACATAAATCAGCTGATCGCCCGACGACCGTTGACGAGTCGTCTTTGTACCTACGTAACCATAAAACAGTTCGCGCAAATCTAATACCTATTTATACTGTCGAAGCTTTACATCCCTACATATATCCTATCTGTACATGCCTAGATAATGCGTAAAATTTAAGGCATAAACTTTTAGTTACACATTTTTGTAATCACTATAACTTTTATGTTATATTGTTTTTATGTAATATACATTCTAATTATGATCTATGACCGTTGAACTACAACATACTCGAACAGTTGCCCCATAACCTGATACACCCTGTCTATATAACATACGTGCAAGAGAAGTGAAACCAGAAATAAAACCCTATATCTGACCAGCGTGGTATAGTAGATCAAGTTTTCTCTTACTGGAAGGAAGCTTAAGCCCAGCAGTGGTACTTTTATGAGCTGTGACGATGACGACGAATATCATACATTTGGTGACCCACTTCATAGGTATATTACCTATTAAAAACTATTATTATCCTATTAAAACTATTATTGCATAGTTAGATTTTTCATTGGAATGATAAATGGCTGTTACGTTATTCCAACTGCAAGACTTGCGAGACTCTTGCTGCAATACCAAGACCAAGACCAAGACTCGAGTGCGCAATACCAAGACCAAGACGAGACCAGGTGTGCTGTTGCAAGACCAAGACCAAGACTGGCCCAAGTCTCGTCTTGGTCTTGCATTTGGGCAACACTAGTTGCTGTAAGGTTTCGAGTTTCGTTCTCTTGCATAGATTTTATCAGCAAATAATGCATTAGTCGTCTTATACGACATCCATGGGCCAGAAAGGAGGCGGTGAATTATATTCTTACTCGGTCACCACACATAAATATAGGTTAAATATAGATTTACCTAAAGCCGACCTAAATCTAATAAACTACCATCAAAACGAAACGTGGCCTCAGTGAGAAAAAACCAGCAAGAAAGTCGGACGGCCTTCGGACTATATCAATTATTCCCATTCTTCTATATAACATCGTTTATATTTAGTTCTATAAATAAACCCTAACCAATATGTCTAAGTGGATTTAATAAAAAAAACAGTACCTACTGTAATGTTCCAAGATGAAGTGGATGAATTTACAGAATTACGCCAATTCTGTAACTAAAACTTTAAATGAACAGAACATCTATAAGGAATAGTATAAAAATAAGGACTGTTTAAAATATATCTCTGGTATTACATCTATGTAAGAGAAAGAAAACTCGAAATAAAATCCTATACCTATCTGTCTAACTAGCATGGTATAGTATGGTCAATTTCCCTCCTATTGTGGAGGAGGCTCGAGCCCAGCAGTGGGACGTATATAAGCTGAAATGAATAAATAGGTAGAATTGTCTTTGTCGTGAAGAATTAAGAATATAATTCATCACCGACGGGGTGCGGATTTATATTTTTCCATAATTCTTGTCTGTGGGTGTCGTAAAAGACGACTAAAGGATTACATATAACATCTTTTCAAGAGAAACAAAATTCCAAATGAAAACCTGTACTAAAACCGTCTTACCGACGTGATGTAATAGGACAATTACTTTCTTATTTTAGAGATCGTTTAAGTCCACTCATGGGATTTATGTAAGCTGAGATAAGGTATAATATATATTTTATCTGAATGAATAGATTTATTATAGTCAGGGATTTCATCACAAGGGTTCTTTATAGTATGGATTTCTAGATACAATATATAGGTGACTTCACCTGGATATCTTTAAGCGAAGACTTTACCCAAAATACACAAATAAACGATCGTTTTTTTTTGTGGTGGGTTATGGTCGGTGCACTCCTAGCTCCACTCCGTTCGGGGCGACAGAGGGGCGTAAGCACGCACACCCGTAACCCACCCGCGACACGTCGCCTCTTTTCAGTGAGAACGTCGGTTTTTCCTCGCGCGGACGGCCTATCGGCGGGTGACAGTCTGATTCCCCGGTCCAAGCAGCCGCAGCCTCGGCTAGGGCGGCATCAGTTGCAGGTATTCGGGGCAGATGCCCCCAGTCGCCGGCGGTGGGTCGCTTCGTCGAGGAGACGCTCCTCTCGACAAATAAACGATCTGCGGACTGACTCGTTATTTCTATAAATATCCATATTACTATTGCTATGGCAAAAATTAGGCGAATGAATTTTTATAGTTCAATCAAGCTGGAATCGTTGAAGGGATATAGTAAAATTTAGCACAGTCTCCATCATTTTTGAGATTATGATCTGAAATATCACAAGAATTGATTTTTATCCTCAAAAATGTATAATTAATGTGCGATAGATTTAATTAATATAATCTGTTGCTAATTCATCCATTTTCCATGTGGTGACGGAGTAAAAATACAATTCACCACTCCCTATCTTGCCCGTGGATGTCGTAAAAGACCACTAAGGGATATAATATGCACATAACATACCACCACACCAATATGTCTGACCAGCATGGTATAGTAGGTCAAATTTCCTCCCATTGTGGAGGAAACCCGAACCCAATAGTGGGACGTATGTGAGCTGCAATGATGATGATGATGATTGCTAATCCAAGGCAAAAAAACCGCAGGTATGGCTGGCGTATATATACATAATTTCATTGTTAATTATTACACTAATCGTACAAGGCTTATGAGTCATTAACTAACCAAAGTGTTACCGAAACTTCCATCTAATATAGGAATATGTTCAGGAGGATAATAAGGAGACTCCATAAGCACAATTTACGAGCACTATCCCACGGAAGGATCCTTTTGGGCCTTCTACAGAGATATCAAAGGTAGCTAATGACTAAAGGAATGAATAATTCAAATATTTGAATATAACATGGTTTTATATGGGCACGTATACAACGATCCTTGAATAAATTGTATGAAAATCTATACCAATAAATAAAATTGGAGTGTCTGTTTGTAATGTCAAAATAATAGGCTTTTTTCATGCTCACACGGTTATTTGCACGACACCTATGCCTAAAATACAAATTAAAAATTTTTTGTCTGTCTATCTATCTGTCTGTCTGTTTGTTCCGGGTAATCTTCAAAACGGCTGGACCGATTTCAAAAATTCTTTCACCAATGGAAAGCTATAATATCAGGGAGTAATCTAGGCTATATTTTATCCCGGTGTTTCCACGGGAACAGGAACTACGCGGGTAAAACAACTAAAATCGAAGCGAAGCGAGGGCGGGTTGCTAGTCATGAATAAGAATCAAAAGTATGAATAAGTATCTAAGAACATAGATCATTGGTAGGTCTTAGTTATTTGTATCTTTTAACTTGTTAACTTTTTGTATCATACGATTATAACCTCTTATATAGTGCATTGCATCCATGAAAGTTAATAATAATCCTTCTACTGTGGCAAAATTACTAATATGACAAAACTTTCAATAAAGCAAAACTCGTTCGCGTTTCAATACGACCGCAATCACCGTCAGTTTATGAGCGTCGCAATTATTAAAAGTGATTCTTTTAATATATGTGTATTACACTGATATATCAACCATTCTTCGGTGCATTCCATCTAGAAACACAATGAAAAAAAATTTTTTAAATAAAACTACTTTACGGATTTTATCGCGTTTGTATTTGATTTTTGATTACTCGACGTTTCGAACACTTTACAGCGTTCATGGTCACGGGTGGACTAAGATGTCTCACGTCCAACAAGTCATTGTTACTGCAGAAAATTTATAATTATCTATTCGATACAGAAAATTAGTTATTAAATATTGACCCACATTTTGATACAAATTTTTTTTTTTTTTTTTGATACAAAATTTATTGCCAGTGTAAGAAGAAAATGATTCTATATGAAAAAATTATATTGTTTATGGTGAGTAATAATTAAACATTAAAATTAATAGTAATTATATTTAAAAACTGACTAATAACCTAGTATACTACCACCGGATCGGAACACGGTCACACTGAGAAAGATCCGGCAAGAAAACTCAGGTAACATGATGCTAAATTAAAGTTAATTTTGAAGGCGGCTTACTTTATGTTACTAAAAGGTTTTAATTTATAAAATTATCTTTAGTTATTATTATTGTGGGTCAAATCTATACAATATGAGCTCACGGTGTCTTGTAGTCTTGTGGTGGTCTTTTTGGATTTGTTTTTAATAATGTTTATAACAGGATCCCAGCTTGATGGTAACACCCAGCCATCCTCTCTATTGAAATTTTTGTGTTTTTTAATCTCAATAGTCTCGCGTACCATTCTAGGCAGGTATCGGTGTTCTTTTGCGAGGATTTGTGGTTTATCAAACCTGATGTTATGGTGGGCGCGGTCCTGACTATGTTCACAGACTGCAGACCTAGTGTCCCGGCGGTGCTTCACATCGGCTATGTGTTCTTTGATCCGAGTTCTTATGGATCTCTTTGTTTGTCCAATGTAAGAGAGACCACAGTCACAGTCAAGTTTATATACTCCTGCATCTTGTAAAGGGATCTGGCACTTGGCAAACGTCGGGTAATCAAAAATCAAATACAAACGCGATAAAATCCGTAAAGTAGTTTTATTTAAAATGTATAATACTCGCGTAAACATCAGAAATCATTATAAAAAAAACTATTCAGAACTCTTTTATTACGGCTGTAATTAAAAACGACTAAGAATGCAAGCAGTTAATATGACGCGTAACCCTATTGTCAAATCGTCTAGCCGACGTAGGATAGTACGTCATTTTGCCTTTCTCTTGCAACAAAGGCGGTGTGTAATGAGACATATATAGGGTGAATGAAAGGAGAGTTTCTAAAGAAAAAGAAAAGGAAAGTAGAAAGAATGTAGTATATAGGAAAGAATACAATTCGCCACTCCCTCTCTTACACGTGGATGTCGCAGGAGACGACTAAGGGATATAATATGCAGTTAATGTTTATTCAAGAGAAGAAAAAATTGAAACAAAGTCCTATACCAACACATCTGACTAGTGTAGTACCTATAGTGCGTCAATTTCCCTCCCATTACGGAGGAGACTCGAGCTCAACTGTGAGATATATGTACTACATATATTAATTGACACAAATGGAACCGCAATAATATTTAAGCGAATATCATTATGGTTCCATTTGTCATCGTCATCATTTCAGCCTATCGCTGTCCACTGCTGGACGTAGGCCTCTCTCATAATACGCCACAGAGTGCGATCCTGTGCCGCCTTCATCCAGCGACGTCCAGAAACTCTCACTAAGGCGTTAGTCCACCTAGTGAGGGAGGGATGGGGGTCGGGGCGTCCTGCACTCCGTCGCCCGATACGTGGTCGCCACTCGAGAACCTTTCTTCCGAAGTGTATTTCCGTAGTTCGGATTTTATCTCGCAGATAAATCCCGAGCGTATCCCATTCCATAACACGTTGAGCGATTTTCAGCTGTGTTATGTAGGTTTTAATAGAAAGACAATAATACAAAATCGTTTAAGACCCCTAAAATAATGGATTAAGATACGTTAGGTGGCGCTACGATCGATGTCAAGGCATTAAATGTTTTTCTAATAGGTACAGAATAGTATTGGTTAGGTCAGCTAGTTAAAGATCTGAAATAGACATTCTTTACAAATTTTATAGTATTTTAGTTTGGTATTTATTGAGCCAATTTTCCCAATATTTTTTTTGTTCGTGTTCCCGGGAGGATTAAGGAGTATTTGACGGTGAACATGCCATCATTATTTTACAAGTTAATAACGGTCGGACTAACATAATTCAAAAGTGTTTTCATAACGTCAGGATATCTACTATCCTAATCTACTATCCTAATCTATTATACTAAATATAATTAATAAATAAATCTAAATCCTTAAATATATTTTAATTCCAATTCAAAACTGTATTAAATATGAAATAACTAAATAGGATGTATCGTCATCTTTTATGAGTTTTAAAAACCGACTAAAAGTAAGGAATTACAAAGACAATCGACAATATTTCTAGAAAAGTTGTAACACCAGCGATTATCCTCCCTCCTGCTAAATGTGGCGATAACAACATTATTCTTCTACCGTCGAGTGGCTAGTGGTTCGGCTTCAAATGCGCATTTAAAGCCAAACCGTCCTAAGGATGCCTCGTTTAGAGGCGAAACACGTGTCGAATAAATATTCGAAGTTCTGAAAATTGCAAGTTAATCGATGATGATGATTGAGTTCTGGAAGTTTGGTGCTTAGCACGTAAGAATAAGAGCACCTTACTTCTTAGTCCACCTTAATCCTATCCCGTATTCCTTCTATTGTGGTGTGCAGTATGTTGATTACCGTGGGAAAGTGATGGGTCTCCCTTCCTTCCTTCCATTCAAAATAAAAATAGATTGCCGCAATGTATCGCCTAATTCAATCAAAAAACATTACTAAAATTATTCTTCTAAAGACTAAACGTTTAATCCTATTATTATAAATGCATATATAACTTTGTTTGTTTCTTATGTTTTTACGCTTAAACCACTAAACCGATTTTATAAATTCTCTGACCATTAGCTACATTATCAGCGACTCGTGGGACTCCGATTACCCTGGGGAAACGGGAAGGTGAAAACGCAAGAATTCGCTAATAGTTTAAATAAAATAACATTATTCAGTACTTATGATATTTGATAAAATTTAATATTTTAAATATTATTACGTAAATTAATTTGGAAGGATTATGGCGAAGCTAAACTGATTTTGTAAATTCTCGGACACGTGTTATTCAATATTGAAAATATGTAAAATCAAATTCACAAAACAATTTTATCGTTACGTTAATCTCGCAATGCAGGAACCAATATTGGGATGGTTTTGCAAATCGAGAAGAATTTTTTTTTGCGCTGAAATGCTTGGCAACAGCAAACGAATATTGATTTTGTACTCAGCAGACAGCGTAAAACATTTTTTAGTATTGAAATTCAGTATTGTGTTAAGCGATTTTTTTTTTTTATCGCCTTAACAAGAACCCTTTATTTTATAAATATAACAAAACGGTATGTTTTTTATTATTAACGGAGAATATGAATAAAAACTTATTACTTAACTGCTGTGTGAGCTGTTTTTGTATAATCTACTTTTTTTTTTTGGGGGGAGGGTTGCGGTCGGCGCACTCCTCGCATCACTCCGTCCGGGGCGACAGAGTCGCGTAAGCACGCACTCCCGCAAACCACCCACGATGCACGTCGCCTTCGTCGTTGGGCCGACCACCAAAGCAGGGTGACTTGACGTCAGTGGTCGGCCCGACAGAATATCCCCTATTTGGGGTACCCTCCCATCGACCGACGTAAGAGGGGGGGGGACGTCGGTCTTTCCTCACGCGGTTGGCTTCTCAGCGGGTGACGAACTAATTCCCTGGTCACGTCACCCGCGGCCTCGGCTAGGGCGGCATGAGGCGCAGGTATTCGCGCCTACGTCGCCTCAGTCGCCGGCGGCGGATCGCCTCATCGAGGCTGCTCTTTACCTCTTAATGAAGAAATAAACCCACAATATGGCGTAAATACTTCACAAAAGTTTATAAAATTTTGAATATTGATAAAACTACATATTTACTATAACTACTATAATTTACTATACACTTTAGATTTCTAAAATGTGTATTTATTTTAATAATATGAAGGAAAAACCTAAATTCGTCTGCGGTTTGTCTACCATAGCTAGAGCCGCTACTCTTCCCCCCTATCTGCTTTGGTTTTGCTTCGGCTATCGGACGGGTAGGTTATGTCGCTTGCGCATACGTCATTTTATAAACGTATCAAGAAATATAAAAGAAAACTATAAATAACAAAAATATTTAATGATAATAATAAAAATATTTGAAATAGCTTGTGTCATCTTATTTTGTAAATATCATTAGCACCCTCGCTAGTTGATCGGCGCACGGCTCCTGTAGCCTGCTCTTGTTGGTGCTTCTCACGCACACATATACAAAACGCATAAAATACCTAAAATCGGTCAGCGACAAAAGCTCTATGCCCGATTAATCGCGAAGGAGAGGAAATACGGTGCGTTATGGGGCCGCACGCCACCTTTCGTCACCCCGGACGGAGCGGACGGCATGTGCGCTGACCATTGTCCATCTAAAAAAGAACAAAAGGGTCTTGAATTGTATTACTTACTCCGTCCCCCTTGGAATAATCAATTACTTTATGGCCGTCATCTCAGCTCACATTTATGAATGATGAAATTGATCTGCTACACCATGCTGGTCAAATGTTGATATAAGGTTCCATTTCGAGTTTCCTTCTCTTGCATAGAAGTTATCTACATCATGCACAGGCGTTACCGGCTATTTCTGGCAACACCGTGTCAATACCGATATAGATAACCGTTGCCGAATATCGGTATGATACAAGTAGAATAATTGCGAAATTATTTCTAGTAATGCACATGACACATGTCTAATCTGCATATTGTAATCATGTAGCTATTAAGCCATTTAATCCACGGGTAAATTGTATTTTTACTCTAAACAAAGAATAATATTACTTACACATGCTAAATTGATTAAACAACCAATCTTGCTGTTGATCAAATACTCCATTTATATTGTTACCCACTCAATCTATTTGCATAAAAATTACAAATCCATGTCACACTAATCCTTCACTTTGAAATGGGTCCAGGTGCACTTAACTTCGTCCCTTTTCGATTTCATTCCAGAATTGAAATTCGCTGACCTTCAAACCATCGTACATAAAAAAACATCGCTTATAAATACATTGGAACGAATTATCTTTAGAAGAATACTGTACAGATGGCGTGGTGGTGAAGAGACCGACTTACCGTACCAGAGTCGCGGGTTCGAATCCCACGCAGGGCAATACTTCGTGCGATCTAACCTATACGTCATACGTCCCATTACTGGGTTCGAGCCTTCTCCATAATAGGAGAGAAATTGACGTTCCTATACATGCTAGTCAGACAGGTTGGTTTGTTTCGAGTCTTCCTTCTCTTGCATAAATATTGTATGCGTATTATATGCCTCAGTCATGTTTCTTTCCTAATCCGTCACCTTATGGATAGTGATGACGGTTAAATATGTAGTGCAGGATGTTGTATTGTTAAAAAAGTGAGCCGTCGCTCAGGACGCCTGGCAGATGTGAAACATCGAAATTATTTTGTACAAGTATAAATGCATAAAAGATTACATCAGGAACTACTGTGGCATAAAGCATTAATGAAATATTACAATTATTTTTCCAGAAAATGATAATGTTTATTCAACAAACATGTGTTTTCATTAGTATACATTATAGGTATGTGTTTAGGTTAATAATTTATTTTGAGTCCACTAGATGGCGTTGTACAAAATTTTAAAACAGGTTATGGTTTCGTTACACAAATGATCCTAAGCGTGGCATTAACGCCACGCCAACGATCAGGTTCACCCTCGCCTATAGATCTTTCACATCAAAAAAAAAATAGAATTGAGGTGCTGTTTTATTTCAAGTTGATATAAAATATGTGTTATCATGATTGTCCTCGTACCCTTATCCAATTACTTACGGCCTTGAAGTCAGCGCTGTCACCATACATTTTTTTTCAGGTGTCATCTCTATTCACTTTCTTTCTAGCCCTGTCATGCTACACGCAATTCATCCATCTTTTCACAAGAAAAATACCTTATATCGTGTAGGACATTTTATTATAAAAGCTACTTTATTTAATAACTTGATATCATAATAGAACTCGAAATATCGTTTATTTAAGTATGTATAATACTAATTACTATTTTATGCAGTAAAAGTAAAATCCATGTGCCTATCAAAGACCACTGCTTGGCCTCCCTAGGGTGTAATAATAAGTTTCCCACAAGAATGGTTGGCACCATTTTCACGGTGATAGGTGAAAAAAGAGAGGTGGTTAAATTATATTCTTCACCTGCTACTATACATCCTTATTCTCCTTAATGGGTGGGGCATTGACTTAGTATTCCACGCTGGTCAGGCGTGTTGGTATAGGGTTTCATTTCGAGTTTTCCTTCTTTTGCACAGATCTTATGCGCATATTTATATCCCTTAGTCGTCTTTTACGACATCCACGGACAAGATTGGGAGTGGTGAATTGTATTCTTAATCCGTCACCACATGGAATACAATACGTATCCAAATGAAAATATGACTTTTACTTTTAAAAGACTAATTTAAACGGAAATTTTACTTTAAAATACATCGTAAACAAAGTCTCCAAAAAGTTCATTCCATAGACCCCGCTTAAACAATAATTGTTAATTTAACTTTTGTTACAGATTAAAAATGTCGGTCTCCGAATTTCGACGAAAGAAGCTGCTGTACGTCTTCAATGTTTTCTTTGGTAAGCAACGAAAGCCGAAAATAGTAGTATTATTTTTAGTTAATCTATATTAGTTTTTATTTGACGTATATCATGAATTTATTGAAATGACAAATAGATAGGTGATGTGATGGCTGCTCTAATAGTTAACTATCGATCGAGTGCCGCTTCTTTATTTCTTTTTTATTGCCGATGGTGGCAAACGAGCAGGCAGCACACCTGATGGTAAGTAACGCTGCCGCACATGGACCTTTGCAATACCAGGGGCACGGCCAGGCCGTTACCTACCGTGAAGAAAAAGCTCTTCTTAAACCTCGTTTAAAGAAGGACATGTCATAGCGCTTATAGGTTGTAGCCTGTATGTACATTATATTTTTAAAAAATAAAGTATTGTATAAAGTATGGTTCGTAGGGCATCACACTCGAACTAATACTTACAAAATATAAATACAGTTTATATTATGTATAAAATGTAACTTAAAAAATAAGGTGAACCCGCTGAGTTTCTTATCGATTTTCGGACAGAATGTAAAATGTAATAACATTTAAAATGGCTTATATGTAATGAATCATTTAATTTGATTCAATATCAACAAGAATAACACTTTTATTTATAAGTTTTTAGGTACTCATAACGCGAACTATTCGTTAACCCGTCTTCCAAGGCGATTATGGCATGATCTTCGTGAGAGGGCCTGTGATCTTAGAAGTCCATAAGCTTTTGGTTAAATGATTCAAGGCTCAGTTATTTAGAGTTTGCACTTCAATCCGGAGACTGTTTTATCTGGCTGATGCAATACTTAATTCTGTCATATATGTTTCATCATTACAGCTCATATATATCCCACCGCTGGGCTTGAGCCTCCTCTACAATAGGACAGTAATTGACTTACGGGTTCAGACAGATGGGTTCTATGTTTATATGTACTAACTAGTAACAGTTGTCTTACCCGCGTAGTTCCCATTCCCGTGAAAATACTGGGATAAAATATAGCCTATGTTATTCCCTGATATTATAGTTTTCCTTTGGTGAAAGAATATTTAAAATCATTTCAGTGGTTTAAAATTGAAAGCGTAACAAACCAACTAACAAACTTACTTTCGCATTTATAATATTAGTAAGCATATGTAATATTAATAATAATAACATAAAATATCATAACATTGTTCGCGTGGTGACGGAGTAAGAATACAGTTCACCACTCCCTATCTTACCCGTGGATGTCGTAAAAGATGACTAAGGGATATAATACGCATATAACACCTATGAAAGAGAAGGAAAACTCGAAATAAAACCCTATATCAACCTGTCCGACCAGCATTGGGATATTAAGGTCAATTTCTCTCCTATTGTGGAGGAGGCTCGAGTGGGACGTATATGAGCTGAAATGATGATGAATGATGAAAATATCATAACATTTAACGTTAATCTTTATTTTCTTTTTTATTTTTGACTAATTGGATCATTTAAAAAATGTTGTGACGTTCGTAGAATAATCGAAGAATGAGATACGATTTAACGAAAAATTTATACCCGTCTTAAAAGAATATCTTTTTTTTCGGAGTTTCTCATTGTTAAAAAGTATTTTATAGGCCTTGTTAAAACTTCGCCCTTTGTTTCAGATGTCAATCAGAGCGGCACGATAGAAAGGAAAGACTTTGAACTAGCTATAGAGGTGAATTATTTTTCTTTTTTACTATTCTTTACCAAATATATATTTATACTAAATACAATAAGATGACTAAAACTTTTATAAATTTATTCAATTGGTTAAATTAAATTACAATAAGAGTGTAAAGTAGTATTCAAACCTTTATTTTTGCAGACAAGTATAAAAAAAGATAGAATTTTAAATAAAACTACTTTACGAATTTTATCGCGTTTGTATTTGATTTTTGATTGCCCGACGTTTCGAACACAATATGTAATAACTATTTTCTATATCGAGTAGATAATTATAAATTTTCTACAATAAAGATGCCTTGTTGGATGAGAGACATCTTAGTCCACCCGTGACCATGAACGCTGCAAAGTGTTCGAAACGTCGGGCAATCAAAAATCAAATACAAATGCGATAAAATCCGTAAAGTAGTTTTATTTAAAATGTGTAATATTTGCGTAAATATCAAACATCATTATAAAAGATAGAATGTTATTTTTTATAACATAACTGTTTTACAATGATCGCCATCATCTCAGATCATATCTATCCCACTGCTGGGCTCGAGTCACCTCCACAATAGGAAGGAAATTGAAGTAATATACCACCCTTTTTTTTTTTGTGGGTGGGTCGCGGTCTGCGCGCCTCCGCACCACTCCGTCCGGGGCGACAGAGGGGCTTAAGCGCGCAACTCCCGCGACCCACCCAAAAACCACGTCGCCTTCGTCGTTGGGCCGACCACTGGAGCAGCGTTAACTTGTCGTCAGTGGTCGGCCCGACGGAATACCCCCTATTGGGGTACCCTCCCATCGACTGACGTCCCCCCCTCGGGGAGGACGTCGGTCTTTCCTCACGCGGTCGGCCTCTCGGTGGGTGACGGACTAATCCCCGGTCACGTCACCCGCGGCCTCGGTTAGGGCGGCATGAGGCGCAGATAGTTGCGCCTACGCCGCCCCAGTCGCCGGCGGCGGATCTCCTCATCGAGGCTGCGCTCCTCGCGCAGGCGATCCGCCGCCTCAATATATCACCCTAATCGGGCGGTTTGATACAAGTTTTTATTTAAAGTTTTCCTTCCCTTACGCAAATGTTATATGCTTACTATGTCCCTTATTGGTCTTTTACGACATCTATAGGTAACCACAGGTTGTAGTGAATTGTATTATTACTCCGTCATCAAACGGATACTGTCCAAAAAAATTTAATATATAATTGTATTAAATTTAAAGATGATTGTTTATTTGATTTACAAATGAGTCCTTGCCACAGCAAGTCGCTTATTCTCCAAATAAATTTGAAGGTTCGACGACGGTTACCACGATAAAGGTTATTAGGTCATACGGCTTTATGACTTTCTCGATTCAATGCACATTACAGAATACATTATAAGGTCACATAACGAGTCCTCAGGCACCTTAAAGGTAGCAACGATCTCTCTCATCATTTCAAACCGACAAGCTAAAATGATTTCGTTTATTGTAAGAATACATATGAAGGCAGACTAAACCATTAGTTCTGCGAAATTTCTGGTATAAGTATGTGGTAGTTGATTATGCTATAGGTTAAAATCTGTATCGGGATAAAAGAGAGTAAGAGCTTCTTATACTAATAAATTATCAACGCCTGGCACACCTCATCATTGTAACAATTATTGGCGATAGTTTTATGAATGCCTTCCTTTTTATTTTTGCCTGACGTCTACTGTCCTTGGAAATGTAATTGTTGACCAACGGCATCATATAAAACTGATCTTGGTCAATGTAAAGCTCTTAGTTGTTTTTACGACACCCAAGCAATGTTGGGGTTGGCAGTATTTGTATCCGCTACCACACAGCTACAACTACTACAATATCTGGGATTATACTCGGTAAAAACTAATAAATTTAATTATGGCAACCTCATAGGAGGAATTTTACCAATTTTCAAGTAATATTGTCTCTAAAAGTCTTCAGTTTCATATAATTTGCCTTCTCAGTGATTCAGCATTTCAAAGAGTTAGCTTAAAATTGACACAATGAGTATATCACATCTGCGAATATTATATACGTATCTTGACCCAAGGATAAAGATATGTGTCATAATTAAAAAAAGTGCGTATAAAACCAACGGTCTTAGCGAATAAATATGTTCAGTTGCTAATGTCATAAAGGTTTTACCTTTATCCTTCTATACTTGAAATGACTTACTACGTAAATTACGATTCACATTTGTACCTTAAACACATGTGATTCAATATATTCATGTAATTCAAGATATTTTACACTTTAAGTATACATATTATAGTTTATATGTTCTTTTAATTGTATTACATTTAATATAAGGTATGATTATTTTTATAATAATAATGATTGCCTTATGAATAGAAAATCTGCCACCTTCGCGGATGGAAGCCTGGAGATCCCAAACATACGGAGACGCACGAAATCATGATCAAGATTTGGGATGGACTTCGTAAAAGAGCTGATTCTAACAAAGATGGACAGGTAAATATCCTCATTCGTAACTTTTAATATAATTAATAATATTACGTACTAGCAACCCGCCCTCGCTTCGCTTCGGTTATAGGTTATAGTCGTTTTACCCGCGTAATTCCCGTTCCCGTGGGAATACCGGGATAAAATATAGCCTAGTTTACGCCCTGATATTATAGCTTCCCATTGGTGAAAGAATTTTTGAAATCGGTCCAGCTGTTTTGAACACGGACACGGACAGACAGACACACAGACAAAAATTTTTGATGTGAAACATCTATAGGCGAGGGTGACCGTGATCGTCGCGTGGCGTTTAACGCCACGCCTCGCGATCCTCTATTAATTAAAAATTAAATAAATATTTGGATGCATATAGTTACATTTTTGTAACGAAACCATGGTGCGATTTAAAATTTTGTACAACGCCATCTAATGAACTCGAAGTAAATTGTTACTTATAATGTATATTAATGAAAATAAATGTTTATTGAATAAAAATCATCATTTTTTGGAAAAATATCGCGATATTTTATTAATACTTTATGCCTTAGTTTTATCGTATTAGTTCCTGTCGTAATCTAATGTTCTTTTATGCATATATACTTGTTTTATAAATTAATATAAAATTCTCTAACTTAGTAATATAAATATACCAGTATTTAGTTTACTTTCAGTTACGAAAACTGGAGAACCGTTTTTTTATAGGCTTTTATTAGTTTCAGGTGTATATATATTTATTTCTTTGTATATTACCGACTTCATAGGAATTGGATTTTGACTCACTTTAAACAGTCAAATTTCATTTAAAAGTTGAAAATTTAAGGAGGACCAATGACGTTAAAATTATTTAGATAGCTTGTCTTATTATCATTACAGGATTAAAAATTTCTTTATTAAATATATTGAAGCTGAGAGTTGGTCGTTAGCTCGATAAATGCCGCCATTTCTGTTTCCTAAATCACACTCTTCGTGCGGAAAGAATGTCTGTGAACGGATGAAAGCATTTCGTTTTTTTGGGCTTTTATTAGTTTCAGCTGTGTATTTATTTGTTTGTATGTCACCAACTCCTTAAGAATTGGATTTTGACTCACTTTAAACAGCTTGTCTTATTATCATTACAGGATTAGAGAGTTCTTTATAAAATATATTGTAGCTTAGAGTTGGTCGTTTGCTCGATAGATGCCGCTATTTCTGGTTTATAAATCGCAAATTATTTCAAGCTATGTTTTAGAAGGTTCATTTCGTTTGTACTAAATGACGTTACCATAAATATGAGTCGTAAAGTCAATTTTAAAATGGGATAATTTATTCGATACGATACCTACCAAAAAGTACTTATTGACTAAAATATCGAATACAAAAGTATCGGTATCGAAAGAAAAATACTCGATACCTAAAGATCATCATATCATCATCTAGCTCTTATCCCAATTACTTGGGGTCGACGCAATATGTCATCTGTTTTGACATATTGCAAGAAGTTTCGACAATGACTTTTATGACCGGCCGCCTGCCTGACGTCAACCCTCCTTGGGAATGTAATCGTTGACCCAAATGGTACCAGATGGAGTTGGTCCGGGTCAATCTAGGGCTCTTAGTCGTCTTTTACGACACCCACGAGCAAAGCAAGGGTTGGTAGTATTCGAAGCCGCTACCACACAGCAACACTCGATACCTAAAGATAAAGTAAATAAAAGTACTCGATACTTTAAACAGTACGTTACTTATCTTTCGATACTATTCATGAGTTCAGTATCGATACTTTATATTCGATACCGTGTCTCTACTCGTACAAAGTAGTTTCGATGTTTCACATCTGTCAGGAGTCCTGAGCGAGGGCTCACTTTTTTTTTAATTGTTATTTTAGCCATAGGTGTCGTGCAAATCACCATGTGAGCATGAAAAAGCCTATTATTTTGACATTACAAACAGACACTCCAATTTTATTTATTGGTATAGATAAATCATGTACGTATTTGAATTAAATAATTTGTCATATAAAAATGGTATTTCCTCTGATTGGAGTAA
This sequence comes from Lymantria dispar, assembly GCA_032191425.1. Taxonomy (NCBI): domain Eukaryota; kingdom Metazoa; phylum Arthropoda; class Insecta; order Lepidoptera; family Erebidae; genus Lymantria; species Lymantria dispar. The sequence continues at coordinate 29,938,013 of CM063449.1, read as the reverse complement.
ATTAATGACAGAAAAGAAAAATTTAATAAAAATAACTTATATTATTTTAAAAATAATAAGAAAATTAAACAAAAACATTTACCATGTGGTGACGGAGTAAGGATACAAATCACCACTCCCTATCTTGCCCGTGGATGTCATAAAAGACGTCTAAGGGATTTGGCATTCGCATATAACATATATGCAAGAGAAGGAAAACTCGAAATAAAATCCCATACCAACCTGTCTGATCAGCATCAGTATAATAGGGTTAATTTCCCTCTTATTGTGAAGAAGGTTCGAGCCCAACAGTGGGACGTATATAAGCTGAAATGATGATGATAATGATGATAAACAAAAACAATGAAAAATACAAAAGTCAACGCCATTACTAATTATTTTATTTCATATTTCTTGTATTTCATTAAGTTTAGTTAACTTTATCGCCTAAAGTAAAGCGACAAAAGTTTTTCTCTGTCGTTTTCTCATAAAAAGCTTGAAACAAATGTCATGTCATTCGAGAGGCTTTGAAAACCCTTATTGTTTTCGTCATTCTACTTTTGTCGTGTATTAACGTAAACTGGAATAAGTAATTTTGACACTAAATGATCAGCCTCATTTTAAATTAACTCGTCATTTTGATATAGCATTTATAGTTCATCATCGTCAACATTTCAGCTCATATACGTTCCACTCTTGGGCTCGAGCCTCCACCACAACGGAAGGTAAATTGACCTATAATACCACGCTGGTCAGATGTGTTGGAATAGGGTTTTGCTTCGAGTTTCCTTCTCTTGCATAGATGTTAAATTCATATTATATCCCTTAATTGTCTTTTACCTTACTTCCCCGTGGATGTACAACTGGCAAGAAAGGGTGTGGTGAATTGTATTCTTATTCCGTCACCACGCGTTCATTTAGTTTTAATTCATACTTTGAGGTAATCCCAGTTTATAATCCATTTTTTTTTTTTGGGGTGGGTTGCGGTCGGCCCGCTCCTCGCACCACTCCGTCCGGGGCGACAGAGGGGCGTAAGCACGCACACCCGCAACCCACCCACGATGCACGTCGCCTTCGTCGTTGGGCTGACCACCAGAGCAGGGTTACTTGACGTCAGTGGTCGGCCCAACGGAATACCCCCTATTTGAGGTACTCTCCCATCGACCGACGTCCCCCCCTCGGGGAAAATACTTGCATATGCCTGAATCTTTACTTAAAATAATTTAAATTTACTATATGTCAGGAACAATTATTTTATACACGAATTCGTCATTCCAGTGTCAGGAATTTTCTCATTAAACTGTTGGTAAATTGTACCATGAAAATTATTGCCGTGCCTCAACTTGAAATTGGTGTACCTATTTTTTCACAACCAGGCCAGAGTTTTATTACCTAACTCTTGTTTGTGAATTTTCCAACTAAATACTTTTAATCAACAAACGAATCCCTGAAAACAAAATTTATTGCACCCAATAATATCATTATTATCATTTCAAATCATATACGACCCACTGTTGGGTCCACCTTGAGTCCACCATTATGGGAGGGAATTCGACCTACTATACCACGCTGGTCAGACGTGTTGATATAGGCAATCATTTCGAATGTTCCTTCTTTCGCATCGATGTTATCTGCATATCCCTTAGTCGTCATTTACAACATCCACGGGCAAGAGAGAGGGTGTTGAATTGTATTCCTACGCCATCATCACACAGAAAGACGAGAGTATTATCATCATCATTTCAGCCTATAAACATCTCCACTGTTGGTCTCGAGTCCTCCATTGTTGGATTTGAGTTACTATAACACGCAGGTCAGACGTGTGACCATAGGTTTCATTTCAAGTGTTCCTTCTCTCGCATCGATGTTATCTGCATATTATATCCCTTAGTCGTTTTTTATGACACCCACAGGCTAGAGAGAGGGTGGCGAATTGTCTTCCTACTCCATCCCCACACAGTTAAAACAGTACATTCAGTAAAAAATTCTGAAAATGTCATGCGTAATTTATTCAGTACAATCACTATACGAGGACTTTATTAGGTTTTCTTTCATGTTGGGTCGTTACGCTTTTTATATACCGTAGGTTACCAGTTCACAACCGCATTGTTTGGAGGCTTATGGAGTATGCAAATTATCGCTACTAATTTACGTGAAGGTCTCTGCGCCCAAAACGTTTTAATCATGCGATGCCTCTGTGTTATTAAATTTGACGATCCATATGTTACTCTGTAAATATATTACAGTATATCTTTATTAGTGCCTGCCCTTGTCATCTGTTATTTGCATGTAACTATTAATAAATGACTTGTATTGTGACTTTTGAGTCAATACATCGGAAAGGTGTTTAAATATTGCTTTTCCAATTATTTTTCTTAACTCATATCATCATCTCGGCTTATATAAGTCCCACTGGTGGACTCGAGCCTCCTCCACAATAGGAGGGAAATTGACCTTACTGTATCATGCTTGTCAGACAGGTTGGTATAAGGTTTTATTTCGAGTTTGCCTCCTCTTGCACAGAGACACACAACTTTGTTTTCTTTATTTTTTTTTTGTTTTGTACTAATATTTCAAAATTTATACATGTATACAATTTCGAAGGGAATTATATATATTTAAAAGATTAAAAAAAGTGACGGCCCACTGAGTTTCTTGCCGTATCTTCTCAGCTTATGGCCGCATTCCGATCCGGTGGTAGATTATTGTAATGTGTTCAAATGATATGTAAATTTGACAATATGTAAGTGCCCTTAAGGGACTTATGCAGAATAAATGATTTGATTTGATTAGATGTTATATCCGTATTCAACACTCACGACTCACGGGCATGATAGGGAATGGTGTACATATTGTTTTCTTTCCTCTTCTTTCTTAACCCATATAAGTACCATTATTTGATATGAGTCTATTCCAAATGATAGAAATCGGTCTACTACAACACAGTGGCTAGACGGATTGGTATAATTTATTACCAATTTTTCTACTATTGCAATGATATAATCTGCTCGCGATTAAATGAATTCGCCATGTTGTGAGGAAGTATGAAGCCCTTGCTAGGTTATGTCAGTGTCTGGACACTCTATAATAAATTGTCAATTTTTTCATAACAAGATATCAGGCGATCTAATCATAGGAACACTTAGTCTACGTAACGTAAAGCGTAGTGTTTTATACTCTTTAGGTTATGTAATAATCCTTTATTAAAAGTGCCAGTAATTCTTATGTATCACTTTGTATTTTATTTACCTATTCTATTTTACCTACTCTAATATTTACATCTTTTTAAATTATTGCTTATAAAGTATTCTGTATTCGTAACGAAGGTTTGACAGGATAAAGGAAGTGTCATATGGAAGCTTTATATTTAATTCGATATTTTAGTGTTATGATCTTATATTACATAATTTTTACGAAACATATTTTATATAATTTAGCGTAAGTGCAGAGGAGGTACTAAAATAAAGTGAATATGATATAGCAGTTCTTTCGTTTTCCATTAAAATTGCCAGAAGATCTAATAAGTAATTGAAAGCGGCTAGCAGTGTTGAAAACGGTTTTTCAACATAGTAAGAGACAATAACTAAATAAAGTGGTAATCTATAAATAATAAACGCGCCATAAATGTCTTTGTATCCACGCCATAAAAAATAATAGACACTACAACATTTAATAGACTCTACCAAATTACTCAAAGTATTTTTAGTATTTCTTCTCTCTTCCTTTCATTCGTATTAAAATCAATGTAGCTAATTTAAACATTTCTTTCAACCAGGTGTCTGTTGAAGAATGGATCTCCATGTGGAATGACTATGCGCAGAATCCTTCAGCGGCTCTGAAGTGGCAGCAGCTGTATGCTCAATTCATGTTCCAGCTGGAAGATGCAAGTGCTGATGGAACCATTGATAGTGATGAGTTCACCACAGTGTGCTCATCCTATGGTATTGACGCGCAGGAGTGTAAGGTCGCCTTTACTAAAATGGCAAAGGTACGATATTAAATAGGATATTCCCCATATGGGTTAAGAGTACAATGTTTCAATACTTCTTACTTTCCCGTGCAAGTCGTAAAAACTGGTTGGGAGATCACGAGAAGATTGGGCAGTAGCGTATTTCTCCGGTTCAGGGATTTAGTCCGGCACCCGCAGTGAGGCTAGCCTCGTGACGGCGATCGGCGTCCCGGGATGAGGACGTCAGTGGAAGAGGGTAGGTACTCCCTCGGGGGATATTCCGTCGGGCCGACCACTAAAGTCGAGGAACTTTGCACCGTCGCCGCGCGTTAAGGGGCCACGCGCCGCCCCTCTATCGCCACGGATGGAGCCGGGCTGCGGGTGCACTGGCGGGTGCGCAGACGGTAGCCCACCGCAAAAAAAAAGTATCATATTTCTGAGAAATACATTATATACGTTCACTAACTCGCCTGCCAAGCTTCTTGATTACATTTTCCTCCAGAGGCCACAATGTTCCACAATGATTTATGGGCAGAATGGCCTATTAATTTTATTTTATTTAAAAAACGGTCAGCTCATTTACTACTGGTCTCGACACTCCTCCACAATAGGAAGGAAATTGACCTACTATACGCCAATCAAGCTTGGTATAGGATTTTTTTTAGAAATTGCCTTCACTGGCGTAGATGTTAAATGCATATTATATCGCTGAGTCGTCTTTTAACACACTCACAACTAAGACAATGGATTGTGGGTTGCATTCTTACTCCGTCACCAAACGGAACATATTATTATGTTTTCTTCTCAGTCTATACACGTCCCATTACTAGATCTGTACCTACCTGCCTACCACTGTGGGAGATTAATTAATATCACGTTGATCAGACGAACTGGTATTTTGTCGAGTTTTCCTTCTATTCAATCGATCTTATATGCCTACACAATAAAAAAGAGATAATGAATTCTATTTCTACTTCTTCACCCGAATATACGTACTTAATGAAATGTATATTTACTAAAACTGGCAAAGGTATACTATATTAAATGAACCAGATGAGTACTGTTTTCTTGGCAAGGCATTATATCCAGAATGCATAAGATTGATGATGATTATAATTAATGAATATTCTGTAGATGATTGTAATTAATGAGTATTGTGTGGTAATAATGAGTATTACGTACGCTTAGTTCCATCCAAGTTCCATTCCAATGCATATCCAAAATACATAAGATTGGGTTCCAGCTTCCTGCACAATAAGAGATAAATTGATCTATTATACCACGCTGGTCAGATGGGTTTTATTATAAGTTTTTCTTCAATAAGATCAATTTATATTTAATTACATTTTGATACTGTCTACTATATTTGTAAATGCATATACATAAATCCGTATTTGGATGGAATTCAATCACACTCCCATAGGGTGAAACATGGATAAGAAAATAAGTCTCAACATTTAATTTTCTTCAAACTTTTATTAATTGGAGAATTTTCAAATTAACTAAATTGCGAGATAGAATCCGAAATACAGGTATCCATAGAAAACGTGAGACACCGGCATAGAGCGAAACGAAGTGGCAATAGGCAGGCCACATCACTCGAGAAATTGACAACCGCTGAGAAAGAAAAGTTCTCGAAAGGCAATCGTGTATCGGACACAGCAGAGTAGAACATCCCTCCACTAGGTGGATCAATGTCCTGGTGAAAGTTCTTAGGCATCGTTGGATGCAGGCGGCACATGACCGCACTTTGTGGCGAAACATGAGGGAGGCATAGGTCTAGTCGTGAACGGCGAAAGTCTCAGTGATAAAATAAGGATTAAATTGAATATATATTTATTAAAGTCTTAATAGTCATTTTAACCGACTTGGTGCAGTATATATACAGCTGGCTATTTTACTGGTAGCCAAAATAAATAATCCATGATTATCTTACCTTAAGAAATAAGATATTTTTAACATCAGTTTTATTACCCACAGGGCAAAAACAGCGTCTCATGGGAAGAGTTCCAGGAGCTGTGGAAAGAATATTTCTCTACTGAAGATCCAAATGCTCCCGGCAACTTTATATTCGGTCGAACAAGCTTCTAAACATCTTAATAGATGTTACAAATTACACCTCGAACCACTGAAAAGTGGAAGAATGAAGATTTTGCAAACCGTCTAACATTCCAAATTAAATTTAATATGAGGGTCTTATACGGCGGCATTTATATAAGCAATGGAGTAAACCTCTAACATTTGAACCCCTTTTCTGTGGCTTTTGATCCATATACGAGTAACAAAGCCAAATGACTCAACTGCTGGTAAAATGATCAATAGATATCAGTGGATACCGAACTCATCGAAAATGCCGTTCGAATTAGCGGTCCCTTCTGGTAACCCGGATATTAATTGGAAAGTTATAGCGAAATGTTCGCACGTGAATCCACGGCTTCAAATTTTCATTTTACGTTTGTATGTATTCATACTAATAACTACATATATCTATTTAATAGTTGAAATATTTCAAAACTCACATTGTTACGTCTAAGAATCAATTTTACTAGTATTTTCAATCTCTAGATATTATTAACGAATAACTTAATCACTTTCTCATTATTAGCATATCTAGTTGTCATATCTAATGAATGTTAAAACATTTCTCTGGCAGTTTTAACCGAATTATAAATAATTCCGTACAAATACTATTGCTTGATAATAACTATTATAAATTACTTCAATACTGCCGTTATACATTGGAAATTTTATGTAATATCGTAGCCATAACTGCTTAAACTACAAATGGCATATTTCTTCATATATAACATTTAGGTTTATACTTCCAAGTAATCTATAACGCTAACTGCACCTGTTCTAATCTAATACGCAAATACTAACAAATATAATGTGAATTTCTTAATCTACCGTTTATCTGCAGTAGTTTTTATATATAAGATTTAATCGTAATTTATAATTGGGTTTTCTGGATAAATAAATCAATGTATGTATTATTCTAGTCAAATGTTTAGTGCTCTCGAAATTTAACGAGGTTATACCTCGTAAAGTCGCTATATCATAGATATAGATAATAGACAATGATTAAATGTATGTAAATAATATAGTGTGTTTTATTGTCTACTAGTAACCCGCCCTCGCTTCACTTCGGTTTCAGTCACCTTAACCGCGTAGTTCCAGTTCCCGTGGGAATACCGGGATAAAATATAGCCTATGTTACTCCCTAATATTTTAGCTTGCCATTGGTGAAAGTATTTTTGAAATCGGTTCGGTGGTTTAAGCGTGAAAGCGTAACAAACAAACAAACTAATAAACAAACAAACAAACAAACTTACTTTCGCATTTATGATATTAGTAAGGATAACCAATTACCATTACCCATTACCTTATTTAGAGTTAGTTAATCATTTTCCGTGTGGTGACGGAATAAGAATTCGCCAACTATGCTATGCGTTGGTGTCGTAAAAGACGACGAAGGAATGTAATATGCATATAAAATTTACGCAGGCGAAAGAAAATTCAAAATAAAACCCTATACCAAACCGTTGAACAGGAGGCTCAATCCAAGCAATAGCACATTGCCAAAATTTTATACTGTAACTTTTCTCAATTTACTTTTATCATGATGGGCTATTTACCAAATTATTCAAAGAATAATAGTGAAAACAAAACGAAAAACAAAAAATATGTACACTATTTCATTATTCGCATTATCTTTCCGTGTGGTGACGGAGTAAAAATCATTTTCACCACACCCTCTCATACCCGTGAGTGTCGTAAAGGACGACTAAGGGATATATAATATTACGCATATGACATCTATGCAAGAGATGAAAAAAAAATACCAACCTGTCTGACCAGAATGGTATGTAAGGTCCACCTTGGAGGTATGTCCCGCCTGGGGGCCTCAGCGCCGCGACCTGTCGGCGGTCATAGGAACAGACCTGTCGTTGCTGACCATCACAACAAAGATGCTCGACAGCGACAGGTGCTGGTCGTCGGTGGCCTCTTTCTGCGAGGAGGTCATTGCTCGGAAGGAGGTCGCGGAGTGTGCACGCGAGGCAATTGCGTCCGCTAATTCGCTCCGTAGGCGGCGACCAGGGATGGGCAGGCGTCGATATGCGCATCTCCTCCCACCGCCTTGAGTGACGACAGGACGTGGCTCGACGGCCTTGCGTAGGAGTGTCGGGGATCGAATGTCATTAGACGATCTCTCTGGCACTCCGTAAAAGCGCGGAAGGGACCGCTGTTGGTTTTAGTGGGTATTCCGGTTGAATAGGCGACCGGCGAGCCCCACATACCCCCTCGTCTGGTACTGGCGGAGGATTGTGCGTAAATTGCATTTCCACAGCGTTAACAAAAAAAAAATTGTATGTAAGGTCAATTTCCCTCCTATTATGGAGGAGCCTCGAGCCCAACAGTGGGACGTATATGAGCCGAAATTATGATGAAAGATGATCTCATTATCATCATCTCAGCTCATATATGTCCCACTGTTAATATCGAGCCTCTTCCGAAGAAGAGAAATTAATCTACTGTACCACAATACCAGTTTTCTTCGAGTTTTCCTTCTTTTATATCTAAATATTAAAACAATTTCACATCTTCTATCACTACATCATAATCAACATCAATGATTGATCGAATTTTTGTCATTTTTTATTCTCGTCATTCTACTACTGTTATAACAGGCCTCTTCGGGATAAGGAAAATTAATCTATTATACGACGTCGGTCTAACAGGTTGGCATAAAGTTTCATCGGCATCTCTCGTTTTCCAATCAGCACTAACGATAAAGAAAAGGATAGTAACCATTGTATTCTTACTCCGTCACAACACATAGATACTTCCAGTATCATTAATATACACGGTGACATTTATGTCGTCTTACAAAAGCAGGTCAATTAAAGTATCCAGTATCTACTATTCATTCGTACAATTAAAAGGTTAAAAACAATATTTACTAGAATATTTTTTAATAAAAGTTATTATAGATAATTACTAATTAAAATAGTAAAGTAACAACATGTATCGAGCGCATAGTTATTCAACACAGCTGAAGTAGTATGTAGGTACTACGACCGCTTGACCGCGGCGCCAATCGGGCATCGCAAAGGATACCTAGGTAGGTTAGGTATACGTAGGGAATTACGCTTTGTAAAAGCCGTCCTCGTGGACTTCATACCTATGATTGGCTAACGAAATACCGGACTCTTTTACTTTTGTTTAAAATGTAAACATGATAAACAGGCTGTTACAAAATATTAACTTTATTATATTTTATTATTTTTTTATAACTGCCACTATTGAACATTTAAATATGTTAGATATGTTTCTTTGGTCGGATACTTTTATGGTTTTTTTTTTATAAGACGATAAAAAAGTGACCGTCTATAAGACGATAAAAGTTACAGTTGCCATGTGGTAACGGAGTATGAATACAATTCACCACCCAAGGGTGTCTTTTATAACACCCGTGGGTGTCATAAAAGACGACTAAGGAATTAAAAAAACGCAGATAACGACTATGCAAGAGAAAGAAATCTCTAAATATAACCACCAATACCGTCCCGTCTGACCAGCATGGTATAGTAGGTTAATTGTCCTTCCATCGTGGAGGAGACTCGAGCCCAGCAGTGGAACTTATATAAACTAAAATAAAGGCACAATTATTCCATTTCTGTATATTAATTCATTCTAAATTGCCGATCTCGACAGCTTGATTTATGTCTTATTACAATGCCAAAAAATAAATGATTGATTTGATTAATAAAACTTGTTCCTAACGAACAATCATTTAAAGTTTTAATGTCGGAAGCGTGTCTTCAAGTTTCTAAGACTTTTAGGTATTTCAATAGTTATCATTAATGTATATTTTTTTGCATAGATTTTAACCATTTATTTTCTGAAGTCACTGGGCTACCTCGGACGACAAGTATGGGGTACCGGTAGTGCGCCGAAATGGCGATAAAGAGGCACAGAACATCAGGTAACGGGGTTGCACTGTGTCTCTTTCGCCAACTCGGGCGATTTGGATGACGTGTGATTGACGTTGTTCTGTTCAAATCTAAAAAAAATTGTAAAAGGAATTCTTCTTGAAATCGATCACCACGCCATCTACCGGTTCCACCAGGTCGGGTCGTACTAACTCAGAAACCTTTGTAGGCTCATGCAAAACATTTTGCTGAAGATCATCACATGATCAAATGCATAGTTTACGATTTTATAAAGGACATTCAGCCAAACGTTCATTTTTATACTTTATGGATTGACAAATGCGATAACATTTGTATTTGATTTTTGATTGCCCAATCTTTTGAACATTTTACAGTATTCATAGTCACGAGCGGTCCACCAACGAGGGTCCGCCCGTGATGTAAAAAATTGACGTAAAGTAGTTTTATTTATAACTAGCAACCCGCCCTCGCTTCGCTTCGGTTTCAGTCGCTTTACCCGCGGCGTAGTTCCCGTTTCTGTAAGAATACCGGGATAAAATATAGCCTATGTTACTCCCTGATATTATAGCTTTCCATTGGTGAAAGAATTTTTGAAATCGGTTCGGTGGTTGAAGCGTGAAAGCGTTACAAACAAACAAACAAACATCCTTACTTTCGCATTTATAATATTAGTATGGATGTGTAATACTCGCGTAAACATCAGAAATATTTCTATTTTGTATTCGTAAAATGCTAGTGTAGTAAAAAGCCTATTTAATAATTCTCATCAATTTTAATTTTCATTATCATCATAATACGGGGCGCGAGCTTACTTCACAATATTGTAAATAAAACTACTTTTACGGATTTTATAGTCGGCGGACTGTGCCGCACTGTGTCCGCCCGTGACCATAAATGCTGTAAAGTCAAAAGATAAATGTCGCTTGGTAAAAATTGCCTTAAGCCCTCGTTTTTCAGCGTATGGAAAGTGTAAAAGAGTTCAGCGTATGAAAAAAAAGTGCTCTGATTTTAATGAATTCGGTATCATTCGACGGAGAAAAATTCGCTGATGCCGAATATGTAAATATGTAATTCAATATCACCCTCGATGTCGCTTAAACCAAATAGCCTTTCACCCCTTGATATGATATCCCTCAGTTATCTTTTACTATACTCATGGGCAAGATAGTAGATGAATTGTATTCTTACTCTATCACCACATGGCAAATGAGTAATGATGATTTGCCTAGTCCTAATGTCAGAATGGTTAATTATTATATACATAATAGTTCTGTAATATAATAATTCTGTGTCTGCCTCTTAACCAGCCCTTTCGTGATAATTATGCGTAATTATGACTTCCTAGAAGTATCCGAATAGCTATATAAAATACTTTTTCATGAATATTAAATAAAATCTGCTAAAATATTTGACGATTTAATTTATAATTGTAAGAATGAATTTTTTTAACCTAACGTATTGTTAATTAAAACTTACCTAGTTAGCCGATATAAAAAAAGTACAAATTATTCTTTTAATTAAGGAACTTTCTACAGTTATAAAGTTATAATTAAAGAAATTGTTATGACAACCCGTAAAAATAAGTAGCGGTGTATTTATAGAAGTTTACATCATCATCGTCATGCTCATATACATTCCACTGCTGGGCTTGAGCTTCCTACACAGTGGAAGGGAAACTGACTGACTATACCACGATATTCAGATTCCACGATGTTGGTATAAGATTTTATTTCAACCACTGACGTCAAGTCACCCTGCTCCGGTGGTCCGGCCCAACGACGAAGGCGACGTGCATCGCGGGTGGGTTGCGGGTGTGCGTGCTTACACCCCTCTGTCGCTCCGGACGGAGTGGTGCGAGGAGTGCGCCGACCGTAACCCGGGGTGGGTTACGGTACCCAAAAAAAAACGCTTTATTTCAAGTTTTCCTTCTCTTGCATAGATTATCTACATATCTTTTGCGACACCTACGGATAACAAACGGGGTGGTGAATTGTATTCTTACTTTGTCACGGAATTAGAATAATAAATATTTTATTTTTAACCAGTCATCTAAAGGAAGCGGTCACTTTAAGTATATAAACCTCCGCAGACCACACAGTTTCTATCGTCATATAGTTTGGTATGTTTTATAATGTGTATGAAGATTTAGGCAAGTTGCACATAATTATTATAATGACTTGGTCTCGATCGATAAAAAGTTTGATAGGATATATCGAAGTTCACCGTTGGCGAACTATCCTACGCGAATCGACGTATGTGTATGCCCTTTTTTTTTTGGGGTGGGCTGCGGTCGGCGCGCTCCTCGCACCCTCCGTCCGGGGCGACAGAGGGGCGTAAGCACGCAACACCCACAACCCACCCGAACACCACGTCGCCTTCGTCATTAGGCCGACCACCAGAGCATGGTTACTTGTCATCAGTGGTCGGCCCGACGGAATACCCTCCCATCGACCGACGTCCCCCCCTCGGGGAAGACGTTGGTCTTTCCTCACGCGGTCGGCCTCTCGGTGGGTGATGGACTAATCCCCGGTCACGTCACCCGCGGCCTCGGCTAGGGCGGCATGGCACGCAGGTAGTCCCGCCTGCGCTGCTCCAGTCGCTGGCGGCGGGTCGCTTCGTCGAGGCTGTGCTCCTCGCGTGCGCGACTCGCCGCCTCCTTCTGCGAAATCACTGCCTCGCAGAAGACTGCGACGCGTCCCGATTCCTGATGCTGCCGAGCATCTCCCTAGCGATGGTCGGCAGCGTCAGGTCGGCACCGATGATTGCGATAAGTTCACGACGCTGCTCCTCCCAAGCGGCACAGACCTCGAGCATATGCTGCGCCGTGTCCTCATCGCAATCGCTACGTGTATGCCCTAGCATTCTAACTCGACCAAACTATCGATTGTTAGAAAGTGTGGTCTGCGAAGGTTTAAAGTCTTTTATTTAATGTTTTTGATTACAAAAGTTTTTTCGTAATAAACGCTGTCAGTAATCAGAACTATGGACTAATTAATACCTTTGTTAGTAAGAAGTTCTGTCCTGAATCCTTTTCTTTTTTCTGAACTCATGCGTATATTAGGCTTAATTCATATTCACAGTAGTTATAAAAATGACTATGTAGACTCTTTTGTTTTATTCATCATCTCAACCCATACACGTCCCAATGTTGGGCTTGGGCCTCGTCCACTATAGGAGGGAAATTAACCTACTATAACCGCGCTGGTCAGACGTTACGGTTACAGACGTTGGTATAGGGTTTTGTTTCGAGATTTTCTTCTCTTGCAAAGATTTTATAAGCGTATCCCTTAGTCGTGTTTTACGACACCCACGGGCAGCAGAGGGGGTGGTGCATTATTTTTTTATTCTGTCACCATAAGGAAACCTGTTTTATTCAGGCTGTGGAAATACATTTTTGTATTCCTCTTATACGTTATAACAGGTATACATAGGATTCGACGATGAAGAATGACTGTAGAATATCCACTAAAAATCAATATCAAACCCACTCTCTCGTCTATTGTGGGGTGCTAAATGGTCAGATATGGCCATGCGACTATGACAAATGATGACTCACGCTGGCTACGGTTTGCTGTAGGGTTTTATTTCGTGTTAGATGTTATATGCATATTATATCCTCTAGTCATCTTATCTAACGCCCAGTGGCAAGAAATAAGATAGTACATTGTATTCTTACTCCGTCACCTCACAGAAAAATAAATTGAGTTTGAAATCATTTGTATAAAAAAAATATATATTACCTAAACACAGATTTAACATTGTAAAAAAAAAACGTGTTATATGACCACTCATCAAACTAGGTTACGCTTAGTTGACCTCACATACGCACGTTCCGCGATATAGACATGGCGATGGCAGCAGTTACGAAGCGCTATTTCAGCAGGACGTACCTCATGAGGAACACCAGAAGCCTTGAGCGTTGTAATAAATTGCAACTACATCTACCAACTTTCAATTTCGATCTAGCATCGATCGATCGTCGACATAGCTTATAGTTAGTTGTAATAACGTCCCTCTCGATCTAGCATCGTTAAATTTTCGACATACTGTAGCTTGTAATTAATTAAATAATTTTATTAAATAAGTGACTTTGCATTTCTTTACACTCTCCAACCACAGCCTTCGTAAGTAATACTGTAAAGTGTTCGATACGTTGAGCAATCAAACATTAAAACCAACGCGATAAAATCCGTAAAAATAGTTTTATTTATAATGTGAAATGCTCACGAAAACATTAGAAGACTTTTACATGTTTATTATAAATAAATTCAGCCATAACCTTTCCCCTTTTTCTATAACAAATTAATCTAATTTGTTTTCAGCGGTATCGACCTTTTCTTACCACAGTCATAAATGTTAGCATGACTGTAAAATTACATTGTGAGAGGATTGCAGCGTGATTCGTTACTATTTCATTGTTAAAATAAATTGGTTCCCCTAATTTACATGGCGACCCAATTTATGCTAAAGTTATCAATTAAAAACGGAATCAAGTCGAATTGAAATAAACTAAATGTTTTCATTCCATGGAGTAAGTAATTCACAGTCTTTTTCTTGTCTATGGGTGTCGTAAAATATGACTAAGATATATTATATGCTGAGATCATCTATGCCGAAAAAAAAACTACTCGAAATATATTTTTCTATCAATCCGTTTGAATAGCATGCTATAATTAGTCAATTTAATTCCTATTGTGTGGATGTCGAATAGGATAGTGAAAGAGGATCCCTTTCACTACCCTGTGGGAGTCAAAAATCGACTAAGAGACCACTAGGAAAATAGCCAGCCATTTTTCTGGGGAATTTATAACATCAACAGTAACCGCCAACCCGACTGCTATGCTAATGGCTCCCATTACAGTATTTTCGTCTTTTAGTGAACGTCATTGGGTTAATGGAAGGGATTGACTACGAATCTTAAAGCTCCCGCAGACCATAAACTTATTATCAGCCGATAGTTGAGAAGCTTACGCGTACACGTACGCCCATTTCCGCGTTACAGTTCAACAGAACAATTTGAAAGCAATCGTGTGTAGCCCGTCAAACTTTTTATCCATTGAATCGAATCGTTTTAATATATTCGTTTACCTACATAATGATTATTAAAATCTTCATAATGATTATTAAAATCTACCAAACTATTGGCTGATAGAAAGTCTGTAGTTTTCAGATGCTCTTAAGTGTCATTTTCATTTAGTAACAGTTAGCTGCTAACAAAATTATGAAAAATGTCACTCTTGTTCACTGATACAATCAGGAATATTAAAATTATGCGTGAACTCCAGCTCCAGGTTTCACGAAAAGTTCCAAACTTATATATCGGCCAATAGCAATTCGTATACGCCTGTAGTCCTGACCGTCATGGTTTCCTGATATCACCATCTCCACATATCTCACTGCTGGGCTCGAACCTCCTCTGCAATAAGAGGCAAATTGCCCAGCTATAACAAACTGATAAAATGGATTACTTAAGTGTTTTATTTCGAGTTTGTCTTACATAAATGTTATTTATATATACTTAGTTGTCTTTTATTGGATCTTAGAGCAAGAATGGCATTACTTCACAAAAAATGCACATACAATACATATATCAAATATGTACTTTATCATGAGCCTGCTCTTATCCCAATTATATAATATCCCAAACAACTTGGGTTCGAAGAATTGTACCTACCCATCTTCCATCTTCTATATTATACTTATATTGCAAAAGTTCTTGGCAATTATTTTGTAACCGGCTGCCTGCACGATGTCCACCCCTCTTTAGAAATCTAATTATTGAGTACATAGCATTAGATGGAGTTGACGGAGTTTGACATTTTTTTTTTTTTTTTTTTTTATGACGAACGATGGCAAACGAGCAAATAGTACATTTGATGGTAAGTGTTGCTGCCGCTCATGGACCTTTGGAAGGCCGCTGCCTACCGCAAAGAAAATGAAGGGAGTGTGAATGCGCGCAATGAGATTCGGTGATACTAAAAGCGTCACCAAAACCCACCACACGCAAAAACCCTCAGAAAGTTGGGCTTCCAGCTCTCTCGCTCACCGAAAGAAGCGCAATAACAAATTGCTACAACTCGGACGTCGATTTTCTGCGAGAATGTGGTACTACACCGGACGGATCGGCCCGCGGCTGTTAATAGACAACTTTCAACACCATAATCCTACCACTATTATAGTTCTTAGTCGTTTTCTACGAAACTCACGAGCAATAAAAGGATTAGTAATATTCAAGCCCACATCCCACAGCACAAAGTACAACCTAAATATGTGGTTATAAACGCTATCTTTAAAAACTAGTCATAAAGCATTGTAACAACAGTTCTCTCTAAGGCAAAAAAATTGACAAACGATACAGTTCTTTCATATATAAACTCATTTGCAAAAAAAACGGGCGGTTTTGATTTTCATTCATATTTAAAAAGATACAATACCAAAAAGGTTTCAATCGTTTGTACACGTTACTGGCCGGTTTTAAAAATGCTGTGGTATTTAAAAAAGTACGTTCTAAATTCAATTTTTCATTTGATGTTCATTTTTACAGAAAACCCCTTTTTATCCTACATTTTTGGCGCGAAGTTCCAGAAGTTAACATCGACTTTCATAACTTTTATTCAATTTTTATCGATTAATTTCATATCCTTGACTGTCAAAGCTTTATTTAATGCTGTTTGGCTGTATCAAAAATGGTAGATAAAGTGGTAAAAGCTACCAAAATTATCGCGCTGCTTGAAGAGGGTTGCAGCCAATGTTTCGTGGCTAGGAGGCTAAATGTTAGTCGCTCGACAGTCCAAAGGACCTGGCAGCGATATCAGGAGACTGGTTCCGTCGAGAGAAGGCCTGGTTCTGGAAGAAAACCATGTACCCAACCACGGGATGATCGTTTTCTTGTGAGTCGCGCATTGAGAAATCGCAAATCTTCGTATGTGGATCTTAAGAACAACCTCCAAGAAGTAAGAAATGTGCATATTAGTCTATGGACGGTCAGGAGGAGGCTTCTCGCTGCCAATATACGCAGTCACCGCCCGGCCCGCGGCCCCAAATTACTCCGTGAGCACAGAGTTCACAGGCTTAGGTTCGCTAGAAATTGTGAATCATGGACTCAAGACGATTGGAATAGGGTTTTGTTCTCTGATGAAGCCAGGATATCTCTGTTCGGTGAAGATCGACGTCGGCGAGTGCTAAGAAGACAAGGAGAACGCTTTGCAGAGGCATGTTTCGAAGAAATCACACCTTATGGTGGGGGCTCTGTTATGTTTTGGGCAGGAATAAATTCAATGGATCGTACAGAGTTAGTCTTCATTGAAAACGGCTCACTGACTGGGCATCGATACATAACGGAAGTTCTAATTTCTCATGCACAACCCGCATTGGCCGCTCTAGGTGAAGACTCGATTTTTATGGACGACAATGCTCGCGCCCACCGATCCCGCGATGTTAATGCGTATGTGCAAGAGGTCGGCATTCGTCGTTTGGATTGGCCAGCTCGAAGTCCCGACCTCAATCCCATAGAGCATGTCTGGGACGTTCTGAAACGGCGTGTGAGATCAGTACACCCGGCTCCGCAGACCATCAGAGAGCTGAAGAATGTGATTACTGCGGAGTGGGAACGTATTCCGCAAGCAAGTATCCGGGATATACTCGCTAGCATGCCCAGACGAATTCAAGCTGTGATTTTAGCTAGAGGGGGTCACACTCGATACTAAACATTTATCTGCTTTTACTTTATTAAAGAAAAACAAACAAAAAAACTTTTTTATTTTTACTTCATGAGCATATGCACTACTAGCGAATATACACTACTAGCGAGGTTTAGCATTATTTCCCATAAATTGTATCTAAATTTTATGAAATACTGATGAAAACGATTATTTTCTTATTAATTTAGCAAATTGTGTGGATAAAACTACCTATAATTATCAAACAAAGAAATATTAACATTTGAAATGGTTCATTGCTTAGGTGCCCGTTTTTTTTGCAAATGAGTGTATTTTACCAACTGTTCATGATAGGACATATAAAGGCAAGGGTTACAGTTGACGACTGTCATTATTTAACGTCACTGCAAGAAGAAAGTGTACCTCGAGTTTCTATATTACCGTACACAAATGATATAAAATATTTTTGCCTATTTATTTGAATGTATCTGATAACTGTTAACGACAATATTTTGTTTTGATCTCGAAATTTATTTCAATGATTTAGTTAAATATTTGTTTTTAATGTCTATTTATATCAATATTATTGCAGAAAATAGCGTTTTAAAAAAATTACATATTTTATGTCAACTCCTTGAAAAAAAAATATAATCTTACAAATCTTTGAAGTATCTATTTGCATTTATTGAAGTGAAACATCTTTAGAATCGTTGTAATTTCAAACTCGATGAAACGAAAAACCGAGTCCATAGGGACACAAACACATAAATGTATAATATTCAGCCGGCAAGAGAATGAAATAGAACACCACTATCGTCTACTAATGTACGATTAACTACTTACTAAATCGTTAATTTACGATTAAGATTTACGTATTTTGATTTATGATTAACGATAAAAGGGGGCGACAAAGGGCAAAGGGCAAAAGTCAAAGGGCAATGGACAATATCATTTTAAAACTTAAAAAGATTTTTGTAATGAATGAAACTGCGGTTGTAGTCTAACTGATGTATATTTCTTTTGATTAACATTTATTCATTTTAACGTTATAGACAAACCTATCAATAAGGTTAAATACACTGCAAAGCACGAAAACGTGGTCCCTGAACGTAGGTCTCATAAACAAGCTCGAAGTTGCTTAATGTGCTGTGGAGAGGGCTTTGCTCGGGATTTCTCTACGAGATAGAATCCGAAATACAGAAATCCGTAGAAAACGGGTGTAACAGACATAGCACGAAGAATTAGCATACTGAGGTGGCAATGGGCAGAAGACATCGCTCGACGAACCCTCAACCACTGGGGAAGAAAGGTTCTCGAGTGGCGACCACGTATCGGACGATGCTGTGCAGGACGCCCCGACTAAGTGGACTGACGACCTGTTGAAATTTGCTGGGTGTCGTAGGATGCAGGCGGCACAGGATCGTGCAACAGTGAACGACGATAGACGGTATGATGATGATTATTTTTAAATTAACCAAATCATATTTAGTTAAATCCCACGTCGTCATATCTATAGATGAAAAAATTGCCTTCACGATTCACTTCATAAATATCTTTCCCTGACCTTTACAATCGTCATGATGTTAATTACTAAGCACTATTAGCCTCAAGGCGTTTTACCTCAAGACTAACTTCTATCCTGTTAATTAAATATGAGATAACGAAATTCTAATGGAAGGGCTTTTGTTAATGGCCTACATTAATTAGCGAGGCTTTGAATATAATAATTATTGTTAATTAACAATATTCTAACCGGAATAGAGTAATAAATATTTTATATTTGATGAAATAAGTGCTCTTATCATTTAAACGGAAATCAGTATATGAAATTGAAACAGTATAATAAAGAAAAGAAACTGAAATACGAAGAAAATAAATGAAAAAACAAAACATGTAGAAGCTCTACATGCGAGAAATTGATACACTATATAAAAAGTTTATTTTTCCGTGCGATAAGAAAGCAAGAAAAAGAAAAAAAGACAAAACATTTAATCTGTTCTCGTTAAATCTAATAAAAAACACAAACAACTAAACAAAAGAGGGTCTTATATAACATAATTCACTTTTAAGGAGGAGCAAGAAGTAGAGAATACAACCCGGCAAACTCGAAATAAAACTCTATACCAAACCGTCTAACCAGCGTAAGTCAATTTCCCTCCTATCATGGAGGAGGCTTGAGCTCAACAATGGGACTTATAGGACCTGAGAAGAAGAGGATACAATTACCATCTCCTCTCTTACAGATATTCTATCTCACAAAGTCCCCTTGGCTTTAGTTGTAGTGGTGACGTGTACCGATAAGCGCGCTTGTGTGCGTGAACGTGGGGAGTGTTAGCAGAGAAGTACACATTTTATTTTGTGCTTGCACTTATATTTAACTCCAAGATTTACGCATTTCGCATTAAAATATAAAGTAAAATATTAAATGAAAACATTGCAGACATTTTTAAAGAAAGCATTTTAATTTAAGTACGACAGAGTGGAATCAAAATAAATTACATTTTAGCATTGTTTAATAATTCTCTGAGAAATAATCTAACTTCGATTTCGATACTCCGTCATCAGAATCATCTTGCAAATTAATAACTAATTCAAAAGCCAGATCAATGTATTTTAAGTATTTTTCCATTTCTCCACACGATCACAGGTTTTTTGCCACGTTTCACTGCTAATTAAATTATACCCGTGCGTATCGTAAAAGAGAACTAAGGAATATAATATGCATGTACCATCTATTCAAGAGCCACGCTGATAGACGTTATTGGTATAAGGTTTTATTTCGAGTTTTTTTTTCTCTTACATAAATCATACTTGCATATTATGTCCCTTAGATAACTTTTATGACAGCCACAGGCAATAATGGTGATGTTGAGTTATATTCTTAATCGGTCACCACAAGGAAATAGGTCTGGAATAGCACTAAGAAATGTCGAGAGCCAAACGTCAAAGTGAAGTAGCGAAAATTTACTGCCAGATTCAAAGCGGAAGATGTTGCCAGAGTTAGCGCGTGAAAGTGACGAACAAACAAACTCCCATCTATATTTACAATATTATTTAAGATTGATAACAAGCTTACAATTTATTTCATATTCTAATACTCAATCTATACCAATAAATAAAATTGGAGTGTCTGTTTGTAATGTCAAAATAATAGGCTTTTTTCATGCTCACATGATTATTTGCACGACACCTATGCCTAAAATAGCAATAAAAAAATTTTTGTCTGTCTGTTTCATCATCATCATCATCATCTCAGCCCATATACGTCCCACTGTTGGGCTCGGGCATAATGGAAGGGTAATTGACCTACTATACCACGCTGGTCAGACGTGTTGGTATAGGGTTTTATTTCGACTTTTCCTTCTCTCGCATAGATGTTATATGCGTTTTATATCCCTTAGTCGTCTCGTACGATTACCCACGGGTAAGATAGGGTGTGGTGAATTGTATTCTTACTCCGTCACCACACGGAAAATCTGTCTGTTTGTTCCGGATAATCTTCAAAACGGCTGGACCGATTTTAAAAATTCTTTCACCAATGGGAAGCTATAATATCAGGGCGTAAACTAGGCTATATTTTATCCCAGTATTCCCACGGGAACGGGAACTACGCGGGTAAAACGACTATAACCTATAACCGAAGCGAAGCGAGGGCGGGTTGCTAGTCTTTAATACAATTTTCAAATGTATAACTGAGTAGTGACGAAGTAAGATTACAATTCACAACCCCCTTTCTTGCTCGTGGGTGTCGATAAGACGGCTAAGAAGTAGTAATATGTAAACAATATCTACGTTGAGAAAAATATTAAAATAAAACCCTATACCAACACGTCTGGTCAGCTGGTATGGTAGATCATTTGTCCTTCTATAGTGAAGGAGCCATAAGCCCAATAATGGAACGTATAAGGGCTGAAGTGATGATAAAATCACGATACTACGCTGGTTTTATAAGGTGGAATAGAGTTATGCTCTTACAGTGATGTTATCTGCTTGTGTCCCTTAGTTTACAATAATCCAGGAGAAAAGAAGTATTGATGGCCATTATGTTCTAACTCCTCCATCAATCAAAGAAATATTTATCTCTGGTGGCGGCTACGATACTACCAACTTTGTTCGTCATAAATACTACTAAAAGCCATAAACCTGGACGAACGCTATATGAAGCCCTCTGGTTAACAATTACTTTCCCAAAGAGGTTAGGTAGACTTCAGGCAAGCGGCCTGTCACAAAAATATTGCTAACACTTTTGCACTATATATGATGAACTAAGAGTGAATATTGAGTCGGCACCAAGTATTTGGGATCAGAGCAAGATGATGATGATAATAGCTTCCTTTTTTTTTATAACATTTCGTAAAAAAAAAGACTATCCAATAGTCTGTGGTAACTGACGCTCATGGACTTACGCAATACCAGGGTCCAACCAGATTACTGACTACCATATAATAGATATTAGATGTCCTGCTTTTCTATTTACCCAACGAATCGATCGTCGTCGATTTTCTATTTAATTGTAGCTTTAACCGGCACGTGCCGGCCGTAGCAAGGCTGTCTTATTACTCGCTTCTAACTGCAATTTACGTAATGTCCAAGCGTATTAACTGTTGCAAGTTAAAAGGCTTATCTGATCTAAATAATAATACAACTCACAAAATTTTTACACCAAATCACCCTGCAATATGGTGTGAAATGAACGGAACACTCATATTCGGTCATAAAGGATATTTACGCTCAGTCTATAAAAAATCTCATTTGTGTACGGAAAAGAACGAAAAACATCACATATCGGACACGAACCTATATCTTTTGGAAATCGGTTGCAAATGATTAAGAAATTTCTAATGGCTGTAAGTTCAAATCTTTCAAAAATTTTTCTTTCTTTCAATCTTTCGTCTTTTCCATTCAGAGCTAAGGTACGACGGAGTTATGGGCGAACAAACGTAAAAAAAAATCAACCATCCGAATTGAGAACCTCCTCCATTTTTAGAAGTCGGTTAAAAATATCTTTCACAATACTTTCTTGTAGCTGTCGTAAGAATCGACTAAAAGATCAGTAGAAGAATGAGGAGGATATTGTACTGAGAAACTTATAGATCTTCTTGAGATCGAGATTAGCACGCTGAAGTGGTAATAGGCAGGCCACATCGCTCAACGAACCGACAACCGCTGGGAAAGAAAGGTTCTCGAGTGGCGACCAAGTATCGGACGACGCAGTGTAGGACGTCCCTCTACTAGGTGGTCCGACGACCTGGTGAAAGTTGCTGGGAGTCGTTGGATGCAGGCGGCACAAGAACGCACTCTGTGGCGTAACATGAGAAAGGCCTACGTCCAGCAGTGGACAGCGATAAACTAAAATGATGATGATGATGATTTTTCTTCTTCTCAGTTCATATACATCCCACAAGACTCCTTCATAACGGAGAGAAAATCGACAATAACTTGCTGAACAGTTTCGCTTAGCATTTTATTTTAAGTCTTCCTTCTATTGCAGTAATATTATTTGTCAAGGCAACGTGAATTTTCGAGGAAAGAGTAATAATACATTTTATTCTGAGACCATCACCATAAAGACCCTATAAAACTTTTTACTATACCCTATATAGGTTTCTACTATTGGGGCACGATAGATCGTCAAACATTTTAAAAACAACTAAAATCAAAATTGAACAGCAATTAAACGAGAAATTGATGCAAGACTGACTTCTAATTAAAACTAGAACCAAATAAGGCTCCTAAAACATAAATTTAACTCAATTGAGATCAGAAATTTGCTAAAATATAAACCTTTTTACTGACATCGATCGCAATCCTTTCATTTAACGTTCGCATAGAAGCAACAAAAGTTAGTTGGGAAACTAATCGGCTAACTACGAGAAACTCGAGCCAATTTCGACGCCCGGGTCTTAGGCAACAGTTCACAAGTGTTTGTAGTTGGTTGGATTACACTGAAGGGTACATAAGTTTATTAATGCAGTATATCTAGTAAATTTAATCTATAACAACGCAAATTTAATAGTATGGTTTTATTACATTCTATACTTTGAATTTTAAAAAGATATGGTCACAATATGCATACTAATGATCACAATACCGTAATCGTTATGCTTCGGAATGAGCTGTTACAAGTTTCCCACTAAAGAGCCGCTGCTCACTCTCCTAATGAAACTTCGCAAAGTTTTAAGACTCCTACAGGCCCATAAGGCGACAAATGTATTCTTATTCCGTAGCCACATGAAGAAATTAATCCTTTATTAATTCGATTTTTTTTTTTTGTGAGTGGGTTGCGGTCGGCGTGCCTCCGCACCACTCCGTCCGGGGCGACAGAGTGGCTTAAGCACGCAACTCCCGCAACCCACCCGAAAACCACCTCGCCTTCGTCATTGGGCCGACCACCGGAGCAGGTTTACTTGTCGTCAGTGGTCGGCCCGACGGAATACCCCCTACGCGGGGTACCCTCCCATCGACCGACGTCCCCCCCTCGGGGAGGACGTCGGTCTTTCCTCACGCGGTCGGCCTCTCGGCGGGTGACGGACTAATCCCCGGTCACGTCACCCGCGGCCTCGGCTAGGGCGGCATGAGGCACAGGTAGTTGCGCCTGCGCCACCCCAGTCGCCGGCGGCGGATCTCCTCATCGAGGCTGCGCTCCACGCGCAGACGATCCGCCGCCTCCTTCTGCGAGATCACTGTATCGCAGAAGGCTGCGACCGCGTCCCAATTCCCGACGCTGTCGACCATCGCCCTAGCGATGGCCGGCAGCGTCAGGTCGGCACCGATGATTGCGACGAGTTCACGGCGCTGCACTGCCCAAGCCGCGCAGGCCTCGAGCGTGTGGCGCGCCATGTCCTCGCAATAGCAGTCGTGGCAGGACGGTGTACTCTCCCTCCTTACGACCCTGTGCAGGTATTTGGCGAAGCTCCCGTGCCCCGTCAACACCTGCACTAGTCGGAAGGAGAGCACCCCGTGCCGCCTTTCCAACCACTGCATCAGCACCGGCCGGAAGGCCTCCACGGTTCGCACCCCGAACCGAGGCCTCTCCAGCCGGACTACCCAACGGGCAATGACGTCTCGGCGGGCGTCGACGCGCCAGGCGGTGAGCTCCATTAACGAGATCTCACCGCCCTCCGCTCGCACCCCC
This sequence comes from Lymantria dispar, assembly GCA_032191425.1. Taxonomy (NCBI): domain Eukaryota; kingdom Metazoa; phylum Arthropoda; class Insecta; order Lepidoptera; family Erebidae; genus Lymantria; species Lymantria dispar. The sequence continues at coordinate 29,913,338 of CM063449.1, read as the reverse complement.
GTCACCCGCCGATACAATCCGGCGAGCATCTCCGCCTCCAGGTCCCACGGGGGAGTCCCGGCCAATAGGCACGCTGCCTCCGTCGCCACCGTGCGATATCCGCGGATGGCCCTGACCGCCATGACCCTCTGTGGTCGCCACAGAAGGGCCCTAAGTTGGACGGTCAAGGACCCTGCCCACACCGGTGCGCCGTACAGGGCCATCGACCGGATGACCCCCGTGTACAGCCGTCGGCACGTAGCGCTCGGTCCGCCCACGTTTGGCATAAGCCACGATAGGGCGGACGCCGCGCCGACGAGCCACGGAGCGAGCCTGCGGAAATGCTCCCGGAGCCACCATTGCCCGTCGAGCACCAGGCCCAAGTACCTCATATGGGCCCGGATGCTGATGTCAACCGGCGCCCATGGAACAAGAGGGCCTCCGTCTTGTCCAGGGCGACCCTCAACCCCAGCGCCTCGATCCGCCTGACGACCTCTTCGGTGCCATAGGTCGCCAGGCTTACCGCCTCTTCTAGCGTCCCACCGCGGGCTGTGACGAGCGTGTCGTCGGCGTAACAAATCACGCCCAGCCCGGGCGGGAGGCTCCCCCGCAACGCCCAGTCGTAGCCGATGTTGTACAGGGTGGGTCCGAGGACCGACCCCTGTGGGACACCGCACGTCATGGGCGTTCGCACAACGTCCCCTGCTCGGTTGGTACAGAGGACGCTGCGCCCCACCAAATAGTCTACCACTAGCCGCCTCAGGTAAGCTGGCACTCCGTGATACCGGAGCGCCTCCCTGATGCAGCTGAATGGCAGACTATTGAATGCGTTGGCGATGTCTAGGGACACCGCCAACAGCACTCCCCCACCAGTGACGGCCTCAGTCGCCACGGCCCTCAGGCGCAACAGAGCCGCGATCGTCGAACGACCCCTCCTAAACCCAAACTGGGCGTCCGACAGATCGGGCCCCGTGCCGACGAGGTGCCGCTCGATGCGGGCAGCTACCACCCTCTCCAGTAGCTTGCCCGTGTCATCGAGCAGCACGATAGGCCTGTAGGCCGAAGGCGACCCCGGAAACCGTCCCGGCTTCGACAGGAGCACCAGCCTTCCCTCCTTCCAGCACCCAGGGAACCGTCCGGACGCTTAACACGCGTCGAACAGCTCCCTGAGGCGGGGACCCAGGTGGTCGAGGACCAGGCCCAACACGCGGTTAGGAACACCGTCGGGCCCGGGGGCGGTGGACTTTGCGCACATGCGCGGCACCGCCACTCCCATCTCGGGTTCCGTGATGGGCGGAACACTGTCGTCGTCGGCCTCCCGGTCAGTGTCTGACGGGGCCATGACCGGGGGCGTGTGTTCCGCCCGCCGCGGGAACAGGTCCTCGATGACCCGGGTGAGAAGGCTGGGCTGGAGAGTCTCGGTGAGGGGAAGGCCCCGCGCGTGGAGCTTATTCAGCACCGCGCGATAGGGGCGTCCCCAGGGGTCACGGTCGAGACCGTCTAGCATCTCCTGCCGACTGACGTCCTTGGCGGAGCGGACGGCCAGCCTGAAGGCCGACCACCAGTGAACCGCCCTCCTCGGAGGCGGACGCCGTACCCGGGGCATGGCCGCATCGCAGATCTGCGTCAACGCACTGCGGATGCGGCCAGCCTCGTCGTCCACCCCGTCCGACTGGTTGGCAGAGGACAGCCACGAGTAAACGATGGCTGTCTCCGCCAGCTGGTCCCGGTCTAAGCGACCCACAGCCCATCGCGGGAACGCAGGACGTCCATCCGCCCCGTGACCCCTGCTGGGCGTTGGGATTGCCGGGGAGACCTCCATCCGGATATACCGGTGGTCCGACAAGGTCTCCACCTCCTCCACGACGCGCCAGCTCCCCACGCGTGGGGCGACCTCGGGGCTAGGGAACGAAAGGTCCACTATCGACCCGCCCCGTTGTCGCACACACGTATGCACCGAGCCCCTGTTCAGCAAACAGAGGCCCAGTGCCGCCGCCCACTCCTCGATCGCCCGTCCTCGGTCATTCGTCCGGGGAGACCCCCACGCCATGGACTTGGCGTTGAAGTCCCCCAAGACGAAGACCTGGCGCGATGCCATTCGCCGTAACGAGGCCTCCATGATGGTGAGGGAGGCCTCGAAATCAGTCACACTCCAGTTAGGGGAGAGATAGACTCCGAGGAGCGTAATCTCCCCGTAGTCCGCCGCGACGTATCCGACGCCCCTGTCCCTAAGGGTCAGAGGCGACGAAGGCCACGACGTGGAGGCGACGATTGCCACGGTGCCATCGGTGCTACCCAACCAGTTAGGCCGGTCGGGCACCACGTACGGCTCCGCGGCTACGGCTACTCCTATCAACACATTCCGCCATGGCTTGCAGGAACACGTCCTGCGCACCGGCGGTGTGGTTGAGGTTGGCCTGGAGGAGACGAATGGATACGGGGTCCATTAACGGTCCGTATCCATCGTCACCTCCTCCGCGCTGACGGGCGATCGGGCCGCGCTCGGAGCGGGGACTGGCCCGGTCGATGGGCCGTCCCGCCCCTTCAGGGCCGATGCCGGGGGTCTGCAGTCCCCAGAGCCCATGCGGTGTTTGGCAGGCCTATTGCCTGCCGCACACGCGGGGCAGTGGGGCACCGCAGAGCACGATGCCGCCTGGTGTCCGGTCTGACCGCAACGGAAACATAGCCCGCTGCAGTCAAAGCAGTTCCTGCACGTCGGTCGGCTATGCCCGACCGCCATGCACTTATAACACCTCGCGGGCCGGGGCTCCAGCACGGTTACCCGCGCCGAACTCCAGCCCACGAGGAGCCTGCCTGAGTCGGCCAATTGCTTGACCGACTCCACCGGACACTGCACCCAGGCAGCACCGACGCCGCCCGGACCAGTGCGGATGGTGCCAATCCGGACGGTGTCCGAGGCACATCCGGTACGCGCCATAATGGCCTCCCGGACGTCCTCCACCGTCACGGAATCGTCCAAGCCCGTCAGGCGCATCTCTGCGCACTTGACAGGCCTGGCGATTCGGACACCATCCTCCGGCCCGAACAGCCCCCTCAGCATCGTGGCCAAACTATCGGCCGTCTTCGCGCCCTCGGCCCCAGGGAACTCGAGTATTCGAGCCCCTGTCCGGGCCTTGCGGGTCCTCGCCTCGATGCCGCCGATGTCGGAGACGTCCAGCTCCCGCCGGGCGCGTTTTAGGACGGCCTCATAGTTGAGGCCCCTCTCAGCCGCCTCAGGCAGCACGGTGATGACCACCGCGGCCGTCTTCGGCGACTTGAGGCCCCTGCGCGACCTTTTCCCCTTCCTGCCGGCTCCCGCCTGGGGAGCGGCGGCCACGGCGGCACTTTTGGCCGCCACTCTCCGCTTCTGGCCGCGTGCCTTCCTGCTCCGCTCAGCCACCTGCCAGCCCTGTTCGAGCCTGGCAGCAGCGCTGAGCGCAGCAGGAGCGGTCGCGGGTGCGCTGGCCGGCGCCTGCGGTGCAGCCGCTGGCGCCGGCCGCGGCCCGGCCTTGGCGGGAGCCGGCACCTTGCTGGCCTTCTTGGCCCCCTTCGGCCCGGCCGCGGCCGCAGCGTAGCTCACCACGCGGCCACCCTGACAGGGCAGCGGGGTGGGAGCTGACGCTTGCGGCCGCCTCGCCTTGTCCGCGGCGAGCGGCAGTCGGAGGGGCGGCTCAGGCGGGAGCCTGGCCGCTACGGCGGCGATACGCGCATCCACCATCACCCCTACTCGGGCTAGGATGACGCGTACCACCGACTCCGACACGCCATGCACCTCGTCGGGCGGCGGCTCCTCCCCCTTCCGAGGTCTCCCGCAGCCACGAGCCGGCGGAGGGACCACGACGAGGGGAGGAAGCGCCGAAGCCGCGACGGGTGCTGCCGGCGCAGCAGCCGCGACGGGCGCAACCGGCGCCACAGACGCAGACGACGGGCCCGCCCTCCCTGGCGCAGCCCGTTTTGGTAGCGAGGCTGGCACCGGCGGCGTGGCCGGCGCCAAGCGCGCAAACTGGGCCCGCAGGTCGGCCATCTCCTTGGCCAACCCGCGGTTCTGCCGTCGCACCGCCGATAGCTCCGTCTCCAGCTTGCGGTTGCGTTCCCGCAAGCCGGAGACCTCCTCACTAAGGCGGGCGTTCGCGGCCTGAAGGGCCGTCACCGTGGCCAGCCGGACCCGGTGTCCCCGGCCTCGCCGCCACCACCGATCCTCGGCCTCTGCGCCCCCGGCGCATGGTCGGGACCTTGGGAGGAGGCATGATGATGGAACTCCCCTCCGAGTCGGTGTTGGAGTGGCCACCCTCTTGCAGGGGGCGCTTCCAGGGTCTCGGGGAGAGGGCCTCCTCCCTCTTCCTCGCACTTGGGGCTGGGGCTGGCGCCTTTGCAGCCCTCTCCGTCCTCTTCCTCGGCGACGACGATGGCGACGACGGCGACGACGACGGCCTAACGAAACCCTCAACCGACGGCCCGCCTAACAACTCCCTACTAGCGGCGCATCCACCGCCCTCGTCCCTACTCCGGCCGACTTGTATCCAGGGGGTGCTGCTCTCCTCGGCGGACGGCTCTGCGGCACTTCCGCCCACGTCCGTCAGCACCATCTCCGATGCCGTCTCCGTCTCCTGACAATCGGATGGCCCTGCGGCACTGCCGCCCTCATCCTGCGACGGCTCTGCGGCAGTGCCGCCCTCATCGCTCGATAGCTTCGTTTCGGAGCTGTCGCCTGCTACTCTTATGCACGGCTCTGCGGCAATGCCGCCCTCGTGCTCGGAGCCGCTGCTGCTGCCGCTCTCCTCACGCGGCGGCCCTGCTGAGGTCTCCATCCTCTCCCTCTCCTCTTCCGACGGCTGGGCAGCAACGCCACCCCCGTCCCGCGACGGCCCTGCAGCAGCAATGCTGCCACCCTCGTCGCGCGCAGCAATGGTGGCTGCCAACTTCCGCTCCCGCTTCTTCTTGTCGCGGAGCGCTTGGGCACGGACTCGCCCCATAGCCGTGTGCTTCTTCTTCTTCTTCCTCTTCTCCTTCACTTCTATCCCCTCCCCCCGGTGAGCCTCTTGATGGTGTGCCGGGCTCTCGGCTCTCAAAGCAGTTGTTGTCTCCCGCCCATACGTGTGGAGACTGACTGTGCTGGTGACTGTGCGCCTCTCGCGCTCAGAAACCAGCACAGTGAGGGACTCCCCGGCGTGGCCGGGACCCTCTGGTGTATGTACGCCCGTTTGAACACCTGCCATGGTTTTTGGTCATTTTTAAGTCTCGCCTTGACTACCACTCTAACGACTGGACGCTCGCGCGCTTCTTAACCCACCAGCCATACATCTCCTCGCCGAGTGGCCAAACTTAAGATTGGGGTGATTTTTTATAGGGGTTTTCTTCCCCGCGGTCCGAAGACCCCCGGTCCTGACCCCCCCATTCAGGATTACGGTTTGGGCCTTCCGGGTCTGGCCGCTCGCGAGCGACCGACCCGTCACGCCCCGGGCCGTGACGCAACCGTCCCTGGCGACGGAGTGCCATGAGGCACATCCGCCCCATTGGCCCCGGGTCAGATCCGCCGTGCGCTCTGCCACCAGAGCCGCACGCGGAGAAAGCCGGAATCTTGGCCGTCCAAATGGACGCATGACGTCCAAATGGACGTTACCAGGGAGCACCACGAGGAGGTGCTCCGGCCGCGCCCCCCTTTATTAATTCGATAGAAAATACATGACATAAGCACCACGAATATAACAATAGTTATTATAATAACGGCTGTATAACACAAGAAACAATAGAAACGATTATGAGAAAAGATAATTAATTAAATTATTATTACTATGGATATTATATATAAACAAGCTCTAACCTGCTCCAGTTTAGATAACATTAAATTAATCATAATATTTAGATATAAGCGATCCATTTCACTCAGTACTGATTTTACAGACAAGAACGCTAGCCTCTATAATGTTGTATTTTATAGTAAAGTATTTATATTTTTCTATGTTTTTACAGTATTCTTTAAGTTGTCGATGTAGCAATAGTTCTAATATCCATCAAAAAGGTGAAATTAAAGTTAAATCTGAGAATAAAAAGAGGCAAATTGATATTGAAGATTATAGTTCAACAGAATCGGTTAGCGAAAACGTTGTAAAAGGTGATGATGCTGAAATATCTGGATTAATTTTCAATAATAAAGATAAAGAACTATCATCGGAAAACACAGCCTCTGAAAATGAGTTAAATGAAGATACAACTACAAAATTAAGCACTATAGATAATTCGACTGAAGTTAATTCACCGACAGAAATTGATTCAGATGAAAGTTCGAATGAAACTGTAACTACAGAACTGAATTTGAATACAGAAGATTCTGTTCAATGTAAAAGTTTCAAAAAAACTGGATCTTTTGATATAATTAAAATGGCTAACGTTTGGAAGATCGTATATTATACAATGTTAACAAAGCTGAAATGTTTCAGTATCCTTATTAGGACTTTGTCTATTCAGGTAAATAACTGATACATAAATTATTAATTACCTAAGGCCATGATATTTACAAGGATAAATATATAACTACGTTGATAATCGCATAATTGAAATCTAGATTGAGCTAAAGTATAATATTTTAATGCGCTAAATTGAAAGTCCAGTCTAGAATTAAATACAGTCGGATATGATATGCATCTCACCTATTATGAGGATGAACTGAAAATTGTATAACGAACTATAACTATTTTATCCTATGTTTATCTATTTCTTTAAAACTCTAATGTCCGGCTGCAGTGTGTAGGCAGCTAAGAGACAGAATTAAACCCCCTTATAGAATATATAATCGTTAATTTTATTATAATCCCCTGTAGGGCCTTTTCGCCTTTTAAGGTTTGAAAAAAAAACTAATTCTAAATACCGTAGCCTAAATCGATTTACCATCGTTATCATCATCCAGCTCATGTACGTCCTATTTTTGGGCTCGAGTCTCCTCCACAATGGCATACCGTACATCCTTCTCAACAATCTCATCTCCGTTACATGCAGTCATCTCTCATACGTCGCTTTTGCAGCCCAACATGCTGACCCATAGATACAAAAAAGCAATTGTAATAATAATTATGAGGCAAGAAAAGTCAGCTAAGAATCGTTGTATTTACGACCCTAAATAAAGCTATTGAGAGCTTAAATAAAATTCTTAAAGTAATGAATTTTGTGGATAAGTATTACGATCCTTTTTTTAGATCTTAAAAATGAAAGTAGTAAAACTTTTCTATTGTGTGTAATGTTTTCAACAAACATTTTTTTTTTTATTAATATAATCATATAAATTTCTCTGCTGATGTGGGTGTCATAAAAGACGACTAAGGGGCAAGATACATGCACCTTATGCCGCCCTAGCCGAGGCCGCGGGTAACCGGACCGGGGATTTTAGTCCGTCACCCACAGAGACTGACCGCGTGACGGCGACCCGGGACAGGGACGACGATAGATGAGGATACCCGAAAGGGCATTCCGTCGGGCCGACCACTGACGACAAGTCACCCTGCTCCGCTGGTCGGCCCAACGACCAAGATGACGTGGATACGGGTAGGTTATGGGCCCGGACGGAATGGACCGCGTGTGCGCTTACCATAGCCCACCCATAAAAAAGGGGCATGATAGGGAGTTCTTTTTTTCTGTGTGTGTATAGTTGTTAGCCTCAGATGGCTTTCACAGCTTAACCCGGACTATGGGTGAGCGCTGATGGCTCTCAACCCGGTAAGAAAGTTAAGCGAACATCGCCCGAGGGCTCCCCCTGTGGGGAACGGACCTCAGCTCAGGGCGTCGCTGAAAACAAAGTGGCCACGTTTGGGTTATTGACTTTTACGCGGCGCGGTTTCCGACCTCGACGGCGTGGCCGGTACCGCGGAGTTCTATTTGTAATCGCTGCGCGAGCGGTATAGGCCCTTTGTTGGGCGATCGTAATGAAGTCATCCTCTTCATCAAGAAGATGACGGGGACGTCGGACCGCGGATATTTTAGAGGGGACGTAGTTTACCGCCCCAATCACTAGTGGATTGGGATGAGTCATGGCAGAGTCAAAGTAGCGCCAGGAGCAACGTTTCATGTACTGCCTGATGGTCGGCAGTTCGAAATCGATGTGTAGATCGACATTACATATGAACCACGGTGCTCCCGTAGCCCGTCGCATGAAGCTATTTAGTAATGTTTGTAATCTGCGGATCCTGTGTGGCCTAACGTGTGCAAACACGACGCTCGCATAGATCATGATCGGCCGTATGCAGACAGTGTATAATCGGACTTTGAAGATAGGGAGCGATGAATTATATTCTTACTCCGTCCCCACACTGAATGGTAAAATAAAATCTCATCTACATGATTTCAAATACTCGCTACCTATTTAAAAAAAATAGCTTGAATAATTATGAATAAGCTGCAACGTTGTTACTGTTATTAATGTTATGGTCTCGTTCATTTAAAACATTATATTGCAACCATGATAGATATTAATTGTTCTTAAGGACGTTAAATACTTAGAGGATTGCCTTTTTCTACCATAATTTTGATATTAAGCAGAAATCTTCGGCCACCACATCTTGCTGAAACTGTTATACTTAGAATAAGCTATGAAGTCCTTTCTAAGTTTCTTTTCACATACTATATATTTAATGTTTGTAAATTCCAGGAACAGCGTCACTATGCGAAATGTTATGGGGATTTCAACGGTACTGTTCTGTGGAGTAAATGTTATCTAGAAATTACCTCACATGACAGTAATAAAATTGGCTTCAACAGGAAACATTTTTTACAAGAATTAGGTCAAGGAGTTATGAAAAATATTATTATTGATGAAGAACGTTCCCGTGAGTATTAATAAAAAAATTAGGTGTCATAAGTAATTTTTTTATATGTTTTGAACAGACTGTATAGTGTATACATAGAACCTTTTATTTACCGAAAGGGTTTGGGTTGGCGATCGCATTAAGATGATTATTACCTTTCACGAGAGAGAATAGCTGCCCATCTCCCGGTGAGACCTTTAGCCAATTCACAAGACTTAATTGGTCGCTTAATTGTTGTTCCGAATCTGGGTGCAATTTGTGTATGTTAATACGCACATACACACATGTAGATTCACATACTAGTTAAGTTTTGATAATTATTTTTAAAATGTATATATCAGGTATTGATAGAATATCAGCTCTATTTCCTTAAAGAGAAGTAGCAGCAACTGAGACTTTTTGTTCCTCGTTAAAATAAATTATTTTATGTAAGAAATTTTATTTTAGATAACTAGTTTGTGTTTTTTTTTTCTTACATTTAACGAGGACATGATTTTCTTTCTTTAATAGTATGGTTGTAGTCTTTCGCAATACATAGAGTAGTACAAAGTGGATTAGCATATGTTGTAGTGCAAGGTGTTGCTTTTATAGAAGAAAATAAGGAGCGACGACAATTGTATTCTCATTCCATCGCCACTCTTGTAAATTATAGCTAATACTAAAGTCCTAACAGAAACCAATATTATCTTCAATAGTAATACATTTCTTTTCAGCGAATATGACATCGATATCACTCCAAAACGAGAGTTCGGATCAATGGTTAGTTATCAAGAATATATTGCTTATGAGAGATTGTGAGAATGGTCATCTAGCGGTATTTACTAAAGTACCGTTCGACGCGAATATGAAAGATATAGAATCAGCTCTGAAGATATTCGGAGAAAATAAACCTGTGAATGGTACTGAAGCTTGTTCATCAGAGATACCGTAGTGAGAAATAGCATATTTATCTTAACAAATATAGTTCGATGAAATGTTATGGTTTATTATTTTTTATTAGCCTGTTAGATTTAGAATTTGATTGCATTATTTGGATTCAACTTTACTTGCATGAATTTAGAAATAAACATTTCAACTACTTTCACTGAAGTTATCAGTCTAAATTAAGGTGCACGCCTTTGGTTTACATGACAATGCACGACTATTCAAACGCCGCCATTTTTAATCCAATATGGCAGCAGTCACAAAATAGTGATTTAAAGGCTTGAAAAACATTACACTAAGTGAGATTACGTTATTCTAAAAGTAATATGTAGTAGGTTCTCCGTGTGGTGACGAAGTAAGAATACAATTCATCACTCCCTATCTTGCCCCTGGATGTCGCAAAAGACGACTAAGGGATATAATACGCATATAACATCCATTCAAAATAAGAAAAACTCGAAATACCAACTTGCACTATACCAACTTGTCTGACCAGCATGGTATAATAAGAAATATACTACTTTTTCTCCGCGTGGCGACGGCGTAAGAGTACGATTCACCATGCCTTTTCTTAACTGTGGATATAGTAAAAGACGACTAAGACATATAATATGCTTATGCATATTTTATTTAAAAACTCTATAATCTATATATTTAAAAGAAAGTCGTGTTAGTTACACTATTTATAACTCAAGAACAGCTGTACCGATTTGGCTGAAAATTGGTGGGGAGGTAGCTTAGGACCAAGAAACGGACATATATTTTTATCCCATCTTTTTTTTAATGGTGTTTACAAGATTTCGCCAATAACTGTTATCCCGTTCTATCACGTTACCGTGTGACGTGACAAAATGTCAAAGAGAATACAAGTACGCGTCACATTTAATATGTAATAACAAAACGCAAATGACAGCTAAACGTAATTTTGTCTATAGGTAGTTAAAAATTTTATGGTGGGTATGGTTGAAAATTTTGATAATTATATTTTTGTCAGAAATCAATAATGAGTAGTTTATATTCTCTTTGAATCATTATTAACAATGCCACGACCAAGACGATCGAATCTTTACCGACAAAGCTGTAATGGTTCTTCCATTAGATACGATATTTTCGGCAATTTAGAAAATCGAAGTTCGCCGGGTCAACTAGTATATACCAAATAAACTTATTTACCAATATCTTGAAAGTAGGTGAATTTCCCTTCTATAGTGGAGGAGCCTTGAGCTTAGTAGTGGCACATGTATGTGATGATGAATCAATAGGCTGATAGATAAATGGATCGAATTTAATAAATTAACTTTCGATTTTAGAAACAATTATTAAACCTAGGTCTAGCTTATTGTCTGAATAATATTAGAATTGGACAAAGACGAACACACTTCAGTGAACCAATAAGACGTCTCGATGAAAGTTCCTAGTTTTGTTCACAGTTTAACTAATCCCGTTAATGACATCAGTTTAGATATCAAATATTTAAAAACAATTCTTGTAAATAAAACTACTTTTACGGATTATATCGCGTTTGTATTTGATTTATGATTGCCCGACGTTTCGAACACTTTGCAGCATTCATGGTCACGGGCGGACTAAGGTGTCTCACGTCCAACAAGTAATCGTTATTACAGACATTTACAATTATCTACCCGATACAGAAAATAGTTATAAATTTATTAAATTGTTACCCACATTTTAGTACAAATTTATTGCCAGTCTAAGAAGAAAATGAATCTATATGAAAAAATTATATTGTTTATGGTTAGTAATTATTAATTATTAAATTTGTAGCAATTATTATTACAATTTGTTGATTTAAAACTAGCTGCAAAGTGTTTGAAACGTCGGGCAATCATAAATCAAATACAAACGCGATATAATCCGTAAAAGTAGTTTTATTTACAATGTGTAGTGCTCGCGTAAACATCAGATATCATTACAATTCTTGTAATTTTAAAAAACCATGCACTTAAATTTAGTTCTTATATAACGAAGGACTTTACAAATTCAATAATTTATATTTTTAAAGACATCTCGTGACATCTCTTAGCTCATTATTTCGATTTTTTAAGTAAAATAAGAGTATTTCCGTGTGGTGACGGATATAATATGCATATAACATCTGTGCAAGAGAAGGAAAACTCGAAATAAAACCTATACCAACATGTCCGACTCATGCTGGTCAAACATGTTATATATGGAATATGTACGGAAATTGACCTACCGTAGGTCAATTTCCCTCCTATTGGGGAGAAGACTTGAGCCCATCAGTGGGACGTATATGAGCCGTGACATAGGCTTTTTACTTGGGTGTGTTATACTCATATACATGTCATCTTTATATCTATTATACAATCAAAATAAATCAACAAAAAAGGCAAATATATTTGTTGAAATATTAGTATAAAAGTTTGCCGAAAAATTATTTCACATTTATTTTATAAAAATCTTGCGTCAAATTTTCCGTGTAATTTTGTATTCCTAAATGTTCAGCATGCTACTACAATCAGTCATCACGCTTATTCATACAACATTTACGCCCAAAACATAAAAATTATCATTGTAGTCATTTCATAAGGCAAATGAAAGTATTATATTAATGGTAGCCATTTCTCGTTGTCATTACGTCTTTGAATTCTAAGTAGAAGCAAATATTACTAACATAATCGTTTAAAGGTAAGTATTTAATATATATAAATACTAATATGTCAGTTAAATAAACTGCTGGACTTGAAGCTTCTATCTAATGGGAGGCAAATTGACCTACTATTCCATGCTGGTCAGACGTGTTGGAATAGAGTTTTATATTGAGTTTGCCATCTCTTTCATATATATTATCTGCGTATAACAAAAATACTGAAACTCAAATACTAAATTTATCAAAGAGCTTCCAATCAACTCACCATAACGAAAATGCAACTTATTTTTCTATAGTTTATTTACATCGATCGCTAAAGAACGGAGGAGTATTGTGAACATAGTCCCGTCGATATCCGCTGTCTGCAACGGGCATCTCTATAGGGATTCAGTTTGAAATTAATTCGAGTAGAAGTTACTCGTTTATTGCTGTAATAAGATTATCCGATCGTTAGACTATTTCTGTGTATAGTAATAAAGGTACTAATAATTGGCTGTCGTGTTTTAATGGGAGAATTACTGCTAGATGTAATTTTAACAATCTCACGGAAGGAGGCGGCGGATCGTGTGCGAGTAGAGCTCCTATTCGGCGACACGTTCCGCCGCCGGCGACTGGGGCGGTGCAGGCGCGAGTATCTGCGCCTAATGCCGCCCTAGCCGAGGCCGCGGGTGATCGGACCGGGGAATTGTCTGTCACCCGCGGAGAGGCTGACCGCGCGACGGCGACCGACGTCCCAGTACGTCGAGAGGTGAGGATACCCGAAAGGGTATTCCGTCGGGCCGACCACTGACGACAAGTCACATCTGCTCCGGTGGTCGGCCCAACAACGAGGTGACGTGGGTACGGGTGGGTTATGGTCCCGCGCGCCGTCCTTTCATCGCCCCGGACGGAATGGACCGCGCGTGCGCTTACCATAGCCCAACCATAAAAAAAAAAAAAAAAAGATGTAATTTTATCACTTTATTATAAACGGGTCCTATTGAAGACCCGTTAACCGAGTAACTACAATTCCCCACTTCAACTTGTCCGTGGGTATCGTAAAAGACGAGTATAATTTTCTTATAATTTTTATAATTTTAAGACAACACCATGCACTAAGGAAATAATCCTTGTATTGCTGGGAACTTTACAAACATATAATTAACGGACACAAATTACATCCAGACTCAGAACAACAAGTTGTGGATCACACAAAGTAAGGGATACAATATGCATATAACGTCTATACAAGAAAATATAAAAAAATATATAAAAAATGTATAATCTAAATAAAAAAAAACTCGAAATCCAATCTGTCTCACCGGTGTGGTATTAAAGGTCAATATCCCTCCAATTATGTAGGAGGCTCGAGCCCAACAGTGGAACTTATGTGGGCTAATATGATGAGATAAATAAAATCACCGTGTGGTGTAGGAGTAAGAATACAATTCACCACCCCCTTTTTTGCCCGTGGATGTTGTAAAAGACGACTAAAGGATATAGATAAGAAGGAAAACTCAAAACAAAAGCCTATATCAACACGTCTGACCAGCGTAGTATAGTAGGTCAATTTCGCTCCTAATGTGAAGGAGGTTAGAGCCCAACAGTGGGACATATATAAGACGAAATGATAAAATAAAATCACATACTAAATTTGAATTCACACGAAATTGACACTCAAATATAAAATTCACATTCACAAGTTTCACCGCCATTTCTCCTAATCGCATTCCACAACGGGCATGTCCGTAAGCCTTGCAAAGTCCAATTGAGATGAATTTCAGATCTTGCTCGAGGAAAGCAAGCAAATATATCTAAAGATTTCTTGATCCTTTGAAACGTAAAGAAAACTTGCAACGGAACATTATTGCTGCGAGTCTGACGTCGTATGTGTTTTATTGAATTGCCTGCTAGTAATGTAGTAATATTTTCCGTGTAGTGACGGAGTAAAAATACAAATCACCACTCCCTATCTTACCCGTAGATAAGACAACTATGGGATATAATAGGCACATAACATCTGTGCAGAAGAAGCAAAACTCGATATGAAACCCTATACCAACATGTCTGACCAGCATGGTATAGTAGGTCAAGTTCACTCCCGTTGTGGAGGAGGCCCGAGGCCAACAGTGGGACGTATGTGGGCTGCGATGATGATGATGATGAATATAGTAATAATGTTCCTCGAATATTAATTATCATCATCTCATCTCGGCTCATGTCCTACTGTTGGGCTCGAGCCTCCTCCTCAATAGGAGGGATATTGACCTTACTGTACCATGCTGGTTAGACAGGGTAGGTTATAACCTAACTCGAAACAATATGTTCAATATCGCTCTCATCGTGGAGACGGTTTGACCCCAATAGTGGAACAAACACGAACACAGGCAAACATGAGTGATCATAAAAAGTGACAAAGAAACAAGCAGATAATTTAACAAAAAGAGAAGAAAAACACGAAATATAACGCTATAATAATACCAACCCGATCGCGCAGCATGGTATAGTAGATTAATTTAGAGTCGAGCCTTGTAGCAAAACTTATATAAACAGCAATAATTATGAATAATTAATCGTATAAATAATTGTTAGCTTGATTGAGAGCAAAGCGTATACTAAAGTATACGCACTGTTATCAAATAACACTTCCGGCCGCACATATACGGCTAGTTCGGGTACATCTTAATTATTAACCGACTTGATTATCGTTTTATAATTTAATTGGTAAAATAATTGAGTAAATAGTTGATTCATATTTCTTTAAGTTTAATTTTCATACAGTGGGCGCCTACCGCTTGTCAACTTCCGGTACAACTACTAAATAGTGCTTATTGTTATAGACTACTGTACTTTCTTACATTATGTCCATTAATCGATCCTAAAATCATTATGTTTTACTATATATGTATATTAGATTATTATTTTATTGATTTATGATTTCATCATACTGACACCTCTGCGTGTCAACTTCTGCCGTAATAAATATTTAATGTTTCATAATCCTGTATAATATTTGCACTTAAATAATTATTAGAATAATTAATATATTTTATATTTAATATTATCTATTAATTGTGTGAATTTAATATTCGCTCAGGCCACGTGTATGCATAAATACCGTCAGTTAGAATATCTTATGTGATTCATAAGAAGTTCTATATTTATTTATTTACGTTCTATATAAAAGTAAACGTAGGTACAAAGTGTACATTGAGATAATTAAAAAAATGTATGATATAATTCAAAGATATTTAATTGTTTATTTTTCTTTTTTTACTTTAGAAAAGGAGATTCTCGATTCGATTGTATTTTTTTTTTTGTTACCTCAGAACTATTGACAGAGTGAACCGATTTTGATGGTTTTGGTTATTTGAAAGCTGGTGCTTCCCGTGCGGTCCTATTTCGATTTCATTCCGTTGAAATATTTTTTTTTTGGTAAAATTATTTGTATTTCTTTTAATAAATTCAAAAAACATATTAACACTATTCAACCGAATTACTTGTTTTTTTTTTATAATAATAATTTATATAATATACGATAATTTTAATATATACTAATTTTAAAAAGAAAGATTAATTTTATAAAGAATTTTGTGTTGTGTAGGGACCAATGCACTTATTGGAAAATTTTCACTGTTTGAAAGGTGGATTATTCCCAATGAACAATTGGCTAGATATTACGTGTAAATAACGATAATTATATAAAATTATGACGATATAAGTCAAAAATCGTGCGTTTTACCAAATTTCGAAGTGTACGTATGCAGCCTGAATGGTGACAGATACACAAAAATAATGTATTGCCAAAATGATAACAAGGTAACAGCTCTATAAAAAGAGAGAGATAAGAAGAGAGAGACAACTTATTACATACAACTATCTCTTAAGGATATCACACAACAACCATTTTTATTTTTAAAATTTCAATAAAAAATGTGCATATTTTTAAAGGCGTTTTAATTATTGAAGATTTTAATCATCTCAGCCTATACACGTTGGCACGCGTATAGGCTGAGATGATTAAAATTTTGAAGGCCTGAGACCAACAGTGGGCTGTTAGGTTCAGGCCTCCTCCACTATGGAAAGGAAATTGACTTACTATACCACGCTTGTCAGACGTGTTGCTATAGCGTTTTGTTTCGAGTTTTCCTTCTCTTGCATAGATATTTTATATGCATATTGTATCCCTTAGTCGTCGTTTACGACACCCATGGGCAAGAGAGGGGGTGGTGAATTGTACTCTTACTCCATCACCACACGGAAAAATGAAGATTTTAATGAATATCATCATCATCATCTTGCTCTTATCCCAATTACTTGGGGTCGACGCAATATGTCATCTGTTTTGACATATTGCAAAAAGTTGCGGCAATGACTTTTATGACCGGCCGCCTGCCTGACGTCAACCCTGCTTGGGAATGTAATCGTTGACCCAAATGGTACCAGATGGAGTTGGTTCGGGTCAATCTAGGGCTCTTAGTCGTCTTTTACGACACCCACGAGCAAAGCAAGGGTTGGTAGTATTCGAAGCCGCTAACACACAGCACAAAAGATTTTAATGAATATGTGTAATTAAATCATTACTATAAGTTTTTAAATTTTCATATTTTTCCCTATACTCCATGTAATTTAAATTATTACAGTTAGAGTTACAGCGGAATAAAAATTAAGTGACTTGAGTTAAAAATAGTCATATGCGGGTTGCTAATTATAATAAAATTCAAATACAAAAATCGCTATGAAGTATTCGGCACAGTTTAGAAAATAATCCATTTATTTTTTTGTTCTATAAATGAACCTTTCCTATACATTAAATTTAAATGGAGCTTATAATATAAGAATGTAACTATAATAAACCGTTTTATTTTTGTTTTATTGGGGGGTGGGAAGCGGTCGGCGCGCTCCTCGCACCACTCCGTCCGGGGCGACAGAGGGGCGTAAGCACGCACACCCGCAACCCACCCACGTGCACGTCGCCTTCGTCGTTGGGCCGACCACCGGAGCAGGGTGACTTGTCATCAGTGGTCGGCCTGACTATAATACACCGTGCTAAGTATCGGAAAAAGTCTTTCGTGTGATTACGAAGTAAGAATACAAATCGCCACTCGTAATGTCGTAAAAGACGACGTAAATCGATGTCGTAAAAGACGACTAATGGATATAATACGCATGTAACATCTGTGCAAGAGATTGTAAACTCGAAATAAAGCCCTATGCCAACCTGTCTGACCAGCATACTATAGTAAGGTCAATTTTCCTCCTATTGTGGAGGAGACTCGAACCAAACCAGCTGAAATGATGAAGTATGGGTAGTATTTCGGCCGACCACTGACGACAAGTCACATTGCTCCGGTGGTCGGCCCAACAACGAGGTGACGTGGATACGGGTGGGTAATGGGCCCGCGCGCCGTCCTTTCATCGCCCCGGACGGACTGGACCGCGCGTGCCCTTACCACGTGCCCACCCATAAAAAAAAAATGGTTTAGTATTGAGATAAACAAATAAATCATCAAACGAATGCTATCTATACAAATAAATAAAATCGAAGTGTCTGCTTATAATATCAAAATACTGGGCTTTTTTCACGCTCACACGGTTATTTGCACGACACCTATGCCTAAAATACAGTTTAGTTTTTTTTTTTTGTTGGTCTGTCTGTCTGTTCGTGTGTCTGTCTGTCTGTTTGTGTCAGGTAATCTTCAAAACGGCTAGACCGATTTTGATAATATTTTATTACCAGGTAGCTGTCTATATAATAGTAACTTAGGCTATATTTTATGCCGGTTTGCCCACGGAAACGGGAACTATGCGGGTAAAGCGACTGAAACTAAAGCGAAGCGAGGGCGAGTTGCTAGTATGAAATAAAACTATTTTTACATTAACAAATACGTCGCAATAAAATCCATAAACGTAGTTTTTATGATGAATCATCTAAAGCATCAGAACTCTTGTTACTATTATATAAATTTTAGAACAATATTGATCATTGAATAATTTGATATTTATAAATAAAATAGCAATTAGTACAAAAAGAGCCTGCATCGGCCGGGAATCGAACCCGGGCCGCCCGCGTGGCAGGCGAGCATTCTACCACTGAACCACCGATGCTACGAGAAGGTTATTTAAATATGTGTACCAATTCTAATATAAAAAACAACATTTAGTAAAAATGGATTATTATATAATTTATCTATATTACAATCGTGAAACTCACCTCTAACCTTAATACGACCTCGTTCCACATACCTATAGTAGAATTAAAAATTCAAAGTAATCAAATTTTTTGTATGTATTTGATAACATAGAAGCCGATTATTGATAAAAACGTAACTAGGCGCATTGATTTTGTATTATCTGTTAGTTTTATTTTACGCATTTAGTAATTATTTAATCTTGCTGAATTTTCGCAATAAAATAGACAATGTCTATAAAAATAAATTTGTCATTTAAAAACTACTAACTAACTTGACCCGACTTCATCTGATATCATGTGGTCAACAATTGCATTCCTAAGAGCTTGACGTCAGACTGGCGATCAGTCATAAAACTAATATAAAAATTTTATAAAACATATGTATCAACTTCATCATCTCAGCCTATAAATGTCCCACTGTTGGGCTCAGGCCTCCTCCAGAATGGGAGGGTTATCGACTCCACGCTGGTAAGACGTGTTGCAATGGGCTTTTTTTACGAGTTTTGCTTATCTTGCACAGATGTTATATGCTTATTATATTCCATAGTCGTCTTTTATGACATCCACGGGCAAGAGGGAGTGGTGAATTGTATTCTTACTCCGTCATCACACAGAACATATATATAAATATATATAATTAAAAAAAAATACAAATTGCGTCGACACCGAGTCATTGAAATAAGAACAGAACGACGATAATAACAGGACTTAATTTACAATGACATATTTATCGGTATATACACATTAGTAGTGTCGAAAAAAAACAGCCGGTTGAATTATATTTGTTGAAGTACATAGTGTAGACAGTGGCGTAATAATATGATAGGAAATGACACCGGCTTCTGACTTGAGTAAAAAAGAAGGCGGCCCCTAGAGACCACTCTAGTCTTCAAGAGCAACGTAAAAGTGATTATAAATAATAGAAATATTCATTCTATTTTAATTCAATTACGTTAGCTAGATATTAACTTAGAAACACAAGAATTTTAAAAGTAAATTTATTCTTTCATCATGTCAGTCCATGCACGTCCACTTTATTGAGCTCGGGCCTCCTCCATTATAGGAGAGAAATTGACCTACTATACTACGAGTGTCAGACGTGTTGGTATTTTTTTTTTTATGGGTGGACTATGGTAAGCGCACGTGCGGTCCCGTCCGTCCGGGGCGACGAAAGGACGGCGTGCGGACCCATAACCCACCCGTACCCACGTCACCTCGTTGTTGGGCCGACCACCGGAGCATATGTGACTTGTCGTCAGTGGTCGTCCCGACGGAATACCCTTTCCGGTAACCTCACCTCTCGACGTCCTGGGACGTCGGTCGCCGTCGCGCGGTCAGCCTCTCTGCGGGTGACGGACAATTCCCCGGTCCGATCACCCGCGGCCTCGACTAGGGCGGCATTAAGCGCAGATACTCGCGCCTGCGCCGCCCGAGTCGCCGGCGGCGGAACGTGTCGCCGAATAGGAGCTCTACTCGCACACGATCCGCCGCCTCCTTCCGTGAGATAATGGCCTCACAGAAGGCGGCGACCGTGTCCCAGTTCCTGACGCTGACGAACATCTCCCTGGCGATGGTCGGCAGCGCCAGGTCGGCACCGATAATCGCGACGAGTTCACGGCGCTCCCCCTCCCACGCAGCACACTCCTCGAGCGTGTGCTGCGCCGTGTCCTCGTCGCAACTGCAGTGGTGGCAGGACGGTGTGCTCTCCCTCCTGACAATCTTGTGCAGGTACTTCCCAAAACACCCGTGCCCCGTCAGCACCTGCACAAGCCGGAAGGAAAGCACCCCGTGCGTCCGCTCCAACCACTCCATCAGCACCGGCCGGAAGGCCTCGATGGTCCTGACACCGTACCGAGGACTCTCCAGCCGGACTGCCCAACGGGCAATGACTCCTCGGCGGGCGTTGACTCGCCAGGATGATATAGGTGATGGTATAGGGTTTTATTTCGAGTTTTCCTACTCTTGCATCGATGTTATGTGCTTAATCTACTTATACTTAATCCCTTAGTCGTCTTTTACGACACCCACGGACAAGATACGGGCTGGTGAATTGTATTCTTACACCTCATAGTATAATATCTATATATGAGAAGGAAAACGCGGCATAAAACTCTAACCTGCGTGGTATAATAGCACAATTGCCCTCTTATTGTGGAGGAGGCTCGAGCCCAACAGTGGAACGTATAGGAGCTGAAATGATGATAATGTTGGAAAAACCGCCTCTCTCGCTCATCGAACAAAGTGCAGTAATAAATTGCTACTACTGTGACGTCGATTTTCTGCGAGAGTGTGGTACTACTCTGGACGGACTAGCACGGTGCTGTGGATAGATAACGATAAAAAGAAAAAATCAGAAAAAGAAAACAAAAAAAATACCTCAGACCAACCTGTCTGACCAGCATGATATAAGGTCAATGATGTAAGGTCAATTTGCCTCCTATTGTGAAGGAGGCCCAAGTCCAGCAATTGAACGTATATGAGCTGAAATGGTGAAGATGATGATTTATCTAGAATGTATAACTATAGAATAATCTATAAATAACGATTAACGAATAGTTCGCGTTATGAGGGCCTTAAAATTTATATCTAAAAGATTTATTCTTGTTGATATTGAATCAAATTAAATTATTCATTACGTATGGTGTTAAAATTGTTGTCAAATTAAATTGTTCATTACATATTGTTAACTTTACATTTTATCCGAAAACCAGTAAGCAACTCAGCGGGTTAGTCTTATTAAGTTATATTTTATAGACAACTAGCTAACCCAGCAGACGTTGTTCTGTTCAAATAAAATAAAAGGGATTCTTCTTAAAATGGATAGCAGCGCCACTTACTGGGTCCAATTGTGAATCTAAACCATTCTCGAATCCCCTTGAACACATACAAAGAATTTCATAAATATCGGTCCAGCCGTTTAGGAGGAGTTCAGAGACATACACAGGTACAGAAGAAATATAAAATTCTATAACTAAATGTGAACACTTTCTATTTCTATTTACTCTATTATTTCTTGGCGCGCGCTATTTGTTATAATCTGTGGTTATAATATATAATTTTATTAATACTGGTAACTTTATTCGACGATATATAACTTAAGGTAGATTAATTCTATTTTTATACAGCAATATTATATGTGCTATACATATATACATATAATACAATATGTGCTGTGTGGTAGCGGCTTCGAATACTACCAACCCTTGCTTTGCTCGTGGGTGTCGTAAAAGACGACTAAGAGCCCTAGAGTGACCCGGATCAACACCATCTGGTACCATTTGGGTCATCGATTACATTCCCAAGGAGGCTTGACGTCAGGCAGGCGGCCAGTCATAAAAGTCATTGCCGAAACTTTTTGCAATATGTCAAAACAGATGACATATTGCGTCGACCCCAAGTAATTGGGATAAGAGCAAGATGATGATGATGATACAGCAATACTAAAAGTGTTACTAGTATTACTACTAGTATTAAGAGTAATATCGTTTGATGTAATGAGGCTGTCAGATATTTCGCGGCAATGTGAAAATATTACGGTCCTAAATTATATCTCATATTTTTATGTTTATCATATTTACCAGCCAGTAAAGTAGGGGTGATATATAATTTTCTGATATTTTATGTAACAAGGAGAAAGTACTAAAGCATTATGAATACGATATAACAGTTTGGACTGCACCAAGAGCGTAGTATTTAAAATACTGACCTACATTTCCAGTGTCGAGGATTCGAATCCCACGCAGAATATAACATTATGCGATTCATAAACTGTTATTCTGAGTAATTTGTGTCTATTAATTATATGTTTGTAAAGTTCCCCGCTGTACAACAATTATTTCCTTAGCGCCATTTATTATATTACTCAAAATTTCGTTAGTAAAAAACACTTTTTACTAAGGAAATTTTGAGTAATATAATAAGTGGTTATACTAAAGGCGAAAACTTTACTTAGTGACAACTTTAATTATAAGAGCAAAATTAACTTTAAAAACAAATTTACTCAGCACTAGCAATAAAGTCTCATATTATGTTAAAAGAATATGTATAAAGCAGAGATCATTTTTAATCATCCATCATTTCATCGAGTATCTTTTACTCGATGAAATGATCTACAATTAGTCTTAAACTCCAAATATCTATTATCTTTTACAGTAATTAACCTACAAATCTATATCACAACATTTTCTTTTGAGAAGATAAGTATTACCTCGTAGTCCGAAACCCATTGCCAATGAAATTTAAATGTAAACCATACTTGATATATTAATATACAAAAAAAAATGTTTTAAATGAATCATCATCATCATTCAGTCTATCACCGTCCACTGCTGGACGTAGACCTCTCTCATGTTTCGCAGAGTGTGGTCCTGTGCCGCTTGCATCCAACAACGCCCAGCAACTTTCCCCAGGTCGTCGGTCCACCTAGTGGAAGGGGCGTCCTACACTTGGTCGTCGGATATGTGGTCGCCACTCGAGAACGTTTCTTCCCCAGCACTTTTCGGTTGGTCGAGCGATGTGGCCTGCTCATTGGCACTTCAGCATGCTAATTATTCGTGCTACGTCGATTACACCTGTTCTTCTATGGATTGCCGTATTTCGGATTCTATTCTAAATGAGATTCTATTCTAAAAGATACTTTCAATTTTGACATTAACTATGCATGTGAGTCTAATTAAAAAATTGTCTAATTTTATTTATTTTTGTTATGACATTTAAATGTATAGTACATTTAAATGTCATAACAAAAATAAATAAAATTAGACAATTTTTATTAATTATTATTTGAATTTAATGTACAAATACTAACTAAATATTTATATATTAAATATTAACAAAATTTGTACACCTATCGGCATGACATAGTGAATCCCTTTTTAAAATTTTATCACCTGAAATGTTACATTACCTATGTTATACAAATTAATAAATGATTTCTTTGGATTTGAATGAATACATAAGCAAATTCATTCTGAACGAATATCTATAAAAATACATTTAACTAGCGGCTCCCTCATTTTTGTAGTCGATAAAAATAAAGCATTTACTCTTCGATGGTAGTACTCTTCGATACGAGGCATGCCTTTTAAGTTTTGTCGTTTGAAGAAAAAAAACATAACAAGAACGTTAGGGTGCTTTTTATTGTTTTTCAAAGTATTCACCACGTAGCTTAATACACTTTCGCTCAAACCAGTTATTATAACATTTATTCCACTCTAAAGTGGGGGTGTTCAAAACGGCTGACTTGAAAGCGTCGACTGCTTTTTCACCGGACTGGAATCTTTGACCAGGAAGACCTTTCTTAATTTTAGGAAATTTAAAGAAATCGTTAGGGCTTAGGTCAGGACTGTATGGAGGATGGTCAAGAATTTCTACTTTTTCCTGCTTCAAATACTCAATCGTTTGACGAGTGCTGTGTGAGCTTGCGTTGTCGTGGTGCGGGATGATGCGTCGCTTTGAGTTAGATTTTCGAAGTTGGGCGATGACTTGTGGTAAACAAACTGTGGTATACCACTCTGCGTTAACCGTTCTACAATTTTCAAGTGCAATAGTCGCAACAGGGCCGGTTTTGCCAACGAACGTGGCCACCGTCTTCTTTGAAGTGCTTCGAGAACGAACAACTTTAGTCGGCTTTGGCTCGTCTTGAAAGACCCAAATTGTAGATTGTTGTTTTAAATCAGGATCGTAGGCATAAATCCAAGATTTATCACCACTGATGATGTCGTAGATGTGATTTGACTCTTCTTGGTTGAACCTTTGCAGAGTTTTCTTACACCATCTGACGCGGGCCGCCTTAAGATCGTCGGAAAGCAGATGCGGTATCCAATGGCAAACTAGTTTTCTCACACCAAGCGCTTCATGCAAGATCTTCTGAATGGTTGTCCCCGAGATGCCTAATAGAGCCTCTATCTCTCGATACGTCACATGACGATCTTCGAGAATTAGTTGTTTCACAGCAATGCTGTTATCTTCAGTGAAGGCGGATTTTGGGCGTCCTTCGCGAGATTTGTCACTAACACTAGTATGCCCACGCCGGAATTCTAAATACCAGCGTTCGACAGTCCGTAGACATGAGGCTTCATCACTGAACACAGATGTTAGCTCTTAAAACACTGAAGCCGTGTCAGGCCACTTCTAAGGTTGTAGAAAATTATTGCACGAACGTTTTCCTTAGAAAGATGCATTTTCGTACGTAGCCTGACAGATTCCAATCGCCGCTGTGACTAAACAATAGCATTAATCCTAATACTCTCAACTGTTTTGAGATTTAAAATTTAAACACATTCGAATATAGAACAGTTCCAAATTCAAAATTGCCGGGGAATATGGAAACGACAGAACTTAAAAGGCATGCCTAGTACCACTAATTGTATCGGCTATCGTAAAATTCAAATATTTCCAAAAGTCAATTTATATTTAAATAATACATTTATTAAGTATGTGTTCTATATATAAGTAGGTATATATAGCAGCATAAACATCCCATTACGTATAAACCCGTCTTAGTTTCACGGATTGAGATACAGAGACTGGGTAAGTCTTTGAAATACCGCTTTGAAAATGGAGCGTCTTTAGTAATCGTCTTTGTATATTCCTTCTATTATTTCTGGTCTACCATCTAAATGTTTCATATTTAAGAAAAATATTTCTGCATAAACTACTTTACCTTATTCTTCGCGAAACTTTACTATTTTATGAATATTTTTTACAGCCAGCTGTGCTTGAGAACAGCTTTATAGTGATATCTATACTAATACCTTAGAATAATAACGTATAGAAGGATAGTGTCAGTACTTCGAACTTTAAAAATTTGAATCTAAAAATACTAATGGCGGGCAGACGATTACACACGTACACACGGAAACCACTATACAAATTATGAAATCAAATTTTGTTTTTATTAACATAAATCGTCGAAATACTTTTAAAAGTAATGTTAAAAACCTTTTTATGTTTTTCAAATGTGTTGTGGCACCATTTGAATGCACTAGCCGTCATAATTACCTATTTATTTTTTAAGAGTTGCGTACGTTCGTGCAGTGCAATGACTTGTACATTACGCGACTGTTCCGGCGTAGGCTCCATTAGGCTCCAATTGAAATGCCTCACTTTTTGTGCGTGGACTTACCTTCTATATGTTATTATTCTAAGACTAATACTAATATATAACAAAAATATATAATGTAATTCTTTGAATATGATTGTCGTTAAAAAGAAAGATTTAAAGATATGAGCAGGAGGTATATGAAATGCAGTGTAGGAAATCAGTTGGAATAAGCATATTAATAATAACACAGTGAATAATTAAATGTAGGCGACACGTGATCGACGTAGTATTTTTATGGCAAACCTATCTAACGAAGGGATAGTTAATAGGCTGATAAATATTGAATATATATTAATGATTTCACCAAAGTTACAATTAAGTAAATACCTTGAAGATTGAAATGAACTTCATTTTGAATATTATTTTTCTTATAAAATCTCAGAATCGTCTTGATGATCTTGGCCTTTACCTAAATTATATATTATCATTTTGATATCATGCGTATTTTGATCCTAGAATATCCATACATCCAACAGCATCTAGACGTCAACTGTTGGCTTCCCCACGAGAAAACCACTAGGAACGGTCCTGTGCCACTTGTTTCCAACGGCTCCCTGCAATTTTCAAGATGTCGTTAGTTCACCTAATAGGTAGTCGTCCTACACTGCTTTGTGTCTTTCTTCCCCAATGGTTGCCGATTAGACGAGCTATGTGGCCTACCGATTGCCACTTCAACGTACTAGTTCTACGGGCTTTATCGGACACGCTATGTATTCCGTGTGGTGACGGAGTAAGAATACAATTCACCACCCCCAATCTTGCCCGTGGGTGATCGTACGAGACGACTAAGGGATGTAAAACGCGTATAACATCTATGCGAGAGAAGGAAAACTCGAAATAAAACCAACACGTCTGACCAGCGTGGTATAATAGGTCATTTACCCTTCCATTATGGAGGAAGCCCGAGCCCAACAATGGGACGTATATGGGCTGAGATGATGAGATGATGATGTCGGACACCTGTTCTTCTACTATTTCCGTTTTTCAGATTTTATCACGTAGAGTAATATAAAGTACAGCCCTCTCCATGGCACGTTGAACGATGTTGAGCCTTTTTATAAGGCCAACATTTAGAGATCACGTTTCAGTGCCGTATGTCATCGCTAGTAGGTAATTCAAATTCAAATTCAGATACTTTATTATGCATAAACCCCGCGGGGGCACTTACATATGGTCACTTTTTTACATTTTACCTTACACTACTACCGGATCGGAACGCGACCGCACTGAGAAGATCCGGCAAGAAACTCAGTGGGCTTGTCTTCTTTTTTATTCATTTACTATTTTTTTTTAATAAGATAATATACAACAACGTGTCTATTAATAGCTCCAGTGTGATGCCTTTCGAACCATCATATAATACAGTTATTAAATATAACGAAAAAGTACCATGGCTGGACTAGATCCCGCAAGCGGCACCCGATCACGAGTTAACCACTAGAGCAGCCATCACTCCCCTCAACCACAATGGAGGGAAGGGAGTGACCCGCTCCTCGTAGCTACCGCAAGCAGACCCTTCAGTGAGCATGACCAATACCATGTGCCACAAACATAAAACACAGATTAAATAACAAATTCGTTTGGCAAAACACGCTACGCTTTACAATTATATTAACAGCAACAAAATAAACAAGTATGTAACACCTTTTGAAATAATGAGAAAATGCCTGAATGAGGAGCTGCTCATAATCAGTCTGTATTATCATCAGGATAATCCGAGATTTTATAATAACCTTTTCTACAAAATCTACTCTTGATTGCTTTTTTAAACTTATTAACTGGCATATCTCGAATATTAATAGGTAATTTGTTGTAGAAGCGTATACATTGTCCCATGAAGGATCTGTTAACTCGTTGAAGACGAGTACTGTGTACAACTAATTTATCCTTATTCCGAGTATTTACATGATGAATGTCACTATATTTTTCAAAGTTACCGATATTTTTCTTTACATATAATACATTTTCGTATATATATTGAGATATAACAGTCAGAATATTTATCTCTTTAAATTTCTCTCTTAGTGACACTCATGGGCCTAAATTATATATCGCGCGGACCGCCCTTTTTTGTAGAATAAAAATTCTATTCAATTCCGCGGAGCAGCCCCAAAGTAATATGCCGTATGACATGAGACTATGAAAGTATGCGAAATAAACTATTCTGGCTGTTGCAACATCGGTTAACGCGCGAATTTTTTTTACCACGTAAGCCGCTGAGCTGAGCCTATTTGACAGTTTCTCAATATGAGGCTCCCATTGGAGTCTATTATCTATAGTGATGCCTAAAAAGGTGGTTGATTCCACAAGGTCCAGAGCCACCCCATTCATTTGAACATTGGTTTCCACTTGTCTCACATTGGGATTAGTAAATTTAATACATTTAGTTTTTGTCTCATTTAGAACTAAATTATTAGAATGAAACCAATGAACAACGTTAGACAGTGCATTGTTCACATCGTCATAGTTGAGCATTTGTCGCTTAATCTTAAACAGTAAAGAGGTATCATCTGCGAACAACACAATGTTTTGATTGTCCCCTACATAATAGGGTAAGTCATTGATATATACAAGGAACAGAAATGGCCCCAGTATTGACCCTTGCGGAACGCCCATTTTGATAACAGAACCAGATGATCGTGCACCGTTAACATCGACTCTCTGAATTCTGTTGCTTAGGTAGGAAATTATAAGTTCCAGAGCGTTTTTCCTGATCCCATAGTGGTGTAATTTCTTGATGAGAGTTTCGTGGTTTACGCAATCAAATGCCTTAGATAAATCGCAAAAGATGCCCAAAGCCTCGTGCGATTCCTCCCAGGCTGAGAAAATGTTTTTTAATAATTCTACACCCGCATCAATAGTAGAGCAATTCTTAGTAAAACCAAATTGATTTTTATGAAAAATACCATGGTTGTTAAAATAACTCAACATCTGAACAAGTATAATTTTCTCAAATACTTTACTAAGTGTAGGTAGTATGGATATCGATCGAAAATTATTAACATCTGACATACTACCCGATTTAAACAAAGGAATTACTCTACTCATTTTCATGAGCTCAGGAAACACACCTCGAACAACACAACCATTAAACACAGAAGTCAAGTGGGGGGCAATAATATTAATTATATAATTAACTGTCTTTACAGATAAACCCCACAAATCAACTGTTTTTTTAATATTAAGGGATTTAAAAGAGCGTAAAATATCTTTCACAGTGACATCTGAAAATTCAAAGGTTGTGTCGCATTTTACAATACATTGCTTAAGGAGCGATTCAGCTATAATAGGAGATGACACTAATGATTTTGTAATCAGTACAGGCACATTTGTGAAATGGGTTTCAAATTCAGCCGCCACTTCTTTATCTACTTTCACATTCTTATCACCTATCTTTAAACTGGGGGGCGCGGCCGGAGCACCTCCTCGTGGTGCTCCCTGGTAACGTCCATTTGGACGTCATGCGTCCATTTGGACGGCCAAGATTCCGGCAGGTGGGGGTCTCCGCGTGCGGCTCTGGTGGCAGAGCACACGGCGGATCTGACCCGGGGCCAATGGGGCGGATGTGCCTCATGGCACTCCGTCGCCAGGGACGGTTGCGTCACGGCCCGGGGAGCGTGACGGGTCGGTCGCTCGCGAGCGGCCAGACCCGGAAGGCCCAAACCGTAATCCTGAGTAGGGGGGTCAGGACCGGGGGTCTTCGGACCGCGGGGAAGAAAACCCCTATAAAAAATCACCCCAATCTTAAGTTTGGCCACTCGGCGAGGAGATGTATGACTGGTGGGTTAAGAAGCGCGCGAGCGTCCAGTCGTTAGAGTGGTAGTCAAGGCAAGACTCAAAAACGTCCCAAAAATGGCAGAAGTAAGACATAGTAAGACTTCACCAGAGGGTCCCGGCCAGGCCGGGGAGTCCCTTGCTATGCCGGTGCTAGCGCGCGACGTCCATTTGGAGTCGCGCCCAAGTTCCGGCACAGTCAGTCCCCAAACGTATGGGTGGGGGACAACTACTGCCTTAGAAGCCGAGAGCCCGGCTCATCATCAAGTGGCTCAGGGGGGAAGGGGAATGAGGAGGGGGTGAGGAAGAAGACCCGGAGGACGAAGCCGAGGCGTTCCGCCGCTGCGCGAGCCCGCATAAGCACCACAACATCAAAGGCGAGGCGGGAGCGGAAGAAGGCAGAAGCCATTGCTGCACGTGAGGCGGGTGGCAGCACTGCTGCTTTTACTGGACCGTCGGACCTGGAGAGCGAGTCCACCGCAGAGCCGTCGCTGGAGGAGAGCGTCGGCAATAGCAGCGGATCCGAGGACGAAGGCGGCATTGTCGCAGGGCCGTCCAAGACGATGGAAGGCAGCTCGGAGTCGAGGCTGCTGAGCGACGAGGGCGGCACTGTTGCAGAGCCGTCGCGAGACGAGGGCGGCAGTGCCGCAGGACCGTTGGAGGCGGCAATACACACGGCTTCGGAGATGTCGGCGGACGAGGGCGGCAATGCCACAGAGCCGTCCGCCGACGAAAGTAGCACTGACCGGATGCAGGTCGGCCAGAGAAGGGACGAGGGCCGCGGATGCGCCGCAGGTCCGTCCGATAGGTGTAGGAGTAGGGAGATGATAGGCAGGCCGTCAGCTGAGGAGGAGCTCACGGGTAGGCCGTCGTCGAGGAAGGAGGTGCAGGCTGCCGAGGAGAACACCGACACCACGGTAAGTGGCACGAAGGAGAGGGAGGAGGCCCTCCCCCCGAGCGTCCGGAAGCGCCCCCTTAACGGGGGCAGCTCGAACACCGACTCGAAGGGGAGTACCAACATGCCTCCTCCCAAGGTCCCGACCATGCCCCGTGGACGCAGAGGTCGAGGATCGGCGGTGGTGGCGAGACCAGGGACACCCGGTCCGGCCGGCCACGGTGGCGAGGTGGCGGCCCTACAGGCCGCGAACGCCCGCCTTAGTGAGGAGGTCTCCGGCTTGCGGGAACGCAACCGCAAGCTGGAGACGGAGCTATCGGCGGTGCGACGGGAGAACCGCGGGTTGGCCAAGGAGATGGCCGACCTGCGGGTTCAGTTCGCGCGCCTGGCGCCGGCCGCGCCGCTGGTGCCGTCTTCGCCACCGAAACGGGCTGCGCCGGGGAAAGCGGGCCCGTCGTCTGCGTCCGTGGCGCCGGCTGCGTTCGTCGCGGCTGCTGCGCCGGCTGCGCCTCTGCGCTTCTTCCCCTCGTCGTGGTCCCTCCGCCGGCTCGTGGCCGCGGGAGACCTCGGAAGGGGGAGGAGCCGCCGCCCGACGAGGTGCACGGCGTGTCGGAGTCGGCGGTACGCGTCATCCTAGCCCGAGTAGGGGTGATGGTGGATGCGCGTATCGCCGCCGTAGCGGCCAGGCTCCCGCCTGAGCCGCCCCTCCGGCCGCCGCTCGCCGCGGACGGGGCGAGGCGGCCGCAAGCGTCAGCTCCCACCCCGCTGCCCTGTCAGGGTGGCCGTGTGGTGAGCTACGCTGCGGCCGCGGCTGAGCCCAAGGGGGCCAAGAAGGCCGGCAAGGTGCCGGCTCCCGCTAAGGCCGGGCCGCGGCCGGCGCCAGCGGCTGCACCACAGGCGCCGGCCGGCGCACCCGCGACCGCTCCTGCTGCGCTCAGCGCTGCTACCAGGCTCGAACAGGGCTGGCAGGTGGCTGAGCGGAGCAGGAAGGCACGCGGCCAGAAGCGGAGAGCGGCGGCCACGGCGGCACTCTTGGCCGCCGCTCTCTTCAGGCGGGAGCCGGCAGAAAGGGGAAAAGGTCGCGCAGGGGCCTCAAGTCGCCGAAGACGGCCGCGGTGGTCATCACCGTGCTGCCTGAGGCGGCTGAGAGGGGCCTCAACTATGAGGCCGTCCTAAAACGCGCCCGGCGGGAGCTGGACGTTTCCGACATCGAGGGCGTCGAGGCGAGGACCCGCAAGGCCCGGACAGGGGCTCGAATACTCGAGTTCCCTGGGGCCGAGGGCGCGAAGACGGCCGATAGTTTGGCCACGATGTTGAGGGGGCTGTTCGGGCCGGAGGATGGTGTCCGAATCGCCAGGCCTGTCAAGTGCGCAGAGATGCGCCTGACGGGCTTGGACGATTCCGTGACGGTGGAGGACGTCCGGGAGGCCATTATGGCGCGTACCGGATGTGCCTCGGACACCGTCCGGATTGGCACCATCCGCATTGGTCCGGGCGGCGTCGGTGCTGCCTGGGTGCAGTGTCCGGTGGAGTCGGTCAAGCAATTGGCCGACTCAGGCAGGCTCCTCGTGGGCTGGAGCTCGGCGCGGGTAACCGTGCTAGAGCCCCGGCCCGCGAGGTGTTACAAATGCATGGCGGTCGGGCATACCCGACCGACATGCAAAAACTGCTTTGACTGCAGCGGGCTATGTTTCCGTTGCGGTCAGACCGGACACCAGGCGGCATCGTGCTCTGCGGTGCCCCACTGCCCCGCGTGTGCGGCAGGCAATAGGCCTGCCAAACACCGCATGGGCTCTGGGGACTGCAGACCCCCGGCATCGGCCCCGAAGGGGCGGGACGGCCCATCGACCGGGCCAGTCCCCGCTCCGAGCGCGGCCCGATCGCCCGTCAGCACGGAGGAGGTGACGATGGATACGGACCGTTAATGGACCCCGTATCCATTCGTCTCCTCCAGGCCAACCTCAACCACACCGCCGGTGCGCAGGACGTGTTCCTGCAAGCCATGGCGGAGTGGTTGATAGGAGTAGCCGTAGCTGCGGAGCCGTACGTGGTGCCCGACCGGCCTAACTGGTTGGGTAGCACCGATGGCACCGTGGCAATCGTCGCCTCCACGTCGTGGCCTTCGTCGCCTCTGACCCTTAGGGACAGGGGCGTTGGATACGTCGCGGCGGACTGGGGGGAGATTACGCTCCTCGGAGTCTAGCTCTCCCCTAACTGGAGTGTGACCGATTTTGAGGCCTCCCTCACCATCATGGAGGCCTCGTTACGGCGAATGGCATCGCGCCAGGTCTTCGTCTTGGGGGACTTCAACGCCAAGTCCGTGGCGTGGGGGTCTCCCCGGACGAACGACCGAGGACGGGCGATCGAGGAGTGGGCGGCGGCACTGGGCCTCTGTTTGCTGAACAGGGGCTCGGTGCATACGTGCGTGCGACAACGGGGCGGGTCGATAGTGGACCTTTCGTTCGCTAGCCCCGAGGTCGCCGCACGCGTGGGGAGCTGGCGCGTCGTGGAGGAGGTGGAGACCTTGTCGGACCACCGGTATATCCGGATGGAGGTCTCCCCGACAATCCCGACGCCCATTGGTCACGGGGCGGATGGACGTCCTGCGTTCCCGCGATGGGCTGTGGGTCGCTTAGACCGGGACCAGCTGGCGGAGACAGCCATCGTTTACTCGTGGCTGTCCTCTGCCAACCAGTCGGACGGGGTGGACGCCGAGGCTGGCCGCATCCGCAGTGCGTTGACACAGATCTGCGATGCGACCATGTCCCGGGTACGGCGTCCGCCCCCAAGGAGGGCGGTCCACTGGTGGTCCCGGGAGCTGGCGGATCTCCGGGCCGCGTGCATTCGCGCCCGGAGGGCCTACACCCGCAGCCGGCGGCGCCAACGCGACGCGGAGCGGGAGGCCTTGCTGTATGAGAGCTACCGCAATGCGCGGTCGGCCTTCAGGCTGGCCGTCCGCTCCGCCAAGGACGTCAGTCGGCAGGAGATGCTGGATGGTCTCGACCGTGACCCCTGGGGACGCCCCTATCGCGCGGTGCTGAATAAGCTCCGCGCGCGGGGCTTCCCCTCACCGAGACTCTCCAGCCCAGCCTTCTCACCCGGGTCATCGAGGACCTGTTCCCGCGGCGGGCGGAACACACGCCCCCGGTCATGGCTCCGCCAGACACGGACCGGGAGGCCGAAGACGACAGTGTTCCGCCCATCACGGAACCCGAGATGGGAGTGGCGGTGGCGCGCATGTGCGCAAAGTCCACTGCCGCCTCAGGGAGCTGTTCGACGCGTGTTTAGCGTGCGGACGGTTCCCTGGGTGCTGGAAGGAGGGAAGGCTGGTGCTCCTGCCGAAGCCGGGACGGTCTCCGAGGTCACCTTCGGCCTACAGGCCTATCGTGCTGCTCGATGACACGGGCAAGCTACTAGAGAGGGTGGTAGCTGCCCGCATCGAGCGGCACCTCGTCGGCACGGGGCCCGATCTGTCGGACGCCCAGTTTGGGTTTAGGAGGGGTCGTTCGACGATCGCGGCTCTGTTACGCCTGAGGGCCGTGGCGACTGAGGCCGTCACCGGTGGGGAAGTGCTGTTGGCGGTGTCCCTAGACATCGCCAACGCATTCAATAGTCTGCCATTCAGCTGCATCAGGGAGGCGCTGCGGTATCACGGAGTGCCAGCTTACCTGAGGCGGCTAGTGGCAGACTATTTGGTGGGGCGCAGCGTCCTCTGTACCAACCGAGCAGGGGACGTTGTGCTAACGCCCATGACGTGCGGTGTCCCACAGGGGTCGGTCCTCGGACCCACCCTGTGCAACATCGGCTACGACTGGGCGTTGCGGGGGAGCCTCCCGCCCGGGCTGGGCGTGATTTGTTACGCCGACGACACGCTCGTCACAGCCCGCGGTGGGACGCTAGAAGAGGCGGTAAGCCTGGCGACCTATGGCACCGAAGAGGTCGTCAGGCGGATCGAGGCGCTGGGGTTGAGGGTCGCCCTGGACAAGACGGAGGCCCTCTTGTTCCATGGGCGCCGGTTGACATCAGTATCCGGGCCCATATGAGGTACTTGGGCCTGGTGCTCGACGGGCAATGGTGGTTCCGGGAGCATTTCCGCAGGCTCGCTCCACGGCTCGTCGGCGCGGCGTCCGCCCTATCGTGGCTTATGCCGAACGTGGGCTGACCGAGCGCTACGTGCCGACGGCTGTACACGGGGGTCATCCGGTCGATGGCCCTGTACGGCGCACCGGTGTGGGCGGTGTCCTTGACCGTCCGACTTAGGGCCCTTCTGGGGCGACCACAGAGGGGTCATGGCGGTCAGGGCCATCCGCGGATACCGCACGGTGGTGACGGAGGCAGCGTGCCTATTGGCCGGGACTCCCCCGTGGGACCTGGAGGCGGAGATGCTCGCTAGATTGTATCGGCGGGTAACGGGGTGCGAGCGGAGGGCGGTGAGATCTCGTTAAGGGAGCTCACCGCCTGGCGCGTCGACGCCCGCCGAGACGTCATTGCCCGTTGGGCAGTCCGGCTGGAGAGGCCTCGGTTCGGGGTGCGAACCGTGGAGGCCTTCCGGCCGGTGCTGATGCAGTGGTTGGAAAGGCGGCACGGGGTGCTCTCCTTCCGACTGGTGCAGGTGTTGACGGGGCATGGGAGCTTCGCCAAATACCTGCACAGGGTCGTAAGGAGGGAGAGTACACCGTCCTGCCACCACTGCGATTGCGACGAGGACACGGCACGCCACATGCTCGAGGCCTGCGCGGCTTGGGCAGTGCAGCGACGTGAACTCGTCGCAATCATCGGTGCCGACCTGACGCTGCCGGCCATCGCTAGGGCGATGGTCGACAGCGTCGGGAATTGGGACGCAGTTGCAACCTTCTGCGAGATCACTGTCTCGCAGGAGGCGGCGGATCGTCTGCGCGTGGAGCGCAGCCTCGATGAGGAGATCCGCCGCCGGCGACTGGGGCGGCACAGGCGCAACTATCTGCGCCTCATGCCGTCCTAGCCGAGGCCGCGGGTGACGTGACCGGGCATTAGTCCGTCACCCGCCCCGAGAAGCCGACCGCGTGAGGAAAGACCGATGTCCTCCCCGAGGGGGGAATGTCGGTCGATGGGAGGGTACCCCGCGTAGGGGGTATTCCGTCAGGCCGACCACTGACGACAAGTAAACCTGCTCCGGTGGTCAGCCCAATGACGAAGGCGAGGTGGTTTTCGGGTGGGTTGCGGGAGTTGCGTGCTTAAGCCCCTCTGTCGCCCCGGACGGAGTGGTGCGGAGGCGCGCCGACCGCAGCCCACCCACAAAAAAAAAAAAAACCTATCTTTAAACTAAAGTCTTTCTTGCGTACAGTATTCCTACCAGTTTCACTATTTATCACATTCCAAGTCATTTTAATTATATCACCTGATTTTTTAATTTTATTTCTCAGATAAATAGATTTTGCACAGGAACAGGCACGTTTAAATATTTTGGAATAGTTCTTTACATATTCTAAAAGTACTGGATGATGGTTATAAGACTTTTCATGATAAAGATCATATAACCTTTTTCTGCTTTTGTAAATACCAGGAGTAGCCTATTCACTAAAACCAGTAGGAACCCCAAAAGTCAATATTTTGGGTTTGAATATTTTATTAAATTCAGTATTGATTATGTGAGATAGAGATATTATGTGAGATAGAGATACACACTGGTTCTAAAACTTTGTTTTTAGACGCTATGGAATATTGGACAAGCAAATCCTCTAAGTTGCCCGAACGTTACCTGACAAATTTGAGTGGAGACAGAGTATTCTTAGACCTGAATACACAGATGAGTCATAAATTTTCATAATTTAGGTTAATTTAAATTGTTTAGGTCTTAAATAAACTCAACTTTTAGATAGTAAAATGATTATTATTCTTCAGGCTCTTCAAAGAATATTACATTTGACAATAGTATCAACTATTTTAAAATGAATTGTAACACAAACTTGTTTTAAACTATGCTATTTAATAATCTCTATATATTATTTCTCAAAGGTTTTTTTTTGTATAATATGCCCAATATTTCTAATAGTTTATCAATTTTAATGTTAGTTAAACCATCTTGAAGATAAAAAAGAATACTGTATTGCGAGGTAATAAAAGTACAATTCACTGACCAGAAAGGATGTGGCTCTGTCTTACCTGTGGGCTTTTTAAAAGACGATTAAGGGAAATAATGTGGAAATAACATTTTTGCAACAGAAAAATTATCAAATTAAAATATCTACCTATGTGGCTAGAATGGTTATAATAAATCAATATGCCTACTATTATGGAGAAGGATCGAACTTAGCGGGACATTTATGATCTCAGATGATGATAAAGATAACAACTGATATTATAAATGAATACCTGAGTTTGTTTCTTATGCTTTCACGCGTTAACTACACTGAATACCTAGAAGAAATGTATTCTACATTTCTTGTCGAGACATAGAGATATTAATTGACAAAATCAGCCGTATGGATAGCTACTATAGCTAGTTTTATATATAAAATACTATAAATTTATCTAAAAGTAATGTAATTATCTTGAGAAGTAACTGTAAGTAATGAGAGAGACGTTGGACAACAAGTCTAATTCAATTTGACAGGCCGGTGGCGTCGTACTAAATTAGTGATGTCTGTGTTCTATAAATTAATTACATTTTTAGTTGTTTTTATTCGCCTTAATTTTTGTTTTTATGTAGTAGAACACTGTTGACAGTCGTTGTAAACCTTGTCGAAGTCCTGAGAATATGTCATAACATCTACCCCATACGGTCGGCCTCACTGCGAGTGATATTAATGCCCGATCTAACCACCCACGGCCTTGATTAGGGCGGCGTAAAATGCATGTGCTCACAATTTGTACTATACGCTAGCGGCGGGTCAGCCCTCCTATAAGTAAATGAGCCACCGTATAAGTTAATGAGCTTCGGAACGATTTGTCAAATGACCTATGAAATTACTTTAATTTGGCAAATGGTATCATTATTTAAACGTATATATACCTACGTGTATATTTATAATCATCATCTTAGCCCACATACGCCCCATTGCAGTGCATAAGCCTCCTCCACAATAGCCTGTCAACGTCCACTGTTGGACATAGGCCTCCTTAGAGTATAGTGATATAATCGTCACGATTAGCAGGCGATTTGGCGATTACGAACGGCGAAGTAAGTTGCCCAGGAGATCACTTGGTACCAATTTCTCTTCTCTCTTTCTGTGTAATACCAGGTATTGTAGAAAGTCCTTATGTAGTCTGTTCAATGCACATTGAACATGCAACGCAGCAAATTCAAAAGTAGAGCATGTCAACATACAAGTAAAGCATGTCAACATACAAATGTGCAAAATTCGCACTGACATGATTAAAAGACGCTGCGTTACACTTCACACTTACGACACACTAACACAAAATGGTATATGTGTGTATTAGCAATAAGTAGTATATAAGGTGTACATTTTGTAAAATAAATCAGATTTGAAT
The DNA here is from genome assembly GCA_032191425.1 of Lymantria dispar. NCBI lineage: Eukaryota > Metazoa > Arthropoda > Insecta > Lepidoptera > Erebidae > Lymantria > Lymantria dispar. The sequence goes on along the minus strand of CM063449.1, from coordinate 29,875,592 downwards.
TTATTCATCTCTCAGTTACATCCCTCTCACTGTGGCCAAGACACCCTTAGCCGTCAGTTCTGATCAGTCTAGTGAGTCTGCTTGACTGGCAGTGAGAGTTACCAATCCTCACCCAAACCTCCATCTCACTGTGGCCAAGACACCCTTAGCCGTCAGTTCTGATCAGTCTAGTGAGTCTGCTTGACTGGCAGTGAGAATTACCAATCCTCCACCCAACATCCATCTCACATCTACCTGTCACCTTAGGTAGCGCGGTGCAGGTATCCCATCAGATAGGCTAAGAACTTAAGGGCTTTAGGTACTTCAAACTATAACCTTAGGTTCTTCTGTCAAACACGGCGTTAGTCCACTAGCCCAGACTACGCCTGTACATAGTCCTTATGAATGAATATTACCTGTCCTCATCAATATCAGTTTTACCACCAGGCCTAAGCAGTCTAATTATCATCATCATCTCAGCTGATTCGAGTCCCACGATCGGGGTCTCCTCCAATGGAAGGAACTTCCACCTGTTATACCGCGCTGGTTCGACGTTTTGACATAGGGCTTTATTCGTCGATTCGTCGATTTTTCCTTCTCTTGCGTAGATAATATCTGCATATCATATCCCTTAGTCATCTGTCACGACACCCACGAGTAAGACCATTACCCCCTCGGTGATAAATTGTATTCTTATTCCATCACTACATGAATAGTGAGTCTAATATCAAAAGAATTTTTAAAAATGCTTAGCTCTCTCCATAGAACGATATTAAAAAGCTCCTTTGCATCCCTTTTTCCATAATTGCATTTTCACAGCTTCACATGAGGTGCCCTTAACACCCAAGACCGTTTCTTTAGGAGCGGCTTGTATTACTATGAATGTTATATGTATTTTTATGTAAAACCTCCGATTTACATAAGTATCGGTCGCGATATGAATTATGCAACATTATCATACGTTTATCAACCAAGAATTTCATTTAGTATAGCCGACAGTCGATATTTTGTCAGCTTTTATAACCTATTTTATTGATATTATAAGCTCGCATCTTTATTGCCGATAAGATAAACATTGTCGATAGAATAATAAATATGAAAGTTTCTGTATTTTTGCGCTCATGCTATCGAATCTTGATTTTTTATTTTTAAGTTTTGGGTCCTATTTTAATTTTAAAATGGATTGAAGGAAGGGAGACCCACCACTTTCCCACGGTAATTAATATACCGGACACCACAATAGAGCTTTGAGCAGCATTTGAGCAGCTTTGTCACACAGCTGTGTGACACCAATTAAAGCTGTGTGACGCCGATCAAAGTTTTGTGACACCAATCAAAGCTTTGGGACGCCAATCAAAGCTGTGTGACACCAATCAAAGCTGTGTGACGCCAATAAAAGCTGTGTGACGTCAATCAAAGCTGTGAGACGCCCGGTCAAAAACCTTAACCCTATCCCGTACTCCTTCTATTGTGGTGTGCGGTATATTGATTACCTTGGGAAAGTGGTGGGTCTCACTTCCTTCCTTCCATTTTATAATTAAAATAAAATGGATTACTTGCTATGTATTGCCTAATTCAGTCAATGTTGGATGTTGTAACTTAACACAAGTTTTATTACCGTCCACTTGCTCGATGTCATAGATACGTTATTGTTGACCAGACGGCATCAGATGGAGTTGGCCCAGGTCAATGTAAATCTCTTAGTCAGCTTTTACAACACCCACGAGCAATGTAAGAGTTGGTAGTATTTGTAGCCGCCGCCACACCGTACTACCACTAAATAAATAATATAAATTAATATAATAAAATTTAAAATGCACAGATAGCATAGTGGTTCAAGTTCGTGGTATCGTGGGTTCGAGATCCATGTAGGACAACACTTTGTGCAAACCACAAATTGTTGTTCTGAGTCTGGGTGTAATTTGTGTCCATAAAATTATATGCTTGTGAAGTCCCCAACACAATGATTATTTGCTTAGTGCAGGATAGTCTTTTAGAAAAAAAAGTATAGAAATATCTTACTATAGTTATTTTACAGATAAAAGTGTAAGATATAAAGGAAGGTATTATATATTCCGAAAACTCAATTTACAGAACCACGTAACTAAGACCTGGTTTGTTGAATATTTTCTGCGAAATAAATTCGTTTTGTATTTCGTTGACGTCGCAACGATAATGAGGCCGCGCTACAGCGCATTGTTGCAATTTCCAAATAAAATACACAATCGTATTTATTTCACTATACAAATAGGAAAAATATGCTATCTATATCTGAAATATAGATAGCATATTTTTAATGTTGAAGCTGATGAAATTGACATCGAAAAACGAGCTGATTTGAGTAATCAGATAATATTTAAAAAAAAATTAAAAATTTAAATGTTAAACTTTTTACTTGGCTTTGAAATTCTGATCGGCAACCTTTTTGTGTGACAAAAAATGGTAAACACTGTAATATGTAAAGTGGAAGCAGTATCTCGCTTGCCTTTAAGGATATTGTTACTTCGTAATTCCAATAAACAGATTTAATTTTTTTTATGCTGGGCCGCTTACCGCCCTGGTATCGCTGACTTCTTGACTTCGGTGCCTATTTCATAAGGCATTCAACACATTTCATCTTTGTAGAATAAAATAATCTATTCTACGTAGCATTTAGAGGTCTAATCTTAATACAACATAATGTTAAATGTCTAATCTTAGAAGCAAAAACAGAAATTGAATTATAACTTTTGTTTGTAAATTCTAAATTTAATCTTAATATGAATAACATGACTGTGTACTAAATATTCATGGAATCCCAGCGTTAGAGCCTCATATTTCCTTATAAAAATAACTTGAATATTTTCAAAAGTATTCTTTGCAAACTCTTCAAGGTTCAACAAGAATAGGTTACATCGATGTTTACAATCTGGATCTTCTATAAGACATAGCGAATGGAACTTTAAGACGATAGCGTACTTCATATTTTACAACTTTACAAAGTACTATATCGTCTAGCATCGGCTTGTCGAATTGAGAAATAAATGAAAACCTACTTCCTTCTTGGCTAGTGGGGAAACTTTCTATATAGATTTTATGCGACTCATGTGAGTTTTTTAATTTTTCATTGAAATGATAAGGCGTCGGAAGCTAAAAATGGATTCATGAGCTGCTATTATTACTGCAATTTTTTTTACGTACGTGCGTGCAGTCATCATCTCATCTCGGCTCATATAGGTCTCGATGCTGGGAATGCATGCAACGACATTCGGTGATACTAAACGCATCACCAAAATCCACCATATGCAAACACTCTCAGAAAAAGGATGCCTCGTTTAGAGGCAAAACACGTGTCGAATAAATATTCGAAGTTCTGCGGCAAATTGCAAGTTGACGTTCTAGAAGATGCTCATCATGCGAGTGTAATCACATATTCCATTGTAGAGTGCGGTATATTGATTAACCGTGGGAATATGGTGGATCTCCCTTCCTTCCTTCCATTTGAAAACAATGCATTTACTCCATCACTACACTGGTTATAGCATTTTATTTCGAGTTTAACATCTTACTTAACTTAACCAAGCCTTTATGACACCCATGGGCCAGAGAAACGGTATGAATACAACTCCGTCCGTCAATACACAAAACATAAAATATTTTACGTCGACCGTAAATTTATTTTCCACCCTACTAATTTACGTCTAAATGTATTAATATACGTGCCATTTGTCAGTCAGGTTTCGTAAGAACCTGCGATAAATTTTACAAGCAACTGCCACCTTCAAGCATTATTAGTGGTAAAACTTGATGTATATTTTATGTACGTTCAGAATATTAACTTATTTCACAAACGCACCATATTTTCTTGTCTTTTTTTTAAGACAACACACCTTTCCAAGGAATACATTCTTATGTTGGGATAAAGATACAAACAACAGATAGTTTTTTGATAGTAACATGAAAACTTCATGGGCTGGTCTTGTATTATATTCAATATATATTTTAAAGTGTATTCAATAAATTGTGTGGTATTTTATGTAATGTGATACAGAGGAACTGCTTTTCTGTTATTTTTTGGGCGGGTTATGATCTAAACTCTGTTTGTGCCTATGGTCAATAAAATGGGTAATGTACAATATATGGCCATATGTTATTTTTACTTATCAGCTCTAGTTTACCTTCTACCCTCATTTAATTTTTTTCGCGATCTTTTTTGTAAATAGTCATTATTACAATAACATCGATAAAGTTTACGTTACTATACATTATGGCCAGTACGCCCAGGTGTTGTGTTAACAATCCTGATACATTTTGTTATGTTTGTGGTGAATACATACTAAAAGATCAGCGTAAATCTACGTTATCGATTGACACTGAGAATCGTCTGTATTTTGCATACTTCAGTATTGAAATTCGACATCAAGATAAAATGTAGGTACCTCATAGTGTATGTAAACTATACGTTAAACATTTGCGACAATGGGAGAAAGGGACACATAAGACTTTGAAGTTAGGAGTGCCTATGATATGGTGAGAACAAAAAAAAACAAAATGCCGACTGTTACTTCTGTATGACTAATATGGTGGTCATCAACAAAACCAATCGGCGTAAATGGAAATACCCTAATATTTCCTTAGCACAAAGACCTACTCCGCATTCAGAAAATGTTCCAATACCAAATTTTTAGCAGGTAGTGCAGCAATCTCAGGAGGAAAAATTTGATAAGGCTGATAACTATGTAGAGTTAGTAGAAGTAATGTTGCTTCGTTTTAAAAAATTAGGCTGTTCTCACAGCTGTGTCATTTTATACTCATATCTTATATCTTTAAACGAGCAATTCTTGTGTATATATATATATTCAGGATCTCGGAAACGGCACCAACGATTTTGATGACATTTAGCATACTAGAGGTTTCGGGTCCAAAAAATCGATCTAGCTATGTTTTATTTATAGAAAATGTTGTTTTGTCGGTGTTTTTAGCTAATCAATACAATAACATAAAATGTCAATAGAATATGGATTCAAATTTCGCCGTCAACGTCAAGAGTGGCGATAGCTCAGTTGGGAAGTTGTCCAGTTTTTTTTTTGTTTTGGCATTCAAACAGCGTGAGATCGAATCTCGATGTTATTATTATTCTCTTTTTGTAAGTTTTGATATTTTTTCCATTATTTATATCTAAATAAATTTAACAAAAATACAATAAAATCAACCAGATATTTGAGTATAAAATGATACTATCTCAATAGTCATCTAGCGCAATTTCAACACAATTTAGGAAATTTAAGCGAAGCACAAGGAGAACGTTTCGACCAAGACAGAAACGATGGAACATAGAAACCAAGGAAGGTAAGATACCCGTATGATGGCCGGCCATTGCTGGGGAGTCATACGAGATTGTCCACGTCAGACTCATTTTAGAAAATTAAGAAAAGAAGAAAGGCAATTTCTTGATGTTTAATACCAAGAAAAATACTTTTTCTGAAAACTGTATTTTTTATATCTCGGGAACTAGAGCTGATAGAAAAAAACCGGTAACATTTTTAATATCACCATGTAAGACATACTTAAAATCTAGGTCTAAAATCCCCAGCACCAAAATCGTTGTAGGCCTGTGTAATATATTACCTTATTGTAATTTATTATCCTTATGTAAGCAATTAAAGAAATAATTAATTTGTGAGTAAACAATAGTTTAATACTTTAAATTATTTTGTTCCTTAGTGAGGAATAAGGTCTTTAAAAAAGTAATAAGTGTTCCTTTGACGTAAGTGAAGATAAATGTAATATATAGTATTTTATATTAGTTCTAAAATTGGCTAAGTCTAATGATTCTTCTTCCCACATTCATCCATCACTCCATCAACATTTACTGTTAGATATAGAGCTCACTAAGTGATGAATAAGTGGGGACCATAAGCGCCACATTTGGCAAATGGGTTGGCGATCACAATCTAGAACACTTAAAATATTAAGTGGACTCTCCTAGGGCAAGAAAATAAACAATTTTCTTGGTCCCTCGGCCGTTCTGTACGATCTCAATACGAAAGTAAAGTATAGAGACAGAGCGTCTCAACCAGAAGAAGACTTCAATCCTAGAACATTATCTTACTTCTGTCCAATATTATAAGTGTGCTATGTACTAGAGGCTGCAAATACTACCAACCACGTGCAGTCACAACATCGCCCGTGGGAGTCGTTAAAGCCGATTAGGAGCTCTACATCGACATGGACCACTCTATCTGATGCTATCTGATCAACAATGACATTGCGAAGGGGATTGACGTCAAACAGGTAGCTTATCATAAAATTATAGCATATACGACGACGACGCGGCTCTGCCCAAGCGGCACAGACCTTGAGCGTATGCTGCGCCGTGTCCTCATCACAATCGGGCGAAACAGCTAAAGAGATGTAGCTGAAATTTGGCACAGAGGGAGGTTGGAGGTCTAAAATATGACAAAGACATTTATCCTGAAAAGTGTACTGTTCCTGTACAATATAATTGACTGATAAATCTATCGCGAACGTAGCCGCCAATACAGCTTTTCAGTTCTAAAATAATAAAAAACTCGTTCTTAATTTTGCATTCCATAAATATCCAATTAGTATTATGATGTTACGTCAATGTTGAACTTGTATACGAAAATTTTAATTAGATTTTAAACAAAGTCAAAATTGTAACACGAGATATTTTTGTTACCTGTACAAGAGCATTATTAAAAATGTTTGATGTCAGTAATTTCAATTTCATAAATGATGCTACTTTAATCAAAATGACACGAATTTCTGTAAACTGCCATACTTGTATAATTATTAAAAATATATGCATGTGAGATTGCACATAAATAATAACTACTTTTATTTTTTTTAAATATAGTCAATTTGACTTTTCATTATGGTGACGGAGTAAGAATACAATTCACAACCCCATATCTTGCCCGTAGGTGTCGTAAAAGACGAGTAATCGATCGGATGGATGGAAGTAATATGTATATTATATACATATTGCATGCAAAAGACGAAAAACTCGAAACAAAATCCTATGCTAACACCTCTGATCAGCGTGGTGGTTAATTACCCTCCCATAGTGAAGGCAACCGTGGAACGTATGTGGGCTGGGACGATGATAAAAAAATATAGTAAATTATAGTAATCAATATATTTTTGGCTTAACGTATTGTTTTAATGGAATTGTTGTATTAAAATTAAAACGTATGAATTACAAACTATATAGGTATCGTGCTCGATTTTTAGCTCGACTTGACGGAGGCACCGCCGTGCCGCCAGATACATTCATCTCAGCCCATATACTTCCCACTATTGAACTCGGGCCTCCTCATTAATGGAAGGTTAATTGACCTACTATACCACGCTGGTCAGACGTGATGGTATAGGGTTTTATTTCGAGTTTTCCTTCTCTCACATAGATGTTATATGCGTTTTATATCCCTTAGTCGTCTCGTACGATTACCCACGGGTAAGATAGGGGGTGGTGAATTGTATTCTTACTCCGTCACTACACGGAAACATTAATATAAAACTATTTTCATGTCGTTGTTTTATAAATGACAAAATAAAATCGATAATGAAGTAGATTAAAAAAACAAAAATATTTATCAATTTAAACTACTCGATAATGTTTAATCTCATTTAAAATTAACCGGACAGAAACAACGTTGAACACTACAAAAGTCCAAAAAAAATATCTAAAACTCGTTTGTATTTTTTCTCCATCTTCTAGTTAACATATAGCTATATATATATAGCTATATATAGCTATAACTATATAGGTAAGTGACAATGATGGCCACAGGCCTACTCCATATGAAGAAAATTACTCGACCACTAAATTAAAATTAAATTAAATTACTTCGCTAGACGAATTGGCATAAGGTTTTATTTTAAAGTTCTTGCTGTGATTGTTATCTGCTCATAGGTCTTAACCGATTTTCACAATGTCTACGTGAAAACTACAACTAATGACCTTCATATTCTTATTCCATCACTACACAAATAATTTATGTATAATACAGATAATACAAATAATATATTTCTTATCTTAAGAATAGTCACAAACTTAAACAGTAAAAGTCTTTTATCTTCAAGGCCTAATGTGGTAATAAAATTAACTCCAAATCTCTCTTCTACATACCAAGTTGAGCGGATGAGCCAACTTCAAACATACGTTTGAAGTTTCAACAGGCGCCGACCTCAAACTCATATTATTTACTTTCAACCCATGATTCAACGTTTCTAGGGATTCATTTGGCAAGCGCAGTGTAATCAACTAAGAGAGGCTTTTGCAACTAATATTTTAGAAGTGAAATATTTGAAATGTATTACCGTAGTGCATAGCATTTCATATTACTTTCAACAAGGTAGCCACATGGAATATTCTATGAATAGAACTTTGGAAGTAAATGAAATGTCAATACATGTATATACATATAATAATATATTGTCAAGAATAGAATTTCAAATGTTCCCTAATCATAATCGGTTATTTTAAATTTTATACGCAATTTATTCTATGTGATTCTTATCCGATGCCATACGCAAACCTCTTTTCGCCATGTGGGTGGACCACCGATTCCCGTCCTTGTCATCAATGGTCCGTCCATTTGGACTACCCTTTCGGGCACTTGTTCGAGCCGAAGCCCTCACGCGATCAGCCTCTCCTCAAGTCCTCATTTAATCCCCGGTCCAATTAATTTATTGTATACTACACAACACCCAGAGTGACCTTCATGGTTTACTTTCACTTAAAAATACGAGGTTTCACCTGCATAGTTCACTTTCACTTAAAAATACCGGTATAGAATATAGCCTACTTTACTCACTGATAATCAACACTATCTATAGGTGAATCTTTTTTAAAATCAACCAATTTCTTGCGATTTACCCAATTCCCGTTATAGTAACAATACCTAGATAAAATAAAAACTGCAATACGCGCTGAAATGAGGCCTTCGATTGGTGATAGAATTTTATAAAAACCGGTATATCGCCGCTGTTTCTGCTTCATGCTTCCCGTTTCCGTGGGAATACCGCGTTAAAAATGCTTATGTGCACAGATAATGTAGCTTTCCATCGGTGTAAAAATATTACAATCGTTAAAATTACCGTGATTTCATCTGCACAGTTTCCGTTCCCGTGGGAATACCGGGATGAAAAATAGCTCATGTTACTCGCTGATATTGTGTTTCCAAGAATTCCTAATATATATATATATATATATACTTAAATATATGTATACTATACGGCCTCTTTATGTCCAAGGAAAACTGGAAAGGAAATCCTATACCAACACGTCTGACCACTCCGTTACAACAAAGAAATCTTGCATACCTTACTCGTCTAATACGATAATTCAAAGGAAAAGAAGAGGGGGTAACAGATTGTGTGTACCTACCTTGTTAGGTGTAGTAGTAGATTATAAAATGATCTACCTATCTAATAATAATTAATCTATTAAAAAATAAACAGATTTACCGATTTAATCGGTTCCTGTTTATTTTCAATCTCATTTTAAGTTAGCCGGGCAGGAAAAACTTTCTTTTACCCTAAAGCTCCTTAAAAGTAAGGATGGCAATATAAGATACGATGAAACTTCGTCAAACTCTAGCAACTACAAAAATTGTCCTTTATCTTACACTAAGTTGAGCAAAGTAAGATAAGTTGCCTTTATTTACTTCTACAACGAATGGATCCGATTTTTATCTACTTTACTGTACAACGAAATTGAGATATTCTTAAGATTACGATTCTTATTTACGAGTTTGGCAATCATTCATCGGCTCGTAGACCTATCACTGTTAGACACAGGCCTCCCTACGACTATACCACTCAGAACGATCCTATGCCACTTGAATCCAATGGTTCTCTGCGACTTTCAGTCCACCTAGTAAGAGGTCATCCTACGTTGCGTCGTCCAATTCATGGTCGTTAATCCAAAAACTTACTTCCTCAATGGTTGCTGATTTGTCGAGTGATGTAGCCTACCCATTGCTATTTTAGGATGCTAATCGGTTTATGTCGCCTACAATTGTTCTTCTACAAATTTCCTTATTTCGGATGTTTCGCATAGAGAAATATCAAGCCTCTTTCTCTACCACATTAAATCTATTTTATTCTTTTTATGAAACCGTCATTTAAACGCTACGTAGGATTTGACAATAAATGCCTGGATAGTGAGACATCTAAATAAATTCGAAAGAACCACCTATGGCAGAAAATTTTGATAAATATTTTTCGTGCTATAATAGAAAACCCAACACTTCGCTCAAATGTGTTTCCGTTAAAAATCAATCAATCTAAATGTAGTTGGGGTAATATTTTTTTCTTCAGCCTATAAATATGTTACTGACATTCAGTAATCACGCTTTAAGAGACAAAGCCACGCTCACATACGAAAAGTCTTATTTAGAATTCTCCTTCGAATGTTATCTGTTTATTTCCTAAAGAAATAAAGTCTTGTGACAACCATATACAAAAAACGTTGTAACAGATCATATTCTTACGCCATCACTTCACGGATACGGGCTTTTTCTATTATATCTAACAAAAAAAATATGTTTCACCCTATCTATTTACTTCAGTTCGTTGTATAAGCAAACGAAAATTGAAGACAGATTTTAATATGATTTATAATTTTCAGTTGGCATACGCTTGAGAAATTTTGTACAGAAAATTTTCATTTAATAAATAGTTTGAGCTTAAAATTACTTTCGGTTTACTTTTCGAATTTTGTTTCGCTTTGATGAGCATTGAACTTTAAAGTGTCTGGAAAGCTACAACTTGATTGCAAATTATAAATATTATAACATTTATTAACTCGCGTATTTTTTTCGAATTTTCGAAACGATTTTAAGTGCCTGCAATGACCCGCGGAATAAGTTCTTTGAACTATAAAATTCACAAAATTTTAAAAGATTTAGAATATTCCAACTTTTATTTATTTCTTTTAAACGTCTAGATTTACTTACCTATAGCTCTATACATAATAAGTAAATGAGGATATTATATCAAATGGTGGTAGATAATAAAGCTTTGTATAAATCAATCCGTTGTTGCCTTAAAAACATCCACAATGGAATCACATGGTATTACCTTCCCTGTTTTACATAAAAGATGAAGTAGTAAATGTGCATCGTATATACCATAGTAATCGCATCGAAACTTGGTATTCATCCGATTTTAGCAAGAAATTGGAGATATTAAATCAAGAAATTGCTGATTTCTTGAAAAATGACGATAATTCAAAATAGAATAAATAGTCGCGCATTTTAGTTATAAGTTATACTTGAAATATATAATTATATAACAAACGTAAAATATACAAAAAATATAAATATATTCCGCTATACAAAGCAACTTACCCGTGTGGTGACGGAGTAAGAATACAATTCACCACCCCCTATCTTACCCGTGGGTGATCGTACGAGACGACTAAGGGATATAAAACGCATATAACATCTATGCGAGAGAAGGAAAACTCGAAATAAAACCCTATACCAACACGTCTGACCAGCGTGATATAGTAGGTCAATTACCCTTCCATTATGGAGGAGGCCCGAGCCCAACAGTGGGACGTATATGGGCTGAGATGATGATGATACAAAGCAAATCGACACGATTTCTACATTAATCGAATGAGACAATAAGTAATAAGGTACAGACTAAACTATTACCGGTACATGACTAGTCCGGCTAAATTGAAATGCCCATTCACCGTGCTATTGCTTCGGTCAAGAGCTGGGAGCTTAACATTTCCATCTATCCTTTATGGCCATAACAATAGCGGGATACAAAAAGAATTACTGTGTATTTTCTCATAGTGAATAAAGTTACTTTATGGATTGAATCGCATTTGTATTTAATTGTTGATTTCCCGACGTTTCGAACACTGGTCACGGGCGGACTAGGATGTCTCACGTTTAACAAGTCATCGTTATTACAGAGATTTATAATTATCTACCCGCTACAGAAATTAGTTATTAAATTTTGACCCAATTTCATAAAAAATCAAATACACACGCGGTAAAATCCGTTATGTAGTTTTATTCACAATGTGTAATACTCCCGTAAACATCAGGAATCATTATGTGTATTTTCTTTTATTGTATATTTACAATAAATATTTTTTAATTATCATTAGCTGTGTGGTAGCGGCTTCGAATACTACCAACCCTTGCTTTGCTCGTGGGTGTCGTAAAAGACGACTAAGAGCCCTAGATTGACCCGGACCAACTCCATCTGGTACCATTTGGGTCAACGATTACATTCCCATGGAGGGTTGACGTCAGGCAGGCGGCCGGTCATAAAAGTCATTGCCGAAACTTTTTGCAATATGTCAAAACAGATGACATATTGCGTCGACCCCAAGTAATTGGGATAAGAGCAAGATGATGATGATGATTTTTTAATTATCATTTTTTTAACAGTTTTAATTAACAATCGTATTGGTTTTATATTAGACGCTTTTACAATAGATTACCTAAAGATATCCGAGACCTGCCTATGAAAAAGTTTAAAAAAGCCGTCAAGAATAGACTTTGTAAAAAAGCTTATTACAAAATCTCGGATTATGTAGATGATAATACAGATTGGTTGTGAGCAGCTCCTCATTCAGCAATTTCCTTGTTATTTTAAATATACTGTTTGTAAATGTACTTTTAACTTTCATTGTAAAGTGTAGCGCGTTTTGCCTAACGAAATTTTGTATTTTCACCGTTTGTAACATATTGTGGTGTTGATCATGCTCACAGAAGGATCTACTTGCGGTAACTGCGTGGAGCGGGTCTCTCCTTTCCCTCCATAGTGGTTGAGGGGAGTGATGGCTGCTCTAGTAGTTAACTCGTGATCGGGTGCCACTTGTGGGATCTGGTCCAGCCATAATCGTTTGAATTATATTAAGTGTCTTGCGGTTCGAAGGGCATCACACTGGAGCTAGTTTTTACAAAACATGTACACAATTGTATATCTAGTAAGAAGAAAAAAAAAAGAAATTAAAAATAATAGACAAGCCCGTTGAGTTTCTTGCCGGATCTTCTCAATAGCGGTCGCTTTCCGATCCGGTGGTAGTATATTATTTTTTTTTGGAAATTGTAAACCTGACAATATGTAAGTGCCCTCTCGGGGTTTATGCATAATAAATAATTTGAATTTGAATATTATTCAGGCAGTGAGTGCCATCTAAACTGCAATCATAAAAGAATACCGATATTCTGGCATTAAATAAGACAATACAGACCAATTGACAGTATTGCCGGGAGCAATACTGTCAATTGGTCTGTAAATTCATAGCCATTTATATTAATGACATCAGGGTCTCACAATTCACCTTTAAGTTTTTTTTTAAAACTTCATTTACTTCTCAGTTAAAGCATAGAATAAGAAATTTAGTATGAAAATTCAAACGTGTTCACCTCGACGGAACCCAACTCAAAAACTTTGTGATGCAAGCTTATGATCTTCCTACTATGCTATTAATTTATTATTATATACTTCTTAGTCTATCTAGTACGTAAATTGCATGTTCAATAACAATTAAGACGAACACCGTGTCACAAACTTGCTATTACTTAAAATATAACTAACGCTTTATGATCTCTTAGATCTGACGCAAGATGCGATACATTAAATAACACCATGCTGTTATTCCAGCTTTCCTGACGGCAAAATATTCTCAGACGACAGCACACTAAAAAAAATTCAAAATTACTGATAATTTACATACAACGTATCGACACAATTACCCAGCCAGGGCCAATAAATACTCTACAAAACAAAATTATTGATAATTTAGATCTCTTGCATTGATGTTATCTGCATATTACAATCCCTTTTTTTTGCGGTAGGTCGCGGTCGGTGCACTCCTCGCACCACTCCGTCCGGGGCGACAGAGGGGCGTAAGCACGCAAACCCACAACCCACCCGAACACCACGTCGCCTTCGTCGTTGGACACACCACCGAAGCAGGTTTACTTGTCATCAGTGGTCGGCCCGACGGAATACCCCCTAGTAGGGTACCCTCCCATCGACTGACGTCCTCCCCGAGAGGGTCGGCCTCTCGGCGGGTGACGAAATAATTCTCCGGTCACGTCACCCGCGGCCTTGGCTAGGGCGGCATGACGCGCAGGTAGTCGTACCTAGGCCGCCCCAGTCGCCGGCGGCGGGTCGCATATTATAATCCCTTAGTGGTCTTTCGACATCCACGGGTTAGAAAGGGGCTGGTGAATTATATTCTTACACCATCACCACACGGTAACTCTCTCTCTTAGGTTTCATTAGCTAGCTTTTTATTGTTTTTACTTCTTCTATTTTGCCTTCCTTTTTAAAATCGGACGACTTGGTGGCCAAACAGACTTATTGAATTATGTATGCTGTAAGTTGACTTCAGGAACTTCTCTCATTTGTTCAGTTTTGCTCCGAATTTATTTTGTGTAGCATCATATAATTATATTTACGTTAAATTTGTTCAATGAAAATTTATAACGAGTTGCTTGTTGTATTGTTTAATCAGCTGTGTAGGTACACACGTAATTTAAATTGAATATGGTATATTTAATACAGAATTTAAATAATAGTTTATGCCTCACGCTATCAATATTTGAATTAGTTGCAATCATTGGTACTGACCTGAAGATGGCGACCATCGTTAGGATGATTTGCGAAAAAGTACGAGGCAATAGTTTTGCGAAAGGAGGCAGCGGGGTGGTTCGAGACATGCAGGCGGGAATACCTGCACTAGATGCCTCCCTAGGCAGGGCCGTGGGTGATTAAACTGGATAAAAGTCTGTCACCCGCAGAGAGGCTAACTAACTTCGACAGGACTGTTAGTGCGTCACCCTCGCCTGCTGGAGCATCAACTGGAAATGATACCCGAAAGGATAACCCACCGGACCGGTCACGGACACCTAGGATTCTATAGCAGTGGTAGGCCCAATGACGATGAGGAAAAATACGGTGCATTATAGAATCGCGCGCCTCGTTTTTTGTGCATGGGTATTATGCTATAATCGCCAAATTTAGGAGGTGAGTTAGCAATCGCTTTTCATGTTACCTCGAAAAGTGCTCCTCACTCTCGTAGTCTTCTTAGACATTCCTCATAGATCGTATAGGAATAATTGTAATAATATATAAAAAAATGTAAATAAAACTACTTCACGGATTTTATTTGTATTTGATTTTTGATTGCCCGACGTTTCGAATACTTTGCAGCGTTCATGAATCCAGTTCTATGTAAAGTTTTAGTCATCTTTTACGACAACCACGAAGAAGGTAAGTGTTGGAAGTATTCGTAGCTACCACTACACAATATGAAATAAAAAAAAAATCAATATAGCAATCATCATCATCATCGCAGCCCAAACTCGTCCCACTGTTGGGCTCGGGCCTCCTCCATAATGGGAGGGAATTTGACCCTATACCATGCTGGTTAGACATGTTGATATAGGGTTGCATTTCGAGTTTTCCTTCTCTTGCATAGATGTTATGTGCATAATATATCCCATAGTTGTCGTATACGACATCCACGGGCAAGATAGGGAGTGGTGAATTGTATTCTTACTCCGTCACCACACGGAAAAGAATATAGCAATGTTCAGGACATAACCCAAAAATATACCACTTGCCTTTGTCTAACAGTGAATGTAAATAGGATGACGGATGGAAGGCAATCTGCAGCCAAACTTTTTCTTTTTTAGGTTCTTCTGAAAATAGCATTCCATTTAATTCCAAGACTAATGGTTGTAGATTAAAGAGCGGTATCAAAACAGATGATCGTATTATACAAAACAAATCGCCCACGGCTACGACCTTCGCTCGAAAAATACCCTTGAATAAATAACGTACAAAATATCTTCACGATATGTTAATACAAAAATAATGTGATCTGAATACTTTTGTCCGTGTGATGACGGAGTAAGAATACAATACACCACCCCCTATTTTGTGGCATCGTAAAAGACGAATAAGGGATATAATATATAACACCTTTGCATGAGATGGAAAACTCGAAATGAAATCCTATGACATCCCGTCGTATGAGGGTACCCGAAAGGGTATTCCGTCGGGCCAACCACTGACGACAAGTCACCTCTGCTCCGGTGGTCGGCCCAACAACGAGGTGACGTGGGTACCTGTGGGTTATGGACTCGCGCGCCGTCCTTTCATCGCCCCGGACGGAAAGGACCTGGCGTGCGCTAACCATAGCCCACCAATAAAAAAAAAATGTCACCCCGTCGTCACCCGCAGAGAAGCTGACCGCGCGACGGCGACTGGTGACGTCGAGAGGTGAAGTTACCCGAAAAGGTATTCCGTCGGGCCGACCACTGAGGACAAGGAACTCGGCACTAGTGGTAGGCCCAACGGCGAAGAAGACGTGGGTACGGGTGGGTCATGGGCCCGCGCGCCGTATTTTCGTCGCCCCAGACGGAATGGACCGCATGTGCGCTTACCATAGCCCACCCATAAAAAAAATGCCAACCTGTCTGACCACGGAAGTCATGGAACCTGATATCAGTGGTTGACCCAACAGTGGAGGGCAATTGACCTGCTATACCATGCTGGTCAGACGTGTTAAATATAGGGTTTAATTACCAGCTTTTCTTCATTTACAGTGTTATTATCTGCATATCATACCCACTACTCGTCTTTAACCACACTCACGGTTAAAAGCATTATCTCAGCCCCTATATCCCACTGTTGCGCTCGAGCCGCTCAAACGTGTCAGTATAAGATTCTATTTCGAGTTTTCCTTCTCATGCATAGATGTCATCTGCATATTACAGATATCCCTTAAACCATAGGTGACAAACTCAATTTTGCAGAAGGCCATATATTAAATTTTGAATTCGTAGGCGGACCAGATTTAATATAAAAAGAAATAAACTGAATTATTATATCATTTTATTTATTAAATTATATAGTACTAGCTGACCCAACAGACGTTGTTCTATTCAAATACAGATTACAGCAGCGCCACCTACCGGGTCCAATTGTAAATCTTAACCATTCTCGAATGCTCTTGAATACGCAAAAAATTTCGTCAATATCGGTAGAGTCGTTTAGGAGGAGTTCAGTGACACACACGTACACAAGAAATTTATATATAAAGTTATAATATACGGTACCGTACATTACGGTTGTTAAAAATCATATCAAAGTTATTGATACGGTGGGCTGCATCTGTCCCCTGGGCCACCCCACGGGCCGTGTTTCTGACATGACTTAACGTAAATAAGGCTTTTTTATTGCGGTCGGCGCACTCCTCGCACCACTCCGTCCGGGGCGACAGAAGGGCGTAAGCACGCACACCCGCAACCCACCCGAACACCACGTCGCCTTCGTCGTTAGAGCGACCACCGGGGCAGGGTGACTTGACGTCAATTGTCTGCCCGACGGAATGTAAATAAGGCTTTTTTTTTTTTTGTGGGTGGGCTGCGGTCGGCGCACTCCTCGCACCACTCCGTCCGGGGCGACAGAGGGGCGTAAGCACGCACACCCGCAACCCACCCGAACACCACGTCGCCTTCGTCGTTAGAGCGACCACCGGGGCAGGGTGACTTGACGTCAATTGTCGGCCCGACGGAATGTAAATAAGGCTTTCTTTTTTTTTTTGTGGGTGGGTTGCTGTCGGCGCGCCTCCGCACCACTCCGTCCAGGGCGACAGAGGGGCTTAAGCACGCAACTCCCGCAACCCACCCGAAAACCACCTCGCCTTCGTCATTGGGCCGACCACCGGAGCAGGTTTACTTGTCGTCAGTGGTCGGCCCGACGGAATACCCCCTACGTGGGGTACCCTCCCATCGACCGACGTCCCCCCCTCGGGGAGGACGTCGGTCTTTCCACACGCGGTCGGCCTCTCGGCGGGTGACGGACTAATCGCCGGTCACGTCACCCGCGGCCTCGGCTAGGGCGGCATGAAGTGCAGATAGTTGCGCCTGTGCCGCCCCAGTCGCCGGCGGCGGATCTCCTCATCGAGGCTGCGCTCCTCGCGCAGGCGATCCGCCGCCTCCTTACGCGAGATCACTGTCTCGCAGAAGACTGCGACCGCGTCCCAATTCCCGACCATCGCCCTAGCGATAGCCGGCAGCGTCAGGTCCGTACCGATGATTGCGACGAGTTCACAGCGCTGCACTGCCCAAGCCCTGCAGGCCTCGAGCGTATGGCGCGCCGTATCCTCGTCGCAATCGCAGTGGTGGCAGGACGGTGTACTCTCCCTCCTAACGACCTTGTGAAGGTATTTGGCGAAGTACCCATGCCCCGTCAAAACCTGCACCAGTCGGAAGGAGAGCACCCCGTGCCGCCTTTCCAACCACTGCATCAGCACCGGCCGGAAGGCCTCCACGGTTCGCACCCCGAGGCCTCTCCAACCGGACTGCCCAACGGGCAATGACGTCTCGGCGGGCGTCGACGCGCCAGGCGGTGAGATCCCTTAACGAGATCACACCGCCCTCCGCTCGCACCCCCGTCACCCGCCGATATAGTCCAGCGAGCATCTCCGCCTCCAGGTCCCACGGGGGAGTCCCGGCCAATAGGCACGCTGCCTCCGTCGCCACCGTGCGGTATCCGTGGATGGCCCTGACCGCCATGACCCTCTGTGGTCGCCACAGAAGGGCCCTTAGTCGGGCGGTCATGGACCCCGCCCACACCGGTGCGCCGTACAGGGCCATCGACCGGATGACCCCCGCGTACAGCCATCGGCACGCAGCGCTCGGTCCGCCCACGTTCGGCATAAGCCACGATAGGGCGGACGCCGCGCCGGCGAGCCGTGGAGCGAGCCTGCGGAAATGCTCCCGGAACCACCATCGCCCGTCGAGCACCAGGCCCAAGTACCTCATATGGGCCCGGATGCTGATGTAAATAAGGCTTAAACATTTTATACGATACCCACGTGCAAGATAAGGGGTGGGAATTGTATCCCTACTCGATCACCACACGGTAAGTTATACTATACACAGTGACTTTTGTATCGTCTTACAAAAAAAAATCATAAAAGTATCCGACCAAAGAAACATATCTAACATATTCAAATGTTCAATAGAGGCAGTTATAAAAAAATAATATAATAAAATGAAGTTAATATTTTGTAACAACCTGTTTATCATGTTTACATTTTAGACAAAAGTAAGCATGCGGCATTTTGTTAGCCAATCATAGGTACGAAGTCCACGTGGACGGCTTTTACAAAGAGTAATTCCCTACGCTAGATACCTAACAGGTATCCTATGCGATGCCCGATTGGCGCCGCGGTCAAGCGGTTGTAGTACCTACATACTACATCAGCTGTGTTGAATAACTATGCGCTCGATACATGTTGTTTCCTTACTATTTAAATTCGTAATTATTATAGTCAACGCACAATATAATAACTTTTATTAAAAAATATTCTAGTAAATATTGTTTTTAATCTTTTAATTGTACGAATGAATAGTAGATACTGGATACTTTAATTGATCTGCTTTTGTAAGACGACATAAATGTCACCGTGTATATTTCAATTAACTGATAGAATTTCTTTCTGCACGCGCTGCATATCAAGTCCACTAGTCTTGTTTAACCACGGGTAAGATAGGGGATGATTAGTTCTTACCCGCACGGTATATTTCAACTAATCTAATAATATGTTAGTCATTATTTATTAATATTACCTATAACGAAACAATATTGTGTAATGGAAGTTGTTAAAGTGCTAAGGAACAGCTGGTATAAAGGCTCCAAGATATTCTAATACACTAATAATGCTGTACACAAATGCTAAAAATGTTGAAACGTGATCTTGTTATAATAATAAAGTTGAGAAATAAAGGTGATGCACTGCGCTGAGCCGAAAGGTAGTAAACGTGTTAATTTTGCTCTGACTTTTGCTCTCTTCAAAATATTTTCATTTCGTATTAACTATTAATTCCTGTTAATAAAATATTGCCATTACTATCAAGCTATTTTGTTAATCGTATTCCCAAGGAAGACGTCAGTCAGTAGGTCGGTTCTAAAGTTATTGCGAATATCTTTATATTACGGGCCACTTTACAAACATAAAATTAATGACGATAAAACTCAGAACAACAAACCTTAATCGTCTTTTACGACATCCACGGGCAAGATAAGGAGCGGTGAATTGTATTCTTATTACGTTACCACAAAGAATCAAATGTCATGTGTGATAGAAAATGTTTGTTAATAAAACATTTTTACATTATTTAGACTTTCGACGTCCACTTTTGTACGTTAGCGTCTCGTATAAAAAAGCCACATACTGCGATCAAACATTATGCTACAAACAAACTACATTATGTTGCAAACTTTATGTTATGCTGGCCATGGGCGTCAAAGAAGTACGTGGCCGGTGGGGCGAAGGGAGTACGGTGGGCTATGGGGCCTCGCGCCGCCTTTTCGTCAACCCGGACGCAATGAACGACGCATGTGATTGGCAATTGTAGTAAGGTGTTATACCTATTTTTCCCAGAAGAGCACTGCTGCCCAATCTTCTAGTGGTCCCTCAACCAACTGTACCATTCCCATCGAAATAAAAGGTGGCGATTATTGTATTCTTATCCCGTCACCATGTGAGAATTATAAATACGGGGCAATGTCCATATATATTCTATTTTAAAATAGTATTTCTTTTAATATAATAGGGCATTTTTTGCGCTATTTCCCTACATTATTTTCCGTTTAACAACGAGTGTAACAAACTTCTCAAGTTATTTGACATAAACTTAAATCTACCTCAGCCTATTTAAGCCCCAATATTTAAGAGTCTCTTTTATAACGGAAGGTTAATTGCATTAATATATCACGCTGGAAGGACATGAAGTTGGACTGAAATAGAATTTTATTTTGAGCTTTCCTTCTACTGCTATAACCCCCTCGCATAGTACCAGAAAGGATTCCTTTCTATCTCTCCAGTGTCACACACTGTTTAGTGAATGTTTATTTAACCTAGGTATACAGTCTCGTAGGATTATCGTGGGGTAATAGGTCCAATTTACTGTGTAAGAATACAATTCACCACCGAAGGGGTGGTTTCTTGCCTTTGGGTGTGATAAAAGACAACTAAGTGATTAATTACGCATATAATATCTCTGCAAGACAAAGAAAACTCAAAATAAAACTCAGTACACGTCTCACTGGTTATAGTAGGTCAATTGCCATCCTATTGTAGAGGAGGTTCAAGTCCAACAGTGGGACATATAGGTATGAGTTGAAATGAATGATTGATATTCTAAAATAGAAGGAAGGAAGGGAGACCCATCACTTTCCCACGGTAATCAATATACCGCACATCACAATAAAAGGAATACGGGATAGGATTAAGGTGGACTAGGAAATAAGGAAATCTTACTCTCACGTGATGAGCACCTTCCAGAACATCAACTTGCAATTTTCCGCAGAACTTCGAATCTTCATTCAACACATGTTTCGCCTCTAAACGAGGCATCCTCAGGGCGATTCGGCTTCAAATGCACAGCATATGTTGCATGCGTAGCAGTTCTGCGGCAAATTGCAAGTTGATGTTCTGGAAGGTACTCATCACGTGAGAGTAAGATTTCTTTATTTTATAGTCTACCTTAATCCTATCCTGTATTCCTTTTATTGTGGTGTGCGGTATATTAATTACCGTGGGAAAGTGGTGGATCTCTCTTCCTTCCTTCCATTTTAGAATAAAAATGGATTTCCGCTATGTATCGCCCAATTTAATCAATTATGAATGATTGAATAAAAAAAAAGGCAAATTTCCTCCATTTATGAAGGTTCGTGACTTATATAAGTAGAAGACAAAGATTAAAATTCTGTTAATAAAATAAATATCCGTTCGGGAGTGTTAAAATTCAAATTAAAAATATTACAGAACATTTTTGACAGTGTGGAAATTATTATGTAATATAAATTCTCTACATTGTTTAACTTTCAACTGTAATTAGTTTTACATTGAAATACATGTTGTGTTTTGTAAGCATAAAACAATTCTGAGCAAATGTGGTTGAAATATTTTTTCGAGTTACTAACTTGCTAAATTAGTTATGAACGCTAAGTACTATATTACTATCATTCAAAATTTGATTATAATGGCGTAAAAGCAATTATTCTGAATATCATATAATTTGCGTCCGTTAATTATGTGTCTGTCTTTCGTAGTATAAAAATTTACTTAGTAGTTGAGCGACGCTCGTAATAGTTTTCTATTTAGAGTCATAAACTATGTATGTTAGTTAATTTTTGTTTTATATTTAGTGTAAGAATAAGAATACAATTCGCCATCCCCTATCTTGCCAGTGTCGTAAACGTGAATGACCCTCGCGAACGATAGGGGATGTTGAATGGTATTCTTACTCCGTTACCATACCGAAAACGTGACGTCACGCCTTAAACTTCCTTACTATTCATTCAAGCGTAGTCTACTTTTCCCATCTGCAAACTTTTCTAAAGGAACATCTCTTGGCTAATAGAACATCTATTAACCAGCTTCTTTGAAGGGTAAAGACTTTAAGAATTTCTTGGAAGATTAAGGAGTGACGATCTTCTTAAGCTTATTCTACAGGGACATATCCAAAGATTCACTTTTATGTAATTGATATTTTAAGTTATCAAAACTCTACATATAATATGTTATGTGTAGAGTTTTGATAACTTAAAATATCAACCGTTTGTCCCGTTTTCTTTAGAAATTTAAGATTTCCTTATGTTAATAACTCGTTTCTGCGAAACCTTCTACGGCGGTTTATTTTTTTTATTACCCACGTTCTTAGCTACAAGTAAGATATAAGGAAAATCCTAAGAAAACCCTACGCATTTCTACACTCCATTGTTTGTGAACGAAACCAAGTTTTATTAGGCCAAGCATCTGTACTAAATGTAAAAGTTATTTTAAGCTGTTTTAGAGAAAACTAATCTGTGATCATATAGTTAATATAAATTTTTAGCAGTTAATCTACCTATATTATTACTATTTATTTGTTTTAACAGGCTAATCTTTGAGATAAAAAAGTATCATTAGGCTGCTTACTGGTCATATACATATAAGATATCATCACCTCATCATCTCGCCTACTCCAAAAAGGGAGGGAAATCGACCTTGGCTGGTCAGACGTATTGGTATAGGGTTTTATTTCGAGATTTTCTTTCTTTTCTCTTAATCGTCTTATATGATAGCCACGGGTAAAAGAGTTTGGGGTGAATTGCAATCTTACTCTTCCAGTAACAACATCTTCATGAACGACAGTAACACTTACATTAGGTGTTCTGTTTGCTCGTTTACCACCATAGACAATAAAAATAATTATAATAAAATATAAATTAAATGGTAATATGCGTATTCTTTCTAACTTGTTTTCTCTATACGTAATTTTACCCTAACGACGTAACAGAATATGAGTATAAATCCTTATTTTAGTTTTAGCAAAGTTCGCCCCGACCTCGCCACGAGCTCCTCCTTGTTCTTTGTTATTACATATAAAAGTCTTATAGAGTATACGTATTATCTACACATACATGTATTTCTTTAGAGACTAACCAAAACTTGAACTAAGTAACAAATCTATATAAAACGAGTACCGAAAATACTTTAACTTTTTGTCTAAGAGGAATACAAATATTTAAAGAAACCTTTTTGGAACCACTCTAGATTTTGTTAACTTTCGTAATTATATATCTTCGACAACGTGCTTCAGGGAGTTGATCTGAATTTTATTCAAGGGATATCATTATATTTACTTTTAATTCAAAACGTGAAAAGATTTAAGTGATAACCTAATAAAGATTCTTATAATTATTTTTTTATTGGTTATAATTAATTTCTGTGTAGTGACAGATTAAAAATATAATTCACCACCCTCTATCCTACCCATGGGTAGGGACATGAAAAAAGTATTGATACTTTTGTACTCGATACTTTGTATTCTATAGTTTTACTCAATAAGTACTTTATGGCAGGTATCGTATCGAATAAATTATAGAAATTATTCATGTTAAATTTGACCTTACGACTCATGTTTATGGTGACGCCATCTAGTTCAAACGTAATAAACCTTCTAAAACGTGTCTCGAAATATTCGGAGACACTCAAATTTCTAAAAAAAAAGCTCATCACGACATATATTCTGGGCAAAGTACTCAGTAGTCGATACTTTGAAGTATCGATACTTTTGTTTCGATACTTTATTGAGTACGATACTTTTTCTTCAATACTACTCATGAGTACAGTATCGATACTTTCTTTTCGATATCGTGTCCCTAGCCGTGGGTATCTTAAAAAACGATTAAGGGATATAATATACATATAACATCTATATAAGAGAAGAAAAACTCGAAATAAAACCTTATACCAACCCGTCTGACCAGCGTGGATAGTAGGGCAATTTTCCTCAAATTGCGAAAGAAGCTCGAGCCCTGCAATGGGACGTATATGAGCAGAAATTATGAATGAATGAATTGGTTATAATGAACTTAGATTTAAAAGTCATATCGCACTTGATACGTATTTGTTTAAATTAATAAGGGGATATATACAGTGCCGAAATTCAACGGCTAATAAGCCTGCGCGTATCTAACAGTTTAGTGTGGAGAAGACGAGGACCATGCTTGTTGGCCAATACCCTGCGGCATAAATTGATTACGGGAGACTCCATTATCGCATGCACTTCAGACACTAAATCTTGTTTCGGCGGAGACAGATATTGGTTTAAACTAAATGAATTTAGACATATCACGTTATGAATATCTGTAACAAAAATATTTAGGTGTATGATATGTTTGCCTGCGCCTGATGCCGTCTTAACGGAAGCCGTGGTTGACCGGACCGGAATATAATCTGTCACCCTCAAAGAGGCTAACCGCGTGAGGGCGGAGTTCCTGGTGACGGCGAGGAGGGCATCCTGCCCATAAGGGTATCCAGCCGGGCTGGCCACAGGAGTCAAGGATTCGGTACCTGTAATCGACCCAATGACGAAAGAAAATCATCCTTATAAAAAATAAAAAAGTTAAAGTAAGTCCTATGTACGCCTATGAAGCGTGGGAGAATAGTCTATAATAGTTATGGTCGTCGTCTTCATCATTATCATCATCTCAGCACATACACGTCCTACTGATGGGCTCGAGCCTCCTCCACAATAGAAGGAAACTAACTTACTAAGCCACCCTGGTCGACGGGTTGTTAAAGATTTGATTTCGAATTTTCCTCCTCTTGAAGTCACCTTAAACTTAATCTTACATTGTTCATGTATTCAAACCTTCACTGAAATTATTTATTATGCGAGTACCGTATTTGATGTAAAACCCCCGATTCATATGCAATACCGATATGAATTTTATTATGCAATGTTATTTATAAATGCATGTATTTTCGGTTTACGCAAAACCATAAACTGTGAATAATTTATGTATGTTGCCATGCATGTCATATGTTTTATTAATATTGGCGACTTTTTTTTTCATGTTTATTAAAACAGTATCATTTTATTATTATGGAACTGATCGGTTTTAAGGTTTGTTTTGGTGCGTTAATCTTAAGAACTAGCATTTGCTTTTGATAAAATCTTTTTGCGTTAAACTTTTTACCGCAAAAATATAAGGCATATAAGGTTCTGTAAACTATTATAAAGTAGCAAATCCCAGGTCTTTCTTTTCTTTTGTTTAAAAAGGCAATAAGTAAATAACCCTTGTGTTGCGGGGAACTTTACAAATATATAATTTAACGAACACAAACTATAACCAGATTTAGAACAACAGTTTGTGTATCGCACAAAGTATTCTCATGGCTCAGAATCGAATCCAATACATTGGCACGGTATGTTAGATACATAACCACTACACCATCTATGAATCTTTATATACATAATTCTTCTATACGTGTATATGTGCCTCATATCTTCCTAACAGCTGAAATGATTTTGATGAAATTTTTGGTATGTTGAGTTGAATTCAGAAATGCCTTAAATTAATAATTGGACTTAGCAGTTGACGCTGCGATCGATTTCAATGAATTTTAAGGAGTTTTCTAAGTCTATTGAATCAGAAAGTAATGTATAAAGTATATTACCAGATATACAGACAAACAGACTGATAAATAATTTTTGACAGATGTGACATTGTGATAGAAGCACCTATATGACAGCGAACAGTAATTTTAATTTAAACGAAGCTGCAGTAACAACTAGTACTTCTAATATATTCAAATAATATAACTTAAATAATATTGAAATTCTTTTATGGCAACGATTTGATCGTTTATCACCGAAAAGTTAACCGTCAAGGAATTGGTCCCGGTGGCCCGATTATTTGGCGGTAAGGGATAATATGCCATATTTCAGGATATGAAGTCGCACATCGCCCTTCAATGGCACCGGATGGGTTGGGCGAGGTATGATCAGATTGTAGGGTATCACTGCTTAATAGAAAAACCCTTCCCATACGATTTCCTTGTGGTGACGGAGTAAGCATTTATTTCACCACCTCTTGCCCGTGTCGTAAAAGGCGACTATACAAGAGAAGGAAAACTCGAAATAAAGCCCTATACCAACCCCCCTGACCAGCGTGGTATAGTAGATCAATCCCTCTCCCAATTTAGAGGAGACTCGAGCCCAGTAGTGAGCTGATATGAGCTGTAACGTTGAATGTTTAATAAACTTATAAAAATAATTATTCTTTGTTATATTTCTCAGGTCGCGGCCTAACATAAAACAGAAATTCAATTCCATAACAAAGTAACATGCGGCTTTTCCAATTCCATTTCGTAAAAGTATCTATGAGGAAGTCTGTAGAAAATCGTTCAATGTAGTCAGCGTTCATATTTCTTATTCTTAGAATAAAAAAGTTTCACTTTCCGTGCTGTGACAGAATAAGAATACAATTCATCCTTTACCATACTGGAAAGTGCCATAAAAGTCAAATAAGGAATATAATATGCATATTTTTTTTTTGGTGTAGGCAATGGTCAGCGCACGTCACCTTCATCGTTGGGCCGACCACCAGTGCACAGGACAGCCTCATAGAAGGCGGCAACCGTTTCCTGACCCTGTCGAGCATCTACCTAGCGATAATATGCATATAAAATCTATGCAAAAAACGTAAAACTCGAAATATAACCTTAAACCAACCCATCTGACCAGCGTAGTCGTGGATAGTAGGTCAATTTCCCTTTGTTTGTTGGAGGAGGCGTGAGCCACTGTCATGCCCCACTACTGGGCTTCATTGTTGTCTGGTAAAAATAAAAACAAAACAAAATTGGCATTTGAAATTTATATAGTGAAATTTAAAATCGTAACACAAGTAGAATGAAGGTATGTAATTTAATCAGAATTAGTATTCCTCTATTAGGTAATGAATAAAGAAGTATAAAGATTTCCTACACAAAACCCTTTTCACAAGCTGAAGAAAAAAATTATACGCAAAGGCACAGACTACAAAATGAATTGAAATCACATCTCACAAATATCCCCATTCACTTCACAAAGAACACAATACTCAAAGGCTTATAAATGCCTTCAGATTGGGGCGAGCGATAGGATGGAGGTTCAAAATTGGAATATCTAATATGTATGTTATTTGGTTTGATAAATTATTCAAGAGCAAGCAAGCACTAAAATTTTAAAAGAATAATCTATACCTATAATTTAAAGACAAAGACTTATGCTTTCCTTACGCATTAAAAATATGAAATTAAATTACTGCTGCTCTAATTCCTATAACAACCATCGTCAATATGGCAGATAATAGGTATCCTGATATGAGTCAGTCATGAGAAAGCTAGTCACTTTTTTTGGGGCTATAATATAACTCAAAAGTGTCATCATTATCGTCACTACCTAAATAACGCCCACTGTTGGACTCGAGCGTCCTTCTCAATAGGAGGTAAAATTGACCTACTAAAACACGCTTGTGAGAGGTATTGGCATTTTTTTATGGGTGGGCTATGGGAAGCGCACACGCAGTCCATTCCGTCCGGGGCGACGAACGACGACACCCGTACCCACGTCGCACTCGTCGTTGAGCGCCCGAGTCGCCGGCGGCGAAACTTGTCACCGAACAGAAGCTCCTCTCGTGCACGATCCGCCGCCTAATTCCGTGAGATGATGGCTTCACAGAAGGCGGCGACTGCGTCCCAGTTCCTGACCCTGTCGAGCATCTTCCTGGCGATGGTCGGCAGTAGTGTTGCCCAAATGCAAGACCAAGACGAAACTTGGACCAGTCTTGGTCTTGGTCTTGCAACAGCACACCTGGTCTCGTATTGGTCTTGGTATTGCACACTCAAGTCCTGGTCTTGGTCTTGATATTGCAGCAAGAGTCTCGCAAAGTCTTGCAAGTCTTGCAGTTGGAATAACGTAACAGTAATTTATCATGGCAATGAAAAATCCAACTAAATTAATCAAATATCATCCTATCCTACCTATCCATCTGCTAACCTATTTCTATCTGCTAGTCCATTATTGAATATAACCTTTACCACTGAGAAAAATTACTCTCCTATTCCCCTGGTGTTACATTAGATAGAGTTACTACTCCTATGACAAAGGAAGGAATTTCGACCCTGTTTTCTTAAGACGTCACCACACGGGGCAGTTGATACAATAAATTTTATGTCATTTAACATTCTCCCTTTCTATTAAATGGGGGTGGGTTATGGGCCCGCGCGCCGTCCTTTCATCGCCCCGGACGGAATGGACCGCGCGTATGTACCATAGCCTACCCATAAAAAAAATAATGGCTTCCTAACACCATTGCCTCGGTCCAATTTGATACGACATCCACGGGTAAGAGAGTGGTGAATTGTATTCGTACTCTGTCCCTACACGGACATTTATGTAGATTAATTGTAGGCATATTTCTATGTCCAACAGTGACCGTCGTTGGGCTAATGAATAAACGGATATATAAATATGTATAATGGGCAAGAGCACTCTCGTGATTACGGTATTTTTGTCCTTAAGCCTTTCCGAAGAGTAATTCTGAAAAGCCAACACCAACATTGGGAATCGATTGGGCAATAGATGGATATCTCAAGACTGATTTGACTTGCCGTATAGTGACGGAGTAAGAATACAATTCATCACCCCCTATTTTACCCGCGAGAGCGAACCCACGACTAAGGGCTATAATATATAACATCGGTGCAAGAGAAGGAAAACTTGACATGAAACCCTGTAACAACACGGCCGATCACCGTAGCGATTTCTCTCCGGCCACGGCCGATTTCCCTCCTATTATGTAAAAGACACGAACTCTACCGTATATTAGCCGGAATGGTGATTTGAATTAAATGCAAGACTGCGAGACTCTTGCAGGTTCAGTCTTGGTCTTGCTCAAGTCTTGCAGGGCCAGTCTTGGTCTTGGTCTTGCAAAAATTAAGCGGTCTTGGTCTTGGTCTCGGTCTCGAATTTCTCGCAAGACCAAGACCGCAAGACCAAGACTTTTTTGGGCAACACTAGTCGGCAGCGTCAGGTCGGCACCGATGATCGCGACGAGTTCACGGCGCCCCACCGCCCACGCGGCACACACCTCGAGCGTGTGCTGCGCCATGATCTCGTCGCAATTGCAATGGTGGCAGGTCGGTGTGCTCTCCCTCCTGACGATCTTGTGCAGGTATTTGGCGAAGCAACCATGCCCCGTTAAGAGGTATTGGCATGGGGTTTTATTTCGAGTTTTCCTGCTCTTGCATAGACGTCATGCATTTATATCTCTTAGTCGTCTCTTACACGAGCAAAAAAGGGGATGGTGAATTGTATTCTTACTAGCGCCCTTTAAATCAATTAAAAGTATACACAACTAAACAATATCACAGCTAAGAACTCTTCGGTAGCTAAGCTTAAATAAGCAACCAAGTGAATGGTAAACTATTCACCTCCTTTTTTTTTTTTTTTGTGCGTGGGTCGCGGTCGGCGCGCCTCCGCACCACTCCGTCCGGAGCGACAGAGGAGCTTAAGCACGCAACTCCCACGACCCACCCAAAAACCACGTCGCCTTCGTCGTTGGGCCGACCACTGGAGCAGCGTTAACTTGTTGTCAGTGGTCGGCCCGACGGAATACCCCTAATTGGGGTACCCTCCCATCGACCGACGTCCCCCCCTCGGGGAGGACGTCGGTCTTTCCTCACGCGGTCGGCCTCTCGGCGGGTGACGGACTAATCCCCGATCACGTCACCCGCGGCCTCGGCTAGGGCGGCATGAGGCGCAGATAGTTGCGCCTACGCCGCCCCAGTCGCCGCCGGCAGTCTCCTCATCGAGGCTGTGCTCCTCGCGCAGGCGATCCGCCGCCTCCTTCCGCGAGATCACTGTCTCGCAGAAGGCTGCGACCGCGTCCCAATTCCCGACGCTGTCAACCATCGCCCTAGCGATAGCCGGCAGCGTCAGGTCCGTACCGATGATTGCGACGAGTTCACAGCGCTGCACTGCCCAAGCCCCGCAGGCCTCGAGCATATAGCGCGCCGTGTCCTCGTCGCAATCGCAGTGGTGGCAGGATGGTGTACTCTCCCTCCTAACGACCTTGTGCAGGTATTTGGCGAAGCACCCATGCCTCGTCAAAACCTGCACCAGTCGGAAGGAGAGCACCCCGTGCCGCCTTTCCAACCACTGCATCAGCATCGGCCGGAAGGCCTCCACGGTTCGCACCCCGAACCGAGGCCTCTCCAGCCGGACTGCCCAACGAGCAATGACGTCTCGGCGGGCGTCGACGCGCCAGGCGGTGAGATCCCTTAACGAGACCACACCGCCCCCCGCTCGCACCCCCATCACCCGCCGATATAGTCCGGCGAGCATCTCCGCCTCCATGGGCGTTCGCACAGCGTCCCCTGCTCGGTCGGTGCAGAGGACGCTGCGCCCCTCCAAATAGTCTGCCACTAGCCGCCTCAGGTAAACTGGCACTCCGTGATACCGGAGCGCCTCCCTGATGCAGCTGAATGGCAGACTATTGAATGCGTTGGCGATGTCTAGGAACACAACCAACAGCACTCCCCCGCCGGTGACGGCCTCAGTCGCCACGGCCCTCAGGCGCAACAGAGCCGCGATCGTCGAACGACTCCTCCTAAACCCAAACTGGGCGTCCGACAGATCGGGCCCCGTGCCTAGGAGGTGCCGCTCGATGCGGGCAGCTACCACCCTCTCCAGTAGCTTGCCCGTGTCATCGAGCAGCACGATAGGCCTGTAGGCCGAAGGCGATTCCGGAGACCGTCCCGGCTTCGGCAGGAGCACCAGCCTTCCCTCCTTCCAGCACCCAGGGAACCGTCCGGACGCTAAACACGCGTCGAACAGCCCCCTGAGGCGGGGTCCCAGGTGTTCGAGGACCAGGGCCAGCACGCGAAACTATTCACCTCCTAGCTCTACATAAGACCGTCCTTATTGTGGTCAATCGATAGTGAGTGGCAATTAATTGATAGCTGAAACTTATTCTTCTATACTAGAATGAGGGACGTATTAAAAAAAAAATGGGTGCGTGTACTTATGTACGCGCGTGAGAAGTTATACTTCTTTGGCATCATTAAAATATATATATATATATATAATTATTAAAAACCAAATTAAGAGAATAATCTAAATAAAAAATAAAAAAAAGAAAAAAAAAATAATAAAAAAAAATTAAAAAAAAAATATATAAAAAAAAGAAAAATAAAAAAAAAGAAAAACAGTGATCAGAGGTGACGAGCGTACCAACATGCGCGACTAATATCGAGGTTCTATTTTGTTGGTAGCTTTTTTTCGAGACTTAATGAGCGGTTAAGCAGACAACTTCATACTGTTAATTTTGTGTCACATAATTAAAATTTCACTCTCATCATTTTTTCATAACGCGCCTAAAGAAGTATAACTTCAAAAAAAAAAAATCAAAGGGTTCCGTTTTGTGACGGAGTAAGAATACAATTCACCACTCCCTGTCTTGTCTCCCTATCACATAACATCTATGCAAGGGAATTATAACTCGAAATGAAACCCTATACCAACATGTCTGACCAACATGGTATAGTAGGCCAAATTCTCTCCCATTGTGGAGGAGGCCCAAGCCCAATAGTGGGACGTATGTGGGCTGCGATGATGATGATGATGAAAGAAAAAAGTACTATACACTGCCTGAGCAGGTCGTTTAGACTGTCTTTTAAAATACACTATTGATATAATTATTAGTAAACTCTCTATACAAATTGATTGTGTCTCGATGGGGGCGGTAAATAATATGAATAAACCCATTTTTTGTCCCGTAGGAACGTAAAAATCGACTGGGGAATCACCAGGATTATGGGCGGTAGCACTTTCCTGGGAACTATAACCTATAATTCCTTATTGCGATTGTCAACCTGCTCACCGAGAATTTCAATTAGAGCTATAGCTAGCTTTTGTGGAAGAGGTCTACGTCGAGGAGTAGATGGCAAAAGGAAGAATGATTGATAGAATTTAGAATAAAATACAGTTAGACACCATTTTGCTATGAATATATACTGACGGACTCATAAACTGCATCAAACTTCACGATTACTTTGAAATGATTTTTTTTAATAAGTATGCAAACTTTTTAGATTAAATTATATAAATATGGAGAGACTGGGCCTTAATCTTAAAAAAAAGCAATATTTAAAAATAGAACTGCAGTAAAACAAATGAATATAGCCGGGAAAAGAAAATTTACTCGTAGTATCAGATTTGCGTGTTATTTATAGCAAAGTTTTAAAATTGATTCTTATTCATTTTTTATTCTTTTGTCAATTGAATTATTGTTACCAGCAGAATTGTTGGGTTAGCTTTTTAACTCATCGAGAGTTTCTGAACCATAATATGGATACTTCGTCCGAATAAGCTGCTTAAATTGTAGCATTGGTGCGGGAGGGCTTGGATCAAAGAACGATTGGTAGAAATTTAAATTTAAACCAGTCTACGGTTTCTAGAATATACAGAAGGTTTGTGGAGAAAGGTTCTTACAAAAGGAGACGTGGTACAGGCAGAACTCGAGCAACCACCGGTCGTGATGACCGATTTATTGTTACAACTTCCCTGCGAAATCGTTTCCTCACGTCAGTTAACATCAAAACAGAGCTTAATGAAGTGCGTGAAGTAAACGTTAGTGCACGAACAATAAGAAGAAGGTTAAAGGAAGCGGATATCACCCCTTTTAGACCAGCAAATGGTCCAAAGTTGTCTGTAGCTCACAGACAAGCTCGCTTAAGATTTACCTAAATTGGACAGATGAGCAATGGGCCTCCGTATTGTTCACAGACGAGTGTAGGACATGTTTATATGGTGCAGATGGTCGCAGAAGAGTCTATCGTCGACGTGGGGAGCGATATGCTCAAAGTTGCATTGAGGAGCGTGTTCCTTTTGGAGGCGGTTCGTGCATGGTCTGGGGTGGCATATCGATGAACGGGTGAACAGAAATTGTGTTCATAGACATGGTCCGTCAAAACGGTAGTAGAGGAGGTTTGACTGCACATCGCTACATAACAGAGATCTTAGAAGATCACGTGGTGCCTTACATGGGATTTATAGGCGAAATTTTTTACTTTAATGCAGGATAATGCCCGGCCGCACGCTGCTGCACAAGTTCGACAATATTGCGAAGAGGTTGGGATACGTACAATGAATTTACCAGCACGCAGCCCGGATCTTAATCCCATTGAGCATCTTTGGGACAATTTAAAAAGAGCTGTATATGCGAGAAATCCTGTGCCTACGACAGTGGCACAACTAAGAACAGCACTTTCAGAAGAATGGGACAATATTCCGCAAGATCTTTTAATAACCCTAATCAAATCTATGCGGAACCGATTAGAATCCATAATAAGGGCACGTGGAGGTAATACACCTTATTAAAACATAAAAAAACCCTTGCATAAAGTTTGTGTCTATTGTTAAAACCAATTTTTTAATTAAACCAATTTTCTTTAAATTTCTGTTTTTTCTTCAAAAAAGTTTTAAGGTCCTTTCCAGTACACAAACTTAAACTTAAGGATATGACCCTACGCTGTTTTAAAGTTAACGAACCAATCTAGACGTTTCAATTTAAATCTGTGTAGAAAGTTTGCATACTTGGTTAAAATATTTATTTCAAAGTCGTTTTTTACTTTGATGCAGTTTATGAGTCCGTCAATGTATTTCAGATCACATGTATAACCTAATCGACTGAATCCATTCAAAATGGGTTTTTATTAAAACTCAAGCAGATTGATATATGACTCCACAAATGCCATGCGAAGTGTCACGGATTCGATTTACCCTCAGGAAATCCACAAACAATTGTTCTAATTGTGAATGTTATTTGTCTCATTAATTGTATAATTGTAAAGTCCTATACGATACATGGATTTATTTCTTGAAACGGGGTATTACCATTTTAATAATAAAAATAAAATGTGCGCTGAGGAGCATGATTGGTGTAAAACTGAGTGATAAAATTAAGAACAGTGTAATCAGGGAACGTTGTGGTATGAATATTGATGTAGTGACAAGGATTAAGAAAGGTATGTTAAGTTGGTTTGGACATGTAGAGAGAATGAATGAAAGGGGATTAACAAGAAGTATTTATAAGGCGAATCTGAGTGGAAGTGTTGGAAGGGGAAGACCAAGGCGGACGTTTCACGATCAAATCGAGGACGTCCTTAAGAAAGGCCAGGTTAGAAGTACCCTAAACCGAAGAATATGCATGAAGAGATTAATGAATGTAGAGGAAGCGAAAGTAGTATGTCAAGATCGTAGCAAGTGGAGGGAAGTGGTCTCTGCCTACCCCTATGGGAAAAAGCGTGAATATATGTATGTATGTAAATAAAATGTATTGGAAATAGCTGCTACCGAAGATATATATTTACGCCGCAGTTTAATAGTTAGTAATTGTATTATTAATGCTATACAATTATAGTTATTATGACAATAATATAGTAACGCACGAGATTGTCGACATGTGGGATGTGGACACGGCAATCGTTGAACCAATAGTCATTTCAACCAACGGTTTAATAGCCAAGAGCCTCGATCAACACCTAAAGAGGCTCGCGTTAGGTAGTTGGATTGCAGCTCTGATACAGAAGGCGGTGTGACTGGACACGGCACGCATTGTGAGGAAGTTCCTCTCTTTGGAGGCCTAACCACCGAAAGCTTGGTCCTTGCATTCGCTGCCAGTCGGTCATTTTACTTTTTTAAATATTGTATGTTTATATTACTATATTTAAAAATGTTTTTACTAGGTAAAGGATTTAAATAAAAATATAGTAAAATCATCTATTGTCTCTAATAATGTTATTGGTGTATAATTATAAAGTCCAACTAGTGTAGCGACGTATATAAATCATAATTATTATCTGCTTTATAATTTATACGTGTAGTCACACTATCACTAAATTTTAGTGATAAATATAAGCGTTTAGGGAATATTAATAGACTAAATTAAACTTCGGTAGTTGAGTTAAGATAATTTATGCTCCCACACTATTTTGAGAAGATTTAATCACTATGACGTATGACATAGTAATAATAGGTAAATGTAGCTCCTAATAACATTGAAATTACTAGTTATATGAAAAATAATGTTTTTCAAATCAAGTAATGGTTATTTCATGACTTTATTTTATGTATAATAACTATGTAGTACAGTTAACAGATAGAAAAGATAATTTCAACAATAAATCTTATAAAAGGATCTATTTTGGTAGAAAAGACGAACGAAATAGTCGATGTTATGAGTAAAAATCAAATTCCAACCAAAGAGTTTTGGAAATTCATCAAGGTTCTTCAATCTATTTAAAAAAAAAGATAGCTATTTATTTACATAAGTGTTTATTTGTTTTTTTTTTTTCATATGAGTGTCTGTTACATCATATTTAAACCGTCCAGGACGATAAAGGACGGTGTGCGGCGCTATAGCGTGAACTACTCCTCTCTCCGCCTATTAAATTATCTATCATTTTTTTATTACAGCAACTTGCCCAACAATACAAGACCCTTTTTGAGTACAAATTCGTAATGACAGCACCCTCATAGGGTAAGCTTCGCTGCAGTTGGCAAACTAACCCCTGATCCTTCCACCCGCTGTTCTTATATCATATTTAAAATTCAAGAAAAAAATAAAACAAAAACTAACTATAGTCATGCATAATTTATAATAAGAGGGAAATTTCTTTCACATATTTTTCAGCTTGTCAAAATTTGTGCGACAGTCAAATGGTGTTGAATTTTCTTTTATTTTTTTTTTTCATTGCTAATGAACAAAGCGAAAATAAGAACACATTTTAGCAAGACAATTTTGAAATATGTATTTCCCTAAAAAAGGGAAAATACGTTGTATAACAACGTATTTTTATACTATTATTTAAATAGCACTTTTTAAAATTAGTTTTATTTTTGAGACAATATCGAGGAAGAAGGATTATAGGGTTAGAATTCTTTTACTTTTTGGCGGAACATTTAACAAATGTATGTACTATTAACAGATAATATATTAGACGCAGGTTGAAAACAATCTTTTAGGGAAGGCAAAAAGATTTGTCCTGTGTCGAAATCGACTTCAGAAAGGCCGAGATCTTTAAGCCATATAATTATTTCAACTTAACTCATACACATTCTATTACTGGGCTTGAGCCTTCACTAATTGCGAGCGAAATTGACCTATTATAACACAGTGGTTGAACGGAAAACGGAAACGGTATGAAAGAAATGATTGTTAAATGATTATTTTAATATTGAGATAACATTTATATGTGCAGATGCAGATAGCATAGTAAATTAATGATTTTTTACAACATAAGGATAAAAGGGGGTCGGTTTACTACAGTCATAGGAATCAAAGGAGCAGTGATCATTCCTAATTTGTTTATTTTTTTACTAAAGGTCTTATTTTACAGCACACAATTTCACAATAATCAATCCCAACATATCTATAGTAACGCGGAAAATCGAGCTTTCAAAGGGAAGTTTGACAGATTTTTGTGTTACACAGAAAAAGATTTTTATTTTCGTTTGTTATTTCCCCGCAGTATCAACTTTTTTTCATAACTCGGTACAAATAATAAATATTGGTATCAATACGCACTCTAGAGAATTAATTGTTTTGAAAGTCAGAGTAATGATATTTGAAAATATATTTTTTTTTATATCTAAAGCTAGCTGCCAGGCGCAGCTTCATCTGGTCGCTAACTACAAAAAACTTAAATGAGTTTTTAAAAGATATGTCTCCGCTTATACGAGTAGATATTGTTTTGGCAGAAACATTCAATGAACGGACGTTTAATATCTTTAAAAAAGTTGCATCACAATCAAATGAGTAGGTTAGGAATATACAAAGGACAAAAATAATCATTTTTGAGTAATTTATTATTTTTGTGTCATTAAATCGGATTGCCTACGTTTCTATTGGATATAGGCCTCCCCACCAGTATACCTGCGAATTATATTTTGGTAAAATTGCCTGCAACACAATGATGTTTTCCTTACTGCGGACTGCTGTCTTTTAAAAGATTGGCCGAGTGCGAGTCGGACTCACGCACGAAGGGTTCCGTACCATTGACTAGATAAACAAGTACCTCCCTATTGCCATTATCGATATTGAGCAAAAAATCAAGTTTGTTGTATGGAAGCCCCCCTTAAATATTTATTTTATTTTATTTTTAGTTTTTGTTGTTATAGCGGCAATAGAAATACATCATCTGTGAAAATTTTAACTGTCTAGCTATCACCGTTCTTGAGATATAGCCTGGTGACAGACGGACGGACGAACGAACGGACAGCGAAGTCTCAGTAATAGGGTCCCGTTTTTACCCTTTGGATACGGAACCCTAAAAAGAGATACTTTATGATGTATCATAGATAGAGACAGACAATAAAAATGAAACTATTGTTTTTAATATTAATATGTACATACACCCACTCATGGTTATTAACTTAAAATACTACCTATTATGTGTCTTCTTAGCCTACGCGACAAATTGTGTTTATAAGAAATACAGTTTGTCGCACAAATCACCGCAAATGGCTGTTTTACTATTATGTCACGTAAAGACACGAGTCTTTCCGGTTAATTTTTGTCGAGTAAATTTTGTTCATAAATAATTTATACTATTCAATGAATTTTAAGTAATTTTACAAATTAGTAATACATTTCCTTAATTTTAAAAATATTTTTTGTCATATATACGGAGTGTCTCATATTTTAATAGTCCCTTCAAGATTTCTCAATAATTTAATTTGCTTGTCCTGTAAAGTAATGAATTTGTAATTATCATATTTTGACCTATGGCCACAGAATTATTATTACGTTTTTTTTTTCTTCACGTGTTCATTTTTTTTTGTTTTATATATTAAAAGATTTAAAAACTTTTATGATGTTGACTAGCACAGTTGGCATCCGTGGCGTCATTAAAGCGCCTCCATGGTAGATCAGTGCAGGTTCTTTTAACTTGCAATATGCTGAGATCGAGACCTTTTATGATGAGCAACAACTTCATCTGTTATTTTATTCTTATATTTAAATCAACTGTATATTCGTTCATCATAATAAATAGATTTTCTTTCTTTCTTTTACAAGAAAACACTTTGAATCTCATAGGTCATATTTATCGCTCCTCTATTTACATAAAATTAGGATATAAAAAGAGCGTTTGTCTTACTATTCTCCGATACCCGAAGGCAAGCGAGATACTGCACCCACTGTAACGGATACCGTGTTTACACAAAAAGTTAAAGTATTAACACACACATATTTTTTGATTAAAGCACCCGCCAAAGTTTCCAAACTTTATATTTACCTTTGTATATAAGGCGACGCATTAAACTGTTCAATTTTCTAAGAGATAAAGGCAGAGAAAAATTGCGAACATTGGAGATTTGCCAGAGTTTAATCTTATCTGTCATCAGGGACCCTGCAAGCTCAAATACGCTCCAAGCTCTCGGAAATATCGA
Source organism: Lymantria dispar (assembly GCA_032191425.1). Classification (NCBI taxonomy): domain Eukaryota; kingdom Metazoa; phylum Arthropoda; class Insecta; order Lepidoptera; family Erebidae; genus Lymantria; species Lymantria dispar. Next base: position 29,836,770 of record CM063449.1, on the reverse strand, counting down.
GTAATTTTTCGCCTTTGTCCTGCCGATATAATGCATGTCTGCCTTCTTTTAGCAAAAGATGCTTTACTACCGTATTATGTAAAAGATTCCTAGTCATATTTTACGAGCCTCATATTTTCCAATATTGACGATAATGTGGCAAAAGAACGTCGTTTTTTTATTTTTTTTATTTAAAGATTCTGTACTGTAAATATTTTATTTTTTTGTAGAATAACGGACTAAAAAACTTGCCCACTGCTGTCGTAAAAAGCGATTAACAGATGGAGTAAGATTACGGGAAAAGAAATCTGACTACTAAAAAAGCCAATGGCAACTTGTTTGGTAGGCAAAGACTAGACTATTTTAATGTTCCTTTCATTGAGAACGAGTCTGGCGCTTAAAACATCTATGGAAGATTAGTGCCGAAAATAGTATACAAAATTCTTATTTTTATTTCAAAACATTTATTAGTCTTAGAGTAGTACAGTAAAATTATTTTAACTAATTTATAAACTATTTTTGTAAGTAAATTAGTATTTTTAAAAGTAAAAAGTATTTTTTGTATAAAAACGCCCCACGCTTAAAAACATCTCCTTATATCGTGTTGGACTTTACAGTCATACAATTATTAATACGTGCATCGTGGGTGGGTTGCGGGTGTGCGTGCTTACGCCCCTCTGTCGCCCCGGACGAAGTGGTGCGAGGAGCGCGCCGACCGCAACCCATCCCCGAAAAAAAAAATCATACAATTAATTGACACAAATAATACTCCAGACTCAGAACAATAATTTGTACAATATATTATCCTGCGTGAGGAAGTAATATATCGATATCACGCAATAACACTTAAGCTCAACCTCTTCACTTAATTGTAACATACATTAAACTTTGATGTATACAGCAATAAGTTATTATTAAGCACTCCAACTTAATTTGCAATGCCAACGGAGATAGGCGTGCGTACCTTTATAACAAATTATTGACTCAGATGCGATATCTGTCAAACTGTTATCACTATGACTAGAGATTACAAACCAGGCCCGGTGCCCTTTTGGGCACCCACCGGGCCCGGCCATACTTACCGGGCCCGGTCACCGTTTTTAAGATCATTCTTTCAGACTGAAAAAGAATTGTTTTGCCTTATGCAAGTTAGAATATACTTTTTGTTTTGTTATAATATATTTATAAAGCCACGTAACGCAACCAATTTTACGTTGCATTTTGTTAGTTAAGATTATACAAGTTTGATTGTTTACAGTTACAATACAACCTAGCCTATAAGATTTCGTTATGTGCTCAATTATTAACAGTGTTACTGTTCACTCAGTAGTCTTAATAACCAAAGTTTAAGAAAAAACATAATGCTTTACTTTTAGCATATAAGAATTTGTTTTGTTTATACGAAAGCTACCATAGTTTATCTATCTATCTAATCTAAGTTGTTATGACACGTTTAGTACCTACTTTATGCTGCGTTATTAGTTTCTTATTTTAATACTATGTTTTCAAATAGACATTATAAGGAGTAAAGAGAAAGACCAGCTTGTTTAAACTTATAAAAATGAATAATTACTAATACTAGTGTTACTTTTCCGTCCATAAGTAAAAGTAATTAATTATTTGTATTGTGATATTGAGACTTGAGTGAGACTGATTATTGTGATAACTGTTCATAAGGCAGTTTAAGATAATTATTAACCTTGAATCATTGTCTTTTTCCATTCATATATAGAAAATTTTCATAAAATTCTTTAAAGCTTTCATCGCTATTACAACGCGGCCGGGGCCGGCGGACCCGGCCGGGTTGGCGACGGATGCAACTGGGCCCGGCCGGGTTGAGAAACCTACCAAGTTGCAATCTCTAACTATGACCCAGATTTTATGTCGTGACCTGGTAGGTGTATCTTTGGTTGTAAAGTTTACGGATACAATACAGATATCTTATTTTAAATATGTCGTTCATCATCATTTTGCTTCATATGATTGTCCAATTTCTATGCTGAAACCTCCTACAATATAGGAGAGATATTAACTCACTATACCACGCTGGTCAAATGTGTTGATATAGAGTTTCATTTTGAGTTTCAATCTCTTACATAGATATTATATGCATATCTTTTAGTCGCCTTTACTCGAAGATACTCCGTTACTCTTTTTTACCCGTAGGCGATCGTAAAAGCCGACTGCGCGACGGCGACCGACGTCCCGGGACGGGGACGTCGAGAGGTGAGGGTACCCGAAAGGGTAATCCGTCGGGCCGACCACTGACGACAAGTCACCCTGCTCCGGTGGTCGGCCCAACGACGAAATTGACGTGGGTACCCACGTCAACTTCGGGTGGGTTATGGGCCCGCGCGCCATCCTTTCGTCGCCCCGAACGGAATGGATCGCGTGTGCGCTTACCATAGTCCACCCATAAAAAAAGGGGCCACAAGCTAGGTACCACAAGATAACAACACACTTAAAAACAAAGAAAACACAATTAAACCTTATACCAATCCGTGTTACCAGCGTGATACATTAAGTCAATTCCCCTCCTACTATGGAGAAGGACATATAACAACCGGAAGCATCTAAAATTTGGAAATGTCAAGTTTTCCTACGCATTCATGCACGCAACCGTTTGTCCTGGATATTATTTTAAGGTATTTTGCGACAATTTCAACAAAGTACCGTCCATATTGATAGTCTGATAATTTATTAAATGCATTAATTTATTCTTTAGAATAACACCTCGACTTACTGTCCCGTTTTACGCGAATTTAAAGATACGCGATTATCTCTCTGAGCACTCAGGCCTCAGGTTACCTTTTTTTTTTTTTATTTATAATATTTCAATGAATTTTTATTTAACATTTTGTGCACATTCTTTAAAATTATTGTCTTCTTTGAACTAGTTCCAAATCACCTTTTTTTTGTATATTTAAAATAAGCAAAGTTAAATCCCGAATTACGCGAATTCAACTTACGCAATTATCGCTCAGTCCCACTTATCGCGTAAGTCCGGGGTATTACTGTACTTAGAAAACTCTTCGCAATCGCAAAATCCTCCAAGATTATGTACACACAATGCTAATAACAAGGGTTCAACACAAATATTATTAAACCTTAATGTCTCTAGTATATCTAACACCGGTCCTCCACTCGATATATCGAAGTGAAATAAGCTATTGCAAATTATGTGAATATAGAACATACATACATACATATCCTAATATACATACCTACATATCCTATATTGTTTGGTTATTGTTTTCTGTAAGCGATGCGACTATTAAAAAAATATGTAGGTATCTATACCAATAAATAAAATTGGAGTGTCTGTTTGTAATGTCAAAATAATAGGCTTTTTTCATGCTCACACGGTTATTTGCACGACACCTATGCCTAAAATCATCATCATCATCATCTCAGCCCATATACGTCCCACTGTTGGGCTCGGGCCTCCTCCATAATGGAAGGGTAATTGACCTACTATACCACGCTGGTCAGACGTGTTGATATAGGGTTTTATTTCGAGTTTTCCTTCTCTCGCATAGATGTTATATGCGTTTTATATCCCTTAGTCGTCTCGTACGATCACCCACAGGTAAGATAGGGGGTGGTGAATTGTATTCTTACTCCGTCACCACACGGACTATGCCTAAAATAGCAATTAAAAAATTTTTGTCTGTCTGTCTGTCTGTCTGTCTGTCTGTCTGTCTGTTTGTTCCGGGTAATCTTCAAAACGGCTGGACCGATTTCAAAAATTCTTTCACCAATGGAAAGCTATAATATCAGGGCGTAAACTAGGCTATATTTTATCCCGGTATTCCCACGGGAACTACGCGGGTAAAACGACTATAACCTATAACCTATAACCGAAGCGAAGCGAGGGCGGATTGCTAGTATGAAATATATATCTTTATTTATAAATTTCTTGTGTACGTGTGTATGTCACTGAACTCCTCCTAAATGGCTGGACCGATGTTGACGAAATTTTTGTGTGTGTATTCAAGGAGATTCGAGGATGGTTTAGATTCACAATTGGACCAGGTAGGTGGCGCTGCTTTTGTTTACTTTGAACAGAACAACGTCTGTTGGGTCCGCTAGTTTTATATGTATCTTTATATATCTCTTTCTTGTGTCACATACACAGTTACACACGTGAACTTCTCCTAAACGGCTGGACCGATGGTGATGAAATTTTTTGTCTGTCCATGGAATAGTAGGCTATTTTCCCTCCCATTGTGGGGCAGGTCTGAACCCAACGGAGGGACAACCGTAGAAATATTTACAAGTTTTATCTCGATGTAATCTATGCTTTGTTTAGCTTTTTTTTTTTTTTTAGCTTTGTTTAGCTAAAGGTTTTATAGTATGCTGTGTAAGACAAGGCTAAAGAAGGGTTGGACGGCTTTTCAGCATTTCAGAAAGTGACGTCATTATAATTGATGACGTACACGATCACACACTTTGATGTGAACAAACATTGTAAATATGGGCCCCATTTAGACGTAATGAATTGTGATCATATTTTAGACATACGTTATTATACTTTTACTCATATATGTGTGGTGACGGTACAACTACAATTGAGCATCCTTTATCCTGACCGTGGGTGGCGGAAAAACGATAATGGGATATAATATGCATATAGCATTCATGCAAGAGGAATCATCAACTCGAAATAAAACCCTATACCAAGCCATTTTTTATTCGCCATCCGCAGAGAGGCTGACCGCGAGGGCGACCGACGTCCCGGGACAGGGACGTCGAGAGGTGAGGGTACCTGAAAGGGTATTCCGTCGGGCCGACCACTGAGGACAAGGAACTCTGCACTGGTGGTCGGCCCAACGACGAAGGCGACGTGGGTCGGGTGGGTTTTGGTTCCGCGCGCCGTCCTTTTGTCGCCCCGGACGGAATGGACCGCGTGTGCGCTTATCATAGCCACCCATAAAAAATAAAAAATATAAATCCATTTGACCAGCGTGGTATAATAATCGTCCTATTATGAAGCAGGTTTGAGCTCAGCAATGGGCCGCGTATGAGCTGAAATGACGCATATAATGAAAGTGTAACAGTCTGTATAGATATTGAAAAAAATACGAATATGGGTCTTTTATTTATTTATTTAAGACAACACCCTGCACTAAGGAAATAATCCTTGTATTGCGGGGGACTTTACAAACATATAATTAACGGACACAAATTACATCCAGACTCAGAACAACAATTTGTGGATCGCACAAAGTCGATGTAGGTCGAAGCGCTGTAGGTCGCTATCTTAACCACTACGCCATCTTTATTAGAGCAATAGCTAAAACAAAGAATGTCGAAGTGAAACCTCTTTAGAATCATTGTGATTACAAACTCGATGAAACGAAAAAGCGAGTACATAGAAACACGTAAATATATAGGATTCAGCCGGCGAGAAAATGAGATAAAGGATGAAGAATAAAGGAGTTTCACTTCTGATATGCGTACTTTGTACACATACACTCTTTTTTTTTATATACCTACCTATCATGCAATAACAATTGCATGGAATTGAAAATATTAAAGACTAAAAGGAGATTTTTGTAGTTTCTAAAATACTCTCTTGTTAACTCTGTTCACTGAGGTTTCGATCCGGTGGTATCATATTAAAGGCACATTTATTTTTACAGCAGATACCTCAGAGGGTAAAAATACAATTCCCCACCTCGATTGTCGATTGAATAGTTCCTTTTAATAAGCTAATCATGTAATTAGTAGATATTTACAATTTGAAATATGTTATGATATAATCAATTACAATTCTCACTTAGGTATATACTAAGAACTAATTTACTGGCAATGTTTCAGTGTATTGACGGAGCCAGATAATAACTTAATACTTCCCTTCTTGCCCGTGGGTGTCATAAAAGACAACAAAGGGGCATGATATGCAGATAACATCATTGCAAAGGAAAGAAAACTAGATAATCAAAGCTATGGGCAATCCCTCAAACCAGTGTAGTATAGTAGGTCAATTTGCCTCCCATTTTATAGGAGCCCAACAGTGCAACCTATATAAGCTGAGAAGAACAAAAAGAATAAATGGCTTCTTAAAATTTCAACAGTAAGAAATTCGAAAGTAAAATATGCATCAATACAAGGTTTATATCAGATGCTAGATTCATTGAGTCAGCGCATTTATTCACAGAAACACAACAATATCTAGAATAAAATAATATTATTTTGAGAGCTATGCAATAAAATATCGAATGAAACGATTGCCCCAGCATACAGTCGTCGAGAATTCATCAGAAAATATAAAATATTTTATAAAACTATCTTCTACAGCTTTTCGTATTTCGTATAAGTTTGTTATAGTCAATTTGATTGTATGAACAATTGGAACGAATGTGTTCCGAAAGCTATAAAAACTTCAACAGCTGAGGTTATTAACGTCGCAACTCATGAAATGTGTTATATTTTAAATTGTGCCATTTTACTGAAACATTTCGTTGTTTTGTTCTCACTCTTCTCAGCCATGATGGTGAAAATTCATCACCACTATCATTATTGAAGCTCATATACGTCTCACTGCTGGGCTCGAGCCTCATCCACGATGGAAAGGAAATTGACCTAAATTGACGGTGGTCAGTTGATATAGCGTTTTAATTCGGGTTTTCTATCGCTCGCATAGTTTTTATCTACGTATTATGTCTTAGTCGCCTTTTACGACATTCACGGGCAAAAAGGGCTTGTTGAGTTGTTTTTCTGACTCCGTCGACACACTGAAACATTACCAGTGGATTATGTTCTTAGTATATGAACGGAAATTGTAATTAATTATCTCATGAGACGTATCAAATAGTGCATATCTACCGATTACATGATTAGCTTATTGAAATGAACTATTGAATCTTCAGTATATAATAACTAATACAACAGACGTTGTTTTAAATAACTCCAAAAAAATATAAAATTACTTGACGCAGTTTTACCTACCAGTTACTATTATGAATCTAAACCATTTTTGACTCCATCAAAATACACAAAAAATTCATCAAATTTGGTTTTTGAAATCCAAGTTACGTAAATGAAATTAAAATAGGACTATCCTCGATGTATCTCAATTTAAACAAAAAAACATCTAGATCATAAGCAAAGAAGTACATCCATAGAAATAGACAGTACAATTGATTGCCTCCACCTTTTTAATGCCGATAAAAAAACTTGTATGATTATCAGCCTGTTATTCAGTTTACACAATATTATAGCAATAAATATATAAACCAATGTAAATATTTTTCATCCTATCTTGTCCATGGGTATTGTAAAAGACGACTAATGAAATAGTAAACATATAAAATATTTGTAAGAGAAGAAAAACCCAAAATGAAACCCTATACATGAACCCTACACATCTCACCCTCATAGTATCAATTTCCTTTCTATTGTGTTAGAGACTCGATCCCAGTAGTGGGATATATACGAGATATGATAACGACGAATATAAATATTTAAAAAGGCTTTCAGAATCCAACCCAACAGCTAATGTATTTGAGGTCTTAAAAACTACTAGTTTTAAGCAAAACTTAAAATTTATGTTTAAAGTTGTGGTAAATGAAGCAACGCCATCTGGTAGCTCATAAAACTATTCGTTTAACTATCTTTTACGGGTTTTCTAGTGTTAACGTATAATGTTTGTGGAGCTATTAAATAATACTCTTAGAAGTGTGGTTTTTATTAACCCCCAACGTAAAAAGAGGGGCGTTATAAGTTTGACGTCAATGTCTGTCTGTCTATGTGTGTGAGTCGGTCTGTGGTAGCTCTGCGATACCCGATTTCAATGCGGTTTTTTTCATTGAAAGTTAATTTCTTTGCAGTTCTTAGCCATATTTGGTTAATATCGGTCCAGTAATGTAAAAGTATCAGCTCCAAAATGCTGTGATGGCGTATGATTACTCGGTTAAGCTTTACGCGTGCCAGCATGTTGAAGGGAACATAATTTTTTTATTATTTTAGTAACCCACAAGGTGCGCGTTATTAGGTAATAATTTGTAATTTTACTTATATTATTTTAATTAACTCATGTCTGCTTCATGTCTATTTATCCCCAATGGAGGAGCCAAAAATTTATTCCCTTTGTTCTACCATATCATTTAAAACGCTGCGCAAATCGCAATATGAAACAAACTAATTACTGTTGTTTCGTTATCTTCAACATCTGTGAGCTGTGTTAATGAAAATGTCGTCAAAAATCCGCATAGCTGTTGTTATATAAGAGGTCGATTTTCCTGCTACTAAGCCGGATACTAGAGGAGGCTAAAGAAATATGTGGTCCGTAATTTCTACTAATATTATAAAGCGGAAAAGTTTATTTGGTTGAACGCTCTAATCTCAGAAAATATTGATTCAAAATGAAAAATTTATTTAGTATTCGATAGTCCATTCATTTATCGAGAAAGGCCATATAACATCACACTACGACTAATAGGAGCGGTATATCAAGGCAAAATATTACAAAATAGGGCTTCTGTTACATGCGCTGCGAGTTATAGTTGCCTACGATCCACTCTTCCCCTCTGTCTCTCTCTCTCTCTATCTATCTCTCCCCTCCCCCGCCCTCTTTTCTGCGACGCAGACTAAGTTGTCTGGTTCAGCTAGTAATATATAACGAAAGAAAATAGAATTGATTTAAAAATAACACAAAATAAAAACCCAACCACTGAAAATTTCTATCAGCGAATACTGTAAAGCCTACTGCTGTAAAACAAATGCCTCGGAGAGCTGTTTAACAAAATTATCGGTGCCCATTTCAACGTCCAATTTATTGGCCAACGAATCAGGACGTGAATTTCTCGTTCAAACATAAAATATTAGGGTACGTAATACGTTCATCGAAACTTACACGGTCCGTAGTTTAAGGTAATATCACACAAGGGACAGCACCTGCGCTGTATTTTTGTTAAATTTTATCAACTAAAATACTATACCGAAAGCAACACATTATTAGGAGATAAATGTTAAACCTCTACCTCAGTGTCTGAAAACACAGGTTTATGACCAGTGTGTGTTACCAGTGATGACATACGGCACAGAAACGTGGTCCCTAAATGTAGACTTCATAACTAGGCTCAAAGTCGCTCAGCGTGCTATGGAACGGGCTATGCTCGGTATTTCTCTGCGAGATAGACTCCGAAATACGAAAATCCGCAGAAGAACGGGTGTAACCGACATAGCACGAAGAATTAGTACGCTGAAGTGGCAATGGGCAGGCCACATCGCTCGACGAACCGACAACCGCTGAGGAAGAAAGGTTCTCGAGTGGCGACCACATTTCGGACGATGCAGTGTAGGACGACCCCCCTAGGTGGACCGACGACCTGGTGAAAGTTGCTGGGCGTCGTTGGATGCAGGCGGCACAGAACCGTACTTTGTGGCGTAATATGAGGGAGGCTTACGTCCAGCAGTGGACGGCGATAGGCTGAAATGATAATGAATGATGATGAAATGTTAAAAGTCAACTATCATCATTATCATTCAGCCTATCGCTGTCCCCTGTAGGGGATAGGCCTTCCTCATGCGGTCCTAAGCCGCTTGCATAAAACGAAGGCCAGCAATTTTCAACAGGTCGTCGGTCCGTCTAAAAGGCCCCCCTTACATTTATATACTGTTTAAAATCTAGTATACTTTGTCCATATACGAGTTTTTTGTAATAGGTCAATACCTATCAATACCTAGCATTGCCAATTACAAAACTATGCAATTTTAATATTCTGGACGTAGCAAATCAGTCTACTCACACCTAATTTCAAGAATTTCAATTCAGCGTAGTCCTACTGAATCCCAAAAAAGGCCTGGGTCGTTATATACACCTGCGGTGTCCTAATCTGAGGCTGAAGGTTTCGTTCGACGATTGAAAATTCTTACTATATAAAAAATAAATTTGCATACTTAACAAACTTGATAAATCACGAGCGTGTTGGAATATCTTGTATAAATAATACTGAAATACAGAGGTCTCTCTGTATTGCAAATTCCTACATCCTCAATCACAACCATATCAGGTGAATGTATGTCATTCAACTTTTAATAATTTCGTTGAAAAATTTATTCATCATCATCATCATCGCAGCCCACATACGTCCCACTATTGGGCTCGGACCTCCGCCACAATAGGAGGGAATTTGACCTATTATACCATGCTGGTCAGATATGTTGGTATAGGGTTTTATTTCTTTGTGGTGGCGCCTGGTGTCCCACATTAGATATAAGGCCCAAAGAGGATTGAATAACCATGGGCACTACCGGAGATGGTAAGGAGAGGGACCAGCACCGTCTCGAGGTGAGTCCGCGAGCAGCGGATATGTCGGTCCGGCGGAGTTGTGGTGCATGTAAAAACGGTCCCATAACTTCCTCGTAACCGAGGGACAGGAACAGCGTGTGGTTTTTAGCTGGTAGTGACGCTGACAATAAATCAACGCTGAGCCCGGCATACCCCATCCCTCTAAGATGGGCATGCGTAAAGATAGCATTTTCCCACGCAAAAAAAAAGAGAACGGTTTTATTTCTGGCTGATGTCCCCAATGTGCATATTATATACCATAGTCTTCTTTTACGACATCCACGGGCAAGATAGGGATTGTATTTTCAGTGATGAATTCATTACTTAAAAAAAATATTAAGTTAGGGTGTCAATTGTTCCGTGTAGTGACAGAGTAAAAATACAATTCACTATCCTCTCTCTTGCCCGTGGGTATCGTAAAAGACGTCTAGGGGATATACTACGCATATAATATCAATGCAAGAGAAGAAAACTCAAAACAAAACCCTATACCAACACGTCTGACCAGGATGGTATAGTAGATCAATTCCCGTATGGAAGGCCCGAGCCCAATATTGGGACGTGTGTGGACTGAGATGAGATGAATGATGAATACGTTAAATCTGTTAAGATTGATTCCTGATGTTTACGCGAGTATTACACATCTATACCAATAAATAAAATTGGAGTGTCTGTTTGTAATGTCAAAATAGTAAGCTTTTTTCATGCTCACACGGTTATTTGCACGACACCTATGCCTAAAATCGCAATTAAAAAATTTTTGTCTGTCTGTCTGTCTGTTTGTTCCGGGTAATCTTCAAAACGGCTGGACCGATTTCAAAAATTCTTTCACCAATGGAAAGCTATAATATCAGGGCGTAAACTAGGCTATATTTTATCCCGGTATTCCCACGGGAACGGGAACTACGCGAGTAAAACGACTATAACCTATAACCGAAGCGAAGCGAGGGCGGGTTGCTAGTCTATACCAATAAATAAAATTGAAGTGTCTGTTTGTAATGTCAAAATAATAGGCTTTTTTCATGCTCACACGGTTATTTGCACGACACCTATGCCAAAAATAGCAATTAAAAAATTTTTGTCTATCTGTCTGTTTGTTCCGGGTAATCTTGAAAACGGCTGGACCGATTTCAAAAATTCTTTCACCAATGGAAAGCTGTAATACCAGGGCATAAACTAGGCTATATTTTATCCCGGTATTCCCACGGGAACGGGAACTACGCGGGTAAAACGACTATAACCTATAACCGAAGCGAAGCGAGGGCGGGTTGCTAGTTTTAAATTAAACTACTTTACGGATTTTATCGCGTTTGTATTTGATTTTTGATTGCCCGACGTTTCGAACACTTTGCAGCGTTCATGGTCACGGGCGGACTAAGATGTCTCACGTCCAATAAGTCATCATTATTGCAGAAAATTTATAATTATCTACCCGATACAGAAAATAGTTATTAAATATTGACCCAAATTTTGATACAAATTAATTGTCAGTGTAAGAAGAAAATGATTCTATATGAAAAAATTTAATTGTTTATGGTTACTAATTATTTAACATTAAAATTAATAGTAATTATATTTAAAAAAACCTGACAATCTAGTATACTACCACCGGATCGGAACACAGCCACACTGAGAAAGATGCGGCAAGAAAACTCAGGTGACATAATGCTAAATTGATATTAATTTTGAAGGCGGCGTACTTTGTGTTAACTAACTATTATTGTGGGTCAATTTTCTGAAATAACGATGACTTATTGGACGTGAGACATCATAATCCGCCCGTGACCATGAACTCTGCAAAGTGTTCGAAACGTCGGGGAATCAAAAATCAAATACAAACGCGATAAAATCCGTAAAGTAGTTTTATTTAAAATCTGTTAAGATTATTGATAACTTTGTATTTTTTCTATATTTATCTAATTAAATACTATGATAATACATCACATTTCATTTCAATTTGCCTCATATATGTATGTCATACGTCCTAGTGCTAGTCTCGAGCCTCCTCCACAATAGAAGGGTACTTGACCACAATAGTCAGACGGGTTGGTATAGGATTTTATTTAGATTGTTTTGCTTGCACGAATGTTATTTACATATCCAATCCCTTATTCGTCACATACCCACGGGCAAGACGGGCGCTGCAATTCATCTCATTTAATACTAAATCTACGAAAAATAAATTTTAACCAAATTTCAATCAACAAACTAGATTTAAATTCAACAATTTGAACGGTAAACTGTTCCAAATTGCATTCTAAAATCGCTAGAGATTTCTATTTTTACTTTTTGATTGAATTGATATTTGTTGATAGGAAAAACTAATTTTGAATTCATCACGATATACATTTTAAAAATATATATTTTTAAGTGTGGCAATAAAAATCACTTTCATATATTTACCCAATTCAGATTTTTTCGACGGAAACAATACTTTTTCCTGAATAATAATATAAATAATCTTATTATCCAATTAAAATAACACGGGCCAATAATATATCATCAACCCTCATTTTGCCGTCGTAGTTATAAAGCTTAGTAATAGATACCTGCTAGCCAGAACGCCAATAACGCGAGCACTTGGTACCATAAACGAAGTTCACACAAAAGTTGATATTTTCACATGTCAATTGAGTGAATTCCATAAGACACTTCTTTCTATCCTATGTTATAAATTAAGTTAAAAGTAGTATTAAGGTATAGATTAATTGTAAATCATCTAGAAGTAAGATTAGGATTAACACTAGTGTATGGACTATCGAATTAGGTTTTCAACCTGTAAATAGATAGTCCTATTATATTAAATAAATAAATAGATAATCTCTGAACATTTTACAACACAAACTTCGATTGTGGACTCTCAAGCGAAGCGTAGTCATTGTGTCATTACCACCTCTCTCCCGTCCGAAGAGTATTCTATATCCTAAAATGGGTGTTAATAGTTTGATAAAAATAAAATACAAGTAACATTAATACAACTTTTCACATGGTGACGGAATACGACATATCCATACATTCAACACATTATTTCTTCCCCGTAGCTGTTGTAGAAGAGAGCTAATAATATGCAGATAACATATGCAATTGGACTCGAGCCTTCTCCACTGTTGAAAGGAAATTGATTTATCATGCTAGTCAGACATATTTTATACCGAGTTTACCTTCTCTTACATAGATGTTATCTGCCCCTTAATGGTCTCTTCTATCTTTTAATCGTCTTTTAGAACACTATCTCCTTTACGACTCTATTCTTTAAACATCTTTAACAACCTTTTTTATGGGGGGTGTCTTACGGTCGGCGCACTCCTTGCGCCACTCTGTCCGGGGCGACAGAGGAGCGTAAGCACACCCGTAACCCTCCCCCTCGGGGAGGACATCGGTCTTTCCTCACACGGTCGGCCTCTTGACGGGTGACGGACTAATTCCCCGGTCCAGTCACCCGCGGTCTCGGCTAGGGGTCTTTAACGACCCTACCCCTTATTCGTCTTTTACTTCACTCTTGAACAAGAGAGAGGGTGGTGAATTGTATTCTTAATCCGCCACCATATTGATAAACATCACTGTAAAGAAAATTCGAGAAAACATCCTATACCGAGTTATCGACCCGACTTACCAGCATGGTAGGTCAATTTCATTCTCCCTGTGAAAGAGACTTGGGCCCAGCCGTGAGGCATATGGGCTGCAATTATAAAAACGAATAGAATTTATATATAAACAGTAATTATCAAAATCGTATTGTTATTTGAATTATCATTTCAAATTGGATTACAATCTCAACACATAAATTCTCTCCGGACTAGATTATAAGCTTTAAATCTGTTCGACACTTTACTGGATTATAACTTTATTGTTGTTTAACTATTCTATTTCAGTTTATTTAAGGATATAAATGTGATTGATAAAATGAGAACTCCTTTCTAAAAACTTCGTAAAGATATAATTTGTTAGATATCTTTTTATTGTTCTTTATTAATAAGGAAGATGGGCTGTAAAGATTAAGAAAGCTTAGTGCCTTACGAAGGATTTTGTTATAACTTTGGTTGGTATATATAATAACTTCCATTTGGGGAGTAAAATGAAGAAATGCTGCGTATGAGTATTTACTTGGCGAACAAATTAACGGACAGATAAAAATTCCGAAAGTCAACGCCACATTCTGTCACTGATTCTAGCATCAAAATAATAATAGGTATTATTTTTTTAAATATATTCAATTTCCAACCTATATTTTTTGTTAATGATTTCTGATGTTTACGCTAGTATATATATTTATATGTAATAAATAAAACTGTTTTTACGGACTTTATCGTGTTTGTATTTTATTTTTGACTAGCAACACGCCCTCGCTTCGCTTCGGTTTCAGTCGCTCTACCCACGGCGTAGTTCCCGTTCCTGTGGGAATACCGGGATAAAATATAGCCTATGTTACTCCCTGATATTATAGCTTTCCATCGGTGAAAGAATTATTGAAATCCGTTCGGTGGTTTAAGCGTGAAAGCGTTCCAAACAAACAAACACACAAACATCCTTACTTTCGCATTTATAATATTAGTATGGATTGCCCAACGTTTTGAACACTTATCCTATTACTTATTCTATTTTAGTCCGCTCGTGACTATGAATGTTGTAAAGTATTCGAAACGTCGGATAATCAATAATCAAATACAAACGCGATAAAATACGTTAAAATAGTTTTGTTTATATTTTTTTTTACAATTTACCACACATTACGGAGGAGGCTTGGGCCTAACAGTGATACAAATATTAGCTAAGAAGAAGAAGGCTGCTTGAAGACAAAGTATGAATAAGGTAAATGAGGAACATTAGGTTTGTTTTGGATACCTGAAGTCTCTGTCAACCCATCTAGGAAACAAGCGTGTTATGTAAATATATACTTCCCCTTGTGAATTCATTGATTATTCACTTATATAGATCATGGAGATCCTTTTCACAAAAGGGTTTCCCTAGAATAAAGGATTTTGCCACAATAATATCCCAGTTCATGTTTCCTCAGATTGGTCATTAAAATTCCGTTTGTACTTTCAAATTCAGCGATCTAGCTTCCTTAAATAATCTGAAACAATTTGCCGAACTGTCCCTAACTTGTTATCATAGGAGTTAAATTTTTATACCCTGGTTACATCGAGATTTAGAGAGAATTTAGAGAGAAGTCGATGTTACCAAATTTGATTTAACTATCTATAGGTATCAGCAGATATTTTCGTGTGGTGACGGAGTAAAAATACAATTCATCACCCATGTCTTACCCGTGGATGTCGTAAAAGACGACTAAGGGATATAATACCCCGCGATGGGCTGTGGGTCGCTTAGACCGGGACCAGCTGGCGGAGACAGCCATCGTTTACTCGTGGCTGTCCTCTGCCAACCAGTCGGACGGGGTGGACGGCGAGGCTGGCCGCATCCGCAGTGCGTTGACGCAGATCTGCGATGCGGCCATGCCCCGGGTACGGCGTCCGCCCCCGAGGAGGGCGGTCCACTGGTGGTCCCGGGAGCTGGCGGATCTCCGGGCCGCGTGCATTCGCGCCCGGAGGGCCTACACCCGCAGCCGGCGGCGGCAACGCGACGCGGAGCGGGAGGCCTTGCTGTATGAGGGCTACCGCAATGCGCGGTCGGCCTTCAGGCTGGCCGTCCGCTCCGCCAAGGACGTCAGTCGGCAGGAGATGCTGGACGGTCTCGATCGTGACCCCTGGGGACGCCCCTATCGCGCGGTGCTGAATAAGCTCCGCGCGCGAGGCCTTCCCCTCACCGAGACTCTCCAGCCCAGCCTTCTCACCCGGGTCGTCGAGGACCTGTTCCCGCGGCGGGCGGAACACACGCCCCCGGTCATGGCTCCACCAGACACTGACCGAGAGGCCGACGACGACAGTGTTCCGCCCATCACGGAACCCGAGATGGGAGTGGCGGTGGCGCGCATGTGCGCAAAGTCCACCGCCCCCGGGCCCGACGGTGTTCCAAACCGCGTGTTGGGCCTGGTCCTCGACCACCTGGGTCCCCGTCTCAGGGAGCTGTTCGACGCGTGTTTAGCGTCCGGACGGTTCCCTGGGTGCTGGAAGGAGGGAAGGCTGGTGCTCCTGCCGAAGCCGGGACGGTCTCCGGGGTCGCCTTCGGCCTACAGGCCTATCGTGCTGCTCGATGACACGGGCAAGCTACTGGAGAGGGTGGTAGCTGCCCGCATCGAGCGGCACCTCGTCGGCACGGGGCCCGATCTGTCGGACGCCCAGTTTGGGTTTAGGAGGGGTCGTTCGACGATCGCGGCTCTGTTGCGCCTGAGGGCCGTGGCGACTGAGGCCGTCACCGGTGGGGGAGTGCTGTTGGCGGTGTCCCTAGACATCGCCAACGCATTCAATAGTCTGCCATTCAGCTGCATCAGGGAGGCGCTCCGGTATCACGGAGTGCCAGCTTACCTGAGGCGGCTAGTGGCAGACTATTTGGTGGGGCGCAGCGTCCTCTGTACCAACCGAGCAGGGGACGTTGTGCGAACGCCCATGACGTGCGGTGTCCCACAGGGGTCGGTCCTCGGACCCACCCTGTGGAACATCGGCTACGACTGGGCGTTGCGGGGGAGCCTCCCGCCCGGGCTGGGCGTGATTTGTTACGCCGACGACACGCTCGTCACAGCCCGCGGTGGGACGCTAGAAGAGGCGGTAAGCCTGGCGACCTATGGCACCGAAGAGGTCGTCAGGCGGATCGAGGCGCTGGGGTTGAGGGTCGCCCTGGACAAGACGGAGGCCCTCTTGTTCCATGGGCGCCTTATGAGCCCTCCCATCGGCGCCTCGATCACCGTCCGATCGGTTGACATCAGCATCCGGGCCCATATGAGGTACTTGGGCCTGGTGCTCGACGGGCAATGGTGGTTCCGGGAGCATTTCCGCAGGCTCGCTCCGCGGCTCGTCGGCGCGGCGTCCGCCCTATCGTGGCTAATGCCGAACGTGGGCGGACCGAGCGCTACGTGCCGACGGCTGTACACGGGGGTCATCCGGTCGATGGCCCTGTACGGCGCACCGGTGTGGGCGGGGTCCTTGACCGTCCGACTTAGGGCCCTTCTGTGGCGACCACAGAGGGTCATGGCGGTCAGGGCCATCCGCGGATACCGCACGGTTGCGACGGAGGCAGCGTGCCTATTGGCCGGGACTCCCCCGTGGGACCTGGAGGCGGAAATGCTCGCCGAGTTGTATCGGCGGGTGTCGGGGGTGCGCGGGGAGGGCGGTGTGATCTCGTTAAGGGATCTCACCGCCTGGCGCGTCGACGCCCGCCGAGACGTCATTGCCCGTTGGGCAGTCCGGCTGGAGAGGCCTCGGTTCGGGGTGCGAACCGTGGAGGCCTTCCGGCCGGTGCTGATGCAGTGGTTGGAAAGGCGGCACGGGGTGCTCTCCTTCCGACTAGTGCAGGTGTTGACGGGGCACGGGAGCTTCGCCAAATACCTGCACAGGGTCGTAAGGAGGGAGAGTACACCGTCCTGCCACCACTGCGATTGCGACGAGGACACGGCGCGTCACACGCTCGAGGCCTGCGCGGCTTGGGCAGTGCAGCGCCGTGAACTCGTCGCAATCATCGGTGCCGACCTGACGCTGCCGGCCATCGCTAGGGCGATGGTCGACAGCGTCGGGAACTGGGACGCGGTCGCAGCCTTCTGCGAGACAGTGATCTCGCAGAAGGAGGCGGCGGATCGTCTGCGCGTGGAGCGCAGCCTCGATGAGGAGATCCGCCGCCGGCGACTGGGGCGGCGCAGGCGCAACTATCTGCGCCTCATGCCGCCCTAGCCGAGGCCGCGGGTGACGTGACCGGGGATTAGTCCGTCACCCGCCGAGAGGCCGACCGCGTGAGGAAAGACCGACGTCCTCCCCGAGGGGGGGACGTCGGTCGACGGGAGGGTACCCCGAGTAGGGGGTATTCCGTCGGGCCGACCACTGACGACAAGTAAACCTGCTCCGGTGGTCGGCCCAATGACGAAGGCGAGGTGGTTTTCGGGTGGGTTGCGGGAGTTGCGTGCTTAAGCCCCTCTGTCGCCCCGGACGGAGTGGTGCGGAGGCGCGCCGACCGCGACCCACCCAAAAAAAAAAAAAAAAAAAAAAAAAAAAAAAAAAAAAGGGATATAATACACTTATAACATCTATGCAAGAGAAGAAACACCCGGTATAAAACCCTATGCCAACACGTCTGATTAGCAGGGTATAGTACCTAGGTCAATTTCCGACAACTAAGAGATATAATATGCATATAACAACTATACAAAAGAGGGAAAACTCAAAACGAAACCCTTTATCATCCCGTCTGACCAGCATGCTATAGTAGGTCAATTGCCCTCCTTCTACGGAGGAAGCTCGAGCTCAGCACTGGGACATGACTAAGCTCATACAGCTGTGATCATGATGATGAATTATATTTATGAAGACCTTCATGAAAACAAAAGAATATTTAAAGTTAAAAATTCTAATTCATTCTGATTTAAGTACCTACATAAAAAAAAATTAATCTCTCTATTAAGGTACGAAACGTTGAAACTTTTGCCTCACGTAGATTGGATTTGCGTATACTTAATTTTCGTAAAATGTAAAATGTTTTTAAAATCAAGCGTCTTGTATACTTATATAAACAAAACCCAATTTAAGAATGCTCTGGAGAGTACTTATTGAGTAATAAAATTGTTTTTCATATTACGTTAACAAAATATGAAGGTTCTCTCTGTTCAATCCAAAACAAATGATTTTTACTACAATCAAATGATTTTTTATTAACTATATGAAGATTTCTGACTCTCAAAACACAGGTTTTATTTTATTATTGAGATAGTGTATTCCACATTAATGAAATGTTGCCATCATCATCAAGTCAGCTCATATATGTCCCACTGTTGGGCTCAAACCTCTTCCGCATAGGAAAGGAAATTGACTTACTATAACGCGCCAGTCTGACATGTTGGCTTAGAGTTACCTGTGGAATTTTTCTTCTCCTGCATAGATATTATCTAAATATGATAGCCCTTATATAATATGCACATAAGATCTGTGCAAGAGAAGGAAAACTCGAAATGAAACCATATACCAATATGTCTGACCAGCACGGTATAGTAGGTTAAATTCCCTCCCATTGTGGAGGAGGCCCGAGCCGAACAGTGGGACGTATTTGGGCTGCGATGATGATGATGATGATAGCCCCTAGTTGTCTTTTACAACACCCACGGGCAAGCTAAGAAGTGATAAACTCTATGCTTTCTCCATCACTACACAGAAAACAAAAAACAAATCAGTCATATGTACTAATTTATAAATAACTAGCTGACCCAACAGAAGTAGTTCTGTTCAAATAAAATAAAAGGAATTTTTGCTATCGACAGGAGCGCCACCTACTCTGTCCAATTGTGAATTTAAACCATTCTCGAATCCCCTTGAACACATCAAGGGCATTCGAGAACTAAGAAGAGGAAGAAAGAGCACAAAAAATTTCATCAACATCAGTCCAGCCGTTTAGGAGGAGTTCAGTGACATACACACGTACACAAGAAATATATAGGTAAATAAAAATATTTCCAAGTATGATTCTATGTTACCATCATCCTTTTCTTACACCAATTACTTGGGTTCAACGCTATTTATACTCCTGACATGATTAGTTTTAATAAATAAAATGAGAACAGACATAAAAGTTTGCATCGGCCGGGAATCGAACCCGGGCCGCCCGCGTGGCAGGCGAGCATTCTACCACTGAACCACCGATGCTTCGCACTGTACGAGTTATATTACATATTACATTTGAATACAATATTTAATTATAAATATGAAGAAATCAAATGTGTTATGTAAACTTATAATCGTAAGAATTACGTAAACACGAAGATTCATAAAGAAAATAATAATACAAAATGATGTTTTTACATAATTTAATAAGCATCGGTGGTTCAGTGGTAGAATGCTCGCCTGCCACGCGGGCGGCCCGGGTTCGATTCCCGGCCGATGCAATGCTCTTTTTTTACTTTGTATTTCTATTTTGCATTAGGTTTTCACGTACTTAAAAAAGTTTTCAGGTACTTCAAAGAATGCTCTAGTGTCCACTTCTCAGTTTACTGGCTTCTACGGTGAAATATTGGCTTCCTAAGTAGAGATAGAGCTACAACCGCCACCCTTCGTTGCTGGGTTATAAGCAGTTGGTGTTAGAAACTACTAAGTTTTCAAGGAGAGTGCTCCTAGTCATTTGCCTAGATTGAGGTTAAATTATATTCTTAACACCTGTTCCTACACGGGCATATTTAGATATATTTATTTAAAAAAAATAGAATTTAAGTCTTCAGAAAACAAATTAAAAGTGATAAAATACACAAATTGATTTGCATCTCAAAGGACAGAGCAGTCCAGACTCAGAACAACAATCTGTACGTAGATACGTAATGGCACGTTAATTACGTAACCACCGCCACACCTGTGCAATCATATTGAGTCACTATCATAATTAAGAACATAGTCTTAACAATCACACAATTTCTCAAATAATTAAGTGTATTCATACAGATACCATTCCAGTTAGGTAGATCCAATTCCAGTTAGATAGATCCAATTTCGAGAAAGAGATCAGCCGACGAATCCAACTCGGTTGGGCAGCGTTCGGGAAACTTAAGAGGATCTTCTCGTCCAGCATACCTCAGTGTCTGAAAATACAGGTCTACGACCAATGTATGTTACCAGTGATGACTTACAGCACGGAAACGTGGTCCCTAAATGTAGGCCTCATAACAAGGCTCAGTCACTCAGCGTGCTATGGAGTGGGCTATGCTCGGGATTTCTCTGCGAGATAGAATCCGGAATGTGGACATCCGCAGAAGAACGGGTGTAACCGACACAGCACGAAGAATTAGCACACTGAAGTGGCAATGGGCAGGCCACGTCGCTCGCCGAACCGACAACCGCTGGGGAAGAAAGAGTGGCGACCTGGAGTAGCGACCACGTATCGGACGACGCAGTGTAGGACTGCCCCCTACTAGGTGGACCGATGACCTGGTGAAAGTTACTGGGCGTCGTTGGATGCAGGCGACACAGGACCGCACACGGAAAACAGTTTATTATATACGAGTATTATACCTTATCCATCTCTGTCTGATAAGCTTACAAATATGCCATCACATCTATCCAGGGAAGCTTGCCCAATATTGTGAAGGTAGAATCCGTAAAGCGATTCATTTTATCTAATAGGGTCATTTGTTTTAGGGCCCTTTTTAAAATCCATTTCATTGCACACTTTTTTTTAGATTAAATTTTTCGAGGGGCATTGTATTTAAATGCAAGTGAAAATGAATATACAGATTGAATTGTCTCACAAATTTGGTACATAATTGGAAGTAAATTGATCTACTGCTACTATGCCATGCTGATACTCATCTTTAAGTCTTGGACGAAAAGAAGAGACGATAAATTGTATTCGTGCTTCCTCACTACATAGAAAATACCATAATATTTAAAGCTTAATGATTACTACCTTTAACAAGCGGATTGGTAATCACAGATGATATAAATATATTACCCCAGAGATTACTGTTATTCATTCTCCTAGGGATCTCTTAGCCAGTTTTAGGACTCCTATGAGAAAGTAGGAGTTTGCGTACCCGTTAAAGTCGCAAAAAGCGACTGAGACTCTTACCAGAAGAGTGCCCAGTAGCTCTCTTCAAATCATTTATTTGTATAAACTTACGTGTTGTAAATTTTTACATTTCACCTTAAATAAATTCAAATATCTATCCCCGAATGTGAATACGACCGCACTAAGAAGATTCGTCAACACTTAAACATTATGACTGAACCCACAAACGGCAACTGATCACGAGTTAACCATTAGAGCCGCCACAATTCTCGTCAACCACATTGAAGAGAAGAGAGAGAGCCGCTCTTCATAGCTACCGCAAGCAGACCTTTTAGTGTCCATGATCAATAATACCGTTTGCTACTAAAACACATCACAAACAAAATAACAAAATTCGTTTGACAAAACACGCTACATTTTACTATTAAAGTAATAATAACATAAACGCTTTACAATTACAGTAGTAAAATATAAACATGTGTGTAATCATCATTTTCATAATTTCAGCTCATAATACGTCCCACTGTTGGGTTCGAGCTTCCTCCACATCAGGAGGGAAATTAACCCACTATACATATCACCCGGGATGAATTTGGACTACCATATCCATAAAAATAGACATAAACAATATAAATATCTGAAAAGAACTGAAAAAAAAAGTAATGCATCGGCCGGGAATCGAACCCGGGCCGCCCGCGTGGCAGGCGAGCATTCTACCACTGAACCACCGATGCTCCATGTCGTGTTTATAATTGTATAGATAACTTAAGTAAATGTAAGTCTTTATTACATCAACGCCTTATTATGTAACTGCAAAACATGATGACTCCTTTGAAAAGAATGGAGGTTCTAACAGCATGTTTAAATAGTTTTCTTTTCTATAATAATTGCTTAAGCATCGGTGGTTCAGTGGTAGAATGCTCGCCTGCCACGCGGGCGGCCCGGGTTCGATTCCCGGCCGATGCAAGATCCTTTTTGTAATAATAATTTTATAGTTTTTACCATCCACTTATCATAATATTTTTCCTCGTTTTCCCTTTTATAAATTCATTGTGTACTTCACAAGCATGTGGATAATAATCCTATAATATTTAGAGTTAATTGAATGAATAATCGTCCGTGTGGTGACGGAATAAGAATACAATTCACCACTCCCTATATTGGCCACCTTTGGAAGTCGTAAATGACGACCAAGGGATATAGTACGCATATAACATCTATGCAAGAAGAAGGAAAACTGGAAGTGAAACCCTATACCAAACTGTCTGATCAGCATGTCAATTTCCCCCCTATTGTGGAGGAGGCTCGAGCCCAGCAGTGTGACGTATACGAACTGAGATGAAGATGATGATCATTGTTGATTGAATAGTTTACGTTTAATAGAGAGGCCTCCATAAACGTTGTTGCCATAGCAACTCTCGTCATAACAAGTTCTATTTAAATCGTCTCATATAAGTCCATGAAAGTACTACTCGGGCTCACACCTCCTCTTCAATAAAAGGGAAATTGACGTACTACAACGCGCTGGTCAGACATGTTGAAGGATTTTACGTCACGTTTTCCTCCTCTTGCATCGATGTTACCTGCATATCATATTCCTTAGTCGTCCCGTGGTGACCACTTGAAAACCTAAGGGTTGTCGGTTCAGCGAGTAATGTGGCCTGCCTATTGCCATTTCAAAGTGCTAATTCTTTAGGTTATGTCGTTTACACCCGTTCTACCACGGATTTCTGTATTCAAGATTTAAACACGTAGAGATATACCGAGCATAGCCCTCTTCATGGCACGTTGAGCAACTTTAGACCTTTTTATGAGGCATACATTTAGAAACCACGTTTCAGTGCCGTATGTCATCGCTGATAACACACACTGTCTATAAACCTTTGTTTTCAAAGGATATGGATATAGTATCTAAGCAAGTGAAGCAATATTCGAAATAAAACCCTATCGTCATCATTTCCTCATCATACACGTCCCATTTTTTGATTCATTTCAAGTTTGCCTTCTCTAGCATAGATGTTATATACAAATTTAATCCCTCAGCCCATGGGCAAGAAAGGAGGTCGTGTATTGTATTCTTACTCCGTTACCACACGGAGTAAATCCCTATACCAACCCGAATGACCAGGGTGGTATAATAGGTCGATTTCTCTACTCTTCTGCCCGACAGTGGAATACATATGAGCCGAAATGATGATAAAACATAACGAAAATCATTTTTGAACTTTAAATAAATTTAAGCTTATTTTAAAAACTTGTAATGAATTCACAAAGGCAATTTTTCGCTCTGCTTCAATTTACAAAATGTAAAACTTACTTACCCCAAAGATTTTAGCCCTAAAAGCATTGACATTAAAACTTCTAATAATGCAAAGACTTTTTTATTTCAGGCTTTTACAATTGCTGTAAAACGAGAAGCCGACAGTACGAAAAAGAGGTCAAAACATATTTTTCGATGCTAAGGAAGGTATTCCATATATTCACCAGCCTATCGAATGGCAGCCATACCATCTCGTGTAGACCTCACGCGGTGACAAATCAGCAGCGGGCCGGTCCGCCCGGGGCAGTACCACACTCTCGCAGAAAATCGACGTCTGAGTAGTAGCGATTTGTTACTGCGCTTCGTTCGGTGAGCGAGAGAGCCGGAAGCCCAATTTTCTGAGGGTGTTTGCGTGTGGAGGGTTTTGGTGGTGCCCTTGGTATCACCGAGCCTCAATGCACGCATTCACACTCCCTTCAATTTCTTCGCGGTAGGCAGCGGCCTTGTAGAGGTCCATGAGCGGCAGCAACACTTACCATCAGGTGTACTGTTTGCTCGTTTGCCACCGCTTGCAATAAAAATAAAAAAAAAAGAAAAGCTGACCTAACTAAACCATATTTTGGTTTATTTCTGCTACTGTTCGAATCAAACAAGATCATTAATTACCAATAGTCCATATACGTCCCATTGCTGGCCTTGGGCTCCATTATAGGAAGAAAATTGACCTACGCTGAAGCTGTCCAATCGTGTTGGCATTGGATTTCCTTTCGAGTTTTCCTTCTCTTGCATAGATGTTATATGCATATTATACCATTTAGTCGTCTTTTACGACGCCTACAGGCAAGAAAGGGGATGGTGAATTGTATTCTTACTTCGTGACCACGCTGAAAAACTACTCTTTATTATCATAATTTATGTCGGCAATCACGATTGAGATAACAATTGCTTAATAATACCGAGCCTAATGTACACTTCGCGGTTTCATGAAATGCGTCCATAATTTATACAGTGAAATGGCTATAATTCAAAATTTCTATGAAAGCTTTATTTACTGACAATAATCAAACTTAGATATGACTTTACTAACAAATTGTTACTTTGGATACCCTTTCAACATATAAATTTATAGTCAACTAGCAATTCGCCCTCGCTTCGCTTCGGATTCAGTCGCCTTACGCGCGTAGTTCCCGTTCCCGTGGGAATACCGGAATAAAATATAGCCTATGTTACTCCCTGATATTATAGCTTTCCAATGGTGAAAGAATTTTTAAAATCGGTCCAGTACTTTTTGAGTTTATTCGTTACATACAAAAATACAAATCTTTCCTCTTTATAATATTAGTGTAGATAGTGTAGACTAGCAACCCGTCTTCGCTTCGCTTCGGTTTTAGTCGCCTTACCCGCGCAGTTGTTGTTCCTGTGGGAATACCGGGATAAAATATAGCCTATGTTACTCCCTGATATTATAGCTTGCCATTGGTAAAAGAATTTTTGAAATCGATTCGGTGGTTTAAGCGTGAAAGCGTAACAAACAAATAAACAAACAAACAAACTTACTTTCGCATTTATAATATTAAGTAAGGAAGTAAGGATGTTACTCCCTGATATTATAGCTTTCCATTGGTGAAAAAATTTTTGAAATCGGTTCGGCGGTTTAAGCGTGAAAGCGTAACAAACAAACAAGCTTACTTTCGCATTTATAATATTAGTAAGGATTATGTAGCTAGCGCGCTAGCTTTTTTTTATGGACAGGCTTCTCATACCTCGCTCAAACCGTCCGACACAGCGTGCAACCCCAAAACCTACACGAGCCCGAACTTCGATGACATCTAACACGCTAGCTGTAATATTAAAGTGCACTAAAGAAACAATTCTTTGTGTCGCAAGGGACTTTATGGTTCATTTCCGTGTGGCCGATTGCAGATACATGCAATCGATCGCGTGCGACTGACGCTTGGGCTGATACGATAATAGGGTAGTTAAAGTATAAAAATGTATGGCACAGCTATCTTCATTTGTCCTATGCGTCTGTCACATACCTTGGAAACGCGCCAGATATTTCATACTTTGACTATCGGAGCATACGATGAATCGCATGCGACTGCGATCGGCGGGATGCACGGAAATGAACCTTAACAAACATACTTTGCAAATTACTTCACGCTAAGAAAAATCGTATTTGGATTGCACAAAGAATTCTCTCGTCTTTGAGATTCCAATCCACTCGGTACGAATACTCGGTACTTAGTTGACTACAACAGACAAGTTGTTGTCTCAAGTTTAGTGATGTTTTTGATATTTTTGGTGAGGATTTCATCTCTTAGCCTACGACCTGTATCTATTACATTTCTAGATGAACAAGCTAAAATAATTCTAGTTCTAATTCAATTGATAATACTTTAGAATACCGAGTATAATGGGTTCATATTTATATATCTATTTTTTTTTCGTATAATGACGGAAAAAGAATACAATTCACCACGGTCTTTCCTCCTCCAGGTTTTTTTTAAAAGACGACTAAGAGTTATGTTCTGCTATGCCGCCCTAGCCGAGGCCGCGGGTGACGTGACCGGGTAATTAGTCCGTCACCCGCCGAGAGGCCGACCGCGTGAGGAAAGACCGATGTCCTCCCTGAGGAGGGGACGTCGGTCGATGGGAGGTTACCACGCTGGGGGTTATTCCGTCGAGCCGACCACTGATAACAAGTAACCCTGCTCCGGTGGTCGGTCCAACGACGAACGCGACGTGGTGTTCGGGTGGGTTGCGGGTGTGCGTGCTTACGCCCCTCTGTCGCCCCGGACGGAGTGATGCGAGGAGGGTGCCGACCGCAACCCACCTCAAAAAAAAAAAATAGTTATGCTCTGCTGACAAAATCTATGCAAGAAATGGGTAATTTGACACAACTCTATACCAACACGTTTGACCAGCACGGTTTAGCAGATAGGATAATTTCCCTCCCACTGTGGAGCAAGCTCGAGTCCAAAAGTGGGACGTATATGAGCTCAGATGAATATTTAATGTAGATTAAAAGCAATGATGTTTTACGTTTAGATTTATATTTTATTCACAGTTAGCAAATGTCCCATGGGTAACGAAAGTCTCTCCACAGTAAGAGAGAAACTTAGTCGCCTACATGGTGGATAAACAGGTTTACATAGATTTGCATTCTTTTTCGAGATTGCTATTCAGTAATGTTAATAACTTAGGTTCCTTAGTCGTCTGAAACGACATTCTTGGGAAACGAATTGATAGTACTCCATTATATTCTTATTCAGTTAGCGTACGAAATTTTTGCTTTTAAATCATATGTTCTCTACATACACATATTAATTTTCAAATAATTGTTGATTTTTTATGAAATATCTTCCATAAAATCCTATCAAATTTAATATTCGATACCCTATTTGTAGAATATTTACAAATATAATGACGAAAAATAAATAACGGTTTTAAAATTAACGTTTCTATTAAAAACTTAACTTATTTTCACGCTTATAGGTTTTAGAAACATTTAGGAACATATGTTTAGCAAAATGTATAAGTATTCCCATGCTAGGTTACAGTTATATGCGTAATAAATCCACTATTAATGGTGCGTATAAATCACCCGTGTGCCAATATATAAATATCATTCAAGTCTTATTCACGAAACAAACGCTTAAAGAAATGAAACGTATCACAAAGTTTGACAGGCTTTCGTTTACTTTTTATTAGCATTCCACTTAGTTTGAACAATAATAAATTTAAATATAAATGTGCACTCCAAAGAAAAGTAACTAACATTGTTTTGAGGCTCAACTTCATGATATTAATCATAACAAAACTCAAAGAGTGGCCATATCTGAAAAGTTGCCAGTTTCCGGCATTTTATTCTGCCTGAACTTTGTATCTAAAATTAAATTCAACTAAAAACATAAACGTGAAAATACGAGCCAAGTTCAATATTATAATGATGATGTGGATCTTGACTTCACCGATATTAGATCTAAATGGGTGCCAAGTTCTGGAGACAATCTTGATATTTATTTATTAGAAGAACGTATAGTTAAATTCTTAGCTAAATTTAAGACACAATTTCTGGTTTATTTATCTACTAATTTTTTTTTATTTATAAATATGACTATTGTTTCAAAATACATTAATTAATTAGGTAGTTAAGGTTTTTTTTATTATTACTGAAATTCATAAATTGGTTTTACTCTATTTTTAGTATGCATTTACGAAGGCACTAATATGCATATAAAATCTATGCAAGAGAAGGCAAACTCTAAACAAAACCATCAAAACCAACCATGCCAATACGTGTGAGAAGCGTTATATAAGTAGATAATTTTCCCTCCCATAATGGAAGAGGCCCAAACCCAACACTTGGACGTATATGAGCTGAAATGATGATTTAAAATACATAAATTTCTTCAAATATTAAGCAAACGTTTTATATAAACATCAGAAGTTGCAAAGGGTGGCTATAAATAAATTATTATCAAGAAGATCATCGGTTTCTCGGTTTTGAGCACTAATAAATTCCCTGTTGAATAATTATGTCCGCTTTGAATAGGCATAGAAATTGTTCTGAATAGACTAGATTATTTATTAATCTCTCCTATAAAGAGCATTGTTCGATAATGCTATTCATAGCCGGATATTTGTTAAATGATATCTGTTTGAATAAGTATCTTATGTTGGTTTTCACGAACGACCACTTCAGTTGAGGCGACACGGTCGGGGACTTTACAAACATAATTAACGGACACAAATTACATCCAGACTTAGAAAAACAATTCGAGATTCGCACAAAGTGTGGTCCTGCGTGGGGTTCGAACTTATGACACTGGCGCGGTAAGGCTGTATCTTAACCACTATGCCATCTGTGCAGTCGACTCAATATAAATGACACATAACAATAATGTATTAAAATTTTATAATCGCCTTAAATAAAATATATAAAGCTGAAGAGTTTGTTTGTTTGTACGCGCTAATCTCAGGAACTACTGGTCCGATTTGAAAAATTCTTTTAGTGTTAGATAGCCCATTTATCGAGGAAGGTTATAAGCTATATATTATCACGCTAAGACCAATAGGAGTGGAGCACCAATGAAGAATGTTTCAAAATCGGGGTTTTTTTAGTTTTGAGAGCTTCTGCTCCGTAAACGGTAAAATTTTCGCAAAAGTCATATGTGACAGCATTGTATTTGTGTCAGCGTTTACTGTCAAACTCTATTATTTAAAAATATTTTCACCTAGGGAACGTTGTGGAATGAATGTAGATGTAGTGACAAGGAATGAGAAAGGTATGTTAAGTTGGTTCGGTCATGTAGAGAGAATGAATGAAAGGAGACTAACAAGGAGAATTTATAAGGCGAATGTGAACGGAAGTGTTGGAAGGGGAAGACCGAGGCGGACGTTCCACAATCAAATCGGGGACGTTCTTAAGAAAGGCCAGGTTAGGAGTACCCTGAATCGAAGAACATGTATGAGGAGATTAATGAATGTGGAAGAGGCAAAAGTGGTATGTCAAGATCGTAGGAAGTGGAAGGAAGTGGTCTCTGCCTTTTTCTTTTTTTTTTTTAAGGGTTAGCTATGATAAGCGCACGCGCGGTCCTGTCCGTCCGGGGCGATGAAAGGACGGCGCGCGGGCCCATAACCCACCCGTACCCACGTCACCTCGTTGTTGGGCCGACCACCGGAGTAGATGTGACTTGTCATCAGTGGTCGGCCCGACGGAATACCCTTTCGGGTAACCTCACCTCTCAACGTACTGGGACGTCGGTCGCCATCGCGCGGTTAGCCACTCTACGGGTGACGGACAATTCCCCAGTCCGATCACCCGCGGCCTCGGCTAGGGCAGCATTAGGCGCAGATACTCGCGCCTGCGCCGCCCAAGTCGCCGACGGCGGAACGTGTCGCCGAATAAGAGCTCTACTCGCACACGATCCGCCGCCTCCTTCCGTGAGATTACGGCCTCACGGAAGGCGGTGACCGCGTTCCAGTTCCTGACGCTGTCGAGCATCTCCCTGGCGATGGTCGGCAGCGCCAGGTCGGCACCGATAATAGCGACGAGTTCACGGCGCTCCCGCTCCCATGCAGCACACTCCTCGAGCGTGTGCTGCGCCGTGTCCTCATCGCAACTGTTGTGGTGGCAGGACGGTGTGCTCTCCCTCCTGACAATCTTGTGCAGGTACTTCCCAAAACACCCGTGCCCCGTAAGCACCTGCACCAGTCGGAAGGAAAGCACCCCGTGCGTCCGCTCCAACCACTCCATCAGCACCGGCCGGAAGGCCTCGACGGTCCTGACACCGTACCGAGGACTCTCCAGCCGGACTGCCCAACGGGCAATGACTCCTCGGCGGGCGTCGACCCGCCAGGCGGTGGTCTCCTGCAGTGAGACCATGCCGCCGCGGGCGTGCGTCTCCGACACCCGCCGATAAATGTCGGCGAGCATCTCCGCCTCCAGGTCCCACGGGGGAGTTCCGGCCAGGAGGCACGCTGCCTCCGTCGACACCGTGCGGTAACCGCGTATGGCCCTGACCGCCATGACCCTCTGTGGTCGCCTCAAGAGGGCCCTCAGCCGGACGGTCAGGGACCCCGCCCACACCGGTGCGCCGTACAGAGCCATCGACCGGATCACTCCCGTGTAGAACTGTCGGCACGTAGAGCTGGGTCCGCCCACATTCGGTATCAGCCGCGAAAGGGCGGACGCCGCGCCGACAAGCCGGGGAACAAGTCGATGGAGATGCTCCCGGAACCAAAAATGCCCGTCGAGCACCAGGCCCAAGTACTTCATGTGGGCCTGCATGCTGATGGTGACCGAATTCACGGTGATCGAAGCGCCAACGTGAGACCCGGCGGTACGGAGGCCATGGAACAAAAGGGCCTCCGTCTTTTCCAGGGCTACCCTCAACCCCAGCGCTTCGATCCGCCTGACAATCTCCTCGGTGCCGAGAGTTGCCAGGCGTGCCGCCTCCTCTTGCGTCCCACCCCGGGCTGTGACGAGTGTATCGTCGGCGTAGCAAATTACGCCCAGCCCGGGTGGGAGGCTCCCCTCAACGCCCAGTCGTAGCCGATGTTCCACAGGGTCGGACCCAGAACCGACCCCTGCGGGACACCGCACGTCATGGGCGTTCGCACAACATCCCCTACTCGGTCAACGTAGAGGACGCTGCGCCCCTCCAAGTAGTCTGCCACCAGCCGCCTGAGGTACACGGGCACCCCGTGATATCTCAGCTCCCTGATGCAGCTGAGTGGCAGACTGTTGAAGGCGTTGGCGATGTCCAGGGACACCGCCAACAGGACTCCTCCGCCGGTGACGGCCTCCGCTACCACGGCCTTCAGGCGCAGCAGGGCCGCGATCGTCGAACGCCCTCGCCGAAAACCAAACTGGGCGTCCGACAAATCGGGCCCGACCCCGACGAGGTGCCGCTCGATGCGGGCAGCCAACACCCTCTCCAGCAGCTTGCCCGCATCATCGAGCAGCACGATGGGCTTATAGGCCGAGGCCGACTCGGGAGACCGTCCCGGCTTCGGCAGGAGAACCAGCCTCCCCTCTTTCCAGCACCCAGGGAACTGCCCGGACGTCAAACAAGCGTCGTCCCCTGAGGCGTGGTCCCAGGTGCTCGAGGACCAGGGCCAGCACACGGTTTGGAATACCGTCGGGCCCGGGGGTGGTGGATTTGACTCGCATACGCGCCACCACCACCTCCATTTCCGGCTCCGTGATGGGCGGAGCACTTTCATCGTCGACCTCCCGGTCACTGTCCGGCAAAGCCATGACCGGGGGCGTGTGCTCCGCCCGCTGTGGAAAGAGGTCCTCGACAACTCTGGTGAGGAGGCTGGGCTGGAGAGTTTCGGTGAGGGGGGGGCCCGCCCGCGGCGCTTGTTCAGCGCCGCGAGGTAGGGACGACCCCAGGGGTCACGCTCGAGACTGTCCAGCATCTCCCGCCGACTAACGTCCTTGGCGGTACGGATGGCCAGCCGGAAGGCTGACCGCGCACTGCGGTAAGCCTCGTACAGCTGGCCCTCCCGCTCAGCGTCACGGTGGCGCGCTCGGCTGCGGGTGTAAGCCCTCCGGGCACGTATGCACGCGGCCCGAAGGTCCGCCAATTCTCGGGACCACCAGGGGACCGCAACTTTCGGGGGCAGACGCCGCACACAGGGCATGGCCGCATCGCAGATCTGCGTTAACGCACAGCGGATGCGGCCAGCCTCGGCATCCACCCCGTCCACCTGTGGCGGTGAGGACAGCCACGATTGAACGATGGCTGCCTCCGCCAACAGGTCCCGATCCAATCGACCCACAGCCCACCGCGGAAACGCGGGAGCTCCGTCTGCCGTGTGACCCCTGCTGGGCTGCAGGAGGGTCCGGGAGACCTCTATCCGGATGTATCGGTGGTCGGATAGGGTCTCAACCTCCTCCTGGACGCACCAGCTCCTCACACGTGCTGCGACATTAGGGCTAGCGAACGACAAGTCCACTATCGACCCGCCCTGCTGCCGCACGCACGTTTGCACCGATCCCCTGTTCAGCAAACAGAGGCCCAGTGTCGCCGCCCACTCTTCGACCGCCCGCCCGCGGTCATTCGTCCTGGGGGACCCCCACGCCGTGGACTTGGCATCGTAGTCCCCCAGAAAGAAGACTTGACACGGTGCCAGTCACCGTATCGAGGCCCCCAGGATGGTGAGGAAGGCCCCGAAATCCGTCGCGCTCCTGTTAGGGGAGAAGTAAACACCAAATAGCGTAACGTCTCCCCATTCCGCCATGACATACCCATCGCCCCTGTCCTTGAGCAACAAGGGCGGGGAATGCCACGACGTGGAGGCCACGATTGCCACAGAGCCGTCACTGCTGCCCAGCCAATTGGGCCGGTCAGGCACCACGTACGGCTCCGCGGCTACGGCTGCACCGATCAACCACTCCGCCATGGCTTGCAGGAAAACGTCCTGTGCCTCGGCGGCGTGGTTGAGGTTGGCCTGCAGGAGGTGGTAAGATTCGGCCGCCATTAGTGGGCCGTATCCATCACCTCCTCCACGCTGGCAGGCGATCGGGTCGCGCTAGGGGTGGGAGCGGCCGGGGTCGTCGGGCCGCTCCGAAGTGGTCTCTGCCTACCCCTATGGGAAAGAGGCGTGATTATATGTATGTATGTATTTTCACCTTTTAGGTAAACCACGTCGCTGCTTTAAATTAGCGTTAGCCCAAAGCAACTATAATGTATTTAAAATTCCAATTCTTAAATATTGATTTACCACTGTTGCGGCCGGGTCTTCTCCACGATAGGAGGAAAATTCCCTACTATACTACGCTAGTCAGACGTGTTGGTTTATTGGGTGAGTGGGTTTTATTTCGAGTTTTATGCATATTGTATGTCTTAGTTGTCTTTTAAGACACCTACGGGCAAGAAAGCCAGGGGTAATATACTTACCCTTTTTTCGTTGGGGTGGGCTACGGTCAGCGCACCCGCTGCCTGGCTTCGTCCGGGGCGACAGAGGGGTGGTGCGGCGCGCGGCCCCATAACCCACCCGTGGCACGTCGCCTTCGTCGTTGGGCCGACCACTGGTGCAGGGTGCCTTGTCGTCAGTGGTCGGCCCGACGGAATACCCCTGAGGAGTACCCTCTCCTCGACCGACGTCTCCCCCTCGGAGACGTCGGTAGAATATCCTTACCCTGGCACCACACGAGTAAACTAATACCACCTTCCAGATTCACTTCCTATATCATACACGGCATACAAAATATTGTAAACGAATTTTAGTTTCATTGCGGTCGGATAGTTTTATTTCACATAAATTCGGTTTCTAACTAAAAGCTCTGCTATATATTTTTAAGCACAAAAACGTTCCGAACATATGGTTCCTCCACTATCTCTTTGATTTACATAAGTGCTGTTTGCTTTGCGTTTTAGGGACTGGTTTAGTCAGGGACGCTTATTGTTACGAGTTTTCAGTTTTGAATTTATCTTGGATATAAATGGCAAGTTTCAGATATAGAATTAAAAACACATTCGAAAGCATCATCTGGTCGTAAATTATATGCTAACTTTGAATGTTTCACATGTATTTTCTTGCATTATATTATTCTTTTTCTTATTTCCTGTTTATTATTTCCATAATCCTTACTAATATTATAAATGCGAAAGTAAGTTTGTTTCCTTGTTTGTTACGCTTTCACACTTAAACCACCGAATCGATTTCAAAAATTCATTCGCCAATGGAAAGCTATAACAGGGAGTAACGTAGGCTATATTTTATGTCGGTATTCCCACAGGAACAGGAACTACGCGGGTAAGACGACTAAAACCGAAGCGAAGCGAGGGCATGTTGCTAGTATTATTATATTTCCTGTTTATTTATATATCTTATCTCACGGGGAATTTTACAAACATTCAATTAATCGACACAAATTTCGAGAGATGTATAAAGAACTATCCTGCATGGATATCATACCCATTAGATTCCGATGGAAGGTGGCTACTTAAATTACGCCATTTACGTAGTTATTTACTACATGATATTATCTAATTCTTACACAATATAAGTAACTTGTCTTATTTCACGGACATATTTTCTTTATTTATTACAGGAATTTATTATAGAAGACGGGCGAGTAACGGAGTTCAGCAGATTACATCAGTACGGGAGAAGAAAATTGAAATAAAATCCTATGTCCAATCTATTTGTGAGACAAATACGGTTAACTCAAATATCCCTTCATTGTATAGGGAATCCTTTACCCAACATTGAGACAAAAATTGACTAAAAACTAAAAGGAATAATAGAACTCAAAACGCCAGTCCGAAGATATGTGTAAATGTAAATTCATGTAGTAAATTTGAATATATTACAGTCAAAGTATATAGTATAAATTCATGATTTACTGGCTCATTTAGTATCAATAGACGTAAGAACCTACTTATATACCTACTTATATATTGCGAGAGTTTTAAAAAAAATTCACAACTGAACCTGTCTTATTTGGTAGACTATGTCCTGGGCCAACCCTTCCGGGTGAATCGATGAGCGGTGTGCGACCCCATGACCTACCGTATTCGCTCCTATTGCTATTGGGCCAACCACTGGTACCGACTCCTTAGCATACGATCGACGATCTCAGCTAGGGCGGCTTCAGGCGCAGGTCCTCACGCTCGCGCCGCCCAACGCGCCGATGACAGAGCACGTCTTGGTAGAGGAATTCCTCCCGCACCCGCTCTGCCGTCTCCTTCTGCGTCGTCTCAGTTTCTGACGCTATTAAGCATCGTTCAGGCGATGAACTGAACCTGCTTGACGTAATTTCTTTTTCGGAGATATAATGATTAACCAGACGGCAATATATGGAATTGTTGTTTGCAGGTCTTTTATTCTTCTAGTACTACAAGAAGTAAAATACATTTTTACAACTAGGTACGTCTTTACAGGATAGCATTTGTGATCCATTATATGAAAGTAGCAAATGGTTTGGTTACTATTGTTGAAGAAAATTTGACGAGTCGACTGGTCGGACTGCCATCCACGTTTTATATTTTTTTGCGCTACGTTTTATACGCTTTAACAGCTAGAAAGAATCGCTATCGTGTCGCTAGTCCAATTAGAGTGTGGTTGACTTCCAGACAAAAGCGTACAACTTTTAAATAGTCAATTCTGGTGAATTGACTATTAGAATTGACTATCCCTGGATTATAGATGACAAAAGAAATGTGGAAAATAAATGCTATATTATAATTAAATGCATATACATATTTTGAAAAACGACGACATGGATTAAATTCAGGCTGATATTAGAATTTATAATAATAATAATATTGTTTATTCAGTGACTAAGACACAAACGGTTAGTAAGACTTACATCTATGTTTGTAATAGAATTAAATAGTCAATAATAATACAATTTATTTATTTATTTATTTAAGACAACACCCTGCACTAAGGAAATAATCCTTATATTGCGGGGGACTTTACAAACATATAATTAACGGACACAAATTACATCCAGACTCAGAACAACACTTTGTGGATCGCACAAAGTGATCTCCCGCGTGGGATTCGAACCCCCGACACTGGCGCTGTAGGTCGCTATCTTAACCACTACGCCATCTGTGCAGTCAAATTAAATACATATTAAACCACATACGATGCCAGTTGCGGGTGGTGACGGAGTAAGAATAAAGTTCACCACCTTCTTTCTAGCCCGATTAAATATGCATATAACATCTATGCAAGAGAAGAAAACTCTAAATAGAAGCCTATACAATCACGTCAGACCAACTTGGTATTGGTCGATTTCCTTCCGATTGTGTAGGAGGCCTAATAGCAGGACGTATTCTAGCTGTGCTGATGATATGAATTACTGCCGCACAATCCGTGAGATAAAGAGTAGCATCGACCCAAATACATGCAGTCTAGTATGCACGATGTCATATTCAGGATACTGTTAGCACCCTGCATGCATTATTGCAGCACCCTGAACGCATTATTATATTAAACACGACGGGTACTATATGATCTTTTCTATATAGTCTTGCCCACAGGCTGTAAAACTTTATAGTAAAAACGAAATAATATAATTTTAATATCAGATAACAGAATGTGCAAACCTGCGAGCCAGCATATTCGCTAGAACCGACAACGTCCTCCGCTTTCGTTCAATATCCTCATCGTTAAAATTAGACGTCAATATATTTAAACTTAAATGTTCTTTGTAAAAGCATACCGTTAAGGGTATAGGTTAGGTTAGGGTACAAATTTAGAATCCCAAAGTAGAAGTACAGTCCAAAAAACCATTGATTACATTGTAAACTAGCAACCCGCCCTCGCTTCGCTTCGGTTTTAGTCGTTATACCCGCGTAGTTCCCGTTCCCGTGGGAATACCAGGATAAAATATAGCCTAGTTTACGCCCTGATATTATAGCTTTCCATTGGTGAAAGAATTTTGAAATCGGTCCAGCTGTTTTGAAGATTACCCGAAACAAACAGACAGACAGACAGACAAAAATTTTTTAAACTGTATTTTAGGCATAGGTGTCGTGCAAATAACCGCGTGAGCATGAAAAAAGCCTATTATTTTGACATTACAAACAGACACTCCAATTTTATTTATTGGTATAGATAAAACTACTTTACGAGCCTTATCGTGGGCGGACTCCGCCCGTGACCATGAACGCTGTAAAGTGTTTGGGCAATCAAAAATCAAATACAAACGTGATAAAACCCGTAAAATAGTTTTATTTACAGTGTGTAATACTCCTTCCGTGTGGTGACGGAGTAAGAATACAATTCACCACCCCCTATCTTACCCGTGGGTGATCGTACGAGACGACTAAGGGATATAAAACGCATATAACATCTATGCGAGAGAAGGAAAACTCGAAATAAAACCCTATACCAACACGTCTGACCAGCGTGGTATAGTAGGTCAATTACCCATCCATTATAGAGGAGGCCCGAGCCCAACAGTGGGACGTATATGGGCTGAGATGATGATGTGTAATACTCGCGTAAACATCAGAATTCATTACCATTAATTACGTTTTTACACAATTGTACAGCTGTTTATGTCATTTCGCACACTGTTTACAGTGTGCTATTAGCTTCCGCAGACCACAAATTGACGCACTCAGCAGCACCATGTCACCTGTCTAACTAATTTTATTAACGCCATATTCGATTAGGCTCTTGACCTCGATAATTGACAGTCTTCCTTTTCATCAATAAGCTAGTATTTACCGATATAACTAATAATGCTATAACATTTTTTCGAATATAAAATTAAAATATGAATTATGGTTTAAGACGCAACGCAATCGAGTAGATGTGATATACTCTCACCTGATCTCGTGTATCTCATGAATATATTACGTAAGATACCTGTACTCAATTTTCCTTAAATTTTAGGGTCCAATAACTAAAGGAATTGAAAGATGAAAAATGTATTCAGTGTGTTACTATCTCAACATCATTTGTTTGCAAAATAATGGAAATAATTTTAGAAGTGGTAGGACCACACTGTCGACAGTTCAGTAATCAATTTTAGGAGTGGTAGGACCACACTGTCGACGGTTCAGTAATCAATTTTGGGAGTGGTAGGACCACACTGTCGACAGTTATCTGTCTACAGCCGCGGGCCGGTCCGTCCGGGGCAGTACCACACTCTCGCAGAAAATCGACGTCTGAGTAGTAGCGATTTGTTACTGCGCTTCGTTCGGTGAGCGAGAGAGCCGGAAGCCCAACTTTCTGAGGGTGTTTGCGTATGGAGGGTTTTGGTGGTGCCCTTGGTACCACCGAGCCTCAATGCACGCATTCACACTCCCTTCACTTTCTTCGCGGTAGCCAGCGGCCTTGTAGAGGTCCATGAGCGGCAGCAACACTTACCATCAGGTGTACTGTTTGCTCACTTGCCACCGTTTGCAATAAAAAAAAAATTTCGTTATTAATAATTATGCTGTGGATCTAATTGCAATTATAAACGAACTCTCATCATTTGGTATGGATTAAAATTCGATGTGAAATATAACTTTATAGTGATTTCTGATGTTTCGCGGATATTACTCAATGTAAATAAATCTACTTTACGCATTTTATTGCGTTTGTATTTGATTTTGTTGAACGTGAGACATCTTAGTCCGCCCGTGACCATGAACGCTGTAAAGTGTTCGAAACGTCGGGCAATCAAAAACCTAATACAAACGCGATAGAATCGGTAGTTTTATTTATAATAAATGTATAGTTTTGTGTAAGAGAAGGAAAACTCGAAATAAAACCCTATACCAACACGTCTGACCAGCGTGGTATAGTAGGTCAATTACCCTTCCATTATGGAGGAGGCCCGAGCCCAACAGTGGGACGTATATGAGCTGAGATGATGATGATGATGATAGTTTTAGACAATAAAAAATCCGTGAGGTCCAGTGTTCTATCTGGTTTAGGTGTAATTGTTGTAACATCGTGGTGGTATTTATGTCCTTTAAATATTAGGTTCACTTTATTTTACGTGGGAAAGGTAAAACAATTAGAAGAAATAAAATTAAATTAATTTTATAAAAAAAAAATTAAAATAAATTATAATGTACATATATAAAAATATTTGAATTTAAATATCTTTAGTCAATGTTTCTTACATTTTTCTTTCGAACGAAGACGTGTATATAAAAAATAGACAATTTTAGGTTTTTCGGCTTTCATGATTTTGTGCTAAATGTTGTATTTGGGTTTTTAAGTCTTAAATCTACTTAATATATATTAACAAATAGTATAACTTAATTTTTTTACTTATTTTATCACTTAAATATGTTGAAATTAAGCTTCGTCGTCTAGTCTTGTTTGAAATCGACCCATTACACCAGGCTGGTCAGACATATTGGTATAGAGTTTTATTTCGAGTTTTGATTCTCTCTCATGTTATATGCATATATTATATCCCTTAGTCGTCTTTTACGGCATCCACGGGCAAGACAGGGAGTGATGAATTGCACTCATACTCGGTCACCACACGAAAAAAGATATTGAACGTACTCATAATTAAAATAACAGTATTTAAATTTATTTAACATTATAAATAGTCTGAAGAACTACTCCATTACTTCATTGAAAAATACTTCTCTCAGCATAATATAGTTTTGACCCATAAAAAAGGTATTGTTGTAATTTTCCTTCACAATAAATCAAAGACATGCAATCTCTGATTTATTTCAAGAATTTCCCCATCACTAAAATTTGTGACTCTATAAAAATAATAATAGTCTTTGCGTGAACCCGTTTCTGACTCAGCACTGAGGACAGCTCGCGGAAACGTCGACAAAAACTTAAGAACAAATGGATACGAAAATCAGCAGTTTGCTGCGTTGGCCGTTTACATTTAACTTGCTATCAGATCTTGTTCCGCGCGAAAATAAAGTTATACCCTTGAAAAAAATAACACAAAGCACTAAGCAGGCATGAGGACTTCCAACAAAAGTGAAAACTTAAAACTATGAACAAACAGTTGTTATTTTTGGATATTCAAATTGTTTGATCTTAGATTAAAATTTGTAAATTAAAACTTTTTACATTTATCTAGTTTATCGTACAGATACAGTTAGTCGTGACATTAACAGATCTACAGATATAGTGTTAACAAATCACGTAATCATATCGATCACCCTTTCGGTAGGATAAGGACCAAGATCTGTCTCGCAATTCGACGCAGCAACCTAAAATGTAAAACATCGCCATAATCAAACCTAACTACAAACAAATTCTGAAATACTGTAGTTGTAAAATATAGATAAGAATCAAGAATATCATCGTACGTCCCGCGGGAGCTAATTAAGTTTATTTAAGTCTAGCTAGGTTTTTCGCAGTAGACACATGCGAGTTCGACAGCGAGTTTCTTTGAGGACACTGATCATATAAATTTTTCACGACCCACTTGAATATTAAGCTTTGGAAAACGATCATGCAACTACGGACGATCTAAAAAGTTATAAATCATCACCGCGTGATTTTTGTGTTAATTTTTGACAAATACAAAATATGTGAATTAAAAGTATTTTTCATTAAAAATCTGCATTTTATATCTTTTGCATTTTTTTTACAATTCCAACGTTTTTAGTCTATACCAATAAGTAAAATTGGAGTGTCTGTTTGTAATGTCAAAATAATAGACTTTTTTCATGCTCACACGGTTATTTGCACGACACCTATGCCTAAAATACAGATTACAATTTTTTTGTCTGTCTGTCTGTTTGTTCCGGGTAATCTTCAAAACGGCTGGACCGATTTCAAAAATTCTTTCACCAATGGAAAGCTATAATATCAGGGCGTAAACTAGGCTATATTTTATCCCGGTATTCCCACGGGAACGGGCACTATGCGGGTAAAACGACTAAAACCGAAGCAAAGCGAGGGCGGGTTGCTAGTCTATACCAATAAATAAAATTGGAGTGTCTGTTTGTAATGTCAAAATAATAGGCTTTTTTCATGCTCACACGGTTATTTGCACGACACCTATGCCTAAAATACAGATTACAATTTTTTTGTCTGTCTGTCTGTTTGTTCCGGGTAATCTTCAAAACGGCTGGACCGATTTCAAAAATTCTTTCACCAATGGAAAGCTATAATATCAGGGCGTAAACTAGGCTATATTTTATCCCGGTATTCCCACGGGAACGGGAACTACGCGGGTAAAACGACTAAAACCGAAGCGAAGCGAGGGCGGGTTGCTAGTATGTAATAAGATCCATAGTAACGATAGACTTAAGGTTTTTTTGTATTTAACATATACTAAAACGTACTATAATATAGGTAATATTAGTTGGTTACAATTTAAACGCATAATATCTCTTACTCTTCTTTTATGACACTCGAACAGTTGGTGAACTTCTTACTCTGTCACCACATGTATTTTATTTAAATAATAATAGTCATTGACCCCTTTTTTTTTGGTGGGCTATGGTCAATGCACCTGCCTGGCGGCTACGTCCGGGGCGACCGAGGGGCGGCGCGCGGCCCAATAACCCACCGTAGCAGGTCGCCTTCGTCGTTAGGCCGACCATCTATACCAAGTTCCTTGTCCTCCGTGGTCGGATAGTCATTAACCTTGTGATGACGGAGTAAGAATACAATTCATCGCGCCCTATCTTGCCCGTGGATGTCGTAAAAGAAGAATGAGAGATATAATATGCACATAACGTCTATGTAAGAGAAAACTCGAAATAAAACCCTATCTACCCGTCTGACCAGCCTGATATAGGCCAGTATACCTCCTATTATGGAGAAGGCACGAGCCCAGCAGTGGGTATGTATATGACCTGAGATGATGTTCCGTTTCTTTTATAAAGTAATATCAAAATTATTAGAAAATAATTATATGCTTCTATAAATAGACTGATTTCTTTCCAGTTATTTTCTTAAAGAATACTTAAGAACGTCGATTAAGAAAGTAAACGCTCAATTTAATAGTAAAACTGTTGAAATAATAATTGAACGAATAGGATAAATGGATACTTAAGTAATTCACAAAGCAAATTGCTGACTCATCGAAGTAGAATGTTCAGAATCGTTGAAGGAAATGTTTAATGTATTTTGCTATTAATAAAGATGAAAGGCTAATTATAAAGTTTTGCTTTACCATAACATTTTGTAAAAGTGAAATAAATTCCTGTACAATCCATACTAATATTATAAATGCGAAAGTAAGGATGTTTGTTTGTTTGTAACGCTTTCACGCTTTAACCACCGAACCGATTTCAAAAATTCTTTCACCAATGGAAAGCTATAATATCAGGGAGTAACATAGGCTATATTTTATCCCGGTATTCCCACAGGAAAGGGAACTACGCCGCGGGTAAAGCGACTGAAACCGAAGCGAAGCGAGGGCGGGTTGCTAGTATATAATATGTACGATTTTTTTTTTTTTTTCTGTGGGTGGGCTGCGGTCGGCGCGCCTCCGCACCACTCCGTATATAATATCTACGATGGGTGTAACCGACATAACACGAAGAATTAGAACATTGAAGTGGAAATGGGCTGGCCATACCGCTCGACGAACCGACAACCGCTGGGAAAGAAAGGTTCTCGAGTGGCGATTACGTCTCGGACGATGCAGTGTAGGACGGTCCTCCACTAGGTGGACCGACGACCTGGTGAAAGTTGCTAGTCGTCGTTAGATGCAGGCGGCACAGGACCGCACTTTGTGACGAAACATGATGGAGTCCTACGTCCAGCTACGGTGGGCAATAAGCTAAATAATTATAATGATGTATATAGTGTAAGTATACTTTACGAAATATGTTATCTACCTTCTATTCTAACTACCGACAAACTATTTTATAGTTTGACAAAAGATATATTTCTGAATGAAATGTGTACACTTTTCTTGTAACAAGGTAACACACCTGCCCCCACACCAGCCGTTCAGAATGACGAAGAGAACAGTGTGTAAACCCGTAATCTACCGGACACGTGCCTCTCCAGCGCCAGGTGGACGGATCACCGGTACTCAAAGTGTGTATACCATGAATATAAATCTTCTTCATCTTTTCAACCCACATTAGTTCCCCTCTTGAACTTTGGCCTCTTTCACAATGAGAAGGAAATTGGTCGGAAATTTTAGGATATAATTTTATGGCTAGTTTTCCTTCTCTGGCATAGATGTTATTATATTGCATCCGTTAGTCGGATGCTGCGACACCCATGGGCAAGAGAGGGGGTGGTGACTTGTATTCTTACTCCTTCACCATACAGCAAGGAATATAAATACAAAATATTTTAATTTGATTATTAGTATTACGTAACGCCTATGCAAGAAAAGGAAAACTCAAAATAAAACCCTATATCAAAGCCGTGGTATCAAGCGTTGTATTAGCGTGGTGGTCAAAGCCCTCCTATTTTAGAGGAAACTCGAGCCCAGCAGTGGGACGTATAGGAGCCGAGATGATGATGATTATTATTATTACCATCCATTTATCAAACTTCCATAAGACATCAGCTTACACACGAAATTGGGGCAAAATTACATAAACATAGTACATATTGAATCATTAATACAATGTCTAAGTAAAAATTATATGCAACCTTGATAAGTACGGTCAACATCAAAATTTCTTCAAATTTTCCTAAACACACGCGATGATAATAAGTAATGAAACGTGACAATTCCACAAGTCATTAGAGATTATAAGACAATAAATAATTTAAATCATTCTATATTTACATTAGATTTAAAATACAATACTACATGCAATGATAGTACGGTCAGCAAATAAATTTCTTACATTTACCTAATCATAATCAATGTTATTGTATAACTAAATACGATGATGCCACAAAAGTGAATGGAGGTCACAAGAAAACACTTGAAATCGTTTTATAATTGAAAACTCATTTGCAAGCATCGGTGGTTCAGTGGTAGAATGCTCGCCTGCCACGCGGGCGGCCCGGGTTCGATTCCCGGCCGATGCAATTTTTTTTATATGATACACCATATACTAGTTGAAGATTTACAATCGTCTGTGCTATCTATTCATCCATCGGCCTGACGACGTCCACTATTGAACATCGTAAAATAAATAAAATTGATATAAAACTATCCTTTATTCTAATCAAAATCATACAAATTCAAATTATTTTATTATGCATAAACCCTGAGAGGGCACTTACATATCGTCAGGTTTACAATTTCCAAAAAAAATATAC
This sequence comes from Lymantria dispar, assembly GCA_032191425.1. Classification (NCBI taxonomy): domain Eukaryota; kingdom Metazoa; phylum Arthropoda; class Insecta; order Lepidoptera; family Erebidae; genus Lymantria; species Lymantria dispar. The sequence goes on along the minus strand of CM063449.1, from coordinate 29,792,491 downwards.
TATCACCGGATCGGAACGCGACCGCTACTGAGAAGATCCGGCAAGAAACTCAGCGGGCTTGTCATTATTTTTAATTTTTTTTTTTCTTCTTACTAGTTATACAATTGTGTACATGTTTTGTAAGAACAAGCTCCAGTGTGATGCCCTTCGAACCGCAAGACACTTAATATAATTTAAACGATTATGGCTGGACCAGATCCCACAAGCGGTACCCGATCACGAGTTAACTACTAGAGCAGCCATCACTCCCCTCAACCACTATGGAGGGAAGGGAGAGATCCGCTCCACGCAGCTACCGCAAGTAGATCCTTATGTGAGCATGACCAACACCACAATATGTTACAAACGCTGAAAATACAAAAATTCGTTAGGCAAAACACGCTACACTTTACAATAAAAGTTAAAAGTACATTTACAAACAGTATATTTAAAATAACAAGGAAATTGCTGAATGAGGAGCTGCTCACAACCAATCTGTATTATCATCTACATAATCCGAGATTTTATAATAAGCTTTTTTACAAAGTCTATTCTTGATGGCTTTTTTAAACTTTTTCATATACATATACATACATGTAGCCTTAATAGTATTAAATTTCTGGAATTTGCCTCTAGAGTAGCCCACCCTCTAGCTTCATCCGGTTCTTTCTGTTCCGAGCCTGTAGTCTTCAGTTTGGTCCACATCTTTCTTTAAATATGTCCTGCCATCGTTTTTTTGGTATACCTTTATCGCTGTGTGTAGTGTTGCCCAAAAAAGTCTTGGTCTTGCGGTCTTGGTCTTGGTCTTGCGAGAAATGCGAGACCGAGACCAAGACCAAGACTGCTTAATTTTTGCAAGACCAAGACCAAGACTGGCCCTGCAAGACTTGAGCAAGACCAAGACTGAGCCTGCAAGAGTCTCGCGGTCTTGCATTTAATTCAAATTACCATTCCAGCTTATATACGGTGGAGCTCGTGTCTTCTATATAATAGGAGGGAAATCGGCCGTGGCCGGAGAAGAATCGCCACGGTGATCGGCCGTGTTGTTACAGGGTTTCATGTCAAGTTTTCCTTCTCTTGCACCGATGTTATATATTATAGCCCTTAGTCGTGGGTTCGCACTCGCCGGTGAAATAGGGGGGTGATGAATTGTATTCTTACTCCATCACTACACGGCAAGTCAAATCAGTCTTGACATATACATCTATTGCCCAATCGATTCCCAATGTTGATGTTGGCTTTTCAGAATTACTCTTCGGAAAGGCCAAAATTAATTAAGGACAAAAATACCGTAATCACGAGAGTGCTCTTGCCCATTATACATATTTATATATCCGTTTATTCATTAGCCCAACGACGTTCACTGTTGGACATAGAAATATGCCTACAATTAATCTACATAAATGTCCGTGTAGGGACAGAGTACCGTAGACCGAGGCAATGGTGTTAGGAAGCCATTATTTTTTTTTTTATGAGTGGGCTATGGTAAGCACACGCGCAGTCCATTCCGTCCGGGGCGATGAAAGGACGGCGCGCGGGCCCATAACCCACCCGTACCCACGTCGCCTCGTTGTTGGGCCGACCACCAGAGCAGGGTGACTTCTCGTCAGTGGTCAAATAACTCCGTCCCTTGCCAATCAAATTGAAAAATCTTTTTTGTTGGTATGAGGGAATGTTAAATGACATAAAATTTTATATATCAACTGCCCCGTGTGGTGACGTCTTAAGAAAACAGGGTCGAAATTCCTTCCTTTGTCATAGGAGTAGTAACTCTGTCTAATGTAACACCAGGGGAATATGAAAGTAATTTTCCCCAGTGGTAAGGGTTATATTCAATAGTGGACTATAGGCTAGGAGATGGATAGATAGGATAGGATGATATTTGATTAATGTAGTTGGATTTTTCATTGCCATGATAAATGACTGTTACGTTATTCAAACTGCAAGACTTGCAAGACTTTGCGAGACTCTTGCTGCAATACCAAGACCAAGACCAAGACTCGAGTGTGCAATACTAAGACCAAGACGAGACCAGGTGTGCTGTTGCAAGACCAAGACCAAGACTGGTCCAAGTCTCGTCTTGGTCTTGCATTTGGGCAACACTAGCTGTGTGCCCTTAAAAAGACGGAATGGTCATACGGCTTGGTATGGTATTTTAATTCCGAGTATTCCTTCTTTTGTATAGTTATTATCTGATTATCGTAATCCCTTACTCGCCTTTTACAAAACTCACCGACAAGAAAAGGGACGTTGAATTGTATTCTTACTCCTCGCACGGCAAATGTGTTTGATGGAGTGACTTTAGGTAATTATAACCAGATTCTCTTTAATTTGAGATTTATAGTGGATCAGTAATTAATTGATGAGACAAAAAATTATTTAATTTATTTTTTATTGCAAACTGTTGCAAACGAGCAAACAGTCACCTGACGGTAAGTGTTGCTGCCGCTCCTTGACCTTTGCTAGGCCGCTGCTTAGTGAAGGGAGTCAGAAAACGTGCAATAAGATTCGGTGAAACTAAAGGCATCACTAAAACCCACCACACGCAAACACCCTCAGAAAGTTAGGCTTCCGGCTCTCTCGCTCACTGAACGTAGTAACAAATTGCTACTACTCAGGCGTCGATTTTCTGCGAGAGTGTGACCAGTTCGCGGCCGTAGACAGACATCTGTTCACTTTGTGGTCCTACCACTAATTCAAATATATCGAACATATGCACTATCCTTCCTATCCTATACTCTCCTTATTTAAACGAGGTTTAAGAAGAGAAGATCTCTACGGTAGGCGGCCTAATTGTTGCCCTGGTATTACAAAGGTCCATGTGCGGCAGTATCATTTACTATCAGATGTGCTGCTTGCTCGTTTGCAACCATCAGTAGAAAACGTCGAAAACATGTAGTAATAAAACATAAGTATTATACACGTTTGTAAATATTATGACCCTATAACACTTGATTACATATTTTTATAGAAGCAAGGTCAGTCGCCGGTGAAAGGTGCGCATGTGCATCTTCACCTTTACTTCTATACATTAATAAAAGAATGTTTTACTATCTTACATATGTAGCATCGGTGGTTCAGTGGTAGAATGCTCGCCTGCCACGCGGGCGGCCCGGGTTCGATTCCCGGCCGATGCATAATCTTTTTAAGTATTCTTCTTTTGAAATGGCAGTAAGCTACAATTATAATCTATTGGTGCCAGTGTCGAGTTATAAAATTCTTTACGTCTTTAGTCTCTGTATTTTAGTCATTTTTTTTTTTTTTTTTGGGTTGGCTATGGTAAGCGCACGCGCGGTCCTGTCCGTCCGGGGCGATGAAAGGACGCCGCGCGGGCCCATAACCTACCCGTACCCACGTCACCTCGTTGTTTGTTGGGCCGACCACCGGAGCAGATGTGACTTGTCATCAGTGGTCGGCCCGATGGAATACCCTTTCGGTTAACCTCACCTCTCGACGTACTGGGACGTCGGTCGCCATCGCGCGGTCAGCCTCTCTGCGGGTGACGGACAATTCCCCGGTCCGATCACCCGCGGCCTCGGCTAGGGCGGCATTAGGCGCAGATACTCGCGCCTGCGCCGCCCCAGTCGCCGGCGGCAGAACGTGTCGCCGAATAGGAGCTCTACTCGCATTTATTTTAATGCATGTATTTTAGTCATAGTCGTTACAATGGATTAGCTGCTGACAACCAAATCTTGATTACTCTGGGAATCTTGACAGAATATGAAAATTACGTGCATTCACATTTATATGATATTCATTACAAATAGGTATTTTATCTGCATCCTTACTAATATTACAAATGCGAAAGTAAGTTTGTTTGTTTGTTACGCTTTCACGTCTAAAGCACCGAACCGGTTTGAAAAATTATTTCACCAATGGAAAGCTATCAGGGGATAACATAGGCTATATTTTACAACATGGCTATTAATAGCTTAAGTGTATGCCTTTCAAACCATGATAATAATACAATTCTCAAATATAGTAAATAGTAAAAAACTTTATGGATGGACCAGATCCCGCAAGCGTCTCCCGATCATTAATTAACCATTAGAGCAGCCATTACTCCCCTCAACTACATACAATACAGGGAAAGGAGTGACCCGTTCCTCGTAGCTACCGCAAGCAGACCTTTCAGTGAGCATAACCTATATTAAATTAAAAATGACTAGGCTATCAAAAATCTTAGCAATGAGACGTTAGTTATGAACAAATTAGTTAAAAACACGCAAAGTCGTTAGTGTATTAAATCTTCACTTATAAAAATTATTTCCACTTAGAGCAGAACTCTTATTAAACATTATTATAGTGTAAATCGTCTTCATGAAACTAATATGTTTTTACGGAGACCATTCCATTATCACGGCGAGAAAATACTAACACTAAGCGTTATTAAACGGGTAAGCTCTGAACAGAATTATTATTGCTTGCTAGCAAAAGGAGGATTTGCTTTTTATCATATAGTTTACCGTCCTATATTTATTCTTATCTTTATAGCTTTAAAAAATATATTACTATAGTTTCATTATCATCATCTCAGCCTAAATATGTCCCACTCTTGGGCTGGAGCCTCCTCCGTAATAGGAGGGATATTGACCTGCTATACCACGCTGGTCAAACGGGTTGGTATTTTTTTTATGGGTGGGCTATGGTAAGCGTACACGAGCATCTCTGCTTCCAGGTCCCACGGGGGAGTGCTGGCCAGGAGGCACGCTGCCTCCGTCGCAACCATGCGGTAACCGCGTGATCGCCATGACTCTCTGTGGTCGCCACAAGAGGGCACTCAGACGGACAGTCAGGGACCCCGCCCACACCGGTGCGCCGTACAGGGCCATCGACTGGATCTCTCCGCGTACAAATCAAATCAAATCATTTATTCTGTATAGGCCCCTTAAGGGCACTTACATATTGTCAAATTATAGTTTTGATACAATAGAATAATCTACCACCGGATCGGAACGCGGCCACAAACTGAGAAGATCCGGCAAGAAACTCAGCGGGCAGTCATTTTTTTTCTTAATCTTTTAAATATGTATACATAATATTATGCTTAAGTACAACATATATGGTATTAGCTCCAGTGTGATGCCCTTCGAAATTAAGCCGTACAGCCGTCGGCACGTAGCGCTGGGTCCGCCCACATTTGGCATCAACCAAGAAAGGGCGGACGCCGCGCCGACAAGCCGGGGAACAAGTCGACGAAGATGCTCCCGGAACCACCAATGCCCGTCTAGCACCACGCCGAAGTACTTCATGCGGGCCTGGATGCTGATGGTAACCGAATTGACGGTGATTGGCACGAAACGGGTTGGTATAGGATTTTGTTTCGAGTTCATTTTTTCTTGCGCAGTAGGGTTTAATTTACCTTTCAAACAACTGGTCAACAAGTTTTGTGTGTGTGTGTGTGTGTGTGCGTGTGTGTGTGTGTGTGTGTGTGTGTGTGTGTATGTGAGTGCGTGCGTGAGTGGTGCCTGAGTACGTGCGTGTGTGTGCGCATTCTTCTGCGAAAAAAAAGACAGTTCATTATACTACAATTTCGTATGTAGAAAAATTTTATCATATATCATCATCATCTCAGCTCATATACATTCCATTGCTGGGCTTGGGCCTCCTCCACAATAGGAGGAAAATAGGCCTGACTATACCATGCTGGTTAGACAGGTGGATATAGGGTTTTATTTTAAGTTTTCTTTTTCTTGCATAGATATAATTTACATATAATATCTCTTAGTCGTCTTTTACAACCTCCACGAGCAAGATAATGATGAATCGTACCAGTGACCTAGCGTGCCTTGTTGGGACCCCGTATAAAAAGTTATTTGGGAGCCCTTGTGAAGGGTAAAGATACCTTACAAAAGAAAAAAAAATGTTTGCATAAATTGATAGAAATATTTATTCATCATAATTATCTATCTATCACTTTTTCTAAAAATTTTACAAACAATTCAAATTAAATATACCTACACTCTCCTTGCCTCCTTTTTCAGAAAACTGATTAATTAAATCATTAATAACTGATTGTAGTGTATCCTATATATGTGTGTGTGTTTAGTATATAAGTTACATATAAGTACATGTATCCCCTATATAAGCCAACACTATTGAATAAACTAACAGAACGGGTTGAGAGCCCTCAGCGCTCACCCACCAGTCCGGGTAAAGATGTCACAGCCATCCGATGCTAACAACTAAGTCACACACAAAAAAAATAAACTAACAGTTATTATACAGCAGTCAGATCGTGTTATTGCATCCCAACGCCCAACCTTACATGCCGACCCTGCCATGTTTGGTGGAGCGGTTATGGGTTACATTTCGCGTGCGCGTCACATAATGAACTTTGATCTTCAGCAGTAAAAGTTAAAATAATATTTTCGACTGGACCGCTCCCGTACTTGGTTAGATTCGACAGAAAATCTCGACACCAGAGAGTTCAACGCCGAGGACAATGTTAATACGATTTTATTTTTAGAAGAGATTTAAGAGAAGAGAGAGAGAATTGTTAATAGAAGTTATTTCTACTAGAAGACAGTGCGACGAGTACCTCCCGCACCACCCCTAAGACTAGGTGAACAGGTCGTATTCGAGACACTACACCATGTTGAAGCGACTCCAGGGTGAAAAATATACCAAATAAGTGACTTTAGTTTTTCTAAAGTTTCTGCGTTTATGGACAATAGTGACAGGTCTGACAGGCGTTCATGTCCCATCGCAATTCTTAAGTGATTCTGTATCAGTTTTAACACTACTCTCCGTGGTTTATCATCGTACATCGATTATTGTGGAATACCGCCGTTGAAGTAAATGACTTAAACGGGGCAATCCCGCAGCTCGCAATAACCGATGTAGGGTATTACTAACTTTCGAACGCACGCTCCACGCGGGAAAAAAAGAAATTACTTTCTTTTACTTATGTCATTTCTGAAATAATAAAAAATTTGGTAAGTTTTTATTAAAACCGGGGACCCCTTGTAATTGATACGACAGATACGGCAGTAGCTACGCCCCTGAATCGTATTCTCATCCTGTCACCACACGGAATAATAATTACCACATATAATTAATGATCATTCTGACACTGGGTTTAAGTTATAGCCGTTAACTGTGTGTTGGAAAAATCTTAATTAACCTTTGTGAGAAGATATAAGCACATAAAGACTTTGATGATAGGCTGATTGAGTACGATTATTGCCTATAACAAAATGCATCGGCAAAATCATTTTCTTTTTTATTTTATAGTACACTAATAATATAACTCTTAATTTATGAATCAAAAGCAACATTCAAAAAGAATCAATGCATCGGCCGGGAATCGAACCCGGGCCGCCCGCGTGGCAGGCGAGCATTCTACCACTGAACCACCGATGCTTCCTTTCATTAATTATAAAATTCAAATACCTACCTTCCTAAATGTTGATATATAGAAAAATATTTACCTTTCATTCTTGCAAAATCACGTTTTATAATGGGCTCTTTCAAGTAATGTAACAAGCATAAAAGTGATAAAAGAATGAATAGCACTTTTACTTGAATTGGTTTTTTCTTTAGTTCGTGTCAATTTTATAAAGGAAATAGATGTGAATGAACTAAGTGTAATCCCTTGGGATAACCTCAAACAAATTTGTTGATATTCTAGCAAAAGAACCAAGTCATTGATCGATTTTATTAAATAGATTTAAAAAATACGACTCTTGTGTATAAACTAACGTTTTCAGTTACGTTTTAAGTAGTTGGGCCGAGTTGTTGACAGTTTAGCGTTGACAGTTTCGCGGTAGGCAGCCTTGCAAAGGTCCATGAGCAACAGCAACACTTACACACACGACAGCCACCATTTGCAATAAAAAAAGTATTCTGTTTTTTTTTTGGCGGGCTATAGTCAGCACACGCGGCGTCCGTTCCGTCTGTGGTGACAAATGGCCGGCACGCAGCTCCATAACCCACCATATTCTCTCCCCTTCGTCATTGGGCCGACCGAGTTTTCTAAGTGTCTTTTTTTTTTTTTTTTTGGGGTGGGCTGCGGTCGGCGCTCCTCCGCACCACTCCGGCCGGGGCGACAGAGGGGCTTAAGCACGCAACACCCGCAACCCACCCGAACACCACGTCGCCTTCGTCGTTGGGCCAACCACTGGAGCAAGGTTACTTGTCATCAGTGGTCGGCCCGACGGAATACCCCCTACCCGGGGCACCCTCCCATCGACCGACGTCCCCCACTCGGGGAGGACGTCGGTCTTTCCTCACGCGATCGGCCTCTCGGCGGGTGACGGACTAATCCCCGGTCACGTCACCCGCGGCCTCGGCTAGGGCGGCATGGCACGCAGGTAATCCCGCCTGCGCCGCCCCAGTCGCCGGCGACGGGTCGCATCATCGAGGCTGTGCTCCTCGCGCTCGCGACCCACCGCCTCCTTCTGCGAGATAACTGCCTCGCAGAAGGCTGCGACCGCGTCCCAATTCCTGATGCTGCCGAGCATCTCCCTAGCGTTGGTCGGCAGCGTCAGGTCGACACCGATGATTGCGACGAGTTCACGACGCGGCTCTGCCCAAGCGGCACAGACCTCGAGCGTGAGCTGCGCCGTGTCCTCGTCGCAATCGCAGTGGTGGCAGGATGGAGTTCTCTCCCTCCTAGCGACCCTGTACAGGTACTTGCCGAAGCATCCATGCCCCGTCAAGACCTGTACGAGTCGGAAGGAGAGCACCCCGTGCCGCCTTTCCAACCACTGCATCAGCACCGGCCGGAAGGCCTCCACGGTCCAAACACCGTATCGAGGCCTCTCCAGCCGGTCTGCCCAACGGGCGATGACGTCTCGGCGGGCGTCGACGCGCCAGGCGGTGAGCTCCCTCAGGGAAACAACACCGCCCCCCCGCGCACCCCCGACACCCGCCGGTACAAGTCGGCGAGCATTTCCGCCTCCAGGTCCCACGGGGGAGTCCCGGCCAACAGGCACGCCGCCTCCGTCGCCACCATGCGGTACCCGCGGATGATCCTGACCGCCATGATCTTCTGTGGACGCCACAGAAGGGCCCTAAGTCGGGCGGTCATGGATCCCACCCACACCGGTGCGCCGTAGAGGGCCATCGACCGGATGACCCCCGCGTACAGCTGTCGACATGCCGCGCTCGGTCCGCCTACATTCGGCATCAGCCATTGTAGGGCGGACGCCACGCCGACGAGCCGCGGGACGAGCCTGCGGATATGCTCCCGAAACCACCATCGCCCGTCGAGCACCAGGCCCAAGTACTTCATATGGGCCTGGATGCTGATCCCAACCGAATTGACGGTGATCGAGACGCCGATGGGAGGGTCCATACGGGGCCCATGGAACAAGAGGGCCTCCGTCTTGTCCAGGGCCACCCGCAACCCCAGCGCCTCGATCCGCCTGATGACCTCTTCGGTGCCTGAGGTCGCCAGGCTTACCGCCTCTTGTAGCGTCCCACCGCGGGCTGTGACGAGCGTGTCGTCGGCGTAACAAATCACGCCCAGCCCGGGTGGGAGGCTCCCCCGCAACGCCCAGTCGTAGCCGATGTTCCACAGGGTGGGTCCGAGGACCGACCCCTGTGGAAGACCGCACGTCATGGGCGTTCGCACAACGTCCCCTACTCGGTTGGCGTAGAGGACGCTGCGCCCCTCCAAATAGTCTGCCACCAGCCGCCTCAGGTAAACTGGCACTCCGTGGTAACGGAGCGCCTCCCTGACGCAGCTGAATGGCAGACTATTGAATGCGTTGGCGATGTCTAGGGACACCACCAACAGCACTCCCCCGCCGGTGACGGCCTCAGTCGCCACGGCCCTCAGGCGCAACAGGGCCTCGATCGTCGAACGACCCCTCCTAAACCCAAACTGGGCGTACGACAGATCGGGCCCCGTGCCGACGAGGTGCCGCTCGATGCGGGCAGCTACCACCCTCTCCAGTAGCTTGCCAATATCATCGAGCAGCACGATAGGCCTGTAGGCCGATGGCGACTCCGGAGGCCGTCCCGGCTTCGGCAGGAGAATCAGCCTCCCCTCCTTCCAGCACCCAGGGAACCACCCGGACGCTGAACACGCGTCGAATAGCTCCCTGAGGCGGGGACCCAGATGGTCGAGGACCAGGGCCAGCACACGGTTTGGAATACCGTCGGGCCCGGGGGCGGTGGATTTTCTGCGCATGCGCGCCACCGTCGCCCCCATCTCCGGTTCCGTGATGGGCGGAACACTGCCACCATCGCCCTCCCGGTCATTGTCTGGCGGCGCCATGACCGGAGGCGTGTGTTCCGCCCGTCGTGGGAACAGGTCCTCGACGACCCGGGTGAGGAAGCTGGGCTGGAGAGTCTCGGTGAGGGTCGGGCCCCGTGCGCGGAGCTTACTCAGCGCCGCGCCATAGGGGCGTCCCCAGGGGTCACGGTCGAGACTTTCCAGCATCACCCGCCGACTGGCGTCCTTGGCAGAACGGACGGCCAGCCTGAAGGCCGACCGCGCATTGCGGTAGCCCTCGTAAAGCTGGCCCTCCAGTTCCGCGCTGCGATGGCGCCGCCGGCTGCGGGTGTAGGCCCTCCGGGCGCGAATACACGCGGCCCGGAGATCCGCCAGCTCCCGGGACCACCAGTGGACAGCCCTCCTCGGGGGCAGACGCCGTACCCGGGGCATGGCCGCATCGCAGATCTGCGTCAACGCACTGCGGATGCGGCCAGCCTCGGCGTCCACCCCGTCCAACTGGTTGGCAGAGGACAGCCACGAGTGAACGATGGCTGCCTCCGCCAGCAGGTCCCGGTTCTGTCTAAGTGTCTGGTCGATCTCTCTGATCTTCTTCTTTTTCTCTTCTTCTTTTTTAACAGATACAAATTACACCCAAATTCAATACTTACGTGGACCACACAAAGAATAAGAACGGTGATATGTCACTATAACTTGTTATCTAGATAATTACATCATTTACGTAGTATTAATCACGTTATTAGACCAAGGAGTTCTAAGTAATTTGTGAGAAATTGAACTACTATACTAGGGATCGGCAAGTAGTTTTAAGTCGGCAAGTACCTAGGTTAAATTTTAACGAGGTCCAGAAAAAAACAACTGATTAATAATTAAGTGCTGCCTATTTATTGTATGGTTTCAAATAAAATTCTGAATTATAAAACAGAAGACCAAAAATTCATGTGATAAACTGCACCCACGATCTTGAGCTAGTTTTTTTTTTTATAGTTTGGTTGTTGAGAAGAACAGTAAATTTGAAGAATTTATACTTGGTATGCAATACATTACAATATTTGGCGGTCCGAGGTTCGACATTTCGCGGACCGCAAAAGGACCGCAGTCCACCTGTTGCTGGTACTGTTTTAGTTTCCAAGTCATTGGTGGCTTGGGCTAGTAAGACTCCTCTGACATGATCAGAGACCTTAATTAGCATATAGATTAGTAGCAAGATAGATTAATGTAGGAGGAAAATTTGAAAAGGTATTGAATTAACAAGTGATGTGAGAGTATGATGTTAATGTGTTATATTAGTTTTAGTGTAAAACGAGGTGTAGAGATTTGGTGATAATTGAAGTGTGATGTATATTAGGGTAATAAAATAGACATTGATATAATTATTATTAAGCAGATGGGGGTGATTATACAAAGCGAATATAGAAAAGGTAATGAACATAGATTATAAGAAAATAAGATTAACTAAGAATAAGTCGACTGCGGAGTAGCGACAGCAGCATTCTGAGTGCAATTGCAGCACGCTTTGACTGCCCATTTCAAAATTGGTGGATGAGGTTGGCCATAGGTTTAGCTTAAGCTGAGCCTGTGGCTGTCCTCACCCACCAATATGTACAGTTTCAGCTAGAGTAAATTACTAACAATACTAACAATTTAAATGGTTATTATTTCATATATATATGTACTAACAAACTAACAAATAAATGTATTATGTGAATTATGGATGTTTTTATGTCCGAATTAAACTATTATTATTATTATTATAAGTTATAATAGTACTCACTAAAATATGTACACTTTTTTTTTATAATATATATTTTTTTTTATTTTATTTTGTATTTTTTTTTTATATATGTATTTTTATATCTTTATATGGTTTTTTTTTTAAAGACATTTTATTTTATTTCTTTTTTACTTAAAAATAAATTAAATTAAGTTAACTAACATCAATAGTAAGGTACAAAATATTTAGTTAGTATAAGACATTATGAGGGAAAGGATATAAGAAATAAATTATAATCTTGTATTTAACATCTATTGTAAATTAATATGAACTAATGTTAGCTTATTACAAGTACTTCTTGTTATAATAGAATGATTAACAATTATAATTTTAGGAAAAAAAAATCAATGGTTATTGTCTAGTAACATCTAAGTTAAGATATTGAATATGATTCAGTCAACAAAACATAATACCAACATATGACAAATACCCCATCTCCTACACAAGAAATCATATAAGAATTGATTCCATAAATGAATAGAATAATAGATATACCAATACAAACACAGGCCAAGTCACCAAAATTTTCTTCCCTAATACAATAACCTCTCACAAAATCCTGAAATCAATTACAATAGACCAGATATTAACACAAGTCTTGTTGCTGGTACTAGGTATACCATGCTGGACAGGCGAACGGATATAAGATATTATTTTGATTTTGACTTGTCTTGCTTTGATATTATGCACGTCATCATAACGACAAGAAAGCAAGTAAGAATTGGTGTTTCGTGTGTTCTTTCTCTATTATGTCACATGCGAAAAGTTTAGATACGTAATTAATCAGATATTTAACCTTAAAATTGGATCACTAATCTGTTTTACTATAAAATATAATACGTATATAAACAATAGTTACTTAATATTTTAATACGATTTTGTAATAACAACAGTGGTTATGACAACAACACTTTCCTAAAAATGATTACACCTATAAATTAGTGTTGCCCAAAAAAGTCTTGGTCTTGCGGTCTTGGTCTTGGTCTTGCGAGAAATGCGAGACCGAGACCAAGACCAAGACCGCTTAATTTTTGCAAGACCAAGACCAAGACTGGCCCTGCAAGACTTGAGCAAGACCAAGACTGGGCCTGCAAGAGTCTCGCGGTCTTGCATTTAATTCAAATCACCATTTCAGCTTATATACGGTTGAGCTCGTGTCTTCTACATAACAGGAGGAGAATCGGCCGTGGCCGGAGGGGAATCGCCACGGTGATCGGCCGTGTTGTTACAGGTCATACATGTCAAGTTTTCCTTCTCTTGCACCGATGTTATATATTATAGCCCTTAGTCGTGGGTTCGCAGTCACGGGTAAAATAGGGGGTGATGAATTATATTCTTACTCCGTCACTACACGGCAAGTCAAATCAGTTTTGAGATATCCATCTATTGGCCAATCGATTCCCAATGTTGGTGTTGGCTTTTCAGAATTACTCTTCGGAAAGGCTTAAGGACAAAAATACCGTAATCACGAGAGTGCTCTTGCCCATTATACATATTTATATATCCGTTTATTCATTAGCCCAACGACGTTCACTGTTGGACATAGAAATATGCCTACAATTAATCTATATAAATGTCCATGTAGGGACAGAGTACGATCACCATCAGGCAGTACATGAAGCGTTGCTCCCAGCGCTATTTTGCCTCTGCCACGACTCACCCCAATCCACTAGTGGTTGGGGCGGTAAACTACGTCGCCTCAAAAATATTCGCGGTCCGACGTCCTCGTCATCTTCTTTAAGAAGAAGATGACGCTATTATGATCGCCCAAGAAAGGACCTACACAGCTCGCGCAGCGATAACAGATAAAACTCCGCGGTATCGGCCTCGCCGTCGAGGTCGAAAACCGCGCCGCGTAAAAGTCATTATCCTAAACTTGGCCACGCCAACTTTGCTCTCAGCGACGCCCCGAGCCGAGGTCCGTTCCCCACAGGGAGGAGCCCTCGGGCAATGTTCGCTTAACTTACTTACCGGGTTGAGAGCCATCAGCGCTCACCCATTGACCGCGTTAAGCTGTCAAGGTCATCTGCGACCAACAGCTACACACACACAAAAAAAAAGACAGTACGAATATAATTCACCACTCTCTTACCCGTGGATGTCGTATCAAATCGGATCGGGCAATGGTGTTAGGAACCCATGAAAAAAAGTGAAATAAAAATATCGATTCGTTAATGAATTGAGAGACATGTAAGTTCTCAATTTTGTCATCGTTTTTTCGTGTAAATTGATTAAAATGTATAAAGGAATGATACTTAATCTACAACATATTCGTATTTTGTTAAATGTTCATTAGAATTTGAATAAATCAATGATTACGTTTGCATAAGCAAGACAAACTTCGCTTTAACATAAATCAGCTGATCGGCCGATGACCGTTGATGAGTCGCCTTTGTACCTACGTAACCATTGAAAGGTTCACGCAAATCTAATACCTATTTATACTGTCGAAATTTTACATGCTTACATATATCCTGTCTGTACATACCTACATAATGCATAAAATTTAAGGCATAAACTCTTAGACACACATTTTTGTAATCACTATAACTTTTACGTTATATTGTTTTTGTGTAATATACATTCTAATTATGATCTATGACTGTTGAACTACAACATACATGAACAGTTGTCCCATAACCTGATACACCCTGTGTATATAACATATGTGCAAGAGAAGTGAAACTAGAAAGAAAACCCTGTACCAACATGTCTGACCAGCGTGGTATAGTAGATCAATTTTCCTCTTACTGGAAGGAAGCTTAAGCCCAGCAGTGGCACTTTTATGAGCTGTGACGATGACGACGAATATCATACATTTTACAAGTATTAAAACCATAAAATTTTAAATCAGTTTTATATGTTCTTGAATAAATAGTATATTAAGAGCTACATGGATCCAGCGGCCAAAGTATTTATATAGGCAATAGAGCAACAGGTTTTTTCAAGTATCCAGAGTATCAGTAACTAAACTGGAAATACAATAGATACATACCACTTAACTTGAAGGGGAATATAAACAATCGCATTAATTGTAAAATATCGCATTGATTATAAAATGACATAAAATTTATTGTATCAACTGCCTCGTGTGGTGACGTCTTAAGAAAATAGGGTCGAAAGTCCTGTCATAAGAGTAGTAACGCTGTCTAATGGAACACCAGGGGAATAGAAGAGTAATTTTCTCCAGTGGTAAGTATTGTATTCAATAGTGAACTATAGGCTAGCAGATGGATAGATAGGATAGGATATTAGATTAATTTAGTTGGATTTTTCATTGCCATGATAAATTACTGTTACGTTATTCTAACTGCAAAACTTTGCGAGACTCTTGCTGCAATACCAAGACTCAGGTGCGCAAGACCAAAACCAAGACCAAGACCAAGACGAGACCAGGTGTGATGTTGCAAGACCAAGACCAAGACCGGTCCAAGTCTCGTCTTGGTCTTGCATTTGGGCAACACTACTATAAATATATAAAATGATAAAAAGCACAAGCATTGGTTGAAGAAAAGACGAAACGTTACTCGGAGGCGAACCGAAACATTTTATGCCCATCTCATATAGAATGCTATAAGAGCAAAGGAAAATGATTAATGATAACAATTTGTTCGTAACGGCCAATAAGGAATAAATCAAAGAATAGTTAATATATTGAACATAGAGAATCCTTTCTCATTTTCTTGCCTTTACCTTTTCTTATATTCATACTATCTCTGTATTTAGCAGCGCAGATTACTTTTGAACATGCTTTTATTAGCCTTTTTTTATATACCACTGATGTCAAGTAACCCTGCTCCGGTGGTTGGCCCAACGACGAAGGCGACGTGGTTTTCGGGTGGGTTGTGGGAGTTGTGTGCTTAAGCCCCTCTGTCGCCCCGGACGGAGTGGTGGGGAGGCGCGCCGACCGCAGCCCACCCACAAAAAAAAAAAGCCTTTTTTTATATGTATGTAACATGTAACTCCGTTAACTCCGTTACATGTTACATACATAAAAAGTGTCCATAATTGGAGTTCCAAGAAGTTATATGTATGTAACATGTTACATACATATAACTTCTTGGAACTCCAATTATGGACACTTTTTGAAGTGAAACTTCTTTAGAATCGTTGTGATTTAAAACTCGATGAAACGAACTAGTGAGTTCATAGAGATACAAACACGTAAATTTAATTCAGCCGGCGAGAGAATGAGATAAAGGATGAAAGATGAAGGATGAAGGATACAGGATGGAGGATAAAGGATGAGGGATAAGATATAAAGGAGTTTCACTTCTGATATGCGTACTTTGTACACACACTCTTTTTTTTTTATTGCTTACTATTGCAAACAGCACACCTGATGATAACTGACGCTGCTGCTCATGGACCTTTGCAGACCGCTGCCTACCGTGACGAAAGTGAAGGGAGTGTGAATGCGTGCAGTTCAGTGATATTAAAAGCATCACCAAAACCCACCACACGCAAACACACTAAGAAAGTTGGTTCTGGCTCAAATCAGCTGTTACACTATAACGTACGTAGAATTATAATTTCATGAACGTTAAGGGTGTCTGGCAAGGGGTTGCCACTATGTTAAGTGTCTGGCAATGAATAACGTGATTTTTAATAACGTTCTGAAAGTAATATCAAAAAATCACGCTTAATAATTTGACGAAAATAGATCGGTATTTTACACACCTTTAGTACCTTTTATCTGCCAAAGCTACTGTAACCCAAACTGCATAATGGGCCACCGTTCTTACCTGTATAGGGAGCATGCGCTGACAAACTTTCAGGTTTAATAAAATAACGAAGGTCTGGGGTTCACAGGCTCTTGTGTTATCACCGAACGAAGCGCAGTAACAAATTGCCACTATTCGGACGTCGATTTTCTGCGAAAGTGTAATACAACCCCGGACGGAGCGGCCTGCGGCTGTCAGACAACTGTCAACAGCGTGGTCCTACCACTATAACTACTACTAAATGACAGAAAGAATTTGAAATTTGCCCACTTATAAAGGATCGTGTGGTAACGGAAACACTCATATAAAATCCTTTGCCAACCCTCAATCGAACTCCTACCTAGGGATGATCGATGAACATCGATGTTGAAAGGAAAAACATCGATGTTTTAACATCGATGTTGTTATAGGCAAAACATCGTAACATCGATGTTAACTGTTTTTAACATCGATGTTGAAAAGGAAACATCGATGTTGAAAGGTAAACACATCGATGTTGCTATGGGCAGAACGAAATTTTCTAAAAAAAAAAAAGCTCATCAAAATTTGCCTGGAAGATTTTACACTTCATCGTCGTAATATTGATGTCAAAAACATTCGACAGATTTTCTAAAAAAAAAAAAAAAATTAAATTTGCCTGGAAAATTTTACTTCATCGTCGTAACATCGATGTCAAAAATATTGGACCGATGTCCTAAAAAAAAAAGGTCGTCAAAATTTGCTACGAGAATTTATATCGTAATATCGATGTTCGACGATATCGATATTTCTGTAACATCGATGATTTCCTAACAATTGGGCTTTCGATGTTGACATTGATGTTAACATCGATGTTTTTCTAACATCGATCATCCCTACTCCCACCATGGAGCAGGATTGCACCCAACAATGTGATGTATATGAGCTGAGATGACGATAATAAAGGACCAATACCACTATAAAATACTAAAAAGTTTGTCACATTACTAGAACATTGACTCATATAGGATAAGCGATTTCATAAAATGATTAAAATTACCCCGTTTGAGTCACATAGAGTTTTATTAGTAACTAGCAACCCGCCCTCGCTTCAGTTTCAGTCGCCTTACCCGCGTAGTTCCCGTGGGAATACCGGGATAAAATATAGCCTATATTACTCCCTGATATTATGTCTTTCCATTGGTGAAAAGATTTTTGAAGTCGGTCCAGTACTTTCGGAGCCTATTGAATACAAACAAACAAACAAATCTTTCCTCTTTATTATATTATAGTATAGATAACCGATTTCCTAAAATGATTAAAATTACCCTGGATGAGTCACATAGAGCTTTATTAGTAACTAGCAACCCGCCCTCGCTTCGCTCCGGTTTCATTCGCCTTACCCGCGTGGTTCTCGTGCCCGTGGAAATACCGGGATAAAATATAGCTTCTGTTACTCCCTGATATTATAGCTTTCCATTAGTGAAAGAATTTTTGAAATCGGTGCGGTAGTTTAAGCGTGAAAGCGTAACAAACAAATAAACTTACTTTCGCATTTATACTATTAGTAAGAATTTTGTCACTAAACTTTTCAGATGAAAGGATTTTCATTTAACAAAAACTTCACAGTTTCTTATTGCCGCGTACTGTCTGAAAGAAAGAAAGATTTTTTATTTAGCGACAGAATGCAGGAACATACTAGGTATGTACATTTCGAAATTTAAAGAAATAAATACAAAAATCGTATTTAGAAGAAAGAAAGAAGAACATTTATTCTGTTCTCTTTAAGTCTAATAAAAAACACAAACAATTAAACAAAAGAGCCTGTTACATAAAATAATTCAATTTTAATGAGAAACAACAAAGGCTTATGCTACGTTACTTAAAAAAATAGCACTAGTATTCTGCCTATTTACCACTAAGTACCTATGTTATTCACCCCTTCTCCTACCTGGTGGGTGTCGTAAAAGGCGATTAAGGGATATAATATACATATAATGTCTATACAAGAGCAGGATAGCATAGTAGGTCAATTCTCCTGCCATAGTAGAGGTGGGCCGAGCCAAAAGTGAGATGCGTATGGGTTGAGATGATGAGATGACTTATGTTACATTATGTGCTGTGCACTAGAGATGTTATGGAGCTTTATAATCGTAACTGAAATTATCGGATATCCGAAATGGAAATATGTTCAAAATCACATCCGAAATCGATATAGAAGTTTTGAATAATTTCGGATGGTTTTCAATTATTTCGGATAAAGACACCGTCTATATGAGATGAGTTATAAGTATGGTTTTCTTTTAACCAGCCGAACTGACAGCTTAAACGTAAGCCTGTCTAAAGGGGAATAATACAATCGAATTTTTCTTTTACAATTATCTAAAAATCCAAAATCAATAACCTAATCTATTAGAAACTATCGCATAATCCGTAAAATTTGATATTCTTGACTGTATCCGTCGGTCCCTATCTTACCAGTGGACATCGTAAAACACGACTAAGAGATATAATTCGAATATAATAAGTACTTATTGAAGACAAGGCAACTCAAAAAAGAACCCAATATCTGTCAGACCCGCATAGTATAGTAAAGTCAGCCTCACTCCTATTGTGAAGGAGGCGCAACCCTAGCAGAGATATATGAGCCGAGATGAGATGATCATGAATGATATCCGAAACCGGTATAATGTTATAACAATACTTAAACAGATTATACAGATCCGAAACTTCATATGTGGAACATCCTTATTATGTGCTTTTATCTATAATCTATATCTAATATCAACTTAAATGAAATATATAGTCAGCGATTTCGTGGTATGTTTTATAATATTTCATAATAGTGTAAAAAACTTTCTTCTTTATCAGTATTTGGATCTCAAATTTAATCCCTATGGCTATTAAAGTCCTTTTTATAAATGCGATGTTATTTCAAATCAATGCAATAGCAATAGAAAACAAAACACAAAGCAGCTGCATGAATATATCTATAAAATATACAAAATAGTCTTGCATCGGCCGGGAATCGAACCCGGGCCGCCCGCGTGGCAGGCGAGCATTCTACCACTGAACCACCGATGCTTCGATAGGATGATCTAAATTTCAATACTACATACAATGATAGTACGGTCAGCAAATAAATGTTTTACATTTACCTAATCGCAATCAATGTTATTGTATAACT
This sequence comes from Lymantria dispar, assembly GCA_032191425.1. Lineage (NCBI taxonomy): Eukaryota > Metazoa > Arthropoda > Insecta > Lepidoptera > Erebidae > Lymantria > Lymantria dispar. The sequence goes on along the minus strand of CM063449.1, from coordinate 29,772,683 downwards.
ACACTTGATGATGCCACAAAGAGAATGAAGGTCACAAGAAAACACCTGAAATCGATTTATAATTGAAAATATACATACAAGCATCGGTGGTTCAGTGGTAGAATGCTCGCCTGCCACGCGGGCGGCCCGGGTTCGATTCCCGGCCGATGCAAGTATTTTTAATGTGACGACTCTGGCGTTATAGATATATGAATGTGTAATGAAGGATAGTCGTATTTTAATGTTATTGCTTTTTCTTCGTACTATATTTTTTCTCTCCAGGTGATGATGGAATGAGAAAACCGTGAAGAAGGATGAAATAGCCGTGAGGAAGGATGAGGATATTTTATTAACCCGAGACTCAAAAAGAGGGGTGTTATAAGCTTGACGTCCGATCTGTCTGTCTGTATGAGATGCATTACCACAAGTTGTTTTTTTTTTTAACCAGCTTAAATACAAGCCTCTCCTAGGAGGAATAATATAATAATCACTACAATTATGCTTTTTACAATTCCCTAAAAACCCAAAATCTATAACCGAAACTATCAGAAACCAACGGATAATCCGTAATAATTTAATATTCGTAACCATATCCATGTGGTGACGGTATAAGAGTACAATTCACCACTTCCTATCTTGTATGTGGATGCCGTAAAAGATATCTAAAGGATATGCATGTAAGATGTATACAAGTCAATGTCAACTCGAAACAAAACCCTATACTTGTCTCACCAGCATTATTTAGTAAAGTCAGCTTCTCTCCTTTTGTGGAAGAGGCTCGAGCCCAGCAAAGGAACGTGTATAAGCCGATATAAGATGACGATGAACCGTATCCGAAACCGATATAGTTTTATCAAGATCCGAAACTTCATATCCGCAACATCCTTAATATTTACTTTTATCTATATCATCATATTAATATGTTAAGTTGTTAACTGAAATATAAAGTCAGCAATTTCGTAACAATGTTTCATAATTGTCTAAAATGATTTTATTTTTTTTTTGTTTCATTATTTTGTTTTCAAATAAATTTATCGCTATATCCAGTAGTTTCACCGAATAACCAAATATTATTCGGTTTAACCTTTACCGAACCGGATATTCGGCCGAATTATTCAATTTACCATATGAATCTGATTTGGCATTTTGGAACTGTTATGAAGAACTTGCATTGGCGAACTCTGTCACTTCGGAAGATCCTAAAAGCCCTATCGCCGTGGAAATGCAGCTGAAAGTCTTCTACCTAGAAACCAGAGCCCTTTTGATCGGTAAGCAAAGCATAAGTCTAAATATGCACATTTAGCTAATGTATCCAGAGTGTTTCTAAGTGCTTCTGGTAGTAGTGTGTACAACGAACGATTATTTTCAGAAGCAGAGAACCTATGAAGAAAAGCGCAACAGACTCTTGCCGGAGAGTGAGCTAGGTGTTTCTGCTTCATAATTTACTATTTATTAATTGTAAATATTAGAATATGTTTCTTTTTGCTTATGTTTTATTTTATTTCTGATCTATATTTTTATAGTGTCTCTCTGTCTATATATATATATATATATATATATATATATATATATATATATATATATATATATATATCCGGTATAGTATATTATTGTCAATTTGCTACTTAAGAACCGAATATATTCGCTAACGAAACCGAATAATTCAGTCGAATACAGATAGTGAAAAAGATGACGAATACGCCGAAAACAGAATACACTACAATTGCAATACTACTACTGCAATACACTACAATTAAGCACAAAGAAGTTGCATTGATATCTATCTAGAAAATAAACAAAAAGTTATTTGCATCGGCCGGGAATCGAACCCGGGCCGCCCGCGTGGCAGGCGAGCATTCTACCACTGAACCACCGATGCTACAACGCCAATATCTAAACCACAATACTACATGCAATGATAGTACGGTCAGCAAATAAATGTTTTACATTGACCTAATCACAATCAATGCTATTGTATAACTAAACTTGATGATGCCACAAAGAGAATGGAGGTCACAAGAAAACACCTGAAATCGATTAATATTTAAAAAAGTATTCACAAGCATCGGTGGTTCAGTGGTAGAATGCTCGCCTGCCACGCGGGCGGCCCGGGTTCGATTCCCGGCCGATGCAAATATTTTTAATTTGACATCTAACGTTATAAATGTTTGAATAAGCTATGTAAGATAATCGCATTTTTATTGCTATTTATTTCCTTTTCTTCGCACTCTGTTTTATTCCTCCGTGTGGTGACAAAGTAACAATACACTTAACCCCCCTTACTTGGCCCTGGGTGTCGTAAAAGATGACTGGGAAATTACAATATGCAGATACCATTTATGCAAGAGAAATATAGATACAACCCTATGCTAACCCCCTGACTGTTTGGTATAGTAGGTCAATTTCACAAACAAACCTCGCTTTACTCTTTTCAGATTAAAAAAAAAACAAAACTATTAGACAGCCACAATAGAAGTGAAACCGTAGAAATATTAATACGTAATTTTTCTGTGAGTGAAACTTATGTAATACTGCAAAACATCTGTGTAATCACTGTTACATATTATAACATATCTATTATAGGAATTCAAATTATCATCATATCGGTCCGCGCTGCATTCAATTTCAAGGAATTCTATTTTATTTTTTAAGCTTTGCATAGCTTTTATCGCGGGCTTTGAGCGCGGCGACCGAATCAAGAAATCCCGTAACGGAAATAAAACCTAACACCTCCCACTGCGCCTACCATGTAGCTCGGCCGAGCGTTCGCTTAACCTGTATGTATATGGTACGACTGTACGAAGCTCGCACGGATCGAGACGAGCTGCTCCAAAATCAGCACTTCGACGCATAACATAATATTTTAAACGATATTAACTTCTCATTTATTCAATAAAAGAAAAAAAAAGTTTTCTTATCGGTCACCACGCTCAAAAAGTGTAACTTGAATGAATATCAAAGAAAAATCTTGAATTAATATCAAAGAAAAAACTGCATAAATAAAAAATAAATAAATAATTATAATTGCATACGTTGATAAAAAAATGGTATGCAATAGCTTTACCGCGGCAATCCCCGAGTGCCACACGTTTTTTTAATTTGTACAGAACAGCGTCTATTGGGTCATCTAGTACTACGTAAGAAACAAATATAGATTCTAATGATGGTGTAGTTCGATATGTAATTAGTTTTCTCCAGTACCTACAATGCTTTATAATGTCAACCGTATTCAGGAATGCATTTGACGATTAATTCTAATGGATATTGTATGGTGACAATGGAAATTAAATCCTATGACGACTCGTCCTGCCAATGTAGTATATTCGATTAATGCCCACTTAAGAGTTGGAGTGGTGTTGTGATGACAGAATAAGAATATAATTCACCACCACTTCTCTTGCTCATGGGTGTCGTAAACGACGACTAAGGGATATAATATCTATATAAGAGAAGGAAAATTCGAAACGAAACCCTATACCAACACGTCTGTCCGCCGAGACGTCATTGCCCGTTGGGCAGGCTGGCTGGAGAGCCCTCGGTACGGTGTCAGGACCGTCGAGGCCTTCCGGCCGGTGCTGATGGAGTGGTTGGAGCGGACGCACGGGGTGCTTTCCTTCCGACTGGTGCAGGTGCTAACGGGGCACGGTTGCTTCGTCAAGTACCTGCACAAGATTGTCAGAAGGGAGAGCACACCATCCTTCCACCACTGCAATTGCGACGAGAACACGGCGCAACACACGCTCGAGGTGTGTGCCGCGTGGGCGGGGGAGCGCCGTGAACTCGTCGCGATTATCGGTGCCGACCTGACGGTGCCGACCATCGCCAGGCAGATGCTCGACAGCGTCAGGAACTGGGACGCGGTCGCCAGCTTCTGTGAGGCCGTAATCTCACGGAAGAAGCCGGCGGATCGTGTACGAGAGGAGCTCCTCTTCGGCGACACGTTCCGCTGCCGGCGACTCGGGTGGCGCAGGCGCGAGCACCTACGCCTAATGTCGGCCTAGCCGAGGCCGCGGGTGACTGGACCGGGGAATTTAGTCCGTCACCCGCAGAGAGGCTGACCGCGCGACGGCGACCGACGTCCCGGGGCAGGGACGTCGAGAGGTGAATGAACCCGTATTTCGTCGGCCCGACCACTGACGACAAGTCATCCTGCTCCGGTGGTCGGCTCAACAACGAGGCGACGTTCCCGCGCGCCATCCTTTCGTCGCCCCGGACGAAATGGACCGCGTGTGCGCTTACCATAGCCAACCCGTAAAAAAAAAAATACCAACACGTCTGACAAGCATTGTATAGTAGGTCAACCACCCTTCCATAGTGGTGGACGCCCGAGCCGAACAGTGGGACGTCTATGGGCTGATGATGAGATGAAGTGGTAAAGACCCGAGCTCAATAAGAGAAGGAAACATTATTTGTTACAATCTGTAATACGTCTATGACTGACATCAAACTCATCAAAAAAGCTGCATCGGCCGGGAATCGAACCCGGGCCGCCCGCGTGGCAGGCGAGCATTCTACCACTGAACCACCGATGCTTATAAATATACATTTAAACATCGAACAATTTAACTGTCGTGTTACGACCTCCATTCTCTTTTGTGGAATCATCACGTTTTGTTACACAATAATATTGCTTGTGATTAGGTAAAAGTGAAAGAATGTTTTTGCTGACCGAACTAAAAATATTAATTTAAAAATATTTCACGTAGCATCGGTGGTTCAGTGGTAGAATGCTCGCCTGCCACGCGGGCGGCCCGGGTTCGATTCCCGGCCGATGCAGTTGCCCTTTTTGTATATTTTCTAGAATCATAAACGTATTTCTAAATATTTTTTACATTATTTAAAATTATATCACAGTAATAAAATAATACCCACATTGATTAATGTGTTTAACAACAAAGAAATAGAAGTTAGGTATATATTCGTCTTTAGATTATGCCGGTCGCCCACTTTACATAGGAAGGAAGTGAAATTTTTCCTACACCGCTTCATTTCTATTTAAATTTGTTGCAAATGACATAATAATTAAAAGCGTTTCCCAGGAATTCCTGATTGTCAAACCTCGGTGATATTTATGGACATCATGGCCAGAGCCTGACTTACAGGAGATACAATGATGGAAATCTGAGGTGGAATTAGTGCCATCTAAACTAATATTATAAAGAGGAAGGATTTGTTTGTTTGTTTGTTTGTAATAGGCTCCAAAACTACTGGACCAATTTCAAAAATTCTTTCACCCATGGAAAGCTATAATATCAGGGAGTAACATAGGCTATATTTTATCCCGGTATTCTATGTGGTGACGGAGTAAGAATACAAATCACCACTCCCTATTTTGCCCGTGGATGTCGTAACGCATATTACATCTATGCAAGAGAAGGAAAACTCGAAATAAAACCCTATGCCAACTTGTTTGACCACTATGGTATAGTAAGTTCAATTACCCTCCTATTGTGGAGGAGGCTAGAGCCCAACAGTGGGACGTATATGAGCTGAAATGATGACGATGAATGATGATTCCCACGGGAACGGAAACTACGTGAGTAAGATGACTGTAAAACGACGGAACGAAGGGAGGGCAGGTTGCTAGTTAAAAATAAAAGGCCATACCCCAAAAATAAAAAAAAAAGGTTCAGAGAGAAATTTACTATAGATCTACTATCGGGGAATATTATTAGATCATCATTAGAACATTAGATTAGACTAATAATTGAATTTGCTATGTACCTAAGTATCAATTTTCAATGTATAAATATATTTATGTGTGTCATATTATGTACATAACCATAATAAACCTGCATATGCATGTACTTATATGTCATAATCATTCTATGAGACGAAATGTTTGCTAGAACAAGAGCTTAAATTACTTTTACAGGGTGGCCATTTAGATCAGACATTATGGGCAAGTCAACTTCCTCATCTTTTAAATATGAATAGCATAACTCCTTAATAGCTATTTTTAGTAAACATCGTTTTCCATTTTCAATATCTTAATGGATCTAAGTTATTATTTATTTAAATAATTAATTTAATCATCACATTAATGGCTCATTTCAACTTTTCAATTTACCATATTTCTGCTCCATTAAGCAATTGAAAAACAAAAACATGTTTTATAATTGAAATGCCTTCTCTCATAATGCATTTTCTTTACCTTGCTATTGGATACCTTTTTATTACTTTTTGTTTAACAAGGTAATACAATTTGTCATTTAAGAAATACTTACTACCTACATAAATTTTAAGAAGAAATGTTTTCACACTTTGTTTAAAATACATAGGCAACAGTTCCTTTATTTTTATTTGATAACTAGCAACCCGCCCTCGCTTCGCTTCGGTTATAGGTTATAGTAGTTTTACGCGCGTAGTTCCCGTTCCCGTGAGAGTACCGGGATAAAATATAGCCTAGTTTACGCCCTGATAATATAGCTTTCCATTGGTGAAAGAATTTTTGAAATCGGTCCAGTCGTTTTGAAGATTACCCGGAACAAACAGGCAGACAGACAAAAATTTTTTAATTGCTATTTTAGGCATAGGTGTCGTGCAAATAACCGTGTGAGCATGAAAAAAGCCTATTATTTTGACATTACAAACAGACACTCCAATTTTATTTATTGGTATAGATATAGACGTTATTTATTTGTCTCAACATGCGTACAATAAGATGTTACATAATTTATAGAACCAACATGTTCTGTCCATTGGACGACATGCAAACTTATAATAATAATGTATAAGGCTTAGAATAATAACATATAGAAGGTAAGTTCACGCACAAAAAGTGAAGCATTTCAATTGGAGCCTAGTGGAGCTTACGCCGGAACCGTTCCGTAATATACAAGTCATTGTACTGCATGAACGTACGCAATTCTTAAAAAATAAATAGGTAATTATGACTGTTTGTGCATTCAAATTGTGTCACAACACGTTTGAAAAACATAAAAAGGTTTTCAACATTACTTTTAAAAGAATTTCGACGACTTATGTTAAAAAAACAAAATTTGATTTCATAATTTGTATAGTGGTGTGCGTGTGTACGTGTGTAATCGTCTGCGCGCCATTAGTATTTTTAGATTCAAATTTCGAAAGTTCAAAGTATTGACACTATCCTTCTATACGTTATTATTCTAAGATATAAGGTGTTTTTCATTAAATAACATATAATCATAAGAATTGCTACTGGAAGCCAAATAATTGTAATTAATTAAAATATAAATGTCAGTATTGAATGAATTGTAATAGATTAGTAGCCAGGTAATTTTTTGTGCGGGTGACGTGACCGGGGATTAGTCCGTCACCCGCCGTGAGGCCGACTGTGTGAGGAAAGACCGACGTCCTCCCCGAGGGGGGGACGTCGGTCGATGGGAGGGTACCCAACGTAGGGAGTATTCCGTCGTGCCGATCACTGACGACAAGTAAACCTGCTCCGGTGGTCGGCCCAATGACGAAGGCGAGGTGGTTTTCGGGTGGATTGCGGGAGTTGCGTGCTTAAGCCCCTCTGTCGCCCCGGACGGAGTGGTGCGAAGGCGAGCCGACCGCAGCCCACCCACAAAAAAAAAAAAAAAGCCCGTTAATTTTAATAGATTAAGATAAAAATGTCATTAATTGAATTATTACTGTACTGAATGAATTTAAAATAATAATAAAAAATTAATAAATTAATATAATTACAATTTACAATATAGCTACATCATCAAGGAAATCTTTTATGTTATAATAGCATTTATTTGTCAATATATTTTTTAATCTCTTTTTACTTTCCTTGAATACGTTGTATTCTTTACGTGATAATACATCTTTGGCTATAGTTTAAATACATTTCATCATCATCATCATTTCAGCCTATCGCCGTCCACTGCTGGACGTAAGCTTCTAAAGCCTCCCTCATGTTATGCCACAAAGTAGAGAGAAATCCCGAGCATAGTCCGCTCCATAGCACGCTGAGCAACTTTGAGTCTTATTATAAGGCCTATAATTAGGAACCAGGTTACCGTAAAGGTAACACACACTGGTCGTAGACCTGTGTTTTCAGACACTGAGGTATGTAATGTGTGTTTATATATATATATATATATATAAACATATATATATATACTAGCAACCCGCCCTCGCTTCGCTTCGGTTATAGGTTATAGTCGTTTTACCCGCGTAGTTCCCGTTCCCGTGGGAATACCGGGATAAAATATAGCCTAGTTTACGCCCTGATATTATAGCTTTCCATTGGTGAAAGAATTTTTGAAATCGGTCCCGCCGTTTTGAAGATTACCCGGAACAAACAGACAGACAGACAGACAGACAGACAAAAATTTTTTATTTGCTATTTTAGGCATAGGTGTCGTGCAAATAACCGTGTGAGCATGAAAAAAGCCTATTATTTTGACATTACAAACAGACACTCCAATTTTATTTATTGGTATAGATATTTAATGCCGCATAAATAAATATTCAGAAGTTTAGTCTTACAAAAAGATGAAACTCTTACAAAATAAAATTCAGCTTTGTAAAGTCTGAGAGATGATAGAGAAAAGTATCGGTACTTCAGTTATAGAAGTCTCAATGGTCATACCGACGGCCTTGATTCTATTCCTAGCCGATGCAAATCGTCCTTTCGGTTTATGTAAAAAATGTATATAATAACAACGTAATATCCATACACAATATACTTAACGGTTTTCTTTATTCTCTGACATAATTATAACCACATTTGGCACAAACTATCCAGGGCAACATGTGCCCTATAACCAGGGCCGGATTAACCTTATCAGAGGCCCCTAAGCAATGCAATTCTCGGGACCCCTAGGCAATTCAATTTTCGGGGCCCCTTTTCTTAACCCCTTTCTTACTTTTTAATATACATATTTTCTATTACAAAAGTCCAGGCGATCAGATCGACTTCTTTAGTACCTATTCTGTTTTTTTTATTTATTACCAAAAAGTAAAATGCGTGTGCTGTGTGGTAGCGGCTTCGAATACTACCAACCCTTGCTTTGCTCGTGGGTGTCGTAAAAGACGACTAAGAGCCCTAGATTGACCCGGACCAACTCCATCTGGTACCATTTGGGTCAACGATTACATTCCCAAGGACGGTTGACGTCAGGCAGGCGGCCGGTCATAAAAGTCATTGCCGACACTTTTTGCAATATGTCAAAACAGATAACATATTGCGTCGACCCCAAGTAATTGGGATAAGAGCAAGATGATGATAATGACCAAAAAGCAAAATGCGTATACAGAATTTAAATATAGTGCCACTTAAACCTCTTGGGTTTGTGTGTGACTTTACAATCCATTCCCGGTATAACTTCGTTGTTACTTCAATCGCTTATGGCAACAAAATACCTTATCACTTTGACTTGATGCATTACCTCACATGCCTGACTCATTTCTTTTTACTTTTATTGAAATTATCTTAGTGAATAGGTTATAGTTGTAGTTAAATGATGATCCAGGTCTCATGGTGGTAAGAGAAATGAGAATTATCAAAAAAGATATGTTCGCTAAAATGAATTTAATTTTTCTTTATACTTGCTCGGGGCCCCTAGTTAGTTGCCTAATCCGCCTTATGGATAATCCGACCCTGCCTATAACCTGCGACTCCTCTCCTCTATGGAGCGGCCTACTGGCATCTATTCCTTATCTTTAGTGGCCCATTTGGCGGGTTACTTTATATACCTACCCATGTTTCAATATAAAAGCATCGGGACATCGCCCCCAACACAGCCAGCCTCCCTGCTAGGATTTACATAAATATATTCGTTATTCATGCATATCCTAACATAAATTTTCACTAAGATAATTGAGATCGATGGTCCATTTAACGGCATATATCTGAAAGTCGACTACATATAAAGATTGAAGACATATTTATCACATGAATAAACGAATTTCTTATTTATTCGGGTAACTACACATAGTGAAGAATTAAGATTTTTTTTTGAAGCTGGTTTTTGAAACTAATTTGGCATAAAGTATTAATAAAATATTATGATTTTTTCCAGAAAATGATGATATTTATTCAATAAATATTTATTTTCATTAGTACATATATTATACTACAAGTATGCGGGCTCAGTGCGGCGAGAGAGATAGCGCATAGGCGCTTGCGCACAACTTCGCGTCGCTCCATCTCATTCACACACGACTACATCTATACCAATAAATAAAATTGGAGTGTCTGTTTGTAATATCAAAATACTAGGCTTTTTTCATGCTCACACGGTTATTTACACGACACCTATGCCTAAAATAGCAATTAAAAAATTTTGTCTGTCTGTCTGTTTGTTCCGGGAAATCTTCAAAACGGCTGGACCGATTCCAAAAATTTTTTCACCAATGGAAAGCTATAATATCAGGGCGTAAACTAGGCTATATTTTATCCCGGTATTCCTGCGGGAACGGGAACTACGCGGGTAAAACGACTATAACCTATAACCGAAGCGAAGCGAGGGCGGGTTGCTAGTATAGACTACGTATGTACTAGTGATGTAACGAATATTCGCATTCGCATCCGCGAATATTCGCATTCGCGAATATTCGCATATTTTTTGCATATTCGCATTCGCACTCGCATTCGCGAAATTATTGCGAATGTTTTTGCGAATATTTTTGCGTGTATAATTTTTTTAAGTAGGTAATAATAGTGGTTAATATAAGAAAATCCAATTCCATTAATTTCTTTTGTTTTTGATGCAACAAAAATAACTTAACCTCGTAATCACATTATCGGTCTTCACTTTATCAATTGATATCATTTTTTTATTTAACTTTAGGCAATGAAACTTAACAATCAAACTTATAACAATTTAAAAAACAAAACTAAATACTAAATGGTCTAAACGCAATGTAATCAAACAAACAATCTTCTATGAATTTTTACCAAAGTTTAATGTTATAATTATCTTCTTGAACAAAACTAAAAATAATAATCTACAAATACTTCTACAATTAATATTTATTTAACTTTGGGCAATGAAGTCTAACAATCAAATTGTCATAAGAATTTAACAAACAAAACTAAATAGTAAATAGCCTAAATGCAATGTAAACAAACAAATATAATCTTCTATGACTTTTTACTATAATTAAAATCAAATAAAAGCTTAATATGAGTTGCTGTCATCATAATCACAAAGTGTTTATAGTATATCTATATTATATAGTTTATAGTATTTATAGTATAAATATAATCATGTTACATAAGAGTTAATAGTTAACACTTTAAGCAAACAAGAATAAAATTGTCTTTTACTTTAATAAAGCTAAAAAAATTTATTGTTATTAGAACTTGACACAAAATTTTAATGCAATGAAACTAATAAAATTAATTTCTTCTATTAAACTTTTCTCAGTCTTTAGATATATTTTTAATATTTAAATTATCAAGATTGCGAGATAGGTACAAATGAGATCGTGACGGCAATGAAGTATATGAAGTTGCGGGATATGATAGGGTGTCGGTCGAAATGCTGAGGGCTAGCGACGGGGTAGTGGTGAGTCAGTTGCACCACCTTTTCAGCTTGTGTTGGAGAAAGGGTCGAGTACCAGAAGACTTGTGCAAGGCTGTAATCGTGCCCTTATACAAGGGAAAAGGGTCGCAACAAGACTGCGCCAATTACCGCGGCATAAGCCTTCTCAGCGTCGTCGGCAAACTGTATGCTAAGGTACTGATAGGGAGAGTTATAAAGAGACGGAGAAAGAATCTGGGATGTGCAAGCAGGATTCAGAAAGGGAATGAGATGTACAGATCAGTCTTTTCCTTATGTTGCATAGCCGAAAAATTCTTGGCTAAAAACCAGAAGGTCTATTGTGCTTTCGTGGCGTTGGAAAAAGCCTATGATAGAGTGGTTAGGAATGAATTGTGGTCAGCATTGTCTTTGCATGGGGTGAACGGCAACCTGATACGGGTGCTGCAATCTCTCTATGAGAACTGCAGTGCCTGTGTCAGAATAGAGGGAGCATACACTGAATGGTTTAGCATCCAAAAGGGTGTTAGACAAGGATGTGTAGCGTCACCATGGCTATTCAACCTATTCATAGACAACTGCTTGACTGATTTAAAAGAGAGTGAATATGGACTGAGAATGAATGGGTTACTTATCAAATATCTTCACTACGCTGACGATCAAGTTCTACTCGCTTCGTCGGTGAATGAGTTGTAAGAGATGGTAACAGCAGTACATGACGCTTTTGAAAGAAAAGGAATGAAAATTAATGTAAAGAAGACGAAAGTTATGGTATTTGAAAGGGAAGAAGCTATGACGGACTGCAAGATAAGTATAGAAGAAGAAATATTAGAACAAGTGCAAGAGTTTGTATATCTGGGATCTACATTTGCGAGAGATGGTAAATGTGAAAGTGATATTGAAAGAAGAGTGTGTAAGGGAAATATGGTGAATGGTGCTTTGCGCACCTTTATGGGCAGCCAAAGCCTGTCTAAGAAGGCTCGCTTAGCTGTGCATAGGGGAGTGCTTGTAGCAACTCTAATGTATGGAAGTCAGAGCTGGGTATGGCAGAAGAAGCACGAAAGTAGAATAAATGCTGTGGAAATGAGAGTGCTGAGGAGCATGATTGGCGTGAAATTAAGTGATAGAATTAAAAACAGAGTGATTAGGGAACGTTTTGGAATGAATGTAGATGTAGTGACAAGGACTGAGAAAGGTATCTTAAGTTGGTTCGGCCATGTAGAGAGAATGAATAAAATGAGACTAACAAGGAGAATTTATAAGGCGAATGTGAACGGAAGTGTTGGAAGGGGAAAACCGAGGCAGACGTTCCACAATCAAATGGGAGACGTTCTTAAGAAAGACCAGATTAGGAGTACCCTGAACCGAAGAACATGTATGAGGAGATTAATGAATGTGGACGAGGCGAAAGTGGTATGTCAAGGTCGTAGCAAGTGGAAAGAAGTGGTCTCTGCCTACCCCTATGGGAAAGAGGCGTGATTATATGTATGTAAATTATCAAACAAATTATATTCTTTTACAATAGACCATTAAATAGTCTAACTCTAAACAAACAAAAAAAATAGATTCTCAAACAAAAATACTTCTCTCCCTTAAAAAATAACAGTTAATTATATATATTTTTCATATTAATAATTGAACCTCAGTAGCGGCATATTAAACTTTAAAAATAGTAGTTTTGATGCCTTGTTTGCTTCAAGTCTATTTCCATGTGGCGTATAAATAAGTCCAGCACCACTAAATATGCGCTCGTCGGGGACACTCGTTGGTGGTGTAACTAAATAATGCCGAACTATAGCAAGCAGAAGAACGTATCTTTCTTTGTTCACTTTCCACCAAGTTAAAGGGTCAACGTCATTTGCCACACGTTTATACTGAATATTCGCATTCGCATTCGCGAATGTTGGCAGCAAATATTCGCATTGACATTCGCATGCGCGAATGTCCAAAATAAGACATTCGTTACATCACTAGTATGTACATATATTTAACGTGGCATTAAAGCCGTTGGCGTTAACGCCACGCTACAACAATCAGGTTTACCCTTACATATCCCGTCATATAGCATTACGTCGTCGTAACGCCACGAACTGGTCAGGTGCGCCCTCGCCTATAGATGTTTCACATCAAAAAATTTTATGTAGTTTTTAGGCATAGGTATCGTATTAATAATCGTGTGAGCATGAAAAAAAACGTATTATTTTGACATTAAAACAGACTCCTCAATTTTATTATATATTTGTTTACATCTATGTATGATAGACTAATTGTAAGAGCCTGTGGACCTCAGACCTTCGTGATTTTACTAAAGCTGAAAATTGCGCTGACAGCGCATGCTCCCAACACAGGTTAGAACGATGGCATTCATTGCCAGACACTTAACATAGTGGCCACCCCTTGCCAGACACCCTTAACGTTCATGAAATTATAATGCTACTTGTTAAGTGTCTGGCAATGAATAACGTGATTTTTAATAACGTTCTGAAGGTAATATCAAAAAATCACGCTTAATAATTTGACGAAAATATATCGGTATTTTATACACCTTTAGTAACTTTTATCTGCCAAAGCCACTGTAACCCAAACTTCATAATGGGCCACTGTTCTTACCTGTGTTGGGAGCATGCGCTGACAAACTTTCAGCTTTAATAAAAGGACGAAGGGGGTCCACAGGCTCTTGTGTTATGAGAAAATGTTTTTAAAGTAAATAGAACCTGCCAGTTTTGTAGAATTTGCAAAAAGCTTGCTTAAGAGAGTAATAAGTTTCTTGTGTAAGATCGCTCAGGTAAGTTATTAAGTGCTCGAGTGATTTTCTTTATAGCACATTAACATGGAGTTGACACTTTGAAATCTGTCAAAACATTTTAGTAGAGGGTTTTGCACTAGAGTGCGATGAAACATTAAAAAATTTTTGCTCAATAAATGCATCGCCTTTTTAATGCTTAATTCAGATGGCATGGTGGTCAAGACATGGATCTGGCATTCTCTGGTATTGGTCATGCTCACTGAAGGGTCTGCTTGCGGTAGCTACGATGAACAGGTCACTCTTTTCCCTCCATTGTTGTTGAGGAGAGTGATGGCTGCTCTAGTAATTAACTCGTGACTGGGTGCCGTTTGCGGGATCTGGTCCAGCCATAGTACTTTTTCATTATATTTAATAACTATGTCATGGTTCGAAAGGCCTCACACTGGAGCTATTAATGGGCATGTTGTTGTATGTAATTTTATATAAAGAAATTAAAAGGAAGACAATCCCACTGAGTTTCTTGCCGGATCTTCTCTGTGCGGTCTCGTGCCGATCCGGTAGTAATTTAAGTTAAAACGTAAAAAAAAATTACAATATGTAAGTGCCCCCGCGGGGTTGATAATAAATGGTTTGAATTTGAATTCTCCGTGACATAGGGACCTTGGAGTGTCTTTTAAAAAAAATCATATGCACATGACCGCGAAGGGTTAAACTGAGGTAAATTCACACACATTACAAGCTCCTACATGATTCCAGAGAACTTCCTGCTGAGATTTGACGTCTAAAAACGAGGAATTCTGAATTCAAATGGCGTCAGATAGGCAGCCAGGCATAAAACTTGCCAATAATTATTGCAATACACAGGCTGTCTCAGGTTGTGAAATAACTGTTCGAGTATGTTGTAGTTTAACGGTCATAGATCGTAATTACACAAAAAGAAACATAATAGTGATTTCAAACATGTGTGTCTAAGAGCCTATGCCTTAAATGTTCCATATTGTGTAGGTATCTAATGAACATTTAACAAAGTATGAATGTATTGCAGATAAGTATCACTAACTTTATACAATTCAATCAGATTCACACCAAAAAGCGATGACAAAATTGAAAACTTTACATGTCTCTTATTCATTAAGGAGTGAATATTTTTATGTAATTTTTTTTGTGGGTTTCTACTACCATTACCTAACTCCCATTTGACCAGTTGCCCCATAAACTGGTACAGCCTGTATATTGCAATAATTATTGGCAAGTTTTATGCCCGGCTGCCTATCTGACGCCAGATCGATGGTAAGCTCTTAGTCGTCGTTCACAACACCCACAAACAAAGCAAGTGCTAATAATATTTGTGACCGTGTGCAGTGTGTATAATATACTAGCAACCTGCCCTCGCTTCGCCTCGATTTCAGTGGCCTTACCCGCGTAGTGCCCGTGTGGCGACGGGCTGAGAATACATATGTCGCCACCCCTTACTTGCCCGTGGGAGTCGTAAAAATCGGCTGAGGGTTCACCAGGAGAGCAGGGCAGCAGCTCTCTCCTGGGAAACGTAAAACACCTATACTGCGATCGCCAACCCGCCTGCCAAGCGTGGCGATTACAGCAATATCCCCTTTTTTAGAAATGGCGTACAATAAAAAAATGGCCCCCAGCCACGGCGGCTCCGGTACTCTACGGGCTCATTTTGGTGGCGGGCCCAGTAGTGGTGGAGCGCGGGGTGCGAGGAATCTCCGGCAGCGATCCGGCTACCAACAAAAACGACCCTTGGCCCTGGTAACACACAACATTCGGACACTCAGGACTGACGAAAGGGTCATCGAGCTGGAAGAGGAATTGAGCAAAATCCGCTGGGACATTGTAGGATTATCAGAAGTGCGAAGAGAGGGCAAGGGCACGATAATCCTCCAGTCTGGAAACTTGCTCTTCTACTGGGAGGGCGATCACCCGTCCCAAGGTGGTATAGGGTTTATCGTTCGTAGGTCTCTCGTAGACAACGTGGAGAGGATCGAGAGTGTGTCGACAAGGGTAGCGTACCTTATACTCAGAATTACCAAGAGGTATTCGCTGAAGGTTATACAGGTATACGCACCGACCTCGACATACTCCGACAACGAGGTGGAGGCATTTTACGAGGACATCTCGAAAGCCATACACACGTCCAAAACCCACTTCACGGTAGTCATGGGAGACTTTAACGCGAAAATAGGCAAAGGGAGTGATGATGAGTTGAGAGTGGGGAAACATGGATATGGACAGAGAAACCAGAGGGGCCAGAAACTGGCTGATTTTCTGGCGAGGGAAAGCTTCTTTATGATGAATTCCTTCTTCAGGAAGCAGCCACAAAAGAAATGGACCTGGATTAGCCCCGATGGTTCAACAAAAAACGAGATAGACTTCATCTTGTCAGACAAACGACAGATATTCAATGATGTCTCAGTGATCAGCAGGATTAAAACTGGAAGCGATCACCGGATGGTACGAGCCACATTGAATATCCACACAAAAGTCGAGCGGTCACGCTTGATGAAGTCTACACTCCGACCTACATCTGTCCAATACCAGAACCTCGAAGGCTTTCAACTCGAATTACACAATCGCTTCCATTGTCTGGACGAATGCGAATCTCCGAACGATATGAACAACAGGTTCGTGGAGACTGTCCACGCGGTTGGGTCGAAATTTTTCAAGGCTCACCGCGTTAATAGACCTAAAAAACTTTCTGACCAGACTCTCGAGCTCATGGGGCGGAGAAAAGAAATGACGGTGCAGTCTTCAGCCGATTGGTCCAAATATAGGCAGCTAAATAGGCAGATCTCCAGGTCTGTGCGTCGCGATATTCGCCGATTTAATACGCTCCGTATTAAAGAAGCGATAGAGCGGAATCGTGGCTCAAAAGTGTTCGCACAAGATCTGTCTATTGGGCAAAGCCAAATGACTAAGCTGAAGACCGACGATGGCACTGTCATTTCATCCCAAAGTGAGATCTTGGGAGAGGTCGAAAGGTTCTATGGACAGTTATACAAATCATCCCAAAATCCTGTTGTCGGCTTGGTGCAAGATCCCAGATCCAAGCTAACTCGGCACTATCCCGAAGAAATCCCGGACATCAGCTTGTACGAGATCAGAATGGCTCTCAAACAACTACGTAACGGTAAGGCACCGGGAGATGACGGAATTACGGCAGAGCTTCTGAAGGCGGGCGGCAAGCCAGTCTTAATAGCCCTTCAAAAGCTATTTAATTCCGTTATCCTCGGGGGCGACGTTCCAGAGTCGTGGACCAGGAGTGTGGTGGTGCTGTTCTTCAGGAAGGGTGACAAAGCTCTTCTAAAGAACTACAGACCCATCTCACTCCTGAGCCATGTTTATAAGTTGTTCTCGAGGGTCATTACCAATCGACTCTCGCGCAAGCTCGATGACTTCCAGCCGCCCGAACAAGCCGGCTTCCGAAAAGGCTATAGCACCATAGACCATATCCTCACGCTTCGGCAGATTATACAAAAGACCGAGGAGTATAATCGGCCCCTGTGCTTAGCGTTTGTGGACTATGAGAAAGCCTTTGATTCAAACCTGGGCGGTGCTGCAGTCCCTTCAGCGGTGCCAAATCGACTATCGCTATATCGAAGTGCTGAAGTGTTTGTATAGGAACGCCACAATGTCAGTCCGTATCCGGGATAAGAGTACGAAACCGATCCAGTTGCAGAAAGGCGTGAGACAGGGAGATGTTATCTCTCCGAAACTGTTCACCACTGCACTGGAAGATGTCTTCAAGCTCTTAGACTGGACTGGACTCGGCATCAACATTAACGGCGAATACATCACTCACCTTCGATTTGCGGACGATATAGTCGTTATGGCAGAATCCATGGAGGACCTTGGCACAATGCTCAATGATCTCAGCAGGGTATCCCAACTAGTGGGTTTATGAATGAACATGAACAAGACGAAAGTCATGTCAAATGCCCATGTCATTCCTGTACCGGTCCTAGTTGGCAATGCGATTCTTGAAGTTGTCGATCACTATGTTTACCTAGGACAAACAGTCCAGTTAGGTAGATCCAATTTCGAGAAAGAGATCAGCCGACGAATCCAACTCGGTTGGGCAGCGTTCGGGAAACTTAAGAGGATCTTCTCGTCCAACATACCTCAGTATCTGAAAACACAGGTCTTTGACCAGTGTGTGTTACCAGTGATGACTTACGGCACGGAAACGTGGTCCCTAAATGTAGGCCTCATATCAAGGCTCAAAGTCGCTCAGCGTGCTATGGAGCAGGCTATGCTCGGGATTTCTCTGCGAGATAGAATCCGGAATACGGAAATCCGCAGAAGAACGGGTGTAACCGACATAGCACGAAGAATTAGCACGCTGAAGTGGCAATGGGCAGGCCACATCGCTCGACGAACCGACAACCGCTGGGGAAGAAAGGTTCTCGAGTGGCGACCACGTATTGGACGACGCAGTGTAGGACGCCCCCCCACTAGGTGGACCGATGACCTAGTGAAAGTAGCTGGGCGTCGTTGGATGCAGGCGGCACAGGACCGCTCATTGTGGCGCAACATGAGGGAGGCCTACGTCCAGCAGTGGACGGCGATAGGCTGAAATGATGATGATGATGATGACCCGCGTAGTTCCCGTTCCCGTGAGAATACCGGGATAAAATATAGCCTATGGTGGAAGAATTTTTCAAATCGACCCAGTAGTTTCGGCGCCTATTCAATACAAGCAAACAAACAAATCTTACCTCTTTATAATATTAGAATAGATAGCTACATAATTTCCACCACCTATAATTTATGTTGTCGCTTTTCCTGATTATTTTTTTCTGTAATGCTTAAATTTGATTGCACAGACGACGTAGTGATTAAGATACTGACCTACCACGCCTAGTCTTTGGTTAATTTCTCACGCAGGACGATACATTTTGCGATTTACAGATTGTTGTTCTGAGTCATGTATATGTTCGTAGATACCTGCAGTACTAGGGCTTCTACTTTATTGCGACGAGGACACGGCGCAGCATACGCTCGAGGTCTGTGTCGCTTGGGCAGAGCCGCGTCGTGAACTCGTCGCAATCATCGGTGCCGACCTGACGCTGCCGACCATCGCTAGGGAGATGCTCGGCAGCATCAGGAATTGGGACGCGGTCGCAGCCTTCTGCGAGGCAGTTATCTCGCAGAAGGAGGCGGCGATGATGCGACCCGCTGCCGGCAACTGTAGCGGCGCAGGCGGGATTACCTGCGTGCAATGCCGCCCTAGCCGAAGCCGCGGGTGACGTGACCGGGGATTAGTCCGTCACCCGCCGAGAGGCCGACCGCGTGAGGAAAGACCGACGTCCTCCCCGAGGGGGGGACGTCGGTCGATAGGAAGGTACCCCGGGTAAGGGGTATTCCGTCGGGCCGACCACTGATGACAAGTAACCCTGCTCCAGTGGTCGGCCCAACGACGAAGGCGACGTGGTGTTCGGGTGAGTTGCGTGTGTTGCGTGCTTAAGCCCCTCTGTCGCCCCGGACGGAGTGGTGCGGAGGCGCGCCGACCGCAGCCCAACCCAAAAAAAAAAAACAAAAATAAAAAGGGCTTCTACTTTAGAATAGAGTGCTATCTATTAAAAATATTACAAATTTAAAAAATATTACAAATTCATCAGTTTTTTTTTTGCGACAATATATTATGTTAACATACTGTCGCGTAACAGCTATTTACGTAATATATCTTTTAATAAAGGTGCGAGGTATTTGCAAGTGGTTTATAATTAATATAATATATATTAACATTATCTATTTAATACACTTTATATCAAATTCGGGCTCGTAAATAAATATAAAAGTAATTAACCGAGAGAGTATTATGATACCCTCACGAAAGGGTCTCGGTATGAAATTATAATCTTATTTTATTCTCATCAAGTGAAGAAATTCCCTCAAGAGCATGTTTACAATACAATTATTATTATTTCTTAATAGACATAATGAAAATAATATACAGTCTGACACTAATAAAAATACTGTTTACATACTTTTTTTAATTCGTAGTACAGTGAAATTGTAGGACGTATTTTCATTCGTGCATTCATATTAGCTTATATACATCCCACTGTTGGGCTCAAAACTCCTACATAATAAAAGCGAAATTGACGAAGCGAATTGATTAGTATAGTATTTAAGGTAGTCAGACAGGTTGCTTTGTATATGGTTTTATTTCAAGTTTTCATTTATTTGCATATATGTTATATCAATATGCATTCTATATCCTTTAGTCGTCTTTTACGACACCCACGGATAAGAAAGGGAGTGATGAATTGTGTTCTTACTCCGTCCTCGCATGGAAAAAGACGAATATGAGCTGAGGCAATTATTTAATTTACATGTACTTATGAGCGAAAGAAATAATAACGCATTATTATTGTTTCTACACAATGTGGTTGTTGTTGGTTACTCTCTTATAATAGTATTCGTCTCAGCTCATAAACCTCCCACTGTTAGGATTGAGCCTCTCCTTAATAAGAGGGCAATTGCCCTACTATACCATGCTGGTAAAATACGTTGATATAGAGTTTTATTTCGAGTTTTTCTTCTTTTGTAATATTCTTAGGTAGATTTAAAACACAATTTCTTGTTTTGCATCCACTACAAATTTTTTGATATTAGTAAAATGGCTTTTTAAAATCTACTAATCGAATCATTTCCATAATGCAAATAACTAATAATCTATTGAACCTAAGCATTTGACCTGCTTTGGATACAGGATTATTTTAGAAGATTTTTTGAAAGTTTCGTCAAAATCGATCCAACCAGCATACATAGGTATATAATTAGCAGATGCTAATAAAACGTGCAAAATAATGCATGACGCAGTAGTAAAGACGAGAAATACTAATACTTTTTCCCAATAAAAATCTATACTCAACCTTCAATAGGTCAAATCTTTATTTAACTCAACCGATAAGTCTTGAGGGTCAACTGAGAGCAGCAGTAGTAATATATTTAACGGACTCAAGTTGTAATGGGCCTTGATAGACTTATCCAATACGTCTCTTGGGAGATTTTAATGTCACAATGCATTTGTTCTTCCATTTGTCTATTACTGAGTCAAAAAGGAATCGTGGTTGGTGCATTGTGTTTTAAGAAAAAAAAAGATGGCTCAAGGATATAATATGCACAAAACATCTGTGCAAGAGAAGGAAAACTCGAAACGAAACCCTATACCCACAAGTTTGACCAGCATGGTATAGTAGGTCAAATTACCTCCCATTGTGGACGAGGCCCGAGCCCAACAATGGGACGTATGAGGGCTGCGATGATGATGATGATATCAATGTAGTGTTCTAGCCTCTACCTGTAACTTCAACTGAGTAAAAAATAACTTTCCTAAGCCGAACTTTTATCCAAATCCGTTCAAGTAATGCTTGATTCATTAAAAAATGTCATTGAATTATTATTCCAAGGCCATCTATTACTGATATGTTAATCCAGAATAATGACCGGAGACAGGATTGATGTCTATGTACCAATATTCATCCATAATTGTTCAATGGTGTACGCATAATTGGCTAAAACATCCAAATATCCAAACATCTTCACAAATTTCATATTTTTATTAACATCTTCCTTTCTTCCTCCTCTTGTTCCTATTGCTTAAGGTCGACGCAACATGTACCAACTCGCCTTTTTTCGTACATATTGCAAAACGCTTTCCAATAGTTTTATGACCGACTGCATGACATCAACTCCCCTTGGAATACAATTGTTTAGCAGATGGAATAGGACTAAGACAATATAAAGCACTTAATCGTCTTTTACGACACTGTCGAATAATGTAGGGTTGGTAGAATTCGTAGCAGCCACCACACAGCAAACTATCATATTTGTAATATTAATTAATAGGATATAGTAATATTAATAAGAGTAATCTTGTAAGTGCCTTGTGTGGCAACAACTGATCGCCAAATATAGAGAGAGGCTGGCCACATGGGACAAGGTATCGGTGGTCGACCCAATGGCGAAGGAGAAAAGATACGGTGGGTTATGGAGCCGCCTGCCGCCCCTTCGTCGTCCCGGACTCAGCGGACGGCGGGTGCCCTGACCACAACCCACTCCACATATATATATATATACAGGGTGTATCAGGTTATGGGACAACTGTTCGAGTATGTTGTAGTTTAACGGTCATAGATCATAATTAGAATGTACATTACACAAAAAACAATATAACATAAAAGTTATAGTGATTTCAAAAAAATGTATCTAAGAGTCTATGCCTTAAATGTTACGTATTATGTAGACATGTACAGACAGAATACATGTAGGCATGTAAAGCTTCGACAGTATAATTTCATTCATTCATACCTAGAATTGCGCAAACGCTTCAATGAGCGTAGGTAACAACAGCGAGGATTCTGCCGACGGTGTGTTAGTGGTTAGCACGTGTGTTGAGAATTATTTCGGATTTGATCGGATTTAGTGGCAGTTGTGACTTGTTTTGGTGTTGTGTGTGTCTGTGTGCCGTCATAGTAGCGTGGTAAAAGGTTTGTTTTGTGTTCTTAACACTGTTTGTTTACAATGGCGGATAAATGCAAACCTCCCGATCCCCCTGATATCCCTTATCCTTCCACCCCGCCTAACTTTACTCTTCATCAACAACCAAACCCACTATCGCAACTTACAGATGTAGTTTGCTCTCTGGCAGACTCTGATAGAATGCAGATAACATCTCGCAAACGCCCAGTAATGGACGAATTGCCCAACCAAACTCGCCCCTCAAAACAACTGAAAAGCCAGATCTCAAGAGAAAGATACTCTAGTAATGACAAATCGCCATTTATTGTACATGTAACACGGGTAGAAACTAATCAAAATGATGGTACAATCTTACATCCAGTTACATTCGGTCTTTTTCTTCTTAAAAATAATGTTTCAAATATTGTACAAGATGGTGTTAAAAAAATAGGTAGAAACAGGGTTTCCGTTGAATTTAATTCCCATCAGGATGCAAACTCATTCCTTAGCAACTCTTTACTCAACAAAGCTAAATACTCAGCCTCTATACCATCCTTTAATATAACCCGTATGGGAGTCGTTTCTGGTGTACCCGTTGATATGTCCGAAGAAGATGCTATGATTTATATCACAGTCCCCACAGGCTGTGGTAAAATTCTTAAAGTCAGACGGATTAATAGAAAAAGTTTCAAGGATGGGATCCCAGAGTGGAAAGCTACAGAGACCTGTGTCATTACCTTCGACGGGCAAGTATTACCAAAAAGAGTTTTTTGCTGCTACAATTCCCTACCAGTTGAACAATACATTTATCCTACAATCCAATGTTACAAATGCTGCAGGTTTGGACATGTGGAATCTATTTGCAGATCTAAGCCACGTTGTTTCAAATGTGGACATGACCATCAAGGCAACGGATGTGACTTCCAAGAAAAAGATGCTTTCTGCATTCTGTGCTCTGGGAATCATTTTGCTAATAGCAAATCATGCCCGGAGTTCGGCAGGCAGAGAACAATTAAGTCCATGATGGCTGAAAAAGTGTTATCATATGCTGAGGCTAGTAAGTCGGTCCCATCTGTCTCCCGTTCATATGCTAATGTCACAAAATCAATGCCTTCCTCTACTTTAACACAATCTTATAAAAAAACAGTATACCTCTATCCTAAGACTCATGCTCCCCTTGCACCTTCCTATGACAAATTTAGCCATCACAATATTGTAAAATCTCCTCAATCCACTCAACCTAATGGTTGTGCACTAGATAGTATCAACGCTCAACACTCTAGTAATCCTTCTGAAATTATTCATCTTCTCATCCAACTCTTAACCTCTTTCATGTCTAATAATACCTCTCAATCAGGATTGGTGATGCCTAGTGCATCACAGTCACCGTACAACGATGCTGATAGACTTGCTACTCTTCTCCTAAACTATAAAAATGGCTCAACAGGTGTTCCTCCAATGGAATGTGAGGAGCGTGTTTCATAAGAAACATGACCTCATATTCCTTATAAACAAGTATACTCCAATAGTTTTTTCCATTGCTGAGACTTGGCTAACCCCAAGTCTTAGTTTTCATATTCCTCAGTACAACATCATTCGATGTGACAGAGCAGATGGTTATGGTGGCTCTGCTCTTCTTATCAGTAACCGTTTACCTCTTCTACCTATCCCCATTTCTCCCTCCATTGAAGGCATGAATATAGTAGCTGCTCAAGTTAAGGGTATAACAGTGCTCTCGGTATATATTGCTCATCCTCAGCTAAGCTTCCTATCTGTTCTAAGGAGTGTTCTCCAAGGCCTGAGTGGGCCAATTCTTGTGATGGGTGATTTCAATAGCCACCACTTTAGATGGGGTTCACCACGATGTGATCCCTGTGGGGAAGGCCTAGTAGAGATCCTAGATGACCTCAATCTATGCATATTGAATAGTGGTTGCTCTACACGAAGGACACTTCCGGGGCAACAAAGTAGCTGCTTAGATCTTACTTTCTGTTCCCCAGATATTGCTATCTCTGCATCATGGCTATGTTCATCATCAACCCATGGTAGTGACCACTATCCAATTGTTATATCTGTTTCTGGTAGAACACATTTGGAAAATGGTCAACCGCCCCTCTTAAAATTTAACCTCTCTCAACCTGATTGGTCCCAGTATTCATTTGTTTTGGATAACAAAATTAACCTTCTTCCAAATATCAACGATCATGACCAACTGTTGCCTTCCCATGCCCAGGCATGTTGCCAAGAGTTTATTGGGGCTATAAACTCTTCCGCGGAAGCTACCTTCCCTGTCAGAAACGGTGCTCGGGGTAAAATTCCATCCCCACCATGGTGGGATCCTGATTGCACTAGAGCAGTCAAGGAGAGAAAGGAGGCTGAGAGAAGCTATAATAGGAATATGAGTGTTGAAAATCTCTTGATATACAAACGAGTGGCTGCAAAAACACGAAGACTGCTCAGGAAGAAAAAAAGAAATGGGTGGCATAACTTCTGCTCATCTCTGACTCCAGCTACTCCATCAACTGTGGTATGGAAAAACATAAAGAGGTTCAGGTCAGGCTGCTGTCCATCATCCCAATCAGCATTGACCCAAGAGACTGCAGAGCTGTTTTTTGACAAAATAGCTCCTCCTTATGTCCCCTCTTTTAGGGAGGTTTTTCAGCCACCGGTAGGACCATCAGATGATCCATTGGATGAACCTTTCACCTTTGAAGAATTGAAATTGGTCCTCAAGCATGTGAAAGACTCTTCTCCAGGTCTGGATGGCATCCCATACTCTTTTATTTCTCATGCAGGCTCCAGATCAAAGAATTATTTTTTAAGTATTCTAAATTATTGCTACATCAATGGCTGGGTACCAAATGAATGGAAATGTCAAATTATTATTCCGATTCTAAAACCTGGTCAACATCCCGCAGACCCTAACAGCTATAGGCCTATTGCCTTGTCCTCTGTTCTACTGAAACTTTTGGAGCACCTAATCAAAAATCGCCTAGTATGGATTGTGGAATCTCAGCATCTACTCCCAAATTCCCAATTTGGTTTTAGAAAAGGGTACTGTACCATGGATAGTGTAGGGACCTTATTATCAGACATTCAGACCTCCTTGTCTAACAAAGACTCAGTGGTTGCAGCATTTCTAGACATATCTTCTGCATATGACAGTGTCATTCTTCCTATTCTCAGGCAGAAAATGCAGCAGCTGAGACTACCGGCTAAGATGACTTACTGCATATGTGAAATGCTAATGTCACGATCCCTTATTCTGAGGACTCATGGTATGACCTTAGAGAGAAGGTTTTCTTGGAAGGGTCTCCCACAGGGGTCAGTTTTAAGCCCTATATTATATAATCTATATACTTCTGATATTGGCTCCTGCCTCAACATAGACTGTCACATTTTGCAGTATGCAGATGACTTGGCATTATATGTCATTCATTCCTCCATCACTCATGCTGCCACTTCCCTATGCATCTCACTAGACTCTTTGAACGACTGGTTGACAGCCCATGGATTATGCCTTGCGGCCCTAAAAAGTTCGGCTGTGGTTTTCAGTCGTCAAAGAGCAACCCCACAAATCTCTATAAATATTCAAGGGCACGGGATCCCGCTTGTTCCTAAAGTAAAGTTCCTTGGAGTGTTTTTAGATGCGAAATTAACAGGTGTCCCGCACCTTAATTACTTAATCCAAAAATGCGAATCCACAATAAACATTTTGAAAATTCTGGCAGGCGTTTGGTGGGGGGCACATCCCTACACCATGAAACTTGTCTACAATGCTTTGGTTCGGAGCAAGATGGATTATGGATCATTTCTGCTAATCCCCTGTAATAAAGGAGCCTTAGCCCGATTGGATAAGCTCCAAGCCAAGTGCCTTCGTATCATCTTGGGGTGTATGAAGTCTTCCGCTATTAATGCATTACAGGTAGAATGCAATGACCCACCATTAGCCTTGAGAAGGCAATACTTGGCATTCCGTTTTATAGCTAGAATTGTCGGCAACAACTCCCACCCCCTATCTCTAAAACTTGGACAGCTAAATGAGGTATGTCAAACCAATGACTATTGGCGCAGTAAAGACCTTCCTTTAACAGTTAAAGCCCTTCGAATTATTCAAAACCTAGAAGGTTCCATTAAGTCATTTGACAAACTACCTCTATTTCAATCTCAATTTAACATATTAACCTTTGAACCTGAAATTTTTCTTGATATTGGAATCCCCAAGAAATCTAGTTTAGCAAATTCTTTATTCAATGATCGAGTACAAGAATACTGGTCTGATTACCAAAGATTCTTTACCGATGCCTCAAAACTGTCTAAATTTAGTTACACAGGTGCCGCTATATATTACCAAAATTCAAGGATAGTTATAAAATTCAAATGCCCAAAGGAGGCTTCTGTTTTCACAGGTGAATGTGTTGCCATATTGGAAGCTTGTCTTTACATTCAGTCCCATAATATTAACAAAGCGGTTATCTTCACTGACTCTTTAAGCTGCCTAAAAGCCCTGCAGCAGAGCCCATTTGTGACCAGAGTCCACAGTCACCTTATTTTGGAAATTAAAAAGAGTATTTTTTCCTGCAGGACTAACAATAAGATTATCCAACTGGTCTGGATTCCAAGCCACTCTGGGATCAGGGGAAACGAATGTGCAGATAGCCTAGCAAAATCTGTTGATTCTTCGCAAATTTGTGATATGAAACATTTTTTACATCTCGGTTATGACCTACAAAACCTGGCTCGAGATTTCCTATATTCATCTTGGCAGCATTCTTGGGACAGTAGTAGTAAAAAGAAGGGTGGGTTATTTCACTCTATACAACCAGATATCCCTCGGAAACCCTGGTTTTACCTTTTTAAAAGAACTCCCAGAGGTGCCATATCGTCAATCTGCCGTATGCGGATTGGCCACTGCTGTTCTCCTGTGTTCCTCCATAAAATTCGTGTAAGAGATTCTTCCTTATGCGAGTGTGGTATTGATGAAGGAAGCTTGGAACACATCTTCTTCAGTTGTCCCAACAACCAAGCACCCATAAATCTATATAAACATGTTATTAAATTAAAAATTCCCGTTCCAATTAACTTTTCTTCACTGCTAACTCATTCCTCTCCTCATCTTTTTAAAATTCTTATACATTTTATCTGCCAAAATTCCATCAAACTGTGACGTTCCTAAAATATAAACATACAATTAGTAGTAAGGTTATCGGTGTCCTATGCTTTCTAACTACAACAATGCTAAATAATAGTACCCATATTATATTCACTAACCAATCTATTTTAAGTATATGTATATATTCCATCTGTTTTGTCCATTTGTTTCAGAGGGGAATCAGAATAAACGAGGCCCACATCAACCCTTACCGACATTAAAAGTTCAAAATTTTCTTTTTTTTTTTTCCGTAATTCACACGTTTCTCCACTCATCATTTGTCATTGGCAGAATTGTCGACACCGGCACGCTTGCCATTAGAAAAAATTGAATTGAATTGAACAACAGCGAGCCGTCAACGGTCATCGGCCGATCAGCTGTTTTAAAGCGAAGTTTGTCTTGCTTATGCGAACGTAATCATTGATTTATTCAATTTCTAATGAACATTTAACAAAGTATGAATATGTTGCGTATTAAGTATCATTGACTTTATACATTTCAATCGGATTTACACGAAAAAGCGATGACAAAAATGAAAAATTTACATGTCTCTAATTCCTTAACGAATCGATATTTTTCGTTCAATTTTTTTTCATGGGTTCCTACCACCATTGCCTAGCTCCCTTTTGACCAGTTGCCCCATAACCTGATACACCCTGTATATATAGAATAGATCCCCTGAAGCACTATGCCGACAATTTACGAAAGGTATTCATGAAGCTAAAAGTAGCAGTACATATCCCAACAAATTGTACGGCCCGTTCAACCTCAAGATGAACGGTAAATATGAAATTGTTGCTTATAAATCTATGAACAGGTTATCATCTTTATCCTGTTCTTATCTCAATTATTTGAGATCGACACAATATATACTTTTTTTATAGCTTTATGTCCGGTCTACCTGACGTCAACCCTTCTTGAGAATTTGCTTGACCAGATTGCATTATATGGAGTTGGTCAAGCTCTATGTGAAAGCTCTTAGCTGTCCTTTACTGTCCTCGAGCAATGTAAGCATTGATATTATATACTACAAATGTAGCCGTCGCAGAGCAAATCTAGAATGGGATATTAATTATACTTTTTACGCCTTTCTTTCTTGCAGCATTCAGGTACTTAAACAAATAATATGACTGCAAGAAAGAGAAAATATTAAGAAGAAAAGAAAACTATATATACGTATAAAATCTTTGAACTGCTAGTATATTAAATTTACGGACAGACTTGCTTAGATATATGTCTAAATCTAAGGAAGTCTGCCCGTAAATATTTAATCAAAGTCATCAAATCTCTGATACGCAGCGCTTTGACCAGTGAACAGTATTGATCGTTCTTAACTAGTATTAGAACAAAGAGTAATATTACTTACTAGATGTTGTGACCAAATACGTCTTCATAAACTTTTCAATTTAATTATTTTTACTTAGGTATAACATTATCAAAAAAGTCCCTGCATAAACGTATTATAATCAAAATCTAAATAAATATATTATAATTAACTTTATCTACAATTCGTATCGTATATATAAGTACTCTCAATTAGTTAATAAGTGGTAGGACTACACTGTTGACAATTGGCTGTCTACAGCCGCGGGCCGGTCCATCCAGGGACCACACTCTCGCAGGAAATCGACGTCTGAGTAGTAGCAATTTGTTACTGCGTGCTTCGTTCCGTCAGCGAGAGAGCCGGAAGCTCAACTTTCTAAGGGTGTTTGCGTGCGGTGGGTTTTCGTAATGCCTTTAGTAGGTATGACTTTGCACAGATTCAAACTTCCTTCCCTTTCATCACGATAGGCAGCGACCTGGTAAAGGTCCATGAGCGGCAGCTTCACTTACCATCAGGTGTTTGATCGTGTGCCACCGTCTGCAATAAAAAAATACACTGGACCTTGATTCCATTTCATGTTAAAAAATATTTTGTGTAATTGAACGTATCCATACTACCGTTCAGAGGGGTATTGCCTTAAACTACGAATCTTCGCTGAGAGGAGTCCTCTCTTTGATAAAAATATGTCATATAGTACAAGTTCTCAAATTTAATTAAGTATGTAGCTATTCTAATGATTTCTGATGTTTACGCGAGCACTATACATCTATACCAATAAATAAAATTGGAGTGTCTGTTTGTAATCTCAAAATAATAGGCTTTTTTCATGCTCACATGGTTATTTGCACTATACATATGCCTAAAATACACTTTATATTTATTTTTGTCTGTCTGTCTTTCTTTCTGTCTGTCTATCTGTTTGTTCCGGGTAATCTTCAAAACGGTTGGACCGATTTAAAAAATCTTTCACCCATGGAAAGCTATAATATCAGGGAGTAAACTAGGCTATATTTCATCCCGGTATTCCCACGGGAACGGGAACTGCGCAGGAAAGACAACTAAAACCGAAGCGAAGCGAGGGCGGGTTGCTAGTTATAAATAAAACTATTTTTACGGATTTTATCGCGTTTGTATTTGATTTATGATTGCCCAACGTTTCGAACACTTTACAGCATTCATGGTCACGGGCGGACTAAGATGTCTGACGTCCAAACAAGTCAACGTTATTACAGATTTTTATAATTATCTACCTGCTACAAAAAATTTGCTATTAAGTTATGACCCACATTTTAGGTACTTTAACGCCAGTACGTCCCCCGTGGAGGGGCTGACCTGTTGTGCTATCGGGTGGCTTGCGGAGCCGCGCGCCGCCCCCTGTCGCCCTGGATGGAGCCGTGTGGCGGATGTGCTGACCGTAACCCACCCCCCAAAAAAAAAAACTAAAATACCTACCCATTTGACCAAACTATAGTGGATCGAGCCCAGCATTGGGCGCGTATGAGCTGTGGTGATAATGAATTAATGATAATGATTTAATGACGTGCTCCTTCCAGTAAAAATATATATCCTTATCCAACTAAAACAAACAGTACCTACATTTGATTGAAACGGATATTTGGCGTTCCGATGCCTTTTGCGAGTTGTTTCATTTCGAACCAGTTGATTTTTTCAGCAGATTAAAATGCAATAACTGCATTGCAAGTGTGTTTTTCTGTCAAATATGTTGTTCTTGATTCGAGTCTAGATGTAATTTGTGCCCCCTAATTGTATGGTAGTTTCACTCGTGTAATTCCCATTATCTTTAAGAATCTTCGTCTCTGGCCACATACTGTCCATTGTTGGGTTTGGGCTTCCTCCGCAATGGGGGGAAAAAAGGAACCAAAATACCGCACAGGTCAGTCGTGTTGGAGTTTTCTTTCTCTTGCATATATAGGTATTATGTGCATATCCCTTAGTCGTCTTTTATGACACCCACGGGTACGAGAGTGAATTGTATTCTTACTTTGTCACCATACGGAGAATCCGTCCGTCACCTACTGGGAATACCATGACAAAAATAACTTTACTTTATGTTACTACTACTTTATGCTTTATGTTACTCGCTTATAATGTAGCTTTCTATTGGTGAAACACTTTTTAAAATTAGTCAACGTCCCGCGGTTTTACTCGCGTAGTACTCAATTCCGTAGATATACCTGACTAAATATAGCCTAAATATGTTACTCGCTGACAATGTAGTTTTTGATTAGTGAAAGAATTTTGGCAATCTGTTATATGGCCGCGGTTTCACTGGCATTATTTCCGTTTCCGTGGGAAACCGGGACAAATTATAGCCTATGTTACTCGCTAACAATATAACTTTGCATTAGGGAAATAATTTGAGGCGGCGGATCGCCTGCGCGAGGAGCGCAGCCTCGATGAGGCGATCCGCCGCCGGCGACTGAGGCGGCGTAGGCGCGAGTACTTGCACCTCATGCCGCCCTAGCCGAGGCCGCGGTTGACGTGACCGGGAAATTAGTCCGTCACCCTCCGAGAGGCCGACCGCGTGAGGAAAGACCAACATCCTCCCCGAGGGGGGGACGTCGGTCGATGGGAGGGTACCCCAAATAGGGGGTATTCCGTCGGGCCGACCACTGACGTCAACTAACCCTGCTCTGGTGGTCGGCTCAACGACGAAGGCGACGTGCATCGTGGGAGGGTGGTGGGTGTGCGTGCTTACGCGCCTCTGTCGCCCCGGACGGTGTGGTGCGAGGAGCGCGCCAACCGCAACCCAACCCCAAAAAAAAGGGAAATAATTTTAGAAATTATATTAGTAGCGTAAAAGCGTAACAAATGAAAAAACTTAACTTTCTCTCTGGAAATCCATTCTAATTTCGAATCCAATTCAATTCCAATCTCACCAAACTTATATTTGGTACTCTTGAACAAAATCGAGAATGAATTCTTCGTGTTTGGCGTTATTATTTTCACCAAATGTGTCGTATTTCTTATTTTAAATTAATAACGTTATCGAACTCGATCACTACAAAGACGCTTTCTTGCAATTGTGCAACATTAACAATTTTAAACTACGTCGAAATCGCGTCGGGATTAGCAAATATTTGATTTAATCGACGAGAGTCGAATTCATTTAGTTCAAAAACATTCTGATTCACTGAATTTAATTCCAATCGTGCGCTAGTGCCGCTTTCAAGAGTACCAAATTTGCTCAAATTCGAGCTGCGATTGGATTTAGGATTGGAATCGAGATTCCAGAGTAGGCACACGGGTCCACGCTGATTCGCATAAGCGTGTCATTAATTAAACTTGATTGGTTGCCATTTACGTTTGCTGCAAGTTATTTTTTTAAGATTGTCCTTAGCAAGAGCGAGGTTTAAAACTACATATGTACGGCAATCGGCAATAGGTTGAAATAAATGGGATAACAATGACATTATGAGTTGTATGTATACAATACTTCTCACCCTTTAGTGATTAAAGCTAAGAGATGAGATATGACAGAGAACCCTTTAAAAAGAAGTAAATAGGTTCCTTCTCAAGATTTTTTCGATATCGTCTCTCTACAGCCGCGGACCCGTCAGTTCGGGATATCACCACACTCTCGCAGAAAATCGACGTTTAAGTAGTAGTAAATTCGTCTCTTTCTTTTGACCTTTTACTTCTTCCTACCTTCATTCGATGAGCAAGAGTGCCGAAAGCGCAACTTTCTGAAGGTGTTTACGTGGGTTGGGCATTGGTGATGCCTTAAGTATCACGGCATCTCATTGCACAAATTCACACTCCCTTCACTTTCTTTACGGTAGGCAGTATAATTTATCAGGCATATTGTTTGCTCGTTTGCCACCAACAGCAACAAAAAAGAAATAACAAATATATCACCCATTATAAAGCTTTCTATAATAATTATAACCACAGCTTTTTCGTATATAATTTATAACGCTAAAATTATTAATTTTTACTTAAATGAGAAAGATTAAAATATAATAAGTAAAACACAAAAAGGTTTAAGCCCTTACATTAATTACGACATTAAAACAGGGTACAGTTTAGTGACATCTATACTTTAACTGGAGAAGTTATAATACACGCACAAAATGTTTTTATTAAAGCTTTTAGTGTATTACCCTAGATGGCAGAACTAAATATATTATGAGATATCACTACGTTTTGAATTCTTTAACTCCAATTTAAGATAACAATTTAGATTTATAGGGATTTTATCTTGTATTGAAGAATATGTAAAACAGTCATTAGTCAACTTCCACTTATCTTGTTTTGAGTAGGAGGAGATGACTGTTATACATTTACCTCTGCCGCTTTTATTTGGGTTTAAAACTGAGTACCTATTTAAGATCAATTATTTGTTTATTGATCTTAGAAAGAATTAAATACTCTGTCTAGAAGGAGCTCTTCTTTTTGAAACAATAAACCTGAAAGGCTGAAACTATAACATGGCCATAAATATGTAGTGACAGAACATGTTTGGGTAGATATTTATCTAAATACTTTTGATAGATACTTATTTACCCAAAATATGTTTGGCAAGCAAGAATCTTTTCATTTGATTCATTTCTTCATATTCTTTTTTTTATTTTCAAATAGAAAATGATAAAAATACAATAATTAGAATTTCGATATTTCTAATTAAATTTCGAATCTAACTCGTGTAGACAAAGATAATTATATGAATTTAAAACATTCTTTCCGAAAAGAGCTCCCCGACGACTTATTTTTTGTAATGTAATTACAGTGCCGGATTAGCCATATAGCAAAAGTAGAAAATGCTACGGGCCCCGCGGGTTTGGGGGCCTCGCGCTCCAACGCCTGTTTGACTGTAATTAAAAAAATATCAATTTAGATAGTAGCGTAAAATATCTTGCATGCCTTGTTTCATTTAATACCCTAAACTTGAAAACCTGTAGCAAACCAAGGGCCCCTGGACAGAATTTGCTACAGGCCCCGCGCTGCCTTAATCCGGCACTGTGTAATTATTATGTGAATTAAGTATTAATTTGCTTCCAATTCAGTTAGCAGTTTAACAAATTTAGTAACATATACAAGACAAAACTTAAATGGTTTCAAATGTCTGCGCTATTTCAGTACCTACCGGTGTCATCAAGGATTAAGATCTTCAAAGTTGTCAATCTTTTAATGTATACATGGTGTGCAAGCAATATGGATTAGATACAGTTTTGAAAAAGGGGGTTGTTTAATAAGCGATTCGGCTGATTTTTAAAAACTCAATACTATGGTCCAAATAAATTTATTTTCTTTTAGGTCATAAACATCCCAATCTTAGCACCGATTTTCTCTGGATAAAGGAATTTAAACCAGGGTATTTGGCGTAATCTTCTTACTTACTCAATTTGAAGCTATACCTATATAAAAGATTTATTTCTCATCTAGATAAAAGTACTTGGCTTCGTCACTGGCATTTCCATGAATGACTATTTAAGCCGGTAGACTTTAAAATACCTTTGCGATATCTAAAAAAAGTTGTATTTCCTGTAATCTGTGGTTTGGCTCCTATTCTGTAAGTTGCACACTGCAAAATTTTTATTTGTTTCTTTTAGAATGTTTTTTCTCTTTTCAATAACAAACTGTTTCATATGTGTAAACAGGATAGCAATACTCACGAATACGATTTTAGACTCCAAATAAAGAATAGGTAGCGACTCAGACTGTGACGGTACGGTATTTTATAAATAAATGTCAAAATGCTCTCTCGATGCTAAGAAATTATTGTTGTTTTCATTATATTTACTTTTTAATATTTTGTAAATCCATCGAGATTGAGTTGCTCGTGGCCGCGAATATTCAACAATCAACATGTGCATTATTATCCGACGTATGCATCATTTGGAATAGAATAGTTGATCCCTTCTCAAAAATGTCAAATTGTTTTTTAGTGTTTTGTACGGTAAATTTCTTTCCAAGCGTGGGTAAAAGTGTTACAATCCATTCTTGATCAGTGCTGTGTTCCTATGTGGCCAGGTAATGTGTTAATCATATTGTGTTAATGAAGAAATAAGGCTGTAAAGTGCTTTAGTGAGGTTAGTTTTGGTTCCCGCTTTTATGTGGTTCCTGTAGAAGTATCCTGGCTGCGGTTCGGTGAGTAATAGCGAGTAAGTTTCCTACAGAAGGGATTCTAAAAGATATTCAACTCTAAAGTAATCAGAAACGCCGCTATCAGTCTAAACATGTGTAAATTCTTGATCATAAACACAGGTGCAAATATCTTTAACCCAGTCTACCTTAGACTTTTGTGTGTGAAAATGGCTTGCAATTACTTCTTATTTGTGTATTCTAACATAAACAAGTAACATAATAAGTCTGTCAGTAAAACTTTGTGTTCAAATATAACATGTTAAGATTTCATGAGAAATAAATACTATTGATTGGAAAACTTTCTTATAAATAAGTAAATTAGCATAATTTATAATGGATTGTGTTGTAATTGACTATAAAATGACATCTGAACTACTTCAGCACTTTATTGTAATTCAATATAGCTATGTATTCATATGTAAATTTAGTAAAATAGTAGGACAGAATCTTAGATGTCTCAACTATGGAGCATTCTTTGTTAACATTCACTTTTATTCCCAAAAAGCTTGATAGGTGTGTAACAGCCATGTTTTGCTCTAAGTGAGTCTATTATTGTTTACATGCTATAGCCATTGGCTACAAGTTCATTCTTAGAAGTTCATAGTTATAAGCTTGTTTAGTCAGAAGTTCAATAGAACAGACTTTTATTCTTTAAAAGATATGTTATTTGTTATTAACAATGAGGACATATCCTCATTGTCAATTCATGATGACATATGTAATGATTTTACTGAACTGATTTTCAATGATCATTGTATATGTATATATATATATATATAAATACATATTATTACTATTTGACCTAACTCTGAACATTATGTCAAAGTTCTATAAATATTTAGTCAAGAAAAGTTAGTTCAGTTCCAATCGCCAATGTTTATACATTAATATAAGAGGGTTGTCGTAAAACACTTCAAATGCTTTCATATGGTTTTGAATTCTATTCCATTTTTAAGTAATGACACACATGTTCTATACTAAATTACATAATTTTGAAGTTTTCTCGACTTGAACTCTACTAATAAAAGGGAGAGATTCTGGACCAATTAATATTGTTGTAAACTTATGGAAGGTAAATGTTGATCTTGTAAATCGCTAGAATTGGTTCAAGTCCAATTCATATTTTATTATGATCACTGAAAGTTGCTGGCCATCGTTGGATGCAGGCGGTACAAGACCATACTGTGTGGAGAAACATGAGGGAGGCTTAAGTCCAGCAGTGGATGGCGACGAGCTGAATGTTAATGGTGATGATGACGACAAAAGTGACTAGGATTGGTTCAATTCCAATTCTTACTATATAAGTGATACAATGAAAATAATATGGTGAGTCGGTAGAATTGGTTCAACTCCAATTCATATCTATAAGTCCATCCAATTCTATAAGTAACATAAGGTGTATGATGTTATAAGTCACTAAAAGTCCACATTGTATTTTTAAGTAATATAAGATCAATGAAGTTCAGTGATTTGAATAAGTCGAACTGCAGTTCATATTTCAAGAAAGATGTTGTCTTTAGAATTGGTACAAATCCAATTCATATTTGATAAGTGGCTTATGAAAGATGATGTTGTAAATCAATAGAATTGGTTGAAGTTCGATTCATATTCCAAAAGTATTATAAGAAAGATAATATTGTTAGAATTGGATAGTCATTAGAATTGGTTCAAATCCAATTCATATTTTCTAAGTAATGCAATGTAGGTGATGTTGTAAGTCACTCAAGCCAATTTAAATCCCATTGGTGACGTATAAGTAATGTAAGGCGCATGTCATAAATTAATTGAATTGATTTAAGTCCGATTCCTATTCTATATGATAATAAAGTCCCGTTTGTATTCTATATGTAATATAAGATAAGATGGGTGTCGTAAGTCACTAGAATTAGTTCAAATGTAATTCGTATTTTATAAGTAATACGAAGTGAATGATGTTGTCAGACTATTGGGTTAGTTTAAATCCCGTTGGCAATGCATAGATAGTGTAAGACGGATGTTGTAAATCGCTTGAATTGGTTCAAGTCCAATTCTATAAGTAATATAAGGTGTTTAATATGGTATCTCACTACAATGGGTTCGAGTCTAGTGTGTATTCTATATGTAATACAGAATAGGTGTCTATTTACTATTATTGCTACAAATGCAATTCATATTTTAGAAGTAATACAAAGGTAGTGATGTTGTAAGTCACTCAAGTCAGTTTAAGTAGTGTATAAGTAATATAAGATGGATGTCATAAATCACTTGAATTGGTTCAAGTCCAATTCTATACATAATATAAGGTGTTTAATATAGTACCTCACTAGAATGGGTTCGAGTCTAGTGTGTATTCTATATGTAATACAGAATAGGTGTCTAGTTACTAAAATTGCTAAAAACGCAATTCATATTTTAGAAGTAACACAAAAATAGTGATGTTCTAAGTCATTTGAATTGGTTCAAGTCCAGTTCTATAAGTAATATAAGGTGTTTAATATTGTATGTGACTAGGATCTAGGTCCAATATGTATTCTATATGTAATATAGAATGCGATCTTTGGCTACTAATATAAGATGGATGTCGTAAATCACTTTAATTGGTTCAAGTCCATTTCCTATTCCAAAAGTAATATAAGTTGAACAATGTTGTTAGTCACTAGAATGAGTTAAGTCCAATTAATGTTTTATAAGGAACATAAGTTTTTAAGTCCAGTTTGTATTGTATATTATATTACATAAGGGATGTAATGTCATAAGTAGCTAGAATTAGTTCAAATATTTCAAACAATACAAGGTAGATGAACTGATAAGTTTGCAAGTTAGTTTAAGTGCAATTTGTGTTGTAATATAAGATGGATGTCGTAAATGATTTAAATTTGTTCAAATCCATGTCACTAGAAAGGGTTCAAGCCTTGTTCATATTTTAGAAGTAACATAAGGGAATACAATGAATGATGAATGAATGAACAACAAACAATGAATCGGAAATATCAAAATAGATAATATATTCTCATTTGGTATATTGCTGAAAAAATTTAATAATTTACATAGATTGGTTCGAATCCAATTAATATTTTACTATCATCAAAAACCTAAGAGGGCTTTAATGGTAAGCAACCTATATACATGGATGGTTATATGTACAGATTTGGTTACTGGGACATCACAAATAAACCTATGTTCAGCAGCGGAGTCCTTGAGGTGTTAATTGCCGTTATATAATCTATTTCGCTATATAATGATACCTCTACCTTCGTTCTTGTTTAAAAGGGCTTGATTTTGTCCTTTGTCCAGTGTTCGGTATGATTGAATTGAGGCTTAACGGTAGAAAATATTAAATATATTGATAACACTCCCAGGTTTAATCGATTTGAGACCCGTGCTATATCAATTTAGTATTATATTCAGGCAGAGTATAATATACCATCCTATTGCTTTTAATATGCGATTTAACGTAGTATAGGCGATAATTATTTACATGAGTTAGTTGCCCATGTAATCATGTTTTACAAATTTTACTTCTTTGTATGAATGCTCATCAATAAACATGGTATTTACTTATCATTTATACTGTTATAACAAGCCATTTTCATGCATAAAATTTATAGATATTTGTTACTATTTAGATTTCCTTCAACATCTTTTATTTTGCAAAATTATTAATTTAATAACCATGATGCCATTACATTCAATTTGAAATGTAAATTTTTATTATTTTATATAATACTATGAAATAAGTACTAAAGTATGAAATACTAAAAAAAAAATATTTCTTGTATTTTCTTTTTATTTTTGTTAATTTAGTTTTAAGGATGCTATATTGTAAAATCTTATTTTTAAATAAAAACATAAAATAAAATATGAGAAGAAAGGGGAAAATAATAAAAAAAAATTAAAATACCAGAAGATAATAAATTTTTCGGGAGGGCTGGTCTATTTATTTACCTTTCTGTTCTCCTTTTCCTTCCTCATTTTTATTTAATCTAAGGTATGGTAAGGTAATGCATGTTTTCTATAAGAAAACATGTATAGGTATATAAAAAATAATAAATTATATAACTTTATTGTGTTTCATTTATCCAAGGTAACATGTTTTTGGTTTTGCTCACAGTTCCGGCTCAATTTATTCCTGGAAGAACGGGTGCTGGTCTTCTTATACTCAATGGCTTCACATTTTACATGAAGAACCATCAAGCACATGGCAAGAAACAGTGGTACTGCTCATCAAGAGATGTCCATGGATGCCGTGCGGATGTTATCACATATAAAGGTTCAGATGGAAGAGATTATATATCAATATTTCGTGGCAGGCATATACACGATCCTCCACGTTTACGACAGTGCCACGACGGTAGATTTATAAGAGAAAAATATTTTTTCAATAGGCATTCACTGCAGTGATATTTGTATATTTTTTTAATTTTTACAATTTTTTTTTTATAGAAATGTGATGTACTTATTGTAAATTGTGTTCTTCTGACGTTGTTTCTAATGTAGGGACCTGCTAGTGAGTATATATTGACAGTTATGGCAACTATTTTAGGAAATACAGTATTCTGGAAATTTTTCTCTGTTTTTATTGAAATATGTGTATAAATATAGATACACAAGAAGACTAATAGTCAAATTGAAGTTAACTAAATTTATTTATAATAAAAAATATAATTTTATTTATACTGACATATTTTAAATGTGATCGTGGCTATAACCGTTAAATGTTCATATAAATTAAGCTCAGGACAAAAAAGAAATAGTTTCAACGAGCATAACTCTATTGTTTTATTTTAAATTATTGTTGCACAGGTAATGAGACAAAAGCTCTCTCTTTCAGGTATATACTACTTACCATCACATAGAACAGGCAGTATGGTGTTAATTTACAAAGACAACAAATATTGGATCAACAATAGATACCAGAATACGATCAACTGGACTTGTAGGGATCGCAAACGGATTGGCTGCAATAGCTGCGTTCAGACTACGGTCGAAGGTCGATACATCAAGCACAAAGGCTTCCATAATCATGCAGACAATTACACCAAGTATAATTTTAATGATTGATATCAGGAGTTTATCTTGCCAGTCATTACTTCTGTTGTGAGCTTACCCGATTGGTATTAGGACAATTGTAATCTGTGTAATAAGAAATACTTATACTTGTTTAGAGTAATATCCAAATGCCATTCCAATAACCTATTTGTATGATGTTCATCTTTATATCGATGAGACATAGTTGTATGTAATAATTACTAGTTTTTGTAATTGGAATCTATAAAGCTCGTAACTACAATCAAGGCAAAAAAAAATGTGAACCTAGTTGAACTCAGGTCGTGATGCGTAAGCTTTACAAGACGTCATAATAAAGTTATAGAAGTGTGGCTGGTTAAGGTTAAGTTTTCAGGACACTTATGTCCGTTTCCTCCGACGACACCTAAGTTTTAAGTAACACATCAGACAATTGGAACATCAATGCTAAATCATGGACGACATATAACATTAATGAATCATATATAAGAAACAATTTAAGTGTTGGTGAAAACGGGCATTAGTAGCCTAGGTACTTATTGGGCAAATGATTGAAATATTGCTGATTTTATCGTGTGGAGTCCAGATGTCTGTGTTAGCGTTTCAAAAATTTGACTACTAATTATTATTCTAAATGTAATAAAATGAAAGACTCGAAATGTGGCTAAAGTGAATGACGTGAAATTTACGAAGAATTGCTTTATATTAGAGTGCTTTGACTGGTATAAATAATTAAATTGCTAAAATTGTATTTGGCAGAAAATCAAAATTTAGGACTATGGCTGTGGAGACTATTCAAGTAATTACAACAAGTTTGGTATTTACCAGTTTATCTTTCCGTTTCTATATTGAGGAGTTCGTAACAGAAAGACCAGTTCGTAACTGGTCTTTCTGTTACGACAGTTGGAATACACAGTACGAGGGTGAGCGGTGGGTATTCCTTCCCGAAAGACCAGTTCGTAACTGGTCTTTCTGTTACGACAGTTGGAATACACAGTACGAGGGTGAGCGGTGGGTATTCCTTCCCAACCATAGTTCTAACCAAATACATAGCTGCACCTGCTTACAATAGAGAGCGGTGCAAATATTTGAGTTGCGCAACCAGTCAAAACGTTCGAAACAGTTCTGGCGCTGATTCCAATATTTCGCTAAATATGTTATTGCATTTATGTATATTGTATTAGTAAATGCATGTATGAATATATTTCATCCATCCAGCCTAGCAATTTGTACTATTGGACATAGACTTAAACAAAGAAGGTTTGATACCATAAGCGTCAAAATTGACAGGCGGGTTATCGATCTCGTTGTGTTATCCAGGAAATCCCTTAATTAATTTTTACGACTCCAACAGTAAACACGTCCCGTCACACACGGAGAGTATGTACTTACATATTATATTAGAGCATGTCAAAAAAGTAATGTTTTTTTTTCGCTCTCCGGTCAAAATATCGTATGTTGAAAAACTTTATCCTGTTAAAAAGAGAACTGAAAAATAAAAAAAAATCCATATAAATAATAAATAATAATTTTTGTTTTATTTAATTTACTTGCGCCAGTAAATTATAGCTTGCGCAAGTAAATTACATAAAAAAATATCTGAAAAATTTAAACACGTTCATGGCCCTCTAAAATTTAAATTTAAGCTCTACTTTTAAAAGGATATTTTTTTGGACATATGCTTACTGTATTTCGTGCGGAGAGCAAAAAAAAAAATCACTTATGGCACACCCTAATAAATATATTAATGTATATATTGTTATAATTTATTCAATTTTGAATGAAAGAAGACAATTTGTACCCATTACAACATGTAGCAATAATACCGTGCATTTATTTGTTACTATTAATAGAAACGATATCTTATGATAATAGAAATAAAATTACTAGTTGCTGGTCATAGACGGTAATATTGCTGGTATATATATTTAATGTGAAAATGCTCTGTAATTTTTATAGTTTTTGTATATGACGTCACTTAGTGACCGCTAGAAGTAATATTTATAACCAATTAGCTTGTAAGTAGGTAGATATATTTCTGACAAATATAAGTAGACGCGATTAGTTAATTGAGGCAACTTCTGTGTACTCAATAAAATTATGTATATCTATGATATTTAAAAATTTGTAATTTGAGAATTTTAGTTACTTAGTGTGTTAAATGTGTAATATTATAAAGGTGATTTACACTGTGCCTAGTCATATATGTTTCTTTTCAATAACGAGCTTGTGCCAAAAACGTCTATAATGTACTTAATTATTTATAACATGACATAATATCTTCGCCTTCAATTCTAACGTTAATATATCTGCATGTCATATATTTGAGAATTAAAAGATACAAATAGAATTTTGTGTTTTTAGATAAATTATAGTAAAATACCACGCAATGTGATAATCTAATGGACCTCGGTTTGCGTCTTGCATTTTATTTCACCTCTCTGTCAAAATATTAATATTGATATCTTTTATAAACAGCTCGTGTATATTTTCACTATTAAGTCTATTTCTATTGACGAAAAGAACTGTGGTACGAATGAAATCAAGATAAAAAACCTTTTAAATTCATATTTTATTTTTCTTAAAATGTAATAATTATATTAATAATTTTGGAATATTATAAGGTTAGAACGCTTTCTTATATTTAAATTTAAGCATAAGAATTTTACTAAGCCGGAGTTTGCGATTAGTTTGGTGTGAGGCATTAGTTATCGATTAATTTTTTTAAGGCTATCCTTTCCTCATACCACTTTTCTTAGTTCATAGAAAGATCTCTCTCATAGAAAATCTATTTAATGAATAATTCCACCATTCTATCTTTACTTTAGCCATAATTTTATCTCTCTCTATGTTGCCTTTACGTGGCTCTGAAGTTAGCGACCTCTCATCATTGTTTTTGACATTTAAAAGATGCTCGAATTT
This sequence comes from Lymantria dispar, assembly GCA_032191425.1. Classification (NCBI taxonomy): domain Eukaryota; kingdom Metazoa; phylum Arthropoda; class Insecta; order Lepidoptera; family Erebidae; genus Lymantria; species Lymantria dispar. The sequence continues at coordinate 29,729,499 of CM063449.1, read as the reverse complement.
AGTTAATCCAGCCTTCAGGATTTTTGTTTCATACACAAGTTAGTAATTAATATAAGTGGCAAGCGCTATTCATGAATGTATGAAATACCAAAATATATGTATTGTAAACTTTGATTAAAAACATGTCTAGAATAGCGCTCTGGATACTTCATTCCAGAGCAGAGTATATACGACAGAAAAAAAAGAGTGCTGGAAACTTAATGAACGATCTTAATATACTTATATAAACTTATTTACTTACAATTAGTTGAAGTAGTGTATTTATTTATTTTTGGTGTATGTGATTTTTTGTAATTTAGGGTTATTTAAAAAGTGGCATCTGACAATCATTCCAAAATTAATTAGGCAATTATAAAATTCGAATATTTTAAATTCAAACAAAATTCAATTATGTAGCTTTTATACACATTATAATTGATTTGTTTTTTTATGATTAAATACGTTCAAATACTGGTGTCATAGTATTTTTTATTTAGTATTATTATAATGTTCTCCCACCCGCATTTCGGCCATTTCATCCTACTAGACTAGTATCCGTTGACTTCGTATGAATGTCAATGGATACCAGCCAATTGGACCAATGCATACTAGCCAATATGCTAGTGCAGGTTTGTATGCAAAGTCACATGTGAACTGCCTAGATATTCCCTCATGCCTAGTTCGTTGCGAAGGCAATACGACAAAATCAGAAAGAGATCCACCTTATCTCTCTCCGGCGCGTCGAATTACCGTGACACGCAGTGCATGCATCAAAATCAATTAATTAACATACAGGCTAATGATGATCAGGCCAAGGGAAGCTGAAGTATTCATCACTTATTTTACTTACAACGTAGTTATCATAAGTCCATTTAAAACAAATAAATGTGGTAGAACCACATTGTCTATAGTCGTCTGCCTACAGCTGTGGGCCGTCCGCCGGGGTCCACACTCGCAGAAAATTTATGTCTGATTAGTAGCATTTCGTTCGGTAAGCAAGAGATCAGCATCTCTTAGCACACTCGCGCTTACGCTTACCCAACATTCCTATTGCCCTACATTGTAAGGGTGTATGCGTGGGGTGGGTTTTGGTAATGACTTTAGTATCACTGAACCTCAATTTCTTCACAGTAGGCAACGACCTAGCACAGCAGTGAGCGGCAGTATCACTTACCGTCACGTATGCTGTTTGCTCGTTTGTCATCAACAGCATAAAAAAGAAAGCAATTTTCATTTATTGACCACTATTATTTATGAAATATTATTCTTTATGAGGTGTTGGGAATGAAATCGTTAAAACTGTGATTCACAGAGTAAACGTCTTATTCCCTCATCCATCTCGTCTGAACTACTGAAAAAGTTACCTAACTTGCCCACTAACATAAGTAATGGTCCAATTTGTGTATATGGCAAAATATCTATCTCGGTATGGACCATTTGTGGCGATTCATATCTATGTAGTTGATTGGCATAATTTAAACTTCCTTTACTCTTCATAAAATCTACTCTATTGTGTACTCGTTGGAGCAATTTACAAATGATATATAATTAAAAAACTAAAGCCGCTGATAGCACTTAGATGTCTTGATTTTTAATACGCTTTTATTAGCTTCAAACGTATGTATGTTAGTATGTAACGGAATCTTTGAACATGATTTTGACCCCCTTCAAAACGTCGGATTAACTCTAAATTTGGCATACTTATTAAGGACCTCATCGGTCCTTATCCAATTCAATATTTTAAACAGTTTGACCCGTTATTCTTACTAGGATAATCAGGATTAGCGAAAATTCAACTAAAAATGAAAAATAAATAATAGTTCATAAAAACTAAAAAAATACGCTTTTAAAGAAAATCCAACAAAAAATAGAAAATAAATTTAAAAAAATTTTAATTAAGAACAGTGTATATAAGAAAAAATATTTTTTATTGTAAAAAAAGCGTGGGGTGCTTTTTAAGATATTATCAAAATGATAATCCTTCTACTCATATCTGTCAATAAAATATTTATAACTATTGACAACATGCACCCCACGCTTTTTTTACAATAAAAAATTTTTTTTCTTATATACACTATTCTTAATTTAAATTTTTAAAAAATTATTTTCTATTTTTTTGTTGGATTTTCTTTAAAAGCGTATTTTTTTAGTTTTTTTGAACTATTATTTATTTTTTTTAGTAGCGACTAGCGACTATGATCTCTACACGGCACATTTTATCATCTCCCACGCCAAGCATTGTGGGTTAAATTAAAATCATCGTCCACGACGAGATTAACGTTTGATATATTTCTGTTTTTATTTGCCTAGATGGTGTCTTGTATTTGTGTTTGTTGCGTCCTCTTTATGCCAAGAATATATTCTACAGACTTTTAAAAATATTTGAGTGGATTACAGGTAAGATGTTGTCGGGGTGTATGGTAAAGGCAGGTAAATTATTCTCAAAGGGTGAATAACCATAAAAAAATGGTTTTTATAATATTTTCTTTTACAATACTTACTAAGTAGCGAGTAGGCTTATTTGACACGCTTTCATTTACTTGAATTGGACAAAGCTATGTACGAGCATATATTATGTTTTATTTAGTTATTATTGTAAGCAAATTGAATTCTTCTCTTGGTCCTTATTATTCCCGAGTCTAGTATAACCAGTTTTTGCTGACAACTGCCATCTGCTCACCGTGACTTGAAATTAAATATATATACATAGTATAATTTTTATTGTAGTAATTTTATAAGAAAAGGACTTAATTAAGGTGATAAATTACGACGTGTCAGCGTCAATTTTTTAACCTAGGTATTGACCACGTGCACACGTCTATTTATACAATGTGAGAGCTTGAAGTTGCTATGCCACAAGATATTTTCACGCATATACCTGCTACAGGACGTCATAAGCTAATTTTCACAAACGTAATCGAGATACACGCATCGACAAGAAATTTTAAATGTTAAAAACTGTTAAAAGTAGCCCATATTTTCTATTCTCGATATCTCGCTGTTCGTTCATAATTTTTATTGGATGAACACGGTCTTTCCGTATTGAGAATTAGTTTCTAAACTGCTTCTCAATTTCATATACATATCTGTAGCATTAATCCTCATCATTTTAATTACTTGGTCTGTGAACCATATATTTTGTAAGATCCAAAAATAAACAAAACTAACAATAAATAATAAAAAAATATTGTTGTAGGAGGAAATTCTACAGTAATTTAAGAAAATTTTCATTTTGTCAATATCACGTAATAGGTAAAACAATAATTAGTTATTGTTTTAATTTATTTTTTAATACAATACGTAATAAGCAAACAACTGACTAATTACTTTAGAGCTAAATTTCAATTTTCATAAACAATTTTAAGTTTTATCTTTATAAAAATTTACAAACAACTGTATTAGTGAGCATGTAAAGATAATATTTCAATTATTTATCTTATTTCAAGCGATACCTCGAGCGTATATGGGTCAGAGAGGTAAGCATTGTGCGTCTTACAAAGTAGTACTAAAATAGTTATTTCAAAATAAAGGTTTTGTGCATTATTAGAAGGCACTTAGCATATTTATTTTTGTATAATAACGTTTTATTTGATTTTAATCAAAAATAGGTCTTAATAGTCATTCCGGAAACGCGTCCTTATACCATGTTTCATAGTTCAGACAAGTCAAATATGTTTACAATTGCGACTTAAAGCTATCATTTATTTTTTTTTGGGGTGGTTTGCGGTCGGCGCGCTCCTCGCACCACTCCGTCCGGGGCGACAGAGGGGCGTAAGCACGCACACCCGCAACCCACCCACGTGCACGTCGCCTTCGTCGTTGGGCCGACCACCGGAGCAGGGTTACTTGTCATCAGTGATCGGCCCGACGGAATACCCCCTATTTGGGGTACCCTCCCATCGACCGACGTCATCCCCTCCTCGGGGAGGACGTCGGTCTTTCCTCACGCGGTAGGCCTCTCGGCGAGTGACGGACTAATCCCCGGTCATGTCACCCGCGGCCTCGGCTAGGGCGGCATGAGGCGCAAGTACTCGCGCCTACGCCGCCCCAGTCGCCGGCGGCGGATCGCCTCATCGAGGCTGCGCTCCTCGCGCAGGCGATTCGCCGCCTCCTTCTGCTAGATCACTGCCTCGCAGAAGGCTGCGACCGTGTCCCAATTCCCGACGCTGCCGACCATCGCCCTGGTGATAGTCGGCAGCGTCAGGTCGGCACCGATGATTGCGACGAGTTCACGGCGCTGTGCTGCCCAAGCGGCGCAGGACTCAAGCGTATGCTGCACCGTGTCCTCGTCGCAATCGCAGTGGTGGCAAGACGGTGTACTCTCCCTCCTAACGACCTTGTGCAGGTATTTGGCGAAGCACCCATGCTCTGTCAACACCTGCACTAGTCGGAAGGAGAGCACCCCGTGCCGCCTTTCCAACCACTGCATCAGCACCGGCTCGAAGGCCTCCACGATTCGCACCCCGAACCGAGGCCTCTCCAGCCGGACTGCCCAACGGGCAATGACGTCTCGGCGGGCGTCGACGCGCCAGGCGGTGAGCTCCCTCAACGAGACCATACCGCCCTCCGGTCGCATCCCCATCACTCGCCGATACAATCCGGCGAGCATTTCCGCTTCCAGGTCCCACGGGGGAATCCTGGCCAATAGGCACGCTGCCTCCGTCGCCACCATGTGGTATTCGCGGATGGCCCTGACCGCCATGGCCCTCTGTGGTCGCCACAGAAGAGCCCTGAGTCGGACGGTCATGGACCCCGCCCATACCGGTGCGCCGTACAGGGCCATCGACCAGATGATCCCTGCGTACAGCCGTCGGCACGTAGCGCTCGGTCCGCCCACGTTCGGCATAAGCCACGATAGGGCGGACGTCGCGCCGACGAGCCGTGGAGCGAGCCTGCGGAAATGCTCCCGGAACCACCATTGCCCGTCGAGCACCAGGCCCAAGTACCTCATATGGGCCCGGATGCTGATGTCAACCGAGTGGACGGTGATCGAGACGCCGATGGGAGGGCTCATACGGCGCCCATGGAACAGGAGGGCCCCCGTCTTGTCCAGGGCGACCCTCAACCCCAGCGCCTCGATCCGCCTGACGATCTCTTCGGTGCCTAGGGTCGCCAGGCTTGCCGCCTCTTCTAGCGTCCCATCGCGGGCTGTGACGAGCGTGTCGTCGGCGTAACAAATCACGCCCAGCCCGGGCGGGAGGCTCCCCCCCAACGCCCAGTCGTAGCCGATGTTCCACAGGGTGGGTCCGAGGACCGACCCCTGTGGGACACCGCACGTCATGGGCGTTCGCACAACGTCCCCTGCTCGGTTGGTGCAGAGGACGCTGCACCCCTCCAAATAGTCTGCCACTAGCCGCCTCAGGTAAGCTGGCACCCCGTGATACCGGAGCTCCTCCCTGATGCAGCTGAATGGCAGACTATTGAATGCGTTGGCGATGTCCAGGGACACCATCAGCGCGCGGAGCTTACTCAGCGCCGCGGGATAGGGGTGACCCCAGGAGTCACGGTCGAAACCATCCAGCATCTTCTGCCGACTGACGTCCTTGGCGGAACGGACGGCTATCCTGAAGGCCGACCGCGTAAAGCTGGCCCTCCCGTTCCGCGTCGCGATGGCGCCGCCGCCTGCGGGTGTAGGCTTTCCGGGCGCGAATACACGCAGCCCAGAGATCCGCCAGCTCCCGGTACCACCAGTGAACAGCCCTCCTCGGGGGCAGACGCCGTATCGCATATCTGCGTCAACGCACTGCGGATGCGGCCAGCCTCGGCGTCCACTCCGTCCAACTGGTGGGCAGAGGACAGCCACGAGTGAACGATGGCTGTCTCCGCCAGCAGGTCCCGGTCCAAACGACCCACAGCCCATCGCGGGAACGCAGGACGTCCGTCCGCCCCTTAACCCCTGCCGGGCGTCGGGATTGTCAGGGAGACCTCCATCCGGATATACCGGTGGTCCGATAGGGTCTCAACCTCCTCCACGACGACTTAAAGATCATATCTTATTATTCGCTTTTAAAATCATCAAATTAAGAATATATCTATAAACTAAATTATTATCACTTTTAATGTGTTCATATTTTGGCTATTCAAACACTGGCTGACGTTTATCAAATTATTCCCTGAACCCGGTGGTCAATGTTTGATGTAATTAAAACAACACACCCTAGGTGGCGTTAGCGAGCAACAGTGTGAAGTTCACTAGTCAAAGCAAACAACGTGTCTCGTGTTTACGGCAACAAATAATTATATTTTGCTGGTGAGTACCTTAATCTGATATGTGTGAGACGTACTTTAATTGCCTGACACTACGGGAACGCTGTTCGGTTATTAGGTTTTCGAAAATTTGCGTGGTTTTTGCAAAATTCTTATAAATATTCCAACTCAGTCGTTCATAATCTCTTTATTCAATGTCTAATATGGCGCTGTCAAGCGTGACATGAAAATATTTATTGAATAGTCATTTCGGGAACGTTCTTGTATATGTCGGGCGTTCACGAAATGACAATCTTTAAACAAAATGATGCTGTAATGCTTTTAAAAAGCATAACCATCTCAAATTTTGATTTTAGGTATCCAATTAGTACGAGTAACATCGAAAACGATAAATATGAAGATAAAAGGACGACGATCAAAGCAGGACAGTGTAGTTTATAAAAGGCACCGTGAAAAGGCTAATGCAAGGAAGCGCAAGTTTTTAAATAAAATGACACCTGAGCAAAAAGAAATGAAGAGATTGAAAGATAGAGAATATTACCAAAGAAAGAAAGCTGAAAATGAAGTTAAGTCTGTTAGTGATATGAATGAAGGAGAGAAGAGAAAACAGAGAAAGTTGTGGAGAATAAATTCTCAAAAGTATAGACAGAAAAAAAAGGTTATGGCAAATATTTTAGCTAACAGCGCCACAGATTCTGAAAACGGGATGGGAAACGATATTCGCGTAGGAAGAAAACAGATTTAAAAAAGATAAAACGCAAGCTTACAGAACCGTAAAAAAACAGAAACATAAAATACAAATAACCATAGATCTGTTGCGAAAAAAAAGTAGAAAGAAGCAGAAGACGTGAAGAAAGAGCATCCCAAAAGAAGCTGGTATGCCTACTCGCAAAGTTGATGAAATAAAGACAGGTTGTTCTGTTACTCAAGAAATTCGTAAACGCCTATTGTTTGGCGAGGTTTTGACAACTCAACTAAAAGACACCGTTGACAAATTACTAAAAAATTCTAAACAACGAGAGGCTTTCCAAAAATTCGTTAGTGGCAAGAAACATTTAAATAATATGGGCAAACAATGTCTCCCAAAAAATAGAAATAATGACCACATTTTAATATCTAATCGCAGGCATCCAACATTTTTAATCAGAATGATATCAGCAGACTGTGCCCTGTTAAGAAAGAACAAACAAAAGCGTTAAAAATTTGCATCCTCAATTTTGTGCTGAGACTGGCATTCGAGTATCTTATTCGACGCTTTTGAGAGAAAAGCCTTATTGGGTAGTGCAACCTACAAAATGGGATCGAGATACTTATCTTTTTATAAGGAACGAACATTTTGAGTACAAATTGATGAAATTGAACCGAGTCGTCTCCTAGTAAGTGGACTAATGGATAGTGTAGGAGTACTAAAGAAAACTTCTAATTAAACCAAACGTATGGCCTTGGCATTATTCTTCTTAACAGCTAAAACTTCTAAAATATATATTTTTGGGCGTGCCTCTTCACAGGAAAGGCTTGTGACAAATGACGCAACAAACGTGAAGTCTGTTGTTAGTTTTCTTCAAAAGGAAACTTAATTTCTCAGATATTTGAAAACCTAATATACTCACGTCTTTGATCCGGACTCATATATCATTGATGTATAAAAATATAACCATAAAGTCTTTCAATTCAAGATAACTCCCAACGATCTCATATCGGAGCTCATTGCGGCAAAATAATATTGATATATGCTGTAGCCAAATGCCATTTCACACAGTTTCGACTTAGATATTGTAATTTCACCGTGTTGAGAATATGAATGGTCATATCGAATGCAGGCACTGGTGAGAGACTACGGTTTAATAGCCATGCTGCCAAATGAGGTCGTTACCGGTATGATACTTTGATGAAAACAACGAAACTAGCATATTGTTTTTTATCATCAGCCGGTATTTTGACAAGAATTAATGAACGCAATTATTTTCTAAAATAAATATTGTATCTTAATTCATGTATCTTTTATTATTCATTTTACGAAGATGAAAAGTAGGACGATTTGTGGATTGTTGACTCCCTCGGATGAACAACAAATAAAGGTGCATACAGGTTTTTGAGACCTTTTTAAACAATACCTGATTTCACTATAGAGCAGCTGTTGTGGACACAAAGAGAAGGGTCTCGCGTGAATTATTATACGAGATAATATGGTAAATGTAACTATCAGGCATATAATTGTAGACGTAATTATTTATATATTATAGTTTTAGACCTCTGCTTATACCTTCGGGGGTAGGGGCGTAGTCTATATAAAAAAATTCAAATTATCAATTTTTTTTTGGGGGTGGGTTGCGATCGGCGCACTCCTCGCACCACTCCGTCCGGGGCGACGGCGAGAGGCCGTAAGCACGCACGTCCGCAACCCACTCGAACACCACGTCGCCTTCGTCGTTGGACTGACCACCGGAAAATTATCAGACGTGCGGTAGCTTCAAAGAGGAGCAAGCTAATGACGGTTAGGTATACGACCAACCTAACTCGTGGTTCACTGGCTCGTGTAAGGTGAATAGTAGTAACGCTGACCTTCTTTGACAATATAGGCCTCATAACTAAGCTCAAAGTCGCGGATTTCTATGCGAAATGGAATCCGCAGTACGGAAATCCGTAGAAGAACAGGTGTAACCGACATAGCACAAAGAATTAGCACACTAAAGTGGTAATGGCCAGCCACATGGTGTAGGACTAACCACTAGGTGGACGGAAGACCGAGTAAAAGTTGCTGGGCATCGTTGGGTACAGGCAGCAGTGCAGCACAGAACCGCACCTTGTGGCGAAACATGAGGGAATCCTACGTCTAGCAGTGGACGACGATAGGCTGTATGATGATGACGATGATCTTCTTTATTTCTACCTCATATAGTCCACGATTACTGAAATAAGTATGCAAACAATCCGTTGCAATATATTTTGTTCCACGTGTGAATAGGGCAATAAGATCCCGTAGACAAGGCCATTCGACCCCATATTTATTGATACAAACACCCCAATGATGATATATCATCATTGACGTGTTTGTGGTACGAAATTATTTTTAGGCTTATAAATAATTTTGTCCGTGTGGTGACGGAATAAGAATACAATTAACCATCCCCTCTTTTGCCGTTAGGTGTCGTAAAAGATAACTAAGGGATGCATGTAAAATTTATGCAAGAGAAGAATAACTCGAAACAAATTCATATGCAAAACCGTTTGACCAGCGTGGTATAATAGAACAATTTCCCTCCTATAGCAGAGGAGGCTAGATCCCATTAGTGGGTCGTATATGGGTTGAGACGAGTTTATAATTTACCTCTCGTTTTTAACAATGTTAGAAAATAGTATGTAGTAATCGAATACTCAAAGTGATGCCCGAGAGATTTTATGTCAAGTTTATCAACGCATATTAGGCCAGCATGATGGACTAAAACCGTTTCGTCTAAAACTTATTGTAACAGGATATTTGTACAAATGCCCAAAAGTATCCTTACTAATATTATAAATGCGAAAGTAAGTTTGTTTGCTTGTTACGTTTCCGCGCTGAAACCGCCGAACCGATTTCAAAAATTTTTCAACAGTGGAAAGCTATAATATCAGGGGGTACCATAGGCTATGTTTTATCCCGGTATTCCCACGGGAACGGGAACTACGTGGGTAAGCGACTGAAACCGAAGCGAAACGAGGGCGGATTGCTAGTAAGCAATAAAAAACCGAAAAAGCACAGATGATGATTTTGACATATTACAATTAAATCTTGTAAACAAAATGCATAAAAAGTAGACTCTAACTTTAAATGTTGATAGGAAAATAGACAAGGAAAGCATTAATGATTTATATAGAGAAATATTATGTACCGGAAAGATGTGGACATGAAAGCAAGATCTTTAAAACGCAAATAAGGAATATCTGCCTGTCTCACGTTAACCCTCCTCGGGAATAAGGGTATCAGATTAAATTGGCTCAGATGAGTGTAAAGATATGTCGGCGTGTTAAAAAATGGAATAGTTTATTTAGCAGTGGCTTTTTTAATAGCCACTACTTATAAGTAGTTATTATAATAATATCGACCCATTTTTCTAGGGTTGTGCCATGGTCGGCGCACGCGCCGCCCAGCTCCGTTCGGGGCGACGGAGGGGTGGCGCGCGGCCCCATGACTCACTCCTGGCACGTCACCTTCATCGTTGGGTCGACCACCGATGCAGAGCTCCTTGTTTTCAGTGGTCGGCCCGATAATAATATTGACCTGACCGTACTTTAATAATAATGGATATTGTTAAACACGATAATCTGGCATGGTAGGTCTCAACACTTGCTCGACGTAAGTGTGCCCTATTCTTGCATTATTACTCATTATTGAGAAACAAAGTTGAAAATTGAAATGCACTATCGCGTTGTTCGCTATCAGCACCGGCACCCCAGGTGTGAACGTGAACTGCACATTTTACCCGTACCAGTCAGGCCGTTGCACTGCTCAACTCACCGATTGCTCATTATACGGAAGTTGATATATTTTTCACCAAATATGATGTATTCTTAAAATTTTGTTTGCACTTTTTATCTCACAATTATGTATTTAAATTATAGAATTGTAATGGTTCACTACACGCTTTGAGTAACTAAGTGTAATGAACAGCTGAATAATAATAAATAAGATAACGGATAATAAAATAAAAATTATCATCACGTATTTGGATCAGATACTATCATCATCATCTTCACCCTGCTCCCATACTTGGAATCTACGTAATATGTACTCCTCTTCCATACGTCCATATTACATAAGATATCGGCAATAGTTTTATAACCGGCCATCTGTCTATGTAAATCCCCCTTGGGAATGTAATTCGCTACCAGAGGACATCAGGTGGAGGTGGAAGGAAATATAGATCAGTTACTATATTCTCTTATTATTATAGTTCGATCAGGAGTCCGAGATGGTACCAGATAGATAACATAATGTGCTCTCTGAAGCACGGAGATGTTTAAATACCTATTATATAATGAACCTTCCCATGGCTAAATTACCACTTGCGGAGAGATGATAATAGTCGCCATAGCACTATTATTATATTCACATCACTGAGAATATAAGCAGTAAATACTGCCTTTATTATCAGCATGTTATTCAAAAGGCTACCTGAACCTCTAAAGCCATATGGATTTGCAATGTAGACGATCATTAGAATGGATACTTGACACCGTTTGCATGTTGCCACTACCTGTAAAGATCGAGTTCTAGTTGAGGCCCTTCCGTACCAGTTGAGATAGCCTTATCGCGTGAATATGATCCTTGTTACTTTCGTAGTGAGATTACTATTGGCTGTAATATGAATGTATTCATTGAGACTGCCGATTGCAATATCTAGCAAATGGGAATATTCTGTATTAAAGGTAAATAAAGCATAGTAAGCATATTCCAAACTACTATTCCGTGTCTACCGTAACATGATAATAAAATATATGTAATTAAGATTTCATATATTTTCTCTTAAATTGCATTTATATAGATTTCATGTATAATATACTTAATATGCATAAACATATTATAATGTACATTTACCAATATAGACAACAAAATAAATTTAAACACTGCTGCTTCTGTTGGTTTAGCTTGAATATTTGCGTCAAAGCATTCGTAACGTTATTGAGATCAATTTATTTAGATTTGGAACAGTGCTCCTATCGTCCGATAGAGGCGCTGCTCCGAGTCCCATACAAATTGCTCTCGATAACGATACGAATACTTTGACGTTAATATTCGTGTGAAGCTCACTATTTTATGGACAATAACATATATTTAATTTAATTAACTAGTCAGTTCTTACCTTGCAAGATAAATGATTTTGCAGGATGTTTATTTGGCGATATGGAAGAAACACTGTAGGTTATGGGGCTGCACGCCACCCAACCGTTGTCTTGGACAGATTGGGAGGCCTACCATAAAAAAAGGATGTTTATTTCAAAGTCATATCTGATATGAATATCTATTGAGAGTAAAATACACCTGTAATGCATAATAGAATTCAAGTCAAGCCAAGAAATCGCTATCTTCTGTTATAAATAAATTATTTGTAGACATACGCTGGAGTTAGCCATTCATTAGGTGCAGGTAAGCGTTCTTTTTTCTTGTTTGTATTCTTATTGTAATAATTTGTTTGATTGCAATAACATTTAATTTGAATATATTTTTCAATTAGTAAATTCATATTGTTAGTAGTTCATATTAATTTGTCGTCGAAGTATTATGTTTGGATATTATTTTATAATAAGAGCCAATAATTCAAAACAAACACGTCGACGTTCAAAATAACAAGACATTAGTAAGCGATCAACGCTAGCGAAGCAGCGGGGTCAGCTACTTGATGACTATTGAGACATAATAATACATATTATGTCTTATTTCTGTGAATAAAGACATAATCGTTACTACTTCTTAATTTTTCAAAACTAAATATCTTTTAGTAATTTTTTCGCACTAATTACTTATATCTTTGCAAACAATTATTATATAACGATTCGTATGATATCCATACATATTAATAAATGTGTAATATTAATAATGATGCAACTAATAACGCGTGTCTTAAAAATATTACCTTCAACAGTATAAATTCTATCCATTTTTGGGTCTCAGTTTCTAACTATTTAAAGAGACGTTTTTTAATTGACGAAGTTCGAGAAAAATGTTTTATATATTCTTCTTTTCAGTCAAATTTGTCAGCACGACGTCTGGCGTAGTACTGGCGATGTATCAAAACTACACGTTTTCTAAACACTGTCAGTTGAAAACCGGAACCCGCTTTCAATGTACTAAGAAGAATTCGAAGAGATGTAACGCCTACATGGTACTAGACGATTCGTATTGTAAAATTCTGAAGGATGGTGCACAATATCACACTCACGAGCCTTCGTCTCATTATGTAACTGATAAGGGCTTATATATTCCAATACGTTAGTTAGGATCTTTTTGACATACACTCCACCTTAAGTGCAAGCCAATTTCGTAACAGCATTCGAATGGAATTGTGTCAATAGAATTACTCTTCGCTGGTCACAAGTGCCAAAGGAAATGCGATTGTCACTCCTAATGTTAATAAGTAATAACCTATGTTTTTTCTTTTTTTTTATGGGTGGGCTGCGGTAAGCGCACACGCCGTCCATTCCGACTACCAGTGCCGAGTTCCTTGTCCTCAGTGGTCGGCCCGACGGAATATCTTTGCGGGTACCCTCACCTCTCGACGTCCTTGTCCCGGAATGTCGGTCGCTCGGTCAGCCTCTCTGCGGGTGACAGACCAAAATCCCCGGTCCGGTCACCCGCGGCCACGGCTATGAAAGTAATAACCTATTTAAGGAATAGGAGCCATGCTGATCGCCATAGAGTTCCTTTACCTTGTTTTCTCACAGCCAAATAGTAATGAGCAAAATTCAACGGGTAATATTTTAAAAGTAATAAAATTCGTTGAAAAGTGTTTTGATTTTTACATTTATATCTTATAGATTGGCATTTTTGTAATTACACATATACATAGTTGATACCGTGTTGAATATTGTGCCGATATTGTAATTTATAGATCTGAAACTAACGGACGCCTTCATAGGAGTAATATATTTCAAATAGATTTAAACCTTACCAGTGATTACGCTAATAAAAGCAATCCAATCACGGATGGCACATGCTCCATACATGCAACTTATTTGCATTGCTTATCGTATTCAAATTGGTTCAATAATAGCACGCTTTTTTTTATTCTTTTTTTTTTCTTTTTATTTGCGGGGGGTGGGTTGAGGTCGGCGCGCTCCTCGCCTCGCGCGCACCACTCCGTCCGGGGAGACAGGGACGTAAGCACGCACACCCGCAACCCACCCCACGTGCACGTCGCCTTCGTCGTTGGGCCGACCACCGGAGCAGGGTTACTTGTCATCAGTGGTCGGCCCGACGGAATACCCCCTATTTGGGGTACCCTCTCATCGACCGACGTCCCCCCTCGGGGAGGAGGTTAATTAAAGCCCTAACAAATTTGAGTTCGCGCCAACAATATTACAGTCGAATAAATTTTTTGATACATCGTTTAATCATTATATTGTTGAAATATTTTGAACAGTTTTTACGCTATATTGCATTCGTTGCGTAAATAATAATAGATTCTGAATTATAGTAATTAGTTAATTTAATGTAAATAATGAAAAAGTGTAAGTTTGATATTTGTAATAGCTCGGTAAATTAATTAAAAACAGCCTATCTAGATATTATCTTTCAATAATAAGCTTCAATTGGATTTTAAAAACACATGTAATTGTATTCGTTATCTTAATAAAAATTTTGATAATTACAACGGGTTAGCTGGTTGCATTCATACCTATAAATTATATTGTTTTCTACGCAACTATATACCTTATTCTTACAAATGCAAAACAATATTTAGCACAATAAAACAATATATATAGCGGTTTTTCAAACAAGAATAACCACAAAGGTTTTTCTGAAGAATCGTGCTTAGCTACGGTTTTACCGTAGCTAAGCACGATTCTTCAGAAAAACCTTAAAATTATTAATTAGAATTCTAGACATTCGGCAAACGTTGAATAGAGTCTAGTTTAAATACATAATTCAAGCTTCTTTAGAAATGCTTAACGCAAAATTTGAATGAAATAGTATTATTTTTCAAGGATTTATAGATGTAGTTCGTTTCTTAGGAAAGTGACTTATTATTATTATCATTAGTTTATTTCGATGTTCATGATGTCTACAAATAAGTATCAAATCATCATCGTTAAACGTGTTAAGCATTGTTATTGACGCTATGTGGTAATGGACATATTATTAAATGTCGCTACTGAATAATATACCTATTTTTAGGTAAGTTCTTTACTTATCCTGACTATAATTTCTGGGCACGTCCCTCTTGCAAATGAGGGTTGGTGTGAGGCGCCACCACCACCAACCCTCTTGCTATTACTCATAGACCATTTTTTTAAATAGGTATCTAAGGGCACGTTAGTATTAAAACTAGTGGTAAAAGTTGATGATGCCTTGTGATGTAATATTTTATAAAATCCTAGTCTTAAATTATAAAAATTTAATTATTTTTGATTAGCACATAATTAAACAAGTCACACTAAAATAATTGCATTTGTAAAAACGTAATTTGTTAATCGAAAATTTATTATCACGCATTTCTTATTTGATCTATAAAATTAGTTTATTCGTCGTGATTCCGTACAGAATTCTGTAGTTTAACAGTCCAAAATATTATTTGCCAATTTTTTGTTGAAATTAATAATTTTATTTAAATGCTTGATCATCAATTTGTTGATAGTGGTGATACAATATACGCAGTTGCCATAATGAGGAGACGATCTCAAATCGAGCCATATATATATATATTTTTTTATGAAACTAATAACACATGCCTACTAACTGCTTATATACTGCTTATATAACCCATTATTTGTTGCACCAGAACAGATAAATGACACTCATATTCATTTGACTCTCGAAGTAGTGTGTGTGATTTTAAGTGTCTCGGAACCAGCAATATTTTTTTTTAGAAAATGTATGCAAGACTAGAAAAAAAATCCGCTCCCTGTCTTAGAAAAATAAATTTGCTCATGTATTAATATAGAAAAGAGTATATACTATTTTAATAAACATAACAATAAAACAGAGTAAACACAGTAAAAGAGGACTGTACATATTTAGGAGTTTCATGTTTGATTTCTGTAATAGATGTGGCAAAAAAGTTTAAAAGCGTAGAAGCTTCTTCGATTTGCTACAATTTAATAATAATCCAACAATTCATCTATTGCCCTATTATATTATTATTCGATTTTAAATACAATACGGTGTTACCAACACAGGCGTATAGTGCGTCACTTTTGTTTAAAAAAAAAACCTTATTTTTAATTATTTATCATTAAATTGTATTATCACTGGAATAACTTATGATGAATTTTAATTCGTGTACTTTTTAAAGGTTTGATTATAAAGTTTTAAATGTGCGTTTGTGTAAATTCTATTTTTATTTATGATAATAAATATTGATGAATGGATAGAAATCTAATAAAAGTGATTGAATATCTTGAAATTTATTATATTAATCTTCATGAAATATATAAAGGCAAGGTAAGTAAATAATGTACTTTATCTATTTTTTAATAATATGTATTTCTATAAATGTCTACTTATCAAAGAAAATAAAATACTTGGATTCGATAAGTTACAGTCACATTACTGATATAGACATAAAAATATTAACTAGTTAAATGTATACGATTATTCTACTTAAATTTTTGAATAAAATGAGGCAACCCATGATTACTGTTTATTCAAAGATATAAAATAGTGTACTATAGTCGCCTTTGTTAGCCCTGAAAAATATTTCTCTATGACTTTATCTTATGTTATTATAACAAACTGATTTTGTCAATTATATGTTATTCTGCCCGCGTCGAGTAAATATAAGCTCTGTAAAATTTATAAATTTAAAAAAATATACATTTTTCGATAACATTGCTTTTTCTCTGAGATTACGATTTAAGATTTTGATATTATTACCACACAAGTAGATAGATACCTGGTGTACGTAATGTTGCACATTTTATTTAAATATTATATTTTATTGACTAAAAGCGTTTTAAAAGGACACAAAGAATGATGCTGTCGAAATCATAACAAATTAACAACCATTTAAAAGAGTTTTATTATAATTCAAAAAAGTTTCAAAGAATTTTATATATTTTTTAACTATATATATGTTTATCGATCAACAGAAAACGCTATATTTCATTGATATTTTCAGCAAAATTCATCATTACGGAGCAGGGCAGAAGATACGCAATGTTGAAACGATATACGTATTTTAAACATTATACATTGAAAGTTGGAAACTCTAGATGGCAGTGTACTAAACATTATTCCCAGAGTTGTGCTGCTTTCTTGATCATGGATGAATTTGGCAACGTACTCAGAAAGAATGACAATCACACACATTATCCTACTAGATATACCATAAATAGAGACGGAATCTATTATAAATTGTATTAACAGATATATTTTTAGCATTTACGATACTTATACGTTGGGTAAAGAAACTTGACGTATCGACTTTTCTCTATAAATAATTGTATGAATATATATATATATATATCATTATTTTTACCAACCTCCATTGTAAATAAATATTGATTTAACGACTGTTTGTATTTGTAAGTTTAAATGTATTGAGTCCTAATATGTAGTTAAGAATTAATAATAGGGGATATGGTTATATTTTTATCTACAAATATAAAGTGAAAAAGAAAATACTTTATAGATTGTACGATAAAAAATGCCTACAAGTCTAATACTTTCGTATTCCCTTCATTATAGAAAGTAAGTATTTTATGTCAATTGTGGATAGCGAAGTAGCTCAGAGAAGAAAGCGTTTATGTCGCTGCCTTCATCGAGACTGCGAGTGGTCCCCTGATCCGCCAACCGCAGCAACACCGATCACGTTGAAGCGATATCCCGTCGTCAGGTCTACTAGGGCTACTTAAAAGAGTAACAAGGCAGCTATTGTGGATCTTAATTGTAACAAAGACTAACTCGGACTGTAACAAACTTTGTATGTATGTACAATGTACATACAGTGTGTCCCAAAATTCAACGATAAGCGGGCACCAACTGGTGGACCTACTTATGACTGCTCAAGAAAAAAAAAAAGTAAAATTCCACACTGATTTTTTTGTCTTTACGAAAAGAAAGTGAAATCTTTAAAACATGGACACCTTATATTATATTTTTAAGTGCCATTGCTACAATTTTACAAATA
The DNA here is from genome assembly GCA_032191425.1 of Lymantria dispar. Classification (NCBI taxonomy): domain Eukaryota; kingdom Metazoa; phylum Arthropoda; class Insecta; order Lepidoptera; family Erebidae; genus Lymantria; species Lymantria dispar. The sequence goes on along the minus strand of CM063449.1, from coordinate 29,711,488 downwards.
ATTCTGTGAGTTTTTTTTTGTATTAGCAACGTAAGTAGCACTACTATCGATCAAAACCATTAAAAATCCCCGAATGTCTATAGCTTTTACACAAAAATTAATCAACACTATGTTTTCCCCATAAATTATGTAAGATTTCACTTTCAGCTCACTTTCACTCATCATGGTGAAAAAAAAAAAGTATTGACATTACTATGGCAGTATGGCAGTTTTAAAAATTGGCGCAACTAACTACAATTCTAAAATGGTATAATATTCTAGCCAAACTAGCTAAAAATATGCATAGCTACTATTTTAGAACATAAACCATATTCGCAAATTGTTAGTGTTGATAGTAATCGCTCACTATGTATCCAAAAGGTTTTTGTTGCAAGTTTTCTATAAAATAAGTTAGAGAGAGATAGATATAAATAGATTATGCTTTAGAGGGAGATAGATAGAGAAGTTCTCAATGAAATAGAAAACGATTCAACTACCTCGGTACCTGCCATACAAGCAGCTACAGGAAACCCAAACAGTATAATGCACATCGAATTTTAAAACGTCACCGGCTTCTTCCATATCATTACAGGCGCATGCAGGCGTTATTACCGCGGGCCTATCCACTGCTGGCAGCATTTTGCTGTGCGATGCTGCAAAAACACAGGGAAGATCCCCAATTCTTAAACTAAGTATTATGATCGGATGAAACAACCTGCGAGAAAGATAGCCATTCAAATCTTCACAATCTACATAGCCGGCACAATGAAAATCCGCACCTGATGAGAGAAGACAAATCCCAATATTAATTTAAGGTAACCTATGTCCATAGGTTATATAAGGTATAATAAATGGAAAAATGATAGGGCCCTTTGAGTTTAAGTAAACTTAGATAGCGATAGTTATTTGAACTTCTTACAAAATCAGTTGCCAGGATTATTACTAGATGTGCCCTTAAGTGATTTCCAAAACATATGGTTTCAAAAAGATTGTGGCCCAGCTCACTATGCCCGTCCTTTGCGAGAAGACTTATACCAAGAGTAGCCAGGGAGTTGGCTCGGGCGACTCGACCCTATCTCATGGCCGGGGTGGCTGGGTTCACCCGATCTAAATCCCCTTGACTTCTTCTATTGGGGTTGTCTGAAGGGCAAGCTCTGCTCAAAACCCATTGCAACCTTCGACGAGCTTCGCCAAAAAATAATTCACGCTGCGGATCACATGAACAGAATAAGATATGCACGAAAAATAAAACAATCATTTTTAAAGCGATGACGTGCCTGCATTACTGCCAATAACAAACAATTCGAACACTTATTGTGATATTAATAATTAACTTAATTTATGGATTACGCATGTGCGTAGTCCATAAAACTCATTCAAATAGCAATAACATACAACGAAAACATTTTGAATACATAGTAAAAATGATTACTATCAACGCTAACAAATTGCGAAATATGGTTGTTGTTCTAAAATAGTGGCTATGCATATTTTTTGGCTGGTTTGCTTAGAATATTATACCATTTTAGAATTGTAGTAAGTTGCGCCAATTTTTAAAACTATTTGCCATAGTAGTGTCAATACTTTTTTTTTTTTTCACCATGAGTGAAAGTGAGCTGAAAGTCAAAATCTTACATAATTTATGGAAAAAACAAAGTTTTGGTTAATTTTTGTGTAAAAACTATAGACATTCTGGGATTTTTAATGGTTTTGATCGATACTTACGTTGCTAATACAAAAATATCACAGAATTATTTGTAAAATTGTAGCAATGGCACTTAAAAATATAATAAAAGATGTCCATTTTTTAAAGATTTCACTTTTTTTTCATAAAGACAAAAAAATTAGGGTAGAATTTTTTCTTTTTTTATCTTGAGCGGTCATAAGTAGGTCCACCAGTTGGTGCCAGCTTATCGTTGAATTTTGGGACACCTGTATATTTAAAAACGTTTGATGGAGTGTGTTATGTGCTAGAATTTTGAGTAAATATGTTTACATTGCTGTATAAATATCATCTTATCTCAACTTATATACTATCCACTGCTGGACTGGAGTCTCCTTCAGCAAGTAAATTGATCTGCTATATCACGCTGGGCAGTCGGATTATTACGGTGTATAAATGTACAGTTGTTTAAATAAACAGTAAGACGTAATTTGTTTTTTCTTTCGTGTATTTTGTGCACTATAAGACGGCATTAATCATCATCATCATTCAGCATCTCGCCGTCCATTGCTGGATGTAGACTTAATTAATAATTTATCTTTTTTTTTTTTTTAAATTAATAATTTATCTTAAAATTTCAATAAAATAGTTTTTGTGTACTTATGTACGCACGTAACAAGTTATAGGTACTTTGGCGTAGCAAGATAGAAATCTGTCTAAAAATGTTATTCTTCGTTTATAGAAAAAACGTCACTAATAATAGAAAAAAAAAGTATATAATACATTGAATTATAACGCATTATCTTTTTTTTGGGGCGGTGTGTTGCGGTCGACGCACTCCTCTCACTACTCCGTCCGGGGCGACAGAGGGGCGTAAGCACACACACCCGCAACCCACCCGAACACTACGTCGCCTTCGTCGTTGGACCGACCAACGGAGCAGGGATACTTGTCATCAATGGTCGGCCCGACGGAATACCCCCTGAGGGGTAGGGGGGAGGACCTTGGTCTTTCCTCGCGCGGTCGGCCTCTCGGCGGGTGACAGACTGACTCCTCGGGCCAGTCACCCGCAGCCTCGGCTAGGACGGCATCAATAACGCATTATCTAGTTGATATTTGAGCCGGTGTGCGCGCGCATCGTAAAAATTTACTCTCATCGTTCTTCATCATCGACGCTAATCTTGTATAGATTAGCGTCTACTTAATTATAAATAAAATTACAGTGTCTGTTTGTAATGCCAAAATAGTACGTTTTTTCATGCTCACACGGTTATTTGCATAATACCTATGCCTCAAAACCAGTTTAATTTTTTTTGTCTGTCTGTTTGCTGTCCGGATATTTTTCTAAACGACTGGACCAGTTTTGATAATATTTTACTAAGCGGTAACTAAGGCTATTCTTAGTACTAAGGCTATTTTTCCTCCCCGGTCCGGGATTCGAAACCGAGGCCATATCTTAGGAAATATTGCAGATTTAAAGTGCGGGGCCAAAGTAGCTAGAACCGAAACTCGCACATATCGATATAGTTGAACAGATCTTTAAAAGGGAGGAACCCACCACCTTGCAGTAAAACTTATGTCCCGGTGACATTGTGGGCCTCAACGTTACTCTGGAAGGATTGGTCCGTTCAAAGTTTGGAGACTAGATGCAGTTTATGGGTACTTTTGTTGTCACTGTAGACGGCTGGGCGTTCTGCAATCAAGTCATTGCACATATGCTCGTATATAGTCATCAACAAAAAATAAGGCAAACGCAAAAATATTGATTTTCAGATTAGAGATTCATATTAATCAAGCTAGCTTTTGTCTTGGAGAATTTGGATCAGTGATGGAATACATTGATTTTCTACACTAATATTATATAGGGAAATAAACTCAAAAACTGCTGAAAGGATTTCATAACCCTTTCACCATTAGAAGGCTATATTATCCCTGAGTAACATAGGCTATTTTAGCCCTGTTTTAACACGGGAACGGCAACTACGCGGGTAAGGCGACTGAAACCGAACCGAAGCGAGGGCGGGTTGCTAGTATTCTGTAAATGGCGTCTGTATTATTCTCATAGTGGCTATGTATTTGTGATTCCTAGACTTATTTCTTATTTTCATCATCATCTCAGCCCATACCCGTCTCACTGTTGGTCTCGCGCCTCGTCCACAAAAGCATAGCAATTAACCTACTATACTACGTTGATCAGACGGGTCTCACGGCTCTCTCTTTTAGATAATAAGCAAATTCCCGGTGTGTCCCCCACAAACTACGGTAACAGGAACTCCTGTTACCGTGGAAATACTGGAATCAAATATAGCCTAAGTTATTTCTTATATAGACAGCTCCTAGCTGTTGCCTCCTGGCAACTAGGATGAATAAATACAATTTCGGCAACTAATCATTATCAGACAACATATGCAGTGGACATCTCTTGCTTTGCTTATAGAATATGCTTTTAAAAAGCAGCGTCAGCGTATTTTTTAATGAAAATAATTTTTCACGTAATATTATATTTTAATAGGAATTGTCCACGATATGTATATTCAGATTAAAATGTATAATTATTTATTTGTTTCCACATAGACTTTTCAGTTACATGGAACTACTGACAAATTGACGAATGAATATTTTTGAAAAATCCAATCCAGCCGTCGTGCGAAATAGCGAACAAACTATTAACATTGACAAATAAATTAATTTTGTTTTCATTATTTTAGTCCTTTTTTCAATACAATTCACAGCTAAAAAATATAATATTGTTTTACTATTAAAACTACGACAAAAAGAATTATTTTAAGGTAATAATTTAAGTCTAGATATTTAGACTATAAACTATATATTTTTAGAAGTTATTAATTGTTATAATGTTTTCAGTACTACTTGTAAAAGGCCGCAATGGAAAAGATTTACTGATGCTGCATGGCTATACATATTATCAACACAAGATTTTAAGGGATGGTTTCCGTTGGAGTTGCACGCAGATGGGTTCGAGGTCGTGTCGTGGTTTCCTTCATGTGACCGATGAAATGTTAGTCGTAAGGGCTTTTACTGAACACACTCATCCGCCGTCTACATACTCATTGCAGAGTACTAAGAAACAAATGCGATTGAAAAATGCCGGTTTTAATGATGTAAGTATATTAGAGATTTTGTCAGTATTATTTTTATGCTAACACTGCTGCGAATGATGGACTATTCCCCGTGCCAGTCACGCGCGGCCTCGGCTAAGGCGCTAGGTATCAGGCACAGTTATTCGCGCCTGCGCCGCGCCCGTGGCGTCGGTGGCGGATCGCGTCGCCGTTGAGGCATTCCTACCGTACACGATCCGCCGCCTACTTCCGTGAGAAGATTGCCTCACAGAAAGCGGCGACAACGTCTCAGTTCCGGACGCTATGGATTATCTCCGTCAGCAGCGTCAGGTCGACACCGATAATTGCGACGAGTTCACAGCGCTGCTCTGCCCACGAGGCACATATCTCGAGCGTGTGCTGCTCAGTGTCGTCGTAGTCCCGGCCAACAGGCACGTTGTCTCCGTCACCACCGTGGCGTTGCCGTGTATAGGCCCTCTATGGGCGCCACAAGGCAGCCCTCAGATGGACCAAATAATCCCATAGCTTTTTTTATGGTACAAAAATATGTTTTACTTTCTCGTCAAATTTCTTCATTTTATATACACTTTTCGTGTGGTGACAGAGTAAGAAAACAATTCACCATCCCCTATCTTGCCCGTGTCGTAAAAAACAAGAAAGATAGCTTGATATAAAACCAATATCACAGTTACCAACACGTCTAACCGACATGGTATAGTAGGTCAAATTCCCTCTCACAAAGCAGGCGGTCCGACCCCAACAGTGGGACGATGGAGTGCTAAACGGATCTGGCACAGATAGACTGTAGTCGAAAATTACGCATAGTTTACTTTTATTCCGACATATTGAAGGCTTCCTGTGGCATAAATGGAGGATAAAATAAAAAAAATGTTTGACAATATCTACATTTACTCGCGTAAAGCCAAAGCTAGTAAGAAATATAAAACAAAGTTATTATCTGTACGTCACATAGCATAGCTACACAGCTCGTCTAAAATACTTGTGGGCACTAAAAATAAATATACATATGTACGTATCTATGTATATAGCGTAACTCGTTCACCTTCACACAACCGCCTATGGATAAATTTGGCACAGCATTTTGCGAGTATAATAGAGATATATCTTTATACTTAGGTTTGCTTACACAATCATATGTTAATTTTGTTATCTTTTCTTTTTGGAAATACAGATCTTAGTCTTGAATGAGGGCCTCCTCCACTGTGGGAGCGAAATTGAACCATTATATGACACTCCCATTAGTAGGTTAGCACAGGGCTTATATCTCCTCTTGCAGTGATGTTATTTTTAATGGTTGTTTACGATACGCTTGGCAAACGACGGGGTATTAATCCACAATATTCTTAGATTTTAAAAATTGACATAGTTTTCTTAAGAAGAAAATCATTTGAATAAAGTTACCTAAATCATCATCATCATCGCAGCCCATATACGTCCCACTGTTGGGCTCGGGCCTCCTCCACGATGGAAGGGAATTTGAGCTACTTTACTATGCTGGTCAGACATGTTGGTATAGGTTTCCTTTCGAGTTTTTCTTCTCTTGCATAGATCTTATGTGCATATTATATCCCTTAGTCGTCTTTTACAAGATAGAGAGTGGTGTATTCTTACTCCGCTTCCACATGCAAAATTTAAGAAGGAGATAGATAATTAAAGAAATAACCTAAATAGTTTGCTAAAATTCAGAAAGAAGACATCGAATTTCGAAAGCTATAAAGCCAATCTTTAAAAACTCGTTTTTTTTTCAAGTAAACATGTTTTTAAGAATAAAGTACTGTATTATACCGTAATTTTACATTTGTTGCAGGCAAGGAAGCAATCCGATAGAGAAGCTGTGAATCCATTCTCACTTAAAATAGCCAATATCCAAGGACGCTCTAACTTTTAGTATTGCCTTATTCTAAGATCTTGTAATTACATAATAAATAATAAATTTTTAAGAATACATTTATAGACTAAAGAAAAATTAAGTCCAGCTCGTTATAGAAATAGGGTCAATTAGATCGATCGCTTAGTTCCTTAACGAAAAGTTTTTAGGGTAGAAAAAATTTTTAGTGTAAAATAAACTAAAACTATATCGTAATGATTTCTGATGTTAACGCTTTTCCCGACATTTCGTACACTTTCCACTCTTCATTCATCATCGTCATGAGAGCACGCCAACGCGATAAAATCCGTAAAAATAGTTCGATTTCAAATAAAACTATAAAATGTTTGTAAAAACTACATTTATTTTCATACTAAGCTAGCTACAAGCATTTCAATATTGATAATTAGACGGAGAGAGTACTACAAGCATATGACATCACAATCTGTATAGTAATCTGCCTATATTATAAACAAATATCGTTGTGCAATAAAAATATCAGACAGAGCCGCATTTATTAACTTCAAAAGCTTGTAACTTTTTTGTCTATATTTTTAATTGTAATAGCATATTTTCTATTATAAAATATATTATTCGTAATAGTCAAATGCCCAATCTATATAGATATTGTTGATCATTGAATAAAAAATTAACAAATAAATAATTAAAAAGAATTGTAATTATAATAAAGCATTGAATAAAATCAAATGGTAGAAAAGTAGTAGATAGACCTGTGGATAATAGTTCTGTATCGAATATGTAATTCATAACTCGGCAAGAAAGCATTTTTCACATAACACTTACTCTATAGTATATATGTGTATTATTTTTATATATTCCATGTTAAGAATGCAATTTACTACAGCCTCTCGAGCTCGTGGATGTAATAAATCATGATTAAGGGATATAATATGCTGATAACATCTTTGCAATATAATAAAATGTCACCAGCGTGGGATAGTGGGATAAAATAGTGGATCAATTTCCCTCCCATTATGGAGCAAGCTTGAGCCCAATAGTGGGATGAAATGAGCTGGGAGGATTATGAAGTGAAACTTATTTTACAGATTTTATAGCTGTTATTTGAGTCATTTTTGCGGTTGGTCTTACAGTATCCATGCTAATCGTGAGAGGATTTCTTTTCTTTCCTTATTTTGTTAATAACTGACAATTTGACTTTGAATTTGATTAGTATTTTCCTAAAAATAACTGTTACATTAATTTTTTCATTTGTACTATTATTTTTGATTTGAGATGGCTTTCTGTAATCCGTCAATAAAACCGTTGTCAAAATCATTCCAGCCGTTTAGAACAATATTATCACATATATTTACACACAGAAAAAATATATTTATATAGTTATGACACCGTAAATGAATCTGTCTTCTGCATGGAGGAGACGTTTATAAAAATTAGTTAAAACATGTGGTTTATAAGATAGGTGAGATAAGTTAATTGTTTAGGCGGTTGGATCCATGGCTGGATTTCAAATCTGAATTCAAGACCTACTTGTAGCCACCTCTTTGCCGATCTCACAAATTGGTTTTATAACAATGAATATGGTTATTTAATAACTAGAAGATCACATTATTTATAATTGTAAAGTGTTTATTGTACTCGCAATAGATCCGGTAAAGATCTTAAATTGAATTTTTAATAATCAGCATAGTGTTATCTTAAGCATATTATTGAAAGAAAACAAAAGTCAAACATTACTTTTGTTTTCTTCGGTTAAAGAAATGATAGTGAAAATTATATGACGAATTTTACGTGTCATTTGTTTGATGCGTAATAGGATTTGAAGAATTAAAAAGTAATAATCGATATTGAAAAGAACTTTTAATGACAAAATACTATGTTCTGAGTGAAATACATACAAAACTTTTTCTTTAAGGGGTGGGCCATGGTTAGCGCACCCGCCGCCCGGCTCCGTCTAGGGCAACAGAGGGGCGGCGCGTGACTCCATGACTCACCTGTAACACGTCCCCTTCGTCGTTGGGCCGCCTGACGGGGGTACTCTCTCCTCTCGACGTCCCCCCTCTGGGACGTCGCGCGTCGGTCGCTGTCGCGAGTCAGCCACTCTGCGGGTGACGGACTAATCCCCAGTCACGTCACCCGCAGAAATACAGACTTTTTTTTGGGGTTGGGTTACGGTCGGGGCGCTCCTCGCACCACTCCGCCCAGGGCGACAGAGGGGCGTAAGCACGCACACCCGTAACCCAACCGCGCGACACGTCGCCTTCGTCAAATCAAATCAAATCATTTATTCTGCATAGGCCCCTTAAGGGCACTTACATATTGTCAAATTTCACAACGTTTGTACACAATACAATACTCTACCACCGGATCGGAACGCGGCCACAAACTGAGAAGATCCGGTACGAAACTCAGCGGACAGTAATTTTTTTCTTTAATCTTGTAAATATACATAATTTTATGCTTCGTACAACATATATAGTATTAGCTCCAGTGTGATGCCCTTCGAAATTGTATATATGTATAAATTTTCAAAATTTAGTACAATACAAAAAATAATTAAAGAAAGGAAGAAAATATGGCTGGACCAGATCCCACAAGCAGCAACCGATCACGAGTTAACTACTAGAGCAGCCATCACTCTCCTCAACCAAATTAGAGGGAAGGAAGCGACCCGCCCCATATAGCTACCGCAAGCAGAACCTTATTCGGTGAGCATGACCAATCCATAAATAAAAATATAAAACGAACTACAACTAAGTACTACAACTTACTACTAAACTATAAAAAACTACTATTATAAAATAAACTACGAACTATAGCAGATATGCTAAAAAAGATCGAAACCAAAATTCGATGGGCAAAACACGCTACGCTGTACAATCACAAGAGTAAGAATTAAAAAAAAAATAGAAAATCCTGTGAATTCATACAAGTTAGGAGTACCAGAAAGCTGTAACAATTACAATAACATTAAGTGCTGAATGAGGAACTGCTCATAACTACATACTTAGCATTAGTATCCTTTTTTCTATAAAAAGTTTAGATTTGATACATTCTGTATTTCCTTAACCGGTTTGGTGTATAAAGTGTATGGTAAATCTATTAATTAAGATTTTCTATATATTTCCTTATTCATCATCGCTTATTTTTCCAATTTTATATATTTATTAGAACGATTATATTAAAATAAATAGTTTATAGAAATTGTTACCTAGAGTTTTGGTGTGAAATGATTTCATGCCATACATGCAGAAGGAGGCTCCCTTCTGGTTATGAATAAAAACCGCAAGTCGTCAACGTAACAATGCATCTTAACATGCGTCATGTCAAGTATACAGACATATTGCTGTTCTCCATGAAGATTCACCACTGCGCTTAGCAGAGAGGGGCTATCTTAGGTTGAGCTTTAGAATAATTTTGTCTTCCCTTACTTTATAGAATTAAATGTTAATAAACCCGACAAGTAGGCATCTATAATATCGCGCGATAATGATTGAAATCTCCATGTAATAAGGGGCCAGAAATACGAAGTATCGCACTTGTTTACTTTCCCATGGCAGTCGCAAAAACCATCTAAGGGACCTCCGAGAGAATTGGTCGCAGTACTTTCTTGGGGAACCGATAGCACCTATTGCGATCGCTAATCCGCTTGCCAAACGTGGCAATTACATTATAATATCCTTTTTTGGGCTATATTCAGTAGTTAGTCTACGTTGATAGAAGAGTGAAATTAATAAATTTTTCTAATAGATTTATCTCCAGGCCAAGACACATATCTAACGATCCAAATATATTCGATCGATGGATGACGACAACTGTTTATTAAGATTACACAAAATAAATGAAACTTTAATCGATAATTTCAAGTATAAAAGCAATAAAGCTCTCTTTCTACCATTTCTTTCTTTTAACTTATATTTAATAGCCTATGTACATACCTACAGGCTACGTTTGTAATCACTATTAATTAAATTGTAAACATAAATAAATCGAAACTGATTGAAAAGTATAATTATTGCTATACTAATTGAGATTGTATCATAATTAAGATACTTCGGCTTTGCTTTTACATACGACGCTGTGCGTCAAATACTAATAATGGTGCAATTGCATTTTTATAACATTAATAATATAATATAAATGTTGTTAGGCTTAAAATATATATTATTTTAGTCTAATTTATTAATTTTTATGACATAAATCATAGTGAATATGTTAGCATAATATGATTATAATATTTGCATATAGTAAATGCATTATTATTATATGCTATTTGCATTAAAATGAAATAAAAATTATCTTTAATTGTCTGGTGTATCTTTTGATTCCGCAACGTTTACGTATTTCAAATTTATTTATTAAAATTTATAAATCGTTATTTATATAGTAACTGCAAGTAAATTACGTTATATTTTGTAAACTTCAAGAGCACCAATTCATATGTATATAAGATGTCATGATTTTCAAAACTTTTGATGTTTACGCGAGTATTAAACATTATAAATAAAACAATTTTTACGGATATTCTGGTAAAAAAATTTGGGAAATCTCAAATCAAAATTTAAAATCCGTAAAAATCATTTTAATTTTATTATAAAAATTATGTAAATGAGTATCTTTTAAGCACAGAAATTGAACACTGCCTACAAGTACTTAATGTAGGTACTTACGTATGGCGGTGCGCAAATATGAAATTGGTTGAAATAATCAGCAATAATGATTTCTGATGTTTACGCGAATATTACACATTATAAATAATACTATTTTTACGGATTTTAACGCGTTTGTATTTGATTTTTGATTGCTCGAGGTTTTGAAATCTTTCAGTGTGTTGTGCTTGTGACCATGAAGTCTGAAAAGTGTTCGAAACGTCGGGCAATCAAAAATCAAATACAAACGTGATTAAATCTGTAAAAAGAGCTTTATTTATAATATTCAGCAATGCTATGGAAATATTACGATAGTGTTGCTGTTCCAGATAAATATGTGTCTATATAAATTTAAAGTAGATATGCTAATGTTATATCCTATGTCATGTATTTAATTTAATAGCTTATTAAATGGCACTCAGTGCAATTTTTCATTTAATGATGTCTTTGAAGTGTTTTCTTTTATATTAACTTACATAATAATACTAAATATCCTTTAAATATAACCTTTGCCATTTCTTTCCATGCACCAAAGTTCGAGTATTTTCACCTTAACAGTTATTAACAAAAGATTTTCCCCCACAGTTCAATTTTATCTTCGACCGAGTGGAAGAATAAACCTCCGCCTTAACAACTTCACATTTTATAAGCATCTTAAAGCCAGAAGTAATGCTCATCGCTGGAGTTGCACAGCTTACGGTTCGAAATGGAAATGTAAAGCACATCTTATTATCACTGACAGACTTGAAGTGTTGAAAGCCAACATCATACATAGCCATCCGCCAAGTTTGAAGAAAGAGTCGAAGATACCGATGTTGAAGGAAATTAAAAAGGAATATAAGCAAGAGATACCGAAACCAATTCAGAAGAGGGATATGAATGAATACTACCGCACTCTAACACCGTTTCAGAATTATCTTGCAGCTCATAGCGTCTTCGGTAGTTATTAGCTTTTTTTTATATTACTACTAATATTAAGTTCTTATTTTTATTATACGTTTCAAAGGTTGCCAAGTTTTGATATGATATATTCAGAGCATATCTCTTCAAATGTTTCATTAGTTGTTAAGTCTAAGTATTTGCCATCTAATATTAGGTACTCGTTTTATTTTGGATGAATTTAATGGCGGTTTTATACATAAATCTAATATTCCTTACTCGTTTCATTTATAGAAAGATTTTGATTTTGTTCTAACGATACGGTTTGTCCGCCTAAATAATAATTGTCTATACAGTTGATTGAGTCAACTTGTATTAGAAACTGCAACTGCAGTATTTATAAAATTGAAAATATGTTTTTTCTTCTCATATTAATTTAAAAATGGAGACGACAGACTTATCTATGTAAACATGAACATTTTATTAATATTATGGTAGCTTCTAAATTGCATGCTTCTTACGTAAATGTACGTTATACATATCCTTAAAATTCTTAGGTTACTCATTAGACTAGACTGCATAGTACTTAGAATTACTTTTTTTACATGCATAGAATAAAGGGGTATTGTAAAATTATATCTAAGATTATAAACGAAGCAGTATTGTTGTTCGTATTATCGGATTCGTTCCAGTTTTGGTGTAAAATTTGTTCCTATTGATGATCTTATTAATGCCAATATTAACCATGTTTTATTTTAGCGTATTAAACTCAATGAAATACTTACGGCTATTTAGCCGTTATTTTAAATTAGTTTTAATTTTAATTGATATCGTTTGATATCAAAAATCATTGCCAAGTGCCTTTTTTACAAATCGTGTCTTTAATAAAATTAGATGTAGCAGCACTGTAGGTTTAGTTTGTTTTGCAACTCGTGTGATATTTTATTTGCATTTAAATTGTCCAGTATTATACATTGTGATCGAATAACTTACTTTTAGTACTAGTACCGTTTCATTTGAAGTAATGTATTAGATGTAAATGTCTTATCGAAGTTATATTTTCGATAACAATTTAGTACATTGCGTCTATTTTTATATTATAATCTGTAACTAGTTTTAGATCTGATGGAATACTTTTCAATGTCGAGCGCAACGCTCGTTATATTGAAAAAAACCCTTACAAATGATGCATTTATATAATTATAAGTAACCAGTAGTCATTTTATAAAATAGAAGAAAATTATCAAAATGCAATTAGATCTGTTCTCGGTAGCGTCGATGTAAATTTAACGTGCCATAGTTTAACCGTAAGCTGTGTAATATTCAAATACAATGCATAATCAAATAGGAGAAAATACTGCAACGATATTTATTGACGGCGATTCCGTTGCCGTAATGTCAACTTTAAAATTATAAAGAAAACTCACGGTTAAGAACTCTCAGTTCATTCCTATTTTTAAATGATATTTTGAATTTATTTGCTAGTAAAAGATTTGGGTCCGTAACAACTAATTATAATTATTATGACGGCTTTGACGTTATACAGGTACATCGATATCACGCTGAATTTAATCACAATACTTAGTATTGTCATAGTCTCTTTTAAGAAATAATTTACACTTGTTTTTAACGACAGTTATGGAGTATTATCATCTATTTATCGTTTTAAAAATGGATTTTAAATCATTTGCATAACCTGCATTTAAATAACAGGCAATTCTGTAATAAGGTATTTAGGGCAAGTACAATACAATAAAATCTTGCCTATTCAAGTCTTAAATAATTGCAAATCTACTGACTGTTCAGAGTAGCCTCTTAAGATAAGCACAGAGTACTGTCGTACATAGTTAAGATACAAGAGTATTAAATGAAAAAATAATAGTGCACCCTGATTTTTTAAATTTTCACGTATTGTCCTCTACTCTGGCTATGGTTCAAATTTCAAGTATCTAGCTCGTCGGGAAGTTAGTTTATAATCAATTACAAAATTCTACCTACACAGATATACAAGAAAGCGAGTTAATAAAAAACATGGTACAATGTTAAAGTTACTCGGCCATGTACATAGTTATATGTACGTATACTACAAATATTCTATCGAATGTACTGAGGGTATTCGTAATTTTAAGACTGTATGCATTAAGTATGTGATAAAGTGGCAACTATTTATTCTGGATCTCATATTATGTTTTTGTGTAACTCTACTAATAAATGTATGTCATTTAAACTGTATACGATATTAGTTTTAACTTTAAACGAATACTTTAGAAAATTGCCTACTAAGAAATAATTAGTCGACTAAGTTGAAGCCAGTTTTGGATAATTTTGAAGTGATTTTTTCTTTAATTAAATTTTAGGGTTAATAGTAGGTATTTTGATGTAGTTGTCGTAATTAATTATTATCAATTATTAATTTAAGGCGATTTTCTATTTTCTTGATTGATAATACCAATCGTATTTAACTTGTATTGCCAAATCAATCAATTATAAATAACTACTTTTTTTTTTTTTTTTTTTTGTGGGTGGGCCGCGGTCGGCGCGCCTCCGCACCACTCCGTCCGGGGCGACAGAGGGGCTTAAGCACGCAACTCCCGCGACCCACCCGAAAACCACGTCGCCTTCGTCGTTGGGCCGACCACTGGAGCAGCGTTAACTTGTCGTCAGTGGTCGGCCCGACGGAATACCCCCTATTGGGGTACCCTCCCATCGACCGACGTCCCCCCCTCGGGTAGGACGTCGGTCTTTCCTCACGCGGTCGGCCTCTCGGCGGGTGACGGACTAATCCCCGGTCACGTCACCCGCGGCCTCGGCTAAATAATTATAAATAACTACTAAACTATCGTTTAAGTTTTATCGTAGTTTTTTGTAGCGCATTTATCCAAGTTATTTGCATTTTTTATATCAAGGAAAAGGCGAAAATAATTTTTGAAACTTGAATATCTTATTATCCTATTGACAATGACCGTTTGTGTAATTGTTAAGTTTTATTATTAATTGAATTTACATTTTTTTTTCGTATCTACCCTATTGTATTTTAATTAATTTCTATTAAAATTAAAGTTCTGACTCATGACTGCTTTTATAATTAACTTACCGTTATCCGCTATTCATCAAGCATCCAATCGATATAATAAATAAGGATTTTTAATATAACCACTGCCAACGTCAATATTAATAATGGCGATTTGCAGTGTGCTGGTAATTGCTTTAGAAAAATATACCTAGTGAAAGAAGTAAGAAGCATCACAATGTCAAGCTTATTATTTCGCTACGACAAAATAGTCATGTCACTATCACGAATATACAACATTCAACCAGACTTTCCTGAAGCGTAATAATAAAATATCATCGTAAGACATATAGCCCGTATGTTGACTGGTTAAGAATATAATGTGTCACCATCCCCTTTCCTTTCCTGTTGCTATCTTAAAAATTGATTGAAGGCGCACCAGAAGAATGAACAACAGCGTAGTCCTGGGGAAATTATACCAGTTGAACACAGAACCTACTGAATTGCATTAATGTGATTGCATATGAGTGCTAAGTACGAAAAAAATGTAAAGTTATATTTGTTTACTAGAAATAGTAATCGAAACGATTGATATTTTATTGAAAACAACCGTATGTGTAATTATCCCAATTGGCAAGTTGTACCTATATGCAACTTAGACGAATGTAGAAATAGCCTTCGGAAACGGAAGCCAGACATCAGTCAGAGTCCTCGATGGAAATTTCGTACCTGACGGCTCCTAACGAGAAAGGCGCACTGCTATTGGTTGTAGTAGGCTCCGGAGGGGGTAATTGTCATGTCTTATTTTATTGACTGCGCCCGTTGTGAAATCAATGGAAAAACGTATACACATTTTACCGGACTTAAAAGATTTGGCTACCTAAATAATGGACTTAATTAAGTCTACAAATCGGGTTAACCGAGCTAATGGTAAGACAAATACATATATGAATGTTAATATTTTAGAACATAATATTTGTAGCTCAAAGTATCAAAGTATCGTCGCTTTTTGTTCTATTCTCTCGTTCTGATATTTTGATGCGACGGCAATCTTGCAGGGAGGCAATAGATCGGGCTTTATGGACTAACTTAAAGCTCGTCTCGTAAATAGAATGATTGATGTGCTAGCATACGTTGCGAAACTCATTTCTTCGTACTTCACCTATTCAGAACTGTGTCAATACCATAATATAATAATAGATATTTTAATTGTTTTTTTTTCCTTCATATGTTAACGTTAGGATCCAAAATTTTATTGAAATATTATTCATTTGTGTTCTATTTCGTATATAACTTGAAATTGTTTCGTTGACTCCATTTGATTTTGATTTTTTAAATTATTTTTTATTTATTTATTTAGATGACACATTCTATCCTCAGGCCAAATAGTCAGAAGACCAAACGGAAAAGTATGTCTTCTGCTCCAAGGTTACACGTACTATAAAAAGTACACTTTATCGCATGGTATGGTGTCGCGTTGGACTTGCACCAGGTCTACGTACTGCCATGTGTATGTCAACTTGGATAATGATCTGAAAGTCATATCAAGGTCCAAAAATGCCCACAATCACCCTCGAGTTAGTTATTATGACACAAGATTTGGAATGATGAAATTTTAATTTGTATTTTTCATGTATAAGTTTAATTATGATTTTCTTTGTTAATATTTGTCATTTAAATTTAGCTATTAATAATAGAGTATTTTTATTATTCGATGTCTTTTATAAAATTACTATTGTAATGAACGATGTTTTGTAGTTCAAAAATCTTAAAATCATTTTCCTATTGGAAGAGAAGCCAGTGTCTTACGCTTTTTACATGTTAAATTTCATTCTATGCGCGGATTAAATGCCAAACAAATATGCTGCGAATACATAACACACTTAGTATTTAGTAAGTATAACTTGATATTAAAAATTAAAAACATAAGTTTTAATCGATCTCCCTACATTCCAACAGGACAACTGATCCGACGCTTGAACGGAAGGCAGTTGTTTCTTCTAAATGGTTACACATACTACAGAAAGCGTATCCTGAAGAACGGCAGGATTGCAAGGTGGACCTGTACAAATTCCTCGAAATGCTTAGCATACCTTCACCTAGACAAAAATTTGAAAATCTTGAACTGGTCTGACAGTGAACACTCGCATCCACCGAGAGCATTCCACAAAACTCGAGATGGTTCATATGTTTCATTTAAATAATATTGCGAAAATATTCTTAGTTTTAAAAAAAATGATTACTAAATAATACGTTTAATGGGGAAAGTTATGTACTTTTTATAAAAGATATAAATAAGTCTGAGACGCTGTTGTTGTATTAATAAAGAGTAATATTTATTCTATCATTGTTGTTTAATTGAGACGTTCTTTACTATTCTGACTGCAGGGGTTCAACATTCAGCAACGCGTAACTTTTACTAAAGAAACGAAGGCTCTCATAAAAAGTTAGCAACAGTAATGTAATAATCGACGAAAAAATAATGATTTTCTAATTTTTTGGACAGTAGCAGATTAAGGTGATCTTTGTAGTTATAATGGAATTAACAACTAAATTAGGCGCATTGCCCCTTTACATATCAGGTTATGTTTTGTCAAACATTTTTGGATAAAAAGAAATACTATGTTGAGAAACTGAACTATCTGTCATGCAAACTGTTCATATGTTTCAGGTACACTCATCACATTATCTAATGGAAAGAAAGTGATTAAATTGAATAATTTTACATATTCAAATACTGGCAAGTTTGATAGTAAAACAAATTATTTTCATTGGAATTGCACAAATAAAAATTGTAAAGCGCATATTCTGGTGTCTTTAGAACTCGACATAAAACGAATTGTTCAAAGCCATAAGCATGAACCACCGAAATATATTAAAACTGGGAATGTATATGTCGCAATGGATTGGTATGAAACCCAATGAGAGTTAAAGATTTTAAAAGGTTCACATTGAAAAGTATTAATAACGAAACTATGCAAGCTTACGTAAAAAGGCTTCCAACTACAATCAATTGTTTAGTTCAAGATTATTGTCATTGCAGGTATTAAAAGAATGCCTTAAAATCATCGTCTGCGCCTAATTTAATTTTTGTAATACCCACAATAGTATTATTTAAGTGTCGGCTCATGTTATGACAAATTGATAATACATAAAAGGAAACTCATACATATATGTATATTTTATTAGTAAAATATTTTATACGGTACTTGTGTTTAATTTATACAATAACCTAGAAGCATACATATAAATCTGCACAGTAATGTTGATATTATGTAGAATTTTCTTTATTTTATTTTATATCTATACAATAATGGCATACCAATGTAATATCATTGCAGTGAACATTTTCATGACCGCACGTGGAAAGGAGAGGCTAGTGTACCACAACTATACCTACTATAAACAGAGTAGGACGAAGATGGGCTTCAGATGGGGTTGCACCAAGAATCGTTGGCACAAGTGCAAGGCTTACATGCATTTGTCTGATGATATGACTATCGTCCGCAGCAATATGGATCACACTCACAGTCCTTTCGGGCCGGAACTGAAGAGGCTCCATTGAGCTAGTCCAGTTTTTGATTTCTTTGAGTTAACAATCTTTACTGTTTTATACACGGTGTAAATTTGAATTAAATACAGAACCTAAATTAATATTTATATATTCGACTGGATGTCGTATATATATATATTACGTTGAAATAGCTCGATTTGCTAAAATGCTTTTATGAGATTCTAAATTTCATAGCATCATGATGTGACAAAAGTTTCATTGTATGTTTTTTCAACGATCTTCTAATTCTTCGATAATAAAGTTGCTGAGTTAAGGCTTAGATGAAGACAGGTGCTGTGGTATGCTTCTGTTTATGCTGTACCATAGGCAGTGAGAAATGTGGTCCTAGTTTGATATAGTGCCTTGGTTAGATGCGTAGGAATATATAAATGGAGTACTACCTGAGCTTTGAGTACTCAAATCTTCAGAAAAGCATTTTCTGTTCATACGTTGTTTGGTCACGATATACATATAATTACGGATCGTCTGGTATTACTGGATTTATATTTTTATGCGCAGTAGGTGTCGATTTATTTTTTAAAATTACATATTCTCTTAAACATATCGTAGTATTTAAACTTAGTAATTCCAGAAAATCTTTACGAATAATTTGTAATGTTACCTATTAATATCGAATTGTGATTACCTGCGTAACTTTAATAGTACGTGTATACACTTGAAGAAACATACGTTGTTAAATTTGAAGTTGTGTACATGCGAATTGCCACTAGAAGGCGTGTTAAAATGTAGCTTTTAATCTGTTATCTTTTAACAAAAATGTTAATTTTGTGATATTTACTTATTTTTCGTCATTACTAATTAATCTTCAAAATGACGTATCAGTAATTAATATTGATTCAGCATTATGATATATGCACATTTTCGCGTGAGTTTACTAGTGAATCGATCCTGCAGCGGCTTTTGATGACTTGGAGCTTATCCTTTAATTAATTGTCCATATACAATCGCGTGTCTTAATGACCAGTTCATCGTTCTTGTTTGCCCATTTCACTCACCAATCACTGGCATAAGGTATTGAGATACCGATAAGTGACTAAATACCTATGGTAAGTTATATGCGTAATCCCCAAGTTTGAAATGTGCAAAATTGTATGTACTTTTTGACTCCACCCAATCAAACATTAAACAAAATTGGTTATACTTTATACAATTAATTGTGAAATGAGAAAGAGACCTAGATGTAAAATTTTAATCCACGTGTATTTGAAATTCGTTGCAACTGCTTTATCATGCGAGTCAATGTGGCCCTTACGTGTAGTAATCAAATTTCGTTCACATTGTCGTCTACCGGAGACCGTTTATTTGTGTGTGACTATAGTTGTTAAATGGTAATGACTTAACTCAACTGTTAGATGAGCGGTGAAGGCCTTCAACTCGAATCGAAGACGGAGACAGCGAATGAGCTTTATATGAAGCTTCGCTAAATACCTGCACATGGTCGTTGGCCGCGTGGACGTGATCGATCCTAGCACGTAAGCATTTTGTCGTGATATATAATTCTAATATGTATCAAACTTGCGACAATTTATATACTTAAATTGGTTTCTCGTATTGCCATCCTGTAATTTCCCGTGGGAATCGTATAAACCAGCTAAAGGATCTTAAGAAAGAAGACCGCAGCACTCTCCTGGGAAACTATAAAAACAACTGCGATATCCAACCCGCTTACCGAACATGGCGCCGTAATGTGGGATACATTAGAGAGGTCTATTTTCAACAGTAGACTTAGAGAGGCTGAGACAGATTGATGTGCAAGTAGTTTTTATTCCCACATAAAAGATAACCTAACTATTGATGCCTTAAGTTCAAGCCTTTTAGCCCGTTAACCATTTTCTATTGAGAACTCCTTACAAAACCAAACCAATCCAATCTCATTATAGCTTTTTAATTAACCCAGAATTCGAAAGCATGATTTCACAGTCTATACTTGCATCTTTATGAATCCATACTAATATTATAAATGCGAAAGTAAGGATGTTTGTTTGTAACGCTTTCACGCTTAAACCATCGAACCGATTTCAAAAATTCTTTCACCAATGGAAAGCTATAATATCAGGAAGTAACATAGGCTATATTTTATTCCGGTATTCCCACAGGAACGGGCACTACGCGGGTTTAAGCGACTGAAACCGAAGCGAAGCGAGGGCGGGTTGCTAGTATTATATATAGACATATATTATTTATTTTATACTTTGGGCAATAAAGTTCAAAATGTGATCTGTTACTTTGATTTTTAAGTATTGCATTTCTGTATAAGTGATCTCAAAGAATAAAAAATATAATTTAATCATATTATTTATAGTTCTGTTTTTATATTGTAATTAATAGATGTTGAGTTGGCATAGGTTTTTTGGAATCTGATCTGGTGCTGATGTGTATAGGGGTTTGTTTCGGGTCGAATAAGGTTGTTTTAGTCTATAAAACTTCGTATTTGTTAGCTGTAAAAGGTATGTAAGTATGACGTCATACATAATGGAGCTTATATTGAAATTAGATAGAATTATTGGCTTTAGTCATAAAATTTATTAACCTAGGTATTACGTAAATTTGCCTAAGTATTACCTAAATTTGCAAATCCAAATCAAAAGTGAACTACATAATATCATCTAGTCAATAAATTGATATTTAATTAGTATTATTAAAATTACTTATCACTTAATTTAAGTAATATTATAAATTTACATTCCAAGTTAGGTGTTATAAAAAATGTATTCTGTAAATATAGTTATGCTATTTTTATTTATATCTAGACTAAAATGTGATCTCATTATTTTTAAATAAAACGTTCACAGGTTAAACATATGGTTTTAATTTTAATATGGTTAATATTATGGTTCGTTTTAAATTTTAAATTATGAAAGGAAATACAGTCGATTCGGGTAACTTGAGCTCTCAATTAAACATTGTCCCAAAATGTCATTTGTATCTTTTAATTTATTTATGTCTTTGATTTCACTTATTTGAAACTGTCTTTATAAACATCGCGCAGAAAGTATCTTCGTAAACACTAAAACCCGCCAAAAGAATTGACATCTGTCAATATGACAGCGCCACTGTTTCTTTTCTTCTATGGATACGATCAGAGCAGATTCGTGTGTGTTAAAAAGTTATCATTTGTGCTGGTAATTAATTACATAGCGAGGTCATTGTAATTTCAAATTAACTATCATACATTTATTGTTGATCACAGTTAAAATTTAGACTTATCGTTCGTTTTTGGCTAAAATATAGTCAATAATAGTCATAAATGCCGAGTGAGTAAATGATCAACAGTGAATCAGGGTAACTTCAGCACCGGCCAATTTTAGCCTGAACGTCATTGATGGTCCTTGTGTAGAAGTGTTGCTACTTCAAATTTCTCTTTTTACTTACATTTATTTATTTATAAACTACATAGTGCTCCTAATATTTATTATTATTCGGCGGTCAGGGCCATCCGCGGATACCGCACGGTAGGCAGCGTGCCTATTGGCCGGGACTCCCCCGTGGGACCTGGAGGCGGAAATGCTCGCCGGATTGTATCGGCGGGTGACGGGGGTGCGAGCGGAGGGCGGTGTGATCTCGTTAAGGAAGCTCACCGCCTGGCGCGTCGACGCCCGCCGAGACGTCATTGTCCGTTGGGCAGTCCGGCTGGAGAGGCCTCGGTTCGGGGTGCGAATCGTGGAGGGCTTCCGGCCGGTGCTGATGCAGTGGTTGGAAAGGCGGCACGGGGTGCTTTCCTTCCGACTAGTGCAGCTGTTGACGGGGCATGGGAGCTTCGCCAAATACCTGCACAAGGTCGTAAGGAGGGAGAGTACACCGTCCTGCCACCACTGCGATTGCGACGAGGACACGGCGCAGCATACGCTCGAGGCCTGCGCCGCTTGGGCCACGCAGCGCCGTGAACTCGTCGCAATCATCGGTGCCGACCTGACGCTGCCGGCCATCGTTAGGGCGATGGTCGACAGCGTCGGGAATTGGGACGCGGTCGCAGCCTTCTGCGAGACAGTGATCTCGCAGAAGGAGGCGGCGGATCGCCTGCGCGAGGAGCGCAGTCTCGATGAGGAGATCCGCCGCCGGTGAATGGGGCGGCGCAGGTGCAACTACCTGCGCCTCATGCCGCCCTAGCCGAGGCCGCGGGTGACGTGACCGGGGATTAGTCCGTCACCTGCCGAGAGGCCGACCGCGTGAGGAAAGACCGACGTCCTCCCCGAGGGGGGGACGTCGGTCCCCCAGGGTAGGGGGGAGGGTACCCCACGTAAGGGGTATTCCGTCGGGCCGACCACTGATGACAAGTTAACTCTGCTCCGGTGGTCGGCCCAACGACGAAGGCGAGGTGGTTTTCGGGTGGGTTGCGAGAGTTGCGTGCTTAAGCCCCTCTGTCGCCCCGGACGGAGTGGTGCGGAGGCGGGCCGACCGCACCCCAAACAAAAAAAAAAAAAATATTTATTATTATTAAATTTCGTTAAACATAATTGTTTTATTTTGCTTAGGCCGCCTTAGAAATATGAGTCGAAAGAAAACAGCAGTAGGAGTGAGGAAATACGGAACCAAAAGTTATTATAGTGAGAAAGACTTAGCGGAAGCTTTAGGTAAAATAAAATACTGCAAAATATCCAAGAGGGATGCCGCAAAAAAGTATAACATACCAAGGAGTACACTCAAATAATAGATCTTTATATCATACCTATGTAATTGCCATTCTGCAGTACTGGTCATTTCAAATCAAAATAATTTTTGTTTGGCTAAGAATTCTAATTTCAAATTAATTTTATTTTAAAAGTTGGAATTCATTTTCCAAAAGTAGTCATTTGTTTATTGATTAGTGTTACGTTTTCATCGCATTTCAATCTTTTTCGTCATCATGGATACGTTAAAAATTCGAGTAATTATGGAATATGAGTATCATAGTGGCAGCAACGCGGCATAAGCGGCACACAACATCAACGACGTTTACGGAGCTAACACTACAAACCAACGCACCGCCTGTTATTGGTTTGCTCGCTTCCGTTCTGGAAATTTCGACCTGAAAAATGAACCTCGCGGTCGTACGAAGACTTTGGTCGACAATGACGAATTAAAGGCGATTGTGGAAGCCGGAAGCCGTTGATACACAATCTACGGCTGAATTAACAGCAGCTTTCGACGTTAGCGTCAAAACAATATTGGTACATTTGCGTCAAATTGGCAAGGTAAGAACGCTTGACAAATGGGTGCCCCACGAACTCAATGATCGCCAGCGCGAAGTACGCGTCGAGACATGCCTTGCATTGCTCAATAGACACACAAATGAAGGAATTTTGAAACGCATTGTTACTTGCGATGAAAAATGGATTTTGTTTGATAACCGCAAGCGCTCAGCAAGTTGGTTGGATCCTGGTTCAGCTCCTAAACAATGCCCTAAACGTAAACGTACCCCTAGAAAAGTGATGGTCACTGTTTGGTGGTCTAGCGCCGGTGTGATTCATCAGAGCTTCTTACCAAACGGGGTGAGCATTACTGCAGATGTGTACTGTGAAGAACTGAACACAATGATGGAGAAGCTGGCACATCTCCAACCAGCATTGGTCAATCACTCGTCTCCGCTGCTCCTACACGACAATACGCGACCTTATACTGCACAGCAGACGGTCTCCCAAGTTGCAAGAACTGGGGTTGGAAGCTCTCCGTCATCCGCCATACTCACCAGACTTTGGATAACTTTTTGGCGGGAAAGAAATTCAATGCCCGAGAGGCAATACAAAATGCCTTTGAAGAAATTATTGCCTCCCGTCCAACTGATTTCTTTAAGAAGGGCATCAATAAACTGCCGCTGCGTTGGCAAAGATGCATTGATAGCATGGGTGATTACTTCGATTAATACAAATAAAAAATACATGAAAAAAAATCGTTTAATTTTTTTCATACATAACAGCAATTTTATAGGTAAAGACCTAATATAAACTGAAAAGACAACACAGCAAACCCGTTGGCAAGCCAATCGCGCTCTCTGAAGGCGAAGAAAATACTTTTCTTAGCCATATTATAGCTTTGATCGATTTAGGCATTCCATTAGGAATGCATGACCTACGTTAGATAGTAAAAAAATATTTAGATGATGAAGGAAAAACCGTAAAAGCATTTAAAAACAATATGCCTCGCTGGGATTGCGGGAAGAACTTTTTAGAACGACATCTAGATCTCAAACAGCATATTACTCACAATATTAGTAGGAAAAGGGCACAAATAAACAAGGAGGTTATCGAAACATTTTTCGAAGACTCAAAACAAGAATTAGATGACGTACCACCCAAAAACCTATAAACTTTGACGAGACTGGCTTCCACGACAATCCAAAAAAAAGCCAAACTTCTGTTTAGACGTAGTTGCAGAAGTCCAGAAATCATAAAAAAAAATGCCACTAAATCTTGTTTTACTACCATATTCTTCCAGAACGCCAGAGGTGAGTTTCTACCACCGTTTATAATTTACAAAGTGAAACAAAATTGGAGTAACTGGATCGATGGAGCACCAGCTGAAACAAGATGGCTGTAACAAAAAGTGGCTGGATTGATGCTGAAACATTTGATGAGTGGTTCCAGTCACTCGTTTTACCCGCTTTAAAAGTCAAACCAGGGAAAAAGGCAATAATAGGAGACAACCTGAGTTCGCATATTTCTGTGAAAATTTTGCAGGTATGCCAGGAGAACAATATCAAATTTATATGTTTGATACATAATTCAACCCATTTATTGCAGCCTCAAAATGTTGCCTATTTTAGTTCCCTAAAAACCAAATGGAAGTCTGTTCTAAATGATTGAAGAAACACCAGACGTGGAAAAGTTGCAGGCGCACTACCAAAAGCTGTTTTTGTTACTTTATTAAAAAAAAAACCCCTGGATTTAGGAGCTAAGACGGCTGCACGTAATATGATTGCGGGATTTAAAGCAACTGGATTATATACATGTGATGTCAATGTACCGATCAATAAACTACCTAACTACGGCAAGCCGATAGATGAAATTAGGGAGAGTGTGGGAGGAAGCTTCAAATCTTACATTGATGATTTACTAAAGAATAACTTAGTAATGAAACAAAATCATAAGTTTCAGATTCCTGTTGTTGCCGAAAAAAGTGTTTCGGTAGACGAAATTCAGGTGTACATCGAGCAATGAGAGGAATCGAAGAAAAAACCGAAAATATCTACCAAGAACAGAGGGCGGCTCTAAAAAAGGTCAAGCGATAAGCGAAGACTAACTACGAAATAAACGAACCACAACAGTCCACAAGTAGACAGGAGACATATGAATGCTGGAAATAAAAATGAACATGTGTTAATAAAAACACGACAATGACGAAAACTCTCAAAATATTATAAATATAACATATCCGGACACAAGAAAAGAAGCAAGAAGAGAAAATAAAGGGTTTGGAACAATTTGATTATGGAGAAAATTGATTACTCAAGTTCCTACATTTTTAGCCAAAATATTAGATTTAATAAATAGTAATATTGACTATCCTATGGCAATATTTTATTAGCCAAATAGTGCTTAAAATTAAAAGATAATGTATCCAAAATTATTGCCTGTGAACTTCAGTTATATGTACCATGGTAAACAAGCAGGCTAATGTTAGGTGTATACTCTAAATTCCACAAAATAAGCAAAATGAGCATACAGTTAAAACTTGGGCTAATCCAAGCCCTACTCGCAGTATACTGCGATCGAATCGATAGAATCCGTTAACCCTACGGGTCAAAGTTATAACTTTGACCCGTAGGTTTAACGGATTCTTCAGAAACATTTTTCTGAATACTATTAGCAAATTATATATTTTTGTAAAGAAGGCCATCGTGAGCCACGAATATTTTCTCGTGTTATTTTATAGATTTACTCAACAGTTTTTGCAACAAGTGGGTCAAAGATACCAAGATTGACTGTATATATTTGAGATTTAAAATATAAGTGCCTACTAGCAATTATTCTTCGCATTCTTTCTTTTCTGCCTACACATTTTGTTTTTATTGTTCCAATATCTTTAACATTCTTATGTTAAAATAAAAGCAACAATGATGATAAATGCATTCATTTATTATTTAGTTGGTTATAATTTATTTGATGAACATTCTTCTACGTTATTATTTTTAAATCAAGTAAATGAAAAACTGGCGTTTTATCGAAATCGACTAATGTAAAAATAGTTGCATTAATGATGTCTGATGTTCACGCGAGTATTGCACATTGTAAATAAAACTACTTTGCGAATTTCATCGCGTTTGTATTTGATTTTTGATTGTCCGACGTTTCCGTGGTCACGGGCGGACTAAGATATCTGACGTCCAACAAGTCATCGTTATTACAGATATTTATAATTATCCACCCGCTACAGAAATTAGTGACCATGAACGCTGTAAAGTGTTCGAAACGTCGGGCAATCAAAAATCAAATACAAACGCGATAAAATACGTAGTTTTATTTACAATAGTTGCATTAAGAGGATATCAACAATAATTTTCTGCTTATTTATAAAATTTATTCTCAGGCTACACACCCGGTTACCCACAGTTACGATATACGGTGACTAATGCATGGTGATGATACCCAGATGGATACCCATCTGTGCTGTCCCTAATTCTCTACTTGTCTGACGATTAGTTCTTAGTTTGACTGATCACCAGCACTATTCGCTTTACTTCAAAAATTGTGCCAATAAATGCAACTATCGAATCTTTGTGGTTAGAATTAAAGTAGATACTTATAATTTTTATAGCATTTCATCGGATGCGCTGTTTGGATAGTCCAACACTAAGGCGTAAGTACTAATTTATATTAAATAATAATATAATTTTAATAAAATAGTATTATATTAATTTCAGCCAATTATATCTACACGAATCAAGGACAGAAGTTAATTATGATAAACGGGTTTACTTTTTCCAAAAGTGGTAAGATTGCACAAGGTGGGCTTCGGTATTCGTGCTCCAGTGCTTGTTCAAAAGGATGCAAGGCTTATATCCATGTTAGTGCTGATGAAACTATTCTTAAGACCAACATTGAACATAATCATGAAGTAGTTAAACTTATTAAATTAAGCAATGGGAAATACCTAAAAGTTTAATCGAAATTTTAAGAAAGAATTTGTAACTTAACAACTCCAGTCGATTTCGTCAACCCGTATGCAAATATCTTATCCAAAACATTAATTATGATGTAGTTACTATATTACAATGACTGAACATTAATCGCGTTTAAATATAGGTTATTAAAAACATTAATTTTTAATTTAATTTTTAGTCTCTATATTACGATACGATCTTAAATTTTAAAAAAATATACTGCATGAAAAAATACGTTAGATAAATACATAGTTTATGTCATCATCATCATCATCATGTCGGTTTATACACATCCCACCGCCGGGTTCGAGCTTCCCCCACAATAGGAGGAAAATTGGCCTTATTATTGACCATGCTGGTCTGACAGGTCAGTATAGCTTTTTGTTTCGAGATTTTCTTCTCTTTCATAGATATTACGATCGTCTTTTACATTCACGGGCAAGATAAAGAGTGGTGAATTGTATTCTTATTCCGTTACCACACGAATGGATAGTTAATATGCGAGGATATAATTTCTTGACTTTAACCTCGATCAATCGGATGGGGCGTTAACATTTGTAGTAGGTTATGCTCTGGCCGTGCCGCCCGGGACTACGTAAGAATGCTGTAGACCCAAATACCCATAGTATGCCCTTCTCATCGCCATTGGACTGGCTACAGGGACCGATTCCTTGACCTCGGTGGCTAGTTTGGTGGGTAACCCTTCCGAGTACCGGTCCTATCGACGCCCAGCAATAACACCAGTGTTACTGAGGCGTTGCTCTCACGCGGTCGAACTCTCTGCGGTTGATGGACTAATTCCCGGTCGGTCGACCCGCGACCACCGTTAGGGCGGCATCAGAATAATTCCATTCTGGCCTGCTCCGCTGCCACTTCTATAAGACGGCTACCTCATAAAAAGCCGCGACAACATCTCAATACCTAAAGCTTTCGAGCATCGTCTTAGCGTTGGACGGCAGCGTCATATGGGCACTGATGGTTGTAACAAGGTCACGGTACTGCCCTGCCCAGATCACGAACATGTGCTATATCGTGTCCTCATCACAATCGCAGTGGTGGCATGACGGTATCCTCTCCCTCCTCGCAACCGTGTGCAGGTACTTGCTTAAGCTATTATTGTCAGTAGTTCAGAGTACTACCTTAAAGAATTTTTGAATTTTTTAGAAATCTCTAACAATTTGTGCGTTTCTGAACGTGTATGTCTGTGTGACTTCAAATTATTATTGAATCCATCGGCAAGGTGGGAATACAGTGGTAGCATAAAACAGAATTGCATTCAACTTTCCGTGTAGTAGCCATGACACCCCGCAAATGCCCGCGCTATGCTTTTGCAGAATTTAATTTATTAATAAGATGTACTTATAAACATTTTCAGATATTTTCATCAAAAATGTATACCTACACATAATTTGAAATTTAAGAGTTTCATAGATATATTTTTTCAAATTATCAATAATCTTTCATTACTACGAATATTAATACTTTATTAGTCTACTTGATTGTTATCTATGAGCTGGGTGTTGAATTATAATGAGTCCCAGCAGCAAAGTTTGGCAGATATGTCAGGAGAGGTAAGCATTTTATTGACATCAACTTTGCATTATAATCGTAATAATGTTAGCACAATCACCACAAATGAACAGTAACCTAAAATCATTTTATTTTACCATTAAGTATAGATGGTGTGGATAAGGCTGATCAAATTTATGGCAAATCGTTTTTCAAGAATATGTATGGTACGATGTTTCATTAACTTTTTTTTTCATTAACAAGACACTTCTGGTATCAATATCTACATAATTTATAATTACAACTACCCCTAAGGTCGAGGCTGACTGCACGACGGCGACCGACATTTTGGACGTCGAGAGGAGAGGGTAACCCTCAGGGTATGCCGTCAGGCCAACCATGGAGGACAAGGAACTTGGTACCGGTGGTTGGCCCATCGACGAAGGCGATGTGCTACGGTGGGTATGGGGCCGCGCCACCTCCCTGTCGCCCCGGTGGGTGCACTAACCATAGCCCATCCCAAAAAGGTCTACCTTGACTTAAATAATAAATCCTTTTATTAAAATTATATGTAATTAGCTAACATTCCGATAAACATGATAAATATACCAGCGCCAAGTTATGAGTGAATTTCATCTAATTAAAAAGGAAATATGAATTACCTCTCTTCGTGCTAAAGAAAAGAAATATTGTAATTTTTGCAAACAGCACTATGCAATATGCCAGAAATACATGACCTTTACTTATATCTCTAGTTTCGAAAATTATTTATTTATGGTTAACTTTATTAAGAATTTATTATCATATTATTTTCTTTATTTTCTATTCTATTATCTATTGAAGTATTTTTTTTAATTTAAGCTTTTTAATGCATTATCCGATTTCTTGACTAGCGATGTTGATTTTTGTAATGATTAATTTAATATGATTAAAACTATGTTATCAGACACGGTTTTTATTTATTTAAACTATATGTCATCATCATCATCATCTTGCTCTTATCCCAATTACTTGGGGTCGACGCAATATGTCATCTGTTTTGACATATTGCAAAATGTTTCGGCAATGACTTTTATGACCGGCCGCCTGCCTGACGTCAACCTTCCTTGGGAATGTAATCGTTGATCCAAATGGTACCAGATGGAGTTGTTCCGGGTCAATCTAGGGCTCTTAGTCGTCTTTTACGACACCCACGAGCAAAGCAAGGGTTGGTAGTATTCGAAGCCGCTACCACACAGCACTTTTATTTAAACTATATGTATTATTTAGATATGCATTACGTTTAACATAATGTGCTGCTGTGTGGTTGACGTCAGGCAGGCGGCCGGTCATAAAAGTCATTGCCGAAACTTTTTGCAATATGTCAAAACAGATGACATATTGCGTCGACCCCAAGTAATTGGGATAAGAGCAAGATGATGATGATTACGTTTAACATAACCCAAAAAATATGGCAATATTATTATATTTAGCTAGATATATACAGACATAGCCCTCATCTATCCAATTATGTATCCCTAAAATGCAGATAAGTATTTGTAGTATCGACTACATCTATATCCCACTGCACAAACCTCCTACACAATAGCAGAGATTTTTTTTAGCAAAAATGATAATACCCTGCATTAAGGAAATAATCTTTGTGTTGCGGAGAACTTTACAAACATATAACTAACGGAAACAAATTATATCCAGACTCAAAACAACATTTTTACAATCGCTGAAAGTGTTGTCCTGCGCGGGATTCGAACCCCGACACTGGCACTGTAGGTTGGTATCTCAACCAATACACCATCTGTGCAGTCATTGATTTACCACGCTGGTCAGCCGTGTTGGTATAGGATTTTCTTTCAAATTTTTCTTCTCTTGTATAGATGTTATGCACATGTTGTATCCCTTTTTTTTTCTCGGCGCACTCCTCGCACCACTCCGTCCTGGGTGACAGAGGGGCGTAAGCACGCAAACCCGCAACCCACCCGTTACCACCGGTTACTTGTTGTCAGTGGTCGGCCCGACGGCATATGTTATATCCCTTAGTCGTCTTTTACAATACCCAGGACAAGTAAAGCAGCGGTAAATTGTATTCTTACCACGCACCACACAGATTAAGTTATATACGTATCATAACTCCCGTTAAAATGATGTAAACACGACTAATATAATACTATATCTAGCCTTATTAAACTACAAAGAATTTATTACTTTGAAGTTGTAGATACAAGTATTCTATATTTTCAAGTCCCGCCTAATTAAGTGCAAGTCTATAATATAATTTAGCGCTTTAAACTGTGTACTTTGCTGAGGATGTTCTAATATGAAAACCCAACTTCTGACTACGGCTCAGGAAGAAATAACTTTATTCTAGTTGAGATGAATATTTGAAGATAAAGTTTTTTGTTGAAATGAAGTGTTTTATAAATGACATCATTGATATTCTCTAGGCAGTGTGATTGACTACTTTCAGATCCAGCGCGTTTCGTTAAAACAGTACAAGGTGCTACACTTCTTCTCCTAAGAGGTTATTCCTTCAGTAAAAATACCAATTTGAGGCGTGGAGGAGCTAGATACTGTTGTTCTAATACACTGTCCAAGTCCTGTAAAGCCTACGTGCACTTGTCCGGTGATAACGAAATTATTAAAGCACAAATGGATCACAATCATGAGCGACCTGAATTCTTTATTACTGAGAAAGGATTATATGTTAAAAAATAAATAATAATGATTTCTAATGTTAACGCGAGTATTATACATTGTAAATAAAACTACTTTACGGATTTATCGCGTTTGTATTTGATTTATGATTGCCTGACGTTTCGAACACTTTACAGCATTTATATATATATAGTCCACCCGTGACTAAGATGTACCGTGAATCCGTAAAGTAGTTTCATTCACAAATAAATAATAATTACTTTGTATTTTTTTTAAATATGTATTTTTTTATAATTTTCGTTTTAGTAACATTGTTATTATTTTCAACCTACTAGATTAACAATAAAACTTAATATTGTAGCACGGTGCCACGCAAATAGCAGCAAGTGATTTTGAGTTAATAATACATTTACTTTTTTGATGTTTACACGAGCATTACATATGTGAAATAAACGTAATTTTTACTTTTCTTATGGCGTTTATATTTAATTGTTGACTTTTCATAGTCAGGGGATGACTGTCGAGATTTCTCGTCACCGTGAACGCTAAAAATGTTCAAAATGTCGGGTAAAAATAATCAAATACAAACACAATAAAATACGTGAAAATAGTTATTTCACAATTTATTTCCAGTTAAATACTTTTTACGTATTAATTAGTAGTTTGGTGTATTTTTAATAATATTCGTGATAATAAAGTGTTCTTTGAATTGTTTCTTCATCTATTTTATCCATACTTAGCTATCCCTGTTATTTATTTTAATCATAATCCGACAATAAATATTTATCATCGTCAGTCAGCTTATCGCTGCTACTGTTGAGACGTGGCTCTCCACAAAGACAATAATGCCATAATTGCCGTTGCTGATATAAATTTCCTAGGAAAGGTAGGTTTTTACGATTGCCTCGTGAAAGGAGACACATTAGGTATTATAATAACCCCTCATACATGCAAATGCAATAAATATTATTGCAAACTGGAAGGACACTTACATCTAGTCGAGGCCGCGGGTAACTGGACCGGGGTATAGTCCGTCACCCGCAGAGAGGCTGATAGCGCGAAGGCGACCGACGTCCTGGAAGAGGGTATGGGAAAAGGAGGGTACCTGAAAGGATATCACGCCGGGCTGGCCACGGACGACAAGGAACTCGGTAACGGTGGTCGGCCCAATGGCGAAGGGAAGGAGATACGGTGGTTTGTGGGGCCGCGTGCCGCCCTTTTTTCGCCCCGGGCAGAATAAACGGCGTGTGCTGACCATAGCCCACTCAAAAAAAGACACCTTTTTAATCTTACATTATATATTGCCTGAAATTAATCTAATAATCTGTCACAGGATCTGGCAAAAAACTTAGTTGTCTCGTCTTTTTTTTAAATACAAAAATTATATATTAATTCATGAAAATTTCAATACAGTATATGATTTGACTCTAATTTTTGACCAATGTCAAGGCAAATAAATCGAGCTAGTGTGTTCTCAACTTAACAGATAATGCCAAATGTAGAGGATTAAATTGCTGAAATTTCAACTTAGAAAAGCTTGAATAAATTGAAATATTTTTTTTTATTATTTTCTTTTAAATTTTATTGCCATTATAGTTCATAAAATTGCAAGACAATTTCGTCACTACATTTTACTAACTACGACAAATACGACAAATATAGAGACAAAGTATAAAGAAAATACACAACAATAAGATTCGTTGGTTAAAAAAGTGTGAAATGTTTTCTGCGAGGCTTCCAGTTTTATAACTAGAAATGTGTTCCGGGGCGACGCAGGGGAAAGCGCGACCCAAAATCCCACCGTATTCTCTCTTCGCTATTAGGCCTCTGGTACCTAATCCTTGACGTCCTTGGCCAGACCGGCATCTTCATCTACCCTAAACAAATTAAAAAGGCTGACTAGAAAGGATATTATTAGAAATCAAGACAAATTTCAGAAAAAGATGTAATTAAAATGAAAGTATGTACCTAATTAGATGACAGAACCTATTCTGTACAATTTCTTCTTCGAACTTGAATATGACAAAGTTATCTAGGTGGTCTTTAAAGATTTCTTAATACCATATCATCTAAAATATTCACACAGTTTCAGACATCTTTGATACACAAGAATAAAAATATTCCAATTGCAAGCCATAAGTAATATTACATTTTTAGGATTCCGTACCCAAAGGATAAAAACCCTATCACTAAGACTTCGCTGTCTGTCTGTCCATCTGTCTGTCACCAGGCTGTATCTCAAGAACCGTGAAAGCTAGACAGATGAAATTTTTACAAATTATGTATTTCTGTTGCCACTATAACAACAAATACTAAAAACAAAATAAAATAAGTGTTTAAGGGGGCCTCCCATACAACAAACGCGATTTTTTGGCCTTTTTTTTTTCTTAATGGTACGGAACCCTTCGCGCGTGATTCCGGCTCGCATTTGGCCGAATTTTTGTTTTAGAGGACGGTGATATTTAAAGAATAGCATTTATTGTGTTTTCCGTGTGGTGACGGAGTAAAAATACAATTGAACACCCCACTTTCTTAACTGTGGGTGTCGTAAAAGACGACTAAGAGTTTATAATATGTATACAACATCTATGCAAGAGAAGGAATATTCGAATTAAAATCCTATATGGGTGGATGGGTTGGTCATCTGGCCAGCGTGGTAAAGTAGGTAAATTTTCTTCCTTTATGGAAGAAACTCGAGCCCAGCAGTGGGACGTAAATGGGTTGTGATGATAATGATGATTTATTGCATATTAATTATTGACCCTTCAATTTATTAAAGACCTTGTGTCGTTTGCAATTACAGTAGTTTAATTGTAAGAACATTAATTTTTCATTAGAGCTGTGAATAATTCAATATTTAAAAAGATAATTAAAACATATTACTGGTTGATTTTACAGTGCAGTACGTGACAACAAAAACTGGTGCGGTTTTGTTATTACTAGATAATTTTGTCTACAGTAAAAATGGAAAATTAAGAAATGGTGGTATAAGATACGCGTGCGGCAACCGCTTGTCTAAAAATTGTCCCGCTTTTGTCCACATGTCGAAGACGCATGAAATTTTGAAATACAATAATAACCACAGTCACAAGCCACCGGCTTGTACATTTACTTCGGATGGATATTTCTATAGGTGTCAAATATAAACTATAACAAAATCATCATCTTGCTCTTATCGGTGTCGTAAAAGACGACCAAGGGATATCATATACGTATAGATGATAGATGTTCTACGCAAGAGAAGGAAAATTTGAAGTTAAACCCTATCCCAACCCGTCTGATCAGCGTGGTATAGTAGGTCAATTTCTCTCCCATTGTGGAGGAGGCTCAAGCCCCACAGTAGGGCGTAAATGAACTGTGATGAAGATAATTTTTCCACTGGGTGGATTTTGCTGGAATCCTAATGACCGCTAACGCATGGTCCTATTTACAGTGATATTATTTTCATCCACTTGTTGCTCGAGGACTGCATTTTCTGCGAGAGATTTTACCAATAATGGGATAGGAGTGAGACTATATTATACTAGCAACCTGCCCTCGCTTCGCTTCGGTATCCTTCGCCTTACCCGCGTAGTTCCCGTTCCCGTGTGAAAATCGGCATAAAATTAAGCTTGTTACTCCCTGATATTATAGCTTTCCAATAGTGAAAGAATTTTTGAAATCGGTTCGATGGTTGAAGCGTGAAAGCGTAACAAACAAACAAACTTACTTTCGCATTTATAATATTAGTAAGGAAGAGTATGATGTACTAAAATTTATCTGAAGTAGAGATACAAGTAAAAAATACATATTTACAAAACTATTTCAAAAATGAATGTAAGTTTTTACATTAAGTAAAAATTCATTGGAAGGAAGGAATCGGTTTAGGAAACTAAAAATAAAATTGAGAAGTATTAGCAAACGCGTAACATTCTCACTAATGTTATAAATGCGAAAGTAGGCTTGTTTGTTACGCTTTCATGCTGCAACCACCGAACCGATTTCAAAAATTCTTTCACAAATGAAAAGCTGTAATATCAGAGGCTTTTAACCCGGTATTCCCACGGGAACGGGAACTACGCGGGTAAAACGACTGAAACCGAAGCGAAGCGAGGGCGGGTTGCTAGTATTTGTTATAAAAATAACTCTGTGCCTTAAACTATTTGTGAAGCTTGTCATACCTCGTTAGGAGATAAGAGGACTTTATATTATATAAATTACGACCAGCAATAACTAATTGCTACTATTTAAGTGGTGATAGAAAAATAAAAAAAGGGGCGCGTGTACAACGTACGCTTGTCAGAAATGAAACTTCTTTGGTACCACTATGGTTTCTTTTTTTTTTGTCAATATTAAAAAAGAAAAAGAGGCAAAATTCTACTCTCTCTTTCCATCATTCACACTTGCTCCCTATTCTCGCTCCATGGCTATGTGCTTCGCGCTATGTTCGCCCTTTTCTCACTCTCTCTCAATCGGTCTCAATCGCTCTCTCCCTCTTCTTGGATAAAAACGTCCCACATTTTCGTTTCACTAAGTTATGTTTCATCCGTAAAATTTTACCATCATGCGCGCAAAGAAGTTTCACTTCAATAATGTGAATTTGTACATTATTATGATTGTCAGTTTTATTTTATTTGTTATTTTAAGTGCATTTTCTTATTTAATCGCAAGTTTTCCTTATATTGTAAGTTATTTTTTGTCTGTATATTGACAGATTATGATTTAATTTAACATTAGTATAAAACATATTTGTTATGTTGCATATGTACTACGCTGTAAAAAGACATTATTTACGCTTGTTAATTAATTATGTCAATAAAAATAAAAATAGATTTCAACAATATTGCTCAAAGGTGTTACTTAATATTTTAATACAATAATATCATTATTTCAGTTGAGCATTTCGAGTGTTATTTTAATTTTATGTTTACTTATCTCAACATCGTAAAAAGGTTCATTGTTCAGGTTTTCTTTACCTATGGGCAAACCCATAGCCGTAGCCGTAACGCAATTTATTGAGCATTATCTTAATCACTAATTTTAAATACTAACCTTAAACTACTTAGCAGTGACTTCCGTATTACAAATTTATGCATCTGTATTATATCATTTCATACAAAACGGAGTACATGCGAATACAGATACAAGCAAAAATATCGGATCATATTCTCTTTATTCCAATGTAGCATGGAGAAGCCTAATAAATTATTTTGTCATATGATGAGTATTTTTAAACGATGGTGCATGCGAAGGAAGGTTCATTACGGATAGTAGTGCTATTAGAATTAAGGGCCGTCACCAATACGGACCTAATATGTAGATATAGTTTGACATACGAGTTTAATCTGTCTATTGTAGTTTCTTACTTGAAGCTAATTGAAGTTAATTATTTTTACTCTCGTAACTATTGTATTTTTTTTGCTTCAGCTCCAGAGTTCATCACTTTAGTATCGGGCACAGTTCTGCTGAGGGTAGGCGGATACAGTTTTCACAAGAGTGCAACTGTGAAGAACACATCAAGGTGGCTATGTTCGTCGAAAAACAAAGGGTGTACTGCTTTTGTCGTTCTAAATGATGATGAAAATGCTATTATAAGGCAGAAACTTTGTCATGGTCCACATAAACGTAATATGTATAGACGACTTGAGGACGGACAATATGTTAAATTACCTTAAATTAATTATGGATCGAAGTTTTTTCATATTGGTGGCGGAGTAATAATACATTTTAGTGACGTATCCTATTTTGCGGGTATAATTAAAATATGTATGCAGCTAATGTCAATAAAAGGCAAATTATATCATCAAAAATCTATATAACCCCATCTGACCAACACACTCAGGTCCCCGTTAGGTATACATTTTTGGTTCAGATTAATACCCTTTTTATTGGACAAGAGGTCTATGTACAAATGTGACACCGATCACATCTAAAAAGTGACCAGCATGGTGAAATGCGGTGATATAGATTTTTAGTCAGGTAGATATTTAGTTTAAATAAATATCCTTTTTATCGGACAAGAAGTCTGTATCCAAAAGTGACTCCCATCACATTGAAAAATAAAAAATATGAATAATTATAATTAGGTAAGTCGAATTTTGTCTGATTAATATTTTCTTGTAAAATCTTACATACTTTTATTATTTTTGCTAATAAAATCGATTCATTTATATATACGGTAGCTTTATTTCCTTCCTAAATAACAATGTGGTAAGTGTGAAGACATTTTTATTGCCGTAAAATGTGAAAAAGTGTAGGTATATTCATTTCATTATATCTGCCACATTAAATATTTATTATATTTCTTTATTAATATTTCAAACTAATTGTATTCAATTAGTAAAGATATTCTTTACAATGATGATTTCTGATGTACGCGAGCACTGCACATCCATACTAATATTATAAATGCGAAAGTAAGGCTGTTTGTTTGTTTGTTTGTAACGCTTTCACGCTTAAACCACCGAACCGATTTCAAAAATTCTTTCACCAATGGAAAGCTATAATATCAGGGAGTAACATAGGCTATATTTTATCCCGGTATTCCCACAGGGACGGGAACTACGCGGGTTTAAGCGACTGAAACCGAAGCGAAGCGAGGGCGGGTTGCTAGTTGTAAATAAAACCACTTTTACGCATTAGACATCTTAGTTCGCCCGTGACCATGAATGAATGCTGTAAAGTTTTCGAAACGGTGGGCCATCATAAATCAAATACAAACGCGTTAAAATCCGTAAAAGTAGTTTTATTTACAATCTTTACAATGAGTTAATTTAAAATATCACCAAAAATCGTTCTCTCTATCAGTTTGTTAGTTTGATGATTATTGAATTACAAAAAGGTGATTAATTGCAATAGTTTAAAAATTATTTAAGTACAAGCAACCCGCCCTCGCTTCGCTTCGGCTTTAGTTGTTTTACCCGCGTAGTTCCCATTCCCGTGGGAATACCGGGATAAAATGTAGCCTAGTTTACTCCCTGATATTATAGCTTTCCATTGGTGAAAGAATGTTTGAAATCGGTCCAGCCGTTTTGAAGATTACCTGAAACAAACAGACAGACAAAAATTTTTTAATCTGTATTTTAGGCATAGGTGTCGTACAAATAACCGTGTGAGCATGAAAAAAGCCTATTATTTTGACATTACAAACAGACACTCCAATTTTATTTATTGGTATAAATGTACAATGACGAATGATGTAATAAGGCGTTTAGGAATAATTGCAGAACTCGAACCAGTGTGCCTATTCTTGAATCTTAATTCCAATCCTAAATCCAATCGCAGCTCGAATTTGAGCAATTGGGTACTCTTGAAAGCGACACTAGCGCACGATTGGAATCAAATTCGGTGGATTTTTTTTTAACTAAATGAATTCGATTCTCGTCGATTAAGTCAAATATTTGCTACTCCCGACGTGATTTTGACATACATAGTTTAAAATCGTTAATGTTGCACAATTTTAAGAAAACGTCTTTGTGGTGATTGAGTTCGGTAACGTTTTTAATTTAAAGTAATAAAATACGGCACATTTGGTGAAAATAACAACGGCAAATGCGAAGAATTCATTCTCGATTTTGTTTAAGAGAAATATAAGTTTAGTGAGATTGAAATTGGAATCAGATTCGAAGTTAGAATTGATTTCAAGGATAAGACCCACAGATCTTTCGATGAAATTTTACAAATCCTTTCTTAAATTAAGTTGTAATAATATAATAGCAATACTCGCTATTACTAATCGATTTACACCAAGTTCAAGGTTATTTATATCTCAAACATATCCATGACACTTATATATTCTTTTTTATTTATACTAGCAGGGCTTGCAAAATAGCTCTACTTAGAGAGTGACAATTGATCTAGTAGTTAACACGTGATCGGGTGACGCTTGTGATATATGATCCAGCCATAATTTTTTGCATATTTGAAAAAAAAAGTATACTGGCAAACTGGAGCGAATACTTACTAAACATTACCTATTGCAAACAATTTTATATAAAGGAAGTAATAAAACCGCATGGTTTCTTGTCGAATCTTCTCAGTGGCAGTCAAGTAGGTACTGATTCGCAGGTAGACTATTGAATTAATTTAAGGGCTCCTGCTAAACTTACAGATAATAAAAGAATTTGAATTGGAAGAATCTACATAACACAATTAAACATATATCAATGTCGCTAATAGTCATATTTTTCGCTAAAAACTATTTTACGGATTTTATCACATTTGTATTTAATTATAGATTGCCCACCGTTTCGTACAATTTTCAGCGTCCATGATCACGGAAGAACTAAGGTGTCTCGCGTCCAATAAGTCACCGTTATTACAGAGATTTATATCTACCTAATTTGTTATTAAATATTGACCCATGTGTTTGATACATATTTATTGCCAGTACAAAAAGAAAATGCTTCTATGTAAAAAAACAAAATTTTGGCTGATAATTATTTAACCTCTAAGTTTATGGTAATTATTAGGTATATGACAATTTATTAATTCAAACCATAACATTAATTCCATGGAAGATGGGTCGACCTTTAGTATGGGATGCAACTTGTGTTGATACCCTAGCGCCGTCACATCTTCCCGGAACTGAAACTAAGACTGGAGCGGCGGCTGAATCAGCAGAGCACCTCAAAAGGAGCAAATACTGTACTCTAGACAATGTATGCATGTTTGAGCATTTTGGGGTAGAAAATTTGGACCGTGGGGGCCTGGCGCCCATAATATATTTAAAGATTTAAGTAAACGCCTTAATGAAGCGACACGTGACCGGAATGCTGGGCTTTACTTGGCACAGAGGTTAAGCATTGCCACCCAACGTGGCAATGCTACCAGCATTCTGGGCACGTTACCTACTGGCAGCGGTTTATTTGAATAAGTATTTGTCTCCTATTTTGAGTTTTTAGATCGCTTAGTTTTCTATTCAAACCTAACCGCCGAAATGTCGGGAAACCAAAAATCGACTACAAACGCGGTATAATCCGTAAAAATAGTTTTATTTCAAATGGGATTTTTTGTTTTGGCTCGATACAACGGCAGAGACAACCTGAAAATTCGACTGTCCCGTCATGAATGGCAGCTATGGTTACGTTATTAAAGTATTGTCTTGCTCGATTACTTTTATCAAACTCGCAGTATCTCATCTACTAATCAGACATTGCTCACACTTTCACATTAATACCTTGCTTTAGAATTTGGATAATACCATTTTTACATGCACGTTGTCTATGTGGTGACGGAGTAAGAATACAATTCACCACCGACTAAGGGTAATTATGCAATTACCATCTGTGATAGAAAAGTAATGCCGCTGTAGCTAGTGGCACGCTACAAATTGTCAGGGTAGGTTCTCTCGCTCAGCCACTGAAGGTTGGGTACCGGTGACCCGCTAGAAAGGGGTATATACATGGCGGGTTATCATCCTCGTTCATCGGACCCTACGATTGCCTCGGACGGATCGGATGCTGCGCGACCCACCATGACCTTTTTTTGAGTGGGTTACGGTCGCCGCACTTCTCGCTCCACTCCGTCCAGGGCGACAGAGGGGCGTAAGCACGCACACCCGTAACCCACCCGTGACACGTCGTCGTTGGACCGACCACCGTAGCAGGGTAGCTTGTCGCCAGTGGTGGGTCCGACGGACTCGAGGAGTACCCTCTCCTCGACCGACGTCCCCCCCTCTCTTATATTAAAATCTAACGAACAATGTCGATAGGCTGATGGATGAAATACCTACCTATTTTCATGTGGCGATACCTTGGATATGCTATTATTGTCAGTCATTGTCACTTTCTCTCTCATTTTCTCTCTTAAGCCTATCATCTAAAAATAACCATGCCTCAGTTTGCTTTAACATAGTCTTACTAAACAACCGTTATCGTTAACCGTGTGGTGATGGACTCAGCCTGGCGCCTAACAGTGCGATGTATATGGTATGCGCTGAGCAGATTAACCACATAACTACTTATAATGCTTACGTAAAGCTAACCTTCCTTGTAGTGACGGAATAAGAATACAATTCACCACCCCCTCTCTTGTCCGTGGGAGTCGTAAAAGACGACTAAGGAATTAAATATGCATATAATATCTATGCAAGAGAAGGAAAACTCGAATCAAAACCCTATACGAACACATCTGACCACAGTGGTATGGTAGGTCAATTTCCCTCCTATTGTAGAGGAGGCTCGAGCCCAACAGTGGGACGAATTTTTATGAGCTAAAATGATGATGATGATGAAAGCTAACCAAGTACTAATTGAGGTTGATTGCACAGATGGTGGAGTGGTCCAAGTACCATTTTCTCAAGCTATTATGGATTCGATTCCCACGAATACCACCCACAAAATTCCCAGTTTTCGTGCGATCCATGATCGATTGATTATTCTGAGTCTGGATGTAGTTTGTGTCCGTTAATTCTTTTTGAAATCCTCCGCGTCACAAAGATTTATTCTTTAGTTCCTGTTGTTTTAAAGAAGAAGAAAAAGCATTTATCGCTGGCACTTTCTAACATATTGGTCTTATTTATTGTTTCTACAGTGCCGGAGTTCATCAGATTGCTCTCAGGTACAGTTCTACTCTTACTCGATGGCTACAGCTACCACTTGTGTAGATCTGACATGAACAGATGGGTATGTTCATCAAAAAATAAAGGATGCACCGCTTTCGTTGTCGTCAATCACCGTAGAACTGCATTCACAAGATGGAATATTAACCACTGCCTACATCGTAAATATATTTACAAACAGCTGCATAATGGGTTATATATTAAAATATAATTATTGTGATTGATATTGATTATGGAATTAAAGATTACTCTAGAATTCTTGTTATTTTTTTGCAATAATTTTATAAAATGGATCACATAAGTTTTCCCTCGTCACCTCTTTTACCCGTGGTTGCTGTAAAAGAAGATATAATATGCATATAACATCTATTCAAAAGAAGAAAAACCGAAATAAAACACTTTACCAACACACCTGACCATCGTAGTATATTAGGTCACTTTCCTTCCCATAGTGGAGCAGACTCGAGCCCTGCAGTGGGACATATAAGAGCTGTGGTAATATCTCTGAGCCAGTCCATTTATGTCCGCATCTAGAAGACTGTCAACGTTTGCTCAGTACTCGGGCCGACCACGGAGGAAGGAACTCGATGTCGCTGGTCGGCCCAATGACGAAGGCGACGAGCTACGGTGGGTCATGGAGCCGCACGCCGGCCCTCTGTCGCCCCGGATGGAGCCCGGCGGCGGGTGCACTGACAATAGCCCACCCAAAAAAAGAGCGTGTGTACAAAGTACGCATGGCAGAAGTGAAACTTCCGTTATCCTTTATGATTCTTTATCTCATTCTCTCGCCGGTTGAATCCTATACATTTACGAGTTTGTACCTCTATGGACTCGCTTTTTCGTTTCATCAAGTTTGAAATCATAACGATTCTAAAGAAGTTTCACTTCAAAAGACGTTTGATCAGTATGATATAGGTTAATTATCTTAGTATTGTGAAGGAGGTTCGAACCCAGCATTGTCATCAACAGCATGATCTATGTGAGCTAATATAATAAATACGCTGAGACATGACTGTAATGTTTATCTTACGGAAGTGGCATAAGTCCAGCCGTAGGACTTATATAAACTGATTTATGATGATGATTAACTTTTTTACTTCATTAAAAATTTATGTAGATTTTATTTAATTTTAAAATTAAGTCTAACATATTTAAATTTATTTTTCAACAGATTTGGACTCAACGCATGAGTTCATCACATTGACAACAGGAACTGTTTTACTTACGATTGGAGGATATAGTTTTCATAAATGTTCAAGGAGTGCCTCTAACAAGAATAGATGGCAGTGTTCGGCTAAAATGAAAAAATGTAACGCTTACGTTGTCCTGAACGATGATGGAACTGAAATTGAAAAAATGAAGATTGATCATTGCCATGAACCTCCTAACTATAAACTTCTTAATGACGGCAAATACATTAAAATGTAATAGATATCACTTTTACATCATAAACCACGCTGGCCAGACGTGTGGACATATAGTTTAATTTCAAGTTTTCCTTGCCTTTCTGCAATTTCCTTAATCGATTTATGGTATGGTCATCCAGATATTATGAAATATTTTATAAATTTATATTGTTGAATAAGAAATCATATATTTTATTTACTGAATTATAACGTTACAAAAACCATATATTTCTTTCATTTCATTCATTTGCAATACGGCTTTGAATTAACTCTAAAATAGAATTTTAATTTCAATATGACACGTAAATAGATTGATTAGATATTAAAATAGTCTGTAAATAAGTCTGCCTTGCCGCCTGAAAAT
The DNA here is from genome assembly GCA_032191425.1 of Lymantria dispar. Taxonomy (NCBI): domain Eukaryota; kingdom Metazoa; phylum Arthropoda; class Insecta; order Lepidoptera; family Erebidae; genus Lymantria; species Lymantria dispar. Next base: position 29,667,240 of record CM063449.1, on the reverse strand, counting down.
CTTATGATAATTTGTGGTTCATTAAATCATTGTAGTAGTAATAGTACATTTTTGTTTTGCTTTAATTATTTCGGATGTTTACGCGAGTATCACACATAATGAAACTATTTTTACGGATTTAAAAGCGCTTGCATTTGATTTTTAATTACCCGACGTTTCGAACACTTTACAGCGTTCATGGTCAAGGTAGGACTCCTCTCTACAAACGCGATAAAATACGTAAAAATAGTTTTATTTCAAATGTATTGTTTTTCAAAATATATGTTTTTAACCTTAAATTATCATACACTTCCCGCGCTTACGAGATTACTATGTGATGCCGTCGATTCTGCGCCTATTTGTTTTCCATCGGAATAGGGCAGCAAGGATACGTATGATAACACATTTCTGTTCTACAATATGTTGCGCGTGCGGAGAGAAATACCTAGAGGCTTATTACCCTAGTTGAAATACAGTCAGGCAGGTATTAGATCCAGTAACCATAGAAGTTAAATGAGGTAGTCCACTTAAAGCTAACACACCAGTAGTCTATTTAAAACTTGAATGTGGATTTACGGCGAGTCGCTCCGTCCCGCCATTATCCCAGTTGGTTAGGTGACGTATGAACCTCTGTCCTAAAGAAAATAAGCAGTATATGTGTATCGCTTGTAGCTCCAACTTATGAAATCCCAAATCTCTCTTTTTCTTATTCGGAATAAAACAATTATTTCTTTCTGCTACAGCCCCTCGCTTCATCAACCTAACATCAGGCACTATTCTACTGTTGGTTGGTGGATACAGTTTCCACAAATGCTCGCGAAGCACATCTATCAGGAACAGATGGCAGTGTTCAGCGAAAAATAAGAAATGCAATGCGTTCGTTGTTCTCAGTGATGATGGGAGTACTATTATCAAACAGAGATTAAATCACTGCCCACACAATCGACCTATTTATAGAAATATAGGATATGGTAAATATGTAAAACTGTCGTGAGTGTTGCTGAAATAAAGTCAAAATTAAATTGAGTACAAATGGTAGTTTTCTTGATGAAATAGATAATAGATTTCTTAACCGTTAAATTCCACATGTACGAAATCGAATAGTAGATTTTTTATTACTCCCTGTTGAGTTTTTAAATTATTATGTGTAACCATATAATAATTTATTAATAAAATAACTTGGATTACCTACAAATTAAAATTTCATTTACAGTTATTTTTATCTTTATCTTTTAGCCCTTATCCAATTTTTACCGAAGAAAAAGATTGGTATTCGCCCAAAATAACGGTAAAGAGATCATATACAGCAGATTAAGGCATTGCACGCAGTAACGCCCGCCGCCCCGTGTAGTTACTATAAAAGCCTATCCAAAAAAGCCTTTTATCCTTTACCTTTAACCATACCTTTAAGTATACCTACTTATTAACTTTAGTACAAAAACAAGGTTTAAATCGATTTATCATCAAGATAACAAGTCTAATGACAACTTTGAGCGCTCAGCGCATATGAACGCAAGTAATCAATAGATTATCTAGATAGCGCCACGCAGTATAGCAACACTAACCATCCATCATTTACTGTCCATGGTTACACATAGACGTCCTCATATTGCCATAATGCCCCACCTTTGGTAGAGGGGCTAGCGATCGCAATTAGTGCTGTAAGTTGACCAGAAAAGCGCTACTGCCCATTTTCCTAAATATCCCTTAACCAGATTTTACGTCTCACAGGGAGCAACAAGAGGTTATAATAAGGAATTCTTAACACGTCATCAAGCAGGATGTAAAACAACACCGTTATGCGATACTTGTTAAGAATATAGGCGACTTTGAAATCGTCGACAGTACATTCACACTTAGCAATTTCGCCATGCTTAAAAAACTAAAGATAATGACTATGAAAAAGTTATCATATAAAAAACTAGTGCTGGCTTGGTAAGTCTCAATATATGTAGATGTGGCGTTTCGGTTTTCGTCTAGGTATCATATAATTGAGCGGTGCAACTTTACGAGGTAAGTGACCTGCAGTTGGAGTTTCTCACTAAAAACTATACAGGCTGACGTGCACCACGTCAAATTTTCTTAACTTACTTCTAGAATAGCCTGGAAAAGGTATTACTAGTTCATCACAACATATATCGTTGTATTGTACGAAATTATAATTATTTGAAATACTGAGATTTAGCATTATGTTAGCCTATTTATAAAAACTTATTTGCGAGCGGATAATAATTATCACACGTGGGACTTTAAAGCATCCATCTTCTGGAAATCCTTTTCAATGGCGTTTACCTAATAGATGTTAATGTGGTAATCATTTTTCATTCGCAAGTAAGTTTTTATTGTATTATTTACTATCAAGTATCGTGCTCAAATAATTGCTACGGTATTTGTTAATTGTCACTATATTTTTTACAGATCCAGAATTCATCACTTTATTATCTGGCCGTATTCTTCTAATAGTGCACGGCTACAGTTTCCACAGGGGCGGTGCTAAAAATGGATATCAAAGATGGCGTTGCTCGGCAAAAAATAGAGGGTGCCCCGCTTCTGTGATTCTCAGTTGTGATGGCAAATATCTAAGAAAAGCCCATCTCAACCACAGTTTACATGAACGACCAGTCTATGAATTTGTTGGCGATGGAAAATTTGTAAAAATTTAATATACATTAATATTTCATAACAATGTATGAATTCAAGATGTATCGAGTCGAAATAATCGCGGTGAAATTCCCAAATTTATTCTAGTGTTAAGTGTTCTCGTGCAACATGCCTCGCATTAATAAATATTTCGATTATTCGGTTTGGTTATGTCGAACTTTTAATCAAATTAACTCGCCCTAACAACTTTCATATGAAAAAAATAAGATATTAATACGTTTTAATTTTATTAGTGTTTATTTAGTTTGTTTATTAATAAACGACAGTAGAGTAAGCTGGCAGAAATCGTCACATAACTAAATGTATGTCTGTGACTTTACGTGTCTCGAGAACAGACAGTAAGCATTGTGTACGATGTGAACTATAACTATAATATATAGCTTATATCATTTATAATTTGTGAATTAAAACTGAGATGATTGGTGATGGATGGGATAAACAGTGACAGATGCGAAAGGCTGAGATAAGTGTGGACAGATGGTGATAGGTGGGATGATTGAAACACAAACGTAGTTAACAAAGTACAACGAATTTTAAAAAAGGAATGCTTGGTGTTTTGTTGTTTTTATAGGCGGTCATCGTCCACAGCGTTCCATTCCTCCTTCAGTCATAGACCACATCACACACAATAAGTTAGTTATTTTTAAGTACCAAAATATTGACTAGAAATAATTTATATAGCAAAACAACGTTTGTCGTGCTAATATAGCTAATGTATATTATAGTATGTTATTCGGGGTGCACTTTGTGTCCCTTATTTATATAATTGTACATAACGAGATTTTATTTAATAAAGCAAATTGTTGTCTTAAAAACAAGCACACGATATTTTTCTTGACTTTGATGTTTAATATGTTACTGGTGGGAAGATTTGAGCGATTTTAATATCATTCCTTTTCTCTAAAAAATAGACATTGGCGGTACACCCATATAACGTTTATTTGCTTAGCCCCATTTAACACGGTGCTAGCTCATTACCTAGATATAGTTCAAGGGCTTCGTGTACTGCAAAATTGTTAATTGTTAGGGCCATCTTCCTTACGACCTGCGGGCAGGAAAGGGGGTGGTGGACTGCATTTTTATTCCGTCATCACGCTAAAGGGGACATTTTGGTTCTATCAAATCTCACAATTAACTTTTAAATATTTTATTTAAATTTGACTGAAAATTCAGTTATTTTATTATCTAATAGGATATATAGTAAAACTAGAATAAAGTAATAATTTATTATATCATTACAGTAGGGCTGGGCTATATATATAGATAATCGTATGAAGTTCATATACAGGCTCATCAGATTAAGTTAGGTTACGTTAGAAAAAAAGTAAATCTTAATCTTTTCTTTCCAATTATCTGATTCGTGTTTCAACGGAGAAAGAATACGGGTCACCACCTCCTATCTCGCCCGTGGGTATTGTAAACCATGACTGAAGAATATGGTAGATAACATCCCTGCAAAAAAAGTAAAATTTGACATAAATTCCTATACTAACCCGTCGGACCAGCGTGGTGGTCAATTGGCCTCCTATTCTGAAGAAGGCTCGAGTCTAGCAGCGGGACGTAGTTGATGATAATGATGGTAATTCCAAATGTCAGGTCAATCTATCTCTTGTATCAATATTTAAGTTTTATCATCATCGTCATCATTTCAGCCTATCGCCGTCCATTGCTGGACGTAGGCCTCCCTCATGTTACGCCACAAAGTGCGGTCCTGTGCCGCCTGCATCCAACGACGCCCAGCAACTTTCACCGGGTCATCGGTCCACCTGGTGGGGGGCCTCCTACACGTGGCCATCGTGGGTCGTCTGAGTGGCCGCCACTCGAGAACCTTTCTTTCCCAGCGGTTGTCGGTTCGTCGAGCGATGTGGACTGCCCATTGCCACTTCAGCGTGCTAATTCTTCGTGCTACGTCGGTTACATCCGTTCTTCTGCAGATTTCCGTATTCCGGATTCTATCTTGCAGAGAAATCCCGAGCATAGCCCGCTCCATAGCACGCTGAGCGACTTTGATCCTTCCCTTATGAGGCCTACATTTACGGACCACGTTTCCGTGCTGTAAGTCATCACTGGTAATAAACACTGGCCGTAGACCTGTGTCTTCAGACGCTGAGGTATATTGGACGAGAAGATCCTTAATCCTTATACTTATCCGATATTTAGTTTACAAAAGAATAATCATGGTGTTTCAAGGTTACAGTTATATACGTAATAATTCTTCTACTAAACATGTGAAGTATTCATTCGGGTCTTCTAGTATATATATATATTGACTCTAAAGTATAAGGAAGTCAAATAACAGAGTAGTAGTGATAGCGATATGGAAAAGTATATCATGACAAATAGACAAACCGAAGAACTGACTTATAAAACAGAGGAATCAAAAACTCTTCCCATAATATCTATAATATGCTTCCCATTCCTTCTTTCTTCAATAAAGTCTACATAAACTATTTGCTATAGTTCCACAGTACATCAACATAGTGCCTGGCCGCATCGTACTTATAATTGATGGATACACCTTCAGCAAGGCTGCCGCACCCAGCAAGAATAGATGGAGATGCTCCGCGAAGAATAAAGGATGCAATGCGTTTGTTGTTACCAATGATGAAGGCAATTGTTTTATCAAACTGCAACTTAATCACATTCCACATGAACGTTACATCTACAAACCTGTATCTAATGGCCAATATGTTAAAATTTAGAAAATAAATAGTTGTAATTTGTAATATTTTTTTTATTTTTCTGACAGTCTTCGTTTTAGATTATAGGCATTGCCGTAGTCTGTGCGTCTATTCTAATGAAATTTTAGAAGAACGGTCCATAATTAGGGATTGTCTCGAATCCTAATAAATCTCGAATTAGGAAGTGCCTGATAAGAGAAAGAAAACTCGAAATAAAACCCTATACCAACCTGTTTAACCAGCATGGTATAGTAAGGTAAATTTCCCTCTTATTGTGTTATTGTGGAGAAGGCTCGATGCCAACAATGAGACGTATATAAGCTGAAATGATGATGATGCTGATTTTCTTGGAATGGTGGTGATATGAGCGTTTAAAATGTAAAAAAGGAGGTCGTTTTTCAGCCATTTCGAAAAAAGTTTTAGTCGCAAAACTTAGATTCTCGAGGTCTGTAGCTCGCAGAACCATAGTATAATAATAGATTAGGTCACGAGATAAAGAAGTCGTGTACACTGTATATACCGAATTCATTACCTAAGCAAAAAGTTTGCATGCCATATTTTTTTTTTATATGTAACCATAAAATCTACATAAAATATTTGTTATAGTTCCACAGTACATTACATTGGTGCCTGGTCGCGTCGTGCTCATCCTAGATGGATATACCTTCAGCAAAGCGAGTGCTCCCAGTAAGAATAGATGGAGATGTTCAGCAAACTATAAAGGATGCAATGCGTTTATTATAACCAATGATGAAGGAGATCGATTTGTCAAAAAGCGCCTTAATCACATTCCACACGAGCGCCACACCTACAAACGTATTGCTAATGGCCAATATGTTAAAATTTAAATGCTTTTAATGACCAATGTCGAATTTATATTGTACTAGCCGATCCAACAGACGGTGTTCTGTTTAGATTTAAGAAAAGGGAGTCGTCGCTCAGGACGCCTGGCAGATGTGAAAAATCGCAATTATTTTGTACAAGTATATATGCATAAAAGAACAGATTACGCTAGGAACTAATATGGCAAAAAGTATTAATAAAATATTACGATTTTTTCCAGAAAATGATGATTTTTATTCAATAAACATTTATTTTCATTAGTATACACTATAGGTATATGTTTAGGTTCATAGTTTATTTTGAGCTCACTAGATGGCATTGTACAAAGTTCTAAAACAGGTTGTGCTTTCGTTACACAAATGTACATATCCAAGCGTGGCGTTAACGCCACGCTTGGATATGTTCACCCTCGCCTATAAATGTTTCACATCAAATAGAATCTGCTGCTGCTTTTACCTCAATTACTTGTGCTCGATGGAATATGTACATTTCTACATCTACACATCTATATGTATTGCAATTACATATTTTTATGAACGTCCGCCTCCCTGTTGTCAGCTCTCCTTGGAAATGTATTCGTTGACCATGTGGCATCAGATGGAGTTGGTCCGTTCAATGTAATCTCTCTCTCTCTCTCTTTTACAACACCCGCGAGCAATATAAAGACATTTTTTTAACGCCAGGACAGCAAAAATTTTAATTCCTACAAATTCGTAGAACCCCCCCTACCGGATCCTAATGCGTTATTTTAGTGATCTAAAATCATCCTCCCATTATCGCCTAAAGACCAGTTTGGGCTACATCGGTTGGATGGTTTCAAGTCTATAATGATCATATAAATATTTTTTTATTATGTACATATTTAGATTACATCACACAATACGCCGTGAAAAATTATTATTCTCAATGATGAGTATATGCGAAATTGCGAACCCACTTTGCTATAGTTACTTCCACTACTACGGGTCTATCGAGACCTCTATTGGGGATAGACCTCCAGAAGTGGGCATAAAACCATAATCGCCACGCTTGGCCTACGGCTTCTCAATTGCAAAAAAAAAAGAATTTCCGAAGAGCGCTGCAGCCAAATGCCAGGTGATTGTATTTTTTAATGGATAACTTTCCTAACATTTCAAATAGTAGGTATATACCAACTAAGTTGCATCAGAAATTCTGTACCTTAACGTTCTATAATATTAATAGGATAGCGTTAGGGTTCCATAAATGTCACTTTTGATATGATATCCTTAAATGATACATATTTTGTTGCTCAACGGCACGGATGGTAAAATAGTCTTAAGTGGGCCTTAGTGGAACTATATGGGTTGAGGAAGCAGAAAAAAAATATGCTTATTACATCCTAATACTATAAATGCTAAACTATGTTTTTTATTGTTTGTTGCGCCACTGTATTGCTTGAACCACTGATCAGATTTTAAAGATTATTTCACCAATAAAAAGCTACCTTATCAACATAGGCTACATTTTATATCCGTATGCCTCCGTATCTGTATCAAGTCTGTTAAGGATATTCCGTCCTATCAAAGTTAATACTTTGCCATATTAACGATGACATTAATTACTCACCTGATTCATTCATCATCATCATCGCAGCCCACGTATGTCCCACTGTTGGGCTCGGGCCTCCTCCACAGTGGAAGAGAATTTGACCTACTATACCATGCTGGTCAGACATGTTGGTATAAGGTTTTCATTTCGAATTTTCCTTCTCTTGCACAGCTGTTATGTGCATATTATATCCCATAGTCGTCTTTTACGATACCCACGGGTAAGATAGGGAGTGTTGAATTGTATTTTTACTCTGTCAACACACGGAAAATGATCCTGATTCATTACATACATATAACTACAATTTACTACTACTTGAATACTGAGTAATTATTGTTAAATGCATTATTGATCCAGTTATAAGACATAAGTCGGTGCTTGACGATCACAATTTAAAATTATTCTCAATAGCAACCACGAAGTATAGAAATGTGCCCATATTATGTGCAACAAAAATATATGGCGAAATAAAGAGTATTCACGGTCCCCTCTTCTGAACGTGACGTGCTGTTTTTGTATTACAAATTAAATTAATTCAACTGATTTTATATGGCGATTTTTTTTTCACAGAATTTCGCGACTGACCTCATTTAAATCAGGAGTTTTAGAATTGCGAAACTAAGGCGGACAAGTTGAATTTTGCTGTTGGCTTTTCGAATTCAAATCAATTCATAAACCTTCTAGATTTTGTTCCATTGTTTTATTCAGTGAATAGAAATACTTAAAAGTGGTTAAGCGTTAATTCTTCAGTAAACTATAGACGCAATTATTATTTTTTTGCAGATTTGAAATTCATCACCTTAGTAACTGATCATGTGCTGCTATTGATTCAAGGTATAACCTTGAATGTGGATAGAAGTTCCCATAAAAATAGATGGAGATGTTCGGCACAGAAAAAGAAATGTAGAGCCTCTGTGCTTCTTAATGATGATGGGACCGCCATTGTCAGACAAAACCTTACTCATTTGGCACATGATCGTCCTATTTATAAAGTTCTTTCAGATGGCAAATATTTAAAAATTTGAAATATATTCCTATTAAAATTTCCTAAAGTGACCTTTATAATATATTGGTTGTTGTTTCAACTAGATTTTTAATTATCTCCGTTTAATATATCGAAATGGGAAAATAATTTTAGTAGAAGACATATTGGAATTGTTTGCTAGACTAAAATCTCTACCAATAAATAAATTAGAGTGTCTGTTTGTAATGTCAAAATAATAGGCCTTTTTCATACTCACATGGTTATTTGCACTATACATATGCCTAAAATTCACTTTATATTTTTTGTCTGTCTGTTTGTTCCGGGTAATCTTCAAAACGGCTGCAACGATTTAAAAAATTTTTTCACCAATGGCAAGATATAATATCAGGGAGTAAACTAGGCTATATTTTATTCCGGAATTCCCACGGGAACGGGAACTACGGGAATAAGGCGACAGAAACCGAAGCGAAGCGAAGCGGGTTGCTAGTCTATACTCTATACCAATAAATAAAATTGGAGTGTCTGTTTGTAATGTCAAAATAATAGGCTTTTTTCATGCTGACACGGTTATTTGCACGACACCTATGCCTAAAATAGCGATTAAAAAATGTTTGTCTGTCTGTCTGTTTGTTCCGGGTAATCTTCAAAACGGCTGGACCGATTTAAAAAATTCTTTCACCAATGGAAAGCTATAATATCAGGGCGTAAACTAGGCTATATTTTATCCCGGTATTCCCACGGGAACGGAAACTACGCGGGTAAAACGACTATAACCTATAACCAAAGCGAAGCGAGGGCGGATTGCTAGTACTTCATATATTGCCAATGTATATCTACACCAATAAATAAAATTGGAGTGTCTGTTTGTAATGTCAAAATAATAGGCTTTTTTCATGCTCACACGGTTATTTGCACTATACATATGCCTAAAATACACTTTATATTTTTTTGTCTGTCTGTCTGTTTGTTCCGGGTAATCTTCAAAACGGCTGGACCGATTTCAAAAATTCTTTCACCAATGGAAAACTATAATATCAGGGCGTAAACTAGGCTATATTTTATCCCGGTATTCCCACGGGAACGGGAACTACGCAGGAAACTACGGACTGAAACCGAAGCGAAGCGAGGGCGGATTGCTAGTATATAATATTTTTTTTATTTTTATTGCTAACGGTGGCAAACGAGCAAACAGTACACCTGATGGTAAGTGTTGCTGCCGCTCATGGACCTTTACAGGGTCGCTGCCTACCGTGAAGAAAGTGAAGGGAGTGTGAATGCGTGCATTGAGGCTCGGTGATACCAAGGGCACCACCAAAACCCTCCACACACAAACACCTTCAGAAAGTTGGGCTTCCGGCTCTCTCGCTCACCGAACGAAGCGCAGTAACAAATTGCTACTACTCAGATGTCGATTTTCTGCTCAGTGTGTTACTACCCCGGACGACCGGCCCGCGGCTGTAGACAGATAACTGTCGACAGTGTGGTCCTACCACTCTTAAATTACTAATCATTACATCGTAGATTTCATTAATTTATACACTTTCATACTTTTTTAATTCATCCGTTCATATAAACATAGGCTATAAAGTGCAGCCGGTTGGCCAGGGATGGAAAGGAATCGGTGTCAGTGGTGGGCCCAATAGCGATAGGGAGGGAATACGGTATATTATGGGGCCGCCGCCCATCCATCGCCCTGGACAGATTGGACGGAGTGTATCCAGACCATAACCTACCACAAAAAAAGGCTATAAAAGTGTTTACTTTTATAGCCTATGTTGTAATGTAAGTGAGAAGCTAAATAATTCTTATTTATCTTTATCTAGTATGTATATGTGGTAAAAGCGAATTCACCAGAATTGGATTTCGTGCTGATTCGTAAAGGTGGTGCAAGTTCATAACCCACTCATGTTCCCACTGCTTGGCTCGATTCTTCTCCACAATGAAGTGGAAATTGATCTACCCTACCACGCTGGTCAAACGTATAGGCTTTTATTTTGAGTCATCCTTCTCTTACATAGATGTTGTCTGCGTATTATATCCCTTAGTAGACTTTCACGATACCCGCGGCAAAGACAAAGTGGTGAATTGCTCTTATTCTATCACTACACGGCAAACTTACGCCTTAAGGCGTATTTCTGTGCACGTTTTTTTTTTAAAAACCGTACATAGAAAACCTACCTAATAACGCTCAGAATAACAATATTTACAGTAATACTCTGTATTAAAACGACAAGTGGGACCGAACGATAATCGCGTAAGTCAGGATTTAATTTTGGTTATATTTTATACACAAAAAATGGTTATTTGGAAATAGTTCAAAGGAGACAATAATTTTAAAGTATGGTCAAAATGTTAGATAAAAAATAATTGAAATTTTATCTATTACAAAAGTAAACCTAAGGCTTGAGCGCGCAAAGCGAAAACTATGTTTCTTTGAATTCGCGTAAAACGGGGCAGCGTAAGTCGAGGTATTACTGTATATCACAGGTTTTCATCGCTTCTAATAGTTGAAAACAATTTAGTAGGGCTGATATCATTACATCTGTTTAGAGATCTGTGCGCTGTTCGTATTTTGTACTAGCTCGCGTCTTTAGCGCGTGGGATACATACTGCCCAGACATAAAATGATTTGGATGCTCACTAATACTATGGGTCCGAACGTAATTAGTGTCGTCAAATACCGAGAGGATATCTACGATCATAACGGCACTATTAATAGCTAATATCATATTCGGAATAGATTAAAATTGGACTGAAATCATTGGACTGGATTAGGTGGATTTAAAAATAAAAACCATGTGTTTTTATCGTAGCCCTTGTAGCCTTCATTATTCATAAAATATATTTTTGTATTACAGGCGCCTATTTCATCAAGATATCAGGACGCAACTTACTTATGCTTAACGGCTATACATTCCATAGGGACTCGTCCAACCAGAACCTTAATAGGTTTCGTTGTTCCGGCACCAAGAAAGGATGTCATGCCTACGTTATGCTTAGCGATGATAATATGATCGTCAGACAACAACTCAATCACAGTTCTCATCAGCGTCCTAAGATTAAAATTAATAAATCTGGACAGTACACTAGACATAAGATGTGATAAATATTCTAAATTAATGCTTTTATTCGGTATTGAAATATATATTTTTAATCAAAAAATGTTATATTTAACTTTCCCAAGTTGATTTCCTGCAAAGCCTTGAATCGTCAATATTCGTAATCTTAGGTATAGAACGTTCATCGTTGTGTTTATCATTTACTAAGAATGCTCTGAAGAACTCTTAGGCTTAGTACAATCATCATCTTTCTGCCATCATACCGCTCGGTGTTGAAGCAGATTTTATAAAAACTATATGTTTTATTGTTATCCATGGTAATACGCTTCCAACGTTTACCACGTACACAAGTACAGACCACATAAATGTTCTAGAACGAACTTCTGACTCCTACATTTCCCACGGGCTATGACATACCTATCTTTAAGCGAGGTAAGGGGGGCAACGACTTGATGATAACAACTACTGGTTTTGCTTGTGACACTGATACTAGGAAATCTAAACGCTTAACCATTAATATTTTTTCCTAATAATTATTGTAATCAAGAACAAGGAAACTATCAATAGGTCTTGCTTTGTAAGTAATTAATGTCTTTTCGGAATCCTAAATAAGATTTATAGTGAATTTATCCACAATAAAATCAGATAAAGACGTCTTTAAGAACAATTATTACTTCATAAGTTTTACACCAACCATGTTTTTATGTATATGTTGCATTTTTACATTATTCTCATTGAAACCTTTAATTTCTCCAGCCAAATTCATCAGGATGCCGACTGGCAATCGTAAGTTAGTAGTTAACAACTACACTTTCCACAAGTCTGACCATGGTGGCCATAACACGAACAGGTGGAGATGTTCAGCTCGAGGGAGGGGATGCAAATGCTTCGTAATGCTTGATAATACTGATAGTAGAATAATAAGAATATCCGGCCGACATATTCATGAACCACCATTGCTTGTCAATGTCAGTCACGATATTTATATGCGGATCAAAAATTAGAATGTATAGACGATTCACTTGGAATAGACTAGAAACTTCTGTAACGATAATATGAAAATATTGTAACCATGAATTCCAAGAGAATGTATGACCAAAACTATACAACAGAATTTCAGAAATGAGTTTACCCTGTATAATATTCTTAATATGCAGTAAATATATCAATAACCATGGATGGTCTAGCAGTTATAATGCAATTTAGTAATTTTGATTTTCTGTTTCTTGTATTATTAAAATTATGATTTTTGTGTAACATAATCTCAATGTGAGAATAAGTGTCAAATGTTTTGTAATATGTTTGATATTTAGATTCCTCACTATCCATCTAATATAAATATTTCAAAACAAAAAGTAGAATCCCAATTTAATTTCAATGCCTAATTACAATAAAACTGTCGCTAACATTTCCTGAGATGCAAAAGTTGATCTACTAACTAAAGAACAGTTAGCGTTGTTTGTTATCGGTGAAATTTGCATAAATTAAGAGTAAATTTATTATTTTATGTTTATTTTAGATAGATGAGCCAGAATTAGACAAATGTCTAGTCATTTTTTTACTTTTTAATTTACTTTAATTCATCGGTGCCGACCTGACGCTGCCGGCCATCGTTAGGGCGATGGTCGACAGCGTCGGGAATTGGGACGCGGTCGCAGCCTTCTGCGAGACAGTGATCTCGCAGAAGGAGGCGGCGGATCGCCTGCGTGAGGAGCATAGCCTCGATGAGGAGATCCGCCGCCGGCGAATGGGGCGGCGCAGGCGCAACTACCTGCGCCTCATGCCGCCCTAGCCGAGGCCGCGGGTGATGTGACCGGGGATTAGTCCGTCACCCGCCGAGAGGCCGACCGCGTGAGGAAAGACCGACGTCCTCCCCGAGGGGGGGACGTCGGTCGATGGGAGGGTACCTCAAGTAGGGGGTATTCGGTCGGGCCGACCACTGACGACAAGTTAACTCTGCTCCGGTGGTCGGCCCAACGACGAAGGCGACGTGGTTTGCGGGTAGGTTGCGGGAGTTGCGTACTTAAGCCCCTCTGTCGCCCCGGACGGAGTGGTGCGGAGGCGCGCCGACCGCAGCCCACCCACAAAAAAAAAATGTCATTAATTTACTATTAATAATAAAATATTGACAATAGTTAGTCTGATTCAAGATAACTTTATAATAGGCCTGATATGTTACATAGATACTAGGTGTTTTAATATATAATATGAAGATTTATTATCTACGATAGGCATTGACTTCGCTGTAATGTGTAAGCAGCAATTTCTATTTACCAACAGGTGCTTTCTCATCCGACAACAAAGGCAATAAATTTTTAAATATAACTACGTATTTTATCGCGTTTGTATATGATTTTTGATTGCCTGACGTTTCGAACACTTTGCAGCGTTCATGGTCACGGGCGGACTAAGATGCAAATCTGTAGTTTTATTTAAAATACTCGCGTAAACATCAGAAATCATTATGAAAGGCAATAAAGTAAATGCAACTATTATTGTATTGCTATTATTACAAATAGATCTATATACTGTTGTCTGTTGGTTTATGGTCATCACCTCCGCATGTGACGAAGGGGTGCCTACCATTCGAAATCTATACTTTCAAGCGCCAGTGCTCTTATGGATTTGAATCATATTCAATATGAAAGTTTTTTTTTTACTATAATTAATGCAAACAGTCTAATTTAATCTAAACTAACATTACTTTTAAGGTTGAGTACTAAGCACTACTTCATTTAATGTAACTATAGACTAACTTTATTTTGAGTTTGGGTTGAAAAGCGGCACCATTTTGGCAATTAATTGACCGCTAACCGGATGACTTTTCGTGTAAAGTAATAATGGATATTCTTTTTGGAGTTAATATGAAGTAATTTCCATTAAAATCCAAAGCGTAGTTTAATATCTTATAAACAGAGAGTATTATATATTTTTATTTATAGGGACTTAAAGTACCTATGTAACTAAATCTATCCTCTAAAACGTATCTATGTAATAAACTATGTTATCCTCTGACTGTTAGTATTGTTAATGATTAAAGACTTAGTATGTTATTAATAGAACTGAATATATTATATATAAACCATTGTCTGCGTATTTGTATTTAAAGGAATGTTTATACCATTGACATAAATATATTCAATCAACCTGTCATTTTTTTTTGTGTCGATATTGGCGTTGGTGATATTCAAAATAGGAAAGTGATTGTCAAATTCAAATGCATTGCGGCAAATGATAGCAATTAATTTTAGGCGCTCAAGAGTTGCATTAATTTAATTACAAACGTGTTACTAATTTTAAATCATTACCAATATTATAAATGCGAAAGTAAGTTTGTTTTTTTATTACGTTTTCACGCTTAAACTACAGAGCCGATTTCAAAAATTCTTTCACCGATCGAAAGCTATAATGTCAGGGAGTAACATAGGCTATATTTTATCCTAATATTCCCACAGGAACGGGAACTACGCGGGTAAGGCGTCTGAAAGCGAAGCGAGGACGGGTGGCTAGTATCTAATATCGAAAAAAGGTTTATTGGGTCAATTAACCTCGCCTCTTTTGGCCGTATATGAGCCAAGCGAAGATATTGATCGTTAAAATTTATTGCAGAAAATTTTGATTTAAATCTGCTTAAAATTTCATTAAATCATAATACTTTTTAGCGATAATATTAAGTTCTGAACGTGATTCGTGTATCTAAAAGATTTAAATACGTTTGAACTTCTTACTTCTATGTTATTATTATTTATCAATGCTATCTTTTTTTTGTTGCTTGCTTGCCTTGGTGGCAAACAGCACACCTGATGGTAAGTGATACTGCTGCTCGTGGACCTTTGCTAGGCCGCTGCCTACCGTGAAAAAGTGAAAGGAGTGTGAATGCGTTCAATGAGGTTCGTTGATACTAAAGGCATCACCAAAACCCACCATACGCAAACACCCTCAAAGAGTTGGACTTCTGGCTCTCGCTCACCGAACGAAGTGCAAT
This sequence comes from Lymantria dispar, assembly GCA_032191425.1. Classification (NCBI taxonomy): domain Eukaryota; kingdom Metazoa; phylum Arthropoda; class Insecta; order Lepidoptera; family Erebidae; genus Lymantria; species Lymantria dispar. Next base: position 29,651,478 of record CM063449.1, on the reverse strand, counting down.
AACAAATTACTACTACTCAGGTGTCGATTTTCTGCCGACCACTGACGTCAAGTCACCCTGCTCCGGTGGTCGGCCCAACGATGAAGGCGACGTGCATCGTGGGTGGGTTGTGGGTGTATGTGCTTACGCTCCCCTGTCGCCCCGGACGGAGTGGTGCGAGGAGCGCGCCGACCGCAACTCACCCGCAAGAAAAAAGGTGTCGATTTTCTACGAGAGTATGGTATGCTTCGGACACACCGCCCCGGGGCTGTAGACAGACGATTGTCATAATATGATCCTAATATATCCTGCCACATCTTTGATTATGCCTTTAACTTCCATTTTGTATCCCTTATTTTTTTTTTTATAGTACACAGAAGAGTGGTGGGTGGAATTTTCAAAGTAGCCGGCAATAAGAATATTCTACTTCTAAATCAGCATATTTTTCATGAAGTGAAAGCAGATTCAAATGGTGTAATAATATGGAGGTGTGCCAGCTTCAATACGAGCGAATGTGCAGCTTTTATGTTGATAAAAAACCATAAAATATTATCCCAAAATGTTGTTCATAACCACCCGCCAGCAGACCCAAAAGTTATACAGTTATTTAATCTAAAATATAATAAAAAGGAACCAACTATTCTTTAGTACATCTAAAATAACTACAATGCTGACGTTTCTAGGTATTATAGCTAGTCAAGCGTTGCGGCAACAGTGAATGTTTTTAATGATCGTACGTCGTTTTTTTTACAAGCATACCCAATAAAATAAAACAAAGTAACTATAACATTAATATTCGTTTTATTTTTTAAATAAGTTGCATTTCATTTGATCATCATCATCATCATCATCTTGCTCTTATCCCAATTACTTGGGGTCGACGCAATATGTCATCTGTTTTGACATATTGCAAAAAGTTTCGGCAATGACTTTTATGACCGGCCGCCTGCCTGACGTCAACCCTCCTTGGGAATGTAATCGTTGCCCCAAATGGTACCAGATGGAGTTGGTCCGGGTCAATCTAGGGCTCTTAGTCGTCTTTTACGACACCCACGAGCAAAGCAAGGGTTGGTAATATTCGAAGCCTCTACCACACAGCATTTCATTTGATCATCAATTGATATTATTGAATAATAAACTTCATTAACAGGATTATGTCCTGGTCCCCCTGGTTGATTCCAATTACTTGAGGCCGACGCAATAAGTTTTCTTTTGGAATACATCACTATCAGATGTCTGAGTTCACTTCTTGTCCATCCATGTCATTAATCAATAATAAACCACGATGAAATTTTCATTTTAATTTTTTTTGCTTGTTGTCCAATAGTATACCTACAGTACTGTTGCTTTTCAGGAAGAGCGTTTCCAAATGTTTGTTGATTAACATCTGACAGAATGGTTTTTAAGTATATTGTTTTAAATAATTTTTAATATTCATTTTAATAATCATCAGCTTATACTAATTCACTAGATCTTCTTCTGGTTACCTGGAAGGTTCGGACGTGGTATATCCAAACAATACTCTGGCAAAAAAAAAGAGTTTGTTACCAAATATTATTCTTTGTTATTACAAGTCATCTCAGCTCATATACGTCTCACTCGAGCCTCCTACACAGTGGGAGAGAATTGGAGCTACTAGGTATACCTCGCTGATTCCTATATCAGCTATTATTTTGAGTACACCTTTTCTTGTATAGACGTAATATGCACATTATGCCCCTTAGGCATCTTTTACGACTCCTACAGGCATGGAAAAGGGTGGTTGTATTCTTACTCCACCACCATACGAAAAGTTACTAGAAATAAAATTTGATACTATATTTTTTTTTGTGATTTCGCTCATCTTCCGGGTCAATGATTCTATGGTTGGTCCTAAGTATCTAAATATTGTCCAATCCAATACTAAGTCAGAGTTAATTTATAGAAGAGCAGGATCTCTACCGAAGGTCCTTATACTAGTAGAACTTACTACTACTTTACTATAAAAGTAGAACCGTAACTGGATTTGTTGCTGCGACTTCGTTCTTGACGTATGGCAATCATATCAAAAGTATTGTCGTCGTCAAAAGTAGAGACTATTATGGGCAAAAGATGTGAAACGCTAAAATGAAATTTCGCTGCAAGACTTAATGATATAACTGTTCCCATAACCGTTTCAGGTGAAATAATAGAATTATTCAGCGGAGCTCAACTATTTAAATACCAGGGATTTACTTACAGCTTTCACTGCAAATCTAAGAAAGGATGTACTCGATACAAATGCTCTTCCCGCCTGAAGTACAATTGTCGAGCTTTCATAGTAGCGGACTACGATTTAAAAGTTGTTGCTGGTGATTTAGTTCACAAACATGAAGTACCGGAATATTTTTTACATGATTCGGGCAAATTCTTCAAAGTAAATAAATAAATATTATACGAACAACAATTTATTGTAAATTACCGTATTGTGAATTAAGTAAAACTTGACTGTAATTTCTTTTTTTATTTCTTACAATAATATTCGAAAATTTACGTCACAAAACATTATAAGTCATTGATATATTGGGCAAGTACCTATAGAGTCACAACGTGCATAAAAAATGTCCGCACCAAAACTGTGCACGCTACATAGGGGGCTGATTTTTTATTTAGTTATACGCAAGGCGACCGCAATAAGACAGCATCGCCGCACAATGTCAATGTTGAGTTACAAGCTGTCCAAAAATTACAGTAGATGTGCGTAAAAAATATAAATTACCTAGAGATAATCATATTTTAAGTATAGAAAATTTGCGAATTTATTTTTTGCATGTACAGTGCGTATTCTTATTTAATTTCAGTAATATTTGTTTTCTTAGCACAACAAAATGTCCAAAGCCCATGCAATTCTTCAATAATTCATCTCTTTCACACATTAATCAAATATGTAAGTGTAAAAGAGAAGACTATAGTTTCGTGCTGGTTTCTCACTCGAGTAACACGCAAAGCATCTTCTACTGCGAAAAGCTATGGAGTAGTAATAATATGTTAATTTACGTAAATATTTTAGCATATTAATACCGACCGATATTAATTTGTTATATGCTTTATTTTTCTGAATAAAAAGTTGTAAACCCGATAAATTTTACAAGTCTAAGCTTTTCTTTTTGGCGGTGGGTTGCGGTTGGCGCGTTCCTCGCACCACTCCGTCCGGGGCGACAGAGGGGCGTAAGCACGCACACCCACATCCCACCCACGATGCACGTCGCCTTGGTCGTCGGGCCGACCACCGGAGCAGGGTCACTGGACGTCAGTGGTCGGCCCGACTGAATACGATCATCGCCCTGGCGATAGTCGGCAGCATCAGGTCGGCACCGATGATTGCGATGAGTTCACGGCGCTGCTCAGCTCAAGCGTCACAGACCTCGAGCGTATGCTGCGCCATGTCCTCGTCGCAATCGCAGTGGTGGCAGGACGGTGTACTCTCCCTCCTAACAACCTTGAGCAGGTATTTGGCGAAGCATCTATGCCCCTTCAACACCTGCACCAGTCGGAAGGAGAGCACCCCGTGCCGCCGTTCCGACCACTGCATCAGCACCGTCTGGAAGGCCTCCACGATTCGCACCCCGAACCGAGGCCTCTCCAGCTGGACTGCCCAGCGGGCAACGACGTCTCGGCGGGTGTCGACCCGCCAGGCGGTGAGCTCCCTCAACGGGACCACACCGCCCTCCGCTCGCAACCCCGACCCCGTCGATACAAACCGGTGAGCATTTCCGCCTCCAGGTCCCACGGGGGAGTAGCAGCCAACAGGCACGCTGCCTCCGTCGCCACCGTGCGGTATCCGCGTGTAGCCCTGACCGCCATGGCCCTCTGTGGTCGCCACAGAAGAGCCCTGAGTCGGACGGTCAGGCACCCCGCCTACAGCCGTCGGCATAATTTTGAGCTTACGAGTTTATAATATACAATATTTTTGTGTTTTTGGTTTTAGTTTTTCTCACAACCCTTTTTTAGGCGGGCCATGAGCTCACTGATAATACAGCTTTCCATTGGTGAAAATTTTTTTATAAATCATTAAGTCCTTTAGGCGTGAAAGCTTAACAAAGAACTTACTTACGCATTTATAATATTTATTAGGATGGCAGAGTTTACAGTGATATTTACAGAAGCATTGAAATTTTAACAGAAAATTTTGAAAATAAATATATCTTTTGCTTGCAGCTCAATTCATTACTATGTTCGGGGGTAAATCATGCGTATATCACGAGGGTCACACATTTTTTCTACGTTATAAGTGTGCTGCGGGCAATCGCTGGTGTTGTACGCTGTACCCCAAATGTAAAGCGACTGTACTGCTCAATGAAGGAGATACAATACTTCAAGTTCAAAATTCTCATAACCACCCTATTTGCCAGCTCCGTTATTGTTCAGACGGCACTTATTTGAAGATTCATAACAGATTGAATCGTAAACCGAATAGTGCAGTTAAAATCTAAGATTGATGAAACTTGATCGAAATATAGCATTTCTAAAATGTAGATTAGAAAAATATTTTACTCAATTGTTGTTATTTGCTAATAACACCTTCAGAACTTGCTTTTAAGCTGTATTACGCGTTCCGGAATATCTATAAACTCGGTCTTATAAAACACTGTTTTGTTGGTTCTGTATTAATATTTATTTGTGTTTTCATACATTACGATGAAATATAACAATCTATGATTGGTTTTAATGTATAAATTTAACTGAGATTTTACAGTACTAAGGGATGTTATCCGCCTTGTATGTTTTTTATCATCTCATTTCAGCCTATATTTGTCCCACTGTTGGACTCGGGCGTCCTCTATAATGGGATAGGTATTGGCCTACTAATCCACGCTGGTCAGACGTGTTGGAATAAGGTTTTGTTTCGATTTTTCCTTCTCTTGCACAGATGTTATATGCGTATTTATATGTCGTCTTTTATGTATCCACGGGCAAGATAGGGAATGGTGGATTGTATTCTTACTCCGTCACCACACGGAGGTTATATTTCTTATTTAGTATAAATTACTGCACAGATGGCGTAGTGGTTAAGATACCGACCTACAGTGCCAGTGTTTTCACGTTCGAATCCCACACAAGACAACACTTTGCGCGATCCACAAATTGTTGTTCCGACTCCATTAGTTCTTAACGTCATTAGTTACGTCCATTAATCATATGTTTCTAAAGTCAAAGATTATTTCCTTAGTGCAGGATGATGTATTTTAAAAATAACTAAGAAGACAGTTCATAACGCTTTTTTGCCACGGGATTCATTAAAGTCGACTAAGGGATGTAAGAAAATACCCAATATTTATAAAACCTACAATAAAACAGTTTGATATTGTTGGTCACATTTCCTTTAATTTTAAAAGAGGGTCATGTGCAGTAGAGGACGTATTGAGACTGGAGACCTTACATAAGTTACTACTAGTACTTGAAGACTCTCTTTTAGTTAAACAAGAAAATGTGCAGTAACTCATTTACTTATTTTCGTGAGACATTTAAAGCGTAATCTCAAGCGTGTTTTATGAAATTATTAGCGATCTTAGTAATTTTCACATAAAGGTAAGTATATAACTTAATATGTTATCTAATTAATTTATATGTTCTTTATTTTTATTAGTGGATTTTGGTTATAAAATATTTTTAAATATCTGTCCTCAATTATTATAAGAATTATACACTCTAAAAATTAAATGAAGTCCCAATATAATTGATTCGAGACATGTGGTAATAGATTTCTTAACACATTAGCTGTGGTATATATTTATACATTTTAATATTACCATTTTCCATTAATATTACTAGATTTTACGTGTAGTGACGAAGTAAGCACGTGGGTATAATATTCATATAACATCTGTCCAAGAGAAGTAAAACATGAAATAAAACCCTATACAAAGCTATCTAACCAGCGTGGCATAGTAGATCAATGTCCCTCCTGTTGTGGAGGAGGCTCGAGCCCATCAGTGGGACATATATGAGCTGGGATGAATGGATGAATATTACCATACGAAGCTCATCATCATCATCTTGCTCTTATCCCAATTACTTGGGGTCGACGCAATATGTCATCTGTTTTGACATATTGCAAAAAGTTTCGGCAATGACTTTTATGACTGGCCGCCTGCCTGGCGTCAACCCTCCTTGGGAATGTATTCGTTGACCCAAATGGTACCAGATGGAGTTGGTCCGGGTCAATCTAGGGCTCTTAGTCGTCTTTTACGACACCCACGAGCAAAGCAAGTGTTGGTAGTATTCGAAGCCGCTACCACACAGCACATAACATTACCATACGAAGATAAAAATGTAAATTCCTTCACAATATTACTGAAGACAACACAAAAATATAACTTTAAACAATACTCGTGTTTTTTTTTCAGCTCACATGATCACAATGGCCAACGGGAAAAGATGGCTTTTTTATGGAGGCTATACGTTTTTCTACAGATACAAAATAAAAACGGGACATAAATGGGTGTGCACGTGTTTTCCAAGATGCAAAGGATTTCTTATTGTTGATGATAATAACGTTATTATTGACTGTTATGTCGTACATGGTCACACGACGAAGACTCTTCATCTGTGCTCAGATGGCAAATATATTAAATAAAATATTATTTTAATAGATAAAATTTACATTTCTGCAGTGCTTCTGTTACGTTTTACGCCTGTTATACATTATATTTTGACGCCTAATATTCCAAAGAAAAAGGAATTGAATGAATGCTTATACCATTCGTAATGGGTGACTGGACTGGGGAAATAGTCCGTCACCCGCCGAGAGGCCGACCGCGCGAGGAAAGACCGACGTCCTCCCAGAAGAGGTGACCTCGGTCGATGGGAAGGTACTCCTCAGGGGGTATTCCGTCGGGCCGACCACTGACGATAAGTCATCCTGCTCCGGTGATCGGTCCAACAACGAAGGCGACGTGTCACTGGTGGGTTGCGGATGTGCATGCTTACGCTTCTCTGTCGCCCCGGACGGAATGGAACGAGGACGGCGCCGACCGTAACCCACCCCCAAAAAAAAAAACTATTTGTAATATCATTTTGTTTTTGTCTTAATATTGACTTTTAAACGCAACTCTCAAAAAAAAAAAGGTAATTATATTTTAAATAAAATTTTCAGGTCGATAGATCCTTTTAAACAATTATTTATCTTGTCTCTCGTATAAAAAAATGTCATTGAAAGCATTAGAACCGTAAATACAGCACATTTGATTGAGATGTCAATTAGGGATTTCGTTTTGTTCTAATTTCATGTTAATTTATAAACATTTTGAATTAAATATAAAATTAAGCCAAAATTATTAATATAATGTACTTCTTTTACTTTATAAGAAATTCTCAATTGAATAGGCTCAAAGGTGGGTCATGTCAGTTTATTAAAAACTGTGCGTGTCTTGCAGTGATATTGTATGCTTTAGTAAATCGCATGTATACTTGAACTTTATTATTTATTATATTGTAAATGTAAATGTACAAACGCGAATAATATAATGTAATTACGTACATTATCAAAATAAATTTAATGAGAATAAATAAACCTGCCTTTTTCTCAACAGATACATATTTTATTAATTTTTTTTATAATGTTACTGTCGCACAATAAATGTGAAATTTGTAAATAAAACTATTTTATGGATTTTATCGCGTTTCTATTTGACACGGGCGGATTAAGATCTTAGTGAACGTTGAACATGAATGCTGTAAAGTTTTCGATACGTCGAGCAATCAAACATCAATATAAACGCGATAAAATCCGTAAATTAGTTTTATTTAAAATGAAAAATTTAAAATGAAATTGCATTTAAAATGAAAAATTTCATCTAAAATGAAATTTCTCTACAGTGAGGACATGCACTTAAATCTTTCCTTACTTATTTTTATTGCTATTGGTAAGTGATCAGCTCATGGACCTTAACTAAGCCGCTGTCTATCGTGAAAGAAGTAGAGGGAGTGTGAATGCATGCGATAAGGTTCAGTGATACTAAAGGCATCACCAAAACACCACGCAAACCTCAGAGAGTTGAGTCTTTCGCTCTCAAAATGAAATGCAGTGACAGATTGCTACTACTCAAACGTCGATTTTCTGCGTACTGCGTAGTGTGGTACTACCCCTGACTGACCGGCCCCCGGCTGTAGACAGAAGAGAGAAGCTCGATGACCCTGTCGTTGGTCGTAAGTGTCCGAACATTGTGTGATACCAGGGCCAAAGATCGATTTTTTTGGTAGCCGGATCGCGATCGGGGATTCTTAGTACCCCCTGCCTCGCCATCCATGGGCCCACTATCAAAATGAGCCCGTGGAGAGGCGGCACTGCCGTGACGGGGGCCCTCATTTTATTGCATCCATTTTTATTTTTATTAGGAGGGGTGGTATATTGCTATAACCGCCACGCTTGGCAGACGGGTTGGCGATCGCAGTAGGTGTTGGCGTAAGAAGTTTGCCCAGGAGCTAGCTGCTGCCCATTCTCCATCACAGTCGAACTGCGCTTTGCGCTGATTCTGATTCATAAAAAGCATTTAATTGGATTTTTACCAAAACAACTCTGTTTAATTTTTTTTTGGGATGGGCTATGGTCAGCGCACCTGTCGCCCGGCTCCGCCCGGGGCGACAGCGGGGCGGCGGCCGTCCCCATAACCCACCTGTAGCACGTCGCCTTCGCTGTCGTTGGACCGAACACCAGTACCGATTACTTGTCCTTCGTGGTCGGCCCGACGGAATACCCTGCGGGGTACCCTCTTCTCTCGATGTTCAGGACGTCGGTCGCCGTCGCGCGGCCTACCTTTCTGCGGGTGATGGAGTAATCCCCGGTCACGTCATCCGCGATCCCGGCTATGACGGCATCAGGCGAAGGTACTCGCGCCTGCCCCGCTACCAAAACAACCCTGCAGCCTATTTATATTTTAATTAATATAAAAAATAAAGAGCATTAAAATCGGCGAAAGTGATAGAAAGTGGACAGTTAATAGGCTAGGCTATTTATATAATTTTTCAAAATGAATTGCTGTTAATTCAGGCGTTAACAATATAGCTCGCAATTTTTGTTTCAGCCGAGATCATAAGTATGATAAATGGCAAGAAACTAATACTGCACGAAGGCTTTACATACTACAAATTAGGCAAAAAGAAAGGTTTAGATAAGTGGCGATGCACTTTTAATCCGAATTGCAAGTCCTATGTTCTAACAGAGGTAGATTTAACAATTAAAGAAATTGTAAGCCAACATGAACATGTTAAGAAAATGTTACTTAAAACAAGTAATGGAAGCTATATTCGTATTTGAATATTTTAGTGTCGTAAAAATAGTGCCATCTAGTGATTACGAGTAGAATTTATGCAAGGTTTACCCCATTACAAGCTTTAATCAAGTGTTAGGTGCCACACTGGTGACAGTTGTCTGTCTACAGCCGCTGCAGACTGCGCTTCGTACGGTGAGCGAAAGAGTCGGAAGTCCAACTTTCTTAGGGTGTTTGCATGTGGTGGCTTTTAGTGATGGGATGGTGGCGTTTAGTATCACCGAACGTCATTGCACGCATTCACACTCCCTTCACTTTCTTCGTGGTAGGCAGTGGCTTTGCAAACGTCCATGAGCGGCAGCAACAATTCCCATCAGATGTACTGTTTGCTCGATTGTCACAGTTTTCAATAAAAAAGCAAGCGAAATTCTAGATACCTATTAGGATTAATTTGTATATAGCAAGATTTCGAGCCTCTTACCCAATAGGAGGGAAATTGACCTACTATACCTCGCTGGTCAGACGTTTTGGTATAGAGTTGTATTTCGAATTTTCCTTCACTTGCATATATGTTATATGGATATTATATCTCTTAGTCGTCTTTTACGACAACTACGAACAAGAAAGGGGTTGGTGAATTGTATTTTTACTCCGTCACCACACGGAGTATCTACATAACATTACTGAAAAATGTTGAATCAGGAATGTGTTTTAAAAGACCGCCCAGCAGTTAGACTGCCAACCCAGTAAAGGTCACAGCGAACTATCAGATGTGCGTACTACGAGATGGTAATATGTGACATTCGCGAGGGAAAATCTACTTTTAACAGTTGACGTTGATGGCTGGAGGATTGATGATGATATCCTCTACAAGTAGTCCACAATCGTAACTTTGTCGAGCGAATTATCGTACAGAAAGTATATCGTGATAGTTGTGGCATAATTATTCTATTCTATTTTATACTAATGCATAAGTTGATTTTACTGCTCGCAGCTTAAAGCAGTTGGTCCTCCAATAAATGGTTTCAAAATTGTCATCCTTTTATAATTAACAGTCCAGTTTACGTACTAATTAGACAGTTAACAGTTTCCAAAGATATTGATTGATAAGATTGATTGTACTTCGAAAATGTTTGCATGATAAACTTTGATTTATTTTATCGTAACCTAAAATACCGTTTTCTTTTACCATATATTAATTAATGCTAGCGGATAACCCTTGTTTTAGTGTTGTACGAACGTACTTCCGTTAAATGTATTTTTGCAAAACTAATTCAAAATAACTAGTAACTTAATTGTAAAAGTATTATTAGAAAGTAAAGGAAAATTACTTTTATAATTATGAGTGTTTTAATCCCATTGATTAGTTTTTGCAATTACTATTTTATATAATAAACGTTTTGCATTAACTAACCTACGATTTACTATTTTGAGAATGTGTCAATTATCGACCTATTTTACATTTTTCAGCGGACCTAATAACGATGTCTAACGGCAAAAAACTAATACTGCACGAAGGTTATACTTTTTACAAGATGGGGAAGAAGAAAGGTTTGGACAAGTGGTACTGTACTAACTTTCCGATTTGTAAATCTTACCTCGCCACCGATGCACAATTGCAGCTAAAGGAAGTCCAAGTTGAACATCGCCATCTTAAAAAAAATCTTTTCAAAACTAGCAATGGAACTTATATTCGTCTTTAGAGCTTTAGAGACGAATACATATATCTAGATTGATGTTTAGATTTTAAATTCGCACTTTCTCCAAGATATAAGAAAAGAAAATGTATACAAAAATATCGTGGATTTCAAAGTTTTTGTCTCAGTCCTATCGTGTTTGAATTATTTAGATAAAATCCCCTGTCTTTTCTAGACGATTGCTAGATCTGATCGAACCTGCATCTCTTTATTCGAAATATAATAGTTCTATTGGATTTTTTGTTGAAGTTAAATAAATTCAAATTGATATAATGAATAATAATATATAATAAATAATAAAAGAAAGAAAGAATTGTTAGCTAGTTAGTCAGAACGGACTATTTATATTTAATGTTTTAGTAATGGTTTGCCGTGTGGCAATGGAGTAAGAATACAATTCGCTATTCACTATCTTGGCCGTGGATGTCGTAAAAGACGACTAAGGGATATAATATGCATATAACATCCGTGCAAGAGAAGGGAAATTCAAAATAAAACCCTATGCCAAAACTTCTGACCAGCGTGGTTCAATTTCGCTCCTATTGTGGAGAAGGCTCGAACCCAGCAATGGGACGCATATGTGCCGAGATAATAATAATATAAATGGCTTGATACAACATTTTTATAGTGGATTGATTGTCTTACTATGGATTTAATGGCCCTTAGAAAAATCAAAGTAATAAATTTTATATATAAATAAATTTTAAAATATATTACGATACAAATTGTTGTCTCAAAAATAAACATAGCATTTTTTTTAAATTTTTTTTAAATTTATATTACATAGTTATAAAAATTGAGACATTGTAGAACCCTATATTTACATTTTATCTTTTGTATCTTGGTAGTGTATATACTCTTTGTAAGCGTTGGATAATACTTGCATGGTATATATGTATTGCATGGTATACATATATAAATGTATGTGCTCACTTCCAGACTGTCCATATATAAAATATCAGTGTTACATGCAGATAAAAATAATTCTAATGTTTTGAACTTCAAAATAACTTATAGATAAATGAACGTATTTTATATAGAAATATTTTCACCTTTAAAATGAGTAAAAGTACCTTTATTCTTATTTAACTGGCTTAATATCATGTCCCACATGGCGACGACATAACAACACAAGATGTCCCCACCCCTTACTTGCTCGTGGAAGTCGCAAAAATCAACTAATGTATGGATAGTAGCGCCTCTAAGAAGCGTATAACACCTTACTGCAATCGCCAAGGGTGGTGATTATGGCAATTACCTCTCTAATGAATATCCACGCCATGTATTATATGGGCCCGACAGTGGACGGGCAAAGGCTGAATTATTGTAATTATAATGTCATAGGCCATTATCATAACGAGAAAGGAATTTCGTCTCGTTGTTTTTTTTTATTTCAACGCTTAGAACATAACTGTATAACAAAAATATCTTTGTAATAAACAATATGACGCTATTATAAAGATCTTCAATAATTTAAGTTTTGTAAAAACTTTTATTAGCACTGTATCTATGCTCCCAACATGAAGTCCCGGGTTCGTATTTCTTTTTATTGGTAAAATATTCCGATAGCAAGTCTGATTTGCTAGAACTAAGGCTCGACCGAGATCTCGGTCTCGGCATTCTCGGCTACAAATCCAACCGAGAAATTTGTCTCGGTTCTCGGCTAATTATAGCCGAGATTCTCGGTCATGACCGAGATTGTAACTTTGTTCGGATCGGCATTCAAATTTTACTGCGCGTGGCCACGCGCCGCAGCGCGAAGTCGATTGGTATAAGTGCGTGAGAGAGCTGAATTGTGAATCAGATTCTCGTGAGACCACATGGGCATCTTCAACTAACTCGTCAAACATGGCTACAACAAATCAATTCAACTTATGGGCAGCTCATGATTCGATAGAGTTGGAAGACGAGCCAATGACCAATGACGAATACAGTTCAAGCTCTGTGATCGAAATAGCGCTAGAAAGCTTCCTTAGAGAGCCAAGACTGCAAAGACATGCTTATAATTTTGAGTATTGGTTTTCGTCACCTTATAAGGTGCGTAAGCCTGCAGCAAATAAGTTTTTATCTGCGCCGCTACTAGCGTAGCAAGTGAACAACTGTTTAGCGAAGCTGAACAATTGTATGACGAGAGGCGACACTCTTTGAAGGGCGAAAATGCCGAAAAATTGCTTTTTTAATGTTATAATATGATGTTATTTAGCTTTGATTATTAAAACAGTTAATTTTGTTAAACAATTAGTAGTGTATTAAAAAGTTAACAGCTTTAAAATTTTTTTCACGCTTTGTCTCGGCTCTCGGTCTCGGCCGAGATATTATTTTATTCTCGGTCTCAGTCTCGGCCGAGAACGAAAAACCCATCTCGGTCGAGCCTTAGCTAGAACTATTATCCGGCACACGATAATTGTTTTACAACGTATTTATACCGTAAAGGGCCTTGGGCTTGAGTCAAGCGTAGACAGAGTTGGCTGTATCTACACTTTAAGAAACAAAAAAATGTGATAACTTGGACCTTAGGATATAAATGGCAACTATAATTTTAGAAGTTATAACAATTATAGTTACGTTATACTAAGTACGAATGCGTTTGCCATTTACGTGAATGATATCAGTTATGTGGTATAGGTAATGATTTCTGATGTTTACGCGAGTACTACACATTGTAAATAAAACTACGGATTTTGTCGTGTTTGTATTTAATGTTTGATTGTCTGACGTTTCGAACACTACACAGCGTTTATGGTCTTAGTCCGCCCGTGACCCGTGAATCAAATACAAACGCGATAAAAGCCGTAGTTTTATTTACAATTATGTGGTATTTTTGTTAATTTTAGATTATGCTTTATGTTGTAACATTAATGTCATATTAACTTGTGTATATGTGTGTATGAATGTCATGCGTATGTGGGGAGTGCGTGTGTCTTACTTTGTAATATCTGTAAGTTTAGTAATTAACAAATAGATATAAAGATATTAAACATTTGTTTTATTTAAGATTAGTAAAGTACATTGCATTTCTTTTAGCATTTGTTTTGTAAATAAAACTTAAATAACGTATTTGTTCGTGTGGTGACGGAATAAAAATACAATTCATTACCCTGTTCTTACCCGTGGATGTGGTGAAAAACGACTAAGGGATTAAATGTGCTTATAATATCTGGCAGACAAAATCTCTCAGACAAAGAAGTAAATAAAAATCTACTTCGAAAAGTCACAAGTTTTGAAATTTGAATTGTAAACCTCTGCATGTTATATATGTTAATGTCCCTACAAATTAACTATAATATGTAATTATTTATTGTCACATTTCAGCTCATGTACGTCCTACTGTTGGGCCCGAGCCTCCTCCACAATAGTAGTGAAATTAACCTTACTATATCAAACTGGGTTCGTATAGAATTTTATTTCTAATTTCCCTTCTCTTACATAGATGTTATATCCACGTTTAACAACATAGTCAACTTTTAAATCTCCGTTAACAAGAAAAGAGGTGGTGAATTATATTCTTACTCCGCTACAACACGCAATCCAATAACAACTTTAGAAAAATATTTACTGAAATATATGCGAGAGTACTTATGAAATACAATTACGTTTATTGATTTCGTCGCGCAAGCAAGAACCGAAATACCAAATAAAATAAAAATGCAATTAGTTCCACAATAAGAATAAAAAAAAAGTAATTACTGTAAATGGTGTACAATTCAGTTATTTTAGTGACTATTAATATTCTTTTCAGCACAACTTATAACGATGATGAATGGCAAGGTATTAGCTGTATACGAATCTTACACGTTTTACAAAAAAAATAAAAGGAAAAGTCAGCTTTCAAGATGGTGTTGCACCAGTTCCCCTGCTTGTACCGCCTTTCTTATAATGGATGATTGCATCAGAATCTATGAAAAGAATACGTATCACAGTCACAAACACAGAGATCTTATACAATTGACAACCGGAAGATACATAAGATTGTGATTAGACACGAATAGATTTTATTCAGACAAAATACAGGTTTTTATAACAGATTTTTATGTATTTTTGACGTTTACGCGAGTATTACACATTGTAAATAAAACTATTACACGGATTTTACCGCGTATATATTTGATTTTTGATTGTCCGACGTTTCAAACACTTTACAGCGTTTATGGTCACGGGCGGACTATGTACGCTGTAAATTGTTCAAAACGTCGGGCAATCAAGAATCAAATATAAACGCGATAAAAGCCTTATAATACGTAGTTATAAATATTTATCTAACTTTTGTAATTCAAGTCATGCAATAATTTCAAAAAAATTTATTCATAAATCAATAATAACCTCGAATGGAAGAACTTTAGTTATTTTAAATTATATTGCATGGGATAAATCGTGTTGAAAATTAAGACTTATTTATATTAACTGACATTATAAATTTACAGGTGAGATAATAACGACCTACAGCGGTAAGCAGCTCCTGAAATATAAAGATTACTGTTACACTAAATGTAATAACAGCAAATCCGCTTGGAGATGTATTCATACCAGTTATTGCTATGTAACACTAGTCATTGACCATGATTTCAAGGTATTGAGAGAACCAAAACTTCACAAACATCCACCTAAAAGTTTTCAAAGAAGTTATGATGGCACATACGCAACCCATGAAAAATTCTTTTGGTCACAAACGAGGAGAGATGATGAGAGGAATAGGAATTTAGATGTGGGCGTAGGTCATACATATATAGGATCGGAAGATAATAGGATCATTCATTCGCAAAATGAGTTTTTATAATAATTCTAGTACATCAAATGCTGCTATTAGCCCATATTAACGTTTAGTACAATTCTGAAAATTTTAAGTACTAAATTGGAATAATGTGAAAATATTTCTGATATATAGCGTGGTAAAACATCTACCGTAAAGAGGAGAATGTATGCAAAATTGATTAATAGATGCATGCTCAGTTGAAACGGATTTCCAATAGATATGGTTTGAAACCTTGCGTGTTCGTTCGTAATAGTAGGGGAGCCCAAGCGGGGATTTCGGGATTCACTAAAGCGCGGCAGATTAATATACAGAGAGATACCTTGTACCCGGTTAAGTATCTCCACCAAATATGAGACCCATATATAAAGCCGCCCGTCAAGGATAAAGGATCTGATTAGTAAAAAAAAATTGATAATCAGAAATTCTCGAGCGCGTCAGATTAAGGTAGAATGAGTTAATTACATGGTAAAAAGTGTATATTCCACTAATCTGACAATTTGAGAATGATATAAAAAAGGGGAAGGGCTTCAAAGTTGTAAAAAAAAAACGTTATCTCGACATTCTCGAGCGTGGCTAAATTTTTTTTTATTTTAAAGGAAATAATTCAAGGATAACGAAAAATATATAATCTGACGATTTCCACAAGCCGAAGTAACAAAAATTCGTCGATAAAGTTTAATGCGTGCAGCTGCGTGATGCTTATATTCCCCTCTCCGTGGCCCAAAAATTTCGAAAGCGCTTCCAGCTTTGCATGCATTCACTGGTTGCGACTTAACCCCGGCGTTGTACCGACGAAGGAAAAAGAAACCTTTGCAATTTCTCATGAATTCAGAAATTTTCCAAAAAGCATTTCTGGATTTGGGATCAGAGGAGCATAATGTGCAGGAGTCTTTTAACATCATAAAGTCTTTTACTTGCCACTTGTATGGGTTGAAAAAATTAGACTATGTCCCTCAAGCCAGGAGTGTCATCTTTAATAAGACATACAAGGTAAAAGATAAATCACAACCCTTCTCCTTGAGTGTCCGGAATTACGATGCGTGCAACTTGCCACCCTGTCAATCGGAGTTACTCCAGCAAGTTTACGCACAAGATTCATTGCATGCTTGTGGAGTAATGCCCATAATGCAAAAATTATTGATCTTTTACCAAAGGACTATGGATGGAAAGTTGTCGACGGAAAGCTCAAAATGGTCTGGTTTGCAGATGATCAATTGCCGAAAGTGTATGACGATGTAGTCATAACACCTGATAATCTTGATGATACTCCAGAATTAGGTATATGTTTTCTCCAATAATTAAAAAAACACGTTTTTCATAAAAAATAAGATTTTTTTGTCAGATTAGGCGAATCCCTCTAGATAATCGTCAGATTATGAGACAGCGCGTCTAGGACATAAAGATGGACCATATACATATATCTTAATCTGACGCGCTTGAGTATTTCAAAATGGCAATTTTTTTTGCACATTATAATAGCGGCTGCGAGTTTGCGTCACATCGAAATCGTCAGATTATTGAATGAGAGCTTTTTTAGGTTCACTTAACATTCCCTTAAAAAATCTGACGCGCTCGACAAAAATTTTTTTTTTTCATTTTCAACCCTTTCGTACGGCCACCTGCATCATGCAAACGATCAGATTAACATAAGTACAATATTAAAAATACGTCGGACATCGATGCTATCAATATCTGACGCGCTCGAGTATGTCCATGCAACAGTATTTTTTTACATATTTGAAAATCTATAGCCGGAGCCCACACCGATGAAAAGGTGTACACTATATAACATTTTTATCTTCTTATCATCTAAGCTTTGCAACCCAATAGGTCTCTATGACGCTCGAGTAAATTCCCATTTAGCATCTTGGGCTCCCCTACTATAATATTTGTTTTATAAAAAGGACTATGGTGTTTTACAGCCCTTCGTCTGTTGAAACTTGTAAGATAATAGAAATAATTTGCTTGAAACTATAATTCTATTTAATCAAATCAAATCATTTATCCTGCATAAGCCCCGTAGGGGGGTTCCCCACTTACATATTGTCAAATTCAAACATCTTTTGAAAGAATACAATATCTATATCGATCTACCATCGAATCGGAAGACGGCCACAATATATTCAAAATTTAGCACAAATAAAAAAGAAATAAAATATGACTGGACCAGATCCCAAAAGCAGCACCCGATCACGAGCTACTACCAAAGCAGCCATTACTCCACTCAACCCAATTGGAGGGAGAAGGGAGTGTCCCGTCTCATATTGCTACCGTAAACAAAACCTTCTTCATTAAGCATGACCAAACCGAAACCAAAGATTTTTGCAAAACTTTTAGCACAATAACTATAAAAAGTCTAGTATAGTAATCAGACAGCGAGTATTCATTTAAATGTATTTCTCAAAATTAACTCATTTTGTGTATTATTTAATATATTTAAATTGCCATTGGGTCAATTACTACTTGTATCGGAACATATGTTCCTTCTTATTTGTCTTTTATTCCGATTGTTCTATTTAAAGACATAGTTAAAGTACATGCGATGTGATGAAAATATTTATACCTAGATTTGAAACATTTAAAATCATTCAATAAAATGCGCTGTTTTGTAATCAGCAATAACAAATAGGCTTGCCTCTCTATAGTAAAATCATTTCAGCCTCGCTACTCGATTTTCTTTTAAAATGTATGTTATATATCGAGTAAGATGTATGCTAATATAAATAAAGTACAATTATCTCTTAGCCAAAATATACATCCGACCACTGATGACAAGTAACCCTGCTCCGGTGGTCGGCCCAACGACGAAGGCGACGTGGTGTTCGGGTGGGTTGCGGGTGTGCGTGCTTACCCCCCTCTGTCGCCCCGGACGGAGTGGTGCAAGGAGTGCGCCGACCGCAGCCAACCCCAAAAAAAAAAGCAAAATATACATTGTATGTACACAAAGAAAAAAAAACTATTTTTATCTCGATTATGATACGATACACTTGTGTTCAAAGATTTTGTGTACAAAATAAGCCTTTGCTTATTTAATTTAACGTTTTCTTCTAAATGTATTAATTCATTACTAATACATATCATTAATATTAATGTATATTATAGTATATGTTATGTATTTACTAATTAATATCACAGAGAGCAGTTTAAGGCAAAGGAAATGAAAATAGATTTAAGGTATATGCGTGTGCGTGCGTGTGTGTGTCGTATAGCGATATTGTGTGTGATAATGATTTTATCTAATTCTATGTATTTCTATTGCATATTATATAAAAACATATAGCTTTTTGCACTGCTTCTTCATATCAATTTTAGCCGTGCAAAATCTTACACTTCATGCGTGTGTCACATATTATTATATAAATACCTTAACTATTTTATATAAAAAAACAAGAAGTACTATATATCTACACCTTTTTTTGCATTTAAATTATTATGTATAATAATAAAGTGTGCCCGTATCGAAATATGTGTATTATTAAATTTGTCGACGCTTCGTATTCCTAGATGGCAGCTGTCTAAAAGAAATGACAGAATAAAATATTTTAGTAGTTTGGTTACCCAATTTTATTTCATAGCTGAATAAATATTTATTAATAAATATTTCTACAATACCCAAAATATTTTAATGGTCAGGTCCTAATGAAATTGTATCTGTAATTATTTAAAATCCTTATTGAAGACATTTGATTTTTTCAGTTCAATTGATAACAACGGTTTACAATAAGCTGCTTTTAAAATATAAAGGTCATTATTACTCAAAGACACCGTATTTGAAGAAGAGATGGCGATGTATCAACACCAATAATTGTTACGTAGGAGTTATTGTGAATAATGACTTTTCGATCAAGAAGGAACCTGGTGAACACATGCATCCTCCGAAAGTATATGTCGAAACTGAAGATGGACGGTATAAACTAATCAAAGAGAATATTCCTAAAACGAGTGATTATATTGTGTACGAATACTGACATATAAAACTTACTAAGACTGCATAAGATTTAGTTTAGTAAATTATGTGAAGTTTTTGAAAAACTAAACTTAGGCATCTTTTCCTAGAGTTGTTATGCATATATTTTGTTACTTACTAATGTTGAATAATTAAAAAGAAGATTTTTTTTTTATAAATAGCGATAGCTGCTAGCTACAACATTTTGGAACGGTGAAATTTATGTGGAGTATTATTCTTGGGCGGTTCTTTTTCGTTCGTTTCATTCTTCTTGAGACATATGTAATAACTTTCATGGTTATTTCACTCAAGTTTGTAATTCGGTAGATACAGATGAATTTATAGTAATTATTAATAGTATATAATAATTGCAAGATGGCAGTAAGGCGGATAAATTTAAACATATATTTTTTACAATTTATTATTTCTTTCACTGTCACCGTTTGTATAAATCACGTTCGTAGTAATACAATTTATTTGAAGTTTTTTTTTTTCTACAATTTTAGATAATAGTTGGTAAAGGGATGTAATTTAAATTATTTTCTTGCATGTTTTGTACGTCATCCTCGTACTTTTTTTAAGTAATACATATCCGCACAGTTACATGACGTATTTACAATATGCTCATAGGAATGCTGTGATTATATGTTAATGAAATTATTAGGTTAACATTGTGATGCCTTAAAAATGCGTATGTGTTGTGAACAGTATTCTACAAAGGATTTTAAGATCACCATTTTCTTTTCTTTTTTACGTGTATAAAATAGACTTTAATCTTACTAAATTTCTAATTTGCGACA
Source organism: Lymantria dispar (assembly GCA_032191425.1). NCBI lineage: Eukaryota > Metazoa > Arthropoda > Insecta > Lepidoptera > Erebidae > Lymantria > Lymantria dispar. The sequence goes on along the minus strand of CM063449.1, from coordinate 29,631,079 downwards.
TATAAGTTTGTATAAATTAAGATTGACGTGTTAAAAAGCGATAAAATCAAGCGTTCTTTTTTATTTTAAACTAAATTTAAATAATTATGACTACATCAATAAAAAAGAAGTAGAAATAATTAACTATTTAGACCTACATTGACTTGTTTTACCATTTCCATTTGCCATAGACATCATTGTCGATGGTGCGCTGTAATTTAATTAAACCCTTGTAATATCAAAGATAAAGTATATATAGTACATTATTTTTAAGTTATAGTAGCCTATCACTCTTAGATTTTCACACGAGTCATGAGCATCTTTCTTTCACTGTACACAGTAATACCCTGGACTTACGCGATAGGTGGTACCGAGTGATCATCGTGTAAGTCGGGATTTAATTTTGCTTATATTAAATGCACAAAAAATGCTTATTTGGAACTAGTTCAAAGAAGAAAATCATTTTAAAAAATATGGTACAAATGTTAGGTGAATAATAATTGAAATTTTATGAATAAAAAAAAACGTGTGTCACTCGGAGATTGCCGCGGTAAAGCTATTGCATAGCATTTTTTATCAACTTATGCAATTATAATTATTTATTTATTTTTTATTTATGCAGTATTTTTTCTTTGATATTAATTCAAGTTACACTTTTTGAGCATGGTGACCGATAAGAAAACAAATGTACTATATGTATAACAATAAAGGCGGTTTGGATTACCACTGTCGTCCGCTGAAGATCGTGGGGCCGTTAGAAAACGCGCGAAAACACTTTTTGACATAAGCTACGCAAAGCAGTGGCCGTGTGCGCACCGAGACGGACGAACGCAGAATGTCGACGTCTCGACAACCATACGCTCGGCCCAGCTGCCGCCACCCGCGTACCATGTAGCTAGCTACATGGTAGAGGGGTGTGAGGTTTTACGGAACGGAATTTCTTGATTCGGTCGCCGCGTCAAGCCCGCGATAAAAGCTATGCAATAGCTTAAAAGCTTAAGACCTAAGCGCTCAGAGAGAAAACCGCGTATCTTTGAATTCATGTAAAACTGGGTAGCGTAAGTCAGGGTATTACTGTGTTATGGAATCAGTACTATCGTTATATGACTCTGTGTTGTAAACATAAGTGGAACTCGAGGAATATATTAGTTTTTACTTACTAGCGATTAACCGTTCTAAGTAGTGTATTGCTTTTATGTAACTAGTTTAGTTAGTCTCTTCATTTGTATTGATGTTCTATAAATAAAGTGCTAGTAATTATTAATTTTTCATTTTAATATCTATCAACTAATATAGAAATAGACTTAAGCGTCTCCAAAACGAAGGGATGCCTTATCGCCACGCTCAGCGGATGCGTTAGTTATCAGTACTAGTTATGAGTTTTCCAGAAGAGTGGTGCTGTCCACTTCCCTGGTGTTTATTTACTCAGATTTTTTCAAGGGCCACTGGAATGTTATGGCGAGGGGATATGTTAGTGGTTGGTGATACATTGTATTCGTAACCTGTCACCACATAAAGAGGTTTTAGTACTACCATTCATTATGATCACAGCTCATGTGTGCCCCACTGTTGGGCTCGAGCTCCCTACACATTGGGAAAGAAATTGATGTACTAATCAACTCGAAATAAAGCTCTTTACCAACCCGTTTGACCAGCGTATGATAAGTCATAACCACTGCATACCGTGAATCTCAGACTTTGTTTTAAGTCAAAAATTTACCCTATTTGCCAAAAAAATTTTGACTAAAATAAATAGCTAAAGAGTATTTCAAGAATTCACCAATTTCAGAAAACGATTTGAAGTCTATTTATTGCTATTTATTGAGTAAACTATGAAATAATGTTACAAAATGATTTCTAACTAACGGACTAATTCCCCGGTCACGTCACCCGACGAGTTGTCACACATTGTAAATAAAATTATTTTAGGAATTTTATCACATTTGTTTTTGATTTTTGATAGCCCGATGTTCCCATCATGTGTTTTAAACATCATGCCAGGCAATCTAAGAAAATAATCCTTCCTTGTATTGCGGGGGACAAAAATTATATCCAGACTCAGAACAACAATTTGTGGATCGCACAAAGTGTTATCTTGCGTGAGATTCGAACCCCTGACACTGACACGGTCGATATTTTAACCGCTACGCTATCTTTTCTTTCCATCTTTACAGCGTTTGTTTGCGGGCGCATGGCATCAAATACAAACGCGATAAAATCCACAAAATAGTTTCATTTACAATAATGTTACAAAATAGGACTGAATGATAAACATTTGATAAAGCCTACAATATCACATAAGAATTTCTTGCAAATAGGAATACGATTTCACTTGAAAATAATGTATTAATTTCAGGCATGCTACAATCAATTAGACTACCTAGCGGCAGAAAATATTTCATGTATAGAAGCTACACATATACATTTGGATTCAAGACTCGCAATTTAATTCGTTGGAGGTGTACGAGTACTTCAGATTGTAAGGCATATATTATGGTGACCATGGATGGACAATTACATAGTGTCGTTGGCAGTCATACTCATAAACCGCCAAGATACCACTTAAATAAAGATGGAACTCACATCAAAGTTTAAAAGGGCCTTTTAAACTTACGAAAATAACAGATATAAATAATGATGACCTGAACAATTGTACTGTGTATAATGTTAGTCAATTTTATGCTAATGTTGTGTTTGGTAACCTATGAAATTAAAACCTTTTATCACAGGCAATCTCACAAACGTACAGTTAACGGACCCAAATTGTACCCATGCCCGGTACAATCTTTTGTGTATCTCACCAAGAATTGTCCCGTGTAATGACCCAACACTCGACGCGAGCAGGCAATATCAGGGTATTAGACCAGAAAATTGTAATAAAGACTATGAACTTGGTAAAAAAGCCAAATCGTTAAACATTTAGTATTAGATTTAATAGTTTCACAAATGTTTTGTGGCTTTTATTATTAATAAACTTTGTGTTTTTTATGCATTTGATATGCTAAGCTTTATATTAATTTAAGTTGTGATATAAAAAATAGTACTAGAGCATTGATTCCTAACCGAGCATTGATTGGAAGTCCACCTGGCTGGTTACCCGTTCGAGTACATCCCCTGTCGACGCTTTGCTCTCGGTCAGCCTCAATCTTTGTATATATATATATATATATATCCACAAATCATCTATACATAATATGTAGATGACTTTTGAATTAAAGTCCTTCAAAAGCGTTGTTTGCCTTTTATATGTTGCATTTCTTGTATAAAAAAAGTTTTCTTGTGTAATATTTAATTACGAGTTTGACTAGTAAATTTTCTACTAATATTGAAAGAAGGTTTTATTTAATGTTTTCACATAATAACAAAGCCGAAAACAAATACCTGCCCTCTATAAACTTAAAAAATATGTTCTTATCTAAACTAGGCATTACACCGATACTAAAGTTATTTTTCTATTTTTAATACTATAAAACTTCTAAAAGTATTTATTTGAAACATTAGAAGTATAATTTAAAATGGCCGAGAAAACATTAAATATTATTAATACTATGAAATATTACGCTTTTTACTATACGCGAATGGTATCAATATATTTTCACTTTTCAAACAGTAGGCTGTATAACAGTAGTATGATCTAACTAAAGCACACATGATATTATGTGGCATACAGTAGAATACAATTCACCCCTCCCTATCTTGCCCATGGATGTCGTAAAAAGACGACTAATCGATATAATAAACAACATTTATGCAAGAGAAGGAAATCTCGAAACAAAACCCTATTCCAACACGTCTGACCAACGTGGAATAGTAGGTCAATTTACCTCCCATTATGAAGGAGGCCTAACCTCAACAGTGGGACATATATAGGCTGCGATGATTAAGTGTGTTTTAAATTTTATCTTTTAATTATATCATGATTTCCGATGTTTATGCGATATTACACACTGTAAATAAAACAATTTTAACAAGCGTCCTTCCATGGCCACTCTTTTGAAATTTGAATAAATTTATTGATGATTTTTTCACCTGCGTACGATATTGTCAATTAATTCTAATACGCCTCTTCGAATCGCATATCAAAGAAAAATCTGACGTTAAAGATATATAAACTAATTTTCCGGATTTTACTGCGTTTGATTGCGACGTTTCAAACACTTTACAGCGATCATGGTCACGGGCGGCCTAACCGTAAAAATAGTTTTATTTACAAAGGTAATACTCGCGTAAATATCAGAAATCATTACGTTCGGTTTTTTTTTTTGTGGAGTGTACAGCTGTTAGCCGCAGATGGTTTTGACAGCTTGAAGCGGATAGTTAGGTGGGTACTGAGGGCTCTCAACTCAGTGATAATGTACGTTAGTGGCACAAGGTGCTAACAGTTTATACAAAACGACTTGTGGGTAAGAAATTAAAGCATTACAAAAAAATATACATATATGCTAACCAACAGATGTGGTTTTATAAATATCTAAAAAAATTAAAGACATCCTAAAATCCAAAAAACTTGAACACAGCGCCACGTATCGGATTGAATTTTGAATTTAAATCAACCAGAGACTCACCATCTCAAACACGAAAGTCATCAACATTTGTTCATCCAATTAGAAGTTAGGGACAAACACAGATTGAGAAAAATCATATTATATATAATTTAAAAAATATTATCGCTTAGTGAGACATTAAAATTTTTATTATTTTTTTTATATTTCTAATATTTATTGAGAAATCACCTTAATAAGTACTTAATTAAGGCGGCCTTCGTGTCCATGTAAATTTCTGGGAAACTTAAAGTATTATTGTTACCGAAAAGTCTAATTTTGAGTAAAATCTTCATTTATCTATAATATATGTTGCATTGCACGCGAGCACAATTGGCAATTAAAATCTAATTAAAAATTACAAACTAAACATCACATTTATGCATAAATTTTAACGCAAGTTCAAGCATATAATAAGTATGAAATCAGCATTATAAAACTTACACAGCTAAAGCTAAAATGTGCGGTAACAAACAAGTAAAAGCCCAAAAAAATTATATGAACACCAGCTGACCCAACGGACATTGTTCTGTTCAAATAAAGCGCCATCTATCGGGTCCAATTGTGAATATTAACCATTCTCAAATCCCATTGAACACACCCAAAAAATTTCGTCAATATCGGTCCAGCCGTTTAGGGGGAGTTCAGTGACATACACACGTACGCAAGAAATTTATGGATAAAGATAAAAGATAAAGAAGATATAACAATTAGATCCTTGTTTAGACACCTAGCAAGAGATGAAGTTTAAAAGTTAGGTACATTAATTACCTCGATTCGTGATGAATCAATGATGTAATATATTGAACATGCTGTAAATTAATACGTATATTACAAAATTTCATGTATTATAGAGATATTTTATTAGTAAAGCCACTGTGACTATTATTAACGAATAATTTTATTACAGAGCTGAAACTTATCAAATTGGTGACTGGTAAGAGGTTCTACATGTACCGAGGATATACATATGGTTTCCAGCTTCATGGAAAGCTTGGTGCACGTTGGCGATGCAGCTCACGTTGTAAAGCATACATAATAATATCCCCCAAAGGAGAACTCATCAAAGCAGTTGGATATCACCAACATCAAGCACCAACATATTATTTGACACCTAAAGGAGAATATTTTCGATTAATGAAATAATATAATACTAAACGAGAAATAAAGTTTAATGATATCTAATGCTACTCAAGCATTACACATATGAAATAAAATTAATTTTTACTCAACTCGCCCTCGCGTCGCTTCGGTTTCAATCGCGTTACACGCGTAGTTGCCGTTCCCGTGGGAATACCGGGATAAAATATAACTTATGTTACTCCCTGATATAGTTTTCTATTGGTGAAAGAATTTTTGTAATCAGTTCGGTTCGGTGGTTTAAGTGTGAAAGTGTAATAAACAAACAAACTTACTTTCGCATTTGTAATATTAGTAAGGATGAATTTGTCAAGTTTGTATTTGATTTTTTTTTTCCAACGTTTTGAACATTTTTAAGCATTTATATTCACGGTAAGACTGTTCTCAATCAATTACAAAGACGATAAAATCCGTAAAAATAATTTTATTTCATATATCATAAACTTATTTAACGAAATTATATAAGTATTAAAATTATGTAAGTTTAAGAAGAAAACTGACCTATTAGCCTCATATGTAATTCATCTCGAATATTATTTTTGATTTTATAATTTTGTTAATTATCATATGTAACTGCTTAGTCCATAATAAACCTCAAACTTAATGCAACCCCAACTTAATATAATCCACGCACAGTGACGGGTTAAGAATACAATTAACACCACCTATTACATCTCTGTGGGAGACCCAAAAATCGGAAAAGAAATCATCAGGTGAATGTGGCCAGCGGTGGTCTTTCCAAGTGTGTGCTAATACTAGTCGTTCCCCACTAGAAGAAACCTATGTCCAGCAGGGGACATCGATAAACTGAACAGAGCACTTTACAATAATAATTATTTTATTTACCGAATTGAAAGCCTCTTTTTAATTAAAGTTACTAAAAAAATACATTCACTCAATGATTGACAATGTGTTAAATTTTGTTACTTTTTGTATGATTTTCTTATAAATACAAGTACTTTGATATTAATTTAAATAATCTGAAAAATGCACCTTCTTACTTTTAAAATCCATGCATCAACAGTTATTGTTTAGCATAATTTGGGCAACTGACGAATATGGCAACACAGGCAATAAAAGAAAATAAATTGTAAACGTGTGTTTGGTATTTCATCCTTTAGGCAAATAGCATGTTAAAAATAAAAGTGTACCTTATATAAATATATATATATAGTAAAGTACCTAGGCAACACCGAGGAAACCGAAATGTAGAGTATTATTCTCGACATATACATTAGATACCAACAGGTATTATGCCCATCTAAAACTACAGGCTATTTTAATAATTTTATTAATAATTTTTTCCGTGTAATGATAAAATAAGAATACAATTCACCACCCATTGTGGGTGGCGTAAAAGACGACTAATTGTTTTAATATGTATATAAAATCTATGCAAGTGAAGATAAATTCCAAATAAAACACACTTCAACCCGTCTGACCAGCGTGTCATGATAGGTCAATTTACCTCCTATTGTGGAGGAGGAAAGAGCCTAAGAGTCGGAGGTATATGAGCTTAAATGGTCAATGATGATTAACTCCATGATATGCGTCGAATGTTATCAATTCGATCACTGCAGCGAACTAATACTTGTTCCGATTATCACTTAAATCGCAGAATTGGCAAACTCTAGAAAAAATCCCAGGATATCCAAGGTCAAGAAATCGGTAACAGTGGTCGCTCCAATGGTGCTGGGGAGGGAATACGGTAGGTTATGAGGCCCCACGCCGCCATTCGTCGCCTCCGACAGATTGGGCAGGGTGTGTTCAGACTACAAACTGCCACTAAAAAAGGGTATCCAATGAGGTTAACTTTTTAGAATAAGTATGTTATACAGATAATCCCTTAATGAAATTATTAATTTTAGATTTCAAACTAATAACATTGACTAATGGCAAGAAGTTTTACATGTATAAGAAGTATACGTATGGTTTCCAACGTCATACAAAAATGGGAAGTCGTTGGCAATGCAGTTCGGGGTGCAAAGCTTACTTATTATTGTCCACGGAAGGAGAACTGTTAAAGGCAGTTTGGGAACACCCACACCCATGTCCGAAGTATGTCCAAACATCACTGGGACACATTAGAATATAGAAAAAATAACTGTTATGGATAAGCCGTACAAGAGACTTGAAGAGACTTGTAGACGATAAAATGTTTGCAGTGCTAGTTCACATAGAGAATGCTAGACAACATCTAATCCAGTCGCCATAAAAATTGGTTAACAATTACGCGTTCGAGCTGGTGAAAAACTAACTAACTGCACATTTATATCTTGTGCCTATTCAGACACTGTTTACTAGGGGTGCCAAAAAAAATCTTACTTCAAATTGTGACCATACTTAATGTTTTGATATGTACTCACATGACTTCTTTATATAAATTTAAATGATTATTGCTCATTTCAGGATATATCGTTCAAATCTAATAATATAGTGTTAACGTATCAAATAAAAGGCTGAGAAAATTCTGAAGTATTTGTGCTTTATTTTGGATCGTACGCTTCCTACCTTGTGCTTCTTTTCTCATCATCATCATCTCGGCTCATATACGTCTCACTGCTGGGCTCGAGCCTCCTCCACAACGGAAGGGAAATTGACCTACTGTGCCACACTGGTCAGACATGTAGATATAGGGTTTATTTCGAGTTTATCTTCTCTTGCATAGTTGTTAAATGCATATTATATCCCTTGGTCGTCTTTTACGACATCCACGGGTTAGATAGGGAGTGGAGTAAAATATTCTTACTACTACTACTAAAATAAATCATTAACGATCCATGTGTATAGTTTGCGAATTTATTACATATATAACTGTAACCCACCAATGGCATGTATATCGCTTTGATAAACATAGGTTCCCAAAGACTGCTCCAGGCTAGAAAATCCGCTGATTTTTTAAATGAGTACTTGTCTGTTTTACGTCATTGAAGGAGAAAATAATCTTTAGATCTATCAAACATTGAAATTGATGTTGTATAATGACAGATATTTCTTAAGTACAAAAAAAGAGACCCATGAGATATAGATACATGAAAATAATTGTATACGTTATTGACTTTATTGTGTGATTAATTGCAGGTTTTAAACTCATTACATTGGCTAACGGCAAGAATTTCCACATGTATAAAAAGTATACTTATGGGTTTTGGTTCAATACGCAGACGGGATGTCGATGGCGTTGCAGTTCAGGTTGCAAGGCGTATTTATTAGTGTCATTGGAAGGAGATCTTATACAGGCCGTGGGCGAGCACAAACATCGACCTCCAAATTATTATCAGATGTCAAATGGAAAGTATATGAGAATTAGGTAGATCCTTTTAGGCTTAACCAAGTATTTGTAATACTGGTATGATTTTTTTTTGTTGGCGAGCTATGGTCTATCCAGCACAGCTTCGTAACCAGCCGTCTGACTGGCCTATCGGTGTTGCATATAGCAGACAACCGAAAAGTGTCGCATATGGCGGAGAACAGAACGGCGCTTTTTTTGGATATCAACGTCCAGAATGATATCCCGGAGCATTCGCATGGCAGTAACTGTTGTTAAGAGTCAGGCGGCTTCGTTATATGTTTATTGCCGGACTCAATGCATTGGTGTTACTTATCATCATCATCATCACAGCTCATATATGTCCCACTGTTGGGATCGAGCCTCCTCCACAACAGGATGGAAATTGACCTTACTATATACTAGTTGGTATAGGGTTTTGTTTCTAGTTTTCTTTCTCTTACATAGATGTTATATTATTTCTGTATCCCTTAGTCGACTTTTACGACATCTCCGATAAGATAGGGAGTGGTAAATTGTATTTTTATTCTGTCGCCACACAGAAATCGTCATCATCATCACTGCTACCTAATTACTTGGGGTCGTCGTAATATATCGTCTCCTTCTATACGGCCCTATCATACGTCATCTCTATGCTTACTCCTTGTCTATCCATGTTATGCTTCACGCATCTATAGTTTCTTTGGTCTTCCCTTACCCCTAAAGCCTTCAACATTCACACTTAAAACTTTTCGTCACAACATTACTTTCATCCTGTCTCATCACATGTTTTTACCACGCCAAGCGTTCACCTCTTTCTTTATTTTATCCATTTTCATCAGACCACACATCCATCTTAACATTCGCATCTCCGCTTCACGTAATCTATCATCCATTGCTTGGGTATCACTGCTTTGTTCATTATGAACTTTGTTCATTATAACTAGTGTGGTAGTGGATTACTTAGATAGATTTCACTCTATACTGTAATGTAAGCTAAGGTAACTAACCGATATTCACCTCCTAAATATATTAAATTTTTAGCCACTGCTTGATTGAGCGGTAAGATTTTTATTATTGAAAAAATAGATATCTGCATCGGACAGATTACTTTCTATTAAATAATTTTTGACGTCAATAGTTTAACTTTCATTACCATGACAATTATTTATAATATTTATAATAACTACAAATAGATGTTGTGTGTTTTAATAATACGTGTATTGTAGGTAGGCATAATTATTATATTACGATATAGTATTGCGTAAATCGCTCCTAATTATAGTACCTGTACTTTTTGCGTCTACGATATAAGGTAGGTCTAAAATTTTTATGTAGGAATATTAACCCTTCAGGGATAAAGATGAAAGATAAGAAGTTCAATCTTTAAATATATACAAACCGAATTTACTACTTATTTTCATAGTTACTACTTCGTCATTATATTTACTATTCGCGCTTTGCCTGCAACTTCATTCTTATTATAGTGCCGTTATGTGCCATTGGATTTGCCGTATTCATAGATACATTTTTAATACATCTAATCCAAACACTGATATCAATTGTTGCAAAGCGTGAAATAAGTGTTTTTTGTTCTGCTCAGCTTCTTTTTTTTTTCAATAAATATATCCTAATTTATGCGTTGTAACATCAGCTATCTATAAAAGTGAAAAATCCAGCCGTTTCAAATACTCGGCACAGACAGGCAAAAATTTTATAAATTGTTTTTCTAAGTATATGATATTTTAAGATGGAGATTGTGTGTCACACACTAAAGAGACAACTAAAGAGTACCTATATCTATTTTTACACAACTTTGTTGAATGTAAATACTCCCTATTTAGTAAATATGTAATGAAATCTTATTATAGAATAAAACATATTTATTGTCGTTAAACGTAATGTAATATTTGCTATTTTATTCCGCTGTTTTCTTTCATAAGTACTTTTCATATTAGGTGACTAAAAACATCTTCATCATCATAATCATTATTCAGCCTATCGCCGTCTACAGTAAGACGAAAGGCTCCCTTACGTCGCACCACAAAGTGCAGTACTGTGCCGCCTGCATCCAACGACACACAACAACTTTCACTAGATCGTTGGTCCACCTTTCTTTGCACGAAGCCTCTTATTGATTCTAAACGTATATCTATCGATTTATGAGTCGATCAACATCTTCTATTGGAGATAGGCCTATCCAGGAAGAGAAACTGTTGTAATCGCCACGCTTGGCAGGCGTGTCAGCAAATCGCAGTTAGGTTTATAAACTGTACAAAAGTTAGTGCCGGTCTATTCAGCACAGCTTCGTAACCAGCCGTCTGACTGGCCTATCTGTGTTGCATATAGCAGACAACCAAAAAGCGTCGCCTATGACAGAGAACAGAACGGCGCCTTTTTGGATATTAACGTCCAGAATGAAAGCCCGGAGCGTTCGCATGGCAGTAACTGTTGTTAAGAGTTAGGCGGCTCGTTATATGTTTATTGCCGCAGTCAATGCATTGGTGTTTCTCATCATCATCGTCATCATCGTACTGCTACCTAATTACTTGGGGTCGACGTAAAATATCTTCTCCTTCTATACAGTCCTATCATACGTCATCTCTGTGGTCAGTCCTTGTCTATCCATGTTATGCTTCGTGCATCCATCGTTTCTTTGGTCTTCCCTTACCCCTAAAGCTTTTAACATTCATACTTAAAACTTTTCCTCACAACATTACTTTCATCCTGTCTCATCACATGCCCTTACCACGTCAAGCGATCACCTCTTTCCTTTTTTATCCATTTTCATCAGGCCACACATCCATATCTCCGCTTCACGCAGTAGTCTCTCATCAGTCGCTTAGTGTTACTGTGTTTTTTTATTCATAATTAACTAGTCGCGGATTATCTAAGTAGATTTCACTCTATAAGCTAAGGTAGGCTAACTAACCGATATTCATCTTTTAAGTATGGTAAATTTTTAGCCACTGCTTGATTGAACGGTAAGATTTTTATTGATGAAAAAATAGATATCTACATTGGACAGACTACTTTCCTTTAAATAATTTTTGACGTCAATAGTTTAACTTTCATTACCATGACGAATATTTATACTATTTATAATAATTAAAAATAGATGTTGAGTGTTGTAGTAATACGTTTATTGTAGGTAGGCATAATTATTATATTACGATATAGTATTGCGTAAACGATATGGTAATGCGTAAATCGCTCTTAAATATAGTACCTGTACTTTTTGTGTCTAACGTTTATAAGGTAGGTCTAAAATTTTTATGTAGGAATATTAAGTCTTCAGCGATAAAGATGAAAGATAAGAAGTTCAATCTTTAAATATATACGAACCGAATTTACTACTTATTTTCATAGTTACTACTTCGTTGTTATATATACATACTATTCGCGCTTTGCCTGCAGCTTCATTCTTATTATAGTGCCGTTATGTGCCATTGGATTTGTCGATTATATTCATAGATACATCTTTTAATACATCTAGTCCAAATATAGATACTAAATGCTGCAAAACGTGAAATGAGTGTTTTTAGTTTTGCTCGGCTTCTTTTTTTTTTCAATTTTATCCTAATTTATGTGTTGTAACATTAGACCAGGGTCAAAGCCTTCAAAAATGTTAAAAAGTGAAAAAAAAATAATAGTAGGATGAAACCCATTAGAAAAGGAAGCGAATATGATAAAAATGAAAGGAAAAATAAATTACGGGCGATCCGAGTTCAGGCAGTAGGGGGAGAGTTTTTAAGGATAAAAAATGGTTTATCTGGATTTCCGGCAAAACTACAAGTCCTATGGAAAAAAAGTTAAATGGCATAGTTGTAGGTAATAAAAAAATCTACAACTTTTGTATTTATAATTTTTTCACATAACCTCAAAATTTAGGTGAAAAACTTGGTTATTTGAACTTTGCACCTAAATTTTGAGGTTATGTGAAAAAATTATTGTAGTTTTGCCGGCAATCGAGATAAACCATTTTTACCTTTAAAAACTAAACTTGCCCCACGCCAACTTCCTGAACTCGGATCGCCCGTAACTTATTTTTCCTTTCATTTTTATCACTATTCCCCTCCTTTTCTAATCATCCTACTGTTATTTTTTTTGGTTTCAAAAATGATCGACCCTGGTCTACATCAGCCATCTATAAAAGTAAAAATTCATCCAGCCGTTTCAAAGTATACTCCGAACAGACAGGAAAAAATTTCAAAAATGTTATTCTAACTAAGGACATGATATTTTAAGATGGAAATTGTGTGTCATAGACAACTAAAGTGTACCTATATCTATTTTTACACAACTTTGTTGAATGTAAATACTCTCTATTTAGTTAATATGTAATGAAATGTTATTAGAGAATAAAACTTATTTATTGTCGTTAACCGTAATGTGATATTTGCTATTTTATTCCGGTGTTTTTTTTTTTCATAAGTACACTTATGTATATTAGGCGACTAAAAGCATCTTCATCATCATAATCATTATTCAGCCTATCGCCGTCCACAGTTAGACGAAGGGCTCCCTTATGTCTCGCCGCAAAGTGCGGTACTATGCCGTCTGCATCCAACGACACATAGCAACTTTCACCAGGTCGTCGGTCCACCTTTCGTTCCAAAAAATTCTTACTGATTCTAAATGTCTATCGATCGATTCATCCGTCGATCAACATCTACCATTGCAGATAGGCCTATCCAGAAAGAGAAATTGTTGTATTTGCCACGCTTGGCAGGCGGATCAGCAAATCGCAGTTAGTGTTATAAACTTTATAAAAGTTGTTGACGAACTATGGTCTATCCAGCACAGCTCCGTAAGCAGCCATCTGACTGGCCTGTCTGTGTTGCATATAGCAGACAACAGAAAAGCGTCGCATATGGCAGAGAACAGAACGGCGCCTTTTTGGATACCAACGTACAGAATGATATCCCGGAGCGTTCGCATGACAGTAACTGTTGTTAAGAGTCAGGCGGCTCGTTATATGTTTATTGCCGAACTCAATGCATTGATGTTACATCATCATTATCATCATACTACTACCTAATTACTTGGGGTCGACGTGATATATCCTCTCCTTCTATACAGCACTATCAGACATCATCTCTGTGGTCTCTCATGGATAGACAAGCAGTGACTGCTTGTCTATCCATGTTATGCTTCGCGCAGTCCATCCATCTTTTTTGGATCTTACGTACTTGCGCCTGATATCGCCCTAGCCGAGGCCGCGGGTGACGGTACCGGGGATTAATCTGTCACCCGCGGAAAGGCTGACCGCGCGATAACAACCGACGTCTCGGAAAGGGGACGTCGAGAGGAGAGGGTATCTCAGAGCCTTCCGTCGGGCCGACCATTGAGGACAAGGAACTCTGCACCAGTGTTCGGCCCAACGACGAAGGCGACGTGCTACAGGTGGGTTTTGCAGCCGCGCGCCGCCCGAGAGAAGGCTGTCGCCCCGGACGGAGCCGGGCGGCGGGTGCACTGACGATAGCCCGCCCTAAAAAAAACCCCTAAAGCCTTCAACATACATACTTAAAACTTTCCTCACAACATTACTTTCAGCCTATCGCATCACATGTTCTTACCATGTCAAGCGTTCACATCCCATATTTTTATCCATTTTCATCAGACCACACATCCATATCTCCACTTCACGCAGTAGTCTCTCATCGGTCGCTTAATGTTACTGTTTTTTTTTTTCATAATTAATTAGTCGTGGATTATCTAGATAGATTTCACTCTATAAGCTGAACGGTAAGATTTTTATTGATGAAAAAATAGATATCTACATTGGACAGATTACTTTCTTTTAAATAATTTTTGACGTCAATAGTTTAACTTTCATTACCATGACAATTATTTATAATATTTATAATAATTACGAATAGATGTTGTGTGTTTTAATAATACGTGTATTGTAGGTAGGCATAATTATTATATTACGATATAGTATTGCGTAAATCGCTCCTAATTATAGTACCTGTACCTTTTGTGTCTACGATATAAGGTGGGACTTATGATTTTTATGTAGGAATATTAATTTACTACTTATTTTCGTAGTTACTACTTCGTTGTTATATTTACTATTCGCGCTTTGCCTGCAGCTTCATTCTCATTATATTGTCGTTATGTGTCATTGGATTTGCCGGTTATATTCATAGATATATTTTTAATACATCTAATCCAAACATTGATATTAATTGTCGAAAAACGTGAAATGAGTGTTTTTGTTTTGCTCGGCTTCTTTTTTTTTTTGTAATAAATTTATCCTAATTATTGCGTTGTAACATCATCTACAAAAGTGAAAATTGATCCAGCCGTTTCAAAGTATACTCGGAACAGACAGGCAAAAATGTTAAAAATTGTTTTTCTAGGTATACGATATTTTAAGATGGAAATTGTGTGTCAAAGTCAAGTAAAGCGTACCTATATCTATTTTTACACAACTTTGTTGAATGTAAATACTCTCTATTTAGTAAATATGTAATGAAATGTTGTTATAGAATAAAACATATTTATTGTCGTTAAACGTAATGTAATATTTGCTATTTTATTCCGCTGTTTTCTTTCGTAACTACTTTTCATATTAGGTGACTAAAACATCATCATCATCATAATCATTATTCAGCCTATCACCGTCCACAGTTAGTGGGGCCTCGTGTCTCGCCACAAAGTCCAGTAGGTACTGTAACCGCCTGCATCCAACGATGCACAGCCACTTTCACCAGGTCTTCGGTGCACCTGGTGGGGTCGGTGCGCCTTTCTTTGCAAGAAACTTCTTATTGATTCTAAATGTCTAACCATCGATTTATCAGACGATCAACATCTACCGTTGGACATATGCCTATCCAGGAAGAGAAACTGTTGTAATTGCCACGTTTGGCAGGCGGGTCAGCAAATCGCAGTTATTGTTATAAACTGTACAAAAGAGTGCTGCTAAACCTTCTCTTCGTGGTGCCTCACCCAGTTCTTATGAATCTCACGAAACAAGAAAAATATAGCACATTTTATTCTTAACCGGTCACCAAACAAGGATTCTTCACTTAAGTTTCGCACGTACATGCAAGCTCTGGAATGAACTACCTGCTGCTGTTGCCCGTGCGCAATGACATGTCCTTCTTTAAACGAGGTTTAACAAGAGTATTTTTTTCGCGATAGGCAACAGCCTGGCTGTGTCCCTGATATTGCAAAGGTCCATGTGCGGTAGTACGACTTACCATCAGGTGTGCTGCTCGCTTGTTTGCCAACACTGGCATAAAAAAAGCTTTTTCTTTAAAAATAGACCTTATGTTACGGAAAACTTCTCGAATATAATTAAATAAATATAACAGTTCAAAAAAACTAAAAAAATACGCTTAAATCGCTAATCCTGATTATCCTAGTAAGGATAACGGGTCAAAATGTTTAAAATATTGAATTGTCATCGGTCCTTAATAAGTATGCCAAATTTCGAGTTAATCCGACATTTTGAAGGGGGTCACAATCATGTTTAAAGATTCCGTTACATACTAACATAAATACGTCTGAAGCTAATAAAAGCGTATTAAAAACATATGTTACATCAAGACTTAAAACAACAATTTGTGGATCGCATAAAATATTGTCCTGCTTAGGAATTGAATCCGTGGTACTGGCACGATAGCTTAACCACCTCGCCATCTGTAAAATTGCATCGCCGTTAAAGACCATATCATAAAATTCGTGGCAAAGGATGGATATAGAAAGCATTCGAACCCTAATTTTAAAGGAAAGTTGGTCATATGACCAACTCTCTCTATATTAGAAAATATTTCTTCAATTTAAGATCATACATACTTTTAGTTTCAGTAATAGATATACCTCTCAGTAACGGCAAGGTATACAAGATGTGGAATGGATACACTTACGGAGCTCCGGTGAAGGCTCGATCGGAACTACGTTATCGGTGTACTCAAGGTTGTAAGGCGAGACTCTACCTAACTGTAGATGGACAGCTCGTGAAGAATGCCAACGGACACAATCATCCACGGCCTCAATATCATTTGTCCGATAATGGTATATATTTCAGAATAAGCAGCTAAGTAAGACAATTCTACCGCCTTTCTCAACCAATACGATATGCAGTTAACATGTTACAAGAAAAGGTAAAATATAAACCCTATGCTTAACCGCCTGACTAGTATGATGTAGTAGGTCAATGTGTTGAGGTTAAGGAATCGGTACCAGCTGCCAATCCAATGGCGATGAGGAAGAGGTGTGCTAGGTAAAGGGGCCGCAAGCGGCCCTTCCGTCGGCTCAAATGGATTGGCCCCAAATTCTATTTCAACTATATTTTTCTGAATTGTAATCATACTCGACTATCACGATACCCACTGGATACGATTAATATTTATTTTACTGTTACGTTCCAAGAAGTGTTTATATTTACAAATATTGTATTTGTTAATAGTTAATAATTTTATACTCGTAGTAAACCATTTTTATATTACATTTCTTTGATTATTTTATTTCTAAATAATAAAACCCTCGTACATATAAATTTCTATTATTTTATCATATTATACAGCAGTTTATTAATATTTAAGTTTATTAATATTATACAGCAGTTTGTAACAACAATCTATTCTAATTGCATGAAATATCTGTCTTTAAAAATCGATGTCTCATAACTTCTTCTTCGGTTCTGAGAATTACCTTCTGTTGATTTTTTCAAGGTTCGTCCGTACTTTTTAGTATTTTTCATTTTTAAATATTTAACTAATGAATAAAATTATACTAATTTTCCAACTTAAGTGTTACAAAAAAATGCAGTCTACTCTTTGATATCGTGTCAAGCCAACACAAGAATCAAGCCACTGCATTGCACATAGCTATAAAAACTTCCTCTCACAGGCAACTATATAAGATAGTTGTCTGTGAGGTAAGGTACGGTCAAAGGTAATCCCCATTTTTATTTATATTTACTACATAATTATTCGTTCGTCTATAGATTCATCAACAATTTAACACATTTATAATTTGTACGTCTTAAAATGAGGCTGAACATTACAGGACAGATGTACACTATGTAACATCTTGCATTAATATAGGTATACTATGTTCAAACAAATAAAATATTATCTTAACATATCGAAGTCTAATGCTGGATGTAGGCCTCTCCAAAGAACAAAACATAGTGCGGTCTGCTGTGGTTGCACACAACCCTATTAAGCCCCCACTACACGTCGGCAGATGCGTCCGCAGATGTCATCGGCGGACGCGTCCGCGGACGTGTAGAGGGGGTGATTTGCTCGTCTGTGGTAGGTATTTGACGTCCGCAGATGTATCCGGCATCCGTTAGTTGTCGGTTTTTGTAGCACGGATCAAAGGGTTTCAACGCCAGCGCTGAGTGTTGCGTCCACACGTCTGACGACGCATCAGTGTTCATCGGGAAGCGGATGAGAATACACGCGTGATTTCTGCAGTATTTTTTCGTTCTTTCTTTTTTACTTGCTCGTTAAAATGGCTACCACGAGCACTGACGAAACATTCAAATTCCTGGAGCTGTATCAAGCAGTAATTCGACCAAAATAATCAAATTCTCCAGATGGCTCTGCATATAGTTCTAAAAACTGGTTTTCCACGCTATTCCTGCGAAAAAAAAAATGGCGTCCAGGAGGATGTGTTAAAAAAATTGCAATAAATCATCATCTTCATCATCTCAGCCCATATACGTCTCACTGTTGGGCTCGGGCCTCCTCCATAATGGAAGGGTGTTTGACCTACTATACCACGCTGGTCAGACGTGTCGGTATAGGTTGGTATAGGGTTTTATTTCGAGTTTTCCTTCTCTCGCATAGATGTTATATGCGTTTTATATCCCTTAGTCGTCTCGTACAATCACCCACGGGTAAGAATGAATGTGTGGGGGATGGTGGTGAATTTTATTCTTACTCCGTCACCACACGGAAGGCAAAAAATATATTATGGAAATGATTTTTCCACATTATTCGGTTTCTATGTATGCTGATTACAGCGTCCACCACGTTCCTCTTCTCCATTTTTTTTTTAATAATTACTGCGATGGACACTTAAATAGTACTTAAAGGTCCTAAATAAATAAATAGCTGCAACAGCTACGGTCTCAATATCCATTTCGCGTGCGT
The DNA here is from genome assembly GCA_032191425.1 of Lymantria dispar. NCBI lineage: Eukaryota > Metazoa > Arthropoda > Insecta > Lepidoptera > Erebidae > Lymantria > Lymantria dispar. The sequence goes on along the minus strand of CM063449.1, from coordinate 29,612,033 downwards.
ACGTGTTGCGTCCGTCAAGAGTCAATACAGACTGATCGACCTACAGACGTGTGGACGGCGCACAGAGATCCATCCGCGGATGCATCTGACGACGTCTGCGGACGCATCTGCCAACGTGTAGAGGGGGCTTTAGACGTTAGTTCTGTGGTCGCTCTCTGCTTATCCACGTAACCTGGTCACGAACACATCGGTATCAGCAGCAGTTTAGCACGGGGCAGTGAGCGGTAGGAACAAATATACTAAAATATTCAAAGACGGCACGAGACAACGCATTCGGCGGCAACTAAAGCTGATTTTCCTAAATAAATTACAGCAGCAGCCTGACGGAACGGTGACCACAAATTATGTTAGATGATTGTGTAACGGAATTCAACGGTATATGAAAACAGAAGGTTTTATTAATACGGAAATTTTAAATCGACTGCCCACATACCATCCATATTATAAATGTTATATTTTAAATAAAAAACTGTGGGAAGAAATAAAACAGTTTTGCAAAAAAATTAAATTCAAATTAGCTTAAACCATGAACTTCTTACGAGGCAAAGCAGTAACTATGAATAACTTCATAGCTGAATACGTCCACTTTAACAACAGTGACTAAACCCTACTTAGACACGCTAGACGTACATGCCATGGTCGCCGATCTGCTGGCAGCCCTAACCACCGCTTGCAGCTAAGAAAGCCCGAACTTGTATCCGGGCCGTAATTCCTCACACAGTTCATTTATCTTTTCTTTAGGTTGCCCTTTCTCTTTAAAATCTTCACAATCATACTTAAAATTTTCCTTAGAACATTACTTTTATTCCGTCTCATCACAATTCAAGCATTCACTCCTTAACTTTGCCGTCACTGGAGCAACTTTAAAATTCCTCTAATATGTTAATTTCTTCTTTTATTCATTCTCGTTACACCATTCATCCATCTGGACATTCACATCTCCGCTACATGCAGTATTCTCTCATCTATCGCTTTTGTAGCCCAACATGCTGATCCACACAGTAAGTTTAACACTCCACATAAATCTTAAAATCTAAAAAGAAACTTTCAATTTCAATGGAATTTATTGATGATGAATTTCTTATATACACTTTATTCAGCTGTCACATTCCAATGATATTTTACAAGATTTGTATCCATTGTTACATAAAAGTAGCTAAGAATGTAATACTTTGACAAATTTTCAGTAACCTTTGCCCGATCACAAAGAGGAGGGAGACTGCTGGTTTGTGAGGGTTACTCCTACAGTTTGCAGACCAATAAATATGAATTAAGTCAGTGGAGGTGTACGATGGTTCAACCAGGTACGAACAAGAGATGCACGGCTAAATTATTGACCAATGAGCGATACAATGTTCTTAATGTATCAGGTAATCATAACCATAGGAAACCTAATTTTGTCAAAAGAAATAATGTTTGGGTTAGGGAATATTAACTTTACAGGAACTACAACTTTAACCAAAAATATTTTAAATAGTAAAAAGCGACTGATATTATAAGTTAAAGTTTATTGAATTTTGTATTTGTTCTAATGAAACTGTTGCTATGTACACAATTATTGTCATAGTAAGAAATACAGATGTACTATAATATATATAAATATATACTTCTACATTTCGTCCTGTAACTTTTAGTCCTACATAATAGAATAAGCCTATTGTCCACACAAGCCTAGTGGAGTCCACTAATATTGGATATCTACTCGGCAGACGAAAAGACCTCTATAGCTGTCGCTGTTTTTTGGCAGATTGGTCAATAATATTTTTTGGGCCAACAGGAATCACAGCAGTCCTTAAATAAAAGAAGCAATTTATATGTAACTGTAGATTAAAAAAAATAGACGTTATTTTAGATAAGGCGATTGTTATAAATGTAATTATCTGTATATTTTGTGAAATTGTTATCAATAATTATTTATATATTAAAAGTTTAATACAGTTAATGTATATCGCTCAATAAGTTGTTTGCAAAAATTAACACCTGCTTATGCATGTATATGTCATCGGATAATTTAAAAAATATCTAACATCGTAATATTTACAGGTATGTTCCTTTGGACTAAAAGAGGTGGAAAGCATCCTCTTCTCCTGCTCTCTGGATACACCTATAGTTTTCAGAAACAAAATGCAGATGGCAGAATATCGTGGTATTGTTCTAGAAGATTGAAAGGCTGCAGAGCTTCGGCCATCAGTTTCGGAACTCGGGCGTTCACTCATAAACCCCACGATCACCCGCCGCCCAAATTGCCTGATAACATTGGAGAAAAACAGTTTAACTCATTGCCATTTCCGTTAGATATATTGTAATACAATAATTACAAGAATATAATATAGTCCACTACATATGGCCGGTCATGAACCAGTCAGTAAAAAATGTGGCTATGTTATCACTTTATGCTCTGTTTGAAGGAATTAATCAGTGTCTGAAACCAAAATTTACTCTATTTTAAAAACATCACAGTTGTCACAGCGGTCTGCTTCTGGATAATCTACATACCGCTTCTTGCTTTAATTTTGACCCCATTGAAAACAACACTAACAGATTGATGGATTTCCGTAATAAGAGATACAGTGGTTTATCTATATTTTCTAGACTAGTGGAAGTAAATGTATGACCATATGTTTATTGGAAATCTATCTATAACTAAATAGGAAAATCTAAAAAATTGTTCTAATTATTCACTCAATAGCCTAATAATGCAATATTGAAATAACTCCATGTAACATGAATGTTATGCCTAAATGCAATATTTTTGTATAAGCCGTTTTTGCCCATATAGTGGTAATTAATGAATAAATTTTTAAACGCTTTATAGGTTATTGGATTTCACAAAAAGAATGGTCTCTGTCTGAAACCCTTTACGCAATGTGTTATGACGTGAGCAGTAATGCTTTTAGACATATAGCGGTCAAGCAAGCATCTCTGCTGCTTTATTAAAACGTGCACATAAAACGATGGCAACGCCAAGACACGATTATTTAAAATGTTTGATGAACAGTCTAACATATACATTGATATATCAAGTTTAGCTGATAGTATAGATATATAGAACCATTTTCATGGATCCTTGTCAAAAATCGAAATAATGCTAGCCGAAGGAATATAAATTAGTAACAAATATACTCAAGATAACCTCAAAATAAATTAAGTAAACTTGACTAGACTAGATATATGTTAATTAAATTAAAAATGGGCATTATAAATCTTGTGTAATCTTTTAATGTATAATAAATTAGATGCCTTTAATACTGGTGACAAAATAATGCTTTAAAATTTAAAAAAATCGATAAAATAAATAGTAGAGCACTTTCTTCATGATAGGCAGCGGCCTAGCTGTGCCCCTGATATTGCAAAGGTTTTGGTGATACCTTTACTATCACAATGCACGCTCCCTTCAACTTCTTCGCTGCAGGCAGCGGCCTGGCAGGGGTCCATAAGCAGGAGTATCACTTACCATCAGGTGTGTTACTTTTACGTTTGCCACCATCAGCAAAAAGTGAAAATCCTTTTTGTTGCTGGTAACAGATTTGTGCAGATTGAAAGGTCTCGCTAGATGCTGGACTCCAACGGGAGATATCGTCAATACTTTGTCCATTCTAAACAGCCGTGAAACATTACGAGATATTAATTAGGCAAAATAACTCATTTTCAATCCTCTGTCGAACAAAGTAGCTCGCGTAAAGGCAGTAGTTGCTGAATTGTTAGAAAAGCAATTTTAAAATTAATGTGAGTTTAGTTCTAATATTAATTTTTACTATACCGACTTGTATGCGCTCAATAGACAGCTTATTAAAATCATCATCGATAGTGATAAGACGCACAGCTTTAGTAATTAATATTGTATTAGTGCTTAGTTTTAAAAAGTGACGCGTTGGAGTGATAATATGATATTGTCTAATTTATTTAGATATTATAATGCATTTTGATTGGAAATACTTTAAATTATTGTTTAAAAAACTGAACGGTTCTTGAAATTGTGTATTTTTTTTTAATTGCTTGTATATGAAATTTAAACATTTAAAGCTAATTAATTATTAATTAAACTCTTTATCCTTCTTAAAATTCATAGAGTAATATTATTATATTACTCTATGAATTTTACAGTTTTTATAGTATTTTGTCCCTAGGTTCTATAATAAGTCCTACTGTTTTTACGTGGAAGCCGATTATTAGATATCAATAGAAAATTATTTTTATAGTAATTACGGCAAATAGATGAAATTTTCTAGGGCATATTAGCGCGTGCCATGACAGACATTTTATAATACATATTATATTGTTCCTTTAGATGTAAGTTTGGGTCAGTATTATATTTTTTTTTAAATCTCAAAACTACATATTATTAAAACGAACATGAACTAGTTGGCAGACTTGTTTATTAGCAATATTCATTTGTTAGAGTATATTAAAAAATGTTAAATCCTTAACAATGCAGAACTTTTTGAACGAGCTTTTCAATTCTGCCTTGAAATCATTTAAACACCAATACAGATTCGTACCATTCATTTTCAGTCTTTGAAACTTTCATATACAATATATAATTACAAATTTATTATTAATTGCACAGATGACGTAATGATCTAAAAGGCGACCTAACACGTTTGAGTGTTGTGAGATCGGTTCCCACGCAAGACAATTTTATGTGTGAAAATAATTGTGCTGAAGCTACAGTGTTATTTGTGTTCAATAATGTATTTATTAAGTCGAAGGTGACACAAGGATTTATCCTTGAATGTAGGTTGTCTTTAAATAAAAAAAAAGATGAAGTTAGTTCTGTGATTATGGTAGTTTTAAAACAACGTTAGCGTGGGAATTCGCGAGCATTAATACAAATTAAGTGCCAATACTAATAGAATGGATAATACAGCCGACCATCAGTAAAATATAATTAATCTTAATATTATGAGTTACATTTTGTTTGCTGACATATATCTTTCTGATACCGCTAGAATGATACTTTTTTTTGGGGTGGATTGCGGTCGACGCACTCCTCGCACCACTCCATCCGGGGCGACAGAGGGGCATAAGCACGCACACCCGCAACCTACCCGAACACCATGTCGCCTTCGTCGTTGGACCGACTACCGGAGCAGGGTTACTTGTCATCAGTGGTCGACCCGACGGAATACCCCCTAGTGGGGTACCCTCCCATCGACCGACGTCCCCCCCAGCTAGAATGATACTAGAAGATCATCCATAACTAATCAGTCAGCTTCAATGATGTGATTGAAGAGTATTTCTTCACATGTGCAATTGCATACGAATTTGATTATATTTATTATGACTGTGACGGCGTTTGAATTGTCTTCCTTTGCGTAGGAATACGTGTTTGTAGCCAACACTCACTAGTCCTAAACATTTTCTGGTTGGACGATTTTTTATTTAAAATAGTACAAGTGCCGGTAGTGAAATTTCAAGAGAGATAATAAAAATTCGGTGATATTCGCGGTAACTTTATACTTCCCATGTGCATCCGAAAAAGGGTTAAATTTTACCTTTCAAATCACCCAAAGCTATTGGTGATGCCGTTACTTTTCAAAAGGTCTAGAGATTTTTTGTATGTGAAGACGTTTTTTTAATCTACATACCTTTGTGGAAAGCATGTTGAGCCGAGTTTAATATAGACTGAGGAAGTTTTCCATTGCGTTGAATCCTAGTAGTTAATGCCCACACTTTACACATTTACGCCTCTAGCCGCTTTCTTATGCCTCAATCCCTACTAAATATGGCATCAAATACGACTTTATTTTCAAACGTGGCTTATTACCCAATTAACAATATGGCTGCAAATAATATAGTATTCCTATCTTATTCCTTCATAGTATTCCTATTATATTGAAAACCATTTTTTTTATTGTTAATTGAAAATTTTATGAATCAAATAAAATTATTTGATTGCATTCAAATATCATTTTTATTAATATCTCTTAAGGTTATGATTGAAAAATGTATTTTAATCTTTAATATTACTATAACTTAAGTTTAAATTATTTGTTTAATCAATATTTTGATTATATTCTCAGTTATTTTAATGTAAGCAGTGTATCAGCTAATATTTTAGATATGTTGCCTTATATTCGTTCCTAGTACATGTAGTACGATTAAGATCATTTATTACGTCTATTTATCTTCATATATTACATTGCATGTTAATCCTAATTGTAGTTTGTGTCGAAATAAAGATATTGTAAGCTTTAACAATGACCTGTAGAATCTGAGGTTTTATTTTGAATTTTTTCCCGTCACGTCCCGTTTTATGATTATTATTATTTATTTAGGATTATGTTAAAACTACAAAAAAGGTGCACATAAAAATACAGCTAGTAAATATGAGCAAGAATCTGTGTTTACATACATAAATGAACATATTCAGATATTGTAACTGCTAAACTTATCATTTTGAATTCATCTTAGGTTCATGATGAAATAATATATTTAGTTTATATCTGAATAAGAATCTAACTATCGTGAGATTTGAGATCGTATCGTTAGATCGACCGAATATAAACAAGAAATTAAAAATAAACCGTGTAACTATAATTCAACTACTATACTCCGTCTATCATTTAAAAATATAACATATGACGTTAAATATCTTAGTATTATTATAATATACATTTATATAAATAGCTAAGCCGAAAGATATAAATTTATAGAACAGTTTATTATAGGTATTTTGTTTAAACTGCCCTCTTTTTTCAGGACTGCTCATCCCATCAGGCAAAGGAAAACATCCCTTACTATTGCACAATGCTTTCACATACACGTTTAAAGTACGATCGGGTTCAGGAGTTTTATGGCACTGTTCAAGAAGAACCCGGACTGGTTGCAAAGCATTTGTTAAAACTATGCCCGATCAGATGGAAGTGATCATTGCAGCATACGATCAACATTGTCATACTCCCCGGATGGGACAACCATGCAAACGAATGTCGGATTATATGGAATGAAAATGAAACACCAACATTAATAGCGAATATTTCAAAATTTTTGTCAATGATACCACTCAAGACATATATATATATTTTTTTTTTTCATAAAACGTATAATTAAAATAAATAAATACTAGGACTGGTTTTAGATAAAGACTCATAGAATAATATTAGGTTTATACGAATTTCATATACATTGTTATGATTAAGGTTTTCATCTAAGTGTAAGCAGTATTTAAGTATTTGTTTAAATTATTATACGTCTATAAAACGCAGCATTTGCCTCGTGAGTCCGGTGAACGTTTTAGAAGAATCTAAAATTAAAGAAATATAGGTATTTTAAAATACCGCCAGTTCATACGAACTTATAAAAAAGAACATTGAGGTAGGTCTTACGTCTCTCATTTTTGACATAATTAATTTGTCTCCGTAGAATGACGGGTGTAACCCATATAGCCCAAAGAATTGGTACTTTGAAATGGCAATGGGCAGGTCACATCACTCGTCAAACCAACAACCGTTGGGGAAGAAAGGTTCTTGATTGGCGACCACGAATCGGAGGACGTAGCATAGGACAACCCCCTACTAGTTGGACTGACGACATCTTGAAAGTCGTAGGGAACCGTGGGATGCTAGTGGTACAGGGCCGTTTCTAGTGTCACTCTCTGATGGAGTGGAGCGGAGAGTTAGTGTCTGTAGTGGCATTGTAAAATTTTGGACTTATTTTATTGGGAGTCATTTAGAAATAAGATTTCAAATTTTAAATTACGACTTGATTAGCTTTACCGCATATTTTTGTTTCATAACATTTCTTTTTTAATTTGAATGTTCTACTGCGATGATGGTACTGAGTAGCATATTATATAAATAAAAATATATATTTAATTATATTTTTTTCTAATATGTGTAGCTAGTATTAGCATAAGATAAAAAATATATATTATCTAGTTTAATAAAATGCCTCTCAAAATAATATAGAAGTACAAGAGGCTGGCCTTATCACTCAATATAAACTGTTCCAAGGGACAAAGTTATTCTTATTGTTAATCAATTATTATAAGCATTAGTAATAGTAAAATCTATAAGTTTCGTCTTAAATAGACTTCAGAGTTGACTTATCATTAAATTTGTAGGATAATAATAAAATATCGATAACAATATAATCACTTAACATGAACAGTGTTGCAAATTAGGCATTTGGTGACTTTTTTTTAAGTATTAACGATTAATGTTTTATTGTATACGAAGCAAGGCCTTATTTAGGTATTTCATAAGTTAAGAAATATTATTCAAGACGGTCTTCCTTCGATTGCCGATAAATAATTATATTATTTTGAGCATTCCTACATTATATGTCACTAGTGCCTACAACTTTTACTTTTTTTATATAAGTGTATTGTTGGTCTACGTGTGGTGACGTGTTGATAATATAATATGTTGCAACCTTTTCCTTGAGTCTTAAAAATCGACTCTAAGTGTCCAGGGGAAAGGGCATTATCGTTCTCCTGGGGAATCTATAACACTCGAGCGTTGCGATCGCCCTTACCCCTTCGTTCTTCTTATTCTGGGTCCAGTAGTAAATGTGGATGGGTTTTAGATGTATGAATTATTTGTTTATCTTATGATATTTTACGCTATTTATCAATTTGGTTGCAGCTATTTGTTAATGTCAATAATCGTTGTCAGTAGTGTGCACCTATTTTAAGGTGATCCGCCGTCTTGTCTTCCAGTACCTATAAGGTAATAAAAATATGTACCTATATCTTTTTTCTTTTTAACATTTTAATTTTTAACAAATTTCTTTTAAATAATATACGACATTTTATTGTTATAGATGCATTTTACTCTGCAGATACGCTTCTTATGAAATTGTCTTGATTGAAATATAAATATTCTAAAAAATTGCACTTTTGTCAGGTGTTTAGTTTAAATAATGAATGTATGTAATGATAATTCCAATCAAATCAGTTATTTTAGATAATTATATCGTCAGCAATGAACTGCTTTATCCGTTTGTTTGAAGCGTTTGTATCTTCTTGTTCGTTATATTTAAAGTATTATGATTATATTGTCTCGTTGATCTACTGCTATAATTAACCAATTGTCTTCCACAAGGGTTTGGCTTGTGCTCAGGTTTTGATCTATAAATATTGAATGACGATTTTTTTGGCAGAAAATAATGATGCTTAGATCTGATTGAAGACTATAAGAACTCAAAATTTTCCATAAAATAAATATTTTATTTTAATTAAGATAATATTTTAGTATTTATAAATGGACATTATACTATGTTTATGAATTAATATAATATTATATAGTTTTCAATATTGTTTTTAAGTACTCTAGACAAATGGACACAATTATGCGTTTCATAATAAAGGTCTTTGTACCTATACGTTAGGATCTCTCTTGTTTCTACCGTTGCTTCGAATTCAGAAATTAACCCTAGAACTCCAAACTCATTTTTTTATCTATGACATACAAACCAGGGTATATAATTACCCCATGGGCCTTTTGCTCGTAAAATCGTTATGAAATTAGTAATCTAACTTTTGAGTACCTATATTTTTATTTTTTTTATGGCAAATCGAATGGTGAATGACACTTAATTTTATCTAAGCTTAGTCTGAATGTAATTTGTGTCCGTCAATTATGTTTGTAAAGTCCCTTGAAATACAAGGATTATTTCCTTAGTGCACGGAGATGTCTTAAAAAAAGATAATTTAAGAGTGTTGAATCTGGTTTCCAATTCAAGATCGATGCGTGGCAGGATAATATCGTCCTAATAAGCCAGTAAGACAGTACTTACGTATTGAATTCGAAGCTGAGGGGATCTTGGCTTTACAGCTAACACACACACATTTACATTGCGAGCATATTTAAGAATATATTATTATTTCCATGCTTCGGAGAGCATCGTCAATGCTGTGCGTGACCCTTCTTTCTTTTATACTATCTTTTATTTTCGTTCTAGCAGAAGTACATTTTATTGGAATTTCTGCTCTTTGTTACGAACGAATTTTCCGTGTGGTGACGGAGTAAGATTACAATTCACCACTCCCTATCTTGCCCGTGGATGTCATAAAAGACGACTAAGGGATATAATACACATATAACAACTATGAAATGAAACCCTATACCAACATGTCTGACCAGCATGGCATAGTAGGTCAAATTCCCTCCCGTTGTGGAGGAGGCCCGAGCCCAATAGTGGGATGTATGTGTGCTTCGATGATGTTAGGAATTTGTGTGGATTCCATCATATTATACTTATACCTAACCTAAAATCATACCTACCTACTGTAGGTATGATTTTAGGTTGTTTAGATCCTATTGATATCTTCGTTTATATACTTGTATCTTTTAATTTTAAGTTTTAAGGTAAATGAAAATCTCAAACATTTTAATGTCATTTAAGCTAGATGACGCAAATAAGAACAGTTATCAATAATTATTATTAATTTTTAATGGGTTTAAAATCAATTTTAGGACATCAATTCGTTGTATTTGTCTGAATTCTCAGTCCTTAATACCTATCCTTACAAAAAGAACAAATTGCATGAAAAACAGTTTTTATGTATTAAGGATATTTATAAACTATAAATAATAATGAAATGTTGATATAAATAAATTGCATATAAAGTTTTTTTAATATAATATACCTGGCTATCAATAATAAGCATTTTATCCGAAACCTGCTCCGAGTTTTGATGTTTTTAAAATTCTATTTCGAGTGTATATATTATAGGATTATTTTACCCTCATTATTATAATGAGAGTGGGCGGATACGCTATGCTGGACACTATACTGAATAATATAAATCAAGTTTTAGGTAGACCTGATATAGGTATAGATAAGAACAACCACAAATATTTATAATCTCGGAAGCACCAATATAATAATCAAACAATTATTGCCAATTTTACGCACTCATTCTCGGGTGAAATACAATTAATTAAATTGTTTCTTTATATTTATTTTGCTAATTATAATTTCAATGTCTAAATATTAAAATTTAAAAGAGTTTATATATTTATTTTAAGACTCTGGGCATGTGAAACATTCTAACATTCTTAAGCTGAGTCTGAAAACATATCTTGTGAGAAATAAAAATATTTTTGTTTGCAAAAATACTTACATATTATAGAGTCCCATGGTGAATCATGCCTAATGAGAATTTAAATTACATGCTTTGCATATAAAACTATTTTTACGGATTTTATCGTGTTTGTTTTTGAGGGTGATTGCTCGACGTTTCGAACAGTTTACAGTGTTCGTGATCACGGGCAGAGTCCGTATTAATTTTATTTACAATACGTGATAGCTTTATTTACAATGCGTAATATTCGACTAAGCATCAAGAATCGTTAGATGCTTTGCGTACGTTGCGATTGCGTAGCACCTGATGAAGCGATTCAGCCCGGAGATCTAATTTCGAAACTCATAAGATCAGTCCGAATAATTTAATTAAATGAGAATTTTCTATTAAATATTTTTCATCACACATAATGACTTCAAATAGAATATTATAAACTATTTTTTGTATGCTAGCTTATAATAAATTATCTCTCTATATTTTTATATTAAGTTAATTAGGTGCGTTTTATTATGGCTATTTTAATAAAATTCTAAGAATAAAATCAAGTTCTATATACGAAAAATAAATAGAATATTGTATTGATTCTATTGAAATGTTACGATTATATACTATTGTATTTTAATTATAAATATATATGTTCTGTTACTAAATCTCATGAATAAGCAGTAAAAATATCAGAGAGCAAAGTTTTTTATTATTTCTATCCAATAAATACACCAATTGAAATTACAATTTTATTATAGGAATACAACACTAACATACCTATGAACACAAAATGGCTAGGAGACATTCGAAATTTTGCCACGAATAAAATGAGGTAACAATGTTGGTGGAGTGAGCTGGGACCTCATTAATTTTATAGATATTGGGCATTAACTCGCCATGCGGATCACTAACGTTAATCATTAACCGTCCGTTGAAAAGTTTTATAAGGGTTGGTCTGTACCAACCAGTCTGATCAGCATCGTATAATAAGTCATTTACTCCCCATTTTAAAGTACAATCGATATTATTATTCCAATAGACCAGGGATTCCCAACTTTTTTTTTGGTCAGGGACCACTTTTGTATTATTCTTGTTAACAGGGACCACTATGTAAGTATAGTAAAAATAAACTGTAATAATCAAACTGAAATTTTAATTAAAAATCAATAGAAAATTTCATATAAAGAAATAATAATATTTTTAGATAAACTTCATCATCATGATCGCAGCGCACATACGTCCCACTGTTGGGCTCGGGCCTCCTCCACAATGGGAGGGAATTTGACCTACTATACCATGCTGGTCAGACATGTTGGTATAGGGTTTCATTTCGAGTTTTCCTTCTCTTGCACAGATGTTATGTGCACATTATATCCCATAGTCGTCTTATACGACATCCACGAGCAAGATAGGGAGTAGTGAATTGTATTCTTACTCCGTCACCACACGGACAATTTATTTTGTATTAATGTGATTTTTGAGCTTGCGTCTTTTGCACGAGTTCGGCTATCTTAAGCCTAATATTGTTACTCAAAGTTACACCCAAATCATCACATACTTTTAAGCGATTCCTAGCCTCGCCTCGTTTTTAATTACCAACGAAACAGAAAATCCCTGTTCACATAAATATGTTGTGTAATAAATTATCATTCGCGGACTATATTTTAGCTTCTGCGGACCACTGGTGGTCCATGGACCAACTCCACTAGACCACCGTTAATAAAATCGTAAACTTTTTACTAGTACATATTCATCATTATATCGGGTCATATACGTTGGGCTCAAGAGTCCTTCACAAAAGAAGTGAAATTGACCTACTATACCACGGCGGTTAAACGTGTTGATTTATATATATATATGCCTTTATTGCTAGTTTTCTTTCTCTCGCAAAAATGTTATATGCATATTATGTCACTTAATTATCTTTTACGATACCCAGGGGCACGACAGGGGGTGGAGAATTGTATTTTCTCTCCATCACGGAACGGAAAAGTAAGCTAGTAAGTACTGAATTAACTTTCAATCTTTACTCGTCGACAATTTTTTGTTGCACTTATGGAGGAGGATCTTAAGAGCAAATTTTATACCTTTTTTGTAAGCTACACACCGCAATAAAAAATGAATCCTTAATATTAATAAAACTCAAACTCGGAACAATCATTCGTGGATAGCACAAAGGATTTTCTTTTATGGGAATCTTATTCACGGCACTGCACAATGGGTGAGTACTTAAACCACTTGGCTAACTGTGGAGTCTTTACATTTATGTTGTATTTTTAGAGTAAACGGCCTATACCATTATATCCGCTTGTGCAAATGTCCTATTATGCATGACGACTAATAAATAAATTAACAGTTAATTCGCATTTGTTAGCACATTTTGACAGTTACATCTATACTAATAATATTATAAAGAGGAATGATTTGTTTGTATTGAATAGGCTTCGAAATTACTGGACCGATTTCAAAAATTCTTTCTCCAATGGAAAGCTTCAATATCAGGGAGTAATGTAGGCTATATTTTATCCCGCTATTCCCACGGGAATGGGAACTACGCAGGGAACACGAGACGAGGGCGAGTTACTAGTATTAAATAAGGAGAACCAATTGGAATATAGCACGATTTTTTTTAACAAAAGGATTATTTATTAGTTTTAAAAGTATTACAAATTTATTTATCTGTAGAAATAACATTTATCTATCTTGTTTATCCTGTTTTTAACAAAGGGCTTATTTATTATTTTTTATTGAATTGCTAATTTACTTATCTGTAGAAATAATATTTATTAATCTTGTATGTAATTTATTTATTGTAGATATTCAATATTTACCGAGTGGCAGAAAATATCCGGTGATGGTGATTCAGGAACACGTTTACAAGCGAGTCAGAGAGAATCGCACAGGTGAAACTGTTTGGCGCTGTGTTATGATTCATAAAGGTTGTAAAGCGAATGCTATTGTAAATAAAGATGAGATAAAATTAAAGAACGATCATAATCACAACCCACCCGAAAGTAGAACACAGACAGGCAGATGGGTTATACCAAAATTAAAAACTTAAATACAATACCATAATAATAAATACCAGTTTCAAAATCAATAGTTTTCAGTTTTAGTCCATCTAACCTCCAACCCCATAATCATATATTAGATTCCATCATCAAACAATAATTTTACACCTACCATTGGCAGTCCACGTGTGTTATGTGCAGGCGTGGAGTGTCATGGGTAGACGTCCCATCCCATTTTTAAATTAAATTTCTCCAAAGGCCTCTGCGTGTTGGATCCATATCCCCATGTACGCCTTTCAAAGGACCAGGTATCTTACCTTGGAAGATACCCGCGAAAATCGGAAATACAATACAATTCTGAATTTCAATTTACAAATTTCAAATTCAATTCAATTACAATATAATACAATTCTGCCACAGTTCAAGACAATAAAGGTATTGAAGGCAGACAACGGTTCTTAAATTAATAGTTTTTAATTAAACCAGTCCATCAAACCTCCAACCCCATAAACAGATATTAGATATCATCATCACACAATAGTTTTATACCTACCGTTGGCAGTCCACGAGTGTTATGTGCAGACGTGGAGTGTCATCGGTAGACGTCCCAACCCAAACTTAGATTAAATTTCTCCAAAGGCCTCTGCGTTTTGAATCTATATCGCCATGTAAGACGAACCAAAGGACCGGGTATCTTCAAAGGGAACAAAAAGGAAATACAAAACAATACACGATTGATAGCATCCACGAAATTAAACTACAGAACTCTCAACTATAGAAAATCATGGGCTTATCTATCCCTGCCAACTCCAGCCTTTCGTCACACGAGGCGTGATTTCAATCCAACAACAAATTATTGAGAACGTAACAATTTGTTGAGTTTTAACAGTTCATGAGTAAGCTCTTCCGTGTGGTGACGGAGTAACAATACACTTCACAACCCACCGTATATATAAAAGACGAAGGGATATAATGTACATATACTATTTATGTGAGAGAAGGAAAACTCGAAAAAACCACCTGTCTAACCAGCGCGATACAGTAGGTAATTTTTTCTCCTATTGTGGAGAAGACTCGAGCCCAACAGTGGGAGCGTATATGAAGTGAGATGATGAGTAATTCAAGACGGTTATATTGTTTGGCAAACTGCCGTGTTACTATGCCAAAAAATATATTTCATTTTATTTTATTTTCATTTGCTTACTAAAACGCTGACTTACATATTAGTATATTCGTACAAATAATAAATTATAATGACCTAACACACTAATACGCATGATTTTAAGCTGAAATTGCTCAAATCCCTTGGTTTTTAGGTAATTACTAGTACTTTGATTTTTTAAATATTTTAGAATTTTATTCGTATTGATTATGTATTATTATTTACATAATCAATACGAATTAATCATTTATTTTTATAACGTGTGTAAATAATGATTTAAAAAATATATACAATTAAAGAATTTACAAGCATTTATATTTATTAGATGATGCATATACCATTCCTTTCTCGCAAAACGATATTTGTTTGGAGGAGACGCAGATTAGTATGAGAATTGCAAGTATGACTCTACTGCTCTATCGCTCTCTGTTAAAATGCTCAACAAAAAATAGATACTATGTTATCTTTGCAAATCGATATAATTTTTAGTCTAATTTATACATACACTAGCTGACCCAACAGACGTTGTTCTGTTTAAATAAGCGCCACCGGTAGGTGAGATGCGGTAGCATCCAATTGTGAATCTAAACCATTCTCGAATCCCTTAAATATACACAAAAATTTCATCAACATCTATCCAGCCCTTTAGGAAGAGTTCAGTGACATACACGTACACTAGAAATTTATAAATATATAAAGATATGTATGTTACATGTCATAAAAAATAGTTAACATCCCCAATATGTTACGCTTGTCCATAATATTTATTCACGAATAAATAAATATTAATAAGAAATATTTGAAAAAATATTTAATTTCCTTTCAATGGATGAAATCAATAGATTATATTTATAATTAAAGATAGCCCTGTAGTCTTGTACGCATTTATCTTCTCAGGAGATATTGATAATGTGTAAATTATGCGCAATCACTGTATGCTGTAAGTTACTTTGCAAGCAAGAAAAACATTAAAGAATGTAATAGAAGCCTATATAAACTTTATTTCTTCTAGATTTTCGATATATATCAAGTGGCAAAAAATATCCAGTATTGGTGATCAGAAATCATGTTTATAAGCATGTTAAAGAAAATCGCTCAGGTAAAACTTTTTGGCGTTGCGTGATAGTTCATAAAGGATGCAATGCGTACTGCCTTGTACGAGGCGATAAGGTGGAATTGAAAAATCATCATAATCATGAACCACCCGAAAGAAGGACACGAGGAGGAAGATGGATCATACCATACGAAAACGTTGACTGAAAATTATGTTCTGTCGAATCCAAATTTTACCGTTTCCAAAACTATTTAGGATAATAAAGAAAAGATGATGACAATTTCGATGATATTTTTTTATAGTTTATGATTTTACGCACTTTTGTATATATTGTAGTTATGTTAATAAGATATTTTGCAGAACAAATTTTAAAATATTATAGGATCATTAGTTTAATTATGCAATTTTATTTTAATATACCTACTACTATTTGTATTATTGACTTTATAGAAAAAGCAGAAAGCATATCGGATAATGTACTTCAATCATCATTCCTAGAGTCAGCCGTTCGCTTGAAGTTTTTCTTTTAAGTAAAGCAAGCGGTACTGAGAAAACAAAAGTGAATTCAATAATTAATATTACCAAAATTATACAGGACGTTTTGAGAGAAAGAGGATAGTTTAAACTATCAATTCTAACCATAATCTTAATGATTTTCAAATATTTGCTGCCTACATAAAAATACTGTTTTGATTGAATAATGTATTCCAAAACCTTGCGACATCTGATCTTAAGTACAGTTTATTGTTTCATCCATCTGTTTTAATAAACAATACCGCATGTTTTAACATTCTTCAATGATTTTAATCCAATAATACCCGTAATCCCCTTTGCTTGTCGAAACAACAATGATGTCTTGGCGGAACACCATGACCAAAACACATTCATACATAAATTTGTAAAATTTGACTAGAAGACAGCATAGGCAAAAAAAAATTAATAACTTTATTATTATTTAATATTTAAGAATATATAGTAATTACATAAATATATAAGTAATTCATATGCTTTCGATAAGTTATGTTAATTTTCTAAGTTACTCGGTACCAAAACCTAAATATGTAATATGTTAAAATAAAACAAAGTAGCGGATTGGCTATGTTATTGATAAAATTCGTAATTAGTTAATGTTAGATATACCGCTGGATTGTATTGTATACTACTATACACATTAATATATAGAAATAATTAATTAAATAAAGATAATTTATTTTCCACATATGTATATTACTTTTATATATTAAGGAACACAATTCAAAACTTCTGTTTTTTAAATTTTCCTAAAGATATAATATTTTGTATTACAAACAAAATAATGGGTTACGAATATTAATGTACTTTTACAGCCCAGTTCATCCCTGGCAAGAAATATCCACTCCTGATGTACCATAAATATACGTATAAAAAGCGCAGTGAGTCCAGAAAATCAGGGAAGGTATTATGGTATTGCTCCAATCGCCAGAAAGGTTGTAAAGCATCAATTTACACCTCCGATGGCCGTATTTATCAGGAGCCCGAAGGCGAACATCTGCATGGCCCACCAACCTATATCAACACAAGTGACGGACAGTGGATAAAGATTAACGATTAAGTTCTTAAATCAAAATAATTATATCTTACTTTAGTAAGACTAAATTGTAAATAGACCTCACTAATATAAACTATAATTTATTTAAAACATAATTTATAAAGTAGGATATCCTACTAATAACTTTATGTTATATTAAATCATGAGCTTTCTTGAATTGGAATTTAAAGAGTAAAAAGCTTTTTATTTGTTGGATGTAATTTTTAATTTGGTCAATAAAAGGTTGTTAAAATATAATGATTGTATGGGAATAACTCAATTAATACGTGACCCCCATGTGGGCCACATTTGTATGGTATTGTGACCCCCTTAGTGTTCAACGTGTTACGTCATATTAAGTTTTCTATAAGTGCTCTCTGCTTCTATTGATTTTGGACCGGCAATATTAATTTTACCAATTTCGATATGAGTTTTTTACGTTATATCCTTTCTAGCGTTATTGAGATTAATTTTTTTTTTTAATATATAGGTTTAAAAGTAAGTTTTTAAGTCAAAGTGGCTAAAATTCAATCGGATTCGATGCGTCGGATTGCATTTTGAAGGATCACTTTTAATAAGTGCAATGACGAGTTATATTAAAGTTAAATCAGTCTTCATTGTTAGAATCATCTATTTAAGATAGGAGCAGTTCAAAAGACCATGTTGATGGCATTCTGGGTTTGTCTTAATTGGACTAAATCAATAACTGATTTCAAATCATTTATTATGCATAGACCCCGAGAGGGCACTTACATATTGTCAATTATACAAAATAAAATTAAATTATCCAAAAAAAATTAACTACCACCGGATCGGAACGCGACCGCTACTAAGAAGATCCGGCAAGAAACTCAGCGGGCTTGTTTATTATTTTTTTTTCTTCTTACTAGATATACAATTGTGTACATGTTTTGTATGAACTAGCTCCAGTGTGATGCCCTTCGAACTGCAAGATACTTAATATAATTCAAACGATTATGGCTGGACCAGATCCCACAAGCGGCATCCGATCACGAGTTAACTACTAGAGCAGCCATCACTACCCTCAACCACTATGAAGGGAGAGACCCACTCCACGATTATTATTATGATTCATATAGCAGTTGGAAGAAAATTGTGAAGAAATTCGTTAGCCTCCTTTTACAATACTCGAGGTATAAGTGTCCAAAATAAGTTATCGTACATAATATACTCTACCTCATCACTTTTATAGGATAAGATGCGATCAGTGTGTGGATCAGAAAGTGGTCTTTCTCCGAAAAGGTCTTCTCGATTTCTCAATTGCAAGAACCAAAGTGTTAGAACCGGTTAGTTAGATAGCTGGTGGGCAATAACAATCACACCTTGTTTTGTAATTTTCCATCAGCTTATCGACATCAAATATTGGATGTAGGGTCTACCCAAAGTGGAATGCCATGATTATCGTATCTTCTATTATATGTTGCCGAAGAGAGTGCTGTCCATTCTTCAGGTAATCCATCAGTCGATTTTAAGGGTAACAAGCGAATGTGAGACACATTGTATTCTTAAATCATATTTGCCAAAGTCTTCTAGTACAAAAGCATTATAAAAGTAGATATTTCATATTTAAACTGTCTACAAAACAGTAATACTTTCAAATTCTTGCAGTGTACTACAGGACTTCAGCCAGAGGTACTCGGCACCTCATAGCAGCTGGTTTCTCCTTTGTCTGCAGAAGTTATTGCTTAAACCACATCAAAAAGACTTGGAAATGCGCAACACATGCAGGATGTACAGCCAAAGTTCATACTTTAGACGATGAAATTATCCACATAAACAACGATCACAATCACCCACTTCCTCTCAAATGGAATTTAATGCAACTACAATCTTATTTAAATCTTAGATAACTAGAATAGGTGGCTGTGAAAAAAGGGTGGTTTGGAGTCGAAATAATATGTTATCATTAAAGTTGCAACGAATAAGTACTCAAATACAATAAACATTTTTAAAGATTGTAGGTCAATTTACCATTCCATTGAATACCTTAAAACAAGAAAAAGGTAATGACAGTCTACACAAAAGTGTGAGATAAAAAAACAGTATCAATTTAACTGAATTGGCGAAGTGCAGATACAACGGACAAGTCAGAAAACAGGTTACCTATGTGGTTTTCGCCATAATACAGTTTGCATGCCAAATTTGGACCATGCTAAACAAGAGGACTGAATGATTGTTTAACGAATTATGTACCATTTAGTTGCAACCCTAGTTTATAACACATAAATACTAAAGCGTAAATTCAAACAATCTTTATAAAATTGTAGCTGTTAACTTATAACTTTATTTAATACTAAATACGTAGCTGTGTATTGGTTAGATTGTTGCTAGCGTACAAATAAAAATGGATCTTATTTTAATATAGATTGTATTTGATTTTACCTTCAATATTTTTAAATATTTTTACTGTTTGGATATAAAAGTGCGAAATATTAGTGATCCAGCTCATAACCTGTCTACCACGATATAGCTTTTAACATGATAACACACAAAAAATAAGAATGTATATATCACTAGCGCGCTACATGAATCCCAAATTGACTAAGATCATTGTATTTAGTCCATTTCTAATTAAGATACTTGTATTATTTTTTTGCGTATGATCACAGAATACCAACCGCCTATAATTCTCTATATATCATCATCTTATTCTCTATTTTTTTTTTGTGGGTGGGCTGCGGTCGGCGCGCCTCCGCACCACTCCGTCCGGGGCGACAGAGGGCTTAAACACGCAACTCCCGCAACCCACCCGAAAACCACCTCGCCTTCGTCGTTGGGCCGACCACCGGAGCAGGTTTACTTGTCGTCAGTGGTCGGCCCGACGGAATACCCCCAATAATACAAAGGGAATGGCAAACGTGAAACAGTTGTGAAAGCTTTTGGCATTATTTGGCGTTGAGTGTAGAACGTTGCAGACACTAGACTAATTCTTTGTTCATTCTTCTGTCTAAAGTTTCCTGAATTGGTCTCAAAATAGTAAATTGGGACTCGATTTTATTTTATATATCAATATTAACGCAGGCAGTGGTTACATCAAGAAATCTAACTAATATACTTATTCACAGGAATGCTCCAATTCTCAGTTTCACAGCGTGGTGGAGTCATAATGCATTTAGGAAACTACAGCTATAATAAAAAGAGTTCTACCACAGGTGACAAAGTGACATGGTACTGTACTTCTTACTACGGAAATCCACCTTGCAAAGCTAAGGTTCACACTTTGGGCAAGCGAATTTTAGGCTTTATTGGGCAACACACTCATTACTAATATTTTTATATACACTGCATTGTAATAGATAGCTAATAGATATGCTAATATTACACGTATGCAATAATTATAAAAGAAATCAAACGTTTAAAAAGTTATAAAACAATAGTTTTAAGTTCAACGTCACATAACTTAGTTCACTTCTAATCTTGATTGCTAAAATGTATCCGAAACTTCAGAACTTAAATTAAAAGTAGTTTTATTTCATATTTTTTATTATTTTTAACTTACGTATTAATCATAAAGGACTATTATAGGAGATACAATGTTACTTATAATAACATAATTAGAACAACGATGCCCCAATACCTGCAGTTGTAAAGTTGTATTATAAAAATGAATAAATAAAATTTTAATAGTTCATGATTATCATCGAAGTATTTTTATTGTCAAACTGGTCTTATGCAAGAGGATATTAGAATACATATGTATTACGACCATCTAACGTGTGTTGGCTTCACATATTATAGAAAACAATATTTTAGACAGGCAGGTTGCCTTATAATACTTTATTTCATCCATTTGAGCTGTAAATAACATAAAAATGGGTATAACTTGAAAAGATTCGGAGTCTAGATCTCTGTGTAGCATTGTAATGGTCTGTCCACTATGATATTACACCATTCACGTTTATTTTATCTTAATGCAATTGTTTACCTATATTTCATAAGTTTTGCCACTATCTTCGGTTTTAGTTATATACTTATTTTTGTGTTATTGACTAAGTCATATATAATGTTTAGGTGTAATACAAGTTTTTTATTAAACATTTTATTTATCAGCTAAATGGTTTTAATATCCAATATTTATATTTTTATTATTCTTAATGCAAAACAACAATTTTATTACCTCTACTTAAATATCATAAGACTATTGTCCAGAAAAGGAATAATTCAATATTTACTAAACAGTTTTCAATATTTGACACGGCTTTCAATTTTCTCACAGGTATAGGGTACTCTCACATAGAATTAAATCAATCAGGACACATATATTCCACAACGAAAGGAGGTCAAGTGCTTCTTCTCACTGGACACAGATTTCACAGGGAATACGGAAACGAAATAAGAAGTTATTGGCGCTGCTCTAAAAGAGCAACTTACCATTGTAAATGTAAAGTGAGAATGATTAACGGAAAAATAATTGTTTCTGGTCAACATTCGCATTAGCACCCGGTTTGTGAGCAAAAAGTAGGGTATTAAAATACCCAAATATCTTTATATCTAGTTTAAGATATATTAAAAAAACGCGATGTTATAAAATCTAATAATATGAATAATTCAAATTTTATCATAACTTACAAATTATATATATCTAGTCACTAGCTGACCCAGCGGACCTTGTTCTGTTCAAATCTAAAAAAAATGCTAAAACGAATTCTACTTGAATTCGATCGCAGCGCCCCCTACCAGATCCAATTGTGAATCTATACCATTCTCGAATCCTCTTGAACACACAAAAAATTTGATCAACATCGGTCTAACCGTTTAGGCGGAGTTCAGTGACACAAGAAATATATAAAGATTAGGTCTGCGGTAGCGATTACGAATACTACCAACTCTTAAATTGTTCGTGTTCGTATCATAAAAAAACGATTGAGAGCATTGCATCGACCTGGGTTAACTCCATCTGATGCCGTTTCGGCAATTACATTCCCAAGGGAGGTTGATGTCAAGCAGACGGTAGGTCATAAAACTATTGCCAACACTTTTGCAATATGTATGGTGCAAGCAGAGTACATATTGCGACGACTCGCATGTAAGTGGTATAAAAGCAGGATAATGGTGAACGTAATTTTTCTATCATATTATTAAGAGATTTTTTTAAATATATTTAATTAATTTATATAGAAATCAGACTCTTAAAAGAATTATTGCGTGTTACTAAGATTTATACATAAACTCTTTATATTTTCTTAATAACAGTTTCTTTAGTATAGTAAATTTTCTGTATCGTGACCGAACATGAATGTGTTGGGTCTCGTAAAAGCCTACTAAGAAATAACATCACTTTTTTTTTTGGAGGGGGCTGTTTGCGGTCGGCGCGCTCTTCGCACCACTACGTCCGGGGCGACAGAGGGCCGTAAGCACGCACACCCGCAGCCCACCCACGTGCACGTCGCCTTCGTCGTTGGGCCGACCACCGGAGCAAGGTTACTGGTCATCAGTGGTCGGCCCGACGGAATACCCCCTATTTGGGGTACCCTCCCATCGACCGACGTCGCCCCCTCGGGGAGGACGTCGGTCTTTCCTCACGTGGTTGGCCTCTCGGCGGGTGACGGACTAATTCCCCGATCACATCACCCGCGGCCTCGGCTAGAGTGGCATGAGCCGCAAGTACTCGCGCCTATGCCGTCCCAGTCGCCAGCGGCGAATCGCCTCATCGAGGCTGCACTCCTCGCGCAGGCGATCCGCTGCCTCCTTCTGCGTTATCACTGCCTCGCAGAAGGCTGCGACCGCGTCCCAGTTCCCGATGCTGCCGACCATCGCCCTGGCGATAGTCGGCAGCTTCAGGTCGGCACCGATGATTGCGATAAGTTCACGACGCTGCGCTGCCCAAGCGGCGCAGGTCTCGAGCGAAGAAATAACATCACTGCAGGAAACAAAACTTGAAATAAATTCTTCTAACAAACCATCTGATTAACATGGTATGAAATAGAGAATTTCCTCCCACTAAAATGAGTTACATACCCTCACAAATATGGGCTAAAAATGTCTCTGGAATCTATTTCCTTTTACCTTGTCATTAAGACATGTATTCTCTTAACAAGCTTAAAGAGCATACGGTAAGCGGCGGCTTTGCAGATCAGCGCCTTGAACTCGTCGCAATAATCGGTACCGACCTGACGCTGCCGGCCATCGCTAGGGGCAGGCACGACAACGTCAGGAACTGGGACGCGGTCGCTGCCTTCTATGAAGCGGTTATTTCACAGGAGGTGGCGGCGCTTCCGCGTGAGGAGCTCCTCTACGGCGCCATGATTCGCTGCCGGCGAATTGGGCGACGCAGGCGCGAGTACCTGTGCCTGATGCCACCCTAACCGAGGCCGCGGGTGACTGGACCGGATAATATTCTATCACCCGCAAAGAGGCTGAGCGCGCATGAGCGACCGAAGTCCCGGGAGGGGCGCTAGGTAAGGAGGTTTACCCGAAAGGGTATTACACAGCTGACCACGATCAACAAGGATCTCGGTACCGTTGGTCGGTCCAATGGCGAAGGGGAAGGAATACGGTGGGTTATGGGGCCGCGCTTCGCCTTTTCGTAACCTCGGACGGAGTGGATGTGCGCTGACCATAGTGGGCTATGGTCCCACAAAAAAAAGCGGCGGCTATACTTGTGCCACTATCAATGTAGGTACTTGAATGTCAGTTATTACTTGCCGTTGAGCCAACCTGTGTCACCATTTGGCACTACAAGAAATGCCGGTGCCATATATTGTTAAATATTTCTTAACAGAGTAGGTTATTTTTATTTATTGCAACAGTAAATAAAATATGTATATTTTTCATAATGAGTATTTCATAGGAATACAATTTGTTGTTAAAGACAACTGATGGGTGTATGAAAGCTGATATCAATAGTAGAGAAAGTAAAGCCGAATTGAAACTCTATGCCAACCCTTCTGTTCAGATTGATATAGTATATCATTTCACTCCTGTTTTGGAGGAGGCTTGGACACAAAAATGAGACGCATAAGAGAAAGGAGAAAATATATAGGTATATAAATGAAATCTCTAGCTTCCGGAACATTTTACAATAGAGTGAATAGTAGTATTACTAAGCTTTTATTCAACGGTAGTTTTTAAAATATTATTGTAATATTTTTGTACGTTTAAAAAATATAAGGATAAAAAATAATTCCAAAAATCCCTCGTTGGTTCATTGATTTAAACAAATGTAGGCAGCACTGCTGGTCGCGAGGTGCTGTGTTTGAAGCCTGGTTAATTTTTAATTCCCGTAAGACTGTACAAAAATACAATTATCATCTATAATAATCAGAAAAATTGCCTGAGTCTCAGAAGAGGGGATAGTAGCTCTTCTGGGAAATATGTAAACACCTCATTCTAATCGCCCAACCGCCTGCCAAGCGGGGTGATTACATCACTGCCTCATTTATAGTGGCGGCTTACGTCCAGCTGTAAATAGCGATAGGCTGAATGATACTGATGATAATCATTTTTAATTGGAAGCCAGGAATTTCAAATTGTAGCTGTCGTAAACAATCTCTCTGACATAGGACTAAAAAGTATGTGTTGAAATATAAGTGTGTTTCGCCTTTGCTCACCTCTTTGTCGTTAAGGGTCTGTGACTATAAGGCATCTTTAAGATGTAATTTTATTAGTGTAAACCTTTTCAGTTTTGATTTAACAGAGTTTTTATGACAATTATGACGTTAACCGATTATAGTTGCCACAATTTAGAAGTGGACCGATGGGAATAAACTATTCCCACCGGTCCCCTTCTAAATTGTGGCAACTATAAATTACAATACATATATATATATTATATATATACAAATATGAATAAAATTGATATGTGATAATAATATGTATATAATTATAAAAGACCTGTTGTTATTTACTATTCTTAGGACTGATTTTTCGAACGTGATATATAGTCATTTTATAAACTGATTAAATATATGTAATTATAAATGTATTTCTTTGTAAAACTTATGATTTTTACTGATGTTTACGCGAGTAATATAAATTATACATAAAACTATTTTTACGGATTTATCGCTTTTGTGTTTGATTTTTGATTGCCTGACGTTAGCAACACTGTTCAGCGTTCAATCAAAAATCAAACACAAACGCGATAAAATCCGCGAAAATAGTTTTATTTATAAAGTTATCTGATGATTGGAAAGTCAGTTCTTAAATTATTTTTCTTACTGTAATAAAATATTTTTAATTTGGATGTTTTATTATTTAATATATCCATCAGCCTATTCACCTTCCGTATTAGACATAGACCTGCTCACGAAAATGTCACGAATGACTATCTTATACTGCCTGCATCTAATAATTAAATTAAGCTATACGTCCATTTATTAGCATGATAAAATCTAGTATGTTTATCTATTGAACTTAGCCAAACGATGTAATATTTGTGATGTTAGTACTATGCTTATTATTATGTTATTTGAATTATATGTACATTTGGTAGTTTTTTCAGGTACGATAAAAGAGCTCGAAAACTGTCATATAAGTGACGTCGCAACTGAAGTGGAAATTGACAATGTATCAGACGACGATGTCATTGAAGTGGTGAGGGATGATGCACCTATAGAAATTTTATCAGATGGCGAAGAATTAGAATTAGAAATAGCCAAACATGCTGAGCATAATAAGCTCTTCGATGGAATCGTTGAAAACTTCCATTTTACATCACTACCATCTGAAACACAATTTGAGTCGACTGTCAGAGAACATAATAATGTAGCTGTCGATCCACTTACAAATCCTGAGATTTTTGGAGGTTTAGGTGCTGAAAAGCTACTGTGTGATAATATTACACACCCACAGTTAACTACAAAACCTGTTGTCAGTGAAAAAGCAAATCAAGACGATAGTGACGAAAATCACTATGTCAATGTAACTGATTTCGACCAATCTGATAACTGGTCAATGTTATTGGGCAGCTTAAGTCAACTAGGTTGTGATCAACCGCATAACAATACAGGCCAGGAAAATAAATCTCCACCATTAGAATATAATAATCCTGAGCAATCAGACTCTCTAAAAGATAACAATATAGTTGTTGATAATCTATCTGTTAACAATAAAAATATTGATAAATTGTCTAGTGAAAAAGATGATGCTGTTAACATAGTTATCGATAATCTAACTATTGATAATGCTGCAATTGATAATGCTACAATTGACAATGCTACAGTTGACAATCACGCTTTAGGTGCTTCAGTTAGTGAAAATCTAAATATTGATAACCCATGTCTCGACAATGGGGCTACGGATAAACTAGATGAAATTAATGATAACATAAATGTAAACGAATAATTAATACATGCTTATAGTTACTTTTTATTACCTATATATTTAGCTAATGATCTGCATAATGCAGAAGCAAGAAATAGCTCTTAAATGTTTATAAAAATATTAAACTATATACGTTGAACACTATTACTAATACTTGAATTATTATTAATCAATAAAATAAAATTATTTTTGACGATATGACTGACTCCTGTTGATATAATTATATCAAGGACTATTTGAATCTTGTTTACATTTGACAATTTTGGTTTAATGAAATACATATAATACTTTTAACTATGAATGTTTTTTAATTTTTAAAATAGGTAGTATAGATATGTGTCATACCTATTATAGGTATATAATCTACCAGTCGAATAATTCACACCTCAAGTCAACCTCGTACTCCAAATGTAACTTATAAGTTAGGTAAATTACTTCTCAAGATTCTACAGATCTTTTAATCATGTATACAATACATTATTCTAATTCATATTGTCTACACAATTCTAAGCTAAATTCTGTCTTGATGGTCATGGACTCGAAATTGTGTCAGAAAAATATAATGGAGTTTTATGAATCCTCTGTATTTAAAAGAAAGAATGAATTCTCGAGTATTTAATGAGGAAAATTGTCATCAGAAAGCTCGAAGGTTGAAACTGTCTACTTGGTTAACTAGAGTAGCCTCGCTCCTTATTACGTAAGTAATAAAAATAGTTCGTGATAAAGAATAATTTTAGTTCTGTTCATCACTATTTATTTTTATTACGTACTGATTTGGAAACCAATATGAATCATTTAGTAAGGGTATTGAGTACAGTCCCTTAGGTGCTCATCGTAATTACTAGCAATGAAAACAGGCAATAACCACAAAAAATATAGAGAAATCATTAAAAAGTATACTTTTTGATACAGCTACTTGGCATGAGGTTTTAATTCTGGTTAGGTTGAATTCCCCGTATAGCAACGAGTTAAGAGTATTATAACCACTTTTTATACCTATAGTAGTCGGTAAACCGGCTGAGGCATCACCAGCGGAATGGGCAGTTGCCCTCTCCTAAGAAAGGATTGCCAAACTTTCTCTCAAGCGTGGAAATTGTGGCATTTCTCTTCATCTATGTCCAACAGTAGACGTTAATGAGCTGATGGATGAATGGATGATGGTAGTACCCTACAGATTACATCCGCTAACCATCTTCTCTGTAACTGGTATCTAACAGAATGCTAAGCTGTTCATCCATCCCGCCGAGACGTCATCGCCCGTTGGGCAGCCCGGCTGGAGAGGCCTCGATACGGTGTTTGGACCGTGGAGGCCTTCCGGCCGGTGCTGATGCAGTGGTTGGAAAAACGGCAAGGGGTGCTCTCCTTCCGACTCGTACAGGTCTTGACGAGGCATGGATGCTTCGGCAAGTACCTGTACAGGGTCGCTAGGAGGGAGAGAACTCCGTCCTGCCACCACTGCGATTGCGACGAGGACACGGCGCAGCATACATACGCTCGAGGTCTGTGCCGCTTGGGCAGAGCCGCGTCGTGAACTCGTCGCAATCATCGGTGCCGACCTGACGCTGCCGACCATCGCTAGGAAGATGTTCGGCAGCATCAGGAATTGGGACGCTGTCGCAGCCTTCTGCGAGGCAGTTATCTCGCAGAAGGAGGCGGCGGGTCGCGAGCGCGAGGAGCACAGCCTCGATGATGCGACCCGCTACCGGCGACTGGGGCGGCGGAGGCGCGACTACCTGCGTGCCATGCCGCCCTAGCCGAGGCCGCGGGTGACGTGACCGGGGATTAGTCCGTCACCCGTCTAGAGGCCGAACGCGTGAGGAAAGACCGATGTCCTCCCCGAGGGGGGGACGTCGGTCGATGGGAGGGTACCCCCTAGGAGTAGGGGGTATTCCGTCGGGCCGACCACTGATGACAAGTAACCCTGCTCCGGTGGTCGGTCCAACAACGAAGGCGACGTGGTGTTCGGGTGGGTTGCGGGTGTTGCGTGCTTAAGCCCCTCTGTCGCCCCGGACAGAGTGGTGCGGAAACGCGCCGACCGCGGCCCATCCCAAAAAAAAAAGCTTTTCATCCATTAAGCCTAAATCACAATAAATATAAGTAATGCATATGTGAAGATTGTTTGCGATGTTATATTTTTTCTTTGATATTTTATTGTTGTTAGGACCGAATACTGTAGCATATTACTTATAATTTTGTGGCCAAAGCAAATTTCATAAAGTTGTCTTTTTATTGTTACTGTGACATGCCTCTCAAGCCCCTGACATTATCAGATACTGCATTTAAAGGAGTTAAAAAGGCTTCTATTGTCTTGGTAGACTAAACTAAACTGGCTAGTTTAACTCGATATGGTCTATGCGCCGTCATTACATGGCGAATTCTTGCACCTCATATATCATTAACTGGTAACTGGTCTTCATTGACGTCAAACATCTATAGGCGAGGGTTAACCTGATTGCTGGCGTGGCATTTTTTTTTTTGATGACTTAGTTGTTAGCTGCACGATGGCTGTGACAACTTTACCCGGACTGGTGGGTGAGCGCTGAGGGCTCTCAACTCAATAAAGCTAAGGTTGGCGTGGCGTTAACGCGCGTGGATATGTTAATGTAACGAAACCATAACCTGTTTTAGAATTTTGTACAACGCCATGAGCTCAAAATGAATTATTCACTTAAACACATATCTATAGTGTATACTAATGAAAATAAATGTTTATTGAATAAAAATCATCAGTTTCTAGGAAAAGAAATTATAATATTTTATTAATACTTTATGCCATATAAGTTCCTGTCATAATCTGTTCTTTTATGCATATATACTTGTACAAAATAATTTCGATGTTTCATCTGCCAGGCGTTCTGAGCGACGGCTCCCTTTTTTATAATTTATAGCAGTCAAATGATATTCCATCGCTGCCTTGTCCGCGGATTAAAAGACGCCCAAAGATTATAAGTAGATAATGTCACGTCAATAGAGAAAACCCCTTTCCAACAATTTTCCTCTCATTTAACAGAAGATCCATACTCAATAGTGAAACGGATAAAGGCTGAATAAGAAGAAGAAATGATGAGATTAGATAATAGGATTTAAAGTCAATGCAGTATTTTTATTTTGAATTTATTTATATTCGTGATGACTGAGTTTTTGTTGCAGAAGGCAACATATTCTTTCTTGGAAGAAGCAAAAGGGGAGCAGTAATCTTGATACACGACGGGTATAAATATTATAGGGATTATACTCACGGGGAAAGGAAGTCTTGGAGGTGCATCAGGAAACACAAGGGCTGCAAAGCTGTTGCAGTCACTCTAGGACATATACTTCTAAAATGTACTCTCCATTCTCACGTTCAGGAAAATAAACTAAAATAAGCGGATCTAAAAGAACAATATTTTCGTTCTTTTGCGAGTTATATTAAACTATAATTATGTATCTGTATTCGTATTTATTTAATAATATATTTAAATAGTCTTTAAGAAATTAATAATAAATGTGTATTATTTAAACTTTGATATATATTAATTATGGCCTATTAGATTTTTTTAAAAGGCACTGCATCAAGTGACATTACCAGAATCAGAACAACACTTTGTGGATCGCACAAAACATTGTCGTGCATAGTTATCGAAACCATGACGTTGGCATGCTAAGTTGATCGATCTTGATCAAATCATAACTTTTTATTGAATCTACTGATTCCTTAAAACATAATGACAGTTTTAGGTAACATCAATAATTGTATGCCGTCTACTATTTGGCATTAATCTACTCTTAGTGTGAGAGAATATTAAAATATAGTCCATCAGTTTGTCCAGATACAAATTGTTCGTTCGTCTTCAGACAGATTTTCCCACATTGATTTACTTGAACTTTAAACTATAATAATTTAATTTAAAAAAAAACGATTTCTCAAAGTGAATATATAATAGATCATATCGGCAATGAATGTGTGCACTGTGCATATTGTAGATTCAGTCCCCAAGAACTCTACGTACCGTTACACTCGGATATAATAGCTCTGCCTATTAATCGATTTTTGTTTTTCAATGAGACGTAGTCATTATTAAAAACGGTTCTCCTCTAAAATAGAAGCGAGAGTACTTTGGCACACAAGGCAAACGAATTGGCATAAGGTTTTATTGATGTGAAATATCTATAGGCGTGGGTGAACCTAATCGTTGGCGTGGCGTTTTTTTTTTTTTTGTGTGTGACTTAGTTGTTAGCCTCAGATGGCTGTGACAACTTTATCCGGACTGGTGGGTGAGCGCTGAGGGCTCTCAACCCGTTTTGGCGTGGCGTTAACGTCACGCTTCGATATGTATATATATGCAATATATGATATGCATTTGTGTAACGAAACTAACCCGTTTTAGAATTTTTTACAACGCCATCTAGTGAGTTCAAAATAAATTATTAACTTAAACACATACCCATAGTGTATACTAATGAAAATGAATGTTTATTGATTAAAAACCATCATTTTCTGGGTTAAATATCGTAATATTTTAATTATCACTTTATGCCATATTAGTTCTGGTCGTAATCTGTCCTTTTATGCATATAGGTATACTTGTACAAAATAATTTCGATGTTTCACATCTGCCAGGCGTCCTGAGCGACAACTCCCTTTATTCAGTTTTTTTCTTGAATATTCTTGATTTTTGTGATATTATCTGCTACCCATTAGTTGTTTTTTACTAGGCTACCAATACTTTCCATAATGCAGCCCTAACATAGCAAAATAACTTGCTTTAAATGTTTGTTTTCATCTAGTGATGGTACACGCGGTGACTAGTACTCAACAGCAGTGTTAAACGTTGTTTTACTCGCTATGATTTCGGCGTATTCCGCCCATGCACTCGTAATAACACGAGTGTGACGTGGAGCCCCTTAATCCGTAATGTGCCTACTGTCCGCCTTATACTATTTACGCTTACGCTTTATATTATACTCGCGAGCAAGAGTAAATTAGTGATATATTGAAGTCTGTAGCTTCTTTATCCGTTACTATACGGGCCAAAAAAAGGACTTTAATTATTCAATATAGTTGTAATTTCGGTTTATTAATAAACAGATGCCAAAATGATATAATTACGTATTAATATTAGCAGGAATTATAAAAAGTGTTGATGCGAAATGATTCACTCTAAGTTCGATTTCAGAATTCAGTAAATTTATTTTTGTAAGGCAGTTTGATTATGATTTATGCTGCAAAAACATAACAGTTATTAATGGTAGTATTTATAAGCTATACACCACACACATTGCGACGAAAATAATGATAAAGAAAAGGATGGAAAGGAAGGAAAACTTAAAAGTAGTTATTGAATTTGCATAAATAAATACGTTTTGCATATATATTTTTAACCGACTTCAAAAAGAAGAAGGTTCCCATATCAAATATTTTTGATATCTCTTATACATAGTTGTTATACCTGGCGTTGGACTGGCCATATACTCCAGGTCTACGCTACCCACGAGCCTAGCTAGCGGAACTTGCTGCAAGCCAGCCAGACGGTACGTAGGACGGATCTGCTGCATAGGCTAGGTGCCAGCTCTTGCGACCTAAATGTGAACTAGTTTAAATAATTCGTTCATAAAATTAGAGAAAAATGAAGACGATGCAGAGAGGGCGATCGCGTAAGGGCGACGCCTCGTCAACGTTGTTTTTGTTGACGAGACGTAAAAGGAGACGGTACTCGAAAAAGTAATCTGCCGGACAGGTCATGGATGTCAAAGACTCCAGTACTAGTGATCATCCTGATAGTGATAGGGAGAGAATACGGTAAGTTATGCATGTTGTGATCACATCGAGTAGGATACAATCTAACGAATGTCACTTTACCAATTAATATATGTAAGTTTTCTTTGTGGATTGTTATCCAGTTTTGTGATCCAAAATAAAAATAAAAAAGTTAGTTGGCCGCGCGCCGCCTTTTCGTCGCCCGGACAGATTGCACGCGGTATGTCCAGATCACAACCTACCCTAAGAAAAGGCTATCCCTGCTATTACTTTTACTTTTTGAAAGAATATATATTATAAGATTAAAACAGATCGTATTTTATACTTAATGGGCGTTCAAATAATATATTTAAAAAAAATTACTCGTCAAGACCAACTTTAGCTTTGATCTCGTTGTCATCTAATATATATCAATGGCTTGGTTATCAGACATCATAAATTCATTTTAAAATATACACTAAGAGAAAAAGCATAACCGGAATGATTTAAGTACGCAATTGTTACTAGTACCGATAACAGTTTACTGTCCAAGGATTTTTATCAAGATTGAGTGAAGACGCCCTCGTCTCATATGAAGTACGACGCACATTGTTCTCAAGCGTAGTTTTATTACTCGGATGACACGAGTCCACAGTATTTGAAATATGTAACAATCTAAGACAGCAATGTATACTGGTTTTTATCAACAATTTAATATGATTAATTATAGATGTTGAACTCAATACCAATAATTATTTTTTTTTTTTGTGTGACTTAGTTGTTAGCCTCAGATGGCTGTGACAACTTTACCCGGACTGGTGGGTGAGCGCTGAGGGCTCTCAACCCGTTTAAAGTTAAGCGACCGATCCCGAGGGCACCCCCTGTGGGGTACGGATCTCGGCTCGGGCGGTCGCTGGCAAAGTGGGCACTCCCACGTTTATGAATTTAACGCGACACGTCTTCCTTCCCCGTCGGCGGGGGCGGTAACGTGGATATTTATTACTATTTGTCAAGGCCTTGCGGGCTGTGTATGCCTCAGTCTGGGCGAGCGTAATAGTGTCGTCGGGTTCGTCGCGTATTAGTCGCGGTTGTTTGATCGCGGACATTTTAGAGGGGATGTAAGAAGCCGTCCTTACCACTAATGGGTTCGGGTGTGTCGCGGCAGAGTCGAAGTAGCGGCGGGAGCACTGTTTCATGAATTGCCTGATGGTCGGCAAGCCAAGATCTATGTGAAGATCCACAATGCGCATGTACCACGTTGCTCCCGTCGCTCGGCGCATGAACCTATTCTGTAATGTTTGTAGCCGATGTAGCCTGTGTGGCTTCGCTTGTGTGAACACTACACTAGCATACGTCATGATAGGACGTATACAAGCGGTGTATAATCTAACTTTACTACGGAGAGATAGCTTAGACTTGGCGTGTACTAAGCTGTGTAACCATCCTAGCATTAGGGCTGCGCGCGCGCGGACTAGCCCTATGTGAGGACCGAAGGTCAGTCGTCTGTCCAAGGTCACACCCAGATATTTGACCTCCCTTGACCAGGGGATGAGTTGGTCGAACATCTTTATTTGTTGGTATTCAGCCATTGTGTGGCGGCGTTCTATCCCCTTATGGAATATGATCGCCTGGCTTTTGGTGGGGTTTATACCGATTCTCCATTTCCTAGTCCATTTCGCTAGGGCGGTAGCCGCAGTTTGGAGAGTGGTTATCACTGTTGTGGGGGATTGACCTGCATAGAAGATGGCAGTGTCGTCAGCGAATAATGCTGTTTGTATTTTACTATGTTGGGGTACGTCGCTGGTGAACAGCGAGAAGAGAATTGGAGAGAGCACCGATCCCTGGGGGACGCCGGCTTCTAGTGGGTGCGGTGCTGATAGAGTACCTTCCACTCTGTAGCGAAAGCTACGCTCGAGTAGGAAGTCCCTAACTATCATAACTAAGTAGTGGGGGATTTTAAGCTTTATTAACTTGAAAATAAGGCCGTTATGCCAGACTTTGTCAAACGCTTTTTCTACATCAAATAGAAGCATACCCGTATATAAACCGTGTTGCAGTTTATAACTTGTATACTCGACTATTCGATGTACTTGCTGAACGCAAGAGTGTTGCGTGCGAAAGCCGAACTAAATCGGCGGGATGAGGTTGTTATCCTCAACGTACTTTCTTAGCCTACTAAGTAGTACGCTCTCATAGATTTTACCTAAACTGTTCAATAAACTAATCGGGCGATATGATGACGGTTCGGTACGTCGCTTGCCGGGTTTAGGTATACCTATTACCACGGCTTTTTTCCATTGTTTAGGAAATATGTAATTAACTAATGCGGCGTTAATAATTGCTGTTAATATTAATAATAATGAATGAGGGAAGAGTTTAATAACTCTGTTAGAAATACCGTCCGAACCGGGGGATTTCCTAGGGTGGAGACCTCTAACAATCGACTGAACCTCCTCCACTGTCGCTGTTGGTATAGGCTCTTGTGGCTCAGCGTCTGCGGTACGCGTACGCGATGTACATCGTTCCACTTCGCTGTTAACGGTGTCGGTGTGTCGCGCGTCCGTGTGTTGTATACTCGACGTACATTGCTGCTCAAGGTCGGCCACCAGACATTCAGACTTTTCATCGTCATCGAACGCCGGCGGTTGATTGGGGCGGTTTAAGGGTGGCATGGTGGACACCGTATCCTTTTTGAAAGAACGGGCTAGCCGCCAGTAAGCCTGGTGCGAAGGCTCCAGTTCGCTTAAGGTGGCGTCCCATTCGTTTTGTCGAAACTCGTTTATAGCCGTTTTGACCGCCCTCTGCATTGACCGCATATGATAGCGGTTGTCTTCGCAGGGGAAGCGGTCGTAGGCTCTTATGGCTGCGTTCTTACGCCTCAGTAGGTCGCGGACGTCAGCGGGTAAGCGCCCTCTACGATTGCTCGTGTCAGGCACCCTCCGTGAATAATCGTTAACTAACGATTGTACGTGACCGGTGAGGGCGTCGATCGCGGATTCGATGTCCTCTTTGTTATTTAATGTACTACATACACTGTCAAGATGAGCCGACGAGGAGGGAGACTGGAGTTTAGCTTTCAGTCGCTCCCAGTCTGTGCACACTTTCTCAGTGGGGGGATGAGGCCTGAGGGGCCGTATCGGGGGGCGAAGTCAATGACCACCGGGCGGTGATCCGAGTTAAGCTCGTGAATTACCTCTATTAGACATAAACGAAGGTTTATGTTCTTTAACAGGACTATATCTAATACGTCGGGCCTGTGCCCGACTGTGTGAGGGAAGTGAGTCTGCTCCATTGGGGCTATGATGTCGAACCCGAGCCGATCTGCGTAAGTCTCGAGGGCCAGTCCCCTGCGGTTGTTGGTGTGGCTATTCCACGACTTACTTTTGGCGTTTAGATCGCCTGCGATAATGACGGCGTCGCCGAGTTTTAAGAGAGCTTGGAGATCACTCTCAAGCAACTCTTTTGGTGTGTCCCCATTAGGAGGGGAAAGGTAAGCTGATGCTACGATCAGTGGCTGGTGACCGGTGAGGGCCAGCCGACAGACCGAGGCTTCAATGTACGTCATGGCGGGGGGATCTAGGGGTGTGCAGTGCAGTGACCTTTTGTAATAAATGAGAGTCCCACCTAGGAGAGAACCGACCCTATCGTTGCGCACTAAATTGTAGTTTGCAATTTTAGGGTCTCTTGAATAAGGTTTAAGAAATGTCTCTTGGACTAGTAAAAGGTCAAGCTGCTGGTCTTGTAGAAATGTACCTATTTCGTCTCTCTGGCGAGAGAGACCGTTCGCGTTGAAAAACCCTACGCGGAGTGATCGTGTTTTGGCTCTGCCTGGTGTGTACGTATCCATAATTAGGCTCTGAAGGAACCGAGGCTCTCTAGTACGGGTGAGAACCTCATGGCGACGCTAAGTAACGCGAGGCTGTTGCCTTCATTTTTTCGCAGTTCCGCTGCGATTACGCGTATTTCAGAAATGTTTATTATTTGCGCGAATCTGGCCACTAGGTCTAGATCTTATTCCAAGATTAAGCTCTTGTGTCGGTTAGCGACTTTACATATAATAAATAACCACTAGACTCAGATCTATAAATATAGATCGCACAAAAAACTGTCCTGCTTGGGGATTGTACAATCCTTGGCATGGTCCGACACTACTTAGTCCGCTATGCCGGCCATTCTGTGCAAACTATATACATTAGAGTATGTCAAAAATCGACTATCATCTTTAAAGTATATAGGTATGTATTAAGTGAAAATATTATTTTAGTGACAAAAAGGGAAAGATTTGAACCCTATGATTGATACTAATTAAAAAAAATATTACAAAAAAGTCTAACTATTTTTTACTTAAATACACTTGTCCTAAATTTACTCATGGTGAAAGTTGGAATCAAACCAAAATTCTTGTAGATTCTCTGTAGATTTAGATTATTCAGGTCAATTGAAAATCTTGATCTTAAGAAAGAGATAGAAAACGAGGAAAACAAGAAAGTAGTTGTAACAACAAGGAGTAGTAATATACCACCCTTTTCGTTCCCATAGATGTCGTAAGAGATGACAATTAAGGGCCATGTAATAACACTCTTGCAAGTTTGAAATAAAAACGTATGCCATCAGATCTCTTGGGCGGCGCAGGCGCGAGTACCTGCCCTTTATGCCGCCCTAGCCGAGGCCACGAGTAACCGGACTGGGATTTTAGTCCGTCACCCACAGAGAGGCTGACCGCACGACGACGACCGACGTTCTGGACGTCGAGAGGAGAGGATACCTAACAAGGCATTCCGTCGGGCTGACCACTGAGGACAAGGAACTCGGCACCGGTCGTCGGCTTAATGGCGAAGAAGAGGCATTACGGTGGGTTATGGGCCCGCGCGCCGTTTTTGGCCACGGACGGAATGGACAGCGTGTGCACTTACCATAAGCTCACCAAAAAAAAAATGTCATTAAGATCTAATTAACCTGGGATAATAGGCCAATTTCCTCCCATTTCAAAAACATTCATACACTAAAATGGCACCTATATGAGCTGAGAACAAAATACACGTCCTTACTAATATGATGTCGGGTAATATGATGTCGGCTTAATGCGAAAGTAAGGATGTTTGTTTGTTACGCTTTCACGCTTAAACCACCGAACCGATTTCAAAAATTCTTTCACCAATGGAAAGCTATAATATCAGGGAGTAACATATATATTTTATCCCGGTATTTCCACGGGAACGGGAACTACACGGGTAAAGCGATTGAAACCGAAGCGAAGCGAGGGCGGGTTGCTAGTATTTAATAATTCTTGACCAATACATAGTAAAATATTAGGTCTGTTGTATATTTGAATTACGTATCTATTTATTCAACGATAATCATTTAAAAGTATGTAGTTGATTTAGAATTGCTCTACTCTAATGTTGACAGGACTTTACCAATTACTTCATAAAATCATAATCTAATAATATATAGCAACCATGTAAATTAAATATTCATTATTTTAAAGTCTCAGTTACAGATTCAAAGTCTTGAAGTAAATCCTAAAAAGATCTAAACCTCTTCATTATATCCCAAATATTTCTTTTTGCGACGCTTGGATTTCTGTTACAGATGATAGAGATTTTATACTTTCAAAGAGCAGACGAGGAGCTATTATAATGACTCACCAAGGCTACAGATACCGCCAAGATTACACCCATGGGAAAAGGATATCTTGGCGATGTATTAGGAGACATAATGGTTGTAAAGGTGTGGCTGTGACTTTAGGTTCCAATATCCTAAAATTTACATTACATACACACGATGAAGAAGATATGAATGAGATGAGTTGAATTCGTTCCAGGTCCAATGCTCATTCTTATAATCGTCAAAGTTAAAAACGTTGCAATTACTTATAGGTAAATGGGTGTTCATTTTAAGGAATGGTATTGTTATGTATATAAAAGTTAATGTCTATGTACTATATCTATATACATATGTACATACATATATAAATAATAATGAAGATATTATCTGCAGTCAGTTGTACTTAGTTAAAATATAATGCTAAATAAAGATAGTTTACATACTATATTTTTTTTTAAAGACAGCAATCCATACTAAGGAATTTATCCCTGTGTCTTTCTTGGGACCTTAATTGTATTAACGGGCACAAATTACATATACAATGCAACAAGATTCCAACATTTGACAATGGAGATCATCGATCTTTCTCTTTTGAGTATACATATTCATTTTACCATCATTATGCTTTTGTAGAAGTTTCTATCCGAACAAAAACTTTTCTACGTTGAGCATAATAATCTTCATAGTGTAATCCCTTAAACACACTCATCTCAAATAATTGGCAATAGTGCGTAGGTAAACTAGGATATCTAATGATATACTTGTAATATTTATAGGCGTGGTGCTTATAGGCGCTCCTATTCACGCAAGTTTTACTGAAGCGAATGGGCGACAGGTTCTCATGATTGGCAGCAATCGATTCATGCGACATTATATCAGTCGACAAGGGAGGACCCGCTGGCGTTGTTGCAAGTCTTTTAATAAGTGTAGAGCTATCGCCATAACGTACGGCAGCCAGATTGTCAAACTTACAGATCTACACAACCATCCATAAGTTAAGGTCAATATGCAGTAAAATAACCCTCAATGAAATCCAGAACACGTTGAAGTAAATATTTGTATCTATTTATGGACGATAAGATTTACTTAAAAGTTACTTATTTAAGCCAATAACGTGAGCATAAAATGCTTGGTTACTAAGCCTCGTGTACCAATACTGGTAAAACGAGTTATTTGGATATTACTGGGAATTTTGAGTAATAAGCATTTGGAACTGCGTTGAATAAGTTACACGACTAAATATGGATATTTAGAAAGTAAGGTCTGAGTAAAACTTCAAAGCTATTGTCACAGTCAACTGTTAAAAAATTATCCAAAATAGAATAATACGGTTATACTTTAAGAACACGTAGTGGTATCTAGTCTTCCAAACTTCATATGTTAATTTTCTCAATTTTTGTTTTAAACAATTGAAGATTTTTCACGATTAGCGATTGAAAGTATGTAATTTACATATCTGTTATAAAGATGTCAAAGCTTGTTTTAATATGATTTTTAAATTTAAGGAATATAATATTTGCCATGAAGTACATTTAATATGCCAAAACAAATGTTCCAAACGTTTTGTAAACATTTAGTTTCCCACATATTAATAATAATCCCACATATAATTTGTCATCGTGTGGTCTTCATGATAGTCATTATGCCTATTTTTGTTTTGTGATTTCATGTTGTTTTAAAGAATATATTGTATGTTATTAAAATATTTTTACTAATTTTGCTTCTAGTTTCTAACAATTGGATTGTTAATTGTTGATATTTTTTTGGTACTTATCCTAGCAAATTATATGTAATTATATGTACATATTATAAAGAATATACAGAATTTTGGTGAATTATTTTGTGCCGCACTAAACGTTGACTATTACATAAAGTTGATACTGAATTTGGAGAAATAAAAGGTAAAATAAATGTACCTCATTTAAAGCAAATAAAGACTTCTGTTCTAAACCCAACGTGAACTTAAAATATTAAGAGTTAGACTAATGGCGTATTTACCTAACATGGTGGCTATATTTCGAAGCGGCAGACTTGTTTAGGAACTCTTATACGTCCTTATATTAACAGATGATTCTTCAAATCTTATCTTGATTATGCTAACGAGTTATCTAGAAAGGTGGATTTTATAAATAGTTTATAAACCAGGAATATCATTGGAAAAATCACTGACATATAAAATTTGGGACTGTTATTGCAGCGTTTCATCTGAGGATTTCAGGCACCGGCAGACCTCTTTTGTATCTTGGAGAACAGTGCTATTTTAAGCATCTTGTTAACAATAATGGCATGATACGATGGCGATGTCAGAGAAACCGACGTAATTGCAAAGCTGTTGTATGGACTCTCGGGGAGACTATTGTTAAATATAACTTTACGCATAACCATGTATAGATTGTTGCAATGTGAATTGTAAGAAATGATCAGAGAACGATATATTTTTATTACATGTATAGATGTTTACTTTTTAGATACAGATCTGGTTTCCCTAATGTCTTTTCCAGGAGATTTCTTAGGGTATAACAGATTAGATGTTAATAATGTGTTTTCTTTACAAAGCAACTCTGCAATAAAATAATAAATTTATTGACCAACACCGTTGTACTGCTCTTTAGGATCGTTTTAGACGTGCCTATTTTTTTACATTATTACTTGTTATAATATAACCCTGTTCCAAGACCATTATTGTTAATGCTACCGTAAAATATGGCCCAATGCTATTCCCAAAGCCGCTTATTTTGCATATTAATGATATGTTCGATATATTGATTAGGCATTGGTATGCGGATGAGAGCACAGGTGATGAGTCAGACCACCAGACAATAGAATGCCCCTCAAAGAAGGTTACAGAAAAGAAGGGGGGTCAGCTTATGCCTGAAGTCAAGCACTGCGGTAACCTCGTAAAGGGAGTGAATAGCACTTAGTTTATTTCAATCTAATGAAGTAATAAATTCGCACGTTTTTGGCGTTATTCGCATCACTTTCATATTGAAAACTTTCTCAATTTCTCGTAACTATTTAACCACAAAATGATGGTCTTGATATCACTAGATAATGCAGGACCCATCTTTGTATATTTACCTTATTAAAAAGACAGTCCTTATAAGCAATACTACCTGCCGTTGACGGCAGACTGCCAGAACGGAACGTCCTAGGGTAAGTGTGGGTATTACCGCGGCTAGATGTGAACGTCTAACTTTAAAAGCATATTTTAAAGATTTACTATAAAATATCGTCTTAATTTTTTTTTCTTATCGATAATCAACTTATTTTAAACTTTGAAAAAAATTAAGAGTATGATTTTATGTTGAATTCATTAAATAATTAACATTTGAAAAGAAATTGTAAGTGCTAGTATTACCGTGGACCTTAAAATGACTTGTGACAATTACCGCGCTACAATTACCGTGGATGTTACAATTACCGTGTGACAATTACCGCGGAATCAGATAGAAAAAAAATTAATAGAATAAATTATAAGGACAA
The DNA here is from genome assembly GCA_032191425.1 of Lymantria dispar. Lineage (NCBI taxonomy): Eukaryota > Metazoa > Arthropoda > Insecta > Lepidoptera > Erebidae > Lymantria > Lymantria dispar. The sequence continues at coordinate 29,570,131 of CM063449.1, read as the reverse complement.
ACGTTTAGTAAAAACAATAGTTTTTTTTATAAAAAATTAACTTTAATAAGGCACAGCATGTTTCAATTTTGGTATAGCTGACTAATACAATTAAAACTATTAGATATATAAAAATATTTAATTCAGTCAATATCATTATTTTTCATTTCAGCTTCTTTTTTTTGAAGTTCAGCGATTTGTCTTTTCAATTCAGCTGCTTCTTTTTTTTTCAATAATGACTCTTCTTTTATTTTGTTTTTAATTTCAATTTCTTTTATCTTTTGTTCTTGTTTTATGATTTTTTGTTTCTCTTTCTCGAGTTTTATTTGCTCCTTTCTAAGTATTTCTTCTTCTTTTCGAACACGCTTTTTTTCTTTTTCTTCTTTCATAATCTCTTGTTTTTCAATTTTAATTTTTCTTCTTAAAACTATTGCTTCTTTCTTTGACTGTATTTCGTTTTCTTTGGCTTTTTTAATCGATTGCCATTGAGTGCTGGTCAGCACAGATGGAATTTTCATCGAATTAGTTGCACGTTTTTTATTTTTTGTTGAAAGATCACACCTTGGCCAATGTAACAGTTTTTGAAATGGATCAGAGAATTTTCCAACTTCTAGGTCACAATTATTAGAGACATCTTCAAGTGGGAGAATTTTTTCCCTGTCAAAATTTTCAGACGTTGCTAGAGCTTCATCAAAACTAGGAATTTCTAATTCTAGAACGTTTGGTCTTATGACTAGTGACTTTTCAGGAATAACTTCTCCTGATTCAGGTACTTCTATCTCCGTAGCGTCTGAAGCGATATTTGGAGTTTCTTCAATCACCAAAAGTCGTGGTTCTGGTGGTATTAGTGAAATGCTTGGCGTTTCTTGATTGGAGAGGACAGAATCTTCGGGGACTGGTGTTGAGGAAAGAATGTCCGTAGATTGGTCAGAGTCAATCACAACTGGTAATTCTGGGGTCAGGAAATTCGCAGTCAATTGCTCTGTTGCATTTAAATCCTGAATCAGATTTCCATTCATATCAAACGTCAATCCCAATAACAAATCAACGTTATCTTTTTCCATAGTCTCATCATCTTTTGACATATCCTGAAAATTTTTCATTAAAAATATTATTATATATGAATCATAAAACAGCCTGTATAATTCGTAATTATTTTTTTTTTTATTTGAAACATGATTTATAAATTTCTTAAATTCTATCAGTTGATGTTCAAACACACCAATTAATGATCTAGATTATTATCGCGGCAGAAAAAAATTGATTAATATTAAAAAAAATGGATTAATATACATACAAATTGATTAATATTCAAAAAAATTGATTAATATAAATATAAATTGATTAATATTCAGTAAAGTACGAAAACCGCGGTAATACTGACATGCTTCAAAAGTCCGTGACAATTACCGCGGCAGTAAATTAAAAGTGATAATCAATTAAAATTCAATATTTGCTAGATTTTTTGAGCATTAAAAAGTATAATCTTACTCTGAGATGTAATAAATATAGATCTCAAAACATTAATTTATAGAAAAACACATTTTAATCGAACCTACAATTGCACACTAACTGCAAAAAAAAGATGACATTTTCTTTTCAAACGATCAATCAGTTTTCAATCATTTATAACAAACTAAATAATTAAATTTCATACCGGGTCGTTTGTTAATTACATTTTAGAATTAATATATTTATTGCTGAATTTTTTTGAAATTACAAACAATTGTGTGTAATTAGTTTGTAATGTAATGAAAAAAATCCGCGGTAATACTTGCACCCACGGTAATACCCACACTTACCCTACACTGGTCTTACTCTGCACGTACTTAAAGGACGGTACAATGGTTTCGGTCACACTATAAGAAAAAAATATTGTTTATTAACCATAAATGTTTTAGAGTAAGGCAATTTTATAATGTTAAAAACAATAAAATTCTAATTGTTAATAACTATCGTTTTAATTTTTTGTAGCAGCATTATATGCATAAGTATATAATAATGGGTATCACAGTCCATATTTCTATATTATGTAAATAATTACCAATTATCCGCACATGAAAATTACAAAAAGAAAATAACTTTTGTATTTTTTAATTAAAGCACAAATAATCAGAAGCAGTGGACACCCGAAGCTATACTATCAAGGATATTTCTACCGCCCACACAATGCATACCGCCAAAATAAAGTGCAGTTGTGGTACTGTCGGTTTCGTAGTGGCAGAAATTGCAGAGCGATAGTTCGAACCGTGGAGGGCCACATAGTGACATCCACAAAGAATTGCAAGCATTCGTGCCAGTATACCAATTTTTTGCCGTAGTATTATCACGATCACGATGTCTATGAGCTGTTATGGAGGTCATACACGTTAGGTTTTGCATGATGGTTTTTGCCTGTGCATGCATAATCGACAGGCAAGCCCTAGCGTGTATATGATCAAACTGTACAGTTATCGATGCATGTACATGCAACAGAGCGAATATGAAAATTGATATTTTATGGCGCTCGAGCATAACCGAGCGTGTGTGGCGTCCGGCGAGCTGGCCTGCCACAGTTCTCATACATTAGTAAATAATTGTTGTAATCTGTTGGTGTAAATTTCAATTCATTTATCAAATTTACGTGGGAGAATTGCTTTCTTTTCAATAACTAGCGTTTAGACCATTCAGTGCCATCTCTTTTTGTTGTTCTGTTCTGCAGAACAAATGTTAAGCCAAATACAGCTATTACATCGTCGTCGTTCATTGTAGTTTGGTATTGGTGTGCTACATACACCGTCATGTACTACGTACTTCGTAGCTCCACTAAGAGAAGTAGGCGTCCTACACAAACCGTCACGTAGCTCAACTGAGAGTTAATGGCATACTGTGCATGCAAACCCTAACGTGTATGTGCAATATGAAACTCGGTTATGCCTGTCGGTTATGCATGCACAGGCAAAACCTAACGTGTATGGCCTCCATTAGAATTAAATATACCTCAAAATTCCCTATATTTAATTTTTATAATAATTTAATTACAAACTCACAGATGAATCATAATCGAACTGAAATTACATTAATTCTAGTCCCGTCAAATGCCTTATTAAAAAAATTTAGGCACCTCTCTCGAGCCCTTACCTTGCAAGCAATGAACTTCAGAGTGAACTGTCAAGCTACAAGTGAAATCTCATTTAATCAGTTAAATTATACAAGAACATATATGTGAAAAATATAAATAGTGATAATATAATAATGTATATAACACGCTTTGGGAAACTGTAAGTGTAATGAACATCTGAATAATAAATAAATATACACATTTATTTAAATAACGATAACATTTGACAGATTAGAGCAATTTAATAAATCATTTGACAAGTCGTTCTGAAGCTCATGGCGCAGCAGCTTACATAGTAAACAGCTGACCCTTATTAAAGTACAAAGATGTAATTTAAAAATCTATTTATCTAATCAATTAACAAGCAATATCAGTTGTCATAATTCTCTGTGATGTTGACGTACAGTAGAAACTCGATTATCCGGCCCTCGGTTATACGGATTCGCGATTATCTGGACTACCAACCGTGACGTTATTGAACCTACGAATCGAATTTATGCAAGCATGAACGTGTCTGAAATGGAATGTCCCTGCGGGATCGCTGCCCCACTCGTTTCATTATTGTTTTATTTAGTAATTGTTACGCCGCTCTGAGGTGCATGTCCGCGGGATATGTATTCGTCTTTTAATAAACGCAAAAAATTATGTACATATTTCATGTATTCGATTATCCGGATTTTCGATTATACGAATGCCTACCAACAACAATTAGTCCAGTTAATCGAGTTTCTACTGTAATTGGTTGCTGATTCTGATATTTACTACTCAATGTATTTATTTCTATGTGGAGTGCGTTGAATTGATCGCAGAATCACGCTAGAAACAATACAATTACTAATCCTAAGATATAGTATAGTATATAGGATTAGAGCACATACTTAAGTATGTGCTCTAATCCGGCGTAGTATTTTATGTTCAGTTCATACCCATTTCTGTTATTGTAATGTTCAAACTTGTCTAGTCGACTAATATAATTTTGTATAGTATTAAAACATATATTTAAATCATAACAGAAATGAGGATTGATTGAATTATAAGAGGAAATTGTGATAATTGGTCTCATAGGAATAAGTTCAAAGTTGAATTCTACTTTCACATTCCAATGGAGTTATTCATTTTACGAAAACAAAGTGAATATAAATTAAAAGTATTATTCATTAATTTTGAATTTGCCTGTTAAATACATTTGAATTATTAGATTAATAAATATATATTAAGTTTTATTCCTTAAAGGTGATTTTGATTGATTAAGTGTAATTAAAATTTGTCCATGTGGTTAGGAACTAAAAATAAGTAACTTGCCCTACAAAAGATAAGGCAAAAAGTCTTAGATCAAAAATCAGAGTAGCTTGCGTCCAACATTGATAGATATGTGGCCTATGAAAGGCGAAAAGGGAAAATATTCTTTCATCCATATACTAGATTATCGACGGCCACTATTGGACTTAGGCGGGGGTGTGGATAATACCGTAATTAATTGATGGATTAGTGATATAAGTTTCCCAGGATGCTGTTTAAGCCCATTGGTCGCTATTTGTTCTGGTGACTCTTCAGTATATCGACGGTCCCTACGTACATAAAGACATGTCAAAAATGTATTTTTTTTTTATTTTATTCTTTAGGCTTTAGATTTTCAATACATATGCAGTATGAACGTAGGAACCGTGGATATTTTTATAAGTCCCCTAGGAAAGTATGCGGTGAAGGCAAGTTGTATTCTTAACCCGTCATAGCAGGGGAAAGATAATAGTACATAGTTGTTTATTGTAGCAATGTATTCTACTAAATGTAGAACTAAACTGGCTAGTTGTTTCAAAAGATAAGAATATAGTTGCAATAATAAGAGTAACACCATAGAAGAGAATATTCATATATTTAGATGATGATGATGAATTTCAATATCTTTAATATCCAAATAGTTTCTTGAATTTTTATTTTACAAATGTACCTAGATTTACTAGGCATATTTTATATAGACATTTCAATACTTGCTAAATATGGAAATTATTTTTGTAAGTACATATTTATTTATATACTAGCAACCCGCCCTCGCTTCGCTTTTAGTCGTTTTATCCGCGTAGTTCCCGTGGGAATACCGGGATAAAATATAGCCTAGGTTACTCCCTGATATTATGGCTTTCCATTGATGAAAGAATTTTTGAAATCGGTCCAGCCGTTTTGAAGATTACCCGGAACAAACAGACAGACAAATTTTTTTTAATCTGTATTTTAGGCATAGGTGTCGTGCAAATAACCGTGTGAGCATGGAAAAAGCCTATTATTTTGACATTACAAACAAACACTGCAATTTTATTTATTGGTATAGATGCGTCAATTTTTTATAACCACGATTTAAACTAGCAAATCATCTATACCAATAAATAAAATTGGAGTGTCTGTTTGTAATGTCAAAATAATAGGCTTTTTTCATGCTCACACGGTTATTTGCACGACACCTATGCCTAAAATAGCAATTAAAAAATTTTTGTCTGTCTGTCTGTCTGTTTGTTCCGGGTAATCTTCAAAACGGCTGGACCGATTTCAAAAATTCTTTCACCAATGGAAAGCTATAATATCAGGGCGTAAACTAGGCTATATTTTATCCCAGTATTCCCACGGGAACGGGAACTACTCGGGTAAAACGACTATAACCTATAACCGAAGCGAAGCGAGGGCGCATTGCTAGTACAAAATACGATTGTATTTTATCATTTTCTTATTACAATAAATAATGTGCTGACGAATAACCCTATCAATTAATGTACCTATATTATAAATACCATACATTTATATTAAATTGTAACTGGCGGACTGTCCGCCCGTGACCATGAACGCTGCAAAGTGTTCAAAACGTCGAGCAATCAAAAATCAAATACAAACGCGATAAAATCCGTAGTTTTATTTACAATTTAAACAAGTTATTTAAAATGCAATGATTTTATATAATATTTTAAGAAAGTTTAATGTAAGAAGTCTGGGACACTACTTGCCCGTAATTGTTGTAAAAACCAAATAGGTAAGAGAATTTTGTTTTAAGTAATTAGTTTAAAATTGTAGAATTTAAAAAGTTGACAATAATTGCACAGACGGCAAAGCAGTCCCAAGTAGGTGCCCACGTCTCATGCTGAGTGTCGTGGAAAGATCCTCACGCAGGACAGTCCTTATACGATCGACTAATGATTGCTCAGCCTGGGTCCGATTTATCTGTTTATTGTAGGTTTGTAAAATATGTCGTAATACAAGAACTGATCTCATTTCCAAAATCTAATTTTTTATTTATATTTTAACTAATGTGTTGTGTGGTAGCAGCTACTAATACTACCGACCCTTATATTGCGCGTGGGTGTCATAAAAGATGACTAAGACTTTTACGTCGACCTGGGACAACTCGATTGGATATCGTTTGGTCAAACATTATATTCCCAAAAGTGATTGAAAATGTGCGATGGAAGGATAGTAGGCGAATATTGCATCGAAACTGATATTTTGACATTACAACAGACACTTCAATTTTCTTTACCTATAGATATGGGGGTATATATATAATTTAGGATGAGGAATATCGTCGTGGCCAGGCAGTAATTAACGCCAAACAGACTGGTCACAACTCGACTAAAAGCCTCGCAGTATGTATCAATCTTCTTTCATCTGTATATGTAGGAAGAAATAGTGGCTAAACAGTCATAGTTGTAATTTGGAGTAAGGGTAGGAAGACACTGATAATCATTCGGAGGAATGGCGTTTAAGATATTCAGATAATCTCATAATACAAAGCGGGTATCTAATCTACAAAAGAAATACTTTAATTACAGTGGAAATGATTTATAATTTCAAACAGTATCAACATTGTACAAAATAATGTTCTACAAATGTTTACTTGTCATTAAAAATATTCGTTACAATAATCTTAAAGCTGATTCCGTGCATGCATCAAATACATGACGTAAACAAGGCACTAATGGCTAAGTCAATAAGGCTAAGGCACTCATGTTCGTGTTTCAAAATTCAGTGGACATCTGTTACTATTTACTTTGGAGAAGGCACTGTCATAACTCCATGTCTCAATTTTTAAACAGAAATTTATTATCAACCATCCTCTCTTTCGAGTGTAATAGAGTTAAGTAGTTGAGAGAACAGGCACTCGGTTCTCTCCAATGACATAAATTTTAGGTAACAACGGAGACAATGTTACACGTTGATTAAGCATCAATTTAATTAATATTATTCACGTTAATGAATTGATTGCCTTAGGTGTTACGTAAAATTTAGGTGTCGTTGGTGAAAAAGGGGTACAAGAATTTTATTGATGGCATTTTTTATCTTTGGTAAATAGACTGGCTAGCGACATCTTCATATAAACATTTATTATGTCTTTAATGCCTATTAAATATCAGTTAAAATAAAGACGTTTTTTTCTGCACCTATAAAAATTGAGAACGGGATATATTTTTGAAGTGAAACTTCTTTAGAATCGTTGTGATTTCAAACTCGATGAAACGAAAAAGCGAGTCCATAGAGAGACAAACACCTAAATGTATAGGATTTCGCCGGCGACAGAACGAGATAAAGGATAAAGGAGTTTCACTTTTGATATGCGTACAAACTCTTTTTTTAATTGTATAACTACAAGAGATGCCAGACGTAACATGTACACCTACTTACAGCGTAAGTTTATAAAAGATATAAGAACTAAAATAATTTCGGCAGGTATAATTAATTCTAAACAAAGGTAATACAATATATAAAATACGGGAATGATTTGATAATATTAGTGTTATGACTTAAAGAATAAAATATCCTGAAGTTATTTAAAATTTAAATTATTTATATACGTGATCTCGTACTTTCAACATACACATACAAATCAATAATTACATCACCTACGATCCGCGATCACCATGTATTTAACTCTAAAAAAATATACAATTTACATATTAAGTTTAAATCATAATTACAAAGACTAACAGTTTTCGTTAAAAATTATGATAAAATCAAAATTATTTAGGCATGATTATACTAATGAAAAAAAAACAATCGCTTTTACATCATTTCTTATTTGGACACGACAGTAAAATACTAGAGATGTACCGACTAATCGGCCCAATCGATCACGGTTTCGGTGATGTTTGGAAATTTCCGTGACATTCCTTTACCTGCAACTGATTTGCGCGCAAGGCCCACTACCTCCACGTCAAGGATTCGGTGGGTTATGGTGTTGTAATATTGTTATTGTACAGTGATAGACCTTAATCAAAATGTAATCATGTCAAAAAGAAAGTCTGAAAAATGGGTATAGATTTTTTTAAGAAACACATACAAAGTAAGAAGCCGGCTAGTCGGCACATTTCTAGCAAAAATATTATGATAAATTTCATCTTTATATTCGAAATGTATATACATATAACAGTCGGTAGAAGACAGTTTATCTGTCTACTTAGATCCTTAATGATTATGTTCCAAGAAAGAACGTACAATAACACTATCATGCGTAGTTATGCTGGCTCTGCATCCAAGTTGTATCCTCTTGCAACAAGTCCATCTTACCTTCTTCTTGTAACATTCATGTTTTATAAACTTGTGATCACCAACATGCACAACGAGATGTCCACGATTCGATAAACCGAAGCGGACTGAAAGAGAATGTCTGTTTTAGAAATAAAAAAAAAGAACACAAAACGGTATAAATAAAAGACAAATTTAATAAAATAACCTCAATATGTTTCAATTTATTTAATTATTATTATTTTAACCACAAGGATTGTACAGGTATTATATTTAAATTTATTTTTGTTTGCTTCACGTCTGAAAAATATTAATTTAAGGTAAATGGATTGTATTTAGTAAATAGTTTTATCTTTCAATATATAACAAGTATTAATACTAGGATTTGTTTCAGTTGGTCTTATCGGCACTGGTATTGACTGCTTCGCTTCTTACTGCCTCAGTAAGCAAGGGAAAATGGGTATCAATGTTGGCGGCTACAGGTTCAGATTTAACGGCTGCGCAAGAAATGGCAAAATTCGCTGGCGATGTTCTCGAGGCCCTTGGTGTAAAGCCGCCCTTCACACATTTAGAGGAAGAATAGTTTACATACAAAGCACACATAATTGCGGGCCTAGGCCGCCAGTTTCATAAAAAAAAAAATATATAGACAATATCTTGACAAGATCATTGTATAAACTGAAATAAATTCTTCGATTTACTATACAATCATTTTATTTTTGATTGATTTAAACTCAATAATGCTAATGTCGTTACTAAACGACATCTTCATTAATATTACGAATATACATAAAAATATACAATTTAAAATATAGATTTTAGATTTCGGTAGCAAATTTGATTAGCTATATTTTATTAAAAATGCAGGAAAATATAGTACAAAATTTAATAGGATTACAAGAATTTATAACCGAATCCCGAATATTTCAGCAATAGGTATGTAAGATGTAAATAAAGTATTTGTATATTAGTTCTAAACTATCATAAGACTTACAGTATATATAATAGTATAATAAAAATCATAGCTCACCATCCAAAAATATTAATACTTATTGTGTATTTTTACAAAATAGTAATCACGCAAAATTCAATAATTTATAGTTACCGTCCTTCGAATAAATGATTTTATGTTATAAGCAACAATTAAGAATATATTTAATTAAAATGTTTACCTCATAGCTTTAGTACCAATTTTTATTACGTTATACATAATTAAGATAAAAAAACTCACAATTAACCAAAATCAAACTTTCAGGTATTGCATCTAATTTACATAAAATCTTAAAAAATATTTATGTCACAATTATAAATTATATATCAACCATTGTAACATAATACAGGAATAATTTTATATATAATTAAATATTTATATAAAATATCATGATATTAATAAGTTTGAAATATCAAAAATGTTAAATAACAATTTAATCATAGGATCATATACAGGGTTTGTTGTACACTTAGCATTTTATCAATTACATACGAAAATATGTAAATAAAACTTCGTGATTGTATATAAATAAATTATTACAATAATATTGTTGTTATTAGGAGATATATTTTTATGCTGATGTTTGTATATTGTGAAATTTTGAATATCTATGAATTAAAAAACAATAACTTTGAAAATAATTAAAACTAATGTGATTTGCGCATAAATTTAGATGTTCTCGCAAATTAATCAACAAACATTATATATATAGAAAATATCACATGAATAATCGGCTGACACTGATATTATATTTAATAAATACATAAAATACAACAGTACATAAAATAAATATTGATCAATGTTTATAATTTATGCAAAATGAATTGTGCAAAATATAAAATTGTTCATACAATTAACTTTATGTAAAATATAAGTGTGGTTGTGTATTGTTAACTTAAAGGTAGTGAATACTTGCCAAATTGTGTAGATAGTACAGATGTATCTCGATGTTTATATAAGAGAATAAACTAGTCATAACTGTTTTTTATCATTATTTTCTTGTATCCTTAATTATCTCTTTAAATATACATATGACAATTAAATAATCCAAGACATTACAGTAATTATAACACCATGAAAATCACTACACATTATCATACTGAAGTAAATGGTATAGTACAAACATTCAACAAAGATAAAAATTACTTTTAGACACATTCACAAAAGAGCAAATTAAAAACAATTAATTTATTACCCATTTTTATTTGTTAATGATATTTACAAGAGCTACAATTGATAAAATAAACTAATGAATATTTATTAATTCTAACCACTTAACTAATTAAAATATTCTCCATTCTCTTTAAAGTTCTATGATATTGATTAGTGCTAACAATCAAGATTTACGATAAAAAATACTGTAATATTAAAAAAAATATGCAAAATTAGAGCTAAGTTTAGTGGTGTCACACGGTGACTATTTTCTTTCCTAGAAATACACAATTGACAGCTGTTTGATAATTAAGTACACATTTGTATTTAAATACAAATATGTATTTAATTATTTAACAATTGTTAATTGTGTATAATAAAGAGAAACCTTTATTCACATATATTACACATATATTTCACAATGCTTGTAGTGTTTTAAAAGACTAGATAAAAATCTGTTTAATCTTGACCAAAATCTTGTCTGGTATTGCATAAGACATTTGCGGTTTTAATAATATGAGTAAACTATTGTTCCTTTGTATGTATAGTTTATAAAGCAACTTTTAACAAAACAAGCAAATTCAAGCTCCCACATATAACTTTTATGTGTTTAGACCAACATCCAAAAGTGATAAAAATTAATATAGAACAGACCTTAAGGTTGGTTACATCCATCTGTTAAGGTACTTTTACCATTTTTTTTACAGCAAAAATACTTGTCTAAGTTACATCATAAACACAAACTTTATTGCATACTTTTTAGAAGAGTATTTATTTCTTCATGTAGTATGGCATTAAGAATTCAAAATTTTACTATCTCTGCCATTCCCGTGAATATCGTGAGAGACGAAAAAACTAAGCAAATAACATGTACAAGAACAATAAGCTAAATTAAATAAGTTTTGTTTGTGCATGAAATTACCTTCTATTCTGTTGTAGATTCTTGCATAATAGTGCAAATATTCCATATACATAGTAGAAACATATTACGCATAGAGACTGGAGTGAAACACACACAATGAATATAATTAAAAAAAATCGTATATTCTTAAAATTATATAAAATGACACTTAAATTTAAGGCAATCAACACGTGATTAGAATAAACTTAAGAAAATCTATTTAAAAAATCTACAATATCTGGACTTCATATTCTTTGTACTAACTAACATAGAATCTTTAGCTATACATAATTTTTAGCTATACAAAAGAAAATTAATACATTGAGACTGTTGTATTCTAATCAAGATGCGTAAAAAGTATATACGGAAAAATTTCAAAGTAGTAACAACTAATATGAAAATAGTCTCACAGCCTACCTAAATATAAGGTTCCAATACAATCCAATTTGATATATGTTATAAGCAGACTCTTCATTTTACTCCTGATAGTAAGTGGTAAAATTATAAGATGATAAGGAGCTTTAGAACAATAAGTCAATCAAAATTTAATAGCCAGATAGAATCACACTGAATTAGCTGTCATTTATCTCCGAAATCATCTTGAACAAACTCGCTACTGCTGTGTTTCCCGAACGCTATGATATGTCCTTTAAACAAGCTTTAAGAAGAGTATTTTCTTTATGGTAGGCAACGGCGTGGAGGCGCCCTTGTACTTGCAAAGGTCCATGCGGCACGGTATAATTTACCATCAGGTGTCCTGCTTTCTAGTTTGACACCATTGGCAATAAAAAAAAACCATTCTGTAATATGAAGCTATGACGGAATGCAAGATACGTATAGAAGAGGAAATATTAGAACAAGTGCAAGAGTTTGTATATCTGGGATCTACATTTGCGAGAGATGGTAAATGTGAAAGTGATATTGAAAGAAGAGTGTGTAAGGGAAATATGGTGAATGGTGCTTTGCGCACCTTTATGGGCAGCCAAAACCTGTCTAAGAAGGCTCGCTTGGCTGTGCATAGGGGAGTGCTTGTACCAACTCTAATGTATGGAAGTGAGAGCTGGGTATGGCAGAAGAAGCACGAAAGTAGAATAAATGCTGTGGAAATGAGAGCGCTGAGGAGCATGATTGGTGTGAAATTGAGTGATAGAATTAAAAACAGAGTGATTAGGGAAAGTTGTGGAATGAAGGTAGATGTAGTGACAAGGATTGAGAAAGGTATGTTAAGTTGGTTCGGCCATGTAGAGAGAATGAATGAAAGGAGACTAACAAGAAGAATTTATAAGGCGAATGTGAACGGAAGTGTTGGAAGGAAGTGGTCTCTGCCTACCCCTATGGGAAAGAGGCGTGATTATATGTATGTATGTATGTATTCTGTAATATTTGTACTTATAGTTACTTCTCTATATTCTCATTATCAAAGGGATAGTTAGAGTTCTAACACCAGATACTCCTTTGTAAATTTCATCAGAAAAATCTGCAGAGGAACCCTATAAAAGTTTAGGCCAATGCAAAATTCGAAACATCACAAAACTCACAAATAGACATTGCCACTGAACTAACAAGATAATATATAAAATAGTTCATGAATACAGTAAAATGCTTTAAATGGATACGTGCAAGATATTTTAACAACTATATTATGATCACACATGGTGTAATTTAAAAGAAATGCTTTAAAATTTGGAGTATGTAGATACTTGTAGTAAAAGTACATTTTCTTTTTTTTTTGGTGGGTGGTAAGAGCACCCGCTGTACATGCCGTCCGGGGCGACGACATGACGGTGTGCGGGCCCCTAACCCACTGTAATAACTCTTCTTCGCCATTGGGCCGACCACCAGTGCCGAGATCCTCGTCCTCAGTGGTCGGCTCGACGGAATACCTTGCTAGTCCAGGACGTCGGTCGCAGTTGCGCGGTCAACCGCTTTGCGGGTGGTGGACTAAAATCCCCGATCCGTTCACCCGCGGCCTCGTCTAGGGTAGTAAAAGTACATGCTCCAAATTTTAAAAATCAATATAAGGCAAGTAAATACACATATTGTTATCTACGTCATCATATTCGTGTGCTAGCTTTTTATTGGACTATACCTGTATAATATGTTAATATTTACTCTTATTGTGATAGACAAATATATTGTTGAAAGATTTTTAATAACATTTCAATGTCATTAATTATCCTTTTTTCTTTCTTTTCCTGAATCGGTTGCTAGTGTGTATTAAGAAAACGTAAACAAAATTAATACAACAGGGCTTTTTAAATGAGCTTAGATTTATAAAGTAAAAAATCTATGATTAATTAATATATCTTGAAATAACATCATCATTTCAACTCATATACGTCCCACTGTTGGGCTCGATAATTCCCCACGATAGGAGGGAAATTTACCTACTGTACCACGCAGGTCAGATGTGTTGGTAGTTTCATTTCAAGTTTTCCTTCTCTTGCATAGACGTTATATACATATTCAACCACTTAGTAGTCTTTCAAGACACCCACGGGCAAAGGCTGTGATGAATTGTATTCTTACTCCAACACCACACGGCGGTCTATCTTGAAATATACAAGATTTTTTTTCAAGCTCTATGGACTCGATACACTGTGTAAGAGCACTGTTGTCAATTGTACTATTGTATTTAAAAAGCCTATTTGGATTTATTTGCCTACAAAAAACCACTAACATCCTCTTCGTCTATAGTAAGTCTGGAGTTAAAATTGCGCCAAGCCCGCCTGGCCCAATTTTTCACTATCAATTTGGTACAGAATGTTTTAACAAATACTATAACATTCATTTCCAATAATAATACAATGTATCATCACCTCTCTTTACCGCGGTTGATCATAAAAGACGACTACGGGACTCAAGCAAATAACATTACTGCAAGTGAAACCCTCAAAATAAAACCCTATATCACCAGTTTGATATAATTCGCTATTTTCCTTCTTACTAGGGAAGAGACTAGCAAAAAATTGGTATGTATAAGTGCCGAGATGTTATTAATCATGATTAAAAGCATCATCATCATCGCAGCCCATATACGTCCCACTGTCGGGCTCCGGCCTCCTCCACAATGGGAAGGAATTTGACCTACTATACAATGCTGGTCAGACATGTTGGTATAGCGTTTCATTTCGAGTTTTCCTTATCTCGCACAGATGTTATGTGCATATTATATCCCATAGTCGTCTTTTACGAGCTCCGCAGGCAAGATAGGGAGTGGTGAATTGTATTATTAATCCATCACCACACAGAATTCAAAGCATATATATGATAAAAAGTAATAGATACTATATCGGCTTTGGAACCTTCAGTAGTCCATTACAGTGGCTTTAGTGTTACATAGGATACCATAAAAAGCTATTACATTCAGAGAATGCTGTTTATAATTTTATAGAATTTGTGAGATTTACTCTCAATAAATTTACAAAATCTACATTTTCACATGGTGGCCCATAAATTACAGTTGATCCTATCGATTGTATATTTAGAGCGGCCACAGCTTAATACATTAAATAAGTCCGACAAAACATAATCCTTGGAGTAACGATTGTATCTTACTCATTAAGAATTCACTGAACACACATGACTTATTGCATTATGATAAAGTTTTCTTTCTTAGTTTCTGCTGTTTCCACACTTTTTAACCAGTAAAAATTATTATTTACACAAACTTGACCACCAATATGATGGTAAATGATAACTGCTCCTAAATGTACCCACTGAAAATCACCATCACCTAAATCCACGATTATGAAGTCACAACAGGCTTTATGGGGCATTAACACAATATTTACACCATATGTTCTATTAATGCAATAGCACTTTCAGCTTCAGCTTCACCTTCACTGCCGGTTATGATTTGATCACCGGAAATAACACCATGTTCCATTTTAAGATGGTCGAGTATAGTGTTCATGTCCTTCTCAAGGTCATTGTCATTGTCTCTAGTGAAAGTGAACTGACATATTTTGCAGCTATAAATTCCATCGGGTTCCGCATCTTCGAACACTTTCCATATCCAAGATTGGTTATCTGGAATTAAAAAAAATGTATCAAGTAATACCAAGCTTTTTAAAAGCGTTAATAAATGACGAACCAGCGGTTAATATAAGCATAACCACTGATATGTAAAGAAACATATCGGTAACTTTGAAAAATATAGTGACATTCATCATGTAAATACTCGGAATAAGGATAAATTAGTTGTACATAGTACTCGTCTTCAACGAGTTAACAGATCTTTCATGGGGCTTCTACAACAAATTACCTATTAATATTCGAGATATGCCAGTTAATAAGTTCAAAAAAGCAATCAAGAGTAGATTTTGTAGAAAAGGTTATTATAAAATCTCGGATTATCTTGATGATAATACAGACTGGTTATGAGCAGCTCCTCATTCAGGCATTTTCTCATTATTTCAAAAGGTGTTACATATATGTTTATTCTGTTGTTGTTACTATAATTGTAAAGCGTAGCGTGTTTTGCCAAACGAATTTGTTATTTAACCTGTGTTTTATGTTTGTGGCACATGGTATTGGTCATGCTCACTGAAGGGTCTGCTTGCGGTAGCTACGAGGAGCGGGTCACTCCCTTCCCTCCATTGTGGTTGAGGGGAGTGATGGCTGCTCTAGTGGTTAACTCGTGATCGGGTGCCGCTTGCGGGATCTGGTCCAGCCTTGGTACTTTTTCGTTATATTTAATAACTGTATTGTATGATGGTTCGAAAGGCATCACACTGGAGCTATTAATAGACATGTTGTTGTATATTATCTTATTTAAAAAATAGTAAATGAATAAAAAAGAAGACATGCCCACTGAGTTTCTTGCCGGATCTTCTCAGTGCGGTCGCGTTCCGATCCGGTAGTAATTTAAGGTAAAATGTAAAAAGTGACCATATGTAAGTGCCCCCGCGGGGTTTATGCATAATAAAGAATTTGAATTGAACAGGCAATCATATTTAAAGATCTTAAGGCGAGGTTAGAATCGGGTCCGGTCCGAATCATGAAGGTATTGGATTTTCTGCCTGAATTTTTTGGAGGCAATATTGTTAATCCGAAGTTAATAGTACGCAATATATTTTTTAAAATTTTTCATCGTTATACGTTGGCAGGTACAAACTTCATGATGTGATGAAATTTTTCACGTGGAATTAAAAGTATGTTTATAGTATTAGAGATACACAGTTCTTAATACAGAAATTTTATTTCTCTGATTACTTCAATTGTCAATAGATGGCGCCATTTGTCCATATATGCTAATCATTCATGCTATACACCACCCACTGCGGTCTCAAAGTGTTAAACATATTTATTTAATATGCAAACAAAGCTAAAATTACCAGTACAAAGTTGACAATCTTATATCATCACCATAATTTGTTTTTTGTCCGTCATATGAGGGGATAATGCCGTAGTCGGCACGCTTAGCAGGCAGGGTTGGCGATCCCAATGAGATGTTATACATTTCCCAGGAAAGAGCTGCTGCCCGCTCTCTTAGCCGATTCTTACCACTCCCACGGGCAAGCAAGGGATGGGACGATTGCATTCTTATCCCGTTGCCACACGCTAAACTTATACGCCTGCATGTATATTTTTCACATTATTTTCACGAAACCAAATGAATATACGGATACATGGGAAATATCCCATTTGATTGACACTAGGTGGACTGACGACATTCTCAAAGTCGCATGGAATCGTTGGATGCAAGTGGCGCAGGACCGTTCCGAGTGGCATTCTCGTGGGGCGGCCTATGTCCAGCAGTGGACGTCTGTAGGCTGATGAATGGATGGATTCATTTGATTTCTACGAATATTATAATGGATGTTTTATCTACCAAACCGGTGGATGTCGTAAATAATGATTGCGAGACAGAAATAGGTAATATCACTGCAAGGAAAGAATTTCTACGTATATCTATACTAATAAATAAAATTGGAGTTTCTGTTTGTAATGTCAAAATAATAGGCTTTTTTCATGCTCACACGGTTATTTGCACGACACCTATGCCTACAGATTAAAAAATTATTGTGTCTGTCTGTTTGTTCCGCGTAATCTTCAAAACGGCTGGACCGATTTCAAAAATTCTTTCACCAATGGAAAGCTATAATATCAGGGAGTAACCTAGGCTATATTTTATCCCGGTATTCCCACGGGAACGGGCACTAAGCGGGTAAAACGATTAAAACCAAAGCGAAGCGAGGGCGGGTTGCTAGTCTATACTGTTTTTTTTTTTATTGCCAACGGTGGCAAACGAGCAAGCAGCACACCTGATGGTAAGTGAAACCGCTGCACATGGACCTTTGCAATACCAGGGGCACAGCAAGGCCGCTGCCTACCGTGAAGGAAATACTCTTCTTAAACCTCGTTTAAAGAAGGACATGTCATAGCGCTCGGGAAACAGCAGCAGGTAGTTCATTCCAGAGCTTGCACGTACGTGGGAGAAATGATCGCTGGAAACGTACTGTTGAAGACCATAACGTTTCCAGGTGAAATGGATGAACCCTGCTACGATGTCGAGTGGTACTTGGTAGAATGGTGACGGTGGTACCAAGTCAAACAGTTCCTCGGAGCACTCCCCGTGAAAGAGTTGGTAGAGTACACAGAGTGACCCTAAAGTCTCTCCAAGATATGTAAGTTTGAACGCGCTAATCTCAGTAACTATTGGTCAAATTTGAAAAATTCTTTCAGTGTTTGATAGCCCATTTATCGAGCCCATATATATCATCACGCTAAAACCAACAGGTGCGGAGCACCAATGAAGCATGTTTCAAAATCGGTTCAATACCCGAGTATTAAACGCCAATTACACTTCTACTGTCGAGAGGATTAGTGCTCGGTATAAATATCGTAATCGTAGTGTGTCATCCATCCATCAATAAAATTCTAAAATATACTATTTTCCTTGCGTATAAAATTCTAAACAAATACGAAAAAATAAAATACCATAAATAATAATACGAAAAAATAAATAATCTTTGTATATGTATATAAATCTTCTATTCGTGTGTTTGTAATTGAACTCCCAAACGGCTGGACCGTTTTTGATGATTTTTTTGTAGCTGTTCCGATGGATATGAGAATCAAATCAAATCACTTCTTCTGCATATGAGAATGATTTAGATTAATAATAATGGAACCGGTAGGTGGTGCTGTGATCGATTTCAAGGAGAATTCCTTGTAATTTTTTTTTAGATTTGAACAGAACAACGTCTGTTGGGCAGCTAGTATTTATTTAAATAAATAGCTGTTTTGAAAGCAAAATCATTTTCTGAAGATTAGCTTAGATTTATTAATATTAAGCAAAATCAGAGAAAGGGGAAAATTATCCAAAATTATTTTCTTGTGTATAACGATCGGTATCATGACGTACGCGGACGGGGGCGGCTCAATTTCAATCAGGGAGATGACCGCCTAACGGAGCGACGTCCACCGGGATGTCATGGCCCACTGAGCAGTCCAGCTGGAGGAGACTCGATACCGTGTTCGGACCATCGAGACCTACCGGCCGGTGCTGATGGAGTGGTTGAGTCGACAGCACGGGGTCCTCTACTTCCGATTGGTGCAGGTGACGGAGTATGGTTGCGTAGCCAAATACCTGCATACGATCGCGAGGGAAAGTAAAACTGCCACCACTGCGATTGCGACAAGTACCTACACTGTGAAGCACACATTCGAGGCATGACCGGGTGGGCAGAGCAGCGCCGTTAACTCGTCGCAATCATCGGTGCCGCAAAGCGGCGGAGTGGTTCAGGGCCGAAATGGACCATGCTGACACACTTCACCATCGGTGCCTGGATCAGAGCAGGCGGGAATACCCTAGCCGAGGCCGAAGGTGACTGGATTGGGGAATAGTCCGTCAAATGTAAAGAGGCCGACCGCGCGAAGGCAATGCTCCTGCGGCACTGTTGGTAGCCGCCGGGGCGTCAACTAGGATGGTACTCGAAGAGGTAACACGCCGGGTTTGTTATCGGCCGATCAATAGCGACAGGGAGGGAATAGAGGGGGTTATGGGGCCGCGCATCGCACTTTCGTCGCTCGGGACGAACGGACGGAATCATAGCCAAAAGTCATGCAATACGTCGAATAAAGGAAATGACAGTTCTGTGCGTGACATGACAAAGTAACTATAGTCCATAAAATATAGCTTGATCTCTGTGACAGATGTCAACGAAACCAACGAAGTAAGCTTGAACGAGCGATATGTTTACAATTTCATTTTGTATCAAATATATTTTCATTTTTTCCGTGCCAGTTTTATTGCAACTGAATTGCAATATATTAGAAATATAAAAATATTATTATTCATGCCTAAAATGTACTTCGTAAGTACTGAAATACCTAGTAAACATTTTATACATAAATGACGCTTACGAACGTACAAGGTGATACTGGGCGCAAAATAAAAAAGAGATGGGACAGTCGATATACGTAACTCGATAACCGACCTTTATTAAATTATTCATAAAAGAAATAAACCCAATACAGTACCTAAATAAAACTTTCAATACATTACATACAATACATTACATACATAAATTGAATTAATTAAACATTAAAAAACTACTTTTCGTCTCTGAGTAAATGATAATATTATTTACACATTATTGTCAATAAACTAGACATTTATTTATAAAACAGTCGTAATAGATCGATTGATCTAACGACTGTCCCCATTTGGCAAAAAAAAATGTTCTAGCAGGAACGCTCCAGTGATGACAATAATAGTGACTTAGACCTTGATTGTACTCCTTTTGAATAATTATAACAGTCAAAAACAGTTTTTGTTTGAAATAAATTCAAAAAGATTTTCATTGATTGTATTTTAATTATAATAGAAAATCACAATTATAAAAATAAAGAGTTTTATCGATAAAAAAACTACGGACTTTACCGTAAGTTTGACAGCACTAGGGATAACTGTCACAGAGATTATCCTATATTTTATGGACTATAGTTAATATTAGCACGTAAAGTGACTGCTACTCACGTTTTACATTTTACATTCGCGGGACTCTATCTTATGGCATGCGGCACATGGCAGTACTGCATATTAAAATCACATTCAGAAAGCAGACCGAATACAAACATATGCAACTTTCGGTGTCAAAAATTAGGGCTAAGGTTTTGAACTAGACTAATTGCATGTGCTGTCGATTGGCTAATGAATACATTCCCAAGATTGACAGCAAGCAGGCAATCGGATAAGCCGCCTATTGACAGAGAAAAAAACATGCTGCATCGAACTTATACAGTTTAGCGAAATAAGGTGTTGCAAAACATGAATTATGTACAAAGAAAGAATACAAGAATACTTACAAGAGAAAGCAGTCTTCTTATGTATCATCCTGAGATGTCTATTCATATTACCCGTCGCATTACCTCCATGACAAATGTGACGTTTGCATAGCTTGCATTGGGCTTGAGTGTGCGACACGCGCACAAAGTAGGACCAGATCCAGCTACGACGCAGCTTCTGAGTCGGACTCTCTGTAAACCATGTATAGTTTTTTTAACGACTATTCTTTCATAAAGATGATTATTAATAAATTTGTCAAAGCATACATTGCACACGGCAGTGGTAAAGACCGGCTGAGGGGTCACAGGGGATATGGGCAATAGCATTCTCCAGGGAAACTTATAACAATAAACTGCAATCCCCAATATGCCTATCAAGCGTGTTGACTATGACTGTCTCTTCAAGAACTAGTAATGTCGATATGACATTACTGGTTCTTGAAGAGACCTATGTCTAAGAGCAGCTGTGAGTATATGGAAAAATCTAAGCCTTTGGTTGGGATGTAAGATCAGATTTTCCTGTGTGGAAAGGAGTTACGATTTCAATTTGTACACATCCCTTACATTCCTGTGTGAGTCGTAAAAAGAACTAAAGTAATGGTAGGGGAGTAAGCACCAGTACTTTCCTAGGAAACTCACAAAACTGTCATTGCTAACCCGTTTGCTAAAAATGACGATTATATTCTATCTCTTCATGGAGACATCTATGTTCCACATTGGACGTCAGCAGATTGAATGATGAAATAATTGTACCATTATTAGTCATGGCAGTTGTAAAAGCCAACTAACAACCCCAAAGAGATATATTAATTCTAACAAATTTGTGTAACTAAGGCTAAGAGTCAGTTTGTTAAAGAAAAAAATTATGCTGCAACCACCCTTAATAATTAAGAATCGGGTCTGGATGATGTTGAAGGTTGAGGAATAATTCACCACATCATCGTCAAGGCTAATGGAAATTACACCATACCCATAGCAAACAGAATGATTATATTTAAACAACCTGCATTTTGTACTATCTTACAGACAGTCGTGACTGTATATACTAATCAGTCCTAGATGATAAAGTACACAATAATTACAGTCTGATGGCTGATAATATTGAACCGCAGGCCTCCCGCCAAGTACCGTGTGTGTGTGTAATGAGGTAAAGCACCTATTTTTTTCTACATCTTTTACCACATACATGCTGTGTGGTAGCGGCTTCGAATACTACCAACCCTTGCTTTGCTCGTGGGTGTCGTAAAAGACGACTAAGAGCCCTAGATTGACCCGGACCAACTCCATCTGGTACCATTTGGGTCAACGATTACATTCCCAAGGAGGGTTGACGTCAGGCAGGCGGCCGGTCATAAAAGTCATTGCCGAAACTTTTTGCAATATGTCAAAACAGATGACATATTGCGTCGACCCCAAGTAATTGGGATAAGAGCAAGATGATGATGATGATCTTTTACCACATCCTCTGTTGAAAATGCAACTCTTCCATAACATATGTACTAAAAAATATATGATAGCTATATATCATCTTTACTCTATACAAATAAATAAAATTGAAGTGTCCGTTTATAATGTCAAAATACTGGGCGCATGCTCACATGGTTATTTGCATAACATCCATGCCTAAAAACCAGTTTAAACATTTTTTGACTGTCTGTTTGTTAAAATCTTTAAAACGGTTGGATCTATTTTGATAATATTTTACTACCAGATAGCCGTTGATATAAGGAGTAACTTAGGCTATATTGTATCCCAGCATTCCCACAGGAATGGGAACTATCTGAGTAAGGCGACTGAAACCGAAGCTCAATGAGGGTGGGTTGCTAGTAAAAAATATAAAATGGATCTTACCAGGCATATCTGCGTATTCCTTGTCATTTGTATATATTTCTTCAGTCTTGACAGTGTAAGGTGTGCCATCAGAAGTAACGAGATAACAGTCATCGGCTTTCTCTCGTTTAGTGACTTCAGCCCTAAATACAATAGGATGTCGTGTCCGAATGTGACGATTCATATTGTTGGAATTACAGCCTTTTATTGATAAAACAACACTGCATAATCGACAGCGGTAAATTATGTTACTGAGCTTGTCAAAATATTTCCAAACCCAACTCCTCTTGCGGGATGCTGTAAAAGAGAAATTAAAATATCATAATCACAGCTCATATACGTCCCATTACTGGGCTCAAGCATCCTCTGTATTGAGAGGGAAATTGACCTACTATACCATGCTGGTCAGGCAGGTTGGTAGAGGGTTTTATTTCGAGTCTCAGCCTAAGAGAAGGACTCTTGCATAGTTGTTATATGTACACGTTATCCCTTAGTCGCGTTTTAGGACGCCCATGGCCAAGAGTGGGGGTGGTGAATTGTATTCTTACTCCGTCACCACACGGAAAATTAAAATATATAAAACTAATATTTTTCAAATCAATACTGGACTATTAAAGCCTATTATAATCTCAAAATCTATGAGATTATATTTCATGGATAGTCCATCTCACTATCATGTCCCCACAGCCCAAGTATCTCCTCCTATTATGATGCTTTAAGAACACAAATTGTCTCCACAACATACTTTACTGTGGGAATCATAAATACTGGCTAATGTAACACTAACAGAAGGGGCTACTGTTAAGATACTTATAACATGAACTGTAATCGCCCTACCAAGCAGGACTAGATAGGTAGTTTATCTACTATTGCAAACCGATATTCTCCTAAAGGTATACAGGGATCAGTAGAGATGTCATCATTGACCAAAAGTTATCCAACATAGATGAGGGTAATAATGTGTAGCATCCAAACAAGTTTTTCCCCGCTTACTAATCAGTTTTTTTTACATAGTTAACTACATAATACAAGATTAGATTATACATTGCCACCTTCCATCAGGTTGTTATCAAAATTTTATTTAATAAAAAAAAAAATAAGAACACAGTTTATAAGAACTAATAAACAGGTTTTTGTAGATAACCAAATTAAAAAATGTGGGTCAAAAAATAGAGATGTGGATAGCAACATTTATCAAATCCGACTAAAATCTCAGCCACAAATATAAAAAAAATATATATATGTAGGGTAAAAAGGTAATTTTTTTACATATAGACAAACAAAGATAATGCAAGCATTAAATGGATGATCTAATGAATACTGATTTAGAAGTTATTAAGTATCTAAAAAGGAAATGATAACAGGTCCAACCTACCACTCGCCCATCCAGATGGATTCTAAAGCAGAAACCACTATGGTTTCTGGATTAATAGCAGAAGGTCAGGATTTTACGTAATGTCTTTCGTTTATATATAATTATTTTTGGCCATTTAGACAGGTCATTCATATAAATTATCATGCTATTTGATACAAAAGGTCAACAGTAAATCATTACGTATATTACTGGCATGTTGTCTGTGTGGTGACAGAGTAAGAATACAATTCACCATTCCCTATCTTGCCTGTGGATGTCGTAAAAGACGACTAAGGGACATAATATTTGTGCTAGAGAAGGAAACTCGAGATGAAACCCTATACCAACATGTCTGACCAGCGTGGTATAGTAGGTCAAATTCTCTCACATTATGGAGAAGGCCCGAGCACAACGGTGGGATGTATGTGGGATGCGATGATTACTAGCACGTATATTAAGGCTGTAATTCCTTTTATAAATAAAATTTTAATGTTTCTGGCATTAAGTCTATACATATGCATTCCATATGATGATTGAAGAACTCCTTTATTCAAGAAACATAGTTTAGGAGCAATGAAGTGTGACCAACAGGGTGTAAATATGTTCCCAAATCTTTCTTGAATATACTAATAGGTATAAGTCATCAACATATATTATCATCATCACAGCTCATATACATCCTATTTGCCCATCCATCCTCTGCAATGGGAGAGAAATATGTTGGTATAAGATTTTATATCGAGTTTTCCTTAGTAGATATTACATCCCTTGTCTTTTACGACACTCACGGGCAAGATAGGTAGTGGTGAATCGTATTCTTATCGTCACCACATGGAGAATAGGTGTAAGTCAATAACATTAATTCATGAGAATGGTAAACTCTACAGACCATAATGCCGACCTATTTCACCCAAGTGTCAATGTATATATAATAATAGTAATTACCACCACCAATATCCTTACCAATATTATAAATGCGGAAGTTAAGTTCGTTTGTTACACTTTCAAGTTTAAACCAGGGAGTAACATAGGCTATATTTTACGCCGGTATTCCCACAGAAACGGGAACTATGCGTGTGAAACTGAAACGAAGCAAGGGCAGGTTGCTAGTTTTAATATATACACAAAATGAATTAAAAGATTACTCACCGCTGTTTACTCTTTTTTGTTTTTTTTTAGTATCATCATATATCACATACTGCATATCATTATCTGCATTTTTAATGACAATACCAGACTCCTTGTTAATAAGTATCGCATCTTTCTCAAGAATAATTTCATCATCCTTCTGAACTATCGACTGAGTAATATTGTCAAATTCTGATGTTTCCGTTGTAGTAGCTTCACACACTTCTCCTAGAATTATAGGCTGTGTTTTTGGGTCTCCGTCATCTTTCAACATATTTATATTCAAAAATTCAATACGAAATCCAACTGTTGCCTCCGAGTTGTCTTTATGTAACTCATATATATCTCTATGGTGTTTTGTCAAGTGATCAAAGAGGTCTAATGATTGTTCATCAACTTTTAAAATGACCTCACATAAGTTACATTTCATTTCATCTTTAGATAGTTTTTCAAAATAAATCGAGATCCAATCAGGCTGCTTCTCTTGATCTGTAAAAATGTTTACACTGAATATTATTAGTACACTTATTTAATACACCAATTTAAATATAATAACACAATATCTCGTCTTATTATTTCCCTAATCTAAGCATAAGTATTTTAAGGTTAAATAAAAGATTTTGCATATTATAAAGAGCCTTGTATATAAAAAAAGTAATAATAGGTTTACAATTATAATTATATTGGCATAGCATTTCTGCAAAGGAATTGGTTATAAAACTTTAATTATTAAATTGACAACCACAATATTATATCTAATCACTACAAAATTATATAATACTGATTTAATAACAATAATAAAAAACCTATATACAAGATTCAATTGTTTACAAACAACTTTCTTTTTTTCAAAGTTCTATTGATCACTAAGATTATTCAGAGAACATAGGTTTCTTGTGGTTATGAAAATCTCTCACAACTTCAACTCCATAAGTCTGCATATTGATAACAGATATGCAACCAGTTTTTTGTCGAAATGAACATATCCACTGCTCGGCACCGCACTGCAACCTACTTTTAAAAATATATGTATATCCTTTAAACAATATTTGATGACCCTTTTTTGTAGGCACGCATTGCACAAAATCATCACCTGCAAGAGTGGAATGCTGTTAATAAAAGTATGTTATTAATAAAAGTCACTATTTACACTGATACATGAAATTTGTGAATCAAAACAACTGAACATGATTAGATACATGGCTTTGTTGTGCAAAATTGGCCACAATAAGTGACAAAAAAATAAATTATTGTGATCTTTAAATTTTAATTGATATATATATTAAGATGGGTATATAATATATAGGATAACTTGGCGATTCCATTATAAAAATTAAACGTGGGAAAACAGTAAAAATAAATTAAATGACGCAACAAAACTGTCAAATAAAACTGACATTTTCAATATCTATGGTTCGGTGGTTTCCGACGTCCTGTTTTACGCATTAGCCAAATTGTAAGGTTAAGGCGGGTTACTATAGCTTTGGAGGAAAACATTAATCAATTCTAAAAAATATTATTTTTGATAAAGCTGTAAGAGTGTCATAGATGTTATTTAACTTTTTTAATAGAAGTATTCTATTCTACGATTTAAATTCAATGACAATGCTATTAATGTTACTAGAATAGTGCTATATCTTTAAACTAGGTGTCGCTAGTAGTGTATAAGTACTTTAGAGGAAAATAACAAATGGATATTTGATACAATTGTTCTTAGTTTAGTTTACGTTATAAATAATGATTAGAGAGATTATGTTCCCCATAACTAACAATATGCACACCAAATACCAACAGAGATCATATGATAGTTGCCTCGTCTCGTCCATAAAATAATAATAATAGAGTGCATCTGTTCGATATTCTTGTAAAAATGGGAACTTTTTAAGTGACAAAAGGATCGCATTAGTCTACATTATTAATAAAATAACTTTAAAAGGTATTATGAAGAGATTAATACTCGTTGGAAATGTTGAATACTATGTACATTACTACTAGATGGCGTTACTAGTCCTGAGAGACCATATAAACACACCTTTTGATTTAATTTGAAAAGTTTATTTATACATCTGAATCGCGCAAAAACATCTAAATATGTACGTCAAATGAATACATAAACTGTTCGTGGCCACAGAATTTAACTACGTTAATTTTACATACATTTTTATTAGTGGTAGGCCCACACCGCTGACAGTTTATTGTTTTATAAATAAACCTATTTGTATGTAAAAATAGTTTTATTTATAATGTGTTAAGCTTGCGTAAACATCAGAAATCATTAAGTTTACTGGTTGCAGCTAAAAAATGAGTCAGCTCGTCAGCGGTAGTCACCGGGTTGAGAGCCATCAGCAGCGCTCACCCATTGACCGCGTTAAGCTGTCAAGGTCATCTGCGACCAACAGCTACACACACACAAATAAAAAAAAAGTCTGCGGTAGTGGTACCACAGTCTTACAGAAATTCGAAGTCTGGATAGTAGCAATTTGCTACTGGGTGAATATTTGCAAATGAACATAATATTAGACAATTTTAAAGAATGAAAAAATAGTACTTACAAAACTGTTCTTTAGATATTCAAAGCAAAGCTGATAGCATACACATACAAAAAATGCGTGAGACCAAAAAAATAAGCCTTTATATACGTCACAATTTGGATCTGAAATTATTGTGCAAACAGTAATTAGAAACAAATGGTAAAGAGAATTTTAGAATGGTAATTATATTATAGGAATGGTAATTAGTAAAACACAAATTGCAGTAATGTTATTTATTCAATTATTTAAAAAAATCAATTTCCGACACAGTATCAAATTTAGAAAAGATATACCTGCACGTGTGGTTGAATAAACATTATTATTAGATGATAATTGAGATCTGCTTTGCATTTAAAAGACCAGTCACATCTATCAAATTAAAGTTAACTTTATATGAAAAATATTAATGACTGTTTTTTGCAAAGTTTTATTAAATAAAACATAATTTACTTTAATTTTCTAAGTTCATAACTGTTTTTATCATCGACATTGCCCACATTCATGGAAACTGGTATAAAAACTTCATCTGTTCTTTTCTTTTCTAAGAGTTTTCTCTGGTACTGTCTTCTGAAATTTTCTCTCCATTTCTTTCTCTGTATGTTTCTAGCTCTTGGGGTCAATTCAGAAGCCCTTAATATTTTCTTTTCCTCTTTTCTTTTTATGTATCTCTTCTTTTCCTTCTCCCTCTCTAAGGCATATAATGCCGGATCTGCTTTTATTTTTGCATATCTGTTTCGCCGTGCAAGTCGGGCTTTTGCCAATGCCTCTTCGTGTGACTGCTTTTTCCGCGGCATTTTATCTGCAATATAAATTGATATCCTGTGGAATAGATCCTATAGGTTACCTATAAGCGCTACTGTATCTGATTTTATTAAATTACTTCCATGCTAAAAATATGGTAAGGATATATCCCACTGCTAATGATTCTCTAAATATTAAAGAAACGTGGTGTAACATATATGTAGGTCTAATGCTTTTGAAGCACATCATTATTGTTATTATCCATTACTATCCCATGGGTCTCTTCTCAACTATTTTAAGAGTTAGGAGGTATTAAGCCGTAATCCGCAATGAGAGCACTGGTAGCCCAGTGATTACGGCTTCAGACTTACAATTACAATTTGTAAGTTAAAGGTTTGAACACCACCCGACGTACGTCTTTTGTGGACATTTTATCGTCACCATTGCTCCATAACTCCTCAGAAAAACATCGTGAGGTAACCAGCGTATCCTAGAACTAATCATTCAAGGACATGTGACATGCACCAAATAGCATTGACCAGTCAGTGTGGATTACGGTTTTGGAGCTAACAACTTATACCTATACCTATTTATTGATTAAGTATAGATAGAAACCAAAAAAGCGACGATAGAGATAATAAATATTTAATACAGCTGTATAAATATCAAACCACTACTGTAAGAGAAGATTGACAGTGACAGAAAAAGCGCAGAAAGTGCTATTTTGCGCTTTTCTTGAATCTGAAATTTGTAGTGGTTTAGTAATTTACACGGCAGTTTAAATATAGCATGTATTGAAACAATATTACATTTAAATAGAAAAAATACCTATTTACCATTCCAGCTTGCTCGTAAAGAGCATTCGGGTAAAATGTGAACGGGAAAAATTAGACGACACGAACGGTAAGGAGATTTTATTTTGACCTGGACGATTTTTTGTAGATTATTAATTTTTCGTTGGCGCCAAATCGCTCTTTAAGACGTATGATCTGCTCAAGTCACTAGCGGGCACTGAGGTCGTGGTGGGGAGTCGTCGTGAGGATTACATTTACCATTGGGTACAATTCTATTTCACTATCAGTATTCGCGAACGGTAAGTAGTACGAAGGATGGGACAATTTTTGAATTGGTGTAAAATTAACTGAAACTGTTCTTTATATCATATATTTTATTTCAGTTTATACATTAACTATTATATTTACTAAATAATAAGAAAAAATGTTATTCTTCGAAGGTTTCGTTTAATTTTTCTTATCATAATGGTTGAAAATTGGGAAAAGGGACACGAATGGTAATAAGAGTTTGGGAACTATTTTTTTTATAAAATGGCTTATAGCTTATAAAACACAATAAATTGATCTGCAATATGTACCCCACTTAATTAACTATGTATATAAAAAAAGTGATCAAAATCGATTTAGGTTTAATGTGTTATTCACGGCGAGACATCAAAAATGTGCGTTTTCAAATATTCACCCTACTGCTCTTCGTCCGATGACGAGAGACCAGGCAGCCCACACTGGGTGTGTCCCTGGTATTGTAGAGTTCTATTTAATATTCCTTGGTTGTCTGCCACTAAAGGCAATAAAAATAAATAATATTCCCGCCGCGTTCCGATCCGGTGATAGTGGGTAATGCAGGTATATTAGATTTGTTAGATTTAAATTAATAAACCGTCATAATAATTACTACAAATTTAATGTTTGATAATTACTAACCAAAAAGAATATACATATTTTTTTCATATAGAATCATTTTCTTCTTGTACTGGCAATAAATATGTACCAAAATGTGGGTCAAAATTTAATAACTAATTTCTGTAGCGGGTAGATAATTATAAATATCTGTAATAACAATGACTTGTTGGATGTCCGACGACTTCCTCCGCCCGTGAACATGAACGTTGTAAAGCGTTCGAAACGTTGGGCAATCAAAAATCAAATACCGCGATACAATCCGTAAAGCAGTTTTATTTACAATAAAACTGCTTTACGGATATAAAATCATCATTATTCTGCTCTCATCGCAATTACTTGGGGTCCACGCAATATAATAGTTACCTACTCTTCTTCCATTGGACATATGGCAATAAATTTTGGTGATCGTTTTATAACTGGGCGCCCTTCTGACGTCCTTGGGAATGTAATTATTGACCATACGGTATCAGGGGAGTTACCCAAGTCGATGTAAAACTTAGTCGACTTTTACGACATGCATGAGCAACGTAAGGATTGGTAGCATTCGCAGCTGCTACCACACAAGAACAATCTATATATACACTGACGGACTCATAAACTGCATCAAAGTAAAAAACGACTTTGAAATAAATATTTTAACCAAGTATGCAAACTTTCTACACAGATTTAAATTGAAACGTCTAGATTGGTTCGTTAACTTTAAAACAGCGTAGGGTCATATCCTTAAGTTTAAGTTTGTGTACTGGAAAGGACCTTAAAACTTTTTTGAAGAAAAAACAAATTTAAAGAAAATTGGTTTAATTAAAAAATTGGTTTTAACAATAGACACAAACTTTATGCAAAGGTTTTTTATGTTTTAATAAGGTGTATTACCTCCACGTGCCCTTATTACGGATTCTAATCGGTTCCGCATAGATTTGATTAGGGTTATTAAAAGATCTTGCGGAATGTTGTCCCATTCTTCTGAAAGTGCTGTTCTTAGTTGTGCCATTGTCGTAGGCACAGGATTTCTCGCATATACAGCTCTTTTTAAATTGTCCCAAAGATGCTCAATGGGATTAAGATCCGGGCTGCGTGCTGGCCAATTCATTGTACGTATCCTAACCTATTCGCAATATTGTCGAACTTGTGCAGCAGCGTGCGGCCGGGCATTATCCTGCATTAAAGTAAAATTTTCGCTTATAAATCCCATGTAAGGCACCATATGATCTTCTAAGATCTCTATTATGTAGCGATGTGCAGTCAAACCCCCTCTACTACCGTTTTGACGGACCATGTCTATGAACACAAGTTCTGTTCGCTCGTTTATCGATATGCCACCCCAGACCATGCACGAACCGCCTCCAAAAGGAACACGCTCCTCAATGCAACTTTGAGCATATCGCACCCCACGTCGACGATAGACTCTTCTGCGACCATCTGCACCATATAAACATGTCCTACACTCGTCTGTGAACAATACGGAGGCCCATTGCTCATCTGTCCAATTTAGGTGATCACGCGCAAATCTTAAGCGAGCTTGTCTGTGAGCTACAGACAACTTTGGACCATTTGCTCGTCTAAAAGGGGTGATATCCGCTTCCTTTAACCTTCTTCTTATTGTTCGTGCACTAACGTTTACTCCACGTACTTCATTAAGCTCTGTTTTGATGTTAACTGACGTGAGGAAACGATTTCGCAGGGAAGTTGTAACAATAAATCGGTCATCACGACCGATGGTTGCTCGAGTTCTGCCTGTACCACGTCTCCTTTTGTAAGAACCTGTCTCCACAAAGCTTCTGTATATTATAGAAACCGTAGACTGGTTTAAATTTAAATTTCTACCAATCGTTCGTTGATCCAAGCCCTCCCGCACCAATGCTACAATTTGAGCAGCTTGTTCGGACGAAGTATCCATATTCTAGTTCAGAAACTCTCGATGAGTTAAAAAGCTAACCCAACAATTCTGCTGGTAACAATAATTCAATTGACAAAAGAATAAAAAATCAATAAGAATCAATTTTAAAACTTTGCTATAAATAACACGCAAATCTGATACTACGACTAAATTTTCTTTGCCCGGCTATATTCATTTGTTTTACTGCAGTTCTATTTTTAAATATTGCTTTTTTTTTAAGATTAAGGGTCAGTCTCTCCATATTTATATAATTTAATCTAAAAAGTTTGCATACTTATTAAAAAAAATCATTTCAAAGTAATCCTGAAGTTTGATGCAGTTTATGAGTCCGTCAGTATATATAGGAGAGAGGAGGGTTTTGCGAGCGATATATTGACTCATCACCATTTTTCTGGAACCATAAGGCGTACAGACTTGAAATTTGGCACGAGTATCCTTTTATCGAGTAGAGATCAGCTAAGAACGGATTTTGTGAAATTCCACCTACAAAGGGTGTTATGGGGGCATTAACAATAATATACAAATAAAGGAACAGGGTGAGCCGAAGCTACTGAAGCTAGAAAAATGAAATTTGGACTGTAGTTCCATTTCGTGACGTAGACACCCACTAAGAAAAGATTTTTTGAAATTCCACTCCTAAGGGAGTGAAACGCAACGGTAAAGTTTGTATGGAAAGAAAAAAAAATCTTTAGCCACTGTTTTCAAATTAAACACAAATACTCTTTAATAAAATTAATTAAACACGTGTTTCAGCGTTTGTCCATTTTCATCCTCTTAAGGGTGTAAAATAGGTAGAAAAATGTCAGTTTACCGACTTATTGCAGAGCCGAAACTACTGAAGCCAGAAACATGAACTTTTGACATTAGTTTCTTTGCGTGACGTAGGAACCTACTAGGAAAGGATTTTTTGAAATCCAACCCCTAAGGGGGTAAACCGCAGTAGTAAAGTTTGTATAGCGAGAAAAAAACCTTCATCGATTTTCATGAAATTCTCCGCAAACACTCTTTAATAAAAATAAATAAACACGTATTTCAACATTTTTCATTTTCACCTTCTAAGGGTGTAAATAGGTATAAGGAAGTTGGTTGTCTGACTCTTCAACGCCGAGCAGATACTACTGAAGCTAGAAACATGCAATTTTGACCGTAATTTTATTTTGTGACGTAGGGACCCATTAAGAAAAGATTTTTTGGAATTCATTCCCTAAGGGGTGAAAAAAATCTTCATCGACTTTCTTTAAATTTTGCATAAATACTGTTCATTCATCATTTTTTTCATCATTTCAACCCTTATACATCCCACTGTTGAGCTTGAGCCTCCTCCTTTATGAGAGGGAAATTGACCTACTACACCACACTGGTCAAACGTGTTGGCATAGGTTTTAGTTTTTCTTCTCTTGCATAGATTTTGTATGCATATTATAATCTCTTAGTCGTCTCCTACAACAGCCACGGGTAAGAGAGGGGGTGGTATTCTTATGAGAATGGTATTCTTATTCCATCACCATACGGTAAATACTCTTCAATAAAAATTAATAAACAGCATTTGTCAATTTTTACACTCTAAGGGAACTAGGCGGGTAAGGTGACTGAAACCGAAGCGAAGCGAGGGCGGGTTGCTAGTCTATATATATATATATATATATATATATATATATATATATATATATATACATACATATATATATACATATATGTACATACACATATATATATATATATGTATGTACATATAAAAATGAATCGCTGTTCGTTAGTCTCGCTAAACCTCGAGAACGGCTGAGCCGATTTGGCTATTTTTGGTCTTGAATTATTTGTGGAAGTCCAGGGAAGGTTTATACGGTGAGAAAATATAGAAAAATTGCGAGTAAAATACTAAAACAACAATTTTATTTTCCGATACAAACTGTTCTTATCTGTCAAATATTTGATGTTTGTCCTATCGGTTCGGCATTTTTCGCATAATTATATATAGATCTAGATTAAAAAGGTATTGGAATCGATAAAAAATGCGGTATATTAAATGGTTAGAATACAATTCAACAAACGGGGGTATTGTAAAAGACGACTAAGGGATATAATATGCATATAATATCTATACAAGAGAAGAAAAACTCGAAAAAACCCTATAGTTAATATAGTATTAAAATGTTTTTCTTAAATACGAGAAACTATGTATTTCCTCGGAAATATATTAATTCTTGATGAAATTAGTAGGTATATTAGGCATTTTCATTTAATTTTACACATTTGAGGATGCTCTTCTTTCCGTGTGGTGACGAAGTATGAATACTATTCACCACTCCCTATCTTGCCCGTGGATGTCGTAAAAGACGACTATGGGATATAATATGCACATAACATCTGTGCAAGAGAAGGAAAACTCGAAATAAAACCCTATATCAACATGTCTGACCAGCATGGTATAGTAGATCAAATGCCCTCCCATTGTGGAAGAGGCCCGAGCCCAACAGTGGGACGTATGTGGGTTGCGACGATGATGATGATGATCTATTCCCCTTTCAAGGTGACTAACGCAATTGTTGCTTCGTGAATTTCATTTCTACTTAGTAGGTGGACGAATTTCAGTTTCTATTCCCCTAATGATTTACTACGACATTCATTGAATGCAACCCATCAAATAAATCAAGCCGTGAAAATCCGTGAAATGACAAGAAGTCTTGTGCTGTTTTGTTAGTTTGAAACATTCTTTGTCATTGTCTCCAAATATTCTGGAACAGGAAATAGACATACACAACGTTAACCGCGACGTCTTATCATAGTTCAGATTTCTCCTAACCTGATACTTTTCTGGATGGTAACGGTAAGTACCATTTATGAACGTTTTATCGCTTACCATCAATTGTAATATTGATAGCTTTTGAATTAAAAACAGCCCAACACGCTTAAACAGTATGATAGATTAAATTATACTGAGTTGTGTTGGAAGAACTATTTTCTTGTTTAGCTTCGGTTTCGTTCTCTTAGCATTGTGAAAGACTGAATGATGTATTCCAAAATACTTCGTGAGTTTACTGGACGATTTGAAGGGATGGTAACACCGCACTAAGACTACACAGATATGTAATTCCTTAAAAATTGAATTGCTTTTTACCATATCCACAAAGGTGTCATATATCCACATATTAACTGATTATTATAACTCTTTATTTCACAAAAGACATTGTAGTATGCTATAAATGAGATGATTTTATGCTCGAGATATCAGACATTAGAAAAGTGGGCTTTACAATGAAGTCTTGCTTAACTAAATTAATAATAAATATAAAGTAGAGACGAATAATAACAAAAAATGAAACAGAAGTCTTTACCATTTA
The DNA here is from genome assembly GCA_032191425.1 of Lymantria dispar. NCBI lineage: Eukaryota > Metazoa > Arthropoda > Insecta > Lepidoptera > Erebidae > Lymantria > Lymantria dispar. The sequence goes on along the minus strand of CM063449.1, from coordinate 29,534,693 downwards.
TAGTCCTTAAAAACAATAAAATGTTATACGTTAAAATGAGTCTGGGACAAATGCTAAATAGCTCCAGCAGAGTAATGATGAAAGTTAACAAAAGCATATTAATGTATTAGGTACTCTAGTCTAAAAACAAATTGAAACTAAGCACTATCTTTAAAACTAAAAACCAACATGATTTTTTTTTTGCTATGGCATCACTAGTCGGCTCGTTCACAGTAATTCTTTTAAAATTATACTATGATTACTAATCATATATACGTATGCATAAAACCGATTTTAAGAAATCACGCCTATTTATAATATGCTACTCAAGAAATGATTCATGTTCACGGTAGGTCTATCGAGATAAAACTGTTTTTGAAGGTTCATCATCAATCATAACGATAAACGTCTAATGAACGACTGGTTTTTATTTAGCCTAAAATATTGATATAAATTCTAATCGCATAGGTAGGAAATTAAATTTATAGAAACCTGTCAAGAGTTGGAATGTGTGTTTTTAAGAACAAGCAGAAGGATTGCCAACCGGCAAGCTGAATATAATTGCTAGCAATGCCGGATTAAGGCAGCGCGGGGCCTGTAGCAAATTCTGTCTACGGGCCCTTGGTTTGTTTCAGGTTCTCAAGTTTAGGGTATTAAGGCATTTTTTTATGGGTGGGCTGCGGACACGCGATCCATTCCGACCAGGGCGACGAAAGGACGGCGCGCGAGCCCATAACCCACCCGTACCACGTCGCCTTCGTCGTTGGGCCGACCACCGGAGCAGAGTGACTTGTCGTCAGTGGTTGGCCCGACGGAATACCCTTTCGGGTACCCTCACCTCTCGACGTCCCTGTCCCGGGATGTCGGTCGCCGTCGCGCGGTCAGCCTCTCTGCGGGTGACGGACCAAAAGTCCCAGTCCGATCACCCGCGGCCTCGGCTAGGGCAGGGTATTAAGGCATGCAAGATATTTTACACTCCTTTGTAAATTGATATTTTTTTATTTACAATCAGACATGCGTTGGAGCGCGAGGCCCCTCAGTTCGCGGGGCCCGTAGCATTTACTACTCTTGCTATATGGCTAATCCGGCACTGATTGCTAGGCTTGATACTGTCCGACCACTGAAAATAATAATAGAGCGCATCTGTTCGACATTCTTGTAAAAATGGGACCTTTTTAAGTGACAAAAGGATCGCATTAGTCTACATTATTAATAAAATACCTGTAAAAGGTATTATGAAGATATTAACACTCGTTCGAAATGTTAAATACTATGTGCATTACTACTAGATGGCGTTACTAGTCCTGAGAGAGACCATATAAACACACCTTTTGGTTTAATTTGAAAAGTTTATCTATACATCTGAATCGCGCAAAAATATCTAAATATGTACGTCAAATGAATACATGAACTGTTCGTAGTACGACAAGTCACCCTGCTCCGGTGGTCGGCCCAACCACGAAGGCGACGTGGGTACGGGTGGGTTATGGGCCCGCGCGCCGTCCTTTCGTCGCCCCGGACGGAATGGATCGCGTGTGAGCTTACTATAGCCCACCCATAAAAGAAAGGCTTGACCCTGTAACCATTTTATAATCAATGAACAAACACCCCAGACGTGCACGTATAAATTGGAAAACGTAATCAAATGGACAGCTAATCTTATCGACGAGATTTCTATGTGCCATATAACTAGCCTTAGGACTAAGCCCTATTATATTGCTGGGGACTTAACCTACGGCGACCGATGTCCCGAGAACGTCGATGGGAGAGGGTACTCCCTCCGGGTATTCCGTCGGGTCGACCACTAAAATCAAGGAACTCTACATCGGTGGTCAGTCCAAAAACGAAGGCGACGTGCTATCGGGTGGGCTGACCGTAGCCCACACCCAAAAAAATGGACTTAACCAAAATGCACTTTTAGCAAGGAGGACTGTGTATTTGCAAAGCATTAATATGTTTACAAGGAAAAGATTTAGTATAATATCATATTACAAATTATGATTACATTCACTATATTTACGATAGCATTGAACATCTGTTGTTACGTAGTTCGTGATATCTTATCAATAGAATTTAGATTGTTGAATGCCAATTTTGATTAATGTTAAAATCGTGCCTCTTTCCGATATCCACGCCTTTGTTCCATTACAGACAATGTGTTCAATGTAAGCAGTGAGATAATTTTTAGGTCTAAGTAAGACATTTGCGTGAATATCTGCCTACTTACTAGTGATGTAACGAATGTCGTATTTTGGACATTCGCGAATGCGAATATCTGCTGCCAACATTCGCGAATGCGAATGCGAATATTCAGTATAAACGTGTGGCAAATGTCGTTGACCCTTTAACTTGGTGGAAAGTGAACAAAGAAAGATAAGTTCTTCTGCTTCCTATAGTTCGGCATTATTTAGTTACACCACCAACGAGTGTCCCCGACGAGCGCATATTTAGTGGTGCTGGACTTATTTACATGCCACATCGAAACAGACTTGAAGCAGACAAGGCATCAAAACTACTATTTTTAAAGTTTAATATTCCCCTACTGAAGTTCAATTATTAATATGAAAAATATATATAATTAACTGTTATTTTTGACGTGACAACGTCTTATAATTCGATGGAGCCGGCTGCACACACGAAAAATTTCAGTTCCATTTAAGGCTTGATCCATACAAAATATCTATCAAACAAATAAAATTAAAATTTTCTTTTAAAAAATGAAACCATTCCATCAGTATTTTCTTATGACGTTGTCACGTTCAACTATCGTCAGTAAACCGACTTTACAGATAACCGATTTTTTAAGGGAGAGAAGTATTTTTGTTTGAGAATCTATTTTTTTGTTTGTTTAGAGTTAGACTATTTAATGGTCTATTGGAGAAGAATATAATTTTTGTTTGATAATTTAAACATTAAAAATATATCTAAAGACTGAGAAAAGTTTAATAGATGAATTTAATTATATTAGTTTCAACTGCATTAAAATTTTGTGTTGTGACACAAAATTAAATAAACACAGAATTAAAATTTTGTGTCACAAGTTCTAATAACAATTAAATTTTTTAGCTTTATTAAAGTAAAAGACTTAATTTTATTCTTGTTTGCTTAAAGTGTTAACTGTTAACTCTTATGTAAAATTATTATATTTATACTATAAATACTATAAATTATATAATATAGATATACTATAAACACTTTATGATTATGATGACAGCAACTCATATTAAGCTTTTATTTGATTTTAATTATAGTAAAAAATCATAGAAGATTATTTTTGTTTGTTTACATTGCATTTAGGCCATTTACTATATAGTTTTGTTTGTTAAATTCTTATGACAATTTGATTGTTAGGCTTCATTGCCCAAAGTTAAATAAATATTAATTGTAGAAGTATTTTTAGATTATTATTTTTAGTTTTGTTCAAGAAGATAATTATTACATTAAGCTTTGGTAAAATTCATAGAAGATTATTTTTGTTTGATTACATTGCAGTTAGGCCATTTAGTATATAGTTTTGTTTTTTAAATTGTTATAAGTTTGATTGTTAAGTTTCATTGCCTAAAGTTAAATAAATAAATGATACCAATTGATAAAGTGAAGACCGATAATGTGATTACGAGGTTATTTTTATTGCATTAAAAACATAAGAAATTAATGGAATTGGATTTTCTTATATTAACCAACTATTATTACCTACTTAAAAAAATTATACACGCAAAAATATTCGCAATAATTTCGCGAATGCGAATGCGAGTGCGAATATGCAAAAAATATGCGAATATTCGCGAATGCGAATATTCGTTACATCACTACTACTTACTATATATTTATATGTAGTGACGTCATATTAGATAACACAGTAAATACATATTGCAAAGATAATGCAAAATCAATTCCTATCCCGTCATCCGACTGCTTTCAAATAATAAAACTAAAAATAGGCATTAAGAATACTTATAAATCATGAAGCTTTATATACCTACGTAATGTAAATCTTGCCGACATTGGTAGAGGAAGGAACACCGCGAGGTTTTAGTAGGTAGACGGCAACTAGAGCCCGGCATAAATCTTTAGCCCGTTCTTCTGAGGCATAACAAAAAAAACTTCTGCGCGTAAAAAATAGGTCACCTTTGATGACGATGCTATTGGACTTTGGCCACGCCCTCACATATACATGGTAATGTTAAGTTAGTTCTAGTAGTCACTAATCGCTTCTTCTTCGCAGTCCACATAAGTTCCACTGTTGAGCTCGGGCCTCCTCCACAATGGGAGAGAATTTTACCTACTATTATACCATGCTGGTCAGACATATTGGTATAGGGTTTCATTTCGAGTTTTCCTTCTCTTGCACAGATGTTATGTGCATATCATATTCCTTAGTCGTCTTTTATGACATCCACGGGCAAGATTGGGAGTAATGAATTGTATTCTTACTCCGTCACCACACGGAAAATAGTAGTAGAAATAGTAGTAGGATGGATGTTGCCAAGGATGTTGTAAAGGACGTCTATGAGTTGTACTGTACGTTCTTGAATAAATGAAAAGGACAGCAAAAATCTAAATAATCCATAAGTTTTATTTATTGACTGATGATAATAAGCATAAATCAACCATCAAACTTCTCATCAATATCCACTATTTGATATGAATCCCACACAAATATGCCACAAGGAATAATCTTGAGCGGCCTTCATCCAAAGATTGTAAATTTTAATAGGTCTGTTCACCCGGTCCGGACTGTAACAAGTTGAGAAATGCGTGATCATTCTCCAAAATAGTTCTTTACCTAGGTTGGTCAGTTAAGTATTAGAGTCTGCAGTGCAAATACTGTTTGTTCCTTTTTTTCAACTCATGTAGCCAATCTATTGCTGGACATGGACCTTTTCCAGATGTCGGCAAATAGCCACTATACAACGCCACCCAGAAAAGTCTTGATGATAAATGCTTAGATACTTACTCTAATCTATTCTTACGACAACTACGGTAAAAGGAAGGAGTGCTGTCCATTATATCATTACTCCTTTCGTGAAGGGAATAACGGACAAAATCGGGCATCTCTTGCGAAGGAGATACGACATAGGAACGTTCTTCCGCCCACCGGGTCAAATACGGCAAATGCTGCGTTCACCGAAAGACAAAAGCCACCTGAGCGTACCAGGCGTCTATCGAGTACCACGTGATTGTGGCAAGAGTTAAGTGGGAGAAACTAGACGCAACATCGCCACCAGACTAACCGAACATATCAGGAGTATGAAGACCATGGATACGACAAAATCAGCCATAGCAGAGCACGCCAGTCTCTCGAACACAAGGACGGAAGACTACATTCGGTTCGACAAAGCCTCCGTATTAGCCACAGAGAGATATTATAGACCGCGTAAAATACGTGAGGCCATAGAGATAAACCGACATCGGACCTTTAACAGAGACGGTGGATGGAAGCTGCCATCAGCATGGATACCAGCTCTCAATACTTCCTCGAGTCGTAGGGTGGTGGATTGGGTAGAGAGTGACGTGATGACGTGACGTGTGATGGTAACGACACACGGAGTGACATACCAACAACATCGCTTAACCCCGTGCGTGAAGGCTCGTCAGACGATTCCGCCGAACACGATCAAGAGGCAAACACCTCCCCCGCATCCCTCCTGGCTGTGTCGAGGCGCTTTGCTCGATATGCAGCGCGCAGTGCACGCCAGGGCCTCGCAGACGCCACTGCGCACTGGCCCTGATGATGAGCATCGGACGTGCTCGAAACCCGGGTCGACGTAATCGATCTCAGTACGTGTTTTGCCGTTATAGATATTATAATATGTATCAATCTCACGATAATTTCAATACTAAAATATCCTTACTCATCATCACACGCCCTAATATGTACCAATATTTGACATTTAAAATCGTTTAAATTCAATAAAAACTACAAAAAAGAGTGATATTAATTTTTATCAAATTTCAGTTACTACATAGGTACCTACATATCTTTATCAATAAATTTCTTGCGTAGGTATGTGTGTATGTCACTGAAGTCCTCTTAAACGGCTGGACCGATGTTGATGAAATTTTTTGTGCATGTTCAAGGGGAGAATGGTTTAGATTCACGATTGGACTCAATAGGTGGCGCATATTTGAATAGAACAACGTCTGTTCTAGTTGACCCAACAGACGTTATTATTATAAATATCAAATATATCGAAGAACACACAGTTTTCGCATTGATTGGCCTAAAAATCTGTACAAAAATTTTGGCAATCCTTTTGCAATTTGTCATTGCTATATTTTGGAATTTACTTCTTAAGTAGTCATTATCTTTCTTATATTGGTGTATGCTCATTTTGTAAACTATTTTATTAGCCTAGTCCTTTGCCTATGTACTTATCTTAAGATACGTACATAAGCTGTTACTCTGCAAAACAATGTTTGAAACATTGTTTTTCAGAGTATATAAGCAGAGATGTATAAAATACCCTTTACAAAGTATCTGAAATACAAAATGCAAGATACTTTTAGACTGATATATTCCGAGAATATGCGTTGCTATGCGGATGACAGCACGGGTGACGAGCGGCATACCGAGCAACGGAATATCCCTCGGAGTACACAGGAAAGAAGGGTTCAACTTGTGTCTGAAGTCGAGCGCTCTCTGGGGCGGGCCTCGGAATGGGTTGAACGGAACATAGTCCAGTTCAATCCCACAAAGACACAAGTTTGCGCGTTCACTGCAAAGAAGGACCCGTTTGTCATGGCGCCTCAGTTCCAAGGAGTAACTCTCCCAATTTCTGAGAGTATTGGGATTCTTGGCGTCGAAATATCAAGCAAAGTCCAGTTTGGGAATCATTTGGAGGACAAAGCCAAATTGGCAAGCAAACAGTTGGGCGTACTGAACAGAGCCAGGCGGTGCTTCACACCGAGACAGATTCTTGTGCTATACAAAGCACAAATACATCCTCATGTGGAGTACTGCTCACATCTCTGGGCAGGTGCGCCCAAATATCAGCTAGACCCACTTGACTCCCTGCAAAGACGGGCTGTTCGAATCGTCGGGGATCCCAATCTTACGGACAGATTGGAGTCGCTGGAACAGCGGAGAGACTTTAGGTCACTCTGTGTACTCTACCGACTCTTTCACGGGGAGTGCTCCGAGGAACTGTTTGACTTGGTACCACCGTCACCATTCTACCAACCTACCACTCGACATCGTATCAGGGTTCATCCATTTCACCTGGAAGCGTTATGGTCTTCAACTGTACGTTTCCAGCGATCATTTCGCCCACGTACGTGCAAGCTCTGGAATGAACTACCTGCTGCTGTGTTACCCGAGCGCTATGACATGTCCTTCTTTAAACGAGGTTTAAGAAGAGTATTTTCTTCACGGTAAGCAACGGCCTGGCTGTGCCCCTGGTATTGCAAAGGTCCATGTGCGGCAGTATCACTTACCATCAGGTGTGCTGCTTGCTCGTTTGTCACCGTTGGCAATAAAAAAAAAAAAAGTATTTCAGATACCAGATACAAAATACTTTCGAGAATGGTATCTGAAATACTAGATACAAAATATGTATCGTCTAAATAGTCTTTAAGATGTAAATACTTTTGTAAGAAAATTACATTTCATTTTAATGAATTTAAGCTTATTATTATTCATCCATTCTTCAGCCTACTGATGTCCACTGCTGGACATAGGCCTCCCCACAAGAATGCCACTCGGAACGGTCCTGTACCACTTGTATCCAACGGCTCCCTACGACTTTGAAAATGTCATCAGTGCACCTAGTAGGGGTCGTCCTACGCTGCGTCGTCCGATTCATGGTCGCCACTCGAGAACCTTTCTTCCCCAATGATTGTCGGTTCTCTCGATCTTTTTTAGTGGAACCATCGGGACCAATCCAGGTCCACTTCCTTTGTGGCCGCTTTTTGAAGAAGGAAGGCCTCTTTATGATGAATTCCTTTGAAGAAGGAATTCATCATAAAGAGGCCTTCCTTTTCCAAAAACTCAACCAGTTTTTGGCCCCTTTGGTTTCTCTGTCTTGTCTCTGTCCAAATCCATATTGCCCCGCGGTCAGCTCATTATTTGTCCTTTTTTCTAGTTTCACGTTGAAGACTCCTATAACCACCGTGAAGTGGGTTTTGGACGCGTATATGGCTTTCAAGATATCCTCGTATAAGGTCTCCACTACGTATTCGGAGTATGTCGAGGTCGGCGCGTAAATCTGTGAGACCTTCAATGAACACCGTTTGGTAATTCTGAGTGTAAGGTACGCTACCCTTGTCGACATACTCGATCCTCTCCACGTTGTTCACAAGAGACTTTCGAACGATAAACCCTATACCGCCCTGAGACGGGTAATCTCCCTCCTAGTAGAAGAGCAAGTTTCCAGACCGGAGGATTATCGTGCTCTCGCTCTCTCCTCGCACTTCTGATAATCCTACCATGTCCCAGCGGCTTTTGCTCAATTTCTCATCCAACTCGATGATTTTAGAAAACTTTTTAAAATGTCTCATTGTTGAATTTTATTAACTCAGGTAACAGACAACCATAATAAGTATCTTTTTCTCTTTGCAGGCTTTGAATACCTTCGGCTATAGGCTTTGATCATCTACATATTAACTTAAAAGGTAAATTTAATTTTCCTTTAACGGTAATCATTATAACATTTTCATAAAAACATTAATAGTTTGATTACATACTAAAAGTATTTTATCAGAAAAAGTATTTATAAAATACTAAGATACACAACAAAATGTATTTAAATACAAGATACAAAATGAATTTTTAAAAAAGTATTTTAGATACAAGATGGAAATACGTATCTTGATCTGTATTTTAGATACTTGTATCTTAGATAATTTACATCTCTGTATATAAGCTAGTATACATAAATCCAATGCATGGTTCGAATACACATAAACTCATTAGCATGTACTTAAGTAGTTATGTATAGCTTAACTTATCATCAAAACTAACAAATGACATAGTATGCATTATCAAAAATAAAATAAGTATATTGCGAATTATCACATTAACCGAAGTGATAATATAAAATAATATTTGACGATAAAATAAAATTAGTAACTGAAAAAGCTACGTATTGACTATTATGTCAAATATATTATCAGTGATTGATAAAAAGGATTACTAAAGATTGGAAATAAAATATTGATAAGAACAAAATTCTTGTGCGTGTGTTTGTTGCCCTTGTAGACAAACGAGCAAGCAGACTTTTCGCAGATCTGATCATAATCTAGCCTTTCGCCGTTCACTGCTGGACCTCCTCCAAAAATAAGGGTATAGTGCCGTAATCCCCACACTTGGCAAGTTACTGATCAGGGTGGTTTTATATGTTTCCCAAGACAGAACTGCTGCCCAATGTCTTGATGATATCCTTAACTGTATTTTAAGACTCCCACGGCAATTAAGAGGTGAATTATTATTCCGTTGCTACAGGGGAAGGCTGGTAATTGTTGCCCATGCACCTTTGCAATATCAGGTACGCAGTGTGGAATTTTTGGCTCTGGCTCTCTCGCTCACCGAATGAAATGCAGTAGCAAATTGCTACTACTCATCGGATTTCTGTGAGAGTGTGGTTACCGTGTGATGAAAATACAATTCATCATCTGTTTTCCTGCCCCTGGTGTCGTAAAAGATGTCTAAGGGATTATAATACGCATATGATAGATGTTCTATACAAGAGAAGGTATCCTTGAGATAAGTCCCTAACCAACGTAGTCAATTGCCGTCCCATTGTGGAGAAGGCTCAAGCCCAGCAATGGGACGTTTATGAGCTGTGATAGATATCATATGGTACCATACTTGAACCGGTTCATTCATATCCGCGTCTAGAAAACTGTCAGCAGCGTGGTCCTACCACTATGTTTGAAAGAAAAAAGTAACACTATATATAGTGGTCTCAGTTGTAATGGGACATTCGTCGAAATCGTGGTCAGCACTCTCTATTATATTTTGAACGTTATGTTTCTCAATTTATGACATAAATTGTTTATTTCTTAAGGTACAGAGAACTAATTGTTTGCGTGAGCGTGTCAAGTCAATATCAATTGCCTCTGATCTCTTTTTATTAATCAATCGTTTGTTCCGTCTGGTTTTATTGGGAGACATTTTAAATCAAAATCAGATTTCTATCAAATACACGTTTTCGGCCTCGTGTTATGAACGAAGCTTATATTCATATTATATCTACAAGATATGATTACTGTCTAAACGTAGAATTTCATGAGGTGCTAATAGAAATACATATACCTATATTTTTATCGCGTATGGTCACAAACCAGCATGCACCACACCTAATGGTAACACTGCCGCTCTTGGAGCTTTGCAATACCAGGAGCTCAGCCAATCTGCTGCCTACCATAAAGAAAGTGCTGTTTTTAAACGTCGTATAAAGTACCTACCATAGCGCTCGGGAAACACAACAGCAGATAGTTAATTTCAGACTACAAATGCGTGGCAGAAATGATCGCTGATTACTATATAATAGGTAAACACAAATAGCGTACATATTTGGCTGAGACATCCATACTCTCATTACGTCAACTTCAAATAAAATTTTTGATCTTTTGCTAATAAAAAAAACAAGATGACATCACTATAGCCGGATGTATGGCGACAGACCCTTTTTAAAAACCATGATCTCCAGCACCAAATATTGCGGTCGCAGCCTTCTGCGAGGCAGTAGTCTCGCGGAAGGAGGCGGCGGATCGCTTGCGCGAGGAGCGCAGCCTCGATGAGGCGATCCGCCACCGGCGGCGTAGGCGCGAATACTTGCGCCTCATGCCGCCCTAGCCGAGGCCGCGGGTGACTTGATCGGGGAATTAGTCCGTCACCCGCTGAGAGGCCAATCGCGTGAGGAAAGACCGACGTCCTCCCCGGGAGGGGGGCGTCGGTCGATGGGAGGGTACCCCACTAAGGGGTATTCCGTCGGGCCGACCACTGATCACAAGTAACCCTGCTCCGGTGGTCGGTCCAACGAAGAAGGCGACGTGGTGTTCGGGTGGGTTGCGGTTGTGCGAGCTTACGCTCCGGACGAAATGGTGCGAGGTGCGCGCCGAAAAAAAAAAAAAAAAAAAGGATTGAAATATCGATATAAGATACCAGTGTCCTGGGTTCAGTTCGCATGCGGGACATTAATTCGTGCTATGGACCAATTGTTATTCTGAGTCTAGGTGTAATTTGTGTCCATTAATTATATGTTTGTAGTCATCCGCAATACAAGGATTATTTCCTGGTATTGTCACAAGGACTATACGGCAAAAACGGTGATAAAAAGAAATGAAATGTTTTACAAGTACATATATAAAAATTTAAAAGCCTACGGAAAAACTTCTTGTAGCAAATCCTGGTTCTCTTTCTTTCAATCGGATATATAGACAACATTTGGTTCTTATCTACACCACCCATCATAATATTATACTCTAATACTAAGATGGGTTTTTTGTTAACCAACCATGGACACTATTAACTGCATTCCCATAGTACGTCCACATCATTGCAATGCGGTTAGAATCTATACCATGAGATCGATGTCACCCGAAGTAAAGGCATATTTACCTTCGTTAAATTGCTTAGAGCGTCTGGCACAAACTGACGGTTGGTTCTAAGAGTACCAACACAGTCAAATCCTATGAATTTTAATTCCCGCGCTGGTGAATTATGAAAATTGTCCATCCGTAGAGTATCTATCACCCCTATTTTCAAGGCCGCTAATAAGTTTGAGAACTATCGGGGATGTAAATGCTTCTAAAGGGCTTTTCTCAATCTGTGTCCACTGTTTTATGGCCATGTACTTCAAGTCTCAACGGGTTGAGAGCCCTCAGCGCTCACCCACCAGTCCGGGTAAAGTTGTCACAGCCATCTGAGGCTAACAACTAAGTCACACAAAAAAAAAAAAAAAACTTCAAGTCTCCATAAATAACCTGTCTGCGAGTTACAAATTTCATATGTTTTAATTCCCACTGTTGTGACCTTGTTTGGAATGAGAATAGATTAATCAACCCTTCCACTGCAGAAGTGACTCATGTAAAGAAAGATTTTGATGTAAATTCTGGAATTTATTATTTAGCTGTGATGTTAATGACTGAATTTTGAGACGTCACTGCCTGTCGGGCAGTCCGGCTGGAGAGGCCTCGGTTCGGGGTGCGAACCGTGGAGGCCTTCCGGCCGGTGCTGATGCAGTGGTTGAAAAGGCGGCACGGAGTGCTCTTCTTCCGACTAGTGCAGGTGTTGACGGGGCATGGGTGCTTCGCCAGATACCTGCACAAGGTCGTAAGGACAGAGAGTACACCGTCCTGCCACCACTGCGATTGCGATGAGGACACGGCGCGCCATACGCTCGAGGCCTGCGCCGCTTGGGCCACGCAGCGCCGTGAACTCGTCGCAATCATCGGTGCCGACCTGACGCTGCCCACTATCGCTAGGGCGATGGTCGACAACGTCAGGAATTGGGACGCGGTCGCAGCCTTCTGCGAGGCAGTGATCTCGCAGGAGGCGGCGGATCGCCTGCGCGAGGAGCGCAGCCTCGATGAGGCGATCCGCCGCCGGCAACTGGGGCGGCGTAGGCGCGAGTACCTGCGCCTCATGCCGCCCTAGCCGAGGCCGCGGGTGACGTGACCGGGGATTAGTCCGTCACCCGCCGAGAGGCCGACCACGTTTAGTAAGACCGACGTCCTCCCCGAGGGGGGGACGTCGGTCGATGGGAGGGTACCCCACGTAGGGGGTATTCCGTCGGGCCGACCACTGATGTCAAGTAACCCTGCTCCGGTGGTCGGCCCAACGACGAAGGCAACGTGCTTCGTGGGTGGGTTGCGGGAGTTGCGTGCTTACGCCCCTCTGTGGTCCCGGGCGGAGTGGTACGAGAGGCGCGCCGACCGCAACCCACACCCAAAAAAAAAAGAAGCTACTGAATTTTATATAATTTTGCTGTAGAAGCATCCAGTTCTAGTGTACACATAGCTCCATTGTTATTAAAATGTAGATATTATGATAATAACTTTTTACCGTTTTAAAGACATTTGTGCACTAAAACCGAGCGTATAGAATATGTCAGGAGTAGCATTCCAGTACTCTTCTAATTCGGTTTTAATAACAACTCCCATTGCCAAAACGACAGCAAAATAAATGTGAAGTTCCTCAGGAGTCGTGCTAGCTACAAAAAATTGACAACGACGCGACGTTGTCAACTAACAATAGCACAACAATTATTGTTAAGGTGCCGTGATTCTTGTTTCGCTACGTTGATAACCGAACGATCACCAATAAGCCTAATAACCAAAATTATTATGCTATCTCTCTCTTTCTATGTGATTCCTGACGTGCAAAACAGAGAGTAAGTGTACTTTTATGACGCACATAGAAGTTATAATGCGTTCCTTCTTTTTTGATTTTTGTAATAAGGAATAATATAAACCTTAATGCAACTTTCAATTGAATTTTCACTTCCCTGTATATGTTCTCACTTCCCTGTCCATCGAAAATAGAATAACCGCTATAAAATTGATATTAATCATAATTTTGTCTGGCGCGTTAAAGAATGGATATGTTGTAGTAAATCCTTGGTCTCTACTCTGTTTATATCAATTAATAACAAAAAAGGAGATTCACTAAATGGTCTCATTTAATTCCACCGTGAGTAGAACTACCCAGAGGGAGAATTGGATTTCTGTCAATTTGTCTAAAATGTAACAAAATATAAACTCATTTGCAAAAAAAACGGGCGGTTTTGATTTTCATTCATATTTAAAAAGATACAATACCAAAAAGGTTTCAATCGTTTGTACACGTTACTGGCCGGTTTTAAAAATGCTGTGGTATTTAAAAAAGTACGTTCTAAATTCAATTTTTCATTTGATGTTCATTTTTACAGAAAACCCCTTTTTATCCTACATTTTTGGCGCGAAGTTCCAGAAGTTAACATCGACTTTCATAACTTTTATTCAATTTTTATCGATTAATTTCATATCCTTGACTGTCAAAGCTTTATTTAATGCTGTTTGGCTGTATCAAAAATGGTAGATAAAGTGGTAAAAGCTACCAAAATTATCGCGCTGCTTGAAGAGGGTTGCAGCCAATGTTTCGTGGCTAGGAGGCTAAATGTTAATCGCTCGACAGTCCAAAGGACCTGGCAGCGATATCAGGAGACTGGTTCCGTCGAGAGAAGGCCTGGTTCTGGAAGAAAACCATGTACCCAACCACGGGATGATCGTTTTCTTGTGAGTCGCGCATTGAGAAATCGCAAATCTTCGTATGTGGATCTTAAGAACAACCTCCAAGAAGTAAGAAATGTGCATATTAGTCTATGGACGGTCAGGAGGAGGCTTCTCGCTGCCAATATACGCAGTCACCGCCCGGCCCGCGGCCCCAAATTACTGCGTGAGCACAGAGTTCACAGGCTTAGGTTCGCTAGAAATTGTGAATCATGGACTCAAGACGATTGGAATAGGGTTTTGTTCTCTGATGAAGCCAGGATATCTCTGTTCGGTGAAGATCGACGTCGGCGAGTGCTAAGAAGACAAGGAGAACGCTTTGCAGAGGCATGTTTCGAAGAAATCACACCTTATGGTGGGGGCTCTGTTATGTTTTGGGCAGGAATAAATTCAATGGATCGTACAGAGTTAGTCTTCATTGAAAACGGCTCACTGACTGGGCATCGATACATAACGGAAGTTCTAATTTCTCATGCACAACCCGCATTGGCCGCTCTAGGTGAAGACTCGATTTTTATGGACGACAATGCTCGCGCCCACCGATCCCGCGATGTTAATGCGTATGTGCAAGAGGTCGGCATTCGTCGTTTGGATTGGCCAGCTCGAAGTCCCGACCTCAATCCCATAGAGCATGTCTGGGACGTTCTGAAACGGCGTGTGAGATCAGTACACCCGGCTCCGCAGACCATCAGAGAGCTGAAGAATGTGATTACTGCGGAGTGGGAACGTATTCCGCAAGCAAGTATCCGGGATATACTCGCTAGCATGCCCAGACGAATTCCAGCTGTGATTTTAGCTAGAGGGGGTCACACTCGATACTAAACATTTATCTGCTTTTACTTTATTAAAGAAAAACAAACAAAAAAAATTTACTTCATGAGCATATGCACTACTAGCGAATATACACTACTAGCGAGGTTTAGCATTATTTCCCATAAATTGTATCTAAATTTTATGAAATACTGATGAAAACGATTATTTTCTTATTAATTTAGCAAATTGTGTGGATAAAACTACCTATAATTATCAAACAAAGAAATATTAACATTTGAAATGGTTCATTGCTTAGGTGCCCGTTTTTTTTGCAAATGAGTGTATATCTATAACAATAAATAAAATTGGAGTGTCTGTTTGTAATGTCAAAATAATAGACCTTTTTCATGCTCACGCGATTATTTACACTATACATATGCCTAAAAATCATTTTATAATTTTTTGTCTGTCTGTCTGTTTGTTCCGGGTAATCTACGAAACGGCTGGACCGATTTCAAAAATTTTTTCACCAATGGCGCTTGCCATTCACTAATATCAGGGAGTAACCGAAGCTATATTTTATCCCGGTATTGCCACAGGATTGGGAACTACGCGGGTAAGGTGACTGAAACCGATGCGAAGCGAGGGCGGGTTGCTAGTTTTGTTATAAAATGTCAAGAGACGCTGATTTCCATGTAGTAGGACCACAGTGTCGACAATCCTCTGTCTACAGCCGCGGGCCGGTCCGTCAAGGGTAGTAACAAACTCACAGAAAATCGACGTCTTTAAAAAAATAATGTCACCCCTAGTTCAGCGCTGGGATAGGTTGAGATGAAGAAGACGAAGACTAATTCCCACAATAATACGAAATTAGATGGTTGATAATTGCACAAAACAATAATAATCTGATATCCCGGGTAACTTAGTATTTAATCTTACCAAAAAGCGGCAGAGTGGATTACATAATCCATATTGCATAATGCCTGCACCACACCACCGTCTTTATCGGAATCTATTTAGAAGCTGTTTCACGTCTCTTATGTCATCTATGTACCTCCATTCACTACGCTGATTGCCAATATCTTGAATATTGGAAATTGAATGAGAGTAAGATATGCTGGACATCAGTTAGGGTGTCTAGCGATAACAGTCCTTTTTTTTTTTGAGGGGGTGGGTTGCGGTCGGCGCGTTCCTCGCACCACTCCGCCCGGGGCGACAGAGGGGCGTAAGCACGCACACCCGCAACCCACCCACGATGCACGTCGCCTTCGTTGTTGGGCCGACCACCGCAGCAGGGTTATTTGTCATCAGTGGTCGGCCCGACGGAATACCCCCTACTTGGGGTATCCTCCCATTGACCGTCGCCCTGACGATAGTCGGCAGCGTCAGGTGGGCACCGATGATTGCGACGAGTTCACGGCGCTACGCTGCCCAAGCGGCGCAAGCCTCGAGCGTATGCTGCGCCGTGTCCTCGTCGCAATCGCAGTGGTGGCAGGACGATGTACTCTCCCTCCTAACGACCTTGTGCAGGTATTTGGCGAAGCACCCATGCCCCGTCAACACCTGCACTAGTCGGAAGGAGAGCACCCCATGCCGCCTTTCCAACCACTGCATCAGCACCGGCCGGAAGGCCTCTACGATTCGCACCCCGAACCGAGGCCTCTCCAGCCGAACTGCCCAACGGGCAATGACGTCGACGCGTCAGGCGGTGAGCTCCCTCAGCGAGACTACACCGCCCTCCGCTCGCACCCCCGTTACCTGCCGATACAATCCGGCGAGCATTTCCGCTTCCAGGTCCCACTGGGGAGTCCCGGCCAATAGGCACGCTGCCTCTGTCGCCACCGTGCGGTATCCGCGGATGGCCCTGACCACCATGGCCCTCTGTGGTTGCCACAGAAAAGCCCTGAGTCGGTCGGTCATGGACCCCGCCCACACCGGTGCGCCGTACAGGGCCATCGACCGAATGACCCCCGCGTACAGCCGTCGGCACGTAGCGCTCGGTCCGCCCACGTTCGGCATAAGCCACGATAGGGCGGACGCCGCGCCGACGAGCCCTGGGGCGAGCCTGAGGAAATGCTCCCGGTACATAGTCCTACCGGCAGCAATAACAGAGTCCTACCTTAAGAGTACCAAAGAACGCAAAAAATGCTAATATAAAACTATAAGAAACAGCAGTCCCAAACGTTGAACATAGATACAAATATTCCTAAAATGGGGGTAATCATAATATTATTTATAACAAATTACAAATTTAGTAACGTATATTTCGAATTTGGTTTATACAGAAGTCTTGAAGTCGTCAATACTTTAATAAAAATGGAAAAGAAAAATCTCTTAAAATTAGCTTACATTAAATTATAGGAAGATATCTTACGTCAAAACTCTACAATCTCACGCTTTTCCACTTTTAGATGCGCGATGACAAGCGCAAAATGGAATTCATCGAGTCTACCTAAAAATCACCACTGCCGCCCTTAACAACTGAGATAACACATTACTAAATTTAAATTACTGTACTTATACAAACGTCGCCCACAATCTCAGGTGGAGGGTCTCTGCTATACAGCATCACGTTTATTTCGGTAGGTCGTTTTGGTGTCTGATGTACCAAATACACAAAACTGACTAATACCTGAACGATGTTATTTTATTTCACTTATATATATATAATTAGTATAGACTGTATAGTATACCAATCATGTATCATAAAGTTCTATTTCTGATTCACTAATTCCGACTTTGGGACGAATTTACAGATACATATGTGCATACATTCATAAATCTTTTCTACAGCAATAATCCTGGCTTTGTCTCGAAGCTAGGTCATATATTCGTAATAACAAATGAAAAAACATGCACAGTTGGTTTACGGAATACGGCGTTTTATTCGTCATTTAACTATTCTGTTTAAATATAAATATAGAACTCTAGCATTCAGTCACTGTATACTTAACGCACATTTGAAGACAATAACACATAATTTTAACAATACTTATATTAGTTTGAAATTATAGAGACTTAGAGGAGACCACATTATTAGTGCCGAATTAATACCATAAAGAATTAATGGTAACCTGTTTCAATACCATATTATTCCAAAATGCAAATAACATCTTTGGTTAACATTACTGACATAAATATAAATAAATAAATGCTTTCATAGCCGGATGGATTAGAATTTATATTATTAAAACTCTTTACGAATCTGTAAGCATAGATATAGGTACATCCAACACTTATAGAAAAATATAAGAGATTGTCTCTTAAATACGTAAATTATGATTCAGTAAAAACGAAGATGCATTACTTAAAGAAATAGAATCCTGGTGCAATTGAATAAATTATGGATTATAATAATCACTTGTTATAAAATCAGAATTGATCCATAGGTGACATTCAACCTTTTTTATTTATTTATTAGAGGGCATTGTCGTTGGGCATCGCCATATAGAATTCAACCTTTCTTGTAAGCAAAGCTTACCTCGTAACTTGGTGTCCAGTATCACAGTGAATAAAAGCGATGCGCTCACCCACTAAACAGTTACAAATGTTTAGTTAACTTCTAATTGTAGGTTTGAGTGTCAACTCTATGTAACCGCTGTAGATTAATTGTATTTGCCTATGTCTAGCATTTAAAATTTACAAAAATACAAAGTAATAATTCTTAAAATTAGATAGAGGATATATATGTAATGGATGCCATTTAATAATCGAGGCAATCTAAGGCTAAACTAATGTATATTGTAACACTATACATACAGAGACCCACTTAGGTCGGTAGGCACATTTTTAAGACAGCAGAAATAAAAATGTATTATAAATATTCAAAACACAAAATTGCAATTAGTCATTATTAGCTATTAACATTTATAGATTTTATTGAAAATAATGTCATTTCATTTTCAAAAAATGTCAAAAAATAAAACAAAATTGTGAACATAAATTAGCAAGTTACATAAGGTATATAATCTATGATACATATTAATATTTAACGAATAGATAATATTGAAACAGCGATAGGTTTGTACAAATATATTTATAAGTAGTTATAAGTAGGCACTTAGGTTACAACTAAAACTTGACATAGATTTAACAATCCATAGACTACAAATTAAATATCGTATCTTCAAATATAGAGGCAGTTTGATCATTCCACAACATAATATAGGCAGTGAAACTAATTTTATTTAAATACTTTTTTATTACTTAAATATTATTAGAAGAATTTTTATCGGGAAGAGGAGGAAGGCTGTAAGATTTCCCGTCAGGAGTCAGCCAACAAGTTGGTGGATCGTGATTATGTCTGCCGATACTCTCCGTAACTTTACCAGCATTATTGATTCGTAATTTGGCGGGGCAGCATCTGCTGAAGAAATACCAACAGTACCATAACTGGCTCCCGAACGCTTTTTTATACATAAACCGGAACGTGTGATTCTGATAAATATAAAGTTTTGAATTGCCTCTTGTGTTTATAAATATACCTGAAAATAAAAAAAAAATCGCTTTGTAACTCATATTGTGTGTTTATATAGGTGCTTTGATACTAAAATGTAATGAGGAAGGAAAATGAAACAATAACGGATGCTTGATAAGTTTTAATAGTATTAATATAACACAAACATACATAGGTACGTAATTCTATTAAAATGAACAACAGCAAAAGGAATTACCTATGAACTGAATGTGGACTATATAGTTATAGATCTAGTAGCCTCAGTTTACTTACTTTTTCTAAGGAGTTAGACCAAGTTTTCAGCATTAGATTATATTCAATTTTCAAGGAAAGGGCGGATTTGTGTACCGGTTGTTGTATTCGTTCTTCTGATGTATTTTCATCTAGATGACCGGATGATATTTTTCTATCCCTTGTGAGTCCGGCTAAGGCTAAGGATTACCATAGAAATAACTATACTCAAATTGCCATCATCATATCTTCAATAATTGACATATAAATATGGATGAATTGCACTTGTACCTTTATTGGACTCTGGTGCGGAAACCATAATCACATAAAGTCATCATCATCTTGCTCTTATCCCAATTACTTGGGGTCGACGCAATATGTCATCTGTTTTGACATATTGCAAAAAGTTTCGGCAATGACTTTTATGACGGGCCGCCTGCCTGAAGTCAACTCTCCTTGGGAATGTAATCGTTGACCCAAATGTTACCAGATGGAGTTGGTCCGGGTCAATCTAGGGCTCTTAGTCGTCTTTTACGACACCCACGAGCAAAGCAAGGGTTGGTAGTATTCGAAGCCGCTACCACACAGCACATAATCACATAAAGTATCTGGTACTTATTCCACGAGTTCATCTGGCTTTCATAATTACCTCTCGGGGGTCTCACCCGCATATTATAGGTATATACCTACATACTGATGCAGGTATATTATGCTTACAAATTATATTAGGTACAATTTTAAAATAAAAACCTTGCCCGCTTTTTTGTACATGCTCCGTGGTCTATTGATTTTGTTTCAAATACAACTGAGTCTAATTAAAAGTTTATAGCACGACCTATATGGAGTAATTGATTTAACAACTGCATAAATCATATAATTTATATAGGTAGAGCAGATTCCAAACATAGTTCGATAACTAATAATAAAAATAATTATACGTATTTTAAGATTTTTAAATGTAATTCGAACACTTCCTGTGCTATTATGTTCTTCCATCACTGTGGATGTCTTAAAAGATAATAAAGGTATGAAAACAAATAACATAGAAAAATCGAAATCAAACCCTATTCAAGGCAACTGACAAGCCTAGAATTGTTCGCCAATTGACTTTTAATTGCGGAGAAGACCCATGCCTTGGAGTTCGAATGTATATGGCCTACGGTACAATAAAAAAATCATAAGGGTCATATAAATCATGTTAATGATTACTGTATTATGGCAGCTAGGAATAGTACCGACTGTTACATTGCTAATGGGTGTTGTAAAAAATTACTACGAAAATACACAATACGAACGAATCACACTGCAAAGGAGGACCCGTTTGTCATGGCGCCTCAGTTCCAAAGAGTAACTCTCCCAATTTCTGAGAGTATTGCGATTCTCGCCGTCGAAATATCGAGCAAAGTCCAGTTTGGGAGTCATTTGGAGGACAAAGCCAGATTGGCAAGCAAAAAGTTGGGCGTCCTGAACAGAGCCAGGCGGTACTTCACACCGAGACAGCGCCTTGTGCTATACAAACCACAAGCTCGTCCTCATGTGGAGTACTGCTCGCATCTCTGGGCAGGTGCGCCCAAATATCAGCTAGATCCACTTGACTAGGGAGTCACACAGCACGCCTTTGCAGGGGCAAAGGCGTGCTGTTCGAATCGTCGGGGATCCCGATCTTATGGACGGATTGGAGAGGCGGAGAGACTTTGGGCCATTCTGTGTACTCTACCAACTCTTTCACGGGGAGTGCTCCGAGGAACTGTTTGACTTGGTACCACCGTCACCATTCTACCAACGTACCACTCGACATCATAGCAGAGGTCATCCATTTCACCTGGAAATGTTATGGTCTTCAACATTACATTTCCAGCGATCATTTTTCCCATGTACGTGCAAGCTCTAGAATCAACTACCTGCTGCTGTGTTTCCCGAGCATTATAACATGTCCTTCTTTAAAAGAGGTTTAAGAAGAGTATTTTCTTCAGTGTAACAGCCAGGCTGTGCCCCTGGTATTGCAATGGTCCACGTGCGGCAGTATCACTTACCATCACATGTGCTGCTTTCTCGTTTGCCACCTTTGGTAATAAAAAGAAAAATAAATTTATAACTACTTCGGCAACACCAACTACTGCTGTCTTGTAAAAAAATTACATTCCTAAGGAGGTCTGTACTCACGCTGACTGTGGTCATAAAACTATTACCAAAGTTTTTGTAATGTATGTAAGTATATGATAATAAAATTTCCGTGTGGTGACGGAGTAAGAATACAATTCACCACTCCCTGTCTCGCCCGTGGATGTCGTATAAGACGACTATGGGATATAATATTCACATAACATCTGTGCAAGAGAAGGAAAACTCGTAATGAAACCCTATACCAACATGTCTGACCAGCATGGTATAGTAGGTCAAATTCTCTCCCATTGTGGAGGAGGCCTGAGCCCAACAGTGGGATGTATGTGGGCTGCCATGATGATGATGATATGATAATAAATAATATGGTAGAAAGGTTTTTTTTATTACAAAGGTTGATGAACCTTTTGGACCTTTGCAAAACCGCTGCCTACCTTGGGAGAAAGTGTGAATGCGTGCAATGAGATTCAGTAATACTAAACGCATCACTAAAACCCACCACACCAGACACCCTCAGGCAGTTGAGCTTCCGGCTCTCTCACTCAATGAACGAAGCGGAGTAACAAATTACTACTACTTGAACGTTGATTTTCTGTGAGAGTATGGTACTACCCCGACGGACTGGCCCGTGGCTGTAGACAGACAGCTGTCAACAGTATGGTCCTACCAATACCAAAGAAAGGTACATATTGCGTCATACAATTGAGATAAGACCAGAATGAAAATAAAGGGTCATATAAATTATGGATTAGAATTCGCCTTTGAGTGCTATTTAAAAAGACTCATAATAAACACTCATAAGATCACAAACCTTATTAATTTTATTCAAATATTGAATGTTTAAGGAACTTAAGTAAAAAATATAATTATCATCATCCCACATATGTCACACTGTTGGGCTGCGGCCTCCTTCACAATGGAAGGGAATTTGACCATGCTGGTCAGACATTTTGGTATAGGATTCATTTAGGATTTTCCTTCTCTTGCACAGATCTTATATGCATATTATATCCCTTAATCGTCTTTTACGACATCCACGGGCAAGATAGGGAGTGGTGAATTGTATTCTTACTCCATCTCCATAAGAACAATTTGCCCATCACATATATGCAACAATTCCAGGCAGTCACTTCAACTCTTTATGTTTTGGTTCCACTGGAACCACCACGTTCCATTTATGTTATGGTGCCACTGGAACCATAACATAAATATATTTGTGATGAATTTGCCAATGAAGTGGAATTAAGGGTAAATTGAGAGACAGAATTTGATCTGAATTTGAAGATAATCAGTTTGTGTTTATTTTAATAATTACAAGAATAGAATTATTGATAATCTGTATGATTAGAAAACGTCTATAATATGACGAATATATCTAAATTTGAAAATAATATGTATTTAAAAAATAAAGTATTCAAAAATTATAATCCATGTGGTATGTCCACAGCTCTTCTTTTTCAGTCTTAATAATCACAATTTTGTTGTTTCCTTTTCAATAAAAAAACCAAAATTAAAATTAAGATTGTGCAACAAGATGAATAATTATTAATAATTAAACATATAACGGTATAATTATAGTGTTTATACAACAGTCATAAGCATTTTTCGAGTACCTAAAATATAGCTATACTATTTTGGATTTTTACAAAATATTTATTTAGGATTGCTAGCTTTGATATTAAATAGCATAGACATTCATTTGTAAACATAATGTATAATTCAGTCACCAATAATAGATAAGAATGCTGAATCTCCTTCAAAAAATATTTATGTACAAAAATTATATAAGATTTACAAAAAATAGTACAATTGACATGGGAGGTTGCTATTTAGATCACCACACCATTATAAATTTTAACATATGTAGTAATATCAATTACTACTGTATACAATGTAAATGGAATAATATCATTAATATATAATATTAACTCTTACAACATTTGTATATGTTATATATACATAAGTAATTATTGTATTTAGGCTATAAGCTGATGATACATACCGAGGAGCCCAAACACTTACGGCTTAAACTAAAAATTCACAAAGTTACACTTGAAACAACTTTTATGATTGTATAAACTTATATCCGAAACTGTAGAAACTTCTTAAACACACGCACAAAGAATTAAATTATATTAGTTATCAACTTTTCTGTAAGTTTTTCAGGACCCAACTAAAGCTATTAGAAAATTTTTATCCTATATTAATTTCGAAACTTTCAATTTACGGAAACATGCTCATCGAATTGTCATTTTGACAACGACGTACCTATATTGACATCTGTTTCTTTTTTAAATAGTCCCACTTTGAAAGCAAGTCTTTGCTAATTATATCATAATAATATAAAAAAAGACCTTATCAGTTGAAAGTTTTGGCAGGAACGTCAAAGCATTATGTGGTGGTCTTATATTATATTTAATATGTTATTATTTTATCGTTTCATATTAAATTATATTTATGCCATTTTATGTGATGTTTTTTGTGTGATGACGTAATAAGAATACAATTCACTCCTCCCTATCTTACCCGTGGATGTCGTAAAAGACGACTAAGGGATATAGGAAGCATATAACAACTATGCAAGAGAAGAAAACTTGAACCAAAACCCTACACCAATCTGTCTGACCCACATGGTAAGGTCAATATCCTCCTACTATAGAGGAGGCTCAAACCCAGCACTTGGACGTATATGAGCCGAGATGATGATAATGATTATATGATGTAATGAAGAGAAAATGGTAGACTGTATTAAATATAAGAGTTCTTTACAAATATTTTCGTTTTCCACTAAAATTACCAGAAGATACCGGTAGTTTTCCAATTACAGCACTAGAGGGCGTTATGTGGCATAAAGCTTAACGGTGAATGTTTCAACTACAGCATCGCTTCGCACAATCGAGCACTCTCAAAAGTAATGCGCGTATCACGCGTGCAATCGATACCAACTCGGTGACAGAAAATTAACAAGTGTTTTTTCTTTAAGTTGGCATTGATCGAAATGTTTTATTTATATATTATCGTTATATCGATCAATTACGACTGTTTTATAAATAAATATATCTAGTTTATTGACAATAATGCGTATCTAATATTTATCATTTACTCTGAGACGAAAAGTAGTTTTTTAATGTTTAATTAAGTCAATTTATGTATTTTATAATGTAGCTGTCTGTTTTAATTGTAAAAAGTATGTGGAAAGTTTTATATAAGTACTGTATTGGGTTTATTTCTTTTATGAATAATTTAATAAAGATCGGTTATCGATTTACGTATATCGACTGTCCCATCTCTTTTTTATTTTCAGTCCAGTATGACCTTGTACGTGCGTAAGCGTCATTTATGTATAAAAGGTTTACTAGGTATTTCAGTACTTACGAGGTACATTTTAGGCATGAATATTAATATTTTTATATTTATGATATATTGCAATTCAGTTGCAATAAAACTGGCACGAAAAGAATGAAAATATATTTGATACAAAATGAAATTGTAAACCTGTCGCTCGTTCAAACTTACTTCGTTGGTTTCGTTGACATCTGTCACAGAGACCAAGCTATATTTTATGGACTATAAGTAAATGTACTTACTATACATAATTATCTATATTTTTTTTTATTCACTTCATTTTCATTAAAATTGAAGAGATACCTCGCAGACAGCTATAATAAAGATAAAATTACAAATTATTTACTTATTTTATTTCTCTTTAAAATCTATTGTAATCAAATTATTACAAAATTAGGATATACAATAAGTATTTCATGTAATAAATTTTTAATTACAGAAAGTAGGTAAGCAATTATTATAAACGGTTATTATTAAATACTGCGGTAATTATTAATTATATAAACAACAGTGCGAGCATGATAAAACCTACTATTTTGACATTTCACACACATTTTAATGTTATTTATTTATATAGATAATGCATTAACTAATAAATAATGCAAATTATTTATTGTGAATGATATTTCAATGAATATAAACTTTATATAAGATATTATTCACTGATATTTTTTGCAAATTTTATGCTGTACAACTTTTATAATACACGTTAATATCATTAGTTATAGCTACAGAAGCCGAGATAGATACTGATGAAAAACAGGTTTTTGTGAATTTTGAACCAGTATAACTTATGGCGCAGATATGAGATTTTATGATACTTCGATATAACTTCCAAGTGTACGGGATTATAGCTTATAATGTCTCATTCTGAAGGCAACCCCTAGTATGGCTGTACTACGAACGGTAATATGAAGAAACTGGTAATTTTTGCAGAAAATGTTATAAGACTTGGCTGTTAAGGCTTTATTGCCTTTGCCTGGCCGAACCGATGCAAAGAAACTCTTTAGTTTCGACAAATCGTAGTTATTTGACTCTATTTGATTTGTTGTTTGTGTTTATACATCTCGTTTAGAAAAATAAAATGATAATTTTAAAATAAATTTTAAGTTCCACTGCACAAATATATTTAGTTGCAGTGCATAATACTAGTTTTGTGTTTAGAAGTTGAACTAGGTTAGAAACGCGCGAATAGTTTTAGAAAGTTTTGTAGTCTACGACTTGTGCATTACTTTTTGTGTGACAATTTTTGATGTTTTTTACTACATTGTGTTTAAATATTTTTATTTACGTAATTCTTTAACTATGGTGTTTACAGTATAATACAATTTAGTACTTTATAGAACGATGTATATACTATTATTTCGTTGTAAAATATATTTAAAAAAAATAAAAATAAGTTGAAATGTAAGGTTTTATTTGTTGCATTTGGCAGTTTAGATACCCTTATATTCGGCTACACACTACATAAGTAACTTTTTACCTTTTACTAACTCTATTGTTATAATTTCAGTTGCAAGTTTCATTCCTACCAGAAAAGGCAGTTTGTTATTGGTGTATGAAGGACACGCGTTTCGACTAAAGAACAAATTAGCGTATGGAAAGAAGCAGTGGTACTGTACATCGCGGACTAAGACTGGTTGCACTGTAGATGTCACAACTGTTGTTCACAGACTCGGTAACATTATTAAGCGTGTACGTAACAAACACAATCATGCAGCTCATGGCTTCTACCGTCGCAGTGATGGCTCATATAAAGTAGTATAATATGGAATTCAATTTATTTTAACTCAAAAGTGTTTACGATATAGAGTCCTATGATAATTGTCAATGTTCTTTTACATAATTTATTTTGCTAAATATTATTTGTTTCATCTATACTATGATTTATATGCAATGAATCGACTCCTTGTATAGCTATAAATGTGTTGCAATTATTAAGGTATTATTACAAGTATTTCTATATAGTTTAAAATATTGCGAGATGTTTTTAATTTCATTAAGACTGATATTAGACTGACTACCTCATTTATTATAAATCAATTTATAGTACTTACTGTTTTAGTTTATATTTCATAATTATACACTTGACTGATTAGATCAACTATTTGTTTTTCGATCTAATTAAATGTCATCGTAAAATGAGATGACTATCATTTTTTAACAGCATTATTGCTGTAAGAAATTTTGTATATATCTTTTATAGTTTTAAGTACCCACAATCATTACCTCATGTCTTAAAAAAAATCATTGTATTTTTTTTTCTTACTTTAATTTAAATTCACCAGATTTTTATGTGTAACAAAAAAGGTAGATTTAAGTTATGAACTTATGACTGATTTTTGTACAACTTATTTTTATGATAGTAACTAAAAAAAAGACTGATTTTAATACTCAACATCAGCTCTATTTTGTTTTATATCTTTTATAATTAATTTTAAATATACTGTAGTAAACAAATTTATTGTATTTATTTCGTGCCTCTCAACAAAGTCTTAAACTGCTATTATTAATAACTACTGCTAAAATGTATATTTTATATACCTATCCGAAGGAGATTAATTAATATATAACTTGTTAAGATTTAAATAAAAAATATGAATAATTATTATTTTGATGGTTAGCATCAAATCATTTTTAAAAAGAAAAAACATTGCCTTCATATAAGAATTTCACTAAAAAATATCACACTCAAATAGGATGTATCATTGGTTAGCATAGCTTGAAAAGGGATTGTGAAATTGTATTCCAAGTCAAAGGCTCATTCTCTTTTACTTATTTTTCTCTTTTACTTACTTTTACTCATTAATCAGATATTACCTGTTCCAGCAGACATTTCGAGTTCGAATCTCACGGCACAGTTGTTTCTATTCAAATCTGCCTACATGTATGTTGAACATTTTGTCTACATTTGAACAATAGCGTGGTTTATAGCTAACTAGCAACCCGCCCTCGTTTCGGTTTCAGTCGCCTTACCCGCGTAGTTCCCGTTCTCGTGGGAATACCGGGATAAAATATAGCCTAAAGTTACTCCTTATATAGACAGCTACCTGATAGGTAGTATTATAAGTAAATATTACCAAAATCTATGCAGCCGTTTCGAAGATTACCTCAAACAAACAGATGGACAAACGAAACATTTTTAAATTGAATTTTAGGCATAGGTGTCGTGCCAATAACCACTCAATATCATGTGAGCATGATAAAAGTTCAGTATTTTGACATTGCAAACAGACACTTCAATTTTTTTATTTGTATAGATGTAAGAATACATTCCGTTTTGAACGGGGCATACCCGTTTTCAGTTTGAATATCTCACTGTCCCCAGCTATACACAACTATCGCGTTATTGCATACCGATCATAATATATGATCGGTATGCAAAAACGCGATTGTACTGATCGGGGATGGGGGTGACTGGAATGAATTCTCTCTTTTTTTTTTAAATTCATAGTTTTAGGTTCTTCTTTTTACATTTATTAATCCATATGTATTTATATGTACCGAGTTCATCTCTGCTCAACAATAATTTAAGAATAAAAAATAATAATAATTCTTTTTCAATGCACTGGAAGATGTCTTCAAGCTCTTAGACTAGACCGGACTCGGCGTCAACGTCAATGGTGAATACGTCACTCACCTTTGATTTGCAGACAATATCGTCGTTATGGCAGAATCCATGGAGGACCTTGGCATCATGCTGAACGATCTCAGCAAGGTATCCCGGCTAGTGGGTTTACGAATGAACATGGACAATACTAAAGTTATGTCAAATGCCCATGTCATTCCTGTACCGGTCCTAAATAGCAATGCGATTCTCGAAGTCGTCGACCATTATGTTTACCTAGGACAAACAGTCCAGTTAGGTAGATCCAATTTTGAGAAAGAGGTTAGCCGACGAATCCAACTCGGTTGGCCAGCGTTCGGGAAACTTAAGAGAATCCTCTCGTTCAACATACCTCAGTCTCTGAAAACACAGAGCTACGACCAGTGTGTTTCTCTGCTTTACAGAACCCGAAATACGGCAATCCGCAGAAGAACGGGTGTAACCGACATAGCACGCTGAAGTGACATTAGCAGGCCATATCGCTCGACTAACCGACAACCGCTGGGGAAGAAACGTTCTCGAGGGGCGAACACGTATCGAACGACGCAGTGTAGGATGCGACTAGATGAACCGACGACCTGGTGAAAGTTGCTGGATGTCGTTGCAAGCAGGCGGCACAGGACCGCACTCTCTGGCATAACATAAGGGAGGCCTACGTCCAGCAGTGGACGGCGATTGGCTGAAATGACGAATGATGATGTTACGTATAATGATAACATTCATTTATCCAAATCAACTTTATTTTAATTAGTAGTAACAATAATAGCAACTATTTTAGTAAATTCTTATTTGTTAAGTATCACAATCACAAAACTATATAGATTTTTTTAATTATTTTAAACTATATAGATAATCGAATAGAAACTGCTTAGAATCATTATTTATTTTTAGTCAAAACATTAATTATAATAAGTACAACATGTCTATTTGAATATTAAAATATCAAAATGCAACACACAATAAGAAGGTACTTCCGAGTCTTAATACAAATTTAATAATGATTTCTGATGTTTACGCGAGTATTACATTATAAATAAAACTACTTTAAGGATTTTAACGCGTTTGTATTTGATTTATGATTACGCGATGTTTCGAACACTTTACAGCAGGGTTCACCAAATAATTTTGCTAGGGGTTCGTTTTAAGAAATGAAATAACCATCACAGGCCGTACATGCTTTGAATAGAAAAAAAATTAAATGTAATTTTAGTTAACTAATGTATTTTCTTACATATTAATGAGAAAAATTAATTTTATTGCGAGCTATCTGTTTGAAATTTGGAGTAAAATTGATGCAAGCCATTGACATTAAATCCTGGAGATATTCATCAATTAATCGAGATCGAATTTTATTCATAATGAAGTTCATCTTCGAAAATGCTGCTTTACAAACTTATGTAGACCCAAACATAGTAATAAGTTTCAAAGCTAATTTTTGTAGTTCTGGATATTTTTTACCACATACAAATTTTATCCAGAACTCTTCACTGGAAACTGCCGCATGTTTGTGCTTTAACACTGTGTTTTCTTGAAACTCAATCATTTCCATTTGCAAAGTAGCTTTATCACACACCGAAAATAATTGAAGCTCCGTTGCTCCATTCACCATCCAGATGCCGAGAATAAATGCTGCTGAGGATTTCAACAACATTCTCAATTTTCTTAAAATCTGAGCACCTGTTTTTAAACTCGCAAGTTTTGCCGTGCCGTGAACTCTTTCTCACTTGTTAACTCGTTTCGTTACATTTTTGAATTCACGACGTCAGCAAAGATAATAAATACATTTTTATCAAATTATGTACTATGTATTCAGTTGTATATCAGTTGTCTCTGTCTCTGAAAATCAGTTGCTGTATTATTATTTAGGCCCGCACTAAATGGATCGGCGGTCCGGATGCGGACCGCAGTCCGCCATTTGGCGATCCCTACTTTACAGCGTTCATGGTCACGGGCGAATCATGAACGCTGTAACTCGAATGTTAGACTCCGACACGAATCTTTTGTATAAATCAATTAAATACGTCGTTAAAAATCTCTTTTACATTGGTTCTTTTCTTTTTTCTGGCGAGCTAGAGCCACAGGTGAATACTGTGGTACATTGGTTTCTATCCGTAACACTTCCTTATCATCACTATTTTTTAATTACTGTAGCATTATAAACCTGTAGTTTTTTTTAAAATATAAGATGCACTTAAGCTGTGACTCATTTTTCTTCTTCAAAAACTCTATAATTCTTCTTAACTGTATCAGATACTTCTGTGTTCTGTATTTATATTTTCTAATTGCACCATAATCTACTGAGCAATTGCAATATAAGGGATCTTCATCGTTGACTAAAATGTTAGTATCATTTTCTATAAAAACTGCTTCCGCTTCAATCTAAACAGATTCTATAATGCTCTTCTAGTCATATTCTTTTTTCCTTTGCCTATATTTTTTAGAGTTCTCTTTCCATTTGTTCCGTTGTTCACGCTGTGCTGGAGGCGTTTTTTCTTCAATACTAACAACCTTTTTACTTTCTTTTCTTTTCAAGTATGCTGCTTTTCTTTTTTCTTTTTCCAGCTGAAGTAGTTCTGGATCATTCTTAATCTCAGCGTAACGACGTCTTTTGCATAGTCTTTGTTGAGCCAATCTAACTTCTTTGGATTTCTTTGGCCGAGTAAGATTTAAATCTACAAATAAAAATACCATTACTTTAGGATTCTGATACTAATAGGGTTTCGTCTTCATAAAAGAAGCCCATGTCCAACCGATTCTTAAAAGGGGATACCAGTCGAACCCATCGAACTACTGAGCAATTCAATAATATTTTTGCTCTCCAAGATATTCGATAAAATTATAGACCGCCAGCTTCTGAAGCACCTTGAGGATCATCAGCTGAATAGTAATGGCCAATATGGCTTTCGTTATGGTCTGTCGGCTGGTGATATTCTTATGTACCTTGCACATCGTTGGGCCTTAGACGGCAAGGGTTTTTCAACCTTTTTTTTATTGCCAACGGTGCCAAACGAGCAAGCAGCACACCTGATGGTAAGTGAAACTGCTGCACATGGACCTTTGCAATACCAGGGGCACAGCCAGGCCGTTACCTACCGTGAAGGCAATGCTCTTCTTAAACCTCGTTTAAAGAAGGACATGTCATAGCGCTCGGGAAACACAGCAGCAGGTAGTTCATTCCAGAGCTTGTACGTACGTGGGAGAAATGATCGTTGGAAACGTACAGTTGAAGACCAAAACGTTTCCAGGTGAAATGGATGAACCCTGCTACGATGTCGAGTGGTACGTTGGTAGAATGGTGACGGTGGTACCAAGTCAAACAGTTCCTCGGAGCACTCCCCGTGAAAGAGTCGGTAGAGTACACAGAGTGACCCAAAGTCTCTCCGCTGCTCCAGCGACTCCAATTGGTCCGTAAGATTGGGATCCCGACGATTCGAACAGCCCGTCTTTGCAGGGAGTCAAGTGGGTCTAGCTGATATTTGGGCGTACTTGCCCAGAGATGTGAGCAGTACTCCACACGAGGACGAACTTGTGCTTTGTATAGCACAAGACGCTGTCTCGGTGTGAAGTGGTATGAAGTACCAATTTGGCTTTGTCCTCCAAATGACTCCCAAACTGGACTTTGCTCGATATTTCAACGCCGAGAATCCCAATACTCTCAGAAATTGGGAGAGTTACTCCTTGGAACTGTAGCACCATTACAATGGGGTCCTTCTTTCAGTGAACGCGCAAACTTGTGTCTTTGTGGGATTGAACTGGACTAAGTTCCGTTCACCCCATTCCGAGGCCCACCCCAGAGAGCGCTCGATTTCAGACAAGTTGAACTCTTCTTTCGTGAGTACTCCGAGGGATATTCCGTTGCTCGGTGTACCGCTCATCACCCGTGCTGTCATCCGCATAGCAACGCATACTCTCGATAGAGAGCATGTCATTGATATGCAGGATAAACAACGTCGGGGAGAGCACCGAGCCTTGTGGTACACCAGCATTAATGGTCATGGTATCGGAGCAGGAGCCATCTACGACGACTTTTATACTCCGACCATCCAAAAAACTGGCGATCCAAACGGCATCCCCGAGGGACTCTGTACCCTCGGGGGTTCCATATAATGGTAGCTTCGATAGAAATGCCCTGTACCAGACCCTATCGAACGCCTTTGCGATATCTAGGCTGAACGCCAGCGCCTCACCCTTGCCCTCCAAGTGTGTGAGGTACACAAGAAGATCACCAGCCGACCGACCATGACGAAAGCCGTATTGGCGATCACTGATTAGCTGGCGATCCTCAAGGTACTGCAGAAGCTGGCAGTTTATAACCTTCTTCATTATTTTGGAGAGCAAGGATGTTATCGCAATTAGCCTGTAATTCGATGGGTCAGACCGGTCTCCCCTTTTAGGAATCGGGTAGACATGGGCTACCTTCCACGAAGACGGAACCCTATTAGTAGCGTAGGAAAGTCGGTATAGGCGCGTGAGGATGGGAGTCAATTCAGGGGCACACGTCTTTAGTACCACTGCAGGGATGCCATCCGGCCCACTCGACTTATGGACGTCTAAAAGCTGCAGCTCCCGCCTAACCGCTCGCTGCGTAATGCGGATTTCGGGCAGTGAGCTTTCACACCGAGGGATGGTAGGTGGTGTAGCAGCTCCGGCATCCAAAGTTGAGTTACAGGCAAAGAATTGACCTAGAAGATCGGCCTTCTCCTTTGCGCTGTGGGCCAGACTACCATCGTGTTTCTGCAGTGGTGGGAGATTGGGCTGGCAGAAGTTGCCTTGGGCAGCCTTGGCGAGCGACCAGAATGCACGACTCCCGGCGGGATAGCTTTGCAATCGCTCGCCAATTCTGGCAACATGTTCCGCCTTGGCTCTGGTAATAGCTTTCTTACTAGATGTGGAGGCGGCATTAAATTTCCGCTTCACCTCTTTGGCATTCGGGTCCTGACATTGGCCCTATTCCAGGCCTGATATACGGACTGCTTTTGGCGTGCAGCTTCCCTGCAGGTTTTACTAAACCAGGGTTGGCTGCGGCCACCGATGGGTATTGTGGTGTTCATCATCATCATCATCATTTCAGCCTATCGCCGTCCACTGCTGGACGTAGGCCTCCCTCATGTTGCGCCACAATGAGCGGTCCTGTGCCCCCTGCATCCATCGACGCCCAGCTACTTTCACTAGGTCATCGGTCCACCTAGTGGGTGGCGTCCTACACTGCGTCGTCTGATACGTGGTCGCCACTCGAGAACCTTTCTTCCCCAGCGGTTGTCGGTTCGTCGAGCGATGTGGCCTGCCCATTGCCACTTGAGCGTGCTAATTCTTCGTGCTATGCCGGTTACACCCGTTCTTCTGCGGATTTCCGTATTCCGGATTCTATCTCGCAGAGAAATCCCGAGCATAGCGCGCTCCATAGCACGCTGAGCGACTTTGAGCCTTGATATGAGGCCTACATTTAGGGACCACGTTTCCGTGCCGTAAGTCATCACTGGTAACACACACTGGTCAAAGACCTGTGTTTTCAGACACTGAGGTATGTTGGACGAGAAGATCCTCTTAAGTTTCCCGAACGCTGCCCAACCGAGTTGGATTCGTCGGCTGATCTCTTTCTCGAAATTGGATCTACCTAACTGGACTGTTTGTCCTAGGTAAACATAGTGATCGACAACTTCAAGAATCACATTGCCAACTAGGACCGGTACAGGAATGACATGGGCATTTGACATGACTTTCGTCTTGTCCATGTTCATTCGTAAACCCACTAGTTGGGATACCCTGCTGAGATCATTGAGCATTGTGCCAAGGTCCTCCATGGATTCTGCCATAACGACTATATCGTCCGCAAATCGAAGGTGAGTGATGTATTCGCCGTTAATGTTGATGCCGAGTCCAGTCCAGTCTAAGAGCTTGAAGACATCTTCCAGTGCAGTGGTGAACAGTTTCGGAGAGATGACATCTCCATTTTGGTTTTGGGGATGAATAATTCCATCCCCGTAATAACTGTATGAATTGTCGGTGATCCCCAATACGTCAGAGAATTTGGGTCACTCTGTGGATTCTACCGGCTCTTTAATTGTGAGAGCCCTGGGGGAACTGTTTTAATTGGTACCACTATCACCGTTCAACCAACTTACCACTCGACACCGTCTACCGATTTGACCTGGAAACGTTGTGGTCTTCAACTGCATGTTTGCAGCGATGGTTTCTCCCACATACCTGCAAGATCTGGAATAGCCTGCCTGTTGTTGTGTTTCCCAAGAGCTACGACACGTCCGTATTTAAACGAGGTTTAAGAATAGCACTTTATTCATGGTAGGCAGTTGCCAGGCCCAGCAGGTGGCCAGTGCAAACTACGGATTGGCCAGTGCTCAGCCCCGATTTGAATCCCATTGAGCACATATGGGACGAGCTCAAAAGGAAAGTTAGAACGAGGAATCCAGCTCCTACAAACATAAATGAGCTCAAGACTGCGTTGGTAGAAGAGTGGGGTCGAATACCACAATCATCAATAAAAAAGTTGATTAGGTCTATGAAGAATCGTATGAGGGCAGTGATCAGGGCTAGAGGAGGGAATACCAAGTATTGACATGAATAAATTTTTTTTCTTACACACATTTTGTTTCATTTATACACAATAACCTCATACTGTGAAATTGCATGAATTTTCAATATTTTTTACAATATCATTGACATACACCTTTTTTACTAAACTACTGAATCGATTTTCATGCAACTTACACCATTTTAAAGCCCAATTCCTAGGCTTTAAATATGTAAAACATTATAAAGAGGTAAAATGAGTCATTGTTAAGATAAATCACTTTTTATGCGCACTTGACGCTTGAGTCGATTTACTTGCACGCGAGTGTATTATGCCTCCTCTACACGTCGGCGGATTCGTCCGCAGATGTCATCGGCGGACGCGTCCGCGGACGTGTAAAGGGGGTGATTTGCTCGTCTGTGGTAGGTATTTGACGTCCGCAGATGCATCCGGCACTAATCCGTTAATTGTCGGTTTTTGTAGCACGGATCAAAGGGTTTCAGCGCCAGCGCTTGGCGCGAGCGAGTGATGCGTCCACACGTCTGACGACGGATCAGTGTTCATCGGGAAGCGGATGAGAATGCACGCGTGATTTCTGCAGTATTTTTTCGTTCTTTCTTTTTTACTTGCTCGTTAAAATGGCTACCACGAGCACTGACGAAACATTTAAATTCCTGGAGCTGTATCAAGCAGTAATTCGACCAAAATAATCAAATTCTCCAGATGGCTCTACATATAGTTCTAAAAGCTGGTATTCCACGCTATTCCTGCGAAAAAAAATGGCGTCCAGGAGAATGTGTTAAAAAAAATTGCAATAAATCATCATCTTCATCACCTCAGCCCATATAC
The DNA here is from genome assembly GCA_032191425.1 of Lymantria dispar. NCBI lineage: Eukaryota > Metazoa > Arthropoda > Insecta > Lepidoptera > Erebidae > Lymantria > Lymantria dispar. The sequence continues at coordinate 29,498,609 of CM063449.1, read as the reverse complement.
GTCCCACTGTTGGGCTTGGGCCTCCTCCATAATGGAAGGGTATTTGACCTACTATACCACGCTGGTCAGACGTGTCGGTATAGGATTTTATTTCGAGTTTACCTTCTCTCGCATAGATGTTATATGCGTTTTATATCCCTTAGTCGTCTCCTACGATCACCCACGGGTAAGAATGAATGTGTGGGGGATGGTGGTGAATTTTATTCTTACTCCGTCACCACACGGAAGGCAAAAAATACATTGTGGAAATGTTTTTTTTTTCCACATTATTCGGTTTCTATGTATGCTGATTACAGCGTCCACCACGTTCTTCTTCTCCGTTTTTTTTAATAACTACTGCGATGGACACTTACATAATACTTACAGGTCCTAAATAAATAAATAGCTGCAACAGCTACGGTCTCAATATCCATTTACCATCCTACAGACGTGTGGACGGTGCACAGAGATCCATCCGCGGATGCATCTGATGACATCTGCAGACGCATCCGCCGACATGTAGAGGCTTTACGTATGCTGCTTGCTAACATGCAAACATTCTTGGTTGTATATATAAATAGGTTATCATTATGCTCAACATGTGTCATTATAGACAACAACATAAATTGTAACCATAAAAGTATAAATCAGTTATATATAATCTGAGTGAAGCAAATTGAAGTTGTAACAAATTTTGAAGAACTACAAAAATGGAAAGAAAGAAAGAAAAGAAAGAAAAATATTTATTCTTTTCTCGTTAGATCTTATAAAAACACAAACAACTAAAAAAGAGCTTCTTACATAAAACGAAACAATTCTAACGAGGAACATAAAAGGCTATTGGCTCAGCTCGTGCTACTTCTACTTAAAGAAATAGCGCTGGTATTCTGCCAACACCTGGTACATATACATACATGATAAAAATAATTATAAACACTTAATTAGTATGTGAATGTGCGTGTATGTTTGGTATGTGGGTGTATGTTTCTTCTTCTTCTTCTTTTTTGTCTTGGCAATCAGCTACAAATACGAGCCATTTTTGCCAGTGTGGAGTTATAATTATCTTTTCAAGTTCTCAGTTTCTTCATGTCAGTAATGGTCTGTCGGTAAGTCAAAGTGTCGCCCTCAACAGTGTAATGGCCACTGTTAAGGGTATCTTCTGAGAATTTTGGTGGAAATATAAAGGTATGTATAGCAGTTTTATATCATATTCACTACACCTGAGTAGTTCTGTCGCTATATATTACATAAAATGCCATCAAGATTATTTAACATAACACGTTAAAATACTAAGATATTGAATATAATACAAGAACACCACATGACACTTCAGATTCCCGCCAAAAACTCTCCGCGTGTATGTTTGGTATGTGTAGCTGAGTAAGAATGTAATTCATTTTGAATATTATGCATATATGATATAGATAAATTAATATAAAACAATAAAATATGTATGTTATTGTATACAGATTTACTCGATACTTCAAACACATTTATGGTCAAGAGAACAGAATACTGTTAAATTCCGCACTAGATATGTTAATGAATTTGCAAATTAAGTAAATGTTGTTTAAACTTTTTTTTAAACTAAATAATGATTTTGAATCCCGTAAGGGTGGAGGTAAGTCATTCCAACATTTTGTGGCGGCAAACTTAAAACTACCGCGGAATGAAGAAGTGCGATGTTTTGGAGTATTTAAAATGTATGAAGCTACAGTTTTGTATTTAATAAAAGAACAAGACCAATTGAGTTTATTATAAAGGTAAGTGGGCTTTTGAGATAAAACTATACCGAAAAGCAAGGTAGCAAAGAGAAGTTTCCTGCGTGATTCCATTTTATTTTAAGTATATTGCGCATGTTTAAGAATGGCGTAACATAAGACCGCGGCGCGAGAGTATAACAAAACACAAGCATTTTATACACGCTGAATGAGTCTTTGAGTTCTACTGAGTAGACACGGTCCATATACTATGTCACAATAATTCACTTTAAACAGTAGGTACAAGTGACTCACAGAGCATAATACGCATATTTAAGTTAATGTAAGGTCGAATGCGATACATTAACCTAAGTCGATAAAAACAGTTACTTACTGCTTCGATTACATGGGCTTCGAATCGGAGTAATCCATCAAAAACCATTCCAAGATTCCGAGCTTCTATTACCTGTTCAATGGCTTACCTTAATGAAAATATAAAGTACACTCGCTACGGTGGGTCGGCTACGCCTGAGGAACGTGGCAGGAGGGTGACTGGTAGTCAAACCCAACGTGATTAAAGTAAATAAATATTGTAGTTTCCAACTTAGATGCGATAAATAACGTTTTGCACGTGACAAAGTTTCAGCTCCCAAATTCAATCGTTTTTATATTATACTAGCTGACCCAACAGACGTTGTTCTGTTCAAATAAACGCCACCTACCGGGTCCAATTGTGAATCTAAACCATTCTCAAATCACCTTGAACACACAAAAAATGGCATCAATATCGATCCAGCTGTTTAGGAGGAGTTCAGTGACATACACACGTACACAAGAAATATATATATATATACTAGTTGACCTAACAGACGTTGTTCTATTCAAATAAAATAAACGGCATTCTCCTTGAAATCGACAGCAGTAATAAGGACTGACCGACTGCAGCACCATCTGCCGGCTTGATTTATGAATCTAAATTATCCAGGCCTCTACTTGAATGCATTCACAAAAATTCATTCAAATCCATCCAGCCGTTTAGTTGCAGTATGGATAAATAACCTATACTCGTTCCAACCATTTATTTTACTTTTGACACATGCTTTAGGACGTAACTGTTTCATTATACGCAATTATTAACTTTAAAACGAGTGAACAGAGAAATATATAAACTGCCCAATAATATTTATATATCTTAATTATTACCCACAAAATACATTAATATGCCGTAAATAGCTCTATTCATAAAATTTAAGTGATAATTCATTTCCGTTATAAAAAAAGTTACGTTCTGTCGCTATCTAGTGACAGGATCAAAAGTATTCGGTGCAAACTAATGAATCGCAAATAATCGATTACACTTATTTGCAGTTAAGTCAGCTGACAACTGAGTTTTGAATTGTTGTAATAGACAACACGTTAAAATTGTATCAGGGAGATATAAAAATCTTCTCATCATACCTATAACATGAAATAAAACAACCAAAATATTTTAATATTATTTTATTATAACGAATCGTCGGATTCTTCATACGAACTCGAATCGTCGCTTGAATCATCTGCAGTGTTTATTATTAACTCTTGTGTAGGTATGTTGTCAAATTCAATTTCCCGATCCCAATCAGAGAATATTATATTTTTTGTCTTGTTGACGACACTCGCCCAGTTTTCAGGCGTCACACTAGCACATGCGTTTTTTAAAAGTTCAAGCATTTTATTTGCTGTGAAAGGAGGAGTTGTATTGTTTCTTGCGGCGTGTCCTTTGACTTGTGCCCAGATCATTTCAATTGGATTATATTGACAGTGGTACGGAGGAATTCTGATTACAACATGCCCATATTCTGCTGCCATTTCGTCGATGACATATCGTTTTGGCTGCTTTTTACTTTTTAATATTTTAAGTAATTCTACTTTTAGTAGGGATTCGTCCACATCTTCCCCATTATCACGAAGCCAGTTTATAATCTCGTGTTTTTTGTTGGCCTGTGTTGGCATTTTATTAATTTGGCGAGAGTGATAGGGTGCATTATCAATAAATATTGTTGATGGCTCTTCAAGTGATGTAAGCATTTCTCTGAACCACTTTTCATACACGTCCGCATTCATCTCCTCATGATAGTCTCCTGTTTTTTTTTATTTGAACGCTAACAGAGCGTCTGGTACAAATCCCTTTGTAGTTCCCGCATGGCAAATGATGAGGCGTTCACCTTTCCCCATTGGCACTGCAGAAGTAGAAGCAGCAGTATCGTCAGTCCAACCTTTTGGTATGGAATGATTGGCATTGAGCCAAGTTTCATCTGTGAAAACGACATTCGACCAGTCTTCTATTTTCTTCGCTTGTCTTAAAAATTCACAGCGAGATAAGGCTATATCACGACGTTCCATTAAAATTTTTCTTTTGACGGATTTCTTATACAAGAACCCGATTTGGTGCAGCACCTTTGACAAAGAAGATTTTTGACCACGAAACAAGCCACAATTTCGTAGAGACGCTACTAATTTTTTCAAAGTAGGAATCTCTTTGCTTGTGTAATAATTGTATATATGATGACGAATAGCATCAGTATCAAAACTGTCAATTGCTGTCACTTTACGGGGCTGACGTTTTTTCTTAGGCGTAGATAGCTTGTTCTGTTCAATACCACTACTACCATAGGCTTCTTTAGTGATTTTCGCCACCGTTGGAGCACTAATACCTAATGCTGCTGCAACACGGTCTCTAACTTGGGTTACTGGTATAAGGAATCCGCCATTGCGGCTTTCCTTTTCAAAAAATTCACGAAGCCGCAGCACTAACTCTCAGGATTGTCCTTTAAGCACCATACCTTTCGGCATTTTGCAAGTAAAATCTTACTGGGAGGAACGATACGCTCAACTCAATCAAAGTAAGAACAATGAAATCAATACGGTGGAATATAAATACTCAACACAGCGTATGAAAAATATGAAAGAGCACTCAGCGAACAGAAATGTGACTAGCACGGGAGTCTTGTTGCGAGTGACAGACAACACAACAAAATGGCGTCGCCGGCGCGCCGTTCAGTGTTGCCAATTCGGCTTAAAAAAAAAGGGGTAGGCTGGATGAGAAAATTAGTGATTTACTACCGCAGACGAGGGCGCCATTGTCTCTAAGTAAAGTTTGGAGCAGCGGACCCCGCTTAATGGAGAATTGCTTCATAAAGTAGTTATTTTTTATTTTGCAAAGTTCAAAGTAAAATATTTTGGGAGGACTGAATTAGTGGGTATGCAAAAATTAATGTGCCCAAGTAACAAATATATTTACAGAAGTGAAGTTTTTAAATAATATGAAATATGTATTTAAGCAAAAATAAAATATCCGTGTTAAATCGATTAAAAGTTCTTCCTGACTAAAATCGATTATTACAAAACATAGTATCCGTAATACATTGGTACAACACTAATTGATCAGAATTCGACCTGCCAAAAGTAAAATAAATGGTTGGAACGAGTATAGATACCTAGGCGTTAAGTTTTCTTAAATATCCTTATTGTCTGCGCAACTTTCTTATTTTTTTTTTCGGAAATGCCTTTTTTAAAGTATTAGAAACATTAAAAAAAAATAGACGAAATCGGTGAAGTCGTTCTCAAATTATGTCATTGTTCTGCCCGAACAGCGCCTTCTACCGGGTCCAATTGTGAATCTAAACCATCCTCGAATCCCCTTGAACACATGAGCGTTTAGGAGACGAACCGTTTAGGAGACGAGCCGTTTAGGAGGAGTTCAGTGACATACACACGTACGCTAGAAATTTATATATAAGATAAAGAAAAGATATGCCCCGATTTCTTCTTGATAAAATATAGTTTCTTAAACGAGCTATGTTAGAAAAAATTAATAGCCTGCAAAGTGATTTTTTGCAAAAATGGACAAACACCCAAGCCATGAGTTTCTACAATCCGGTATGGTCGAACAGGGTGTGATCAAACTTATAGGCACAGAAATGTTGTTAATTTTCCTAGTGATCCCTCACACGGATGTTCTCTTCTTCTTCTTTTTTGTCTTGGCAATTAGCTACAAATACGAGCCATTTTTGCCAGTGTCGAGTTATAATTATCTTTTCAAGTTCTCACTCACGTTTCTTCATGTCAGTAATGGTCTGTCAGTAAGTCAAACTGTCGCCCTCAACAGTGTAATGGCCACTGTTAAGGGTATCTTCTGAGAATTTTGGTGGAAATACAAAGGTATGAATAGCAGTTTTAAATCATATTCACTACACCTCAGCAGTTCTGTCGCTATATATTACATAAAATGCCATCAAGATTATTTAACATAACACGTTAAAACTAAGATATTGAATATAATACAAGAACACCACATGACACTTCAGATTCCCGCCAAAAACGCCCACACGGATGTTATGACATGGGGAAGTTAGGAGTGGTGACATTTTATTTAACTTCTTGTAAGATGTTGTAATACAATGTTGAATAGGGATGCAGTTTTCAAACATACATGCCAAATTCAAAAAAAGTATAGTACATTGAATGGTAAGTGTTGCAAAGGAAAGTAGGATTGCACCATTAATATTATTTTTATTTACGCCTGACAACATTAGGACTTACGAGTAACATTTAATAAAATAACATTTCAATGATTACAATATACTTCCATATTAAATATTTTACGAAAATTAACTTAATGAAACAACCGAACCGTAGTCAGAGGCACACTAAGGTAAATCAAGTGATCTACATTAATGAAGTATTGGCAGGATTCGTTAATTCGTACATCATAATGTATGCTACTTATAAGTACAGATAATTCATAAAAACTTATTTGCGAAGCGAAAAATGATTACCACATGCGGAACTTGAAGCCATACGTATTGAAAATCCGTCCCAACCGCTGGATCTGTTTTAGTTCAACTAGTGGCAGAAGCGTGGAGTAACCAAATTATCATTCGCATTCTCGTCTCTAAGGAGACTTTTAACCCCTCATCTATCAGAACATGTTTACGCAGTGTTCTGATTTAATACTCATAAAATTATAGACAATAATTAATATATAACATTAATTATTATTTTAAATATATAATATTAGTTGTATATTCATGGTTTATTATTGTTTAGTAATAAGTAGCATTACAATATATTGATGGTTTAGAAGTGGCGTCTTCCGTAGGTAGATGGTTGTGTTGTCCCAAAACCTTTATGATGATATTGTCGTTTGTTGTCACGATGCAAGCTCTGCAGTTTTTTACCCTTGAACAGTACCACCTCCAGCCAGTTTTTAAAGGGTAGGGAAATCGAGAATATGTGTATTTTTTATGCAATATTAAAGGTCGCCCACGTTTTGATATTATTTTGTATGCTGAAAATTATAAAATATAAGAGTATGTTGGGACGAATATTTAAGATTAATATAATTATGTGTTCAGTTGATTGTTTCGCATAGCTGTATTTGATTCCGCATTCTCGGCAGTATTTTATTATCATACCAATCGATGTCGCAGTAGAATTCATTTATTAACTGAAAACTATATCGTCCTCGACCGTATGTTTTCACCGTTAATTTTTTTTACGTACCTGTAGACTCTGAAATGGCCTACGGCATTATTGTGCGAGAGTTGGTCTTTTGTAAAGAGGTTTAACTAGTGTTGCCCAAATGCAAGACCAAGACGAGACTTGGACCGGTCTTGGTCTTGCAACATCACACCTGGTCTCGTCTTGGTCTTGGTCTTGCGCACCCGAGTCTAGGTCTTGGTCTTGCACACCCGAGTCTTGGTATTGCAGCAAGAGTCTCGCAAAGTCTTGCAGTTAGAATAACGTAACAGTAATTTATCATGGCAATGAAAAATCCAACTAAATTAATCAAATATCCTATCCTACCTATCCATCTGCTAGCCTATAGTTCACTATTGAATACAATACTTACCACTGGAGAAAATTACTCTTCTATTCCCCTGGTGTTCCATTAGACAGCGTTACTACTCTTATGACAGGACTTTCGACCCTATTTTCTTAAGACGTCACCACACGAGGCAGTTGATACAATAAATTTTATGTCATTTTATAATCAATGCGATATTTTACAATTAATGCGATTGTTTATATTCCCCTTCAAGTTAAGTGGTATGTATCTATTGTATTTCCAGTTTAGTTACTGATACTCTGGATACTTGAAAAAACCTGTTGCTCTATTGCCTATATAAATACATTGGCCGCTGGATCCATGTAGCTCTTAATATACTATTTATTCAAGAACATATAAAACTGATTTAAAATTTTATGGTTTTAATACTTGTAAAATGTTCGTCGTCATCGTCACAGCTCATAAAAGTGCCACTGCTGGGCTTAAGCTTCCTTCCAGTAAGAGGAAAATTGATCTACTATACCACGCTGGTCAGACATGTTGGTACAGGGTTTTCTTTCTAGTTTCACTTCTCTTGCACATTTATACACAGGGTGTATCAGGTTATGGGACAACTGTTCATGTATGTTGTAGTTCAACAGTCATAGATCATAATTAGAATGTATATTACACAAAAACAATATAACGTAAAAGTTATAGTGATTACAAAAATGTGTATCTAAGAGTTTATGCCTTAAATTTTATGCATTATGTAGGTATGTACAGACAGGATATATATAAGCATGTAAAATTTCGACAGTATAAATAGATATTAGATTTGCGCGAACCTTTCAATGGTTACGTAGGTACAAAGGCGACTCATCAACGGTCATCGGCCGTTCAGTTGATTTATGTTAAAGCGAAGTTTGTCTTGCTTATGCAAACGTAATCATTGATTTATTCAAATTCTAATGAGCATTTAACAAAATACGAATATGTTGTAGATTAAGTATCATTCCTTTATACATTTTAATCAATTTACACGAAAAAACGATGACAAAATTGAGAACTTACATGTCTCTCAATTCATTAACGAATCGATATTTTTATTTCAATTTTTTTTCATGGGTTCCTAACACCATTTCCCGATCCGATTTGATACGACATCCACGGGTAAGAGAGTGGTGAATTATATTCGTACTCTGTCTTTTTTTTTGTGTGTGTGTAGCTGTTGGTCGCAGATGACCTTGACAGCTTAACGCGGTCAATGGGTGAGCGCTGCTGGCTCCCAACCCGGTAAGTAAGTTAAGCGAACATCGCCCGAGGGCTCCCCCCTGTGGGGAACGGACCTCGGCACGGGGCGTCGCTGAGAGCAAAGTGGGCGTGGCCAAGTTTAGGTTAATGACTTTTACGCGGCGCGGTTTTCGACCTCGACGGCGAGGCCGATACCGCGGAGTTTTATCTGTTATCGCTGCGCGAGTTGTGTAGGTCCTTTCTTGGGCGATCATAATAGCGTCATCTTCTTCTTCAAGAAGATGACGAGGACGTCGGACCGCGGATATTTTTGAGGGGACGTAGTTTACCGCCCCAACCACTAGTGGATTGGGGTGAGTCGTGGCAGAGGCAAAATAGCGCTGGGAGCAACGCTTCATGTACTGCCTGATGGTGATCGTACTCTGTCCCTACATGGACATTTATATAGATTAATTGTAGGCATATTTCTATGTCCAACAGTGAACGTCGTTGGGCTAATGAATAAACGGATATATAAATATGTATAATGGGCAAGAGCACTCTCGTGATTACGGTATTTTTGTCCTTAAGCCTTTCCGAAGGGTAATTTTGAAAAGCCAACACCAACCAATAGATGGATATCTCAAGACTGATTTGACTTGCCGTGTAGTGACGGAGTAAGAATATAATTCATCACCCCCTATTTTACCCGTGACTGTGAACCCACGACTAAGGGCTATAATATATAACATCGCTGCAAGAGAAGGAAAACTTGACATGTATGACCTGTAACAACACGGCCGATCACCGTGGCGATTCCCCTCCGGCCACGGCCGATTCTCCTCCTGTTATGTAGAAGACACGAGCTCAACCGTATATAAGCTGAAATGGTGATTTGAATTAAATGCAAGACCGCGAGACTCTTGCAGGCCCAGTCTTGGTCTTTCTTGCTCAAGTTTTGCAGGGCCAGTCTTGGTCTTGGTCTTGCAAAAATTAAGCGGTCTTGGTCTTGGTCTCGGTCTCGCATTTCTCGCAAGACCAAGACCAAGACCGCAAGACCAAGACTTTTGGGCAACACTAGGTTTAACATATGTTTCTGCTCCTGGTATTGCTAATGAGGCAGCTTACGTATTGGACAAATCCTTTTTTATAAAATTGCCTAACAACATGTAAGATGCATGTTACTACAGCTACAACAGTTCTCGTGTACACCTTAAATTATCGTAGAATTATAATTATTGTAATTTACAATAATTATAAATTTATACCAATAAATAAAATTGGAGTGTCTGTTTGTAATGTCAAAATAATAGGCTTTTTTCATGCTCACATGGTTATTTGCACGACACCTATGCATAAAATAGCGATTAAAAATTTTTTGTCTGTCTGTCTGTTTGTTCCGGGTAATCTTCAAAACGGCAGGACCGATTTCAAAAATTCTTTCACCAATGGAAAGCTATAATATCAGGGCGTAAACTAGGCTATATTTTATCCCGATATTCCCACGGAAACGGGCACTACGCGGGTAAAACGACTAAAATCGAAGCGAAGCGAGAGCGGTTGCTAGTTACAAATATTATACTCGTAGTATCTAATAGTTTAAAGTATTAAAACAGTATCTACCTATGTACCTTATAATATACCCATAGCATTTGTTAAATCCTTTCAGGCAGCAAATCTTTGATCATTGTTCACGAAATAGCGTAGGCTTTTGTAAGTTTACTGTTGTAACTGAATTACATTTAACATTTATGTTTTCTATGGAGTGGCTTAAATAAAGAATTTAAAAAATCAGTTGAAGCCATTTATATAACATACTAGCAACCTGCCCTCGCTTCGCTTCGGTTTCAGTCGTCTTGCCTGCGTAGTTACCGTTCCCGTGGGAATACCGGGATAAAATATAGCCTAGTTTACTCCCTGATATTATAGCTTTCCATTGGTGAAAGAATTTTTGAAATCGGCCCAGTCGTTTTGAAGATTACCCGGAACAAACAAACAGACAGACAAAAAAAAATATAAAGTGCATTTTAGGCATATGTATAGTGCAAATAACTGTGTGAGCATTAAAAAAAGCCTATAATTTCGACATTACAAACAGACACTCCAATTTTATTTATTGGTATAGAAGATGAGTAGGACCCAACCGGTAGAAAATTGTAAAACATAGTGTTCTCCTTTTCTTAATACGAATACCAAACAAATATAATGTGGTGCCTTTTAATGAAACCTCTCGAAAAATCAATTTCGAGAACACTGTAGATTAATGCATTTACAACATATTTTATAACATCAAATTTTTATCTAAAATTGTACCAAACCAGTGGATTTCACACAAATAGAATAGAATAGCATTTATTGTCACATAATAACCAATAATTATAATACATCATCATCATCTTGCTCTTATCCCAATTACTTGGGGTCGACGCAATATGTCATCTGTTTTGACATATTGCACAAAGTTTCGGCAATGACTTTTATGACCGGCCGCCTTCCTGACGTCAACCCTCCTTGGGAATGTAATCGTTGACCCAAATGGTACCAGATGGAGTTGGTCTGGGTCACTCTAGGGCTCTTAGTCGTCTTTTACGACACCCACGAGCAAAGCAAGGGTTGGTAGTATTCAAAGCCGCTACCACACAGCTTATAATATATTATATAATTATAATACATGTTTTTAATTAATTTTGACAATAGGAGAATGCTCAGCATTGTGCTGCATAGAAATTATGCAGGGCTGGTTTTCAGCAAACCCCTTTCCTCAAACATATAAGAAAGAAAAAATAACAAAAAGAAAAGAAAAAGAAATAAAAATAATTTACAATAACAATGATAACAATATAAATAACATTAATGAATTGAATTATGAAGGATGTGCTTTTGTATGATGAGTTCGCTTTTCCATTTTTGTGTGTAAGAGTGTTGAGTGTTTAATTGCGTGTGTGAATGTGTGTATGTGTGTGCGTATGCGTGTATGTGGGCAGCGATTGACGTATCTGTTTGTTGCAAATTTGTAGGTTATGTCATGTAATTATTCATCAGTTCGTTATACAAATGTCGCATCAAATATGGTTTTATTTCGGTATAATAGTAGTAGTTTTATTTTTTTTTTAAAGCTGTTAAAACATGTATTTTGTCTTAAAGGAGGAGGAATGTTATTCCATATTTTTGATGCACTATATTTGAAACAGCCTTTGAAACCACTAGTCTTGTGCATTGGTAATTGAAGAGTATAAGATGAATTAGAGCGTATAGTTCTTGAGTGAATATCTCTAAGCCATGTAAGTTTTTCAAATAAGTATTCAGGGTTTTTATTCCATAATACTTTTTGCGTCATACATGCGAGCTGAGAGCTCCAGCTCTCTTCTTGATTTCATGTTTGATCATATATGGCGTTACATGTTCCCTTTTAGGTATATTAAAACAGAATCTCATGCATGCATTTTGCACTCTCTGTATGGCATTTTCAGTTTTAGTATATAATCGTGGACCATAAACAGTGCTACAATAATCAAAAGAAGATAGAATAAGGAGGTCACATAATAAATTACGAGTTTCTTTTAACAAATGTTTCCTAATACCATATAGAAAATAAATAGAAGTAAAGTGTTAAGTTAGGTAAATATATAAAATAAAAATATTTCCTAATACAAATCAATATACTTATTTATTTTATTGTCTTTAATTTCGTTCTACTTATTACTATCACATTTTTTTTAGTAAGGCACCTATGTGATATAGGTTATTATGATGTTTGTTTCTAGTGCCTCTATTTAGGCTATTATTACAAACTATGTATATAAATATTAATCTGTTTCAATGATAAGTCGTTCCCTTATAGCACCTAGAACATTATCAGGTTTTAAATAGTACTTAGGAGGTGCGTGGCAGTGTTCTTCAGAAACCGAAATGATGTAGTTATCGCTGTCTGTGAAGACATAAGCTTTGCAATTTTTAAGCGTAGAACAAGTCCAACGCACCTTTTTCCCTTTAAAATATTGCTTGCGGTAGGTATATTTTCGAAATAGAAGCATTTCTTTGCCTTTCCGCGATGTAATGACTACGGCTGTATCTGAAAAATAGCAAGGAGTACATAGTATTATGATCAAAATCTAGCAATTTGGTTTTAATGTATCTAAAAATAATTTGAGCAAGCCAGCCATGACCTTTAGAAAATACATGCGTTTCTTATAACAACTAATTATTGCGCATTCTGTTCGTGTAATGATAGACCCGAATTCAATGTAAACTATGCCTAATAACCTAGTAGTTATTTAGTATAAGTTATATAGTTATTAAGTTTCTTTAACTTGAGACTTCACTACACTCCGTGGGGATTCCACAGTATAGTGAAGTCCCAGGTTAAAGAAAGTAATGAGCCCTAACCTCGTGTAATTTTATCTGAACAATAAAAGCCTAGAAAGAGAGACTATACATACTAAGAAGCTACTACAGCACTGGATAATTTCATTACCTCCCTCATCAAAAGCTACGGCGTCAGATGTCACAAATTGTGCTTTAGTTGATAATACGTGAAATTGCCTATATTTTCTTAGAACCTATCCATTGAAAATCAAGTGAAATGCTATAAAGTACTAACTTTTTAGATTAAATTGAATCATGGTTTTGGCATAGAAGAAAAAGATCGCAAACAAATTTGCACACCCAAACATTCTATTGACAGTATCTAAGTGCGAATCTGCAACTTATATTGCCTTAGCGTGGAATATAGCTTAATTAATTCTATTCTCAGAATGGACACGTCGGATAACACTGTATAGACTAATTATTTGGAATAGTGAAGGAACCGATGAACAACTTATGACCAGCATAAGTACCTAAGACTTTTTACGAGGTTAAAGCAACGAGAGTTTAATAGATACATACCTGTTTCAAATGAGGCCTCTTGACTAATAATTCTGGAAGGCGGAGGGTGATTGTGTTCCTCATTTGCCATCGTAATTTCGTTACTATCATTTAAATATATGAATGCTGTACAATGTTTGTTTAAAGAACAGTTCCAGCGAATTCCACATCTAGATTTGTAGACTTTTCTATATCTATAACCTTTATACTCGAGAATTATCTTCCCCTTTCGTGATTCAACAAATACTGCTACATCTGCTACTTCTCCTGGATGCTCTCCTTCATATATCAATCGAGTACCGTAATCGGGTTCTTCTATTTTATATGATTCCTCCTTAATAAGATATTCTGGAAGTAAGATTGCTTTTTAGCTTTTAAATAAACGTTCATATTTATGAACAACAACATTTGTTGCTTTGTGACTTCATAAGTTACATTTTATGCATTGCGAAAGGAGCTCAGCTTTTTTAACTTTCGGTTATAAAAATCAATAATTATCATATCTCGACAAGTTACTAGTTGCATTTCAATTTTGGAAAATCGAGTTTTTGTCGAGTTAGGAAGCTGCTATGACTATTTCCACGATGAGGTCCGTCTGTGTGTCCGTCCGTCATTTGTCATTCTTACTGTTATTAATCTATAGAAAAACTTTTCGCAATTCAATAGCCTCACAACTAACACTTACTACTTCTTTTTTAGGGTTCCGTACCCAAAGGGTAAAAACCGTACCCTATTACTCAGACTTCGCTGTCTGTCCGTCCGTCTGTCTGTCACCAGGCTGTATCTCAAGAACCGAGATAGCTGGATATTAGAAATTTTTATAAATTATGTATTTCTGTTCACCACTGCACTGAAAGATGTCTTCAAGCTCTTAGACTGGACTGGACTCGGCATCAATATTAACGGCGAATACATCACTCGCCTTCGATTTGCAGACGATATCGTCGTTATGGCAGAATCCATGGAGGACCTTGGCACCATGCTCAATGATCTCAGCAGGGTATCCCAACTAGTGAGTTTACGAATGAACATGGTCAAGACGAAAGTCATGTCAAATGCCCATGCCATTCCTGTACCAGTCCTAGTTGGCAATGCGATTCTCGAAGTTGTCGATCATTATGTTTACCTAGGACAAACAGTCCAGTTAGGTAGATCCAGTTTCGAGAAAGAGATCAGCCGACGAATCCAACTCGGTTGGGCAGCGTTCGGGAAACTTAAGAGGATCTTCTCGTCCAACATATCTCAGTGTCTGAAAACACAGGTCTACGACCAGTGTGTGTTACCAGTGATGACTTACGGCACAGAAACGTGGTCCCTAAATATAGGCCTCATAACAAGGCTCAAAGTCGCTTAGCGTGCTATGGAACGGGTTATGATCGAGATTTCTCTGCGAGATAGAATCCGAAATACGGCAATCTGCAGAAGAACGGGTGTAACCGACATAGCACGAAGAATTAGCACGCTGAAATGGCAATGGGCAGGCTACATCGCTCGACGAACCGACAACCGCTGGGGGAGAAAGGTTCTCGAGTGGCGAGCACGTATCGGACGACGCAGTGTAGGATGTCCCCCCACCAGGTGGACCGACGACCTGGTGAAAGTTGCTGAGCGTAGTTGGATGCAGGCGGCACAGGACCGCACTTTGTAGCATACCATGAGGGAGGCCTACGTCCAGCAGTGGACGGCGATAGGCTGAAATAATGATGATGTATTTCTGTTGCCGCTATAAGAACAAATACTAAAAAAAAAATAAAATAAATATTTAAGGGCCTCCAATACAAAAACCGCGATTATTTTGCCTTTTTTATAGACGTGTAATGGTACGGAATCCTTCGTGCGCGACCCCGACTCGCACTTAGCCGGTTTTTTTAAATTGGAAACATAATGTAAGTAGTAGGTGTTTTAAATAATTCCTCTACCAATTGCTATTGAATATCGACCAATTTGTGTATCACACTTTGCTCTTAATCCCACACGTCATTAGTGAATTCGTAGCAGACTTACGCCCTTAAAGCTTAACAAGAACTTGGAAGTTTAAAATTCTACCCGCAAATCAGTTTTAAAAAGCAACATATAATCATCTAATCACGATTAAAATTCAACAAATATCTTTTGATTATCTTATTGTTAGTAGAAAATGTTGCATTATTTTCGTTATTGCCTTATGTGACCATAAATAAAGAATTATATGGGAAACGTGTTTGAATACCATTTTTTTTATTTCTTAATCGATATCAAAACAGTACACGAGCGTTATTTAGAAGGCAATGTGATATTAATCTAATCAAATAACATAGTAATTAAGAGTAAATTTAAATGCAAAATTTGTGCATAGAAATATAAATACGATATCAATCAAAATGATTATGATTAAAACATGCATATATTATAAAAAGAAACAAGTAAACGAACAGTTAAAATTAGTTGACAATATAATCTTTTTTTTTTAACTTAATGAGATCAATACGAATGATTAAAATCCTAAGTCACGGATAACATTAATAATCAGGAATAAGATTATCTAAATTAGTGATTTTGTAAGGCTTTATGCTTAGAATAATAACATTCGTCTAAGGTTTTAACCTTCATCATCATGATGATGATGATGATGAAGGTTTTATGTTAATACTAGCAACCCGCCCTCGCTTCGCTTCGGTTTCAGTCGCTTAAACCCGCGTAGTTCCCGTTCCTGTGGGATTACCGGGATAAAATATAGCCTATGTTACTCCCTGATATTATAGCTTTCCATTGGTGAAAGAATTTTTGAAATCGGTTCGGTGGTTTAAGCGTGAAAGCGTAACAAACAAACAAACAAACATCCTTACTTTCGCATTTATAATATTAGTATGGATTTGACACAGGCGACTTAGGTCAATATAAAAAGGTCGAGAACCTTACACTCAACCTTTGATTATATACACGTCACACACACACACACACACACACACACACATACTTTGATTTTATACACAAACGTGTATATAATCAAAACACTCAACAAAGAAGCTGAAAGTGTTCATATTACATAATCCTATTTTGAAATGTTCGACAAAAGATTGGCTCATGGTGATGTGTTTCGACCATTTGCATAACTTCGAATTTATCATTAACAAAAATATAAGCATTGCATCTTTTACTTTGCCCTGGTTCGTAACAATTCCATCTTGTTTTACCAAAGAAACACATTCCTTTTTTAAAAGTACATCTAGCCATTAATTATGAGTAACGTTCTGCCCGTAGATAAAGTCACGACTGTAACTAAATAAAAAGAAATGTGACAAAGAAAATAAAAAAATAAAATTCTAATGTCTACCTGTACCTAGGTCTACAATGTTGCTATAATAGAAAAACGAGTTTTAATGATAGAAATACGCTGTTTTTTTTATGGGTGGGCCATTATGGTAAGCGCACGCGCGGTTCATTCCGTCCGAGGCGATGAAAGGACTGCGCGTGGGCCTATAACCCACCCGTACCCACGTCACCTCGTTGTTGGGCCGACCACTGGAGCAGAGGTGACTGGTCGTCAGTGGTCGGCCCGACGGAATAACCTTTCGGGTATCCTCACCTCTCGACATCCTGGGACGTCGGTCGCCGTCGCGCGGTCAGCCTCTCTGAGAAATACGCTGTTTAATAATTCATTAAATAAATTTTGTCTAACATATGGCATAAATGTCAGAAATAGTATATACCTATACATACGTAATGCAGAAAATAGTTGGACCTAAAATAAAACTACTACTGATACTAACTCGAATATACTACGGTATCCAATTCGTTACGCTACAATAACTAATATCTAATAAAAACTGAAAAAAAAATATTTATTAAGTGTCATCAATATTTAGGAGTTCAATACATAGTTTACTTACCGATGTAAGATATGAATTTAAAGATAAGAAGCCCATAGCAGGAATAGCTTCTAACTATTATTTCACATTAATTTGGGACGACACAAAATAAATTTGTCAGCCTTATCTATAGCCAGGATTGTATCCTGATATATTTTAATCAAAGCTCACCATTTTTTTATATATTTATTCTTTAAATTAATCCATCATTTCTTCTATGTAGCTTAATCATTTTTATTGCCTTTCAATATTTAACAAGGATAAATCTATATAATACAAACTAAATTCTCATTTCAATATATTTATTTACATTCATATTTACAAAATAAATAATGCTAAATATTTATTACTTGACTTTGGTTGACGAACAATACATAATAATAAGATTATCTAATATATTTTTAATTAAAAGGGATGCAATACCAATCCGACTAATAATTAAAATATTTTTTTTTACACCTCGATAAAGGAGGCATAAGGGCAATATTGCAATAATTAAATCGCTCTGAAGAAAGAGTTCTTTTCTATCGCTTGTTTGGAAAAGGACTCTGGATACAGTTCTATAAAGTGTTACACCCTTTCTCTCCGTCACATTGAAGAGAATGAATATAACGGCAATTGACCTGTAGTTTCATCCAATGATCTTTTTTTTTATCTCGGCTGGATATAGGCTACCTCATACGAAGTTGTGATTTAAATCTATAGGATTAGAATTGATCCTAAAGATTAAAAAAAAATATAGAGGTATAGTTTTCACTTGTAGATACGTAAAGGTTGTACATATTTTGACATATTTTAATTTGTTAGTCTCATTCATTTTACGGGGTTTTCAGAGATGTTTATATAACTATATGAAACCTAATATGGACTTTCGAACTGAGCGTCTTTCGGATCTCTGAGGCCGATGTAAGAAAAATGTTATATTATTAAAAATTGTATTTATTGGTCTTCGATTTATCACGACAGACATATGTAGACATACACGCCTCCGCTGTGCAAAAATAAATATGTAATTTTGATTAGTAAAAATATTCAAATATAATTTATCTGAGAGACGCTGATTTCGAAAACGGGCAACATTAAGACCAATTTATACGAAATTTCTATAGTTACACTTACAGTCATGCATAGTTTACCCTACTTTGAAATATTGTCCATTATTTAATAAATATCTAGGAGGGCTGTGATTGTGATCACTAACATAATTGACCAAGTTTAGGTCTCTATCGAAATGAACTTTAGCCTTACACCCTTTTGTGGTTCGCTTGGAGCAGTTCCAGTATCTAGCATCTCTTTTAACTTGACTAAACGTATGATTATCCAACATCAAAAGAGAGTACTTTCCCCGGTTCGACGGTATGAACTGGTAACGCAAATCTGAAAAATTATTCACATGTACAAAAAACTATTATAAAAAACAAATAATATATTTTCAAGTTACGAAGCAATCATTTGCGTTTTTTAATTATTGTTTATTAAATAACTAGCAACCCACCCTCGCTTCGCTTCGGTTATAGTCGTTTTACCCGCGTAGTTCCCGTTCCCGTGGGACTACCGGGATAAAATATAGCCTAGTTTACGCCCTGATATTATAGCTTTCCATTGGTGAAAGAATTTTTGAAATCGGTCCAGCCGTTTTGAAGATTACCCGGTACAAACAGACAGACAGACAGACAAACATTTTTTAATTGCTACTTTAGGCATAGGTGTCAAGCAAATAACCGTGTGAGCATAAAAAAGCCTATTATTTTGACATTACAAACAGACACTCCAATTTTATTTATTGGTATAGATAAAGAAATGCATGCCTGGTTTTCTGTACTGAAGGTTATTGACTGCCAACAACTTAAAAGGAGAAGTAGGCTAGAATATTACGAAACATATTTAAAAATGTATAATAATATATAATACTTACACGTAAACGTTTACAATTATAATATATGAACAAGTAAATTCTTTAGAGAAAAACAATATTCGTCTGAAAATAAAATCACAAATATGTAGCTACTAAATGGAGGATGTAAGAAACTTTTGTCCTTAAAAATAGTAATTAGGTACCCTGAGCAATTTCGTCTGCATACATTTTGTTTTAATATTTGGTCTACTATCAAAAAACCATTAAGGTCGCGCCATCTATAAAACCTATTCGTTATAAGTTTATGAACCCATATTGAAACCTATTCGCTTATTTACCAACATGACATATTAAAAATTTCGCAATATCTTATAAATAGTACAAATTTCTTATTTACAACTTAACTACTTATACATATACTTTACACTTAAATAAGTTTGAACTTAACACAGTCTTATAAATACTAACAAATATTTTGTCATGTAAATTTAACCTTATGGAAAAGAAAATGATTAGTATTTATTACAAGGGCATCGGTTGCACAAGTTTGTAATATAAATCCTTACTCAATAACCAAAAATCTGCATTGTATTTACAAAGGTTGGAACATCGATCCAGAGCATCATCGGCTCGTTACAACGGTAAATAACTATTATGAAATCGTTTCTATATATAATCCATCCAAAGTTCTTTCGTAAATTGGCGGTTTGTGTGTGTGTTCGTTTGAAACACAAACTAATTCATAATCGTCGTTCACATGAAGACAAACATTACACTTCCACCTAATTCGTCCAGAGCAGAACCATCGCTCACCATCTGGCATCGGCGCAGGATTCGTAAAAGAATAACCGTTTAACATCAGAAGTGACGCACCATCGACAGCTGTGACTACTGACACTGTAAATTGATTTTAACTTGATAAAACCTGATAGGAATGGAATAAGTTGCGGGCAATATACAAGGACACAAAAGCACTCTTAACGTCATCTGCACGATTAGATGGGAAGCATTAGGCATTACATAATTATACCTCCTTTTACATAAGCCCAAGGCTGTTCATGTTTTGCTATGACATTAAGCAAATGTGAATATAATATGTAGTACGAGTTTCATCACCTTTTAATCTTATTTTAGAGTCTATAGCCTGGACACATCCGGCTCGAACGGTCCCTAACGATGGAAAGGCGGCGTGTAGCCCCATAAACTGTCGTATTACCCTCAAATTAACCATTTAGTTTAACCACTGATACCGATTCCTTCACATTCTCTTCCCTAGGTCTCATTACGGAACTTTTTAGGGAATTATATTTATAAAAGATATATGTTTACAGATTATAAGTATTTTCTATTCAATTAAAGATTTTTCATGCATCATTCAGTCAGACGTCTTCAAATTTTCGGTGAGAGTATGTATGGTATCTTTATTCAGTGTAAGTGAACTCAAACTTATTATTTCTAACATAATATTATATTTATATTGGTTAAAATTTAACTCACACTAACTACTGATATATATTGTTATATTTACCGATGTTATAATAGATTATTCTAAACTGAATCATCTAAGTATGGTTTCTGAACTTCATACTGCATGTATTTATTGCTGGTTTCCGCATTAATATTTCGCCATATTCTCACATGTCGCATAATTGTTTGTCTATGCTTTTAAGTTTAACGCTAAAGGACTATTTTATGCCTCGGAAAATCGTACATATATAATACGATAAAAGTGGTATACCTTACTATCTAATTATTTAAGGTCTATTATCTTTAACTTCTATTAAAGATTCTGTTTAGTGCATTTATTATGTGTATCATGAAATGTGCCACTGAAGAACAACTGGTTTAACCAGAATATGAAAAACCTACTTCTGGTTTTCGAATAACGAAATGCGGCGAAGGAATGCAAACGTATATTCACCAAAATTACAAGTAACTTGTTTTCGTTAACAATAATAAAACATTAATATAACATCAAAACAACTTTTATTTTAAAAACTTACATGTAAGTACATATGCAAAAATTAATTTAATTATATAATAGAATTGTATTTGTTGATCAAATTATGTTTTCCAATTACATATTCATTAAAATATCTTAGAAATTCCAAATTAAAATTAAATTACAATCTTCCAAATATAAAATGGAGAGTCTGCCTGTTCCTAATACAATGCTTAACTATGATTGATAGATATTTCTGTAATTCATGAGCGGTATTTGGCGTCTATATGTAAGTCTACGTTAGCTAACTTCATTAAAATAAATTATTTTAGGCTGTTTTGCCGTTAAGTCACACAATAAAATATTAAGTAGCTATTACATTTTATGTGTCATGAGTAACACCTAAAGTAATTATACTATACAGACACTAGGCTAAATAAAGTACTATGGATGAATATGCAAAACCAAATTATTTTATCTCCAATTAGCACCGAATTAGTCTTATCCCTTTTGTGATTTATTGTTTAATTACTTATATTTATTAGTAGTCCATACATTGGACATGACACAAAAAGACGATTACGGTGAACTTCAATAGCCTATTAATTAACGTTTCAAATAAAGATAATCAAGTATCACCCAATAAACACACAATCGTCAATAAAACAAAATGATACGAATAATGTAAAAATTTTATTGAAACCGGCCACAATCAGAAGATGATATATTTTGTCGTCGGGTATAGTATTGTATAATATAATAATTAAAATTTAAAGTATTATATAAAAAAGAGCGTGCGTACAAAGTACGCATGTCAGAAGTGAAACTTCTTTGGTGCCACGTGATTTTGTCAATATTAAAAAATAATAATAATAATAAAAATGTACTCCCTTACTCTCTCTGTCTCGATCTTTCTTACTCCCTACTCCTGCTCCATGGCCATGTGTTTCGTGATATGGTCGCCCTTTCTCACTCTCTCTCAATCGCTCTCTCCCCCTTCTTGGACAAAAACGTCCCACATTTTTGTGTAACTAAATTGCATCTCATCCGTAAAAATTTACCCTAATGTGCGCAAAGAAGTTTCACTTCAATAATAATTAATAGAAACTATTTTAGACTAAATCGTAATTGTGGTATCTTATGTATAGTCATCCTCTTTAACGAATCTCATTAATTGAGGTAGTTTGATAATTAAAATATTAAAATGTTTTTTTTTTAATTCTAAATTATTTTCTTTTAAATTCTATTTTTTTTTTGTTAATAATCTTAATTTACTTAAAATACAATCTATTTAAGGCTTAAATACAAAAAAGTGTTTAAAATTCTTAAAACTAAATCTATCATATAAAGTTACAGGCTGTGATATCTTTACACATTGAAGGAAATTAATACGAGGGATATTTATAAGAACACATTATTTTAAAAACTATATTAATTTCATACCAGCTGATGTTCTACCATCACAATCGTACAATAACTTAATTGAATAAAGATTTATGATTAATATGAGCGTCCGTAGCCATACGATAAGCGCCTTAAATCAATTCTAGAATACCGATGTCTCCAAATGCTGTCATTGCACAGTATTTGCGAGACAACCACTTTACTTATAAATTGCTAGAAATGAATCTTATCTTTTAGGTTATAAAGGAACTGCTTATTTAATTCAAAGTGCGGGTAAAATTATCGCCTGTCATCCTATAATCCTGTAATCATACAATACCCGTAAAGATTTTAGGCTTCTTGCGATTAGAAGCAACGAGCGCTTGCCACTCGGCTAGGCCTACTTAATTCTTACCCGTAACGTTTTTAGGCTTCTTGTGATTAGAAGCAATGAGCGCTTACCACACGGCTAGGCCTATTTAATTCTTACCCTTAACGTTTTTAGGCTTCTTGCGATTAGAAGCAACGAGCGTTAACCACTCGGCTAGGCCTATTTAATTCTTACCCGTAACGTTTTTAGGCTTCTTTCGATTAGAAACAACGGGCGCTACTTAATTCTAAATAATTTTACACGAAGCAAGTCAACAATTAAAAAAAAATAACAATCCACTAAAACATCATGTTCTGCTATTTGTAGAAAAATATGCAAAACTATTTCGCTTATTCAACTAAGTATATTATTCTAAAGATGCTCGGGACTTTTTCTAAATACTAATTTTTATGTAGTAAAATACACGTGTTTTGGCTTAGTTTGGTTTTCAGGGGCTTCATGGTGGTGTTCGCCTTTAATCGCAACGACGTTCAAATTATCATCTGTGGTCATCCTGACTTTGCATTCGTCGCTTTTAAATGAAGCGCATTTCCATACTTTGCCTTTCTTGGATGTTGTACTTCGTATATATGTGTAAGACTTGTATAAAAGCAAATATTGACCTTTCTTCTTGCCTTTTATTAATACAGGACCTGAAAGAGGCGGCAATTATTTAAATACGTCCACGAATACGATATAAAGAGAAATAGATAACGGTATTATTATAAGGTAGGCTGTAATAATTTCTTGTAATAATAAAAATCAGACATTTTGAAATATTTATTTTTATACTTATAATATTTTGTATTTACAAACATATTTTTTAAATAATAAACATATGATGTTTCTTTACGTTAAGTAATTTTTTTTTATTGCCGTTGGTGGCAAACGAGCAAGCAGCACACCCGATGGTAAGTGATGCTGCTGCACATGGACCGACCTTTGCAATAACAGGGGCACAGCCAGGCCGTTGCCTACCGTGAAGAAAAAGCTCTTCTTAAACCTCGTTTAAAGACGGACATGTCATAGCGCTCGGTAAACACAGCAGCAGGTAGTTCATTCCAGAGGCTGCACGTACGTGGCAGAAATGATCGCTGGAAACGTACAGTTGAAGACCATAACGTTTCCAGGTGGAATGGATGAACCCTGCTGCGATATCGAGTGGTACGTTGGTAAAACGGTGACGGTGGTACCAAGTCAAACAGTTCCTCAGAGCACACACCCGCGCGCGTTTTTGGATGCAACATATATTGAAGTGAACTCGCAATTAACGTTGTAACAAAATTGCGCCATGATGATAAATTGCTTAGACCTAACATGGATCTTGAATGATTAACTTTGGAGATACTAATGTAAGTAGGTATAAGTTAAGTATATATTCTACGTATCTATTTTTAACATTTTATTTTTTTATCATAACGGATCATAATAAACTTTATAAACTAACGCCCGTTTTTAACGACATTTCAAACATCAATATTACATGTTGATTGACACATAATATCAAGTGTTACATAAAAAGAAAATCTGCTCTGTCAAGCTGTAAGATAATCGATATAGCTATTTTCCCTCATCAAATTTAATTGTTTTTCAGTCATTCTCACGTATTCACCATTTTCACTCACGTAAAAGGTAGGAGGTGGATGTGTATGTTCAGCGTTTAAAACAACCAATTCACCAGTATTATTGAGTGTTACTTGAGCGGTACATTTTTTTGAACAGCGGGATGAACATGTCCAACTAATTCGAGTTCTACTTTCACAATTTTTTGCAAAAGTATATCGCTGATACACGAGCAACTTGTTACCTTTCTTGGAAGATATAAAATGTATCTCTGTAACAAAGCACTTGAGATTTTGTTTATAGATTCACAAACCTGTATTACCGAAGAAATACATACGTTACCTACGTTTTAAGACCTTATAATATTATGAAGCCAACCTGTCGATATACTCCCTACTACGAATTCGTGCTATTGAGAATAAATGTATTGGTAAAAACACAATAATAGTTACCCAGTTACCCATAGCTCTAAATAACGATCAGCATTCGCATGCTGGGCAGTTAATTTACGGCGTGCCAGTATTATTTCCGTACATCGCGGAACATACAAACTTGTTGCTCTCGAAATAGACATAAGGCAGGATTCTATTGTTTTCTTATCAAGTATGTGAACGTTGTCGCGCCATAGTCAAATATAGGCATATAGATTCTAAGTTTACCGCATGTACCTAAATAAAACACAATGAAAACAATGGCAAAAACATTTATTATAAGAAATAATTTCATTAGATAACAAACGTCTCAATAAAGTATCTTTTATTTTTACATACATCAAATAAATTCTAAATTTGTGGGTAGTTTGATATCTGGGGCCGGATGATTGTGCTTGGCATGAAACTTTGTAATGCTAAACGGTACGTCGGCTTCGTTTGTGGTTACATTGGCTTTACAACCTTTTTTATGATGGCTGGAACAGGTCCAGTAAGTACCATTCTTTTTGTAATTACGCCAAGAATACGTATAGCCTTGAAAAACCAACATGCCTTGACCTCTTTTGTATCTAGAAGGTATAATAAGTGCTTCTGCAAAAAAAAAATAAGTTTCAATGTGTAAATGTTTCTATTCTACCCGTGTGTATATTAATTACGCCATTATTATATCAATAAAATCAAATGTTTTCTTTTAATTATGTACAAATATATGAGTGTTAGACAATGAAATTCACCAAATTCAAGTATACGGTATTCGTAAACAGAATGTTTCTACTAACGAATCTCTTTTTACATCATTACTTATGAGACAATTGTACATATGTTTTCATATAGTTAGTGCAGTTTGCAATTATGCAGCAAACTATTATTATTATTTTCTTTAATAACGTGTCAATACAATATGCCGCCGTTATTTGTAATCCTGTTTTAAAAATCTTTAGGTACTTATTGTAATATTTTATCAAGTCGTACAACGACGTCAGATAAATTTTATAAATACAAAATATAGACGTAGGAAATAAAGTTGCTAAAATTAGTTCAAAGTACTATTATATTTTATAAGGTATTATAAAATAACAAAATATAATTAAACATATGGACTATATTAAATTTAAAATCACATTTCTTACATAGACGACATACTTCGTTTTAAACAAATGATGCTTTCAAACCATGATCAAACAAATATTAGTTCACCTTCATAATTTTATACAATATAAAATATAATAAAAAAATACGTCACATAATTACAGTAGTAATATAGCTGTTATATCTTGAATTAGTAACGTTAATTATGAACTAAACTTATCACAAAATAAAAGGCCCGTTTTGACAGTTCACGCCCAAGAAGTTTTCTATTTTTTACCGATCGAAATGTTTTGAAACTAAACAGACTATTTTGGCTCATCATCTTAAGAAAATTGACTAAAAATGATTGACTGAAGATTCACTTTTTCTCGATATTTTTGTGATTGAGTGAATGTTATTGTAACAAAAATATTAAATGATAGAAAAATGACCTTTCGTAACATTGTATCATTTCAAAATACCTACAATATCACAGTTTAAGTAAAATTTTCAAATCAGAACTTTAATACAATGCACTTTACAATACATATTCAAATCGATTATATACTCATGCAAACTTGAATCGATTTATCGTGAGTATCGAGTACCGAGTCATATGGTTCATCACTAATTACATCGGTAAGACAAATGTCAAAACGGGACTCTTATTTTGTGACAACTATACTTTTCCGTGTGATAATGGGAGTATAAATACAATTTACCCCTTCTTTTCTTGCAAGTGGACGTCGTTAAAGACTACTAAGGGATAATAATATGCATACAAAATCTATTCAAGAGAAGGAAAACTCGAAATACTGTACCAACCCGTCTGACCAGCGTGTTATTTAGTTTAATGTATTATTTAATTGTCGTTAAGTTTAATTTTATCTCCATTGCGGAGGAGGCTCGAGCCCAACAGTGGGACATATATGAGTTGTAATGATGATGAATTAAAAGCTAACATTCTACTAAAGCTATATACTCCAGAATGAGATGAGAAGCAAAGACATATATATTTCGGTAATTTGTAGTGTCCGACCGAAATTCGGTTTCGGCCTAGTTTCGGCCAAAAACGGGTTTCGGCTTAGTTTCGGTTTCGGCTGTTAATCGAGCCGAAAACGAAACTAAATTCGTGAATTTTTGCGCTGGGCTAGAACATGCTCGGTGCACGAGGTGAAAGACGAAGTGTCATTTCGTTTCGATTGTGTCTGCGCGTCACGAATTTCGCAGTTTGAGGTGATCACTTTAAAACAGGTATATTTTATTTCACTATTTGTGTGATGTGAATTATCAAGAACAATTATTGTCCTTGCAATTTTTTAGAAACAAGGCAAACACAAGAGTAGCTTATTCTATACCTAAGTTAATTATAATTCGAAATTATTTTGTTTTTATAGTTTAGTTTCGTAAGATTCATTTTATGTTTATTTATTATCAGTAAAGAGTAAAAAGTGATTATTTTTCTTCCCACAAAAATATTGACCTTATTATTTACACAGGAGTTTCGGTTTCGGTGTAGCGTTTCGTAAAAAGCAGTTTCGGTCTGACACTAGTAATTTGTTTTCAAAATCGGTTATAATAACATAAGTAAGAATAAACCTTAATTTACATTAATATCTTCGGAAATAACAGGAAAAAAATATTAAGTATTGTCGGTACTATGTGATGGGACGTATGAAAATATTTAGATCGCGTTGACGATTAGTTTTCGTAGCAAAAATTGTGCACAGATAATTTTCTGAAAATAATACTGCAATACCATATACATACAATATTAATACTAAGTAAAAGAATAAATACAGGCTATCGCAGGCGTGGCAATATAAATAATCACAGGCTATCTCTTACCTTTGATTTACAATCAAACCCGCTTTTATGTCCGGTTTGGACACTCTACCGTAGAGCTATTTATGAGAGTTTGACAGCATAACTAAGGAAAAGGTAAAATTCTACTGGAATTTTCTTTTTATTTAAAATATAGTTTCAAATAGACTAGGTATGTACTATAAATCATAATATAAAATTTATTTTTTGTATTTGATAAAATGAATACATTTATGTTCATCCCAAAACTGAATACCATCAATGTCTCGACTGTAGCTGTTTTCGAAAAATGCATGTTATTTGTACTGAGATTCTCTCCTCATTCGACACTCATGTCGCCATTTAAATGTGGATCCGTTTACTTAAAATACAAATAAAAAAACGATACTTTCTACGCGACTGGTTAAGTTACAATACCGGCTTTACTCATAGCGAAGTAAGTACCTCGTGCAATAGCATGGACTTTGAATACAAAGTAGATACAGACTAGATTTTAACTATGTAAAATTTGTAATAGCAGCCGAGACTTAGTACAAATAGATATGACTTAGCTGCAGTTTTAAGTGTAGATTCAGCAATAAATTTCTATTCCAAAGAAACATAACAAGACGTAGACAAAATTCTGGTTTAGACTAAGACACAATACACAGTACAACTATTGTATACATCTAGGGTATCTAATTGTGAAACTAATTATTATTTTTATATAAACAATAATTATGTATCCTCGAATTCTCCTGGACACACAAGAAATTTCGTCAATATCCGTCCAGCCGTTTAGGCGTCCAGGAGTTTAGTGACATGACATACGTGTACACAAGAAATTTATATATAAAGATTAGTAAGCGACTTGTGCTGTATTTTCTACTTCTATTTTTATTATTACACTCAAAAAGTAGCTATTATTTACAGCGTCAATCCACCAATCTCAAATGACGGCAGAGATCCATGTGTTTTGTTATTTTTCGCAGCACCTGCGTCTATTGTTTGAGATCACTTTAGTATATTAATATTTTAAGTTAATACATTGATTATCAACTAGGTTATGTGATGACTGAGTTAGAATAGAATGGTCATCAGTCCATCCTTTCTTGGGGGTACATTAAAACTCGTTGAAGGGATATACACAGCACTGTACAGCATAGCAAGGGAAGGAAATTCCAAATTAAACCTTATACCTAGCCGGCTCTTCAGCGCGTTATAACTAGGCCTCGTTTAATGGAGGCAGGAACACAACTGTGTCCTATTATTGGATTCGTGTAAACTCTTATAAATCTGATAAAACGAGTTCGAATTTTCTATATTATGCACTTAATTTATAGGTATGTATAGGTTTATTAAAAAGTAGCTTTACGCTTCTTTTTTCTGTTTCCATGTTTATGGACGATACCTTGAGGCGTATCAAATATGACAGGTAGAGCGTGATTATGTTGACCTCTAATACAAACTATAAAATTATGGGCATCTAGAGTGATCACTGCTGGGCACTGATACCGGCCGTACATAACACAATAACATATCTTGAAACCTTCTCTGGTAGCTCTACATTGCTGACGATACAATAAGCCGCCGAGCAGGATCAGCAGAGCTCCACGGGTAGTTCTCACGAACTTCGCAGGACTTACTATATTATGAAAGAAAGAATAACAGTTTAACATTATAAATACATATAAGAATGTTCTAATATACTTTTCTTTAGCTATTGGAATTCATAAGGAAAATTCGTATTAATCTATAAAAAGAAAATCAGATCTATATTTACCATACCTACACTAAACAGCTGGCCGTAGCCTAAGCATGACATAAATAATTATCCCAAAGTTTAATTTATGTTAAGGTCCTTTCGACATATTTTTTAATGTTGAAAACGCTTACTCACACAAATATTTGCGTTTATGGATCGCACAAAGAATTGTCCTGGGTGATAATTTAACTCATGACACTTGGCACTGTGCTGTGTGGTGGCGGCTTCGAATACTACCAACCCTTGCTTTGCTCGTGGGTGTCGTAAAAGACGACTAAGAGTTCTAGATTGACCCAGACCAACTCCATCTGGTTCCATTTGGGTCAACGATTACATTCCCAAGGAGGGTTGACGTCAGGCCGGCGGCCGGTCATAAAAGTCATTGCCGAAACTTTTTGCAATATGTCAAAATAGATGACATATTGCGTCGACCCCAAGTAATTGGGATAAGAGCAGGATGATGATGATGACTTGGCACGGGAACTCGATGTTTAGAATAGTCCACAGCAGTTAGAAATCATATTTTTTATCTAAGGTAGTATTAACAATGGACATTACCAAACTTTTTGGTTCATTTTAGGGATTTTATATAGCTCGTAACCGTTACCAAAATTATCGGCTATCCAAAATAAAAATATATTCGGAACCGATATAGAAGTTTCGGATAATTTCGAATAGCGGCGATGTCCGTATGATACACGTTACGACAGATTTTTTATCAAACAACTGAACTGACAACTTTAACGTAATCCTTTTGCAAAGGGAAATAATACGATAATCACCACAATCATCATTTCTCTTTTACAACGCCCTAAAAATTTATTAGTCGTAAACGAAACTATCCGAAACTGTTGGGTAAGTCGAAATAATTTCGTCACCGTTATGTTTTTCTAATATCCGGATCTATATCTAAAACTTTATATATATATAACACTAGCAACCCGCCCTCGTTTCGCTTCGGTTATAGGTTATAGTCGTTTTACCCGCGTAGTTCCCGTTCCCGTGGGAATACCGGGATAAAATATAGCCTAGTTTACGCCCTGATATTATAGCTTTCCATTGGTGAAAGAATTTTTGAAATCGGTCCAGCCATTTTGAAGATTACCCGGAACAAACAGACAGACAGACAAAAATTTTTTAATTGCTATTTTAGGCATAGGTGTCGTGCAAATAACAGTGTGAGCATGAAAAAAGCCTATTATTTTGACATTACAAACAGACACTCCAATTTTATTTATTGGTATAGATATTACTAGTTAGTGTTGGAAATTGTGACTTTGGCAACACGTAAAAATACCTGATCATTACGATATTGTAAATTTGTTTATTTTTTACACGCAATATTTCGCATCACAATCTTGTTTTTCTTTTATTATGTCGTTTTTATTCATTAAAATTAATTCTAGTGCATTATACCTTTAAAACTTAATTTAACATGGCTAAAGAAAGTAACATCGATATTTGTTATTTTACTATAAGTCACAGCGCTAACATGTTTATTAAATGTTACTTCTTAATACAGAATAATTAAACATTAATACAGTCAAGTCATAACACAAGTCATAAAACATTCAACTTTCATTTGCAACACCTTTAACTTTAGCTATCTCTATCTATGTTACTTAGATTTCGTATTATTTAATTTGTCTCAAAATCCTCTAGGTACCCCAAGTAGGGGGTATTCCGTCGGGCCGACCACTGACGACAAGTTAACTCTGCTCCGGTGGTCGGCCCAACGACGAAGGCGACGTGGTTTTCGGGTGGGTTGCGGGAGTTGCGTGCTTAAGCCCCTCTGTCGCCCCGGACGGAGTGGTGCGGAGGCGCGCCGACCGCAGCCCACCCACAAAAAAAAAAAAAGGTAAAAATATATATGCTGTAAACCAATAATATTAATGTTGCACTATAATAAAAAGGCTTAAATTGAATTATTTTATTCAGCCTACAATGGTTTTAATACATACATCTTAATTGATTTATTTAACTTCAAAAACATTGTCACCTATTTAAATTATTATACAAGAGTATAAATATTATATGTATATTTTAAATTGTCCTTACATTTTGCACAATATTTTTTTTTGTGATCTACAGAATGTTGCAATCGACAAATCAGATGACGAAACATTATTAAATCTTAAGTTTAAAAATGTTAGTTGTTAAATTAGTGGAATGCCAAATTAGGCGTTTTAGACAGTCAATAAATTTAATGGCAATTCTGATGATTGGGTGGTGGAGTATAAAATCGTAAACTTTATTCAAAACAACAAAGTAAACATAAAAAGTAAATATATGTGACGTAAACAATATATGAAATAAAACTATTTTTACAGATTTGATTGGGTTTGTATTTGATTTTTACTTTCCTGAAGTTGCAAATAGTTCGCAGTGATCATCGTCGCAGGAAGAACACTCAAAAGTATACAAATGGGATAAAATCTGTAAAAAATATTTGATTTCTTATATGTAATACTCACATCATCATCATCTCAGACCATATCAGTCGCACTATCGGCCTTGAGCCTCCCCCACAATGGGAGAACAAAATATAAAATATTAGCAGCAGCAACATAAAGAGTTAAGTAAAATTCAATCTTTATTCTATTATTTGTTATTATATTTATATGTTATTACTCAAAGATTGTTTATTTTCATTATGAAATTTCTCTTATAATACTGTAGTAGTTATAATATTTTTTACCCCATTTTCAAGATTATTTTTCTATATCTAACATGTAACATAACAAATCCTTTACTACTACTGCAATTATTATTTATTTTTGATGTTTATGTGAATTTTATGTTTTATTACCGAGTGGTGAAGGAGTAAGAGTACGATTCACCACCCCCTCTATTACCAGTGGCTGTCGTAAAAGATGACTAAGGGATATGATACGCTGATAACATCTTTACGAGAGATAGAAAACCCGACGTAAAACCCTATGCCAACACCAGCGCGGTAAATTTCTCTCCCAGGAGGAGACAAGTAAAATCATACACCTTCATCTGGTGTGGCGATTGATCGAATGCGACCCCAACGATATTTCTACTAGTGCATGGTAGGTCTTTCTCGAATGTCCACTGATGACAAGTAACCCTGCTCCGGTGGTCGGCCCAACGACGAAGGCGACATGGTGTTCGGGTGGGTTGCGGGTGTGCGTGCTTACGCCCCTCTGTCGCCTCGGACGGAGTGGTGTGAGGAGCGCGCCGACCGCAACCCACTCCAAAAAAAAAGTCTTTCTCGAACTATTAGCACTAGGTTAGTTTAAAATGCTATAAATTTTGGAAAGCACGCTGTATACAATTTTTTTTTGTATTGTTAGAATAAGCTTGAACCCATCTTCCTTAGGTTCGATTCGCCTCGGCATCTACCAAACAGGAAATGAGAAATAAAGGAGGGAAAGTGGCAGGGCGATATTGCCCTCAACCATACTAGAAAATATTTTTAGTAGTTATGGGACAGAAAAAATAAGCGGATATAGAAAATAAAACATAATTATCGTAAACGACATGAACAAAGTTTTTTATTTACGTTTTTTATTTATTGTGCCTCTCTTTAAAACATGTCAGGCAAAGGTTTTGATTGCATTTTCTGCAATATTTTTTAATTTTTTTAACTCTTTGTTTTGCTTGAATACTATTAAAGTTTCGCCGCAGTTTCTCGTAGTACCCTGCACAATTCCTGCGTTTAGTGCTTATCTCAAGAACATGATCATTGTCCTCAGGTATTACTTCATTTTCTGAAATGATTTTGTAAATTCCGTATGATATATTTGCCATATGAGTTTTGCCACAGCACTCATGCTTGGGAATAATAATAAATAAGTTCGCAAATGAAATTAAAAAGTTAAGATAGGATGCTATGAGCTATAAAGTGAGGCATTTTTTTGTAAACACTGTGTCACATCGCCGTAAGATGGTACTTTGATTCCATATGTGTGCGTTTACCTGTGTCTATAGGTACACGAAGTCGTAGTTTTTATGCCTTCTTGTCCGCAGTTCTATCTTAACTCTTTATTTCATCTGAGAACAGGTTATGATGAATAGTGCAATTTAATAATACCTACAGTTATGTTACACGTCATTATTGTTACTATCTGAGCATATACTTGTCCCAGTTAATGATTGCATTAATGCCTCTGTAAATAATTTTTTTAATCATCATCATTTTTCATGTTGTGTGTGTTCCAAGAGTTTACTAATGCCATGAAACAATACCATACCCACTTTTCTAAACCATTAACAAACGTAATTATGATGTTTACGCGAATATTACACATTATAAATAAACCTATTTTTATGGATTTTATCGCGTTATTATTTCATTTTTTTTAGCAGCATTCAAGGTCACAGGGAATAAGATGTCTCACGTCCAACAAGTTAGTTATTATAGAGATTTATATCTACCCGCTACAGAATTGTTATTAAATTTTGACCCACACTTCGATACAAATTTATTGCCAGAAAAAAAAGAAAATGATTCTATATGAAACAATTATATTGTTTTTGGTAAATAATTATTAAACATTGCAATAATTATTATAGAATGACAATTTATTAATTTAAATCTATATAATAAGTGCTTGTTTGCTGTATGGTAGCGGCTTCGAATACTACCAACCCTTGCTTTGCTCGTGGGTGTCGTAAAAGACGACTAAGAGCCCTAGATTGACCCGGACCAACTCCATCTGGTACCATTTGGGTCAACGATTACATTCCCAAGGAGGGTTGACGTCAGGCAGGCGGCCGGTCATAAAAGTCATTGCCGAAACTTTTTGCAATATGTCAAAACAGATGACATATTGCGTCGACCCCAAGTAATTGGGATAAGAGCAAGATGATGATGATGATGATAATAAGTGCTTGTATGTCTTGCGTCTTGCAGTCCTGTGGTGGTCTTATTGGCTTTATTTTCAGTTTATAACTTGGTGGACAACTCAGTCATCTTCTTTATTGGAATTTTTATGTTTTTTAATCTCAATAGCCTCACGGACCTTTTTGGGCAGGTACCGGTGTTCTTTTGCGACGATTTGTGGTTTATGAAACCTGATATTCTTGCATAGAATAGCATTAGGCTGTCATCTCACGGAAAGAGGCGACAGATTGTGCACGGGAGGAACGCCTATACGCGACTTGGGCGGCACAGGCGCGAGTACCTGCGCCTGATACCGCTCTAGCCGAGGTCGCGGAGCCCTAGCCGAGGCCGCGGGTGACCGGATCGGGGACTTTAGTCCAGCACCCACAGAGAGGTTGACCGCGCGACGGCGACCGACGTCCCGGGACAGGGGCGTCGAGAGGTGACCACTGAGGACAAGGAACTCGGTACCGGTGGTCGGCCCAACGACGAAGGCGACGTGGGTACGGGTGGGTTATGGGCCCGCGCGCCGTCCTTTCGTTTCCCCGGACGGAATGGACCACGTGTGCACTTACCATAGCCCACCCATAAAAAAAAGACGCGGCCGCGGATAACTGGACCGGGGAATAGTCCATCACCCGTGAAGAGACTGACCACGCGAGGTCAACAAATCGGACGGAGCGTAGAGGAGATACGGTACCTAAAAAGGTATGCCGCCGGGCTGGCCACAGACGACAAGGAACTTAGTATCAGTGGTCGGCCCAATGGTGAAGGGGTGGGATATGGTGGATTATGGTGTCGGTTGGTTAGTACCTTCCAAAAAATAGGTTTTAAGTTTTAATATAGAATTATTAGTCTTTATTTTAGTGTAACTCGGATGTCCGGTTTAGTGACACGCATGACGTTTATTATCCTTACGAAATTCTTGCGTATTAAAGATTAGTGATTTAAAGTGATTTAAATATGGCTTTTTCCAGTTCAATAATGTGCAGGCACCTAATATGGTGTTAGCCTATAGAATGGCTCCTAGTGATCAAATGGAACCGTTGCGTTTGTATCTACATTAGCAGATGTGTAGTTCGTTGTCCGGTATCAAAAATATGCGAAATCTTAGCAATTATAAATATCAAAATGTTAATGCCATATACCTGTTACTTGGATTATTGCAGTTAACAATATTGGATACTTACCTCTACGGCAACATTCACGGAAAAGTTAGTAATTTTTTTTATTAAAAGTAAGCTAATATCTAATTCAATAATACTTACCTACTTACTTTAATTTTTACATACAAAAGTTTATTTTAAACCAAAACTACAGCACGGACTACAACACGCATGGATACAGCCATAAAATATTCTCGATAATATAAAATATATAAACAGCCATAAAAACATTCTCGATTAAGTCACCTTTCAAACAACAAAAAACTAAATCAAAATCGGTTCAACCATTTAGGAGCTACGATGCACCAGACAGACATAAAGATACGCACAATCACACCTACACACATAAACAGACACGCCAAACTTATAACACCCCTCTATTTGTGTCGGGGGTTAAAAACAACCTGTATAACTGCACTTTCACAGGTGACCGTACATTTACAAATATGCTGTATGTGTAGGTAGTAAATAAATGTCACCACTTTTACTTAGTTTTACATGATGATTTGTTTCTAAATCCTTTTTATTCTTCTTAGTGGAAAATATGTCGTCACTGCTGTCACCATTACTATCAATAATTGCAGGGTGAATTACTCTGTTTTCCAAAATATGTATTTTCTTTTATTGCTTGCCTTCGTTGATTATATCAAACAAACACTATATCAGATCACTTAGATAGCGCAACACTTACGGGGAGGTGTGCGCTCTGTGCGGCATCGGGTCGCCGACTGCCTGTTCGGATGGTAGGCCAGAATAGGCCTACTGCCACTTTGTGTGAATATATTTCAACGTCAGTGCATGATAGCCAAAAAAGGGCCTGCCTTTATGTTTTGATAGGGAATACCCACAATTTTGACTACAAGCTGAAATATATATTTGTCTCTGTTGAACTCCTGCGAATACCTGTGATAAGCGTTCCGCACCAGTAGGAGGGATGTTGTTTTTATTGCCCACACTAGCTAAAATACGGCGGCAGGTTGATACGGGCCTGTTCCTCAGTTAATGTGTTAAACAACCACAACAATATTGATTTCTGATATTTATGCAAATAGTACAAATTTGAAGTAAAACTATTTTAACAGGAGGGCCTCTCATGACCATAAACACTAAAAAAAATTTCAAACTTTGGATGAAGTGTCAAATTTTTAAAAAACATAATTACAAAAATTGCTTTTAAAAAGAAGATATTCAAGCAACACACATGATTTTAAGACTCAATTTCTTTGGTTAGGACTGTTTTTTTTTTTTGCAAAAGAGGATATTCGAGATGAAATCTTTCATTGAAATGTGACTACCATTGAGATATCTCAAAAGAAGCCATTTTAATTCATTGGTGTAGGACTTCAAACACATATTGTTTTCTAGTTTCAAGTTACATAAAAAATGTATGGTGACTGCCTCACTCATTGTGCAATTTTCATGAGATTTTTTATTGCTATTCCCCTGAGTAACATTGTTATGTTGACAAATTAAAAAAATGTGATAGGTGTTTGAAGTGCTACTTTTTTATAAAAAACATTTTGATAGCAATATAATTAATTTTAGAACTTATTAATAATATATAAGTAAATTTTCAATAAATATAGACTCAAACACACCTACCTACCTGTTGGCGTTAGAAAACATTTATTTCTTTAACTTTTCACACTTTGTTACACTTAAAAACCTACAAACGCACAAACTTCAACTCCCTTTAAAACTTTTGAGAACTGAATTTCTCATAATAAAAAGAAAACAGGGTGAAAATGTTTGCGTTCCTTTAAAGTATGTAATACATTTTTTATTGAAAGTTTTCACAATCACATTATGCATTTTACACAAACTATTACAACAACTTAACTTTAATAATTACTAATAATTTAAAATAGAAAATATTGGTAAACAAAATATATACGTAAATTAAAAAAAAATACTATTTTAGGTTATTTTAATGCATCATAATGTCAAACGTCAACGTGACGTATTATGAAATTTTTATTTTTATACTTTGGCAAATTTGGTTGGAGGACTTTTAACGCGAATCTCAAAATGTCATGTAGCGCTTTTATTTTCTTTTTATTATTTTAGTGTTTTAAAATGTTATATTGAATAATTTTGCTGATATTTTATGTAATATAATGCAGATAAAATTCTGAAATGAAGTGAAAATTATATAATAGTGAATTGCGTGCATTTTGACATTCTGCCCAAATTTCCAGAGTAGCATGACTTGGATATCAGCACCAAGTCATGCTAACGACTGACTGAAAGACTAAGACTAAAGACGTAAATAGTAATCAATATACTCGACACTGGCACCAATAGCTCATTGCCATTAAATAAGAAGAAGAAGAAGAAATTTGGTTGGATTCAGTTAAAATAAATATACTCTGGTTCGTTCGTTAGAATAAGCAAAAGGAAAACTAAGTTAATAAAGTCTTGCGCAATTATTAGTATGTTTATTATAATGAATAAATGTTATGAAACATTATCAGTTATTTATGTTACATTTTATACATTCATTACAGTTCATATACGTCCCACTGCTGACCTCGAACCTTCGCCATAACAGGAAAGAAATTAAATTTTCTTCTCTTGCATGTTCTATGCATATTATTATCCTGTAGTTATCTCTTACGACATCCACGGACAAGAAAGGGGGTGATGAATCGTATTCCTACTCGTTCACCACACGGAGATTGACGCATATGTATTGTAAATACAAAAATGGCAATAGAAATATATAGACACTTAATACTAAAATATTGAGTGTAAGTTAAGAGCACCAAATAACACACTCTCATCAAAAATCACCTTTAATTTATATCTAATGTCATTTAAGCAACTCGATGAAGATGAAGAGCCTATAAATACTTTGAACTATGGACGCAGATAACGTGAAAACTCTCACGTTACAAGAGACATCCTTTGCTTCCATTATTTAAATATTTTTGAGAGCCCTCTATGCTCACCACTTGTCGTTTCATAAATGTCAACAATGCCTATTTCTACAAACATTAACAATAAGATTAAGTGACAGCGAAACAGTAAGTGGAATAAGAAGCTCAAGTCGACGCCCGCCGAGACGTCATTGCGTTTGGCAGTCCGGCTGGAGGGGCCTCGGTTCGGTGTGCAGACCGTGGAGGCCTTCCGGCCGGTGCTGATGCAGTGGCTAAAACGGTGGCATGGGGTACTCTCCTTTCGACTGGTGCAGGTTTTGACGGGGCATGGATGCTTCGCCAAATACCTGTACACGGTCGCTAGGAGAGAGAGTACACCGTCCTGCCACCACTGCGATAGCGACGAGGACACGGCGCAGCACACGCTCGAGGTTTGTGTCGCTTGGGTAGAGCAGCGTTGTGATGTGCTCTTCGCAATCATCGGTGCCGACCATCGGCGATGCTCGACAGTGTCGGAAGCGGAAGGAGGCTGAGGAGCGCGTGCTCGAGAAGCGTCCCCTCGACGACGCGAACCGTCGCCGGCGACTGGGGTGGCGCAGGCACGATTACCTGCACCTGATGCCGCCCTAGCCGAGGCCGCGGGTGACTGGACCGCGGAATTAGTCCGTTACCCGCCGAGAGGCCAACCGCATGAGGAAAGACCGACGTCCTCCCCGAGGGGGACCTTGACGAAGACAAAGACGAAAGTGACGTGTCACGGGTGGGTTGCGGGTGTGCGTGCTTACGCCTCTCTGTCCCCCCGGACGGAGTGGTGCGAGGAACGCGCTGGCCGTAATACACAAAAAAAAACAAGTGTGATTCTTTATCCCCACTATGATTTAACGTCGCCATAATCAAGATATCTTACACCATCAACCAGGTATAGATATATATTAGAATATGCAGACGATTTTTGTTATTTATCACACCGAAAATAATATATTAGAATCAACCTTGCGCATTGTAAACGTTTTGGGTAACTTTAATATTTTACTAAGCAACTTAGGATTTAACATCTCTTATCTGAAATCCAAGACTATTCATTTCGTATCTGAAGTCCAAGACTGACAAGTGTGACTAACAAGAAGAACCCCATTGGCGTAGAAAGATAATCCCAAAAATTAATATCACTTAACACAATGTTAAGGGAATACCGGAATGAACAAGATGATGTCACATCTTGTAAAAAAACATATTTAATTAACTGAAGAACCAGATTTAATTTAGCTAAATTTATTATTACCCAAATAAATTTTCCAACAGAGACTGCTACTATTACCTATCACCCGATAGAGGCGCTGCTCCGAGTCTCATACAAATTGGTCTCGTGCTCTCATTTGTATATACAGGATGTATCAGGTTATGGGGGCAACAACTCAAAAGGGAGCTAGGCAATGGTGGTAGGAACCCATGAAAAAAATTTGAACGAAAAATATCGATTCGTTAAGGAATTAGAGACATGTAAAGTTTTCAATTTTGTCATCGCTTTTTCGTGTAAATCTGATTGAAATGTATAAAGTCAATGATACTTAATACGCAACATATTCATACTTTGTTAAATGTTCATTAGAAATTGAATAAATCAAAGATTACATTCACATGAACAAAATAAACTTCGCTTTAAAACAGCTGATCGGCCTTGGACCGTTGACCGCTCGTCGCTCGTAGGTACAAACCTACACTATAGTGTGTTCCAAATAGCATGGCAAAAGAGGTGATTTGGTGACCTTCACCACGATATCATCAAATTCAAGTAATTTATCGCTAATTCTATCGCTTTCCATACAAACCATCTTATCGTTGTAATATCGTGGTGAAGGTGTCTAGACTGTACAGAGGTTACAAACATTTATGTCTGCGTGTAATTTGTTTAGAATTTTAATTAAGAAATTATTAAACACCTACACGTGCAATAATAAAGCATACGTGCACGTTACCTACCTTACCACTGCCCTAGCATGAAACTGATAGCTAACCTATCTTAAGGCTAACTTTTTGTTAAATACGTAAGGTGAGGTAAAATAATATATTAAAATAATTTATTTATGACTATACAAAAATCTATAGTTCTGGACTGTCACTTCCACTACTGTTACTATCACTGCTGTCTGATACATGAATTATGAATGCATCAATATTTCGGTATGTACTGTCATCGAGGCCCATCATTTTTTTTTTTTAAATATCTTTTACGTGCTCCACACAGAATGTCAAACAAAATGGCGACTGGGCCACACGACGCCACTGATCTCGTACACCTGACGCTAAAATCAGTTAAGAAAAGATTTTATGTTTGATACACATAACCTAAAATCTTGCATCTACTTGTACGATCCTTTAGGTTTATTACACCTGACGGTAAAATGAGTTGAAAGAAATGTGTCATAACTTAAAACTTGGCATTTTTTGGGCGTTACATAACTCTTCGAAGCTAATTACGTATTTAATTATAGGATCTATATTATATTGAATTTATATAAATATTCTCGGTACTTTAATTTTAATGCTACTTAAAAACTTTTGATATTCAGACATTTGAAAGTAATTTGGCATTGTTATCAATGATATTATTTATAAAATAATGAAATGTCACCAGTTGCAGGTTAATCTGGTATTTTAAAACAATGAAATACATGATTATAGGATATTAAAAACATATATTTTTTATGGTAATTTTACTAGATTTCGTAAAATTTTGGATTGTGCTGTTTGTAATGTTGCTTCCTGGTAAGCATCCACCAAGAGAAATTTGCGATACAACTTTTCGATAGATTTGTATGGTAAGCGATAGATTTTTTGCATTTTAAGATACCGTGGTGAAGGTAGGTGAAGGTATAAAAGTGGTAGGACCACACTGTCGACATTTATCTGTCTACAGCCGCGGGCCGGTCCGTCCGGGCCAGTACCACACTCTCGCAGAAAATCAACGTCTGAGTAGTAGCGATTTGTTACTGCGCTTCGTTCGGTGAGCGAGAGAGCCGGAAGCCCAACTTTCTGAGGGTGTTTGCGTGTGGAGGGTTTTGGTGGTGCCCTTGGTATCACCGAGCCTCAATGCACGCATTCACACTCCCTTCACTTCTTTCGCGGTAGGCAACGGCCTTGCAAAGGTCCATGAGCGGCAGCAACACTTACCATCAGGTGTACTGCTTGCTCGTTTGC
The DNA here is from genome assembly GCA_032191425.1 of Lymantria dispar. NCBI lineage: Eukaryota > Metazoa > Arthropoda > Insecta > Lepidoptera > Erebidae > Lymantria > Lymantria dispar. The sequence continues at coordinate 29,456,899 of CM063449.1, read as the reverse complement.
CACCGTTTGCAATAAAAAAAAAAAAGGTCGTCTTTTGCCAAGTTATATGGCACTGAGTATATCATTAAAACGTTTGCACAATTCTAGGTATTACTGAATGAATTTATACTGTCGAAGTTTTACATGCCTAAATGTATTCTGTCTGTACATGCCTACATAATACGTAACATTTAAGGCATAGACTCTTAGACACATTTTTTTGAAATCACTATAACTTTTATGTTATATTGTTTTTTGTGTAATGTACATTCTAATTACGATCTATGACCGTTAAACTACAACATACTCGAACAGTTGCCCCATAACCTGACACACCCTGTATATAGGAGAGTAGGGTTTTGCGAGCGATATATTGACTCATTACTATATCTCTGGAACCATAAGGAGTACAGATTTGAAATTTGGCAGAAATGTTCCTTTCGTCGAGTAGAGGTCAGCTAAGAACGGATTTTTCGAAATTCCACCTGCAAGGGGTGTTGTGGGAGCGTTAACAATAATATACATATAAAGAAACAGGGTGAGCTGAAGCTACTGAAGCTACTGAAGCTAGAAAAATGAAATTTGGACCTTAGTTTCATTTCGTGACGTAGGCACCCACTAAAAAAAGATTTTTTGAAATTGCACCCCTAAGGGGGTGAAATGCAACGGTAAAGTCTGTATGGAAAGAAAAAATCTTTAGTTACTGTCTTCAAATTAAGCACAAATACTCTTTAATAAAAATAAATAAACACATGTTTCAGCGTTTGTCCATTTGCATCCTCTAAGGGTGTAAAATAGGTAGGAAGATGTCAGTTTACTGACTTATCACAGGGCCGAAACTACTGAAGCCAGAAACATGAAATTTTGACATTAGTTTCTTTGCGTGACGTAGAAACCCACTAAGAAAGAGTTTTTTTTAAATTCAACCCTTAGGAGGTAAACCGCAGTAACAAAGTTTGTATAAGGAGAAAAAAAATCTATATCGATTTTCTTCAAATTCTCAAAAAATACTCATTAGTAAAAATAAATACACATGTGTTTCACCATTTTTTAATTTTCACCCTCTAAGAGTGTAGTAATCTACATTAATATTATAAAGAGGAAACGTTCCTTACGAATAAACTCAAAAACTCTTGGACGGATTTCGATCATTCTTTCACCATTAGAATGTTACAGTATCCCTGAGTAACATAGGCTATATTTTATCCCAGTATATCCACGGGAACGGAAACTACGCGAGTAAGGCGGCTGAAACCGAAGCGAAGCGAGGGCGGGTTGCTAGTTGAAATATAAAACAACAACCGGCAACATAGATCACTCATTTTACATCATGTTTATTGCATTTAAATATTTTCTCTAGATTACACTACGTAAAATCGTAAAGAAAAACATTAAAATATTATAAAATTTTCATTTTCCCACTAAAAAATTCGGTTTTTGTTATCTATACACCAATAAATAAAATTGAAGTGTCTGTTTGTAATGTCAAAATAATAGGTTTTTTTTATGTTCACACGGTTATTTGCACCATAGACTTGCCTAAAATCATTTTATATTTTTTGTCTGTCTGTTTGTTCTGGGTAATCTTCAAAACGCCTGGACCGATTTCAAAAATTCTTTCACCAATGGAAAGCTATAATATCAGCGCGTAAACTAGGCTATATGTTATCCTGGTATTCCCACGGGAACGGGAACTACGCGGCTAAAACGACTAGAAGCGTAGCGAGGGCGGGTTGCTAGTTGGTATAATAAATTTCTCACGAGTGCTAGGATAACATTTTCCTGGTAATCCGACAGTCGGTTTGAGTTTTTACCCCAGAGGAATTCTTAAATATCAAACAAAGTAAATATTAGTTAAAATTACAGTAGTCAAAACTTTAGAGATAGACACTACTTAAAGTAAAAACGACACAATATAAACGAACGAAAATGTTCGTTAAACGTTATAGCTGTCTCTGCAAAACATGCTTACTTCGTTGTAAACAGTTTGATAATGTCAAACGTCAAAACAAATTCACAATACTTACAAAGTATAAATCTGATTTAAAATTGGGTTAAATTATGAAAAACACCATTGGACTAGCAATTAGAACACTATGTTTATGCACACGAAATTATTATGCCGTTAAATATGGGGACAATATAGTGATACCTATGTTGAGTTTCTGTGATTATAACCTGTAAAATGTTTTATGTACTATTTGTTGTTTTTAGTGCAGTGAACCAAAATTAAGTGAAAATTCATTTTTTATTACATATTTCTTGTTATAATAGTGCTATCATGATGTGGTAATACTCGGATGGTATTGGCGTTGGGGGTAAGTTATAGATTATAAGATTTGAATGTTGCATACAAATTTTACATAGCTTGCGAAATTTTGATTTTATATTTAAATCTGATTACATTTATGGTGTTAATTATTCTATTAACTTGTATATACGAAGGAAGATGGTCTTTGTTGTGAATTATGTTATTGTTTACATCATGATTTGGTGTAGCTCTATAGCTGATATACTTTGTGAATAATTCATAGCTCAGCGTAATATTGCACTGTTTCTATTAAATATTACGCATTTTATTGAAAGCCTGCTCCTAATTTCATAAAACAGAGTCATCGCTGTTCAGCTTATTGCCGTATACTACTGGACATAGGCCTACCTCAAGTTTTGCAACAGAGTGCAAATAACAGAATATTTTGAGTAAAATATTTCAAATTATTTGTTTCTAAATATTGTTTTGTTTTATTTGTCAAATTGTTATTGTCTCAGTATAATGTATTATTGTTATTCCTCTGCTCTCTTAAAGGGCTTTTAGGTGGTCGGCATTATAATAATCTTGACGCTGTTTGTAGATTAGTTTCTATGAAATATAATTCAATATACTACTGACACAATTTCTAGGTTTATCTCCTGTACTAAAGCAAGTATGATGTGCATCTAGTTTTTAAATATATAATATATTTTTTTAAAACTACAGTTGGTACCAGGGGATAAATCCCTCTTTTGAAGGAATTTTTCAAACTTGTAATAGCTAAAATATTACCTGCTAGATTGAGAATGACCTGTGGTTTGCTTAAAGGACTATTTGGCATGAATTAAATGCCTACACATGACAATTTAAACGGTGTAGCTTACTGCCAATAATTCTGTTATAGTGGCAGTGTTTGATTGACAATTTGTCTATGTCAGTAATATTTGTCAAAATTATTTAATTATTGTTGTTGTTATCAAGGATGTGATTGTTTTGTTAGTTTTTAAGTAATTGATACAAAACTTTCTATTTTTTCAAGTGAAACTTTATGGGAGCGCTTTGAGATTCTGATCTGTAACCTTTTTGTATTACGAAACATTATTGAGAAGGAGAGCCTAAGAACTGTTATACTACATACTTAGACATTAAAACTGAAGTAAGTGAGAAGTTAATTAAGTTCAACTCTATGCAAAGATATTTTATTTATTTCTCTCTCTCTCTTTAGGAGTGGTAGGACCACACTGTCGACAGTTATCTGTCTACAGCCGCGGGCCGGTCCGTCCGGGGCAGTACCATGCTTTTGCAGAAAATCGACGTCTGAGTAGTAGCAATTTGTTACTGCGCTTCGTTCGGTGAGCGAGAGAGCCGGAAGCCCAACTTTCTGAGGGTGATTGCGTGTGGAGGGTTTTGGTGGTGTCCTTGGTATCACCGAGCCTCAATGCACGCATTCACACTCCCATCTCTTTCTTCGCGGTAGGCAACGGCCTTGTAAAGGTCCATGAGCGGCAGCAACACTTACCATCAGGTGTACTGTTTGCTCGTTTGCCACCGTTTGCAATAAAAAAAAAAAAAGAAAAATGCAATCCTAAAATTATTGATGAATAATTAAAATGTTTCCATGTAATAAAAAAAATTTACTTCTATTGTGTAGCTTTACAATACACACTCTAATTTTTTCTTATAAAATTTACAATTATTGTAGTATTTTTAAATGTACTTAGTATTTTGGTGAATTTTTAAATGTTAATAATTAAATGTTAGAATAAATTTATTAGTGTCCTTACAAATATGGAAACCAGTTTTCTGGCATTTATATATAATGTAAATATTATTGTACTGTAACAAAAATATTTAGTTTTTATAAATTTAGTATTATTTTCCCACTAAGCAGGACTTAGAAAAAGATTTATAAATGAAATCTCATTTATTTTCATTATAAAAAGTTTCTGAGTATGATTTTCTCTATATTTTATTGATTTATTCACTTTGTATTTGTACTAAATTAATTTAGAAGCGATTGATTTAAAACATGAAGTACAACATCATTTGTGTTATTGAAATAGTGGTATTTCACTACTAAGTGTTATAAATTGATACTTTGTTATTTAATTATACTTATATATCATCAAACTTTGAAATTGCCATAATTGCTAATACTGTAACCATTCAAAATGTTCTAATTTTTTTTAGGATTACATGTATACATAGATTCACACCTCTTTCCCCTAGGGGTAGGCAGAGACCACTTCCGTCCACTTGCTATGATCTTGACATACCACATCAGTGGCGGATTAAGACATTTGCCGTCAGTAGGTTATTCAAATTTTGCCACCCATTTTGACCTCTGCATTGCAATAAGTACTCTTTTTTTTTTGGGTGAGAGACCATGATCACCAGACATCTTCCGATCTGTCCGGGCCGGCGTACGAGCTCATAACCCGCCGGGCGCCAAGTGGGCGGGCCACCAGTGTCTGACCTTGTCATCAATGGCCTGTCCAGGCGAGTTACTTTTTCGGGTACTGTCTCCAGCCAATGCCCCAGCGGTGCCACTGTGAGCGCCGTCGGGACGTCACCCTCATCCAAACAATTTTGAACGCCACAGAAGAGCCCTAAGCCGGACAGTCAGATACCTCGCTCACGCGAGTGCACCATATAACGCCATTGAGCAAATCACCCCCTATATAGCCGCTGACAACCTGCGCTAGGTCCGCGCACATTCGGTATTAGCTGTGAAAGAGCGGACGCTTCGCCGACAACCCTAGGAACAAGTCTACGGAAATGCTCACTAAACCACCAATGTCCGTCAAGCATCAGCTCCAAATACTGCAGTCATGCCGAGTGTGTCTTTCATTGACGACATCTACTCAGGCAAATACATAAAAAAAGTATTAACAGATTGGAAAACGTTAAATTGCCCACTAAAACGGATTAAGTTAAAGATTGGTGAAATCTAATAACGTTTAGGTATTTATTTAATTTTTAATTCTGTAAGATAAAAAAGTTTTGGAGCAAATTTGCCATCCCCTAAGATCTGCCGCCCTAGGTTCCAGCCTACTCAGCCTGATGGTAAATCCTCCACTGCTCCACATAGGGATATGAAAAAAATAATCGATTTTTATAATAATTGATTAATTTTTTGTAATAATCGATATTAATTACCAAAACAATAAAAAAGCGTTTTTTTATATTAAAATTAATCGATTTTAGTATTTGCTTTTTTGTTTAAAATAAAATCGCTGCCAGCTTTCCTAAAAAAGGAAAAAAGGTCATCATAATCCTGTTGGGAGAAAAAAATCGATTATTTATTATTAATTAATCGATTTTTTTATAATCGATTTATTTTAAAGAAAAGAAATCGATTTTTTCCCTCTAAGTCACATCCCTAGCTCCACATTAATTATTCTCCTCATGCATGTTCTTTGGTTTAGGGTACTTTTTAACGTCCATCTTGATCTTCCCTTTCCAACATTTCCGTTCACGTTCGTCCTATAAAATCTATTTGTTAGTCTGTTTTTATTCATTCTTTCTATGTTTTAGAATTAAATTTGATTATTTTTACAATTTCATAATAGTTAAGTATATATTTAGAAACACTGTATACAACCTGGGGTTTGAATCTGTGCCATTTACAGTTAAACTAATGGTAATCAGTGAGAAAATTACTACATCTTCTAAATAAATTTCTTCAAAGGTGTTGCGGAAGTATATTTTGAATCCTACATGAAAAGGGACTAGGGGAAAATGAAATGGAGCAATGAAGTTCACACTTACAATAAATGGTGTCGAAACGTATTTTATCTATTCTACTTTAATGAAAGCATGCTTAAATAACTATGTTTGATACTCAAAGTACCAACATCGTCATAGTAATAAATTATCGTCAAAAAGTTTACATAAATTAATAATGTATGATAAAAACAGTGTCTAATTAAATATTAAGATATGCCAAACAATTATTACACAAATCGCATATCAAAAGACATAGATGTGTAATAATTTATTAATTATATTTAACATACATATGTACACTGACTGTAATATCGATGCAATTTCAGAGAGTCCAAGTATTTATGTTGACGTGTTGAATATTAATTGAATGACATGGTTCATACAACATGTTTTTATGAATAAAGATGTGATTTGTTATAAATTTATAATGAATTTCATTAATCATTATGGTTCTGTCTAGCTACCCTGTTATACTGATTTCATATCCCTTTTACATAAGCCTTAAAAATTCCATATCCATTATCAAAAGTATCCGTAACAGTTAGATAATCTAAAATAATTTCATTTCTGTAATTAATACAATATTATTTGAATATTTGTGTCCCGGTCCATAACTTCATACTCAACATACCTAGTCATCACCACTGTTACACATGTAACAATTATATAGGCTTTATGTTGTTCCAGATTAAAAGTAGTCCTCTGTATAGCCAACAAAAAAACTATATAGGCAACAAAAAAACTAGGGTTGTTGATGGTAGCTTGACATTTTCATGAATAATATATAATAATTATTACTCAATAATGATGCTAACACAGTCAAAAAGGCACTTATCGGGCTGTATCACTGTATAGTTTGAAATAAATATATATAGTTTAAAATATGGTAGTGGTAGGACCACACTGTTGACAGTGGTCTGTCTACAGCCGTGGATCGGTCTATGTGGGGTAGTACCACACTCTCGCAGAAAATCGACGTCTAAGTAGTAGCAATATGTTACTACGCTTTGTTCGGTGGGCGAGAGAGCCTGAAGCCCAAATTTCTGAGGGTGTTTGCATGTGGTGCGTTTTGGTGATGTTTTTAGTTTCACCGAACCTAATTGATTGCATTCACATTCGATTCCTTTTCTTTATGGTAGGCAGCGGCCTAGCAAATGTCCATGAGAGGCACCACTTACCATCAGGCGTACTGTTTGCCACTGTTAGCTATAAAATAAGAAAAGAATAATAATTAAAGTCTATAATAGTTGTGATATTAGACTTATTCCTTAATCCTATTTTATCTAGTTTTGAAATCTACTGGTGTCTGATTTAATGTTGTATTTACCTCAAGGTTATTTGATGTTATATTTTAAGTTACAGCCCTTTTGCAGTTGTAATTACGAAGGCACATGAAGTTTGGCCTGAAAGATCTATGGTTACGGTTTCATTACAGACAACACCCCGCACTAAGGAATAAATCCATGTCTCATGGCTGTCTAAATAAACATACAATTAGTGGATCCAAATATTATCCAGACTCAGGGCGATAATTTGTGGATCACACAAGGAATAGTCCTACGTGGAGATCAAATCCACAATATTCAGAATGGGTGATTGTTACTTATGCCAACTATGCAGTTAGTATGTGATAGATAGCTTTATAATATTGGTAAACAGTAAAGTAGCAAGTAAGGGGTATTTAGTGAAGAATATTTGAATAAATGAATAAACGAATAAATGAATATTTGAATTTAAGTCTTAGAACATAATTATATTATGTTCTAAGAAAAATTGGCGTATATGGTCTTGTTATAACAAGATAATTTTAATAACATTCAAATATTTGTAATATTTAGGGCAAATTATCTGCAGAGAGGTAAGTTTTGAATTATTTTATAGTCTCCTAGCAGCTCGGTTTGACATTCCACTGTCAAAACTGCGCTGCAATATTTATTGTAAAGAAATGGTGAACCTTTGATTAAGTTCAGTTAAAACAATTTAAGTTTAATATTATAAACAACTATCTATATCAAAGCTCTGTAATTTTTGATGTTAAACAAAGCACCAACGGTGCATCATGCTTACCTCTTCTCCTTTTGCTTTGTAATAAGGGTATGGTTACCAATGTTAGTAATTTGTTTTTCAGAGCTAAACTACACATTTATTCCATCGAACCGTGGCAAGCAATTGCTTCTGATAGACGGTTATACCTACATGCAGAACAAACAAAACAAACAAGTCACGTATTATTATTGCACTAAATATCAATCAAATAATTGCAGAGCAAAAGTGAAATTGAATAAAACCGGTAGTGTGTTAAATTTCTTTTGTATCCATACTCATCCGCCTCCTACGTATGTACGAACATCATGTGGTAAGTATATTAAAGTATCCAAATAAAAATATCATAAAAATATATCGAGTATTTTTGAAAATTTTTTTTCAATTTAATTCCCATGTATCCTGGAAGTTTTGACATAATCACATTTCCCAATTTTAGTATTTGATTTCCATGTCTTAGGAATTAAAATGTACATAATTATGTATAGACCTGGAAGGGAAGACAATTGCTAAGTATATAAATAACCTATACTCGTTCCAACCATTTATTTTACTTTTGACACATGCTTTAGGACGTAACTGTTTCATTATACGCAATTATTAACTTTGAAACGAGTGAACAGAGAAATATATAAACTGCCCAATAATATTTATATATCTTAGTTATTACCCACTAAATACGTTAATATGCCGTAAATAGCTCTATTCATAAAATTTAAGTGATAATTCATTTCCGTTATAAAAAAAGTTACGTTCTATCGCATCTAGTGACAGCATCAAAAGTATTCGGTGCAAACTAATGAATCGCAAATAATCGATTACACTTTGCAGTTAAGTCAGCTGACAACTGAGTTTTGAATTGTTGTAATAGACAACACGTTAAAATTGTATCAGGGAGATATAAAAATCTTCTCATCATACCTATAACATGAAATAAAACAACCAAAATATTTTAATATTATTTTATTATAACGAATCGTCGGATTTTTCATACGAACTCGAATCGTCGCTTGAATCATCTGCAGTGTTTATTATTAACTCTTGTGTAGGTATGTTGACAAATTCAATTTCCCGATCCCAATCAGAGAATATTATATTTTTTGTCTTGTTGACGACACTCGCCCAGTTTTCAGGCGTCACACTAGCACATGCGTTTTTTAAAAGTTCAAGCATTTTATTTGCTGTGAAAGGAGGAGTTGTATTGTTTCTTGCGGCGTGTCCTTTGACTTGTGCCCAGATCATTTCAATTGGATTATATTGACAGTGGTACGGAGGAATTCTGATTACAACATGCCCATATTCTGCTGCCATTTCGTCGATGACATATCGTTTTGGCTGCTTTTTACTTTTTAATATTTTAAGTAATTCTACTTTTAGTAGGGATTCGTCCACATCTTCCCCATTATCACGAAGCCAGTTTATAATCTCGTGTTTTTTGTTGGCCTGTGTTGGCATTTTATTAATTTGGCGAGAGTGATAGGGTGCATTATCAATAAATATTGTTGATGGCTCTTCAAGTGATGTAAGCATTTCTCTGAACCACTTTTCATACACGTCCGCATTCATCTCCTCATGATAGTCTCCTGTTTTTTTTTATTTGAACGCTAACAGAGTGTCTGGTACAAATCCCTTTGTAGTTCCCGCATGGCAAATGATGAGGCGTTCACCTTTCCCCATTGGCACTGCAGAAGTAGAAGCAGCAGTATCGTCAGTCCAACCTTTTGGTATGGAATGATTGGCATTGAGCCAAGTTTCACCTGTGAAAACGACATTCGACCAGTCTTCTATTTTCTTCGCTTGTCTTAAAAATTCACAGCGAGACAAGGCTATATCACGACGTTCCATTAAATTTTTTCTTTTGTCGGATTTCTTATACAAGAACCCGATTTGGTGCAGCACCTTTGACAAAGAAGATTTTTGACCACGAAACAAGCCACAATTTCGTAGAGACGCTACTAATTTTTTCAAAGTAGGAATCTCTTTGCTTGTGTAATAATTGTATATATGACGACGAATAGCATCAGTATCAAAACTGTCAATTGCTGTCACTTTACGGGGCTGACGTTTTTTCTTAGGCGTAGATAGCTTGTTCTGTTCAATACCACTACTACCATAGGCTTCTTTAGTGATTTTCGCCACCGTTGGAGCACTAATACCTAATGCTGCTGCAACACGGTCTCTAACTTGGGTTACTGGTATAAGGAATCCGCCATCGCGCCTTTCCTTTTCAAAAAATTCACGAAGCCGCAGCACTAACTCTCTGGATTGTCCTTTAAGCACCATACCTTTCGGCATTTTGCAAGTAAAATCTTACTAGGAGGAACGATACGCTCAACTCAATCAAAGTAAGAACAATGAAATCAATACTGTGGAATATAAATACTCAACACAGCGTATGAAAAATATGAAAGAGCACTCAGCGAACAGAAATGTGACTAGCACGGGAGTCTTGTTGCGAGTGACAGACAACACAACAAAATGGCGTCGCCGGCGCGCCGTTCAGTGCCGTTCAGTTGCCAATTCGGCTTAAAAATAAAGGGGTAGGCTGGATGAGAAAATTAGTGATTTACTACCGCAGACGAGGGCGCCATTGTCTCTAAGTAAAGTTTGGAGCAGCGGACCCCGCTTAATGGAGAAATGCTTCATAAAGTAGTTATTTTTTATTTTGCAAAGTACAAAGTAAAATATTTTGGGAGGACTGAATTAGTGGGTATGCAAAAATTAATGGGGGGCGCGGCCGGAGCACCTCCTCGTGGTGCTCCCTGGTAACGTCCATTTGGACGTCATGCGTCCATTTGGACGGCCAAGATTCCGGCAGGGGGGTCTCCGCGTGCGGCTCTGGTGGCAGAGCGCACGGCGGATCTGACCCGGGGCCAATGGGGCGGATGTGCCTCATGGCACTCCGTCGCCAGGGACGGTTGCGTCACGGCCCGGGGGCGTGACGGGTCGGTCGCTCGCGAGCGGCCAGACCCGGAAGGCCCAAACCGTAATCCTGAGCAGGGGGGTCAGGACCGGGGGTCTTCGGACCGCGGGGAAGAAAACCCCTATAAAAAATTACCCCAATCTTAAGTTTGGCCACTCGGCGAGGAGATGTATGACTGGTGGGTTAAGAAGCGCGTGAGCGTCCAGTCGTTAGAGTGGTAGTCAAGGCAAGACTCAAAAACGTCCAAAAAAATGGCAGAAGTTAATACAAGTAACACTTCACCAGAGGGTCCCGGCCAGGCCGGGGAATCCCTTGCTGTGCCGGTGCTTGCGCGCGGCGTCCATTTGGAGTCGCGCCCAAGTCCCGGCACAGTCAGTCCCCAATCGTATGGGTGGGGGACAACTACTGCCTCAGAAGCCGAGAGCCCGGCTCAACACCAGGTGGCTCAGGGGGGGAGGGGGAACGAGGAGGAGGTGCAGGTGCGGAAGAAGACCCGAAGAACAAAGCCGAGGCGTTCCGCCGCTGCACGAGCCCGCATTAGCGCCAATGCATCGAAGGCGTGGCGGGCGCGGATGAAGGCTGAAGCCATTGCCGCACGCGACGAGGGCGGCAGCATTGCTGCTGCAGGGCCGTCGCGGGACGGGGATGGCGTTGCTGCCCAGCCGTCGGAGGAGAGGATGGAGACCACTGCAGGGCCGCCGCGTGAGGAGAGCGGCAGCAGCAGCGGGTCCGAGCACGAGGGCGGCATTGCCGCAGAGCCGTGCGTAAGATTAGCGGGCGAAAGCTCCGAGCTGTCGAGCGATGAGGGCGGCATTGCCGCAGAGCCGTCGCAGGATGAGGGCGGCAGTGCCGCAGGGCCATCCGAGGCATCGGAGATGGAGCTGACGGACGTGGGCGGAAGTGCCGCAGAGCCGTCCGCCGGGGAGAGCAGCACCCCTTGGGTGCAAGTCGGCCGGAGTAGGGACGAGGGCGGTGGATGCGCCGCAGATAGGCAGATGTTAGGCGCGCCGTCGGTAGGGGGTTCAGTTAGGCCGTCTTCGTCGCCGTCGTCGCCGTCGTCGCCGTCGTCGTCGCCGAAGAAGAGGACGGAGAGAGCTGCAAAGGCGCCAGCTCCAGCCCCAAGTGCAAGGAAGAGGGAGGAGGCCCTCCCCCCGAGACCCTGGAAGCGCCCCCTGCAAGAGGGTGGCCGCTCCAACACCGACTCGGAGGGGAGTTCCATCATCATGCCTCCTCCCAAGGTCCCGACCATGCGCCGGGGGCGCAGAGGCCGAGGATCGGTGGTGGCGGCGTGGCCTGGGACACCGGGTCCGGCCGGCCACGGTGGCGAGGTGGCGGCCCTCCAGGCCGCGAACGCCCGCCTTAGTGAGGAGGTCTCCGGCTTGCGGGAACGCAACCGCAAGCTGGAGACGGAGCTATCGGCGGTGCGACGGGAGAACCGCGGGTTGGCCAAGGAGATGGCCGACCTGCGGGCCCAGTTCGCGCGCCTGGCGCCGGCCGCGCCGCCTGTGCCGGCCTCGCCACCGAAACGGGCTGCGCCGGGGAGGGCGGGCCCGTCGTCTGCGCCCGTGGCGCCGGCTGCGCCCGTCGCGGCTGCTGCGCCAGCTGCGCCCGTCGCGGCTTCGGCGCTTCCTCCCCTCGTCGTGGTCCCTCCGCCGGCTCGTGGCCGCGGGAGACCTCGGAGGGGGGAGGAGCCGCCGCCCGACGAGGTGCACGGCGTGTCGGAGTCGGCGGTACGCGTGATCCTAGCCCGAGTAGGGGTGATGGTGGATGCGCGTATCGCCGCCGTAGCGGCCAGGCTCCCGCCTGAGCCGCCCCTCCGACCGCCGCTCGCCGCGGACAAGGCGAGGCGGCCGCAAGCGTCAGCTCCCACCCCGCTGCCCTGTCAGGGTGGCCGCGTGGTGAGCTACGCTGCGGCCGCGGCCGGGCCCAAGGGGGCCAAGAAGGCCGGCAAGGTACCGGCTCCCGCAAAGGCCGGGCCGCGGCCGGCGCCAGCGGCTGCACCGCAGGCGCCGGCCAGCGCACCCGCGACCGCTCCTGCTGCGCTCAGCGCTGCTGCCAGGCTCGAACAGGGCTGGCAGGTGGCTGAGCGGAGCAGGAAGGCACGCGGCCAGAAGCGGAGAGCGGCGGCCAAGAGTGCCGCCGTGGCCGCCGCTCCCCAGGCGGGAGCCGGCAGAAAGGGGAAGAAAAGGTCGCGCAGGGGCCTCAAGTCGCCGAAGACGGCCGCGGTGGTCATCACCGTGCTGCCTGAGGCGGCTGAGAGGGGCCTCAACTATGAGGCCGTCCTAAAACGCGCCCGGCGGGAGCTGGACGTCTCCGGTATCGGGGGCGTCGAGGCTAGGACCCGCAAGGCCCGGACAGGGGCTCGAATACTCGAGTTCCCTGGGGCCGAGGGCGCGAAGACGGCCGATAGTTTGGCCACGATGTTGAGGGGGCTGTTCGGGCCGGAGGATGGTGTCCGAATCGCCAGGCCTGTCAAGTGCGCAGAGATGCGCCTGACGGGCTTGGACGATTCCGTGACGGTGGAGGACGTCCGGGAGGCCATTATGGCGCGTACCGGATGTGCCTCGGACACCGTCCGGATTGGCACCATTCGCACTGGTCCGGGCGGCGTCGGTGCTGCCTGGGTGCAGTGTCCGGTGGAGTCGGTCAAGCAATTGGCCGACTCAGGCAGGCTCCTCGTGGGCTGGAGCTCGGCGCGGGTAACCGTGCTAGAGCCCCGGCCCGCGAGGTGTTACAAATGCATGGCGGTCGGGCATACCCGACCGACATGCAAGAACTGCTTTGACTGCAGCGGGCTATGTTTCCGTTGCGGTCAGACCGGACACCAGGCGGCATCGTGCTCTGCGGTGCCCCACTGCCCCGCGTGTGCGGCAGGCAATAGGCCTGCCAAACACCGCATGGGCTCTGGGGACTGCAGACCCCCGGCATCGGCCCCGAAGGGGCGGGACGGCCCATCGACCGGGCCAGTCCCCGCTCCGAGCGCGGCCCGATCGCCCGTCAGCGCGGAGGAGGTGACGATGGATACGGACCGTTAATGGACCCCGTATCCATTCGTCTCCTCCAGGCCAACCTCAACCACACCGCCGGTGCGCAGGACGTGTTCCTGCAAGCCATGGCGGAGTGGTTGATAGGAGTAGCCGTAGCCGCGGAGCCGTACGTGGTGCCCGACCGGCCTAACTGGTTGGGTAGCACCGATGGCACCGTGGCAATCGTCGCCTCCACGTCGTGGCCTTCGTCGCCTCTGACCCTTAGGGACAGGGGCGTCGGATACGTCGCGGCGGACTGGGGGGAGATTACGCTCCTCGGAGTCTATCTCTCCCCTAACTGGAGTGTGACCGATTTCGAGGCCTCCCTCACCATCATGGAGGCCTCGTTACGGCGAATGGCATCGCGCCAGGTCTTCGTCTTGGGGGACTTCAACGCCAAGTCCGTGGCGTGGGGGTCTCCCCGGACGAACGACCGAGGACGGGCGATCGAGGAGTGGGCGGCGGCACTGGGCCTCTGTTTGCTGAACAGGGGCTCGGTGCATACGTGCGTGCGACAACGGGGCGGGTCGATAGTGGACCTTTCGTTCGCTAGCCCCGAGGTCGCCGCACGCGTGGGGAGCTGGCGCGTCGTGGAGGAGGTGGAGACCTTGTCGGACCACCGGTATATCCGGATGGAGGTCTCCCCGGTAATCCCGACGCCCAGCAGGGGTCACGGGGCGGATGGACGTCCTGCGTTCCCGCGATGGGCTGTGGGTCGCTTAGACCGGGACCAGCTGGCGGAGACAGCCATCGTTTACTCGTGGCTGTCCTCTGCCAACCAGTCGGACGGGGTGGACGCCGAGGCTGGCCGCATCCGCAGTGCGTTGACGCAGATCTGCGATGCGGCCATGCCCCGGGTACGGCGTCCGCCCCCGAGGAGGGCGGTCCACTGGTGGTCCCGGGAGCTGGCGGATCTCCGGGCCGCGTGCATTCGCGCCCGGAGGGCCTACACCCGCAGCCGGCGGCGGCAACGCGACGCGGAGCGGGAGGCCTTGCTGTATGAGGGCTACCGCAATGCGCGGTCGGCCTTCAGGCTGGCCGTCCGCTCCGCCAAGGACGTCAGTCGGCAGGAGATGCTGGACGGTCTCGATCGTGACCCCTGGGGACGCCCCTATCGCGCGGTGCTGAATAAGCTCCGCGCGCGGGGCCTTCCCCTCACCGAGACTCTCCAGCCCAGCCTTCTCACCCGGGTCGTCGAGGACCTGTTCCCGCGGCGGGCGGAACACACGCCCCCGGTCATGGCTCCGCCAGACACTGACCGGGAGGCCGACGACGACAGTGTTCCGCCCATCACGGAACCCGAGATGGGAGTGGCGGTGGCGCGCATGTGCGCAAAGTCCACCGCCCCCGGGCCCGACGGTGTTCCAAACCGCGTGTTGGGCCTGGTCCTCGACCACCTGGGTCCCCGCCTCAGGGAGCTGTTCGACGCGTGTTTAGCGTCCGGACGGTTCCCTGGGTGCTGGAAGGAGGGAAGGCTGGTGCTCCTGCCGAAGCCGGGACGGTCTCCGGGGTCGCCTTCGGCCTACAGGCCTATCGTGCTGCTCGATGACACGGGCAAGCTACTGGAGAGGGTGGTAGCTGCCCGCATCGAGCGGCACCTCGTCGGCACGGGGCCCGATCTGTCGGACGCCCAGTTTGGGTTTAGGAGGGGTCGTTCGACGATCGCGGCTCTGTTGCGCCTGAGGGCCGTGGCGACTGAGGCCGTCACCGGTGGGGGAGTGCTGTTGGCGGTGTCCCTAGACATCGCCAACGCATTCAATAGTCTGCCATTCAGCTGCATCAGGGAGGCGCTCCGGTATCACGGAGTGCCAGCTTACCTGAGGCGGCTAGTGGCAGACTATTTGGTGGGGCGCAGCGTCCTCTGTACCAACCGAGCAGGGGACGTTGTGCGAACGCCCATGACGTGCGGTGTCCCACAGGGGTCGGTCCTCGGACCCACCCTGTGGAACATCGGCTACGACTGGGCGTTGCGGGGGAGCCTCCCGCCCGGGCTGGGCGTGATTTGTTACGCCGACGACACGCTCGTCACAGCCCGCGGTGGGACGCTAGAAGAGGCGGTAAGCCTGGCGACCTATGGCACCGAAGAGGTCGTCAGGCGGATCGAGGCGCTGGGGTTGAGGGTCGCCCTGGACAAGACGGAGGCCCTCTTGTTCCATGGGCGCCTTATGAGCCCTCCCATCGGCGTCTCGATCACCGTCCGATCGGTTGACATCAGCATCCGGGCCCATATGAGGTACTTGGGCCTGGTGCTCGACGGGCAATGGTGGTTCCGGGAGCATTTCCGCAGGCTCGCTCCGCGGCTCGTCGGCGCGGCGTCCGCCCTATCGTGGCTAATGCCGAACGTGGGCGGACCGAGCGCTACGTGCCGACGGCTGTACACGGGGGTCATCCGGTCGATGGCCCTGTACGGCGCACCGGTGTGGGCGGGGTCCTTGACCGTCCGACTTAGGGCCCTTCTGTGGCGACCACAGAGGGTCATGGCGGTCAGGGCCATCCGCGGATACCGCACGGTTGCGACGGAGGCAGCGTGCCTATTGGCCGGGACTCCCCCGTGGGACCTGGAGGCGGAAATGCTCGCCGAGTTGTATCGGCGGGTGTCGGGGGTGCGCGGGGAGGGCGGTGTGATCTCGTTAAGGGATCTCACCGCCTGGCGCGTCGACGCCCGCCGAGACGTCATTGCCCGTTGGGCAGTCCGGCTGGAGAGGCCTCGGTTCGGGGTGCGAACCGTGGAGGCCTTCCGGCCGGTGCTGATGCAGTGGTTGGAGAGGCGGCACGGGGTGCTCTCCTTCCGACTAGTGCAGGTGTTGACGGGGCACGGGAGCTTCGCCAAATACCTGCACAGGGTCGTGAGGAGGGAGAGTACACCGTCCTGCCACCACTGCGATTGCGACGAGGACACGGCGCGCCACACGCTCGAGGCCTGCGCGGCCTGGGCAGTGCAGCGCCGTGAACTCGTCGCAATCATCGGTGCCGACCTGACGCTGCCGGCCATCGCTAGGGCGATGGTCGACAGCGTCAGGAACTGGGACGCGGTCGCAGCCTTCTGCGAGACAGTGATCTCGCAGAAGGAGGCGGCGGATCGTCTGCGCGTGGAGCGCAGCCTCGATGAGGAGATCCGCCGCCGGCGACTGGGGCGGCGCAGGCGCAACTATCTGCGCCTCATGCCGCCCTAGCCGAGGCCGCGGGTGACGTGACCGGGGATTAGTCCGTCACCCGCCGAGAGGCCGACCGCGTGAGGAAAGACCGACGTCCTCCCCGAGGGGGGGACGTCGGTCGATGGGAGGGTACCCCAATAGGGGGTATTCCGTCGGGCCGACCACTGACGACAAGTTAACGCTGCTCCAGTGGTCGGCCCAACGACGAAGGCGACGTGGTTTTCGGGTGGGTCGCGGGAGTTGCGTGCTCAAGCCCCTCTGTCGCCCCGGACGGAGTGGTGCGGAGGCGCGCCGACCGCGGCCCACCCACAAAAAAAAAAAAAAAAAATGCAAAAATTAATGTGCCCAAATAACAAATATATTTACAGAAGTGAAGTTTTTAAAAAATATGAAATATGTATTTAAGCAAAAATAAAATATCCGTGTTAAATCGATTAAAAGTTCTTCCTGACTAAAATCGATTATTACAAAACATAGTATCCGTAATACATTGGTACAACACTAATTGATCAGAATTCGACCTGCCAAAAGTAAAATAAATCGTTGGAACGAGTATAACAGAAAACGTTTTGTATAGTTGGCGTGAGGGCGATATCATCGAGTCCGTAACGCCAGCGTCTCATGATGGGCCGCCGTTATCTTATTTTATTCGAAGGCAATCCTTAGGAATGAATTTCCCTTTCCTAAGCAATCAATGATATATAAACTCATTTGCAAAAAAAACGGGCGGTTTTGATTTTCATTCATATTTAAAAAGATACAATACCAAAAAGGTTTCAATCGTTTGTACACGTTACTGGCCGGTTTTAAAAATGCTGTGGTATTTAAAAAAGTACGTTCTAAATTCAATTTTTCATTTGATGTTCATTTTTACAGAAAACCCCTTTTTATCCTACATTTTTGGCGCGAAGTTCCAGAAGTTAACATCGACTTTCATAACTTTTATTCAATTTTTATCGATTAATTTCATATCCTTGACTGTCAAAGCTTTATTTAATGCTGTTTGGCTGTATCAAAAATGGTAGATAAAGTGGTAAAAGCTACCAAAATTATCGCGCTGCTTGAAGAGGGTTGCAGCCAATGTTTCGTGGCTAGGAGGCTAAATGTTAGTCGCTCGACAGTCCAAAGGACCTGGCAGCGATATCAGGAGACTGGTTCCGTCGAGAGAAGGCCTGGTTCTGGAAGAAAACCATGTACCCAACCACGGGATGATCGTTTTCTTGTGAGTCGCGCATTGAGAAATCGCAAATCTTCGTATGTGGATCTTAAGAACAACCTCCAAGAAGTAAGAAATGTGCATATTAGTCTATGGACGGTCAGGAGGAGGCTTCTCGCTGCCAATATACGCAGTCACCGCCCGGCCCGCGGCCCCAAATTACTCCGTGAGCACAGAGTTCACAGGCTTAGGTTCGCTAGAAATTGTGAATCATGGACTCAAGACGATTGGAATAGGGTTTTGTTCTCTGATGAAGCCAGGATATCTCTGTTCGGTGAAGATCGACGTCGGCGAGTGCTAAGAAGACAAGGAGAACGCTTTGCAGAGGCATGTTTCGAAGAAATCACACCTTATGGTGGGGGCTCTGTTATGTTTTGGGCAGGAATAAATTCAATGGATCGTACAGAGTTAGTCTTCATTGAAAACGGCTCACTGACTGGGCATCGATACATAACGGAAGTTCTAATTTCTCATGCACAACCCGCATTGGCCGCTCTAGGTGAAGACTCGATTTTTATGGACGACAATGCTCGCGCCCACCGATCCCGCGATGTTAATGCGTATGTGCAAGAGGTCGGCATTCGTCGTTTGGATTGGCCAGCTCGAAGTCCCGACCTCAATCCCATAGAGCATGTCTGGGACGTTCTGAAACGGCGTGTGAGATCAGTACACCCGGCTCCGCAGACCATCAGAGAGCTGAAGAATGTGATTACTGCGGAGTGGGAACGTATTCCGCAAGCAAGTATCCGGGATATACTCGCTAGCATGCCCAGACGAATTCAAGCTGTGATTTTAGCTAGAGGGGGTCACACTCGATACTAAACATTTATCTGCTTTTACTTTATTAAAGAAAAACAAACAAAAAAACTTTTTTATTTTTACTTCATGAGCATATGCACTACTAGCGAATATACACTACTAGCGAGGTTTAGCATTATTTCCCATAAATTGTATCTAAATTTTATGAAATACTGATGAAAACGATTATTTTCTTATTAATTTAGCAAATTGTGTGGATAAAACTACCTATAATTATCAAACAAAGAAATATTAACATTTGAAATGGTTCATTGCTTAGGTGCCCGTTTTTTTTGCAAATGAGTGTATATCTCATCTATTTTTATAAAATAGATCTAAGAAAAATTGATAGATCAACGATACATGTCACAGGTCGAATTCTTAACTTCTTCTTAATTTCTTCTTAATTTTTCTCGCATTCGAAAGCGTCCAATTTGAAAACTGCAACTTTTTTAAGGCAATGCGAAAGTATTTCAAAACTTTTTCATTGTTTGAATTACCTATCAAAGCATAAAAAATGTAGTTAAGTTTGTCTAATATATCCTAAATATCAAGAGATGACTGACTTTCATGTGATAGGACCATAGTGTCGACAGTTTTTGTGTCTACAACCGCGGGCCGGTCCGATCGGGGTAGTGCTACACTCTTGTAGAAAATCGAAGTCTGAGTAGTAGCAATTTGTTACTGCACTTTGTTCGGTGGGCAAGAGAGCCGGCAGCCAAACTTTCTGAGAGTGTTTACTTGTGGTGGGTTTTAATGATCTTGATGACGTCTTTAGTATCACCGAACCTCATTGTACGCATTCACACTGCCTTCACTTTCTTGACTATTAAAAGTCCAAGAGCGGCAATAACACTTAACATTCGGTGTATCACTTTCCATCAGGCGTGCTGTTTTCTCGTTTGCCACCAACAGCTATAAAAAAAAACTATAGCGTTTGCTTGAATCGTCTTGGAGAATGCTTCGCAAGAAAATTGGTCTGTCCGAAATCGCAAATGATAGAATGATCACTCAACGTCTAACGTTTTCTGAGAGATGTTTTTTGTGTTAAGCAATTTCTGCCATTTTGTAGATTATTTCCCCTAATGGCGCAAGATATCAATACAAATGTTTTCATCTACAAAATACAGCTTAAAATTTACGTTTCAACACGGTGATAATTTATTCATTTTAACTAAATATTAAGTAAAAATAATACTAATGACCATTTGTTGGCAAACCTTATGATTTTTACAAAAACTTGAGAATATTAAGTCGCGAATATATAATAAGTAATAACTTAATTTGAAAGCAAAATAATTAAAAATCTTATTTTTCTTCTGGATCTTGATAATATTTTCAACATCGATTTACTTATACTTTTGAGTTCGGCGAGTATTTACAATCGCTACAAGTGTTACATGAACCTCTGTTATTCTACGCATTTGAACGCCAATCGTAAAATTTAGGGATCAGTGGGCCTACTCTTGAAATCAATTCTAATTTCGAATCTGATTCAATTCCAATCTCACCTAACTTATATTTGGTACTCTTGAACAAAATCGAGAATGAATTCTTCGCGTTTGCCGCTGTTATTTTCACCAAATGTGTCGTATTTTCTTACCTTAAATTAATAATGTTTTCGAACTCGGTCACCACAAAGACGCTTTCTTGAAATTGTGCAATATTAGCGATTTTAAACTACGTCAAAATCACGTCGGGAGTAGCAAATATTTGACTTAATCGACGAGAGTCGAATTCATTTAGTTTTAAAAAATCACCAATTTTGATTCCAATCGTGCGCTAGTATCGCTTTTAAGAGTGCTAAATTTGCTCAAATTAGAGCTGCGATTGGATTTAGGATTGGAATCGAGATTCAAGAGTAGGCACACAGAACTCGGAATGAGGTTATAGATGTTAGTACAGTTCATCGCCTTAAAGACACAATTTTATGTGTTCATTGCAAAGCCATTTACCATAGTGCCTAAGTTCCAAGGAATAACTCCTCAAATCTTCTAGATTATTCGGCTCCTCAGCGCCAAAATATCCAGCAAAATAAAGTTTGAGAGTTATTTGGAGAACAAACAAAAAAAGCGAGCAAAAGTTGGTTATCGTAAACAGAGCCAAGCGGCACTTCGTGTCGAGACAACGACTTATATAAAGCATAAGTTCTTCAACACGTGGAGTGTTGCTTGCATCTCTGGGTTAGTGCTTCCAAATATTAACTTTCTAACGCCTAGCATTAATCTTATTTATTTATTATTTAGTCAACCATTTGACGCCTAGCTAAAAAGTGCTGCTCGAATTGACGACAATCTTTATCGTCGTATCAAAATCGTATGGATGGCTCGGCGTCATTCGAGCGGCGGAGAGACTTCGGGTTGGTGATTATTAGTATTATTATATAGTATTGTATGATTCACCTATACCACCTGGAAACCATATTATCGTAAATTGTACGTTTTCAGCGTTGATTTCTTCCACGCACATGTAGGCTCTGGAATGTACTACTTATTGCAGTGTATTCTGAGCGTTAAGCTATGACATGTCCATATCCGAATGAAATTTAGACGAGCTCTTCGTTCACCAAAGATTTGGCTGTATCCATGGTATTGCCGAGGTCCATGAGCGGCAGTTACCATTTACAACTAGATGGGCTTGTTCGTCTACCACCAAAAGGCAACAAAAGCAGATTTATTTCTCTATCGCTTTTATTAAATATATGCGTAATTGATTTATATATACTACCTGACCCAACAGACGTTATTCTGTTCCAATGCAGACTACAGCAGCGCCATCTACCGGGTCCAATTGTGAATCTAAACCATTCTCGAATCCCCTTGAACACGCACAAAAATTTTCGTCAACATCGGTCCAGGCGTTTAGGAGAAGTTCAGTGACATACGTACACAAGAAATTTATATATATAAAGACTAGCTGACCCAACAGACATTGTTCTGTTCAAATCTGTAAAAAAATGGAAAATTGAATTCGCCTGAAAATCGATCGCGTCTAAGAACGGATTTTACGAAATGCCACCTGCAAGGGATGTTGCGGGGGCGTTAACAATAATACACATATAAAGGCACAGCGTGAGCCGAAGCTACTGAAGCTAGAAAAATGAAATTTGGTCCGTAGTTTCATTTCGTGATGTAGACACACACTAAGAAAAGATTTTTTGAAATTCCACCCCTAAGAGGGTGAAACGGAACGGTAAAGTCTGTATGGAAAGAAAAAAAATCTTTAGCTACTGTCTTCAAATTAAACACAAATACTCTTTAATAAAAATAAATAAACACCTGTTTCAGCGTTTGTCCATTTTCATCCTCTAAGGGTGTAAAATAGGTAGAAAGATGTCAGTTTACTGACTTATCACAGAGCCGAAACTACTGAAGCCAGAAATATGAAATTTTGACATTAGTGTCTTTGCGTGACGTAGAAACCTACTAAGAAAGGGTTTTTTGAAATTCAACCCCTAGGGGGTAAACCGCACTAACAAACTTTGTATAAGGAGAAAAAAAATCTACATCGGTTTTCTTCAAATTCTCCAAAAATACTCTTTAGTAAAAATAAATAAACACGTGTTTCAGCATTTTTTAATTTTCGCCCTCTAAGGGTGTAATCTACACTAATATTATAAAGAGGAAACGTTCCTTATGAATAAACTCTAAAACGTCTGGACGGATTTCAATAATTCTTTCACCATTAGAATGTTACAGTATCCCCGAGTAATATAGGCTATATTTTATCCCAGTATTATTATTTTTTTTTGTGGGTGGGCTGCGGTCGGCGCGCCTCCGCACCACTCCGTCCGGGGCGACAAAGGGGCTTAAGCACGCAATGCTCGCAACCCACCCGAAAACCACGTCGCCTTCGTCATTGGGCCGACCACCGGAGCAGGGTTACTTGACATCAGTGGTCGGCCCGACGGAATACCCCCTATTGGGGTACCCTCTCATCGACCGACGTCCCCGCCTTGGGGAGGACGTCGGTCTTTCCTCACGCGGTCGGCCTCTCGGCGGGTGACGGACTAAAATCCCCGGTCACGTCACCCGCGGCCTCGGCTAAGGCGGCAAGAGGCGCAGGTAGTTGCGCCTACGCCGCCCCAGTCGCCGGCGGCGGATCTCCTCATCGAGGCTGCGCTCCTCACGCAGGCGATCCGCTGCCTCCTTCCGCGAGATCACTGTCTCGCAGATTTTATCCCAGTATACCCACGGAAACGGGAACTACGCGAGTAAGGCGACTGAAAGCGAAGCGAAGCGAGGGCGGGTTGCTAGTCTATATATATAAAAATGTTAAGTTGGTTTGTGTAAGCTTCAAAAACTCAAAATGTACTGCATCGATTCAGCTAAAATTTTACCATGATGTACAACACGCTCCAAAGATTGTTTTTATCTATTTTTCACGTTACTAACATAACCCTAACTGCGCCATCTGTCGGAAGCGAGAGGAAGACTCGCCATATTAGGTAACGACAACCGCAGTCGCCTGTAAAACGTTACCTATTCTCGATGACATTGTTTATTAACAAACAAAAAACGTATATTCACTTGCATATTTATTTGCACGATACCTATACCTAAAAATGGTTCAAATTTTTTTGTCTGTCTATCTATTCGTTACGGGTAATCTTCAAAACGGCTGAACCGATACTGCTAATATTCTACTACCAGGTCTACCAGCCTCACATAAGGAACAACTTAGGCTATATTTTATCCCGGTGTGGCTGGAGCAACTGTGAGAATTTAGTCGATTTTAAAATTATTTCACTAATGAAAAGTTATTTTAAGCGAGTAACATATTTAAGCTATTTTTATTCCTATATTCCTACGAGACCGGGCACAACGCTGGTGAAATCGCGGGAATTTAATGGATTTCAAATTAATTCACGAATGGAATGGTAATTCACGAAAGCTACATTATCAGTGAATAACATATAGGTAAATGCTATTTGCATCCCGGTATTTGCCCAGGAACAAGAACTAAACCGGGGAAAGTTGACCAATTTTTTAAATTTTTTCACCAGTGGAAAGTTACGTTATCGGCCAGTAACACAGGCAATTTTTATCTGGGATATTTCTATGGGATTTCATAAATACATATGTCTTTTAACACCCATGTAAACTTATAATATCAATGAGTAAATAGGCCTTTTTTTACCTCGGCATTCGCATGGGAATGGGGTCTACATGGGTGAAACTGCGGGAGTTTCATCGATATATTTTTTTTCACCAATGGAAAGCTACATTATCAGGGACTAAGAAAAGACATATTTATCAACGTATTTCCACGTGAATCTTAACTACGAGGCTGGAAGTAATATTCAAATGTGAAAGTTTGTGAAGATATTTGGATGTTTGTTACTTAATCATGCGTAAACTGTTGAGCAAATTTGAATGAAAATGGACACATAGATAGAGTATTTCTTAAATTAAGAAATAGAATACTTTTTATGCCGATAATATTCTTTGCGATAATAGTTCAATATGCAAGTTAATTTTTACGCGGGCGAAGCCGCGGGCAAAAGCTAGTATAATATATAAAGATAGAAAAGTTTTTATAGTCGAAAAAAGGTTACATTAGAAAAGTCTATATAGTCGTTAAGTTTTCTGAAATTTTCTAATTTTCTGCGCAACTTTCTTAATTTTTGTTTCCGTAAAAGTAATTTTTAAAGTATTAGAAACCTTAAAAAAAAGATGGATGAAATCGGCAGTCATTCTCAAGTTATGTTATTGTCCTGCCCGGATAGCGCCACTCACCGGCTCCAATTGTGAATCTAAACCATCCTCGAATCCCCTTGAACACACACAAAAAATTTCACCAACATCGGTCCAGCCGTTTAGGAGGAGTTCAGTGACATACACACGTACACTAGAAATTTATATATAAGATTACATTAGCCATTATTCTTGATATACGAGCTACCATAAAATGAAAAGTTTTAACAAGTACCTATTTATTGTCTGTTATAGCTATTGTACTATAACCATTGTTTCAAATTATTTCTATGACTGTGTATTCTTGACATGCCGAGGTAGCCCTTTAAACGCTGCCCGTTCATAATTATTATTCGATATTGGTCATTAATACTTGGATAAACGCTAAAGATACAAAATTTAAGAAAATTATACCTGAGATCGGATAGCGAATATTATTTCTAAACTTGGGCCCTTCGCGGAGTGGCCATAATCATTTGTCTTGATAATATGTTATCGTAATTGTTTTAGTTGAACAAGTACATGTGGTATCAAAAAGGAAACTTTCTAGGGAAGATATTTTAAGAAAAAAAAGAGAAGCCGCACGGCAAAGATATGAACGCATTAAGAAAGATCCGCATGAATGGGAAGAACTAAGAAAAAAAGAACGTCTTAAATACCTTATGAAAATAGCAAAAGGGTCTAGAAAGTTAGTTAAAGACATGAGTCCAAAAGAACACCAACGAGCTAAGAAAAAATGGAAAGAACATTCTTGGGAGTATCGTAATAAGAGAAAGAAAACAGATAAACGAAACAATGTCAAAGAGTAAAGCAGGCAAAGAATATTCCGTGAGGTGAGGTGACGAAGTTATAATACAAATCCACCTTTCCTTACCCGTGGGTTTTGTAAAGGCCGACTAATGGATATGATATGCAGTTAACAGCTATACATCAAAAGGGAACTTTGAAATTTGGTTATAGAATATACCTTTATCGCATAAAGATGTTTGTGTAGATACAAATTAGTGTGCAGAACTGACAAATAAGAACGATCGTGTTAAATATGACTCGTTATGTATTTTATAAGCTAAATATAAATCTTGTTATGTATTTAGTAGACTATATATTATACTTATTTTTTATTATTTATTTAATTATTTATTTCATCTTTTTATATTGTATTTAATATATTTTTTTGGGGTGGACTACGGTTAGCGCACCCGATTTTTTTTATTTAATCTGAAATAAATTTGACTATATATTTGAAAAGTTGTGATTGATTTTTACCTTTTTACAGGATTACAATATTCAATTCTTCCAACGAAGAGCGGCAAGCAACTGTTAATGATAAATGGATATACCTTCTCACAAATTAATAACAGTAAATATTACTATTGTTCCAAGAAACAATCTCGTAGTTGTCGTGCTAAATTAAAGTTAGATAATAATGGTGTCATTATAGGTGGGGATAATAATCATACTCATCCACCTCCCACATATGTACAAATTGCTACTGGCGAATATGTTAAAGTTAGCCAATAAATTAATATGTATTATAAAATGTTTGTAATTTTATCGTATAGTTGGTAATTATTCTTAGCTTTGAGTGAAAAAAACTTAGGTTACATATCACCCGTTTGTTAGCTATCACCTGTTTTGTATGCACATACCATGGATTAATGAATGTGGATGAGGCGAAAGTGGTATGTCAAGATCGTAGGAAGTGGAGAAAAATCGTCTCTGCCTACCCCTATTCCCATAGAGGCGTAAATATGTGTTTGCCACCAGGAAATATTGGTGTCCCATTTGCTCTTACTCCGGTTAATAAATTTAAATTTGTTTCTAAGTGAAAACTTAATTCAGTTGAACAGCACTGTCTTACTAGCTATTGCAACCAAGCTCCAGAAGATATACGATTGCCAGAAGAAGTGGATGCTAGGAGAGCTGGGTTTGCTCTCGTATTTAATTTAATTTATTTTCTTTTTCATCTGTTTACCAATTTCTAGGTAATTTAGGGGAGTATATGCTAAATATAACGGTAACGGTCTCACTGAATCAAAAGTGAGTAAAAAAAAAAACATAGATAAGTCCGCTGAGTTTCTTGCCGTATCTTCACAGTAGCGGTTGCGTTCTGATGCGGTGGTAGTTTATTGGATGAATTTAATTGAATTAAAAATTAACAATATACAATATATATGTGTCCTCGCGGGGTTTATGGATGGGTAATAAATGAATTGGTCAAGGCAATTTGATATATAATGTTATCGAGGCATATATCCGATTATTCAATATCATATCTAATAAAAGGTTTTTTTTTTATATTATAAACACCACTACAATAAGGGTGATATTGTTTTTTAAATTACGTAATTGCTTATTAAAAATGTTATACATAATGCGTATACATAACGTCTTGTACATAAGTACCTCAACAATTACTATTATGTCACTTAATCTAAGTGAATAAGAAATACAGGTGAATGGAATTCGTCTAAGCTATAATAAATAATAACTATTCCTCCTTTTCAGTAGCTGAATATAAGATGATTGCATCCAATCGTGGTAATTCTATGTTGATGTTAAATGGGCATACGTATTCCCAAAAGAAGCACACAAAATATTATGTTTGTTCTAAATCAAATTCTCGCAGATGTCGTGCGAAAGTGAAGTTAAATGATGATGGGACTGTGGTGGGAGGTAATTTTGAACACTCCCATCCACCACCAAAATATATATTTAAATCTGGTAATTACATTAAATTGTTTGAATAAATTTTTCAATATTTTATTTGCGTTTTATTGTTGAACATGTGTTCATCAGTCTTATGATGTTAGTCAAATATGCCTACGTACAAAAACTAGTCCCTTTTAGAGGCGAAATAACATTAACAGTTAAGTAAGATAATGTTACAGGTTTTACATAGTCATTATAGCTATTTGTAAATTAATGTAAAGGACATTCGCATCGTTATAACTATGGAGACAAATGCCAGTTATGAAGTTATTTAAAAGCCAGTAAAAAAGAAATAATTAAGAGAAGCGGAATGATAAATAAATTGTAGAAAGATATTAAATTAACGTCATAAACATTTACTGAGAAATAAAGAAACGGACAGTGCATAAAAAACACAGTGTCACTATGTATATGGCAATTAATAGGTCTCAGATTAAGAAAGTTCTGTATAAAAAATGTTTTACCGTCACCATCCCATACGAATATGAATCATTTTATGAACGCTGTTGTTGGAGTAGGTTTATAGTATCGAGTGGCCTTAGCACTTGTGTCAAAGTATTCGTATCGTTATGGAGACCAATCTGTATGGGATTTGGAGCAGCGCCTCTGTCGGACGATAGGGGCACTGTTCCAAATACATACAAAATTAGTCTCGATAATGCTGCGAATACTTTGACGCAAATATTCGTGCAAAGCCCACAGATACCGCTGCAATTTTACAAAAAATAGTGTGTGGTATTAACTAACGACCGTTTTCAATATTCTATCCGAGTTTAAGAATAAAATAATTGCTAAAGGTAAACCCCTATAGCATTATGTATCCTGCTTAGCCTGCTAAAGGATAATGGATTTATAGCTCTTTTTATCAACGATCTAATCATAATTGTAAATGTAAACTGTTAAATGAAAGACAAATTATGAGACTTGTCTATTTTTTAAGAACTGAACAAATATAAATATGTCATTGAAAATGTATGCAAATAATAAGTACTAAATATTTTTTCAGCAGTTCAATACAAGATGATTTCATCCAATCGTGGCAATTCTATGTTGATGATAGATGGGCATACTTACTCGCGAAAGAAATACACAAAATATTATGTTTGTTCGAAAGCAAAATCTCAAAGATGTTATGCGAAAGTGAAATTAAATGATGATGGTACTGTGATGGATGGTAACTATGATCATACGCATCCACCACCTAAGTATGTAATAACATCTTCTGGTAACTACATTAAAGTGGACAAATAAAATACATGAATTTTATTTTATTTAGCAACCCGCTCTCGCTTCGCTTCGGTTTCAGTCGTCTTACCCGCGTAGTTCCCGTTCCCATGGGAATACCGGGATTAAATATAGCCTATGTTACTCCCTGATATTATAGCTTTCCATTGGTGAAAGAATTTTTGAAATCGGTTCGGTGGTTTAAGCGTGAAAGCGTTACAAACAAACATCCTTACTTTCGCATTTATAATATTAGTAAGGATTGTAAAACTTTAGAGTTCCAGTCGTCTGCTGTAGATTTATGCACGTTTTGCCCCGAAAAATTACTAAGCCGAGCTGGTGTATACATTTTTATTATCTAAATAAATTGAGGAATTTACAACATTATTCTTTTTTTTAGAGGACATCAGTTACAAGTTTATTAAATGTGAGAAGGGTAAAAAAGAGTTATTGATGTTGAACAATTATACGTTTTACGAAATTCGTAATAGTAAAATGTTCTATTGTATAAGACGACATCAAGGATGCATGGCCGCTGTTAAGTTTGACAAAAAGGGGGCTATACGTAGGCTTCAGATTGAACACACACACGATCCACCAAGGTACGCACAAACGACCAAGGGCGAATATATTAGAATTTGATTTTTTGTTAATACTCGTGTCAAAAATTTCTTTTTGTTAATTTCAAATGAGTGTTGTACTTTATCACAATCTTATTTGACTTATTTAATATAGGTACATTACAGTAAAATCTCGCGTTGTACGTCTCGAAAAAAATCGCGTTATTTGAAATTCCCATACATCGGGGTTGATGATTAAATATTGTCAAAATAGTTAATACAAAAAATACTAATCATTTGTATCAATCACTTTAATTCTAAGAATTACATGTATGAATGTATGTCAATGTTTTTACGGGAAAATACATATATTGTATGAAAAAATACATATATGTAGTAGCGTTTCATTTACGTTCTTGTTAAACTACGTTTATGAAACCTAACGTTGTTCTTAATTATTTGACACTTTTTTTTTGGCGTGGGTTGCGGTCGACGCTCTCCTCGCACCACTCCGTCCAGGGCGACAGAGGGGCGTATAGCACGAAACACCCGCAACCCACCCAAACACCACGTCGCCTTCGTCGTTGGGCCGACCACCGGAGCAGGGTTACTTGACATCAGTGGTCGACCCGACGGAATCCCCCCTACATGGGGTACTCTCCCGTTGACCGACGTCCCCCCCTCGGGGAGAACGTCGGTCTTTCCTCACGCGGTCGGCCTCTCGGCGGGTGACGGACTAATCCCCGATCACGTCACCCGCGGCCTTGGAATTATTTGACAATTAGTCTAAACACGGTCATCATTAGTATCTGTGAGCTGCAATATGTATTCTTAAGTACCTAATTCACGTAATGCTTGGCATTTTAACGGGAAATTTAAAAATAGCATTAAAGCGGTACTGGGCATAACGAGGTCGCGTAAAGCGGGGTATGACTGTATTAATACATATACCTACGCATAGAATATCATTGTCAATTATCAATTAAATGTGACTGCACATATGGGGAGTGCTTTGTATCCGATCTCTAGTCATCATCATCTTGCTCTTATCCCAATTACTTGGCGTCGACGCAATATGTCATCTGTTTTGACATATTGCAAAAAGTTTCGGCAATGACTTTTATGACCGGCCGCCTGCCTGACGTCAACCCTCCTTGGGAATGTAATCGTTGACCCAAATGGTACCAGATGGAGTTGGTCCGGGTCAATCTAGGGCTCTTAGTCGTCTTTTACGACACCCACGAGCAAAGCAAGGGTTGGTAGTATTCGAAGCCGCTACCACACATCCGATCTCTAGTGTTATGGGTTTTCCAAATGATTGTTCCGAGACTGTGTCCGTTTATTTCAATGTTTGTGAAATTTCTCGTAATGTAAATTCGTATGCCCCAATCTAAGGTGTTTGTCTTTACAAAATAGTTCATCTCAGCTTATGAGCTGACGGATATGTCCGTCCCACTGCTGTGTTAAGGCCTACTTTACTATAGGAGGGAAATTGACCTACTGTTATCATGTTTTTGTTTCGAAAGTTCCTTCTCTTATATGGATGTCATGTGCATATTTTTAGTCTTTAACAACATCCACGGGCAAGAAAGGGAGTGGTGAATCATATTCTTACTCCGTCACCACAGAATGATTAAATATGTGTAAATAACTATTTCGGGTGTTTAACCATGTAATTATTTTAAAATATGTGGTTTATACATAATGTATAATTATATATAAACCTACCTGTTTATTTATAATTAAAAAACTAAATATATACATAAAGATTTTCCTTATTTTTCCTTAAAAATATTTCTGCCATCCACTTTCCGGTCACCTTATAATTTGTGTTTTGGAATAGGTTATGTAAAACTTGCATATAGATTAACACATCCTTAGAATATAGATTAACACTTATCTTTGTTTCAAGTTGCTATTTGTAATTGTAACACGTTTGGGATGTTAAAAGGAATAATGTTTTTGTAATACAAATCTAAGTTCGCAACCATACACATACACACTGCAATGATGACGTATCAATATATATAATATTGATATCTATGTCTATTATTTGTAAATAATCTCTATAAAATAAATAATTTTTGTTTCGAACCATGGTTTTCTTTCAAGCAACATATGTATGCACCTATGTGCATATATCAAATTAAAGCGTTAGTGATGTCAAAAGAACAGGTTTTTTTAATAAATGCCTGTTACAGTACACTTCATACATCTGAAAAGTAAATGTGGAATTGATCTACTAAACTGGTTACACGTCTTAGTGTTTCTTCTTCCTCTTTTTAGATCGCAGGTAAGGAATGGGTGGTGATTTATATTGTAACTCCGTTACCACACAGAACGTCATATTTGTAACTTAAAATTGTATTAAGGAGAACATATATAACCTTTTAAATCTCACCGTCGAGTTTTATCATCGAGAGATGTCTCTTGGGCAGGTGATCCGATATTCTAATGAAATGTTGCCAATTTTGACTAAAAATACATATGACATTTCGTCAATAGTTTTTTTTCGACTGAAGATGATTTACTTAGGAGTACAGACAGAATATAGCCTGCGGCATATTTATTACTCGGTTAAGTACTTTCTTGATGTGTGATAACTATAGCGCTCCTGATGTGATATAATCTTTTAACGCCGTGTCCTGGGCGAGCAAATGTTTTATTATTATTAAATAGTTTCTTGTCGTCTGCCTTATATTATGAAATTGCATTTTTTCAGAGATTATCTTAGATACCTTAAAATCGATATCTCAAAATCGTTCCTAAACATTTTCTTGTTATATATGAAAATAACTTATCTAAATTTTTAAATTATTACATGTGGAATGAACATATGGATTTTATTGTGTCTAATTTTTGTTACATTTTTGCCTTTTGGACATTTCGTAGCATTTAAAAGTTATGACAATGGACAGCTGTCTGGAGAGTTAGAGTTTGTCAAACAGGTTCTACGTGCCCACAAGCGGACAGTTTACCACCCCTGTCTCAAAGAGCCTACTTTCCAGAAGGAAACGTTGCACGATAAAAACCGTAATTTCTTTTTTCACAGCACGTTCCAAACTTAGAAAGACAAATTTGTTCGTGTTGCATGTTTTAAATTGCATACTAAAATTAAATATCCTTGCAGGAATTTCACCACTCCAATATTCGTTTATCTCTAGCCAAAGAGGCAGGCCATTATTATTATTAATGAACCATACGTTCCATGAAAATAAAAATACTAAAAGATACTACTGTTCTAAAAGGAAGAGATTAGGATGCAAAGCCTATGTAAAACTGGATAAAGATGGGCAAATTGAAAAGGCAGAGGGCTTTCATTGTCACCAACCACCTGATAACCTTTGCACTCCAACAGATGCAGTTTGTGATAGTAACATTTGGATGTAAATTATTATTTTAGTTATTAACCCTAAAACTGCTGTTTAGGTGGAAAGAATTTTGGAACAGAGATTACTTGTTATTGGGATTAGAACGAGTTACTATAAAATGATCAAAGTGGACTGACTTCAAAATAGCAGCGCTTGGCTTCAAAATAGCAGCTGAGTCGTGGAACGTATTTAGTAATGGTCGAAAAGCTCAATATCTTATTTGCATAGATATTTTTATAGGGACACTTTTCCTATTTGTAAATTATAGAATCTTCTACTGAAATAAAAAAAAATGTTTAATTGTTTTGAGTTTAATTTAAACGTGTTATAGTGAGGCTTTATAAAGTCCCAATGTCATATCTTATTCCTATCCCAATGTCACGCCTTATTCCTATTAATGCCTTTGGCATAAGAAGCGGAAGCAAACGACGGATATCTTAAGGGTGACGGGTATCTTAAGCGTTACGTATTTTAAGGCAGTGAAGACATCAGTCTGGTGGCCTGAGCAATTGGTGGAGAGGGCAAAAATTGCGGGTATGGGACCCCACATAGCTCTTTCGTCACCTCGGACTGCTGAACGTGGTGAGGTTGGATTACAGCCAGTCAAATAAAGTTGTAAACCTTATTTAGTCACATGTATAAGATAAAGACGATATCTTTTTCATATTAATCGTCGTATATAATCACCCTTTTTGTTGCTTTTGTTACTTGTGCTTACGGGTCAGGCCTCCGTATAAGATATTCAAACCACACAAGTGATTTCCTCTTATATTTTCTATGACAACATAGTTCATGTTTAAATTTAGTCTACTATTTTCGCTTGGCGGTAGTAATCCATAATGGATTACTGTTTTATTTATAACTAGCTGACCCGGCGAAGGTCGCACCGCCTTTTTCATAATTATTTTGTTTTAGTATTTATCAATTTGGTTTTAGTATTATCCGTGCGATGACGGAGTAAGAATTTAATTCACCACCCGTGTGTGTCGTAAAAGACGACTAAGGGATATACCGCGTTTTTTTATCGATTCCAAAACCTTTTTAATCTAGATCTACAAGTAATTATGCTAAAAATGTCGAACCGACGGAACGAACGTCACATGTTTGACAGAGGTAAGAACGGTTATGGAAAAAAAAAAGATATTATTAGTATTTTACTTTTCCATATTTTCTCACCGTATAAAACTTTCCTGGACTTCCACAAATAATTCAAGACCAAAATTAGACAAATCGGTCCAGCCGTTCTTGAGTTTTAGCGAGACTAACAAACAGCAATTCATTTATATATATATATATATAGATAGATTGTAATTAATAGTCGAATAGCCGCCGTCGAATAGTCGCCTAGATTGACCCGGACCAACTCCATCTGGTACCATTTGGGTCAACGATTACATTCCCAAGGAGGGTTGACGTCAGGCAGGCGGCCGGTCATAAAAGTCATTGCCGAAACTTTTTGCAATATGTCAAAACAGATGACATATTGCGTCGACCCCAAGTAATTGGGATAAGAGCAAGATGATGATGAATTAATAGTCGAATCAAATCCAATTCAGAACTTGTGGATGTTTTTCAGAATATACATTCGTCCGCTCGTCAAAAGGCAAGCAGCTACTCATGTACAACAACTACACATTTTATCAAAATGGTAATAAAAGATGGTATTATTGCACAAAAAATAGAAATTCAGGATGTAAAGCTTCCATGAAGTTGGATGATGATGGGCATATTATAAGAATTCCATGTCACCATAATCACCAACCTCCTTCTTATTATAGATTAGCAACAGGAGAATATGTCCGAGTCTGAATTCAGATGTAGAAGTGGTACATACTTTTGTAATAAAAAAGATAATGCACTTTTTGTTTTATTTTGTGGTCTGCTTTAATCTTTACTTCTGTATGTAGAGCGCCTGTTTGAAGAAAAAGAAATATTGCTTTTATTATGTAAACAAAATGGTAAAAAATAATGCAATTATATCAAGGGTCCAGTTATAATAAATAGTTTTGCCAAATCTCCTTTTAAAAAGTAAACAATTTCTCTAATACAAACCGATTATACAATTGATCGTAATGACTGTTTGTTTGTCTTTTGACTTTTGATATGAGTCCTTTTATTTGCAACCCATAAATCTCTACTGATTTTAAAATTAACAGAAAGAGGAAGCACTGCAGCTTGAAATTTTATTTTTATTTATGATTCACTATTAATATTTTTGCAGAAATCAAGTTCATAAAATCTCAAAAAGGCAAAGTGTTATTGATGTGGAATAAATACACATACTATCAAAAACGTAACGGTAGATTGTACTATTGCTCAACAGGCAGTGCATCGAAATGCAAGGCTTCTCTCAGGCTGGATACACACGGAAACATCGAAAGCATGCAGTATGAACATAACCACGAACCACCGCCTTATGTACTGTTAACATCGGGTGAATATGTTAAAGTCACCTAAATAAAATGGCCTTAATGCGAAAATTGTCTTGTTTCATGTGTTCGCCATTAGTTTAAGAATTAAATCGTGGACTTTGAACCTTATTAGGTTAAGACGTAATAGGTTAAGTCTCAATAGGTTAGTCAATACTATGTAAATGAAATTTTCGCAATTAATACATTTGAGAATCACTATTTATCTCAAAATATTGAGGAAATTATGAATATTATTTAAATTTTTATAAATATAATGTAATTTGTGAGTATTTATGGTGTATTCTTTACCGCATTTCCATGAAGTAGGTCTTTAAAGGTAAGGTGTAAGTGGGTGTAATCTATTGCCATTTTGTCAAACCAGTCTGTTGCTTCTGGGACATCCTGATGAAAAAAAAAATAAATATAGTTTTCCTGGAAAAAACGAACAAGTAAAAAATCGGTTATCTTCAGGTCTCAGACAAGATGACTATCCCGAAACTTGAAATATGTTTCATTGTGTTTTATAATTTTAGATAGTTCATCGGAGCCCACATACGTCCCCACTGTTGGGCTCGGGCCTCCTCCACAATAGGAGGGAATTTGACCTACTATACCATGCTGGTATAGGGTTTTATTTCGAGTTTTCCTTCTCTTGTACAGTTGTTACGTGCATATTATATCCCTTAGTCGTCTTTTACGACATCCACGGGTAAGATAGGCAGTGGTGAATTGTATTCTTACTCCGTCACCACACGGATAGTTCCCAAAGGGAAATTCCCATTGAAGTATGGAATATGGTTTCACATACATTCATGAAAAATGCTTTGTTTAAATGTATATTCTATTACATATAGTTAGTACTTAGTTCAATGGGTTATTGCACAAAAGAGCTATGAACGTCATTAAATTAGGTTTTGTTTTCATATACCGACAGGTAGTAGTGTGATTTTCTAAGTGATTTTTATATATCTTCACTATATCAGTTTATCACCAAATACAAATATGTAGGTTAGATCTAGGTAATTGGACTAGGTTAGAGTGAACATTGAACAACATACTTAGTGTATGTGCCCATGTATTTATAAAGGGCGCCAATAAAGAAACGATTCTAAAATGGCGATTACTAATTTTTTTTTAATGTAGACCTTTGATGTTTAAAAATCTAACTATTTTATGAAAAAATCTTCGTATCAGTGGGTGTCGACCCACTGATTCGAAGATATTAGTATGTATATTATTTTAAATACTTTTATGCAACTGCATTATTGCAATTTATAAATAAAGCAAGTAATTAACTTTATTAGAAACCAACGAATATATTAACAATAAATAATTGCCAGAGACAATAACAACGAAAAAGCTTAACAGCAAATAATGTACAATAACAATTTAGAAGAGGTAGTTTCAGACTGATTTATCTGATTTCTCTGCATATGCTGACGGAGTTAGAGATTCACCACACCTCTTGCTCGTGGTTGTCGTAAAAGATGAGGAATATGACATGCAGATAATATATAGCGCGGTATAATAGGTCATTTTCCCTTTCTATTATTTAGGAAAAGTTTTGTGTATATTTCTTGGAGTATTAGACTTACTTTTGCTCCTGTTTTTATGTCTTTTTCGACCTAGATCCTATAGTCTAGAGCTAGTTCTTTTTAGGGCTGTTATAACTAGTAGCCTTTTTATTTAGAAGATTATTAATTGTTTTCAGAGTACACGTTTATTCCTTCAAGACAAGGCAAAAATTTGTTAATGTGGAAAAGACATACCTATTATCAGGACCATCATGGCAGAATGTATTATTGTACGAAGAATAGAAGCGTAGGATGCAAAGCTTCAGTAAAATTGGATAAGCAGGGACTCATAGAGAAGACTCGGTTTGAACATAATCATGAACCACCTTATTATGTTCAAACGACATCGGGCAGTTACGTTCGAGTACAATGAAAGCCTTAAAAGTTACTTAGACCCTGACCTCGTCTTTGGCAACCTTTCAAAATTTCTATCAAGCAAAGATTTTTATGGTGGTTTGCTATGTGTTGGCGGATACGAATACTACCAACACTTACGTGTCGTAAAAGATAACCAAGAGCTTTACATAGAAATGAGCCAACTCGAACTGATTCCGCCTGGTCAATAATTACATTCCCAAAGATTCTCGTCAAGGAGGCGGTCAGTCATAAAACTATGTCCAAGACTTTTATAACATGTATGATGGAAAAACAATACATAATGCGTCGATCCCCAAGAGATGGGGATAAAAGCGGAATGAAGACTATGGTGGTGTTGATGACGAAATCACACGATGACCACATCATACGATGATCATATCATGTGGTGGGCGATGTTGGTGTTGCATTTGTGAATAAAAAGTTCATGACTTCATAACACCTTTACTTATTTATTTTTTTAAGCATGATGGTCCAAATCCGGTTGCAAGCACTTGACGCGATTTATCGGAACAGAAAAGTATTTGGGATAATCTAGGTTATCTGCTACTTTCCATATTTCATTCCAAATCATCAATTTTTCTAATAAAATTATTTCCCGGAATGTGTGTGTGTGTCAATTATTTTCTATAGCCAATTTAGTTAATTGAGGCATTAACTAGTGTTTTTAAAGACTGTGTTTAGTATGGGTGAAGTGAAAGTCGTATGTATGTCAGGATCATGATAAGTGGAAAATCTATGTCTCATCTATAAAAAGATGGGAGTGTATATATATATATATATATATATATATATATATATATATATATATATATATATATATATATATATATATATATATGTGTATCCGAATTATATAAGGGAACATACTACGTTACTTGAACAAAATTGAGTATCAATTTGTACCGTGGACGGTCTCTATTCTTTTCAAAGTATGTACTTACAGTATTTGCTTTTTATAGTTCGTAAAATAATAAATGGTGTGCTGACGGAATAAGATTACAATTCTGCATTCTCTCCTATCTTGCCCGTGGATATCGTAAAATTCGAGTAAGGGATATAATATGCACGTAACAACTGTGCAAGAGAAGGAAAACTCGAAATAAAACCCTATACCAACATGTCTGACCAGCATGGTATAGTAGGTCAAATTCCCTCCTATGTTGATAACATATATATAAGAGAATAAAACCCTATGCCACCATGTCTGACCAGCGAGGTAGGTCAAACGTCATAGTAGATCGATTTTCATCCCTTTATGAAGGAGGCTCGAGCCCAACAGTGGGACTTACGTGGGCTGAAATGACGATGATAATAATAAATTAACAGACATAAACACAAGACTCAACAATTTATTACAATCATTTTGGATTGCGCAATTGTCTCAACACTAATGGTGGCTTTCACATTAATTTGAATATTATCTAAAAGTAACTCAATAAAATAATATTAAAAAGAAATGATCTTCAAAATACATTCAGAAAAATGTTTTTCAAAATACATTCTGTTCGTTTTTTTCACAAAAAGCGGTAAAGTTGTTGATGTGCAAAAATTATAAATTATATTACCATATGCTTAATATTCATATGCAATATGCTTTATAATTCTGCTACTGTTCAAGAAGTGGCAGGGTCGGATGTATAGATTCTGTTGAACTGGATTTATTGGGGAGGATTTAAAATGAGAGTGAACATAATCATTTGTCCCATCAATATCATGGATTAGTAACTGGAGGGTGAATAAGGGTATTACCGTGGTACCTGGTTACAGTTTGACAGCGAAATTAGTGGTCCTCTTTTTTGTATTTTTTTGCTATAGCTTTCGGTCCTTAACTTATGTAACTTTGCAGTAAATGCAAACTAAAAAAGAAGCATGTCTCATAAGCATTTTACCGTCCTTCAAAACATTGGATATTTAAACAATTACCTAATAAATAATTATTATAGAGCATGTAATGTGTGTTAAGAGCCGATCTTCATCTTTAAGCAATTTAATTCATAAGACTAAAATATGTATGTAAATACAGCTAAATTTATGTATGAATAAAATAATTTAAAGATTAATTTTTGTTGATTTAGCATTAATATTCTAGGTTTTTTTAAAGTCATTTATAACCTGCTCGTCAAAATGTAATAGATTTCGTATCGGAACAAAAGTGTGTTTTAATATGAGAATATATGCGCGAAATTGATCACTTTAGGTTGACTAGTGGTGCCCTAGCTTAGTCAGGCATATTTTTTCAATATATGTGGATTCAAGTTCTCTCTGCAGTGGTATATTTCGCTTCATCAATGACTTTTATTTTATATTTTGTTTCAAATTTCATTTTTGTTGATTAAATTACTTCCATTTAATAATTGAAAATCGGCTCTTAACAAAGTTACAACTTGTTTTGAAATAAGGACATCTGTACTTTTCAAAAGAGTACGACACAAAAGTATAGTGATTAGTGGTTGGTGTGTCATTTCATAAATGCCTTTTCAATTCAATTTTTTTTATCATAATGTTAAATTTTTTTGGAAGTACTGGTGCGTGGTTTCGGTTTGAAATATTGTACCTTATAGATAGAGCAGTAGAAGAATGAATGTATTGTAATGCAGGTGGCTGTTAACTTAGATATAGACATTGCGGCGTCTTTTGGTCTTTTTGCGTTTAAGCTTAAAAGAAGCAGATCGTTTTTGTACATTCGGATAAAGTCAGCAGGATTATTTAAACATTATTACAATTGCAAATAGTAATGCGAATAGTAAGAAATGTGCTACTAAAGTGTTACATTTTTCTTCTATGAGAAGTACATAATTACTTAAACAATTAATCGCGAAGAATAAGTACGCTTACGAAGAATAAGTACGTAATAAGAACGCTTTGGATCTTAAGTTATTAAGTGATCATTCTCTATAATTTCTACGATAACAATTTTTCAAGAGTCCAAATCTAATGGCGTGAATACCACGTCCGATTAATACACATCATAAGAGCTTACTAGCCCTCTTAACATGAGATGGCATCTTGGCTGAGGCTTTCTTGGCTGAAGCTTTCTTGGCTACGGCTTTGGTATGTCTTGGTTGACAAAGTTTCGGATCTTAGTTTTAATACCAATTCAATCATTGGCTTTTGTTCCACTAAATCAATAAAATATTGAAATATATAAAAATGTGTGTTTAAAGAAGATTATTCAATCAAAAAAATATATTTAGTTTAAAATAGACTATTTACTATTTTAAACTAAATATATTTTTTTTATTAATTTTATTTCCACTTGATGTTTTGTTTCTGATGTTTTGTTGTGTCTGAATTTGTGTTAAATATGTGATTGCTAATATAAGAGTTGAAAATAAAAATACTTGTATCATTTATGTAATTTGTTAGATCATGTTACGTAACGATAAAATTTCAAGATTTAAACTTTATTAGAGAATTTAATCTTTTTAACACAGTGAACTAAGGAATTTGATGTTTACAGGTTATGATTATAAGTTTATACCAACACCTAGAGGAAAAAGACTTCTGATGTTGAACGGGTATACTTATTCACAAGATCATCATAGCAGAAGCTATTACTGTTCAAAGAAAGGCACAGGATGTAAGGCATCTGTTAAATTGGATGAGTATGGAAGAATTAAGTCTGCTTCCAGAACGCATACCCATAAACCACCTCGTTATCTGCAGATGGCTTCTGGTGAGTTAGTTAAAGTTAAGTCTTAAGTTAAACAAACAACTTTGCTTTTTATTTTCGAAAATAAATTCTAATATTAATAATAATTAATCAAAAGTAGATTTATTACGTAATAAATAAAAGCAAATTCTTTGGAGTATAAAATAAACGTTTTTCGTATTAATTTCATTTATTTATAATGCACTTGATTTTTTTTTACATTATTTTGAATAGTTTTTATAATATGATTATATAAAAGGTTGACGTCAAATAAATGTTAAAAGTCGCTTTTTCTTTAATTTATTATTCGAAGTCGACAGAATTTGTGTAGTTTACAATATCATAATATTACCTACTTATATGTATACAAGTAGTTATAAGTTAATATATAAATATCAATTATCTAACTTTTGTATGTTAAATTTCTAGATTTTAATTATCATTTCATCCCTTCACAAACTGGAAGAAAATCACTACTGATGGTGAACGGGTATACGTTCTCCCAGGATCATTACAGTACATCGTATTATTGTTCTAAAAAGGGGAGTGGTTGCAAGGCGTTTGTGAAATTCACTAAGGATGGTCACGTTCGCGCGTCTAACATATCACATAAACACAAACCACCGACCTACATGACAACATCTACGGGACAATTAGTTAAGCTTCAGTGATTTTTCTAAATACTCCACATATACATTATACTATTAATTTTAAAATCAGGATTCAATACTGAATATAGCTAATAGTTATCTTTATAAGATATAAAAAAAACATGTTCCAATTTCTCATAATGTAATTACAAAAAAAAAAATCAACAGATATAATGAAATAATAAAAATGGTGTAAAAAAAGCAAATACATTTTTTTTTATATTTTAATAATATGGCAGAAGAGATTGCTAAATATAATTTTAAATGTAAGATAAATCGAGACAAAGTTAGTACATCATTGTTTTACAATTGTTAGTTAATTGCCGAGTTTTCAAGGTCTGTACTAAGTATTTTCTTAGGATATACTCGTATACTATAATGGTAGAAATAACATTAATAAATTAAAATTTAATGTGTAAGTAATGATACTAGGAACATTTGTAAGTCGTTTTGTGAATAAAAATGAACAAAATTCAAAGAGTCAAAAGCACCAGGAATTAATGAAACATTGTTTTCTATATTTCATGAATACGCTGTTTTTTTAGATATAAGTTTAGTTCGTTTCTTCTTTAGATTTCCTAGAAAGGTTACCTAAATTTTAGGCACTATGAATTTGCATAAAATTATTGCTAGTAAAATTTATGGAAATAATATTTTTGCGTGTTTCTTAGAGACTAACATTTTGACATTT
Organism: Lymantria dispar; assembly: GCA_032191425.1. Taxonomy (NCBI): domain Eukaryota; kingdom Metazoa; phylum Arthropoda; class Insecta; order Lepidoptera; family Erebidae; genus Lymantria; species Lymantria dispar. Next base: position 29,414,860 of record CM063449.1, on the reverse strand, counting down.
CCACTATGTAATAATGATTTTAACTATTTTTTTTTTCTTCTATACCTTTTAATTTTATATTTTTAAGTAGTTAAGTTAATACGTCAATCAAAAGACGTTTTTAGGTTATTGATATTCATTTCATTTACTATACTGATAAGGTAAAGTAATTTTAAGTTTTTTAACGTTACTTCTTTTATTGTTTCTGTGTTTAAATATACGGAAATATTTGTAATTGATGTTTTATTTTTTGTCCTATTTTTGACATTTTTGGTAATATCGAAATGTTTCTTATTGCGGATTGTATTTATTTCTATATTAACTGATTGCACATACATATTTCGTAATTTTTGTTGTAGTTATATTTCTCATAGTATCTTCAATTTTATTTCCATAAGAAAAATATGAAAGATATAAATTGGTTTCTTAGATGGGTGATGCTTCTTGCGAGGTAGATTTCGAAAAATTGCTTAATAGAATTTTTCTACATGTAATTTAATTTACTTATTTATTTTTCAGGTGTCGTGAATTATAAATTTATACAAAATGTTAACCGTGTTAAGTTGTTAATGGTTAATGGTTTCACATTTACAAAACACAGTAAGAATCTATACTACTGTTCTAGGAGACCTTATAGATGTATGAGTAGTGTTAAACTTGGTGATGACGGAGCGTCTATCATTCGTCTTACAGAAGAGCACAATCATCCACCACCTCATTACAAGCAAACAAGCAGTGGATATATTAGAATAAAATAATTAGATTTTGTTTATAGCATGCCTGTGATAGCTTGAACATGAGATAAAAAGTACGTATCTTTGGTCTTACACGTAACCTCAAGAATTGATTGAGCAGTTTCACGTAATTTTTATTTCAGATTTGTAATACGAAGATAATTATGTCAATCAGAGAAATAAAAGTTATCAATCTACGGTGCCGTTTGATTTTTGTCATGACATTATATACCTTGATCGTTATTATTTGTTATTATGAGATGTGTTGGATGGGAAAACTCCAAACAAAACCCTATTCTACCTGTCTGACCAGTAGCTTCGAATTTTTCCTATTGTTGAGGAGTCCTATGTCCAATATTGACAATATAAGCAAAAGATTGTGTTTAAGCTCTTTCATATGTGGTCTAAAGTTAGAGTTTCTAGAGTTCATATGTGGGTTTTAGCAATACTCGTATTTGTATCCATTTTCAGATCATATATAAGTATATTTTTTATATAATATGATATACCTGTTTATAAATCTCTTTTTTAACATATAGGTTAATGAATATGCTGTTTTGCGTTTAATTTTGTTATACTAACTGGTATTACTGTACAGTATTTGTTATTATGAAAGCGCTATTAATAATTGCCAATTACGACCATTGTTGCGGAGGTATAGTCTATATTCTACCCAAGTATGCAGGTAGTTTTTTAGAAATTAATGTTCGATTAATTTAAGAATGAAATGAATAAAAAATGACGTCACGTTTTGAGTGGTATCTATTTCATAAATGTCAAAAAAAAAACCGTAATATATTGAAGTAAATTCTACATTGTGTGGCAGTGATTATTAAAGTATCAAACCTCTACTTGTAAATCACTTTTATTTCCCTAAGGCCTTACTACTCAATTTGTTTCCAGATGGAGTGGATTGCCAATTTATTGTTACTGTTAGTGGTATCAGATTGTTAATGGTCAACGGTTTTACATTCGCAAAACACAGTAAGAATTTGTACTACTGTTCCAGGAGAAGATATAAATGTATGAGTAGCGTCAAACTTGATGACGATGGGCAGTCCATCCTTCGTTTTACAGAAGAGCATAATCATCCACCACCTAACTACAGGCAAACTACTAGCGGATATATTAAATTGATATAATAATTATACTATTTATTATACTTCGTTCTTTTATTTGTGTGTAAACTGTTGCGTTTTTGAAACGAGTAACGGCCACACGCGTCGCAGCTTACCTGTTCTTGTACTAAATAAGTCTGAATCTATTGTTTTCGTCGAATTTGTTAATTGTCCGTTTTGCATAATTTTATATGTAATGCGAACGATTTCAATACTACTAAGTTACACATTATTGTACTATTTACTAAAGTTGTTTAAATTAGACGTAAGCAAGAAGACATACGTGTGTGCCGATAGGTACTTGAATCCTTTAGGCATCTGTCTGAATCTGAGTTATTGCTCATATTTTATGCAAGGTAAGTATTCGTTGACAAATGCAATTTATTAGACAATGTTTTGTTAGATTTTTTGAATCTATATCCATACTAATATTATATATGCGAAAGTAAGGATGTTTATTTGTTTGTTTGTTTGTAACGCTTTCACGCTTAAACCACCGAACCGATTTCAAAAATTCTTTCACCAATGGAAAGCTATAATATCAGGGAGTAACATAGGCTATATTTTATCCCGGTATTCCCACAGGAACGGGAACTACGCCGCGGGTAAAACGACTGAAACCGAAGCGAAGCAAGGGCGGGTTGCTAGTATTTATATATACCTATAATATACAATCGAACACACATAGAAATACGATCGAATTAAGGCATTTCTCTTTTAGATGCTTTCGAGTTCCTTTCTGTTTATTATTCCTTCTCTATAATTTTGATGTTGTCTGAATAAAAAACAAGTAACGTATAAAATAGATTACGACAATAGTCTCTTATTTGATTACATTTCTACATTTTTATATCTAGATCATTGGACAAACAGTCGTACTATGCTGCCACTTGAGCGTTGTGCCTTATTTCTTCTATTACCTTGATCTTTCCTGTATATCCTTTTATTATGACGTGCGCGATGTTATCAACCGTGGGTGGGTATTTCTTCCTATTCCTCCTCCTATAAATTTCCATCATGTGTCGCCTGATTTAATCAATTTTTCAAAGTGTATGGCTATGAATTTAATTGTAAGTACTATCGGTTAGCTCTGTAGTGACTATGCTCTTAGTCTTAGAATAATAACGTATAGAAGGATAATGTCGGTAGGTACTTAAGCGATCAAAAACGTGAAGCCAAAAATACTATATGCGTGCAAGCGATTACACACGTACACACGCATACCACTATACAACAGAGTTTGTATTGTACGCAGTGACCGTGTACACTACGGATTGTTCCGGCGTAGGGAGCCATTTCTGGCTCCAATTTAAATGCTTCAAATTTTGTGCGCGAATTGAGTTTCTATGAGTTAATATTCTAAGGCTCTTAGCATTCTGTGTTCAATAAACATTAGTAATGTGACTTTTGTATATCGTGTTTTATTTTCTTGTTGTACGTTCAATGTATGTATTTTCTGTCTGTTTCTTTCAACTGCTTATTAACTGATTCACAAATAATGTAATGTTACATCATTGATTCTTCTAATATATAGTGATTTTCAATAATATTTTTTACAAACCTGATATTTGTGGATTGAATTTAGTTGTGAAAACCAGGTAAACAAGTTTTTATAAATATTCTAGCATATTAATTGCAAAATTGCCATTATATTATTTGTTGTTATATTCGTCATCATACATTATATCGCCGTCCAATGCTGGACGTAGGCACCCTTCATAGAACACCACATGGCGCGGTCACTCATTGCCGGGGTTATTGACATAATAGTCACGCTTAGCAAACAGGTTGGCTATCGCAGTGAAGCGTTCAACATACGTTTATTACATTCCCTAGGGGGTTGACGTTAGGTAGTCGATTGATAATAAAAATACTGTGAATAATTTTTACAAAATGTACGTTGTAAGAGGAGTACATATTGCGTGGACCCCTAGTAATTTTGCGTTTGGTGACAAAGTAAAAAAATATAATTACCCATGGATGTTGTAAAAGACAACTAAGGGTTATAATATATACATATAACATTTGTGCAAGTGAGGAAAAACTCTAAATAAAACCAACACGTCTGACCAGCATGGTATATAAGGTCAATTTCCCTCCTAATGTGGTGGAGGCTCGAGCCCAGCAGTGAGACGTGTCTGAGTTGGGATAACGACCAGAAGACATGTAATTGAAATACGAGCAGCATGATGATGGCCCGTCGTCAATGGTTTAGAGTTCATTATCTATCTAGAATAATAACGTATAGAAGGATAGTGTCAGTACTTACGCGTTCAAAAACATGAAGCCAAAAATACTAAATGCGTGTAAGCGATTACACACGGACACACGCAAACCACAATACAACAGAGTTACCTTGCGTACGCAGTGACTGAAGTCAATGGTTTAGAGTTTATTATCTATCTAGAATAATAACGTATAGAAGGATAGTGTCAGTACTTAAGCGTTCAAAAACATGAAGCCAAAAATACTAAATGCGTGTAAGCGATTACACACGGACACACGCAAACCACAATACAACAGAGTTGCTTAGCGTACGCAGTGAACTTGTCCACTACGGAACGGTCCGACGTAGGGCTCCAGTTTGTTCCGATTTAAATGCGTAATTTTTTTGTGCGCAGAGTTACCTTATTATTTTAAGTTATATATTGTTTGGTTATCATTAACTATAAATATAAAGCAGCTTTGAAGAATGAAACAGTTTGTAGAAATCGATAACGTATACTCGCAATGTATTTTTTTGTAGTAAGAATAGCCTCCCCTGGTCGGCTAGCTTGTCGTGACCTTTTTTGTTGGCGGGCTTATGATGTGAGCGGACCCCGCTCGACCGTCGGGAGGTAACAGCAGGGTGCTACGCCTTTCAAGTTCATTTGATTTATTATGTACTAGCGTTTTGCCTACGGCTTTAATTCGGTTATACCATCGTGTGTATATAAGACACTTCAATCTTATATGAAATTATTATTAATATAAATGTCAATATTTGGTCAATATTGTGGGTCAATATTTGATAATCGGCCAAAACAGATCCCCATAACTATTTTGTAATTTTAATGTAATGTTTAAACTTTATAGTATTTTCATAATGTAGTGCAATACTTTGTTTACATATCCAAACACTTTGGTGAGTATATGTTTGGTTTTCATATATTAAAAATAATTAAACATAAACAAAAAGTGCTAGAGGTCATATTGCATTGTCAGTGTCATTAGACTGACGAAATTTAAATTTGAATTTACCGCGTTTTATAATATCGCGGACAAGGAATGAGCGCATTCTAAATAGACGCGGTGTCCGGGTTTGTGGTTGGTGAGAGACGCGGTGTCGGCAGTTGCTTCGGCGTTTTGGACTGATTATGACAACTACGTGCGTATAGTTGATACACTTTCTCATTTATCTGTGAGGCAATTAGGAGGTGAACCGTAAGTAAATCATTCTGCTTTTTAACACGCTTTTATTAGCTTCACCTGTATGTTTGTTTGTAACTCCATCATTGAGCTCGAATTTGCTCTACTTTGAGCGATCAGATTTTCTTTAAACTTTGCACATCTACTAAAGACCGATGACAATGCAATAATCCGCTTTTTTTTTTTGGAAGGGTTATGGTCAGCGCCCTCCTCGCCGGCTGCCTCCGGGGCGACAGCCTTGACGTCAGTGGTTGGAGGCAATAATCTGCTTAAAAAATCGATTGTCCTAATTAGATTCGCCAGGATTAATCAACTTCTTGCCGCATCCTTTGCATGAGAGTAAGAGAGATAGAGCGAGAGAGCTAGTCGGGCACTCGCATAACACAAACGCGTAGAGACTTGCCTATGGTAATAATTGCGTCTTGAACCGTATACATTCATCGATATGCCGATAAATCTAATACGCGTACTAATTACATTCCAGTGGCTATTCACTAAAAAGTAAAAAAATTATATAGTTTAAAAAAATTAAAAAAACACGCTTTCATAGCATATCAAACTAAAAAGTGTAAAATAATTTTCAATATAGGCAGAAAATAATAATGAACGAAATATATTATTATTGTGAAAAAAGCGTGGGGAGCTTTGTGTCACATTTTCGTAAGTCGAGCACCCCACGCTTTTTCACAATAATATTAATATATTTCGTTCTTTTCGTTTTTTGAAACTATATTAGTTTTTTGTAATATACTTTCACGAATTAAGGTATAATTCGTATCACCTGATGATTTTGTAGGTATTTTAATTATTAGAATGTATAAGAAATATAATATGCATTTTGTCATTTTCCTGTGGTCATTCCTTTCCTGTTATTGTATTGCCAGGTTAATGACTCTGTGGCAGGAAAATTACAACACAAGGTAAGTAATGTTATTCATTTATTGTAATTTTGTTTCAGTGTGCAATAATTATGGCTCCAAAGAAAAAACACGAGAAGACGTGTTAGAAAAAAAGCGAGAATTGGAGAAAATGAGATACCAACGAATTAAGAACGATAATGAACAAAAAAACGCAATGAAACAGAAGAAAAAAGAATACTATTTAAAAAGAAAAGCGGAGGGTAAAATTAAAAGCATTGCTGAATTAACTCCTCGGTGTAAAAGAGCCAAGAGAAAAGAGTGGCGAGAAAATACAGCAAAATATAGGGCAAAGACAAAAAATCTTTTTTCGAACACTTAAATAAGTTAAAGAATTAACTAAAGAAATACCAAAGAATTATTTCTAAAATGAAGATGCAGTGCAAAAAAGACTTGGTTTAGGTGATTTATATGTGTGTTGATTAATACAGTAAGTTAAACTTCCTAATGAATCTGGTGATTTATGTTACTTACTAAATATAATTGTATGTTGAACAAAACTTTAAGAAGAGCAATGTAATTTCATTTTCTGTGATACGCATTATTATTTTTGGATTAATAATTAATATAATAATTACCAATAATAGATGATTTTAATTTGTTTCAATCTTTTGCCTGCTGTCCTGTCATTAGTCTGTCGGTCCATTTCATTATCCTGTCAGTGATGTTATTTTCCTGTTCTGTATATTTGCAAATATTGTTCAGAAATCCCTAACGAATAAAGTGTATCAATTTTATAGTTATTATATGATTTAACTTGATTCTATTACTTAAACATCAATTATGTATAAAATACGACAAAAAATACATAATGTTTTTTGTAGTCGTTTTCGAAGGATTTTCAAATATTGACCCGAATAAAGTGACGAAACGTCCAGGACCATACGTCTCGTTTCGAACGGGAGAGTCCCGAGTTTTCAAGTGGTCTGTCCCGTTGTCCCGAACTGTATAAAAATGTCCTTTTTTACAAACTGAGCCTCATTCATCATTTATTATACGGACAGGTACGTTTCTTTTGTTTTCAGTCCATATCTATAATAGGTAACTATTGCTGACTCTTTACTTGTTCTTGGTTTTTAGCTTTTAATTTCATAAGTGTACTTATTTTTGCAAGAGTCCCATTTTGAGCAATACATTTGTTCAGGCGGCCCGTTTTGAGTTATAAAACATATATATGGTCACCTTAGAATAAATAACGTATAGAAAGATAGTGTCAGCACTTCGAGCGATCAAAAACATGAAGCCAAAAATACAACATACGTGCAGGCGATTACACACGTACACACACACACACATCACTATATAAATTATGAAATCAAATTTTGTTTTTATTAACATAAATCGTCGAAATACTATTAAAAGTAAAGTTAAAAACCTTTTTATGTTTTTAAATATGTTGTGAAACCATTTGAATGCACAAACCGTCATAATTACCTATTTATTCTTTAAGAGTTGCGTACGTATATACATGCACTACAGTGACCTTGTACACCACGGAACGTTCCGGCGTAAGTTCCATTAGGCTCCAATTTAAATGCTTTATTTTTTGTGCGCGGACTTACATTCTATACGTTATTATTCTAAGATGGTCACTTTATGTATAGACAATCTTTATAGAATCAATTATCTTAGTACCTTTATAGAAATTAGTACCTTTATATTAACTTTATAGACTTAAAAATATGCGTATTAATCTGCAGCTTTCATAAATTACATACATGCATTAAAATAGTAACAACAATTAATTGTTATGGTTCTAGTGCAACCTTTAAAAATCTTTATTTAATTTTTTTCTTGTATTAGGATAAAATGATACTTTAATTTAAATTTAATACGGTCTTGTTAATGATCTCTGATGTTTACGCGAGTATTACACATTTTAAATGAAACTACGGATTTCATCGCGTTTGGTCCGCCCGTGACTGCTGCAAAGTGTCGAAACGTCTGGTAATCAAAAATCAAATACAAACGCGATAAAATCCGTAAAGTAGTTTATTTAAAACGATATTGTAATTTTAGTAGTTGTTACAGTAACGCTAGTGTTGCCCAAAATAGTCTTGGTCTTGCGGTCTTGGTCTTGAGGTCTTGGTCTTGAGAGAAATGCGAAACCGAGACCAAGACCAAGACCGCTTGATTTTTGCAAGACCAAGACTGGCCCTGTAAGACTTGAGCAAGACCAAGACTGAGCCTGCAAGTCTCGCGGTCTTGCATTTAAATCAAATCACCATGTTAGCTTATATACGGTTGAGCTCGTGTCTTCTACGTAATAGGAGGGCAATCGGCCGTGGTCGGAGGGGAATCGCCACGGTGATCGGCCGTGTTGTTACAGGGTTTCATGTCAAGTTTTCCTTCTCTTGCACCGATGTTATATATTATAGCCCTTTTTACATGCTTACATATATCCTAGCCGAAGTTTTACATGCTTCTTTTTTTTTTTTTGGTGTGGGCTGCGGTCGGCGCGAATCTGCACCACTCCGTCCGGGGCGACAGAGGGGCTTAAGCACGCAACACCCGCAATCCACCCGAACTCCACGTCGCCTTCGTCGTTGGGCCGACCACTGGAGCAGGGTTACTTGTCATCAGTGGTCGGCCCGATAGAATACCCCCTATCCGGGGTACCCTTCCATCGACCGAGATCTCCCCTTCGGGGAGGACGTCGGTCTTTCCTCACGCGGTCGGCCTCTCGGCGGGTGACGGACTAATCCCCGGTCACGTCACCCGCGGCCTCGGCTAGGGCGACATTGCACGCAGGTAATCCCGCCTGCGCCGCCCCAATCGCTGGTGGAGGGTTGCTTCGTCGAGGCTGTGCTCCTCGCGTTCGCGACCCGCCGCCTCCTTCTGCGAGATAGCTGCCTCGCAGAAGGATGCGACCGCGTCCCAGTTTCTGATGCTGCCGAGCATCTCCCTATCGTCGGCTATGGTCGGCAGCGTCAGGTCGGCACCGATGATTGCGATGAGTTCACGACGCGGCTCTGCCCAAGCGGCACAGACCTCGAGCGTATACTGCGCCGTGTCTTTGTCGCAATCGCAGTGGTGGCAGGACAGAGTTCTCTCCCTCCTAGCGACTCTGTACAGGTACTTGCCGAAGCATCCATGCCCCGTCAAGACCTGTACGAGTCAGAAGGAGAGCAGCCCGTGCCGCCTTTCCAACCATTGCATCAGCACCGGTCGGCAGCCCTCCACGGTCCAAACACCGTATCGAGGCCTCTCCAGCCGGTCTGCCCAACGGGCGATGACGTCTCGGCGGGCGTCGACGCGCCAGGCGGTGAGCTCCCTCAAGAAAACGACAAAGCCCCCTACTAATACTTTGTGAATTGAATAGGAAGTGTTCAATAAGAATGCGTGTTGATTTTTGATTGGTAGTTTTAATTAAAAAAGAAACATGTTTATGTTTAAATAACAAATCGGTCTATAAATTTAAATTATCTAGTGACAGACAGACGGTCAAATTATTTTTTTCTAGTACTATTCATACACATAGTACAATATACATATATTATTAATAATAAAATACCACGTCTTTACTTTGAATTATATAAACTAACAAAACAAAACACATTATGAGTTTTAACACAAGCGTACCGTAACATGATTCATGAACCGCCTATAACTACATATTTCACTCGTGTCAATCACTTTATTCACTTTATTTATTAATCCAGACAATTTTTTTTCGGGAGATAAAAGGAAATTAAAACGACACACATTATGTACCTACCTACTAGTAAGTAAAATTATATTATAATCTTACCTTTCAGAGTTTCCAGGTAATCTAAAAAAAGTTATCTCTGGATTTGTTATTGACGAATTCATGCAACCAAAAACAGCACAATATACCGTACTTGTCATATTAAATATGTGTATAATTATGTATTTTAGTGAAAAATTCGCGCAGTTATTGTTAAAAAAACAACACACCGTTCGTTCGTCACTGCAGCACAGTCGCGACTGTCTACATGCCGAGCGCATGCCGAGATCGAGGCGCGTAGGTATAGCTCGCGTTTCGTCCGTTTGTATGAAGTTGGATTACTGGTAGATTATATTACCGTGTATTAGGTATGGCGGATCCCTTGTAATGCAGCATGACTCTTTGTCCTTGGATGTGAATAGATGTATACGAGTAAATGTGTCGAATAGAACATAGCTCTGTGAACATGCCGAGATCTACAGTTTCAAAATAAAATAAGTACCTATTCTAATTAAATAAGTACCTACTTATAAGTCGTAAATTTGTAAGTATGCATAGGTACCTAAGTTAGTGCGCGGGTAGGTCACTCTTTATCTGAACCATCTGCAATGACGTAAGAGCGACGTGCGACCCCTAGAACTCAATTTATTTTGCGCCCATTATTAATTGAGCGATCCACCGGCATTGATATACATATATTTAAAAGATGGCGTTCTATATCTCCTAAAAACTATTCTTTAAGTTAAAATTCTTCTCTGTATTTTAAATTAAATATATAATATATATGTCTTGAAAAAAAAAGAAATAGATAATTATGATAAATAACCATTTTTAGCTATCATAACTCGTTTTTAATCGACTTTTAAAAAGAAGGAGGTTCTCAATTCGAATGCTTGTATTTTTTTTTATGTTATTTCGTGCATAACTCCGTCGCTTTTTTTTTATGGGTGGCCTATGCTAAGCACATACGCGGTCCGCTCTATCCGGGGCGACGAAAGGACGGCGCACGGGCCCATAATCTTCCCGTACCCACGTCGCCTCGTTATTGGTCCGACCAACGGAGCAGGGTGACTTGTCGTCAGTGGTCAAATAACTCCGTCGCTTGCCAATCAAATTGAAAAAATCTTTTTTGTTGGAAGGGAGGAATGTTAAATGACATAAAATTTATTGTATCAACTGCCCGGTGTGGTGATGTCTTAAGAAAACAGGGTCGAAATTCCTTCCTTTGTCATAGGAGTAGTAACTCTGTCTAATGTAATACCAGAGGAATAGGAGAGTAATTTTCTCCAGTGGTAAGGGTTATATTCAATAGTGGACTATAGGCTAGCAGATGGATAGATAGGATAGGATGATATTTGATTAATTTAGTTGGATTTTTCATTGCCATAATAAATGACTGTTACGTTATTCCAACTGCAAGACTTGCAAGAATTTGCGAGACTTTTGCTGCAATACCAAGACTAAGACTTGAATGTGCAATACCAAGACCAAGACGAGACCAGGTGTGCTGTTGCAAAATCAAGACCAAGACTGGTCCAAGTCTCGTCTTGCATTTGGGCAACACTAAGTAAACCTGATTACTTATGTAACGCATTAACTAAATCTCGCAGTTATAATATTTTCAGATGTTGCTGATTTGATTGTTATACGTAAAGCCACGCTCGGCTAATTGGTCGGACGACTGAAACGGACTTCCAATGATACCCATAACCTTCCCAATCCCACGTGGAGCCTTATTACTTGTTGTGCAATACCTTACCGCCTATTGAGTGAATCACCGTAATTGTTTTCTTGGCTTCAACATCCCGCCCAGTGGGTACCCTTTCAGGTAAATGTTCCCATTTTCGCCTCAGTGCTTTGTTGTACGAAGACAAGGTATAGTCAATAGTTATAGACAATAGTTTTAGGTTATGTCAAGCCGTGGTCTTGACTTGGGATAGCGACAAACATGAAGGAAAAAGCTTATGTAAGGCATATGAATCAGATAGCATAGGATTGACGATATTATTTATGCTGTTTTTTTTTTGGGGTGGGCTGCGGTCGACGCCCTCCTCGCACCACTCCGTCCGGGGCGACAGAGGGGCGTAAGCACGCAACACCCGCAACCCACCCGAAAACCACGTCGCCTTCGTCGTTGGGCTGACCACCGGAGCAGGGTTACTTGACATCAGTGGTCGGCCCGACGGAATACCCCCTATTGGGGTACCCTCCCATCGACCGACGTCCCCCATCGGGGAGGACATCTGTCTTTCCTCACGCGGTCGGCCTCTCGGCGGGTGACGGACTAATCCCCGGTCACGTCACCCGCAGTATTTATGCTGTGGCGATATTGTTTGACTGCAGGCAGTATAACTCTTCTACCGCTCTACATGGCATTCACGTGGAAAGATCCTATCCAGTGTTGATAGGCTGATGGTCATCATAATCATCTTGATAAATGATCCGTGTGGTGGCGGACTAAGAATACAATTCACTACTCCCTATCTTGCCCGTGGATGTCGTAAAAGACCACTAAGAGATATAATATACACATAATATATATGCAAGAGATGGAAATCTCGAAATAAAACCTTATACCAACCTGTCCGACCAGCATGGTATAGTAAGGTCAATGTCTCTCCTATTTTGGAGGAGGCTCGAGCCCAACAGTGGGACGTATGTGGGTTGCGATGAAATGATATTGGTGATGATATATGAATGTATATTAACTGTTATGTATTAACTTATTTTCCTTTTGCAGATAATAAGATACAGTGTATGTTCATTCAAACTCTCACTGGAAAGAAGTTGTTAATGGTGAACGGCTTTACATATTCTCAAAATAATCGTGCAAAGAGATGTTACTATTGTTCGAAAAGTTTTATGAATTGCAAGAGCAACGTTAAAATTGATGAAGATGGCCGTATTATTAGTTTGAAGGAGGAACATAATCATCCGCCACCAGTTTACAGAGTCATAAATGGGAAATATGTTAAAATAAAATGAGTCTAACTTTGACATTTTTATTAAATCGTTTGTATTCGTCGTAGATTATTGAATTAAAGCAATACTTTTGTAAAATTATTGCAGATTTTGCAATTCGATTTCATAAAATTAAACGCACAATTTTCTAAAACAATGTATGCTAAACGTAACAATAAAATCATCAAAGTCGGTAAATAGTTGCATTGGTGTCTTTGTTGGAACTTGGTACCTAAAGAGAAAGTACTAAAAGCTTAATGATATCGTTAAAATTGGTCCTTTGCCATGAGACATACTGTGTATGAAAAAAAAATGTTATATAAAAATCAAGTATGTCGTAATGTATTTATTTTGCAACTCATAGGTTAAGCTTATTTGTGATGTGTTACAGAATTTATTATTTTTAATCAGCTATTTACTCAGACTCTGAATAACAATTTGTGGTTCACACAAACTTTTGTTCTGCGTGGGAATCGAACCTATGATACTGGCACTGTAGGTCGCTATTTTAACTACTACGCCATTTGTGCAGTCATAATAATTTAAAAACAACATAATTTAGAACTTTGGATGAGAAATGTTTAAGGAACTGTAAAAAGGTCCACGTTTCCCTGAAAATCTGTCACAGAATGACTGAATGGCACGATAACACGAGTTGGTTCTTTCACGACAGACTTTTTATGATTAATTTGAAAAAATATTTCAAATCTTGATAAAAGAATAATATTAGATTGAATCGCGAAAAAATTTGCAAAAAAATTTTTACTTCAATGATATAATTGTAAATAAACAGTTTCAGGTGAAATCAATCATAAATTTATTGAAACTGTACAAGGCAATCAATTGTTGATGGTTGATGGGTACACTTATAACAATATTCGAGCTAAGAGGAGCTACTACTGTTCTAGGAAGTCGATGAACTGCAAAAGCACTGTCAAACTTGATGAAGACGGCCAAATTCTAAGCCTAAAACGAGAGCATAATCATCCACCACCTGTCTATAAAGTAATAGAAGGGAAATATCTTAAAATAAAATAGTTTTGTTCAGGCGATATGCATTTCTTTATTGATTTGGTGAATGACGAGCAACCTGAGAGTGATTGGGTACTACTGCTCATAGATTCCTACAGTATCAGGGGCAGAGCCAAATCAGTATCTATTATAACGCTTATTCATCACTAGCAACCCGCCCTCGCTTCGCTTCGGTTTTAGTCGTTTTACCCGCGTAGTTCCCGTTACCGTGGAAATATTGGGATAAAATATAGCCTAGTTTACTCCCTAATATTATAGCTTTCCATTGGTGAAAGATTTTTGAAATTGGTCCAGCCGTTTTGAAGATTACCCGGAACAAACAGACAGACAGACAGATAGACAATAAATTTTTAATCTGTATTTTAGGCATAGGTGTCGTGCAAATAACAGTGTGAGCATGAAAAAAGCCTATTATTTTTACATTACAAATAGACACTCCAATTTTATTTATTGGTATAGATTTGTCTGCCTTCATCCCACGCTAAGTGGGATTGGCAAAACAGGTTTACCTTCCATAGGCTCCTATTAGCCGTCACATCTGTACTCACCATTTTCATACGCATATCTTCATTTTCACAATCCATCCATATCTTTTTGGATCTCCCACGATTCTTACGTCCATACACAATCATATTGACAACTCTGCGCATCACAAATCCGTACTAATATTATAAATGCGAAAGCAAGTTTGTTTGTTTGTTACGCTTTCACGCTTAAACCACTGAACCGATTACAAAAATTCTTTCACCAATGGAAAGCTATAATATCAGGGAGTAACATAGGCTATATTTAATCCCGGTATTCCCACGGGAACGGGAACTACGTGGGTAAGACGACTGAAACCGAAGCGAAACGAGGGCGGGTTGCTAGTATACTATAATGCTTACTATCCCACGTTAAATAGCTTAGCTGTAGGAGTTTGATTCGAGTTTGATTTACCTTTCGGAACGCCCAGGAAAGGAATGTGTGAAATGTTGTATTCTAATCAGCACTTTAAAATAATATGATTATGATTCTTCTCATCTTCTCGATTTGTATGTGTTACACTATTGGTAAAGGCCTCCTTTTCCGTGTGGTGACGGATTAAGAATACAATTCACCACTCCCCAACTTGCCCGTAAAAGACGACTAAGGGATAATTTGCATATAAGATCTGTGCAAGAGAAGGAAAACTGAATGAAACCCTATACCAACATGCGTGGTATAGTAGGTTAATTTCCCCACCATTGTGGAGGAGGCCCGAGCCCAACAGTGGGACTGCGTTGATGATGATGATGATGAAAGGCCTCCTACATATTCATATATATAGGGAAAACTACACCACGTTGGTTAGAGGGAGCATACTCAGTGTTTTTTACTGTTTACTTAATTGATATTGCATTATCATTCCTTCACTACACATACAATATTCTAAACTGATGATATAATAATCCGTCAAGCCAAAATAATATCCGGTCCAACGACGAAGGCGACGTGGTCTCGGGTGGGTTACGGGGCCGCGCGCCGCCCCTCTGTCGCTTCGAACGCAGCCGGGCGGCGGGCCAAAGTAATATTATAGGTTGATTTCACTGTTTCAATCTATACCAATAAATAAAATTGGAGGGTCTGTTTGTAATGTCAAAATAATAGGCTTTTTTCATGCTCACACGGTTATTTGCACACCTATGCCTAAAATAGCAATTAAAAATTTTTTGTCTGTCTGTCTGTTTGTTCCGGGTAATCTTCAAAACGGCTGGACCGATTTCAAACATTCTTTCACCATTGGAAAGCTATAATATCAGGGCGTAAACTAGACTATATTTTATCCCGGTATTCCCACGGGAACGGGAACTACACGGGTAAAACGACTATTTGATATTATTCAAAAGTGATGTACTTCATCATCATCATCATCATCATCATCACCTTGTTCTTATTCTAATTACTGGAGGTCGCCTCAATATGTACCTCCTTTCATAGTATACAGGCTGTATCAGGTTATGGGGCAATCGTTCGAGTATGTGGTAGTTCAACGGTCATAGATCACAATTAGAATGTATATTACACAAAAAATAATATAACATAAAAGTTATAGTGATTACAAAAATGTGTGTCTAACGGCCCGTTCACGATCTTGCCGCTGTGAGCGGCGCGCGGCGGCATAGCGCGGTGCGGCGCACAGTGAGCAAATCGCGTGTTTCGTCTCAAAACGCCGTAGTTGTGTTGTGTGTTGTGCGCCGTGTAGTTGTTTCAAAACTAAATGAACTGTAATTTTGCACACATACCTGTACTTGAATGTTTAAAGTTCAAATGAAACAACTTTGATTTTAAAAAAATCTGTTTATAAATTAATTAAAAATACATGAATTATATAAGAAAAAAAAACACAAAATATGCTTGTTTAATTTACATAAAATGGTAGAACATAGTAATAACATATTATAAACGTATACTGCACTACTACTACATACTATATATACTAAAATGGCAGACCAAACTAGAAAAAAAAAATTGTAAATAAAACTACTTTTACGGATTATATCGTGTTTGTATTAATTATTTATATATGTATTATAAATTAATTTATAAATTTTATTCCATTATAACGAATTTCACATGAAACGGTTTTGAGGCGGCTTTTTATGGGGCTTTACCAGCGTGCGCCACTCGGCACGCCGCGCCGCTCGCCGCTAAAACCAAAGTCGTGGCCAGGTCGTAAGAGTCTATGCCTTAAATGTTACGTACTATGTAGGCATGTACAGACAGGATAGGATACGACGGCTGTACGCGAGGGTCATCTGGTCGATGTCCCTGCATGGCGCACCGGTGTGGGCGAGGTCCCTGACCGTCCGTCTAAGGGCTCTTCTGCGGCGTCCGCAGAGCCATGGCGGTCAGGGCCATATGCGGTTACCGCACGGTGGTGGTTGAGGCAGCGTGCCTGTTGGCCGGGACTCCCCCGTGGGACCTGGAGGCGGAGATGCTCGCCGGTTTGTATCGGCGGGTGTCGGAGACGAGAGCTGGAGGTGGTATGGTTTCCTTGAGGGAACTTACCACCTGGCGGGTCGACGCTCGCCGAGACGTCATTGCCCGTTGGGCAGTCCGGTTTGAGAGGCCTCGATTCGGTGTGAGGATCGTTGAGGCCTTCCGGACGGTGCTGATGCAGTGGCTGGAGCGACGGCACGGGGTGCTTTCCTTGCGGCTGGTGCAGGTGTTGACGGGGCACGGATGCTTCGCCAAGTACCTGCACACGATCGTGAGGATGGAGAGCATACCGTCCTGCCACCACTGCGATTGCGACGAGGACATGGCGCAGCTCACACTCGTGGCCGCCGTGCCGCGTGGGCTGGGGAGAAGTCTCTCGAAGACTCGTCGCGATCATCCGTGCCGACCTGATGCTGCCGACCATCACTAGGGAGATGCTCGGCAGCGTCAGGAACTGGGACGCCATTGCCGCCTTCTGCGAGGTTATCACCTAACGGAAGGAGGCGGCGGACCGTGTGCGGGGTCTGCACTGCACCGGTGGTCGGCCCAACGACTAAGGCGCCGCCCCTCTGTCGCCCTGGATGGAGCCGGGCGGCGGGTGCGCTAACCGTAGCACACCTAAGGTGAGGTTACCTGAAAGGGTATTCCGTCGGGCCGACCACTGATGACAAGTCACATCTGCTCCGGTGGTCGACCCAACAACGAGGTGACGTGGATACGGGTGGGTTATGGGTCCGCGCGCCGTCCTTTCATCGCCCCGGATGGACAGGACCGCGCGTGCGCTTACCATAGCCCACCCATAAAAAAAAAAGACCGTAGCACACCTAAAAAAAAACTTTTAAGTTTGATTTTTAATCTCTTTTCACCGCCCATATACGTCCTACTAAACAGATGATGTCATGGTCAGACGTTTTATTATGTCGAATTTACCTTCTCTTATATCAATGTTACCTGCGACTATAGAGATGTATCTCATAGTCGTCTTTTACGACTTCCACGGGTAAGAAAGACAGTGGTGAATTACTCCGTCACAACACGGAAGAAGTTTCATTACTTTAAAGATTTGTTTAGGTAGTTAAGATATTCATGTGTATTTATATTAATCTATTTACACTATAACGATAAATTATAAGTATACTCTTAATACAATAAACTTAAGATCTAAATTGTAATTTGCTGGTTTGATTTTTCTAGTAATTTTGTCCTCTGTAGAAATTAACGTTATTCATTTGCTCTGCTAATAATCAGGACATATAGAAATTTATTACACAAATAATGGACTACCAGCTCTTTCCTGAGTAACATCATCATCATCATCATCTTGCTCTTATCCCAATTACTTGGGTCGACGCAATATGTCATCTGTTTTGACATATTGCAAAAAGTTTCGGCAATGACTTTTATGACCGGCCGCCTGCCTAACGTCAACCCTACTTGGGAATGTAATCGTTGACCCAAATGGTACCAGATGGAGTTGATCCGAGTCAATCTAGGGCTCTTAGTCGTCTTTTACGACACCCACGAGCAAAGCAAGGGTTGGTAGTATTCGAAGCCGCTACCACACAGCACTCCTTCCTGAGTAACATACTGACGTATATATACTGTTGTAGATAAGCCTCACCAAAAAGCGGAGGAAGCGATGGCATATAGTCACGCTAGCAAGTGGGTAACTGATTGAAGTTGATATTATAAGTTTCCTAGGAGACTCTAGCTATCCATTATCCTGGTTATTCCTCAGCTGGTTTTTAGGACTCCCACGGGAACTTAAGGGGTGATGACACAACGTCTACTTAATTTACCTTCACACGGAGATTTGAAATAGTTGTTTTTGGGCCTGGCTGTAATTTGTGTCAGTTAATTATATGCCTATAAAGTTGTCTTGGGTCTAAGGAATCTGCCTCTATTAAGTTTTATTGTTAAAAAGTGCTGCATATATAGCGTTGATTGAAATGGTTCTTGATTTATCTCAATACCGACTTGTTATGCCTAGTGTCATGGGCTACATCTATATGGTTGATGGTTAGTCCGACTGAGACATTTTTGCGGCAATTGTAAGACTTGCGGTACAAGGATTGTCTACGTAAAAAATAATGTATGTACTTAAAAGTAATTAACAAATAGACTTTGAAAGTTTAATTCTCTTTCAGGTTTCTACAGTCCCAATATGTTTCCCGAAAAGCTATTTATTAATACTACTCAAGGCAATTTATTAATGATTAATGGATACACATATGGTCGTAATAATCCTAAAAGAAACTGGTATTACTGTTCAAAGAAGATTTACAATTGTAAAAGCAGCGTCAAACTCAATGATAATGGTGAAATAGTTAATTTAAAGGAGGAACATAATCATTCGCCACCTATTTATAAGAGAGTTAACGGAAAATACTTTAAAATTAGGTAAAAGTGAATGTTTATTATTGTGAGTGTTATTAATATTATATATAGGGCTAAATAAACTTTTTGTTACCTTCGGGTCGACCACTGAAGTCAAGGAACTCTGCACCGGTGGTCGGCTCAACGACGAAGGCGACGTGCTATTGGTTGGGTTACGGTGTCGCGCCGTCTCTGTCGGCCCGGACGGAGCTGGGTGGCGGGTGCAATGACCGTAGCAAACCTCAAAAGAAAAAAAAGGTGTTACCTAAAATTTATCTAAGGTAATTTATATGACACATAACATCAGTGCTTGTTTGATGTTAAGTGTCAATAAACGTGTAACTGTGATGTTTAAATTGACTGATAAAATAGCCATGAATTAACTTACTTAACCTAATATTGTGTTGTATAAATAAAGATTACAGATTAAAGGGAGATACGGTACCTACTTTTAATTTCCATACTAAGAACCTGCAGTATAGCAATCCACAGAATGACCTCACTTGTTGATAACCTATGGTCTGGCCATCCCATCGTCCAGGATGATGGAAAAGCTGTATGGAATTTGTTAGATTTCTCATCTCCTATTGAGCTAGCCACCGAAATCGATTGCGTGACTTTGGAGGCCTTTTCAGTGGATTACGCTTCCTATTAAGTACGTTTACCCGTCGGAACGGTTTCATTAAGAGTCGTTGTCACCGTAAAAAAGCTTTTAACATTATGTGCTTCGATAGAGTATACCCATTTAAGCCGTAAATTGCACTAGTGTTCCACTAAACTTAGTTTAAGTAATATCCATTTTACTTAAACTGACTGAGCGGTTCTGCTTATGTTTTTTTTATTGCAAACGGTGGCAAACGAGCAAACAGTACACCTGATGGTAAGTGTTGCTGCCGCTCATGGACCTCTGCAAGGCCGCTGCCTACCGCGAAGAAATTAAAGGGAGTGTGAATGCGTGCATTGAGGCTCGGTTATACCAAGGGCACCACCAAAACCCTCCACACGCAAACACCCTCAGAAAATTGGGCTTCTGGCTCTCTCGCTCACCGAACGAAGCGCAGTAACAAATCGCTACTACTCAGACGTCGATTTTCTGCGAGAGTGTGGTACTGCCCCGGACGGACCGGTCCGCGGCTGTAGACAGATAACTGTCGACAGTGTGGTCCTACCACTCCAATTTATTGTAAAATATTTTATTTATTGTAATGTAAAATATTTTATTTATTCATTATTCATAGCCTTGTGCTTTTATCGTGTAAGAGATTGAAATAATATTAGCATTTAGAAAAGTAGGTTTTAGCCTATGTACGTGAGTTTGTAGTTGTCTTAATTCTATTGAATCTTGAAGTTTATAGCTATATTTTACAATGAAAAAAAAAATATATACTTTCCCGAATTAGGATCAGCTTCAGTACCAGACCGGCACTTGCATGCTGCATTACTAGATTGGTGATCGTGTGCTGAAACAATTTTATAAAATTGTAGTATAAAATGCTAAAGTTTGGTTCTAAATCGCTTGAATGTTTTTCAGATTACTTTAAATTCTGCCATAAGAAATTTATATGTACTTCAGATGGGAGACAATTATTAATGGTGAATGGATTTACGTTCGCGAAAAACAATCATGCCAAGAATATTTTCTATTGTTCCAAGAGGACGAACAGCAAATGCAAGAGTAGCGTCAAACTCGGTAATAGTGGAGATATAGTTACTTTACGTGAAGACCATAATCATCCAATGCCAATATTTAAAAATATTAACGGTAGATATATTAGATTAAAATAGATTTATGATAAAATAGCTTAACCAAATTCTCGATGTCGTCTTTAAATAAATCATAGAATAAATATTAGTGGGATATTTAATATGTAAAAGCATTTATCTAGTCAGTTAAAATTATTATTATTATTAGATTTTTATCCTTTTTATTAATATATATAGAAATAAGTCGGCTTTTTTTTTGTTTACACTAGAGATGTTAACCTCAGATGGCTGTTACATCATTACGCGGACTAAGCTCTAGCTAATAAGTCAATTTGATCATTACATTCATAAGGAAATCTAGTCTAGTGGCAAGTAGCAAAATGGCACACACAGTTTCACAAATTATTTCTTGGGCTAATGCATCAAATGCACATATTCCACCGGTGGCATCCAATATAAAACTCCAATCTGAAATTATTTAATAAATTTATTTGCCTGATGATGCTTATTTATTTATCGCCTTTAATACCCAATTGAATTTAGGGTAGTGATGGGAGATGAGGCTTGCTGTAAAATAGTTAACTATTGTATTTTGATATTTATCCATCATTTTAGGTAGGTACTAAAAATTAGCAAATCTTAATAAATTAATATGATAATGCTTCCTGTAATAATAATTATTTTAATAAAACGTGATGGCGGTAAACGAGAAATAAGCATCTATATTAATTAAAAGTCTATATTAGTTATTGATTAAACATAGATCCAAGATGGCGAGAAAGCTAGATGTACATATATTTATGGATACCCTTTGTCTATAGAATAAAAAGATCTATCTGTAAAATTTTATGGTAAATGTTGATAACAGACATAGATTTGTATTGTTTGAGGACATGACAACTATTTAATGGAAGAGTCACGCAGATACAAACTTGTTGGAAGGGTTTATTGTAATTATTGTTACCTACAACGTCTAGTCTGATTTTGTCGAATTTATTCGTTTTTATATGTATTAGAATATCTTCGTCTTATGCTAGCAAATTTTTGGAAAGGTTTTGGCTCAATGCTCATCTGATTGCTGGTAATTTTTAATGTGATCGGTGCTAACTGCAAGCGAATCATCACCTTTGGATAGGGTGAGGAGTCAAATCAAATCATTTATTTTGCAAAATATGGGTATAAAATATTAGTTGTTACAGGTATTCAATGTATCACAACATTTGACCGCCAAGCGGCATGCAAAGAGAGCTAATGCCATCAGAACAAGTACAATATGTTTAGCCAATTTAAATGATTTAATTATATAATTTCAATAATAATAACAGTAATGTCAACAGTAATAATAATAATAATAACCCTCTGGGCCAGTCGTTACCTCACCATGAGACTAACGCAAACCGCCGAGGAACATTATATGGCTCTCTAAGTTCTTTTGATATAAAAGAAAAAATGTATCACAAGATTTATAGGAAAGCCAATAAACCGCAGGGCAGCTTGTGGCGTGCTGAATGTGAGTGGCGACACTGCGGTCCTGAGTGCCCCAGAGAGTCGGCCAGGGCCTCGTATCCAGCTGGCCTTTATTGGCTGGCAGGAGTGGAAACCGAAGAGTGCCCGCAGGATTCTCAACTCTGGCTTGCCATCCATATCCCCATGTAAGCCTTTCAAAGGACCGGGTATCTTCCCTTGGGAGATAACCGTGAATCGGAGATACATGAAAATAATAATAATGTCAACAATAATAATAATTTCAGATAATTAAATAATATAAAAACAAAAACATAACAGTAAAGCAGTAATTACATATCAGTCAATTCAACTTATCATTTAAATAATTATTAATTTCAGTTATCTTTATCAAGTACTAGCAACCCGCCCTCGCTTCGCTTCGGTTTCAGTCATTTACCCGCGGCGTAGTTCCCGTTCCTGTGGGAATACCGGGATAAAATATAGCCTATGTTACTCCCTGATATTATAGCTTTGCATTGGTGAAAGAATTTTTGAAATCGGTGCGGTGGTTTAAGCGTGAAAGCGTTACAAACAAACAAACAAACAAACAAACATCCTTACTTTCGCATTTATAATACAAATTAGTATGGATATCCGAAAGCACCCGTGTATAAATAGTGCAAATATTAAACATTACGTGATTCCTAGTAGAGTTAAATATCTTGTTAAGTCGAATAAAGAAATACGCCGATCTTTTTTTTTTTTTTTTTGCGGTCGGCGCGCTCCTCGCACCATTCCGTCCGGGGCGATAGAGGAGCGTAAGCACGCACACCCGCAACCCACCCACGATGCATGTCGCCTTCGTCGTTGGGTCGACCATCGGAGCAGGGTTACTTGTCATCAGTGGTCGGCCCGACGGAATACCCCCTATTTGGGGTACCCTCCCATCGACCGACGCCCAACGGGGAGGACGTCGGTCTTTCCTCACGCGGTCGGCTTCTCGGCGGGTGATGGACTAATTCCCCGGTCGCGTCACCCGCGGCCTCGGCTAGGGTGGCATGAGGCGCAGGTATTCGCGCCTACGCCGCCCCAGTCGCCGGCGGCAGATCGCCTCATCGAGGCTGCGCTCCTCGCGCAGGCGATCCGCCGCCTCCTTCTGGGAGATCACTGCCTCACAGAAGGCTGCGACCGTGTCCCAGTTCTTGACGCTGCCGACCATCGCCCTGGCGATAGTCGGCAGCGTCAGGTCGGCACCGATGATTGCGACGAGCTCACGACGCTGCGCTGCCCAAGCGGCACAGGCCTTGAGCGTATGCTGCGCTGTGTCCTCGTCGCAATCGCAGTGGTGGTAGGACGGTATACTCTCCCTCCTAACGACCTTGTGCAGGTATTTGGCGAAACATCCATACCCCGTCAACACCTGCACCAGTCGGAAGGAGAGCATCTCGTGCTGCCGTTCCAACCACTGCAGCAGCACTGGCCGGAAGGCCTCCACGATTCGCACCCCGAACCGAAGCCCCTCCAGCCGGACTGCCCAACGGGCAATGACGTCTCGGCGGGCGTCGACGCGCCAGCCGGTGAGCTCCCTCAAAGAGACCACACCACCCTCCGCTCGCACCCCCGACACCCGCCGATACAAACCGGCGAGCATTTCCACCTCCAGGTCTCACGGGGGAGTCCCGGTCAACAGGCACGCTGCCTCCGTCGCCACTTCCACCGCGGGCTGTGACGAGCGTGTCGTCGGCGTAACAAATCACGCCCAGCCCGGGCGGGAGGCTCACCCTCCACGCCCAGTCGTAGCCGATGTTCCACAGGATGGGTCCGAGGACCGACCCCTGTGGAACACCGCACGTCATGGGCGTTCGCACAACGTCCCCTGCTCGGTTGGTGCAGAGGACGTTGCGGCTCTCCAAATAGTCTGCCACTAGCCGCCTCAGGTAAGCTGGCACCCCGTGATACCGATGTCCAGGGACACCACCAACAGCACTCCCCCGCCGGTGACGGCTTCAGTCGCTACGGCCCTCAGGCGCAACAGAGCCGCGATCGTCGAACAACCCCTCCTAAACCCAAACTGGGCGTCCGACAGATCGGGCCCAGTGCCGACGAGGTGCCGCTCGATACGGGCAGCTACCACCCTCTCCAATGGCTTGCCCGCATCGTCGAGCAGCACTATGGGCCTGTAGGCCGAGGCCGACTGTGGAGACCGTCCCTGTTTTGGCAGGAGCACCAGCCTTCCCTCCTTCCAGCACCCAGGGAACCGCCCGGACGCTAAACACACGTCGAACAGCCCCCTGAGGTGGGGACCCAGGTGGTCGAGGACCAGGGCCAGCACACGGTTGGGAACACCGTCGGGCCCGGGGACGGTGGATTTGCCGCGCATGCGCGCCACCGCCACCTCCATCTCGGGTTCAGTGATGGGCGGAACACTGTCATCGTCGCTCTCCCGGTCAGTGTCTGGCGAAGCCATGACTGGGGGCG
Organism: Lymantria dispar; assembly: GCA_032191425.1. Taxonomy (NCBI): domain Eukaryota; kingdom Metazoa; phylum Arthropoda; class Insecta; order Lepidoptera; family Erebidae; genus Lymantria; species Lymantria dispar. Next base: position 29,390,058 of record CM063449.1, on the reverse strand, counting down.
TGTGTCCTGCCCGCCGTGGGAACAGGTCCTCGACGACCCGGGTGAAGAAATACGCCGATGGCAATGAAATGAAGAATGTTAGCGATGCAATTTGAAGTGTCATCGAAATATGAACCAAAATCTATTTCATTTATCTTCTTCAGCAAAAAGGTTCAAAAATAATATTTGTCTAGTTATTACTACTATAATATATTTGAATTAATTTTCCTTGTTTTTTATAATAAAAAGGATAAGATCTTTATGGTGAAAAGAATAATATTTTAGTATGGTTATGATTAGTACGAGATATTAAACTATCAGGATTTCGGCAATTATTATTAATATAAAATAATTCTAAACTAATAAAGTTGATGACAAGGCTTTTCTTAGAAAAATAGGTGGATTGCATGAGACTTGAAATGGATAGCAAAGGTTTGAACATAGAAATACTATCTCATAAGAGGGTGCAGAAGAAAATTATACATTACGTTAATCCTTAGTAAGTGGGATAAGATCGCAAGGAAGTTGATTGCCTTATAAGCTAAAAAGGCGTTTGAGATTAAAATAGCTTGTCTGATACCAGGTTAAAAATGATTTCAAAGGACTAAATTTATGTGTAGTAACGTAAGAATTAATTTAACAACCCCTCTCTTACCCGTGAGCGACGTAATAGACAACTAATATGCAAATAACATCTATACCCGAGAAGGAGAACCCTACACCAACACGTTTGACCCGCGGTATAGTAGTCAATATTCGTCTCAATATGCAATAAACCCGAGCTCAAAATTGAGACTTATGTTGACTGATATAGAGGTTGAGTAGAAAACCTAAAAAGAAAATGTCCATGCAGAAATTTCATCATATTTTGTTTTTATTAGATCAACTAGCAACCCGCCCTCATTGCGCTTAGGTTTTAGTCGCCTTACCCGCGTAGTCCCCTTTCCCCTGGGAATACTGGTATAAAAAATAGCCTATGTTACTCCCTGATATTACAACTATCCATGGGTGAAAGAATTTTTGAATTCGGTTCCGTGGTTTAAGCGCGAAAGCGTAACAAACATACTTTCCGCATTTATAACATTAGTAAGGATATCAGATCAATATTGTATTATATTTTATTGTAGTTTCAGGTTCAATGAATGCGCAGTTCATTAAAATAGCATCCGGTAGAACATTATTAATGGTGAATAAATATACGTACTGGCAATCTAGTTCTAAAAAGGTTTATTATTGTTCTAGAAGACATTTTAAATGTATGAGTAGTGTTAAACTAGATAATAACGACGATATAATTTATTTGACTGAGAAACATAATCATCCACCGCCTGTTTATAAAAATGTAAATGGGATTTATATTAAAATTATGTAAATAATTTTTCATTTGCAAAATGAAGAAAGAGAGCTTAAAAAGAGGTATTGATTCACAATTGATTCTAATTAATGCATCTAGTCATCAGCTTGTAGATGTCACTTAGATGCTGCATCCGAAGGCTCCGTGCGACTTTTAATATGTCATCAGTCCGTACGTCAACTCATTCGTGATCGCCACTCGATAACCTTTCTTCTCCAACGGTTTCGGTTCGACGAGCGATGTTGTCTGCTATTACCACTTTAATGTGCTAATTCTTTGGCGTATGTCGGTTACACTCGTTTTTATGGGGATCTCAATCCGTAATCCGGATATTATTACGAAAATAATTACCGACCCATAGCACGGCATGCGCAACTGATTATAATTAATAGATAATTAAATAGAATCAATTGATTTATAAGTAAGTTAAGTAATGTTTTTATTGAAATTATCTTTAATATTTATGATAATTTTAATCAGAAAAGTTACGAAGATTTAATCAAAAAGTTGTGACTTCAATTATGCAATTCGAATTACAGTAGAAACTCGATTAACCGGACTAATTATAATCAGTAGGCATTCGGCTATTCGAAAATTCGGATAATCGAATGTATCAAAACCTTCGGTTTTGTGCATATGTAGTAGGTATGGACATAATTTTATGCGTTTATTAAAAGACATATCCCGTGGAGCATGCACCTCAGAGCGGCGTTTACTAACTAAAACAAAATGAAAGGCGACGACAGACACGTTCATGCTTCCACAAAATCGAATTGTAGGTACAATAAGGTCACAGTTGGTAGTCCGGATAATCGAAAATCTGTATAACAGAGGGCCGGATAATCGTGTTTCTACTGTAATAGTAATTTGAAAATAGGTATTGCCAATTTCAAAAGTATAGTCCAATCGTAATGAAAAACAGTTTGTAATTTATGGGATCATTCACTGTGTATAAATTGGTAGAAAGTGGTAAAATTATAATCAAAAACTTCATATGAAAATAATTTTATTGTCAATATAAAATAAACAAATCGAAGCTATTGCTTTTCTGCGTTAACTTAGCCTTAGATACCGATGTGGAACAAAAATAGTTTTTTATTAAGCACTTGATATGCTGAACTTTCTATAAAACTTAACCGACTAATCGCATGGCTAATCTTTTTCGCAAAGACAAGAAGTAAATTGGTTATATCATCGTAAAAAGCAGTCGAACCTGATTTTCAATAGGCGAGACTTCAAATTTTATTGTGATGATATCTGTGTCGCTTAGAAATAAGTTTTATATGAATATACTCAGTGCCAGATAACGTGGCAAAAGACGACCTTCACCTACCTTCACCACGATATCTTAAAATGCAAAAAAATCTGTCGCTTACCATACAAATCTATCGAAAAGTTGTATCGCAAAATTCTCTTGGTTTAGAGGGTTTTAGAGGCCTACAAGGAAGCAACATTACAAACAGCACAACTCAAAATTTTACGAAATCTAGTAAAATTACCATAGGAAATATATGTTTTTAATATCCTAGAATCATGTATTTCATTGTTTTAAAATACCAGATTAACCTGTAACTAGTAACATTTCATTATTTTATAAATAATATCATTGATAACAATGGCAAATTACTTTCAAATGTCTGAAAAGCAAAAGTTTTTAAGTAACATTAAAATTAAAGTACCGAGAATATTTATATAAATTCAATATAATATAGATCCTATAATTAAATACGTAATTAGCTTCAAAGAATTATGTAATGCCCAGAAAATGTCAAGTTTTAAGTTATGACACATTTCTTTCAACTCATTTTACCCCTGACGGTAATAAACCTAAAGGATCGCACAAGCAGATGCAAGATTTTAGGTTATGTGTATCAAACATAAAATCTTTTCTTAACTGATTTTAGCGTTAGGTGTACGAGAGCAGTGGCGTCGTGTGGCCCAGTCGCCATTTTGTTTGACATTCCGTGTGGAGCACGTAAAAATAAAAGATGGGCCTCGATGACAGTATATATCGAAAGATTGATGCATTCATAATTCATGTATCAGACAGCAGTGATAGTAATAGTAGTGGAAGTGACAGTTCAGAACTATAGATTTTTGTAAAGTCATAAATAAATTATTTTACTATAATATTTTACCTCACCTTACGTATTTAACAAAAAGTTAGCCTTAAGATAGGTTAGCTATCAGTTTCATGCTAGGGCAGTGGTAAGGTAAGTATTGTGTACGTATGCTTTATTATTGCACGTGTAGGTGTTTAATAATTTCTTAATTAAAATTCTAAACAAATTACACGCAGACATAAATGTTTGTAACCTCTGTACTGTCTAGCCACCTTCACCACGATATTATAACGATAAGACGGTTTGTATGGAAAGCGATAGAATTAGCGATAAATTACTTGGATTTGATGATATCGTGGTGAAGGTCGCCAAATGACCTCTTTTGCCATGCTATTTGGCAAACACTATAGTATTCAATATTTCTGTACTATAAATATAAATTGACTATGATTGTTAAATTAGATTTTTTACCTTTATTTCAAAATAAAATGTTTAAAAAGCTCTTGATATTTTTTGTTGACTTGAATAATATTACTTTTATGATAATATATTATTCAACGATATATTATTGATAAAGTGATAGTGGTGATAACGTTTGGTTTCAGGTACATCGTCTCCGATTACAGCGCCTTCAAATCAGTCTTATTCTAGAATTGATATCGCAAAAATAAATAAACAAAAAAGCGCTATACATCTGAAACTTCAGAAATGTATAATATCTAAATATAAGGATTACTTTAAGTCATCTTTCCCAAGTATCTCTCACCCTATTTATACATGTATCCAAAAAGAACTAAGTCATATTTACAAATGCGAAATGACCACGAATGCAATCTATCTTAGTATACAAAGAAACAGAAGATTCTTTTTTAATTGAACGACTATATTTAAACTATTCTACTGTACTATTTAGACTATTTCTATTCTATTTAGACTATTTCTATGTAATCTTTATTCAAAGAAAACGAGCATAAACCAAAGTGTGGATGCTTAGAGCATAACCTTAGATAAAACGTATATATTTTATCACCTAATGTGTAAATTATATGACGCACTTTAATCAGCCCCGATTTAGTATAATATGAATCCCTATGATTAATAACATTAAATCACTTATAAATATGTAGAGTTGCACGTAACCATCGACACTAAACAGTAAAGCTAACAAGGAGACACTCAGACGTGTGGGTTGGGGATTTCCATGATTTTTGGTGGGTTGGTAGAGGGAGCCCGAGGGTATCATAACTATCAGATATTAGGGTCAACTGGGCCCTCGTTAAAAGGATTTTAAGCGTCAAAGTTGGATGTAATTTACTCGTAGGTAGTAGAGAAATTCGCAAATGAACCGCAAGTTGATGGTAGCCTCGTGGTAAGGTCGCTCGACTGCGAAATCTATGGTCTCGGGTTCGAGACCTGACGATTATCTGCTTTTTTTTTTAAATTATCACAATATTGTGTAAAATTAGTTTTTTTTTCATAATTTTACACAAAGTTATAAATTATTTTCCTTTTTTCACGAACTGGTTTTTTCCGCTCATTGTCGGAGGGGACTCGCGCAGCGATAAAATGTAGCCGGTGCAGACAATGGTCTGTTTTGTGTGCTTTTACGAGGAATTCCATCCAAAAATTTGTAAGGATGATAAGAATGTATGAAAAATTTACATTTATACGATAAATATAAATATTGATTTTTCACAATTTTATAATTATTTATTTTCGTTCCGTAACACCTCAATTTTCATATTGAAGAGTTGATACATGGGAGAGAGCGAGAAAAGGAGGAGATCGTGAAAAAAAGCAAAATAATTTATAATTCTGCGTAAAATTATGAAAAAAACAAATTTTACACAATATTGTGATAATTTAAAAAAATAAGTCGTCGGGTCTCGAACCCGAGACCGTGGATCCCGCAAACGAGCGCATTACCACTAGGCTACCATTAGCTTGCAGTTGGGAGTTCGAATTTCTCTAGTACATAAATTACCCATCCAACTTTGACCCTTAATATCTTTTTAATGAAGGCCCAGTTGACCCTAATATTTGGTAGTTGTGATACCCTCGGGTCCCTCTACCACCTCACCCAAAAATCATTAAAATCCCCGACTCACAGTCTGAGGGTCTCCTTGTAAGTGTAAATGAGATATATTTATGCTTCACAGGGCCATTATGCAATAGCTGTCTTATGGAATATGGTTTCTCTGCTTTTTAATATGTAGTTCTATGAAACATGTGCACATGTCTTTTTTGTATTGGTTAGCTGCCGTCGTCGCAATACTTATTGTAAAATATATCATTAAGCTCAGCAACAACTCAAGGCGAGGTTTATAGTCCCCAAGTTTTGCCCTTGGGTCCCGTTGCTTCAATGTTTTAGGTTGAGAGTTCTTTGAGGTCACCACTAGCCTGCGCAAAGTTGTATCAACCATATGAGGCTAACAAACTTTATGAAAGAAAACAAGATTAAGTGTAAGTATTTCATTACCTACAGTGTCAGGCGTTTCTAGTCATGAAATATAAGTGTTAATGTGTTGTGATTTGTGTTTTCTTACTAAGTCCTCTCTTTGTCTTCGTGTTTTGACTCGATGTTTTGTTTGGCAACAAAATTTATTCTGCTTATAATGATTCTGTAAGTTTACACGATTGTATACATGATAATATCTGAATATCGTAGTAACTTTTGTAATAAAATTTTCATGACATTTGTAATGTGTATTTTAATTTGCTTTTTATTCTAGGCTCAAAACCGTATCGCTTCATACAAACATCAATGGGTAACACTTTATTAATGGTCAACGGTTATACATATTCTCGAAAGAACAGGTCAAAGAGATGCTATTATTGCTCAGGAAAGGGTTGCAGAAGCAGTGTGCGATTGAATGAAGATGGAGTGATAGTGTCCTTAAAAGAAGAGCATTATCATCCAGCGCCTCTCTATAATGAAATTCGAGGGAAGTTCCATAGGGTAAGAAATGGTACTTACAAAGGGTTTGACTATAAATATGGTTACTAAGGCCGAGTATATAATATACAGATTGTCCCACAATGAACGGATATTCCTGTAGGATCTAATACTACAGTTGTTATCAGGACCTCGAAAAATACAGAGAAAAAATACATGGTCTCCAAATTGTGTTTTTGTTATGAAAAATTACGTTCTTGTTGACATTACGTGATTTGGAGGACAAAGCCAAATTGGCAACCAGAAAGTTGAACAGATCCAGGCAGTACTTCACACTGAGTCAGGGTCTTGTACTAAAACAAAGCATCAGTCCGCCCTTAAGTGAAGTACAGCTCATAATTTGGGGCAGGCGCACCTAAATGGCAGTTAGATGCGTTTGATTCCCTGTAAAGACTCTACCAGCTCTTTGAAGTGTAGTGCTCTGAAGAACTATTTGGCTTACAATTAGTATCACCGTTACGGTTTGGCCACCATACCACTCGACACCGTAGTGGGTTTGATCCATTTAACCTGGAAACGTTATGGTTCTTCAACTGTACGTTTCCAGCGATCAGTTCTCACACGTTCTAGCAAGCTCTGAAATGAACTACCTGCTGCTTTGTTTCCCGTGTGCTATGACATGTTCTTCTTTAAACGAGGTTTAAGAACAGTATTTTTCCACGGTAGGCAACGGCTTGAAATTGTTCCTGTCTTTCCCGAGTGCTATGATATGTTTTTATTTAAACGAGGTTGAAATGACCACTCTCTTCATGGTAGGCAGCCGCCTAATTGTGTCTCTGGTATTGCAAAGGTCCATGTGCGGCAGTATTGCTTACCATGAGATGTGCTGTGTGTTCGTTTGCCACCAACAGTAATAAAAATAATTATTATTTTAGTTATAAATAAAATTAAGGCACTCTGAAATATGTGTTGGTTAAGCGTGCGTGTGTCTGTATTCATACATGTGTGTGTATGAGTGTTTGTGTGTATACACGTATGTGTGTATAAGCGTTGGAATATACGAGATTTTAGTGTAATCTGTACTATTTGACAAACCACCTCGGCAAAATTACCTCAAGTGCGTGCTCTTTTGATGGTATATTGTCCTATGATACTGTGATGTACCGATCCGCCATGCGCTATGCGCTTTTAGATTTAATTTATAACTGTCATGTTTGTATTCGTGTATTTGTGTTCTTTATGGTAATATTTTTTTAAGATATGAAATAAACAATATTCTGCTTATGAGACTATTATTTGATTACGTTCATATTACAGAATTATTGTTGTTCTGACAACACAGGGCATTTGTTAGGTCATTATCATTGTCCTTATTATTCAATCTATCGTGGTCTACTGAATTACTACTATATGAAATCTATCAATAAGTTTCGGTATACATCTAATCTAATCCACATGGATTCCTAACGTGGCCATGCATACATACGATCTGATTCTCAACGAGACGATCCTGTTTGTAGACTCTGTCTCATTGTCCCCAGCCACAAATTTTTACATATTTCTGCAGGACTTTTCATGTGTCTTTATTTGTTTTTTTATCCTCTATGTTCATATTTTATCTATTTCTAAAACTGTTGTCACTTGCCGACACAAAAAATACAAGAATCTCGTTTTGACATAAAGAAATATGTATACCTAATTATTATACCTTTAAGTATACTGATTCACTTGCTAGCAGAGTAGTGAAGGAAACTAATGATGAAATTGATTATAACCCGTATATAATTATTAACGCATATCAATTTTGTTCCTCGTTTTCTTGTATTAGTATTGTTGTGTGATGATATATTTTACTGAGTTTTGTAATAATTTTAACTTCTGATGATGACGTACATATATTTCAAAATGTCTCTTTTCCAGGTATGAGAAATCAAGGCTACCGTTTCATAGAAACAGTTATGGGTCGCACGTTATTAATGGTCAACGGCTACACCTATTATCGACAAAACAGGTGTAAGTCATCCTATCATTGTTCACGAAATGGTTGCAGGGGTAGATTAAAGATGAACGATCAAGGAATAATTGTGTTCTTAAAAGAAGTTCACGATCATCCGCCTCCTGACTTTTGCGAAATTCGTGGCAAATACTATCAACGCAGAAATAGTGCCATAGCTCCCAACTATAATTATGTTTATTAAAAGAAAGTACTTATGTACTCTTAGTTATACTAATGATTAGCTTTATTTTATTGAAGCCTGCTTAAACACTTACAATGTCCATGATATTTACAGTATTTTCTTTATTAATAATAAGTAAGATTGTAAAGAAATTGAAAACTGGGCAGCTTTAGCTTAAGAACTTCTCTTTAACAATAAATTTTAGTTTAACTTATCTTTAGATTTTTTATTCAATGATGTCCTTATTGTTAACATTTTAAAGTATTGTTCTTGATTGTATCATGATTTTATTTTTTTTCCAATTGAAGGTAGTTTATTTTACTTAATACGGCCGTCACAAGAGCGCCACTGTAGGAGGTGATGTAAGACAAGCGGCAGCCGTGTTCAGTCAGTTGATCGGTGAGAGCAGCGGTGAAATAGTCTAGCTAAGCTAAGGTTATATGCCGAGTATTGGAATGTCGTTTACACATTCAATTATTGTTCGTTTAGTGTAATGCTGATTATATGTAATATCGGTGGTTTATTGGTAAGGTTGATTAATACTTAATACTAGTCCGCGAAAGTGTAATCAAGGTGAGTCTAACATTATAGTATTAGATAAAATAATCTAGGTTCATTTATTTCATTCAATAATCATTATTTGATAATTAAATGTTAATTTGCGTGTAAAAATGTACATTTTTTTAACCTCCCGCTGTTAATGTCAAGAAAGCTATTGGTTTTATTTAGTATTCTGTAAGTTTACACATGTACTGTAGTACATGCTGTATGTACCAAAGCAGCTTGTGTTCATAATAAAATTGGGTGCTAAGTGTTTAAAACACCAAAACTCGGTAAACGTTAGCCTTTTATAAGTATATTCAAAGATTATAGGAGTCGAACCACTACTAGTAGTACAGAAAGTTTTAATGAATATATTAGCATTGTAGTATACTTTGCCTACTCCCAAGCAAATCTACCTACTCTATTGATTTTTAATTTGTAAATCCTACTTCACATTTAAATCCAACTGCTAGGTTACTGTTTGTTCTAGCAGATTATGTCTACACGGTGTGGAGGTGCCGCTTTTTTTTTAGGTAACCTTGGTCTCTGTCACGTTACCGTCGCTGAGATCACTGAGATGAGTCTGTTGTAATTACGGTTGGTAAAATAGAACACGTGTTTTTAGTTTTGAGCTTTTTACGTGAACTTTATCTTTGATATACCCAACTAATTAGTTTTTAGGAAACAGAAAAATAGAAACTTTTTTTTGAGCTGGTGGGCTACGGTCGGCGCACTCCTCGCACCACTCCGCCTGGGGCGACAGAGAGGTGTAAGCACACACACACACCCGTAACCCACCCGTGACACGTCGCCTTTGTCGTTGTGCCGATCACCGGAAGAAAAATAGAAATCTACGAAATACTTGTAAAAGAATTACTCGAGCACTATTGCAAAATAGGTTGTCGCATATCCCTTAAAATCGCTTCCACTTCCTCCACTCTCATTTGAACTTTTTACTCAAAAATTTGGGTGCGGTTAGCTACGAGCAAGAAGTAAGTTCCGCCATTGATGGGAGATTACTATTGGTTCCATATGAAGGTTCCATATCAGCAGTATAAGCGAAAGTCAGCGTTTGTGATAAAATTGTCCGCAAAAGATTTAGTATAAAGTATTTTAGATCCATTGTAGTAAATAAAACCCGTTATTTTTAAAATAACTTTTTTTATTTTAACTTACAGTACTGATACTGTAGGAAAATAAATCTACGTGATGGAAAAAAATGTACGTGATGGAATATTTTTGAACTCAAATTCGTAATCAGGACACCTCAAATACCCTCACAGACCTCTTAGCACATCAGTCGCAAATTTTTCCTTGAGATTTGTTGAGTAGTGTAATGCTGCAAGTTTATAGTAAATCTGTAGTATGATGATATATTTTATCGAGTTTTGTAATAATTTTAACTTCTGAAGATGATGTACATATGTTTTAAAATGTCTCTTATTCCAGGTAAGAGAAACTCTATCCAACGCTATCGTTTCATAGAAACAGTAATGGGTAACATGTTATTAATGGTCAACGGCTACACCTATTCTCAACATAACAGGTGGAAGACAACCTATAATTGTTCACGAAGGGGTTGCAGGAGTATAATAAAGATGAACGATCAAGGAATAATTGTGTTCTTAAAAGAAGTTCACGATCATCCGGCTCCTAACTTTTGTGAAATTCGTGGAAAATACTATCAACTCAGAAATAGCCAAAGCTCCCGACTATAATTATATTTACTAAAGGAATATTACTTATTATTCTTACACTTATTTACTCTTAGTTAAATTAATGATTAGCTTTATTTTACTGAAGCCTACTTAAACACTGTCCATGTTATTTACAGTATTTTCTTTATATATGTATAATAAAGTAAGATTGTAAAGAAATTGAAAACTAGGCTACTTTAGCTTAAGAACTTCTCTTAAACAATACTATATAGAAATTTTAATGTAATTTATCTTTAGATTTTTTATTCAATTATGTCCTTATAGTTTTAGATAAAATAATCTAGGTTACATTATTTGATAATTAATGTTAATTTGCAAAAAACCCACGTTTTTTTAACCGCCCGCTGTAAATGTCAAGAAAGCTATTGGTTTTATTTCGTTGTTCGAATATCGAGTTTTTGTCAGGGCTTGATAGTCCAGTCAAAATACGGCTCACAATGGGAAAAAAAAAACACTAAATTTGATTTTTTGGGGATTATGAAGAATATGAAGGATCGATAGGGGGAAGGGGGGTGTATTCTGAGCATACATTCCAATTTGAGTGATTCTGGGGAGGTCAGCTCAAGGTCATTTCGATGAAAACGCGTTTCAATTCGATATCTCGAGAACGGTTAGTGTTAGGCAAAAAATTATAGAGACCTTTTCTCTTCTAAATTAAATTTACTAACTTTTTATCTGAAACTTTTTTTTATCATCAATAATTTTCAATTTATCACTTCCGAAAGGCAAAAATTTTACTTTTTTCTCCCTTTTTTATTTTTCGCCATTTTCTCCCCAACCGTTCATTTTTATAAAATTTTACCGATTATCAGAGTGTAGATCTTTTAATTATGAACAACTTTTTTCTTAAACTTTTTTCTGTAATGCCAAAACCTTCGGAGTTATACATTACTTTGCCGAGCGAAATCCACGCCATTGTCGTAACGTGTATTCACGGACACACTGTGCGTGCAGTAGTGCGGGTAAGGGACATCTGTTCCTCGACTTTCGTATACCTGGGATAACCGTTGTCCTACGGAATCTATTTTTAGCCTAAAAAGGGGTCGGGGTGAAGGGAAGTGAAAGTGAGCATAAGCGTTCTTCAGTCGTTCAGTGTATTCTTGGCTTCTACGTAGTGAGGATTAAAAATCAAATATTTTCTGTTTTAAAATGTTTTACTGCTGCACGAAGTGAAAATGGAAGATTGATTTATATGCAGCAAAACGTTAAGCAAAGGAGAAGTGATTACGGTGCAAAAAAAAACGGATTCAAACACTTATAAAAGAGGGTTAAATTAGAATCCCTTCCTCCTACCTCTGATGCCGCATTTTTCACTCGTTGAGGTGTTACTATTAAGTGCAATACTGGCTGGAAAATTATCTGGAACTCGAGGAATGGGGCTGGTGTCGCACCCCCTGTGGATTGGAGCCGATACCAATGTCATTGATACCAACTCCGGAAGATTTACTCAGATCGATTGCGTGCAAATGCAAAACCAACTGCGGCAAATCGTGCGGCTGCAGAAAGGCCGGCCTGTTTTGCTCAGTCATTTGCACTAATTGCCAAGAGAACTATTGTTCTAATATCGCCAATGTTGTCCAATATTTTTGGCGTAATAGACGAGGACGACGTATGCCTCGATACCGTCAGGGCCTTTAATATTAACGAATCACTTCCATCGACCACGGGTGCTTAATTTTACGAATGTTATGACCTATTTTTTTTTATCAAAAAATGTGTGAGACAGTTTCAATTATTTACTTCTTTTTGTAATCCTTATTCACATTATTATCCCGCTCGGCAAAGTAATGTATAACTCCGAAGGTATTGGCATTACAGAAAAAAGTTTAAGAAAAAGTTGTTCATAATTTTTTAATTATGAACAACTTTTTTCTTAAACTTTTTTACCGATTATCAAAGTGTAGATCTTTTGATCTACACTTTGATAATCGGTAAAATTTAACGGCTGGGGAGAAAATGGCGAAAAATAAAAAAAAAAGAAAAAGTAATATTTTTGCCTTTCGGAAGTGATAAATTGAAAATTATTGATGATAAAAAAAAGTTTCAGATAAAAGTTAGTAAATTTAATTTAGAAGAGAAAAGGTCTCTATAATTTTTTGCCTAACACTAACCGTTCTCGAGATATCGAATTAAACGCGTTTTCATCGAAATGACCTTGAGCTGACCTCCACAGAATCCCTCAAATTGGAATGTATGCTCAGAATACACCCCCCTATCGATCCTTCATAATCCCCAAAAAACCAAATTTATTATTTTTTTCGGTAAATTGACTGGACTATGAGGTTTTCAGGTCCTAGGAAGCTGATTAGTATAAATAAAAATGTCCTGAAAAATATAGACGGAAATGTTATAATCTGAATAACATTCATTCAATAGTCAATATAAGAACGTGTTGTATATAAATCGTAGTTATAGATGGCTTTATTTAATTGCACGTTCACTAATAAATGAATTTAGATTAGGGGTTAAAGTATGAAATTGCCGTTTCATAGTGATAAATTAAAACCTTTTTTTGGTTCATAAAACACATTTCTTTAATCAAAGTATTTACCCTCGTTATCTATACATTTCTGCCATCTAATTGGAAGATCATTTAAACCTTTGCGATAGAACTCTAGGGTCCTGGATTGCACAAACTGTGTGAAGGTATTTCGTATTGCTTCTTCGGAAGAAAATTTTTCCGTGCAAAATAATTGTCAAAAATTGTCAATTGTTTTTGATTGGCGCGAGGTCTGGCGAGTACGGAAGATGACGTATGGTTTTTGACTGCAGGTCTTGTAGTGTTCAAACAGTTTCTCGAGCAGTATGAGGTCTTGGGATATCAAGGAGCAATAATGGTGAAGATCGATTGACAAGTCGGACCTGTTTTACTGCGAGTTTCGCCATCATTGTTCGGAGTTCTGCACAGTAGACATCTGCGTTTATTGTTTGACCAGATCTGAGGAAACTATAGTGTATAATTACACCATGAAGTGACCACCAAACAGTTACCTTTCTATGAGTAAGCTTTGCTTTAGGGTATTGATGTGGCGTTTGACCTGGGATCAGCCATTGCGTTGTTCGCTTGCGATAAAGAAACACACTTTTCATCACACGTCACAATTAGGTCCAAAATCCCTTCATTTCTATATCGGTATGTCGGGCTAAAGCAAGCTTCAAGGCGCGCTGCTCCCTGCAGATCAGTCAAATTACGAGGCACCCATTTTTCAAGTATTATTATTATTATTTTTTAATAGTACTAAGGAAGTAATCCTTGTATTGCAGGGGATTTTACAAACATATAATTAACGGACACACATTACATCCAGACTCAGAACAACAATTTGTGGATTGCACAAACTATTGTCCTGTGTGGGATTTGAACCCTGGCGCGAATGACACTGGCGCAGTACGTCTGTATTTTAACCACTAGGCCATCTGTGCAGTCAACAGTCATTTGGTGCAAATGGGTCAATATTATGGGTATGCTAAGGTCAAACCATGTCGCTAATTCCTTGGTAGTTTGATTTGGATCGGCTTCCACCATCACCTTCAATTGACCGTTATTTACCTTAGTGGTTGGTCTTCCTCGTGGTTCATTCTTCAAGTCCCAGTTTCCATTACGAAAGCGGTTAAACCAAAAACGCACGGTGCGTTCGTTAATCATATCCTTTCCAAACACGGCATTGGCATTACGAGCCGTTTGTTGCGTTAGTCCCACGTCGGAACTTGTATTCGAAAGTTACTCTGATTTTCGCCGTATCCATGTTAACTACAAAAGCTGAATGTAAAAACAATTGAACGTCGAACGATCAAATGTCAAACATTTTTTAAATTTAGAATGTTAATTAGCTTTCATTTGAAAACAGTTTCAGTTTGATATCTGGCACCATGCATGCCATTAAAATTAAATTTTAATTAGCCGTTAAAACGGCAATTTCATATTTAAACTCCTATTATTTTGTGATTGTGTATGTGGGTATTAATTAGCCATTTTGCTTCCAATATGTAATAAACGATAGTCTTTTTAACACAAATCTTTATAAGTATTTGTATTGTATATTTAGAAGTATTTGTATTACACAATTTTTATTAAAAAAAAAATCCTTGACTTCAAACAGTAAACTAAAAAGCAAAAAATATTTCATATCTATACCAATAAATAAAATTGGAGTGTCTGTTTGTAATGTCAAAATAAATGGCTTTTTTCATGCTCACATGGTTATTTGCACGACACCTATGCCTAAAATAGCAATTAAAAAATTTTTGTGTCTGTCTGTCTGTCTGTTTGTTTGTGCCGGGTAATCTTCAAAACGGCTGGACCGATTTCAAAAATTCTTTCACCAATGGAAAGCTATAATATCAGGGCGTAAACTAGGCTATATTTTATTCCGGTATTCCCACGGGAACGGGAACTACACGGGTAAAACGACTATAACCTATAACCGAAGCGAAGCGAGGGCGGGTTGCTAGTTAGTAATATATAACGAATCTCAATTTAACGACTTCCGATTTAAAATTTTTTCGTAACCCCTTGAATAGGCATGATGACAGTAAACAAAAATCACTAAAATAATGTGTTTATCTACTGTAACACACAGGATATATCTTGAAATAAATATTTATTTTCTTTTATAAGATGAGATTATTAATTTATTAAATAAAATAAAACTATAAAATACACAAGTCCGCCATGCTCAGCTAAACACCAATCAAATTGAGTTACGTCACTCCTATGTATACCTGTCATTATCATCGCAAATTCTATACGAAACTCTACGATCGTTACACTTATTGTTTTAAGTTGTATTTAAAGAGTATATCGTGATTTTCATCGATCTCTTGGTTACTTTTGTGTACTTACTAAAAATGTAAGTCATGGTAGAAGGATTCACCAAGGCAAACAGCTCTAATTTGCCTAGAGTTGATTTGATAATGCTGGGAGAGTACCTAGCATTAAACGAAGACTTCTGTTCAGCAGAATTTAGAAATCTCAAAACTACGATGTAAGTAAAATATTGATTAATAATCTTCTAACACTAATAATTTAAAATCTATTTAAAAATAATACCGCTTGAGATGCTAACATCTCAGGTTATGTTATTTAAATAATGCTTTTGTAAACTTGGTATTAAACTGCAGTTAAACAAAATCACACACCAAATAAAATATACGATATAAAGTAATTACTTACGTTAAAATGATCTTAACAGAAATAAATAGTCTCCTATTTATTTTTTTATGTTTATTTATTTATGGCTTTTGGATCTCGCTGTGTAATATTAATAATTATATTTTATTGTTTTATTGTGTGGCACATAAACAAACAGTTTGTTAGGGGTTTTTATTGATGTATTAACACATTGAGGATCCGCACACCACTTATAAACTTTCGAATTCATGTCTAAATAAAATATATCAGATTTTTTGCTTTAACTCCCTTACGTTTACAACTCAAGTGAATAGACGTGACGTCACAAGCAGACGCCATGACACTAGGCATCGTTTTGGCGCTAATTTATATACATTTAATTAAAATAGCATTTATTTCTAAAGAAACCGCACTTATTGCAAAAATAGTATATTTTTGGATAATAGTAGTTATTTAAGAATATTATAAGATAGTTTTTCAAAATTAGTCATCATGCCTATTGTCCATAAGAGTCAGTGTAAATAGGTAATACCTTTACATTACGAATTTTTCTCACGAACAACCTCTTTATAACGAATTTTCAACTATAAAAAATAGTGTAAATACCTCTATATGACCCTTAATGCCATAGTATGTGATTCAGTCGCGACAGGTTTCGACACGTTTTTTTCGTAAAACAATTGAAGTCCTTTGATGGAAAATAATGTAAACAGTGCTGCTCGTCACTATTGTTGGAAATTTTAGTTGCTGAATGCAAAAATGTTGAGGTGATTAAAACTATTGCTTTAACTCTTTATAACAAATTTTAGACCGAACTTACCTCAATATAACAAAGTTTAACGAATTACTTGATATAACGAATATTTACGAGTTCCCGTCGGATTTGTTATATTGAGTTCGTACTGTATACAGTCAAATTGAGAAACCTCCTTTTTTGAAGTCGGCTAAAATCATGGATGCTAAGATAAAGCAGGTAACAATTCGTAATTACACCGAACTTACCTCAATATAACAAAGTTTAACGAATTACTTGATATAACAAATATTTACGAGTTCCCGTCGGATTTTTTATATTGAGGTCGTACTGTATACCTACGGTCAAATTGAGAAACTTCCTTTTTTGAAGTCGGCTAAAAATTATGGATGCTAAGATAAAGTAGGCAACAATTCGTAATTTAATATTGGTTATACTCTGCAGTTGGCCTGGCTGTTTAATTTATCGTCTCCTGTTATGGAGTCGTGATGTCATGTAAGGAGGTGGAGTCGGCTAATGAGGCAATTGCCAAAGATCACTTTGCAGGGGGTGGTAAAGGAGACGGTGCATACTTTACGCATGCGTTTCCCCTTCGCCATGGTAATTTGACAGAAACAAACGTCGATAGTCAAGGCATCGCTGTCGCATACTGGCAAGGCGACCGCTGGGCTGATTGATATCAAACGGGTATTTAACCCTTTGACATTAAAAGCGGGCAAATCTATAAAAGTATTTTTTTTATTTTCGTGTGGTGACGAAGTAAGAATATACCACTCCTTATCTTGCCTGTTTTTGTCCCGTCTGCCTAGCATGGTATAGTAGGTCAATTTCCCTCCTATTGTGGAGGAGACTCGAGCCCAGCAGTGGGACGTATAGGATCCGAGATGAAGAGATGCAGATTGTATTGTGTGTATTATTGTTAGCCGCAGATGTTTACTACTAATTTACTTGGATTATCAACATTCCTTAATGGTTTTCGGTTGAAGGCATTTTCGATGGCTCGATATGGCAATCCCTGTGCCACACTTTTGTTTTTCCTAGATCAGCTGAGCAAGGTTGACTTATAGAGGATGTACGTATGTATGACTACATGTACATTGACAACTAGAAAGCTGAATAGAGCCAGGTAGTACTTCACACTGAGTCTTGTACTATACAAAGCATAAGTCCGTCCTTAAGTGCAGTACCGCTCATAATCCTGGGCAGGCGCACCTAAATATCAGCTAGATGCGCTTGACTCCCTGCAAAGACTCTACCAGCTCTTTGACGCGTAGTGCTCTGAAGAACTATTTGGCTTAGTACCATCGTCACGCTTTTACCACCATACGACTCGGCACCGTAGCGGGGTTGATCCTTTTAACCTGGAAACGTTATGGTCTTCAACTGTACGTGTCTAGCGATCATTTCGGCCACGTACGTGCAAGCTCTGGAATGAAGTACCTGTTCCTGTATTTCCCCGAGTGCTATGATATGTCTTTATTTAAACGAGGTTAAAAGAAGCACTTTCTTCATAGTAGGCAGCCGCCTGTGTCCCTGGTATTGCAAAGGTCCATGTGCGGCAGTATCACTTACCATAAGATGTGCTGTGTGTTCGTTTGCCACCAACAGTAATAAAAAATTATTATTATTTTAGTTATAAATAAAATTAAGGCATTCTGAAATATGTGTTGGTCTAGTGTGTGTGTGTCTGTATTCATACATATGTGTGTGTATACACGTATGTGTGTACAAGCGAGGGAATATACGAGATTTTAGTGTAATCTGTACTATTTGACAAACCACCTCGGCAAGATTACCTCAAGTGCGTGCTCTTGTGATGGTATATTGTCCTATGATACTGTGATGTACCGATCCGCCATGCGCTATGCGCTTTTAGATTTAATTTATAACTATCATGTTTGTATTCGTGTATTTGTGTTATTTGTGGTAACATTTTTTAAGATATGAAATAAACAATATTCTGCTTATGAGACTATTATTTGATTACGTTCATATTACAGAATTATTGTTGTTCTGACAACACAGGGCATTTGTTAGATCATTATTATCTTTACTATCATTATCCTTATTATTCAATCTATCGTGGTCTACTGAATTACTACTACATGAAATCTATCAATAAGTTTCGGTATACATCTAAACTAATCCACATGGATACCTAACGTGACCATGCATATATACGGTCCGATTCACAACGAGACGATCCTGTTTTTAGGCTCTGTCTCGTTGTCCCCAGCAATAATTTTTTACATATTTCTGCAGGACTTTTCATGTGTCCTTATTTTTGTTAACTTCATATTTTATCTATTTCTAAAACTGTTGTCACTTGCCGAGACAAAAAATAGAAGAATCCCGTTTTGACGTAAAGAAATATGTACTTATACCTAATAATTGTACCTTAAGTATACTGCTTCACTTGCTAGCAGAGTGGTGAAGGAAACTAATGATGAAATTGATTATAACTCGTATATAATTATTAACTCGTATCAATTTTGTTCTTTGCTTTCTTCTTTTAGTATTGTTTTGCATCTAATAATTTTGCAAGTTTACACTAGTATGATGATATTTTTTATTGAGTTTTGTAATAACTTTAACTTCTGATGATGACGTACATATGTTTCAAAATGTCTCTTTTTCCAGGTATGAAAAACCAAGGCTACCGTTTCATAGAAACAGTTATGGGTAGCACGTTATTAATGGTCAACGGCTACACCTATTATCAACATAACAGGTGTAAGACATCCTATCATTGTTCACGAAGGGGTTGCAGGAGTAGAATAAGGATGAACGATCAAGGAATAATTGGGTTCTTAAAAGAAGTTCACGATCATCCGCCTCCTAACTTTTGCGAAATTCGTGGAAAATACTATCAACTTAGAAATAGTGCCAAAGCTCCCAACTATAATTATGTTTATTAAACTAATTATTAGCTTTATTTTACTGAAGCCTACTTAACACTTACAATGTCCATGTTATTTACAGTATTTTCTTTATATATAATAAGTAAGATTATAAAGAAATTGAAAACTAGATTGCTTTAGCTTAAGAACTTCTCTTAAACAATACTGTATAGTAAGTAATCTTACTGTTTGATTTATATTTAGATTTTTTATTTAATTATGACCTTATAATCTGCACTATCTACACTAATATTATACAAAGGAATGATTTGTTTGTTTGTTTGTATTGAATACGCTCCGAAACTACTGGACCGATTTCAAAAATCCTTTCACCAATGGAAAGCTATAATAATCAGGGAGTAACATAGGTTATAATAATTTATATATTATAATCTAATACTTTAGATAAAATACTAGGTTACATTATTTTGATATATAAATGTAATTTGCGTGTAAAACGTACGTTTTATTAATTGCTCGCTAAGTCAAGAGAGCTATTGGTTTCATCTTGATGTTCGAATATCGAGTTTATATCAGATGTCGATGTTTCCAGGTGCTAGGAAGCTGATTAGCATAAATAAAAATGACCTGAATTATAATCTGAATAATATTCACTCAATAGTTCTTCACTCTATTTTTTTCAATTCACTCAATATAAGAACGTGTTGTATATAAATCGTAGCTATAGGTCTTGAACTAGCTTTATTTAAATAAAATTACTTTACGGATCTTATCGCGTTTGTATTTTATTTTTGATTGCCCTATGTTTCGAACACTTTGCAGAGCTCATGGTCACATTTTAGTACAATGGAAAATTTGTACTAATATACACGGTGACTTTTTTATCGTCTTACAAAAAAAAACCATAAAAGTATCCACCCTAAGAAACATATCTAACATATTTAAATGTTCAATAGTGGTAGTTATAAAAAAATAATAAAAATAAATAAATTAAAGTTAATATTTTGTAACAGTCTGTTTATCATGATTACTGTGATGCTCGATTCGCCGCCTAATTGTTTCAGACTTTCAGTATGCCCACGCGTGCGCGAGGCAAAGGTCATGCGCATTTAATTACAATTCCCTTACAAGTAATTGCCTATGTCGCGACAATAAGATTTGAGAGAGGTGGCCAACCTCGCAGCGGACTTAGCATCGTTAGATTTTTTTATGGTTGCTAATAAAAAGACTTGTTTATACCGAAGAGGCTCGCAATAGAGACCAATTAAAAGAACAAATTATTGCAGCTTTTAATGTGATAGGAAGTGACAAAGTGATACTAAATAAATTAAAACGTAACCTCCAAAAACGTGCCCGTTTATGCATACACAAAAAAGGGGTGAGTAATTTGAACAAGTAATTTCCGTGTGGTGACGGAGTAAGAATACAATTCACCACTCCCTATCTTGCCCATGGATGTCGTAAAAGACGACTATGGGATATAATATGCACATAACATCTGTGCAAGAGAAGGAACACTCGAAATGAATCCCTATGGCCTATACCAACATATCTGACCAGCATGGTATAGTGGGTCAAATTACCTCCTATTGTGGAGGAGGCCCGAGCCCAGCAGTGGGACGTATGTGGGCTGCGATGAATTTAAACAATTATTTAAATATCAATAGAACGATATTCTTGTATTAAGTATACCTATTCTACTAACACTACATTATTGTATCTGACGGTCCTAAGTGCGTAGAAAGTATTAAGGAAAAAATTAGACTCCGTACTTAGTGAATACGTGGTATTTCTGAAAAGGACGTAGGTAGATTATGGTAGGTACAATTTTACGAGTTGATAATCGAACTTTTTCTAAAGTTTAATATGAATGAACGACGCGGGCGGCGCGGTAACGTGGTTGCCGCGGTATAAGTATATACATTCTACATAGTAAAACAGCTGTCGTCGCTACAGGCTGTTCACTTACTATTTTAATTAGTAATTATTTATAATCAATTTTATTAAAAAATATTCTAGTAAATATCTTTTTAACCTTCTAATTGTACGAATGTATAGTAGATACTGGATACTTTAATTGACCTGCTTTTGTAAGACGACATAAATGTCACCGTGTATAGGTAAAAATTTAATAACTAATATTTTGTATCGGGTAGATAATTATAAATATCTGTAATAATAATAACTTGTTGGACGTGAGACATCTTAGTCCACCCGTGATCATAAACGCTGCAAAGTGTTCGAAACGTCGGGCAATCAAAAATCAAATACAAACGCGATAAAATCCGTAGTTTTATTTAAAATGTGTTATACTGGCTCAATTTATTTGCACGTTTATTAATAGATTAATTTATGTTTTATGATTGTACATGTGGACATTAATTAGAGTAGTTTTGCTTCCAATGTGTAATAAACGATAGGCTGTTTAACACAAATCTTGAAGTATTTTTATTACAAAATCATGGATACTGAGACAAAGCAGGCAACAATTCGTAATTTAATATTGGTACACTCTGCAGTTGGCCTGGCCGTTTAATTAATCGTCTCCTTTTATGGAGTCGTGATGTCATGTAAAGTCGGCTAATGAGGCAATCGCCAAAGATCGCTTTGCAGAGGGTGGTAAAGGATACAGTACATACTTTACGCGTGCATTTCCCCTCCGCCGTAGTGATTTGATGGTAACAAATGAGCAATAGGCCAATGGTCAGAGCATCGCTGTCGTATACTGGCAAGGCGGCCGCTGGGCTGATTGATATCGAGCGGGTATTTAACGCTTTGACGTTAAAAGCGGGCACATCTGTAAAAATATTTTTTTTATATCCGTGTGCTGACGAAGTAAGAATATACCACTACATCTTGCCTGTTTGTGTTCCGTCTGCCTAGCGCGGTATAGTAGGTCAATTTCCCTCCTACTGTGGAGGAGACTCGAGCCCATCAGTGGGACGTATATGACCCGAAATGAAGAGATGTAGATTGTGTTCTGTGTATTATTGTTAGCCGCAGATGTTTACTACAAAATTTGGATTATTAACATTCATAAATGGTTTTCCCTTGAAGGCATTTTCGATGGCTCAATATGGCAATCACAGTGCCGTACTTTTGTTTTGCCTCGATCAGCTGAGAAAGGTTGAATTGTAGAGGATGACTAAATGTAAGTTCCATCATACCACAATCATTCAATAGGGAATATGCACGAAACTCCAAAATGAACAAATTATTTTTATTTGTAATCTTTATTGCTTAAAAAACGTACCTATACAATTATTTTTTAATTTTATCATTATTTAATAATTAAATTTAATTATCAAAAAGTGCCTTTTTTGAGATTCGCGCGCAAAATTTCTGAAACGCTCCGCATTGGTTGGAGGACTATGATGTCACGTTTTGAACACGTGACACCCGAGTCTTCTAGTTAGGGCTGTAGATATTTAAAAAAAAATAGTTTTTGATATATCGATATTTTTAAATATATCAATATCGGAGTTCGATATAACGAAAAAAAATATCGATATTTCGATATTTTCCCCATGACCACTCTTTAACTTCGTTCATTGCGGGGTTGACGTGCCGACCTTTTTGTTATAAAATTCTAGGACTAAGTGATAACTGATCATCAATTTCATGCCAGCGCTTTTACAGTAAATAAAGTTTACGGTGATTTTGTAGAATAAATACTTAACAAGAAAAGATAAAAGACCAAATTTATTCAAATAAATATCGACCCTCGATACTTACTTTTTATCATCGATATATCGTCAAAAAAAAAGTTCAGTATTAAGTATCGATATTTTGAAATAATAATATCGATATTTTGACATATCGATATTTTATCAATTCTTCTTCTGATATCAAGTTGTTGTTTGTATGTTTCTAGTGATTATTTTGTATTGTTACCCAGTTATTTCATAATAAGTTATTAGTTTTCTGTGTTCAAGTATTAATCTTTGTGAATAAAAGTCTTATTATAGTTGTCACAAAATAAGAGACCCGTTTTGACACTTGGTCGTACCGATGCATTTAGTGATGAACCATACGACTCAGTACTCGATACTCACGATAAAGCGAATCAAGTTTATATGAGTATATAATCGATTTGAATATGTATTGTAAAGTGCATTGTATTAAAGTTCTGATTTGAAAATTTTACTTAAACTGTGATATTGTAGCTATTCTGAAATGATACAATATTACGAATGGTCATTTTTCTATCATTTAATATTTTTGATACAATAACATTCACTCAATCACAAAAATATCGAGAATAAGTGAATCTTCAATCAATCATTTTCTTAAGATGATGAGCCAAAATTGTCAGTTGAACTATCGTTACCCACATATATATATTATTTCATTTTCATATTATCAATATTGACGTCTCGAATTTTCAGTAAAAATCACTACACAGCTGGTGAAATTCTCTAAATGGTTGGTCTAAAATTAAATACTAGTATTCAAATGAATAATTAAGGCAAGTACGAGTCCGCCTTAAAAAAATATATTTTGATCGATTTATTTTTCCTTAACCGATTATTAATAGTCTGTGGACAATATGAAAAAAATCGTTATGCCACAGCACTTAGGCCAGTGGGCGGTACCTGTCAATGAATAATGTAATTACCTTCAAAACAGTTTGATCGGTAAAAAATAGAAACCTTCTTGGGCGTGAACTGTCAAAACGGGCCTTTTATTTTGTGACAACTATACAATGACTGAAACCGGTTTCGTCAAAGTACAGTCAGATAATCTTCCTAAAATAGACGTGTATATAATGACAACGTATTTCGCGTCTAATTCAGATTTAATATCTGTTAAACTCGGAGGAATAAAAGCTGCAAGGTAAATAAGATATAATATATTTAATAATCGTAATAATAGTAAAAATATCGATATATATATATATATATATATATATATACAGGGTGTATCAGGTTATGGGGTTATGGGGCAACTGGTTAAACGGGAGGTAGGCAATAGTGGTAGGAACCCATAAAAAAAATTTGAAGGAAAAATCTATAAATCAGCCCTAGCAACTTGTAGGAGTGTCGAGGACTCTGACGTCACAGAATACGCGCGCCGAAGTAGTCGCGTTTATATCGCCC
Source organism: Lymantria dispar (assembly GCA_032191425.1). Lineage (NCBI taxonomy): Eukaryota > Metazoa > Arthropoda > Insecta > Lepidoptera > Erebidae > Lymantria > Lymantria dispar. The sequence continues at coordinate 29,365,483 of CM063449.1, read as the reverse complement.
ATAAAGTATAGCGATTTTTAAAAATTATTTTTAGCGTTATGGTTTATATTTTGGATGTGTTATATTTATTTCTAGTAATCAAATCATACATATTCCCTATTGGCAGGCTAGGTACTAAACATAATTACTAATTCATCGAAGCATTCTACCGCGTTACGAATATGATATGCTTACATAAAAAATCATGTTATTATTCAGGTTGAAGGCGGTATATACGGCATACACAGGTACATACGGCGTACCTGTGTTTGTCTTCAATATTTTATCATATGCATGTTTCTGTTTCAGGTAAAGTGCATTGTGAAATTATTGAAACAACAAACGGTCTCAAGTTACTTATGGTCGATGGTTATACATTCTCAAAGAAAACGGGTAGGAACATTTACTATTGTTCTAAAAGACTTGCCGGTTGTAGAAGCAGTGTGAAGATGGATTGTGAAGAAATTGTTTATTATAATTGTGAACATAATCATTACCGTCCTTATTACAATGTAATTGAGGGTAAATATTTCAAAATACCCACATCAAAATATTTAACTTATAAAAAATAAATTTTGGAATGATGTGATGTAAACATTCCATATAATGTTTTTGTATTTTATATAAATATTAATTATATATTGATTATTTATTTATATATTGTATTATTAGCTTACCAAAGATATCGTCGTTACCCTATAAGTCTTATTTGTGTAAAATGTAATAATAGGCTGAGGGATCACGAGGAAATAAGTTGTAATGTTCTCTTGTAAAACTTGATACCCATTGCAACCATCAATACCAGTATGCCAAGTGTGGCAATTTTTGAAAATTATGAAATAATATTATTAAGTTTATCAATTTTTATTTTGTATTTGTATTTTTTGTTTTAACGGTTAATTATTTTAAAATATTATAATCCTACAAAGTTAAGCTTAACATGGTGTAAAATTTATGCAAAATGGAACAAACTTAACTTAAAAATTGTGTGTTTAATCATAAGAATCATAATTTTATTGCCACCAAATACATTATTATTTTATTTCAACAGATGCTACACGTATCAAGTTCATACAAACAGTTAGCGGCAAAACTTTATTAATGTTAAACGGATTTACATACACGGAGAATAACAGAGCAAAGAATACATATTATTGTTCGAGAAAATATAGGAGTTGTAAATCTCGCGTCAAGTTTGGTGCTGATGGCAGAATCGCAAGTGCTATGTTGGAACATAATCATCCGCCTCCCAATTACGTATCCACCGAAAAGGGACTTTATGTGAAATCTACGAGCCCTATTACGGCTCAATTGATTCAGAGATATCAATCTTTTTAAAATATAAGCGTTATGAAATTATATGACAATGGTAGTACGTTTCTATTGTTCATACTAGGGTTGCCAATTTTTATTAAAAAATAAGTATAAAATGATTTGGATAGAAAAAAAAAGTATTTTATGTTTTTATTGCATTAAAAACGTATTTTGTGCGCTTTTTTTTACCACATATAAAGTTTGAATCTCACCATCTGACATTTAATATTTCGTTTATTTGTAAATCGTTTCCAACGTCCGTTTTCACTATGTGTACCGTTAAATAGCTAAGTACTCATAATTAGTGTTGTATTTACGCATCACAGTAAAGGTCGAAAAATAAAGTATTTAAACATACTTTATTGGTATGCAAAAGTATAAAGTATAATCACCAAAAATAAAGCAGTATACTTTATTAAAAAAAACCCGCTAAATGAGTCTGAGTCGTGCACAGGGTTCTGTTCCATCTATACTAATATTATAAAGAGGTAAAATTTGTAAGTTTGTATGCAGGGGGTAATCTCTGGAACTCATAATCTAATTCTAATTTTATTTTAACTGGCAGAAAGCTACATTATTCCTGAGTGCTATAGGCTATAAATTGTTTCTATAACATGTATATTAACCGAGCTATCACAACTTTTGTCTGGCAAGTCGGAAAAAAATACCTCGTAAAACAGAATTATTTGCGTGCGCTGCCTAAACAGTTGCTTAAAATTAAAAAGAATGTATGGCTACCTGGTTCATCTTAATTATTTCTACAAAAAAGTCAGCGATACCATATCTCTATCTTTTATATTTTATCTTTTATACTTCTATTATTGCATTAAAAAATTTTTTTTTCGGCATTGTTACGTTTGGTTGATTATTTGAGCAACAAAATATTAATTCTTATGACAATAAATTATTTCAGTATCACAAGAACATCATACAGATAAGATTTGCCATTTACAGTATATCAATTGGTCATACAGTTTCGGAGATAATATAAAATTACTAAAACGCAAAATGACCCTAGCATAACTTTCATTGTGCAGACGTTTTACCTATTTGCCCATAGATGGCGTTCTGCAATGACGTCATTTTTCTGAATCGCGGTGTTAAGACTTTCCGTGGATTGATGACCCTCTCGAATTATTATGCCCACGTTGTCGTTAGTTGGAGTTCTAAAAATTACATGTCAGTTGGTTATTGGTTTCGGTTGTTTCGTTCGCATGGTTGTTGTTGTTGATAGATACCTCATAATCGAAAATATCGTAATTTCGTTGTACGTTTGTTTTGTATGTTCGTAGTTTCGTACTTCGTTCTATCGTAATAATCGACACGAGTTATTCGATATTACGATTGTTTTGTTTTGTAAAGGCGGACGGTGTTCGAGTCGCTCTCCCTTTGTTCATAATTGTTTTCAAGTCTGTGCGTGGTTTGTTGAGAGCATGCCTAAAAGGAAATCTCAACTGTCTCGGCAGACATCACAGACAAGAGCCGCTCGAGTACGCCGTACGGAAGAATCTGCCCCTGAAAATGAGCAACGCCTCTCGAGAAATAGAGAATATATTTCGCAAGCACGCGCTAGAGAATCTAGCTCCGAGCGCTCACAGCGCCTCGCAAGCCAAAATGTGAGGACGACGCGGGCCCGTGCTCGAGAAACTAGCGCTGAACGTGCGCAATCATTTGCCCTGACTATTAATAAGTCCCAGGGACAAACATTCTCTTTGGTTGGCATTGACCTACGAAAAGAATGTTTTTCCCATGGGCAATTATATGTTGGTCTATCAAGAGTGGGATCATCCGAAAGGCAGATTATTCTGTTACCGGAAAATAAAACAACCTCAAACATTGTATATAGAGAAGCTTTAAATTAAATAGATACCTAACTTAAACAAATAAATAAAATAAGTAAAAGGCAACTAAGGGTTAAGTTACCTTGAGCAGAAAATAGAACTTCGGTAATCTTTTAAGTTACTGATCTGATTCCAAAAAATATTTTACTAATAAAATTAAATACAGTAATATCAATCGAGTGTAATCTTATGTTAAAACAAGAAATTTTCCGCGGACGAAGTCGCGGGCAGAAGCTAGTTATCTATAAAAAGGGCAATAAAATCGCGTTTGTTGTATCGGAGCCCTCATATTGTTTTATGTTATTTTGTTTTTAGTATTTGTTATAGCGGCAACAGAAATACATAATTTGCAAAAATTTAAACTGTCCAGCTATCGCGGTTCTTGAGATTACAGCCTACTGACAGACAGACGGACGGACAGACAGCGAAGTCTTAGTAATAGGGTTCCTTTCTTACCCTTTGGATATGGAACCCTAAAAAGTATAGTCGGCAACCCTAGTTCATACACTAAAATTGAATTTTGCAAAGTAGATATGTATGAATATATGAGTTTTAATTGATCAATACATAAACACACAGTAAAATTTCGTTCATCAAACAATTTTATCACATAGAATAAGATAGTAATAGCCTAAATTTAGTTCGTGCACAATAGAATCGACACTAACATTTTTATTCTAAAGATTTGGATATCGTTTGAAATTTTAACTGACAATTTATTTTTTGCTTTGTATATATATATATATATTATATTTACTAAATATCTATCGGTAGGTATTTGATTAAAAATGTCGTTAATTTTACAATAATGGTATAGATAAATATTGTACTAAAGTATTGTAAAGTATTGTTTGAAACTAAAATCTCAGTATATCGGAGTATTGTCGGTGTAAATTCAGGAGAGATTAACCCAAATTTCTACCTACTGAAACCTCTCAAGGATATGAATATCTATCCATGTAACTTTTTTTTGGGCTATGGTCAGCGCACACGTGGTTATATTAATAGATTATTTTTTTGTAATAATCGATTATCTAAATAATAAAATCGATTTAAAAGAATTCGATTTTTTTATATTATAATTAATCGATTATTTTAGTATTTGATTTTTTGTTTAAATTTAAAGTTTTCTATTATATAGAAAATAAATATCACTGTCAGATTTCCTAAAAAAAAGTCATCAAAATTCTGCCAGGCAAAGTGCTCCTAATTAAAAATAATTAATCGTTTTTTTTGCAAATCGATTTATCTTAAAGAAAGAAAAATCGATTATTTGTTAATCGTTTTTTTCCCCTCAAAGTCACATCCCTACCGACAACCGGTACTGAGTTTCTTGCCGCCCGTGACCGGCCCGGCATCTATCCATGTAACCTAGACGTCGTTCGATGGTTCCAATTGGTACTTAGATACCTATTACCGTAAAATGCGAAAGATAATTTGGGTGATGTTTGTTTGTTTTAGATTAATTTTGCGTGTTGTTAGTACACTAGTAGTTACATCGATTTATCTATGCAGTTTTTATAACTTCACAAAAGACCAGTCGCTATAATACTTTATTAGAATTTTAGAGATAGGTCATCACACCTTTATTACCCACACGTGTCGTAACAGACGATTAAAATGTTGCAATAACAGGAGAAGTCAAAATCGAAAGTCACATAGCTAGTAGTTTTAAAATATCGCTTTAACATCGCCCGTGATGAGCTAATACAAAGTGATTTCGACTAACAAATTGCACTTAAATAGGTATACTTGTTTGTTAAACTCTTTAAATTTCTTGCACCAATACTTCCTCGTATTATTGTTTTGATCTATGTATATCGTTAAGTATTGCAGCTTTTTGTATAATATATGTTAGTAGTAATAACATCACGTTTTTTAGATTATAATGTATTATTAATTTTTTAGATTATAATTCATTGTAATATTATAATAATTGATATACGTTTACAAATCATTTTATATATTAGTTTGTTTACGCGTTGTACGAAATTTAACTTAATTTTTAGAATAATGCAATGTGTAAATAATTAATGATTATTACTACATTGAAATTTCGCAAAAAAAAAAAGAATTTTCGCAAATACTATCAATGCAGAAAAAGTAACACCTTTTTTTTTGGGATGGGCCATGGTCCGCGCACCTGCTGCCCGGCACACGGTCACACTGCATATCCTATCTTTGCTTATTGAAATGTGCCACGATATCGTCCCCTAGGTGAATTAATATTACTCCCTATCTCTCTCAGAAAAAGTCGAAAATAGTTCATAAAATAAAAAAAAATATTGCAGAATATCCATTTAAAAATTATATAGTTACAGTCTATTGAGAATATATTCAATTGAGAAATTCCTTTTTTTTTTTGAAGTTCGTAATGTGTCTATTTTTTCGCAACTGGTATTGCTATTATTATGGCTCATTATTTAGACCTCAATTGTGTTAAAAGAATATTAAATTGGAATATAGTAATGTTGACTTGTATGTAACAAGGGTATACTTATAATTATGATTATGTTTCGATGAAATTTCGTTAAAAATCTCATTTAATACATATGCGTAAACGAACTCTATAACATGATATACACTGCTAAGATCATAAATCACTTCACTGATATTTGTTTTATGTGTCTATTATTAAATAAATCTACATAAATTGTGTTTATTTTACTAAGATTAGTTCTTGCAATTTTTTATTGAAGTGAAATATTCTATAGGAAGGTCTGTATGGGCAGTAAAATCATGTAAATTGTCATCGACATGGTGATGTTGATGTGTTAACGCCGACCCAATATTTGTAGTTATGTCAATGTCACTATATCTGTACGGTAGATGTCAAAACCAGATAAATATAAAATGATTTAATTCACAAATTTTAATTCAGGATCAAACAATGAATATCCAAAAATAACAGTTGTTGGTTCATAGTTTTAGGTTTTTGCTTCTGTCGCGAGTCCCCATGACTGCTTTGTGTTTTTTTTATTTCCTAGTTTATTTCATAGTTTCAACTTTTATTTCTCTGCCTTTTCTTCCTTCAAATGTATTCAAGTAAGTATGTGTCTGTTATATTTACCTTCTAAATATTTTTATTTACTTTACGGTGCTTCGAAAATATTAATTAAAAATAGTATATTTCAGGCTATACATTCTTCAGAACGCCTTTCGGTAATAAGTTACTTATGTTAGATGGTTACACGTTTGCAAGTAAGACTTCAACACTTTACTACTGTTCCAAGAAAAACAAGGGTTGCAGAGCGAGGGTGAAGTTTGATATTGACATGAAAATAATACTCTATGGAGATATACATCATAACCATACCCGCCCACAGTATATGATTACGGATTCTGGGGAATATGTGAAGCTGACTTCGTAAAATTTTTGACATCAGTATAGAAGGGTCCTAGCAAAAGTATAATAAACCAAAATATACATACATAATAAAACATTTTCTGAAAATTTACACTAGCATTTTAAATGGCACAGTTGACGGAGTGGTAACCACTAACTACTCGTGTCGAGTATCGTGGGTCTGATCCCCACGTGACACTTTGACTGTTGTCATTATATCGCATACAGCTGGTACATTACGATGCAGCGAGCCGCGACACGCGAATGTGTGCGGCATACACGCCTGGCGTGTAATCGCCGCCAAAAAATCAAAAACACACTTGTATATTTTCCCGCAGCAAGCGTCTTAAGCGGGTCACCGGCACCGATTCCTTGACCTTGGTGGCCTGGGCGTCCGGTCACCCTGACGCTTTCATCAGTTAATGCCTCGGTAATAAATCAACGGTCTATTATTCTCTCTTGGCCGAACGCACTATGGTTTGCGTGGTTTGAGCCTAATACCGGCTACTATACGGTCTACTACTATCAGCCTCGGCTGGAGAGTTATGAGTATCACTAATTTATTGACACGATATTCAGCCGAGTGTTCCTAATAGTTGACCTTTTATTTTGGCAGGCATGGTCTGTATACACCTCGCCCAATCTATCCGGGGCGACGGAAGGGTAGTGTGCGGCCCCATTACTTATTTTACTACCACCCCATCGCCATTGGGATGACCACTGGTATCGATTCTTTGCCTTCGGTGACACCTAATATTTGACCCTGATGTTTCTTATCTTATATCTTTATATATAAATTTCTTATGAGTTGATCTAGGAGAGTTTTGAATATTACAATGGAAGACCCATCATTATTATCCTGCTTTTAACCCAATTATTTGGAGTTCGACGCAATAAAATCTTTTGTTCTATAAAACCTGGTCCCTGGGATCACTCCCTGTCTATCCATGTCATCCATTCTTTAGTCTTCCCTTAGTCCTAAAACGTCGAACATTCATACTTAAAACTTTCCTCACAACATTACTTTCATACAGTCTCATCACATGTCCAGACCACGTCGAGCGTTCACTCCTTAACTTCTTTATCACTGGCGTCAATTTCCAAACTCTTTTACTTTCATGCCTTAAGGTTCATTTCCGTGCATCGTGGCCGTGCGCGACAGTCGTAAGCGATCGATCGCGCGCGACCGTTACTACAATAGTCGAAAGTATGAAAATGTATGGCGCCGTTTCCAAGGTGCGTGACAGTCGCGCGCGGTCAACCACAGAAACAACGTCATACATTTTCATACTGATGTTTACACGAGTATTATACATCTATACCAATAAAAATTGGAGTGTCTGTTTGTAATGTCAAAATAATAGGCTTTTTTCATGCTCACACGGTTATTTGCACGATACCTATGCCTAAAATAAAGATTAAAATTTTTTTGTCTGTCTGTCTGTCTGTTTGTTCCGGGTAATCTTCAAAACGGCTGAACCGATTTCAAAAATTCTTTCAACAGTGGAAAGCTATAATATCAGAGAGTAAACTAGGCTATATTGTATCCCAGTATTCCCACGGGAACTACGCGGGTAAAACGACTAAAACCGAAGCGAAGCGAGGGCGGGTTGCTAGTTTTAAATAAAACTACGGATTTTATCGCGTTTGTATTTGATTTTTGATTTCCCGACGTTTCGAACACTTTGTAGCGTTCATGATCACGGGCGGACTGACTGACATGTGTTGCATCAGCCGCGCGCGACAGACGTAAGCGATCGATCGCAGCCGCGATCAGCTGCGATGCACGGAAACGACCCTTTAATTTATTCATTTTCACCATGCCGCACTACAATCTCAACATTCGCATTTCTGCTAAATGCAGTAGTCTCATTTGTATCATGTGTTATTTTTGTAGACCAATATACTGATCCAGCTGGTATATAATTATATTATAACAGCAGGGACTGCTATTAAGGTTTTGTAAATTTACGCGTACTCGTATGTTTGTCTCTGTGTTTGAATTTACAACGGAAGGCTATATAGTTAAAAAAGTCTAAAGTATGACTACGACGTCGGCCTCATAAAAAAGCTCAAAGTTGCTCAACGTGCTATGAAGAGGGCTATGCTCAGTATTTCTCTACGTGATAAGATCCGGAACACGGAAATCCGTAGAAGTATGGGTGTAACCGACATAGCCCGCAGAATTAAAATGCACACGTTGAAATGGCAATAGACAGGCCACATCGCTCGTCGAACCGATAACCATTGGGGAAGAAAGGTTTTTGAGTGGCGACCATGAATCGGATGACGCAGCGTAGGACGGCTCCCACTAGGTGGAGTGACGGCTTTCTTCGGACGGAAGTCGCAGGGAACCGTTGGATGCAAGAGACGCAGGACCGTTCTGAGTGGCATTCTCGTGGAGTGTCTTTTGTCCAGCAATGGACGTCTGTGGGCTGATGGATGGAAAGTATGACTAAAGTAAAGAATTATATACCATAATAAGGGTAACGTCTGAAACCGTTGGATGTAGGCGCCGTAGGAATTTTCTATATAGTAGTTTCGTTAACGCTCTTAGTTCTCACAGTGGAAGTCGATTGCCCGGTGCAGGAATGATTGACGGGTGGATAATTTTTAATCATGCAATATAGTTTTTGCTAATAATATTTTATTAGTAGTATAAGTAAAATTTAATAACATATTTAATTATATTTTATATATTTAATTACATAGTTGAAATTTATTTATACGGTTTTTTTGGGGTGTGTTGCGGTCGGCGCACTCCTTGCCCCGACTCCGTTCGGGGCGACGGATGGGCGTAAGCACGCACACCTCTAACCCACCCGTATAGCGCGCTGCCTTCGTCGTTGGGCCGTCCACCGGTGTAGAGTTCCTTGTCGTCATTGGTCGGCCCGACGGAATACTCCAAGGGAGTACCCTCTGCCGTCGACGTCTCCTACCGGGACGCCGATCGCCGTCGCGAGGGCTCTCCGCGTGTGCCCGGACTAAATCCCCGGTCCGGTCACCCATTTATACGGTATCTGACTATCATTAATGAATGTATTATTTATAAAATTATTTTCCTGAGCATTATTAATGACTTCTGATGTTTACGCGAGTATTGTAGATTTGAAATAAAAGTATTTTATGAAATTTATTGCGTTTGTATTTAACTTTAAACTTATCGGGATTTCAAACACTACAAGCATTCGTAGTCGTGGTCGGAAAATGAACCTGAAATACAAACGCGATAAAACCCGTAAAATAGCTTTATATCAAACATTATTTGTTGCTTGTTCTACATTCTATCACTGAAAAATATAAGAACATATATAGTTTATAGTAAATATAAGCGAATTAAAAAGTAATTAACTTTTAATGATTCTGATTTGTGGCGTCTGATTTTTTTAATAATCCCATAAATTTATTACGTGAAATAAATTGTAATAAGAATGAATATACAAGTACATACATAATGCAATTGATTATTTTATTCATAAAAATTAAGAAGTTACACAATTTAAAATTGCGTCTATCTAAATTGACTCAAACTAATATCCTAAGTAAGAAGAGGAAAACTTGAAACATTATATTAAATACAAACACTGTTACTGCTGTCGTATGGAACGCAATATCTTTTTTTCATAATATTCTTTGCAGATCACGAAAGAAGAAAAATGACACCAGAAGAACGTCTGGAAAAAAAACGCTTAGCAGAAAAATTACGTTACCAACGTATAAAAAATGATCCCGAAAAGTACGCACAATTAAGAGATAAAGGTCAACAAAAGTATAAACGGAGGAAAGAAAATGGATCTATTAAAACTATAAATGAAATGAGTCCCAGAGAACAGCAAAGAGCTAGAAAGTTATGGAGAGAAAAAGCTAGAAGATACAGGCAGAAGAAAATGATGGCATTCCGGTAAAATTATTTAAATCCTTTGATTATAACTAACAAATGCCTGCGGTTTTCACCCGTATAGTTTTCATTCTAGTGGGAATACCGGGAAAAGAACTACCAGGTAGTAACTTATTATCAAAATCGGTCGAACAGTATAAAGATTACCTGGAACCACCAGACAGACAGATAGACAGAAAGACAACCAAAAAATATTTAGATTGGTTTTTAGGCACAGGTATTATGTAAATAACCGTGTGCGCATGAAAAGGCCTATTATTATTACATTTTGTAATGTTTCACACTTCAATTTAAATTATTTGTAAAGATTATTTATATTAATAATTCGCTGTCTTATGTCTATATTTTTTTTTGTGTCGTGTTGTGACGGGATAAATGTGTCGTACTAAATAATTCTCTTTAATCGTAAAACTGATTGTGAAATCGCCTGGAGAATGTGCGAGTCTAATTCTGCTAGGTAATTTGTACAGTTTCAGCTAGAATAAATTACTAACAAAACTAACAATTTAAATGGTTATTATTTCATATATGTACCTACTAACAAACTAACAAATGAATGTTTCAAATTTATAATGTAAATTATGGATGTTTTTATGTCTGAATTACACTATTAATATTATTATAACAACAAATCTGATTATTAATGCTCTTATTAAATATAGCGATTATGGCATTATTCCTTCTTGGAAAGGTATATATTAGATCTCAAAAAGCCGCTGGAATGACGAGTGTAAAACATTGATATCTATGAGTAGCGTAGTTATTTAGGCCTAGGTGCTAATGCTATTATATCATTCTAAGGCTTAGTTTAAAGGAATCTATTTTGCGACTATTGGGCCTTTTAACTAGACTAGACCATTAGCATCTTATATCCTGCCCGACCGAGTATCCTATGTTGTTGATAATGTATCTTATTGTAGACTTCTTATCTCTCCCATTTACGCGACACTTCTGCAATTTCTCACACAAGAGAAAATATAGCATAGTCCATTTAGCCATGTTGAGTCATCATCATCTTGCTCTTATCCCAATTACTTCGGGTCGACGCAATATGTCATCTGTTTTGACATATTGCAAAAAGTTTCGGCAATGACTTTTATGACCGGCCGCCTGCCTGACGTCAACCCTCCTTGGGAATGTAATCGTTGACCCAAATGGTACCAGATGGAGTTGGTCCAGGTCAATCTAGGGCTCTTAGTCGTCTTTTACGACACCCACGAGCCATTTAGCCATGTTGAGTACGTATTTTAAATTTCGTTTTTATTCTTCTAGAATACAAATTAGTTAAAACGATATATGGCGGAAATATGATGATGTTAGATGGTTATACATATTCAAAAATGTCTTCGGAGTATACCTACTACTGTTCGAAAAGAGGTAAGTTGTCTGTGGCATGTACAGCGAAAGTGAAGTTAGATAAACAGAGGAGAGTATTAAACTTAAGTGATATACAGCATAATCATCCACGGCCGCATTATGTTGTGAATAGCAGTGGCCAATATCATAGAATTTCGTCGTGACTTACAAAATAATTATCATCCTTATCTCAGCTCATATACGTCCCACTGCTGGGCTCGAGCCTCCTCCACAATAGGGCGCAAATTGACTTTACTATACTATGCTGGTCAGACCGGTTGGAATAGGGTTTTGTTTCGAGTTTACTTTCTCTTGCATAGATGTTATATGCGTATTAGATTTCTTAGTCGTCTTTTACGACATCCACGGTTAAGACAGTGATTGGTGAATTGTATTCTTATTCCGTCACCAGACAGAAATACAAAATAATAATAGAAGCAAATATAGTCATCATTTTCTCTGACCATCTTGGTTTTAGAATTTATTGGTTTCTTTGTAATTATAATTTGTAGTTTAGATTATGATTTTGTTTTTAATTATTTTTCTTTATTTTGTGAATAATAATAATTATAGATAGATCGGTTAAAGCGCCGTGCAATGACTTTATTGATGTCACAGTCCCCCATGACGGGAATCTCGTAAAGGCTGAGAAGGATAAACAAATCAAATATCAAGACTTAGCTCACGAGATTGTCGACATGTGGGATGTGGACACGGCGATCATTGTACCGATAGTTATTTCGACCAACGGCCTAATAGCCAGGAGCCTCGACCAACATCTTAAGAGGCTCGCGTTGGGTGGTTGGATTATGGGTCTGATACAGAAGGCAGTATTGCTGGAAACGGCACGCATAGTGAGAAAGTTCCTCTCTTTGGAACACTAACCACTGACAGCTTTGTCCTTGAATTCGCTGCCGGTGGGTCATTTTACTTTTTATATTTTTAAATATTGTATTTTTATATTATATTTAAAAATGTATTTAGTATAGGGTATAAGTTTAAATAAAAATGATAATAATTATGTTAAGCAAAATAAGCTGTGTAGTAACATTTCATATTTTTGGTCCTCACCCAAATTGTCAGTCTGAGACGATTGTAAGATGGGAAGGAATTCTATAACCTTCCATAAACTAACACTTTCGCTTATTATACAGCCCAGTAGTACCGTTTTCTTGATCTGTAGACCCGCCGCTCTTTCGGTACTTCTCCCCGATATCCTGGCAGTAAAGTTCCATAACACTTTGTTCCTCGCGTATACGCGTCAATATGTTTTGTTTTTTTTTTTTTATTTTAGAATTTAAATTGTGTAATGTATTACATAACTTTAAATAAAATATATATATTTCTTTAAGTAGTAGTACATATATTTATTTTTGTATATTTTTTACGAATGCATCAACGTCTTTATTTTGAATCTGTGCTGATTTTTATTACTGGTTGTTATCATATTCGTCATCGTCAACAATTTTTTGCTTTATTTAAAAAAAACCTTTTATAGAATAAGTATAACATAATTTAATACTCTTAAGTTACTGTAAAATCTTTTAATTGCTGTAAATTAATTTAACAGTTAGTTATACCTATCAATAACTAATAACTGTCCAATATTAAATGGTTATGTACATTTATTTGTAATTTAATATAATACTTATCATCGTAAGATTACCCTGCTCTTATTCCAATTTTGTACTTGAGGTTGAGTCAATATGGACCCTTTTCTCATAATACATTGCAAAGGTTTTATGACCGGCCACCTGCCTAACGTTAACCCTCCTTGGGAATGTAATTGTTGACTTGACGGCATGAGATAGAGCTTGTAAGTCGATGAAAACTATTAGTCTTCTTTTACGATACCCACGATTAATTTAAGGGATTTTTTTTGGTCGGCGCACTCCTCACACCACTCCGTCCCTATAATTTAAGGGTTGTTAGTAATTGTAGCCGCCACTACCAATATGTATAATATCCGTGTGAGAAATTAATAAGATTAACTGTATATATAACTGTATTCTTCGTGGCTGTCTTCGGATACGACTAGTAGAGATTAATATATCATATAACATCCTTGAAAGAGAAAGAAAACTCAAAACATAGTCCAATGTTAGCACTTCTTGGCAGTGTGGTAGCAAAGCAACATTTCCTGTTAATATCATTGTATTGTAATGAAAACATATTACCAACACGTTTGGTGAGCGTGGTGTACAGATGGTTTATTGTGTAAAACATGGTATAGGTACCAAACGTATTGTGGTTGTAAAGAATAAAGAGATTCTTTTTGTAAAAGTGTCGATACTGCACCAAGAAACGAAACTTTGTATTGCGTGAGACTTATAAACATACAATTAACAGACAGAAATTCTAACAAGATTGAAATATAGTCCTACGATCACTACGCCTTCTGTGCAACTAATTATGAGGCGTCTACGCGAATTTTAACAGACTGAAAATAAGTTAGATTTTTTAATAACACTTCTGAGTTTGATCTACTACTTTTCTAGTTTTTATGAGGCAGTCTAGAAAATACAGTTGGGTATTGGAGCACTAAAATGAAAATATACTATCAGATTCGCTAAAAAATAAGAGCTGTCGCACGCTGAAGAGCTGTCTCGCGCCTGATCTAGGAGAGTTTTGAATATTACAATGGAAGACCCATCATTATCATCCTGCTTTTAACCCAATTATTTGGAGTTCGACGCAATAAAATCTTTTATTCTATAAAACCTGGTCCCTGGGATCACTCCCTGTCTATCCATGTCATCCATTCTTTAGTCTTCCCTTAGTCCTAAACGTCGAACATTTATACTTAAAACTTTCCTCACAACATTACTTTCATACAGTCTCATCACATGTCCAGACCACGTCGAGCGTTCACTCCTTAACTTCTTCATCACTGGCGTCAATTTCCAAACTCTTTTACTTTCATGCCTTAAGGTTCATTTCCGTGCATCGCGGCCGTGCGCGACAGTCGTAAGCGATCGATCGCGCGCGACCGTTACTACAATAGTCAAAGTATGAAAATGTATGGCGCCGTTTCCAAGGTGCGTGACAGTCGCGCGCGGTCAACCACAGAAACAACGTCATACATTTTCATACTGATGTTTACACGAGTATAGATGTATATCTATACCAATAAATAAAATTGGAGTGTCTGTTTGTAATGTCAAAATAATAGGCTTTTTTCATGCTCACACGGTTATTTGCACGACACCTATGCCTAAAATACAGATTAAAAAATTTTTGTCTGTCTGTCTGTTTGTTTGTTCCGGGTAATCTTCAAAACGGCTGAACCGATTTCAAAAATTCTTTCACCAATGGAAAGCTATAATATCAGGGCGTAAACAAGGCTATATTTTATCCCGGTATTCCCACGGGTATGGGAACTACGCGGGTAAAACGACTAAAACCGAAACGAAGCGAGGGCGGGTTGCTAGTAGTAAATATAAGCGCATTAAAAAGTAATTAACTTTTAATGATTCTGATTTGTAGAGTCTGTTTTTCAAATAATCTCATAAATTTACTTCGTGAAATTGTAATAAGAATGAATATATAAGTACATCCAATTGATTATTTTATTCATAAACATATTATGATTATTGCAATATTACACGATTTAAAATCGCGTCTATCTAAATTGACTCAAACTAATATCCTAAGTAAGAAACGAAAAACTTGAATCATTATATTAAATACAAACACTGTTACTGCTGTCGTATAGAATGCAATATCTTTTTTCATAATATTCTTTGCAGATCACGAAAGAAGAAAAATGACACCAGAAGAACGTCTGGAAAAAAAAACGCTTAGCAGAAAAATTACGTTACCAACGTATAAAAAATGATCCCGAAAAGTACGCACAATTAAGAGATAAAGGTCAACAAAAGTATAAACGGAGGAAAGAAAATGGATCTATTAAAACTATAAATGAAATGAGTTCCAGAGAACAGCAAAGAGCTAGAAAGTTATGGAGAGAAAAAGCTAGAAGATACAGGCAGAAGAAAATGATGGCATTCCGGTAAAATTATTTAAATCCTTTGATTATAACTAACAAATTCCTGCGGTTTTCACTCGTATAGTTTTCGTTCTAGTGGGAATACCGCGAAAAGATCTCAGCTACCAGGTAGTAACTTATTATCAAAATCGGTCGATCGGTTTAAAGATTACCCGGAATAACCAGACAGACAGATAGACAGAAAGACAAACGAAAAATATTTAAATTGGTTTTTAGGCATAGGTACATAAATAACTGTGTGCACATGAAAAAGGCCTATCTATTATTATTACATTTGTAATGTTTCACACTTCAATTTAAATTATTTGTAAAGATTATTTATATTAATAATTCGCTGTCTTATGTCTATATTTTTTTTTGTGTCGTGTTGTGACGGGATAAATGTGTCGTACTAAATAATTCTCTTTAATCGTAAAACTGATTGTGACATCGCCTGGAGAATGCGTAAGCCTAATTCTGCTAGGTAATTTATAACAACAAATCTGATTATTATTGTTCTTATTAAATACTAGCAACCCGCCCTCGCTTCGCTTCGATTTTAGTCGTTTTACCCGTGTAGTTGCCGTTCCCGTGGGAATACCGGAATAAAATATAGCCTAGTTTACGCCCTGATATTATAGCTTTCCATTGGTGAAAGAATTTTTGCTGCTGCAAAAGATGCTGTGTGGTAGCGGCTTCGAATACTACCAACCCTTGCTTTGCTCGTGGGTGTCGTAAAAGACGACTAAGAGCCCTAGATTGACCCGGAACAACTCCATCTGGTACCATTTGGGTCAAAGATTACATTCCCAAGGAGGGTTGACGTCAGGCAGGCGGCCGGTCATAAAAGTCATTGCCGAAACTTTTTGCAATATGTCAAAACAGATGACATATTGCGTCGATCCCAAGTAATTGGGATAAGAGCAAGATGATGATGATGGTGAAAGAATTTTTGAAATCGGTCCAGCCGTTTTGAAGATTACCCGGAACAGACAGACAAAATTTTTTTAATCTGTATTTTAGGCATAGGTGTCGTGCAAATAACCGTGTGAGCATGAAAAAAGCCTATTATTTTGACATTACAAATAGACACTCCAATTTTATTTATTGGTATAGATAGCGATTATGGCATTATCCCTTCTTGGAAAGGTATATATTAGATCTCAAAAAGTCGCTGGAATGACGAATGTAAAGCATTGATGTTTATGAGTAGCGTAGTTACTCAGGCCTAGGTGCTAATGCAGTTATATCATTCTAACGGCCTGGCCATGACTTTGGTCTTAGCAGCGGGCGGCGCAGCTTGCCGAGCGGCGCACGATGGTAAAGCCCCATACAAAGCCGTCTCCAAACCGTTTCATGTGAAAGTCGTTGTAATGGAATAATTTTTTTTTTCTAGTTTGGTCTGCCATTTTAGTATATGTAGTATGTAGTAGTAGTGTAGTATACGTTTATAATGTTATTACTATGTTCTACCATTTTATGTAAATTAAACAAGCATATTTTGTATTAATTTTTTCTTATATAATTCATGTATTTTTAATTTGATTTTTTTAATTAATTTATAAACAGGTTTTTTAAAATCAAAGTTGTTTCATTTAAACTTTAAACATTCAAGTATAGGTGTCCAAAATTACAGCTCATTTAGTTTTGAAACAACAGATTCGGAGTTTTGAGACTAAACATACGTGATTTGCCCACTGTGCACCGCTCCGCGCTAAGCCGCCGTTCACAGCGGCAAGGTCGTGAACGGGCCGTAAGACTTAGTTTAAGGGAATCTATTTTGCGACTATTGGGCCTTTTAACTAGACCATTAGTATCTTATATTCTGCCCGACCGAGTATCCTAAGTTGTTGATAATGTACTTATTGTAGACTTCTTATCTCTCCCATATACGCAACACTTCTTCTGAAACTTTTCAAACAAGAGAAAATATAGCATAGTCTATATAACCACGTTGTGCATGTATTTTAAATTTCGTTTTTATTTTTCCAGAATACAAATTAGTTAAAACGATATATGGCGGCAATATGATGGTGTTAGATGGTTATACATATTCAAAAAAGTCTTCGGAGTATACCTACTACTGTTCGAAAAAATATAGGTTGGGATGTACAGCGAAAGTGCAGTTAGATAAATACATGAGAGTACTAAACTTCAGTGACATACAACATAATCATTCACGGCCGCATTATGTTGTGAATAGCAGTGGCCAGTATCATAGAATTTCGTCGTGACTTACAAAATAATTATCATCCTTATCTCGGTTCATATACGTCCCACTGCTGGGCTCGAGCCTCCTCTGCAATGGGACGCAAATTGACTTTACTATATCATGCTGGTCAGACCAATTGGAATGGGGTTTTGTTTCGAATTTCCCTTCTCTTGCATAGATGTTATATGCGTATTATATTCCTTAGTCGTCTTTTACGACATCCACGTGTAAGACTGGTGAATTGTATTCTTATTCCGTCACCACACAGAAATACAAAATAATAATAGAAGTAAATTTAGTCTTCCTTTTTCTCTGACCTTCTTGGTTTCAGAATTTATTGGTTTCTTTGTAAAATTGTTTAGATTAGGATTTTATTTTTAATTATTTTTCTTTATTTTATGTATAATAATAATAATTATGTTAAGCAAAATTAGCTGTGTAGTAATGATATTTTTGGGCTATGGTCCTCACCTAAATTGTCAGTCTGAGATCATGATAAGATTTTTTTTTTTTTTTGGGTGGACTGCGGTCGGCGCGCCTTCGCACCACTCCGTCCGGGGCGACAGAGGGGCTTAAGCACGCAACACCCGCAACCCACCCGAACACCACGTCGCCTTCGTCGTTGGGCCAACCACTGGAGCGTGTGAGGGTTACTTGTCATCAGTGGTCGGCCCGACTGAATACCCCCTACCCGGGGCACCCTCCCATCGACCGACGTCCCCCCCTAGGGGAGGACGTCGGTCTTTCCTCACGCGGTCGGCCTCTCGGCGGGTGACGGACTAATCCCCGGTCACGTCACCCGCAACAACAAAGGAGATCATGATAAGATGGGAAGGAATTCTATAACCTTCTATATACTAACACTTTCGTGTGCGTGGTATAGTAGGTCAATTACCCTTCCATTATGGAGGAGGCCCGAGCCCAACAGTGGGACGTATATGGGCTGAGATGATGATGATGATTAGATAACTTTAAATAGAATATATATATTTCTTTAAATAGCGGTATACTTATTCCTTTATATTTTTTTAAGAATGCGTCTTTATTTTGAATCTGTGCTGATTTTTATTACTGGTCGTTATTATATTCGTCATGACGGCTGTACGCGGGGGTCATCCGGTCGATAGCCCTGTACGGCGCACCGGTGTGGGCGAGGTCCCTGACCGTCCGAGTAAGGGCTACTCTGTGGCGACCACAGAGAGCCATGGCGATCAGGGCCATTCGCGGGTACCGCACGGTTGCGACGAAAGCGGCATGCCTGTTGGCCGGGACTCTCCCGTGGGACCTGAAGGCGTAAATGTTCGCCGATCTGTATCGGCGGGTTTCGGGGGTGTGAGCGGAGGGCGGTGTGATCTCCTTGAGGGAGCTCACCGCCTGGCGCGTCGACGCCCGCCGAGACGTCATTGTCCGTTGGGCAGTCCGGCTGGAGAGGCCTCGATATGGTCTCTGGACCGTGGAGGCCTTCCGGCCGGTGCTGATGCAGTGTCTAAAACGGCGGCACGGGGTGCTTTCCTTCCAACTGGTGAAGGTCTTGACGGGGCATGGATGCTTCGGCAAGTACCTGTACATGGTCGCTAGGAGGGAGAGCACACCGTCCTGCCACCACTGCGATTGCGACGAGGACACGGCGTAGCATACGCTCGAGGTTTGTGCCGCCTGGGCAGCGCAGCGCCGTGAACTGGTCGCAATCATCGGTGCCGATCTGACGCTGCCGACCATTGCTAGGGCGATGCTCGACAGCGTTAGGAACTGGGACGCGGTCGCAGCCTTCTGCGAGGCAGTGATCTCGCAGAAGGAGGCCGCAGGTCGCGCGCGCGAGGAGTGTAGCCTCGACGAAGCGACCCGCCGCCGGCGACTGGGGCGACGCAGGCGCGACTACCTGCGCGCCATGCCGCCCTAGCCGAGTGGTGCGAGGAGCGCGCCGACCGTAACCCACCAAAAAAAAAAAAATCATTTTCGTCATCGTCAACAATTTATTGCTTTATATAAAAAAACCTTTTATAGAATAAGTATAACATACTTTAATACTCTTAAGTTAATCTAAAACCTTTTAATTGCTGTAAGTTAATTTAATAACTGTTAAACCTATTAATAACTTATAACTGTACAATATTAAATTGTTATGTACATATATTTGTAATATATTACTTATCATCATAATATTACCCTGCTCTTATTCCAATTATTTGCGGTTGAGTCAATATGGACCCTTTTTTCATAATACATTGCCAAGGTTATTTATTGTCAATAGTTTTATGACCCGCCGCCTGCCTAACGTTAACCCTCCTTGGGAATGTAATTGTTGACTTGACGGCATGAGATAGAGCTTGTAAGTCGATGAAAACTATTAGTCTTCTTTTACGATATCCACGAGTAATTTAAGAGTTTGTAGTATTTATAGCGTAAGTGCATAAGTGGCAATGGACAGACCACATCGCTGGACAAACTGATAACCGCTGGGAAAGAAAGGTTCTCGAGTGGCGTCCACGTATCGGACGACGCAGTGTGGGCCGCTCCCCCATTAGGTGGACCGACGACCTGGTGCAGGTTGCTGGGCGTCGTTGGATGCAGGCGGCACAGAATCGGATTTTGTGGCTTAACATGAGGGAGTCCTACGTCCAACAGTGGACGGCGATAGGCTGAAATGATGATGAGTATTTGTAGCCGCCACTACCAATATGTATAATATCCGTGTGAGAAGTTAATAAGAATGAGTGTATATATAACTGTATTCCTCGTGGCTGTCTTCAGATACGGTTAGTAGGGGATAATATATCACATAACATCCTTGAAAGAGAAAGAAAACTGAAAACATAATCCAATGTTAGCACTTCTTGGCAGTGTGGTAGCAAAGCAACATTTCCTGTTAATATCATTGTATTGTAATGAAAACATATTACCAACACGTTTGGTGAGCGTGGTGTACAGATGGTTTATTGTGTAAAACATGGTATAGGTACCAAACGTATTGTGGTTGTAAAGAATAAAGAGATTTTTTTTGTAAAAGTGGCGATACTGCAACAAGAAACGAAACTTTGTATTGCGTGAGACTTATAAACATACAATTAACAGACAGAAATTCTAAGAAGATTCAAATATAGTCCTACGATCACTACGCCTTCTGTGCAACTAATTATGAGGCGTCTACGCGAATTTTAACAGACTGAAAATAAGTTAGATTTTTTAATAACACTTCTGAGTTTGATCTACCACTTTTTTAGTTTTTATGAGGCAGTCTAGAAAATACAGTTGGGTATTGGAGCACTAAAATGAAAATATACTATCAGATTCGCTAAAAAATAAGAGCTGTCGCACGCTGAAGAGCTGTCGCGCGCCTGTTTATAAAAGTTCACGTTTGGCCCATTTCTAACGACGGGACAGTGTGTCGCCAAACTAGAGACCGCTAAAAAAAAAAATAATGGTATCATTATCTTCGAAGGCGTAAACAGAAGTATAAATACAATATTTTCCCACAAAATCTGTCCAAATGGAATGTGAAACTATTGCCGTTACCGGACACAGGCTTATCTTCGAGCTTCTGAGAATTGCCCGAGTAAATACTCAATCGAATCAAAATTAGAGAATCGGCATTTCTTTTTTACTCGACACAGGATTTGAACTCACGATCGTTAAATTATGAAGAGTGCCGTTAAAACGTTAGTTCTGGTATTATTAAAAAAGATTACTCTTAAAACGTTTTGTAATAAATACGTAATATTTTGATTTTCAGGTTACGAAATGATTAAAACTCGGCATGGTGGTTATATTATGTTGTTAGATGGGTATACGTTTTCGCGTATGACCTCGGAGTATACATATTACTGTTCGAAAAGGAGGAAAGGTTGCAGGGCGAAAGTGATGCTTAACAAAGCGATGAGTGTAATGAATTATGACTATATAATCCATAATCATCCTCCAACAGAAAAGAAAATACGTAGATTACATACGTAGTATATATAGTGAGGCCACTTATCTGCCGCCATCGTCATCGAGACGTTAACGAAGACGAGACTATTTGAGACCAAAATCAATCTGACGTTACTGCTAACGTTTGTTTACCGCTATATTCTTGATGGTCGAGTCAGATTTAAATATTCAAAGTAATGTATTGAATTTGTATTTGGTATTGTCAGTATATCGATCTATCACAACCTCGAACCGATTTCAGTGTTCGCAAATATCTACTCTAAATTTTGGGCGACTGGTATGACAGCGCTCGGGAGATTGGCTTGCATTGGACTGGTTGGCTATAATAAATTTATTTTCTTTATGCGGCGTCGTCTTCTCGTTCTTATTGTGGTCCAGATTACGGCGCCGGCGCAATTTTTACCTAAAGGTGTCTTAATACTGGTGCTTGTCTTTATTATAACATAGCCTCACTTTTATGTTTTTCTAACAGAATCTTTAGGTTATACATATCGCACCTTTAATCCAATACCGTCACTAACCAAAATTATCGAAATTTTTTTTAATGCCATCTAATTGCTGAGCACTGAATTTACACATTGCTTCAATTTATATATTTTTTTTTCACTCAACTTTTTAATTTTTTTCGATAATGTGTCACTAATATTTCAAATTATTTATATCCACTAATTAATAATGATTAAAATAAAAAAAAGTGTTTTAATAGGAATGATAGTTGTTAATAAAATGAAAATAAAAGAAAATTATTCCTGAAACGCTAATATACTCTTATTTATATTAGTTAATATTTGTCATAAATCTTTAAATAGCTCTCCTGTAAAATTTGCTTATTTAGGATAGTGACGGTATTGGATTAAAGGTGTAGAAAGATAGGTAACAAACATAGTTAGTTATATAATACGTAATACTCGTACGTGTAATAATATGATTTGATTGCATAGAATGATAGTTGTTAAGAGACCGCCTTATCCAGCCAGTTGGATTTCTCCACGCAGGACAATACTTTGGGCGGTTGTGTCTGTCAATTGCATATTTGTACATTTCGAGGGCTTTCCCCGCGATCAAGGATTATTTCCTTAGTGGACGGTCTCGTCTTTTAAAAAAAATATATTGTTATTATTTTTTTTTTTGTATTGCCAACGGTGGAAAACGAGCAAGCAGCACACCTGATGGTGAGTGATACTGCCGCACATGGGCCTTTGCAATACCAGGGGCATAGCCAGGCCGTTGCCTACCTCGAAGAAAATACTCTTCTTAAACCTCGTTTAAACAAGGTCATGTCATAGCGCTCGGGAAACACAGTAACATTCCAGAGCTTGCACGTACGTGGGAGAAATGATCGCTGGAAACGTACAGTTGAAGACCATAACGTTTCCAGGTGAAATGGATGAATACTGCTACGATGTCGAGTGATACGTTGGTAGAATGGTGATGGTGGTACCAAGTCATACAGTTCCTCGGAGCACTCCCCGTGAAAGAGTCGGTAGAGTACACAGAGTGACCCAAAGTCTCTGCGCCGCTTCAGCGACTGCAATCCGTGCGTAAGATTAGGATCCCCGATGATTCGAACAGCGCGCCTTTGCAGGGAGTCAAGTGGGTCTAGCTGATATTTGGGCGCACCTGCCCAGAGAGAGCAGAGTTCCAAATGAGGACGAACTTGTGCTTTGTATAGCACAAGACGCTGTCTCGATGTGAAGTACTGCCTGGCTCTATTCAGGACGCCCATCTTTTTGTTTGCCAATTTGGCTTTATCCTCCAAATAACTCCCAAACCGGACTTTGCTCGATATTCCGACGCCGAGAATGTCAATACTCTCAGAAATTTGGAGAGTTACTCTTTGGAACTGAGGCACCATGACAAACGGGTCCTTCTTTGCAGTGAACACGCAAACCTGTGTCTTAGTCGGATTGAACTGGACTAAGTTCCGTTCACCCCATTCCGAGGCCCGCCCCAAAGAGCGCTCGACTTCAGACACAAATTGAAACCGTCTTTCCTGTGTACTCCAAGAGATATTCCGTTGCTCGGTGTACTGCTC
Source organism: Lymantria dispar (assembly GCA_032191425.1). Classification (NCBI taxonomy): domain Eukaryota; kingdom Metazoa; phylum Arthropoda; class Insecta; order Lepidoptera; family Erebidae; genus Lymantria; species Lymantria dispar. The sequence continues at coordinate 29,341,587 of CM063449.1, read as the reverse complement.
GTCACCCGTGCTGTCATCCCCATAGCAACGCATGTTCTCGATAGAGAGCATGTCGTTGATATGCAGGATAAACAACGTCGAGGAGAGCACCGAAGCTTGTGGAACACCAGCATTAATGGTCATGGTATCGGAGCAGGAGCCGTCTACAACGACTTTTATAGCCCGACCATCCAAAATCTGTATTACCCTCCACCTGGCCAAGCCAAGCTTAGCTTGCATTGAAACTCTACGAGCTCTTTCTCTCACTGAGGATTTTATGTTGGCGTTTCAATATCTGCCGGTTATATGTAAATGCATCATTTTGGATTAGTCCGTCATCCGCCGAGAGGCCGACCGCGTGAGGAAAGACCGACGTCCTCCCCGGGGGGGGGGGGGGACGTCGGACGATGGGAGGGTACCCCACGTAGGGGGTATTCCGTCGGGCCGACCACTGACGACAAGTAAACCTGCTCCGGTGGTCGGCCCAACGACGAAGGCGAGGTGGTTTTCGGGTGGGTTGCGGGAGTTGCGTGCTTAAGCCCCTCTGTCGCCCCGAACGGAGTGGTGCGGAGGCGCACCGACCTCAGCCCACCCACAAAAAAAAAATGCGTCATTTTAATGCATGCTTATGAAATGGGACCAGACTTCGAAATTTATAGCTTTTTAAAATGAATGAATTTTTGTGTATTAATTGTTTGAAATTAACTACATTTACTTTGTTGAATATTGTTAATTTTTTGAATTCTCGAACTTTTAAGGCTCGGTCGGTTTTAAGGTCGAAATCCTTAGGATTATAATAATAATTTAGTTGTATATTTATAAAAAATCCCTACATTTAATAATAAGCAACATATGTGAGTAAAGTAAACCATATTAATGTATGTTTTATCTTCGTTATACTTTTATTAATTTAATATATTAGTATTGTAGATGCATTCATTTGTGTCAAATGAGGGACCAGGAAAATATAGCATATTGTTATTGATGTATTATAATTTATTCAATGATAATAATTATATTTTTAAAGCTATTTAATAAACCTTGTTTATAAATTTTATTGTTTTTTATTATTAGTTTCTCTTGCATTATTAGACGCTACGCTACTTATGTTATTAACACTTATTAACTATTAAGTTATTTACATTAGATTAGCAAAATATTAAAATAAAGGAAAAGGATAAAATTATTTAAAAAGAAAACAGCAGTAAAATATAGCATCTCTTTCCTTTCGTAATTACTGTTCTTGTAAATTGGAGGATCATTCGCTAGACAATACTTTGGTTAATATGGATATTAACTTGCTAATTTAAATATGCATTAGTATGGCTATGTACTATAAACTAGCAACCCGCCCTCGCTTCGCTTCGGTTTTAGTCGTTTTACCCGCGTAGTTCCCGTTCCCGTGGTAATACCGGGATAAAATATAGCCTAAGTTACTCCCTGATATTATAGCTTTCCATTAGTGAAAGAATTTTTGAAATCGGTCCAGCCGTTTTGAAGATTACCCGGAACAAACAAACAGACAGACAGACAATTTTTTTTTTAACCTGTATTTTAGGCATAGGTGTCATGCAAATAACCCTGCGAGCATGAAAAAAGCCTATTATTTTGACATTACAAACACAGTCCAATTTTATTTATTGGTATAGATAAAATTTTATGGATTTTATTTTGTTCATGGGCTGACAGTCAGCATGCGTCCATGAACGTTGTAAAGTGTGCGAAATGTCGGGCAATCAAAAATCAAATACAAACGCAATAAAATCCGTAAAAATAGTTTTATTTATAATTTCTCATAAACATCAGAAATCATTATGGCTATTTGCTTTTATTAAATAATATGTGTTAAAATTTTCAATGTGGTGACGGAGTAAGAATACAATTCACCACTCCCTATCTTCCCCGTGGATGTTGTAAAAGACGACTAAGGGATATTATATGCACCTAACATCTGAGGCAAAGAAGGAAAACTCTAAATGAAACCCTATACCAACATGTCTGGCCAGCGTGGTATAGTAGGTCAAAATCCCTCCCATTGTGGATGAGGCCCGAGCCCAACAGTGAGAGGTTTATGGGCTGCGACGATGAAATAATATGTATCATTTAAGCGATAAATCTCTCGTAAAAAAATGTAATCAATAACTATATCTTCGATATGACCAATATGTAATTCTATGTATATTACAGATTATGAATTCATTAAAACCTCCCGTGGGGGTTTTATCATGCTGTTGGATGGTTACACATATTCAAAGATGAACTCGCCGTATATTTATTATTGTTCTAAAAGGAAAAACGGTTGTAAAGCTAGAGTAAAGCTTAATAAACATATGAAAGTAAATAATTATGATCAACTAGTTCATAATCATCCGCTGCCAACATATCAAGAAAATAATTCTTTTGCCTATATGCATTCAATATTTCATAAGAAAAGTTAATCCTCTTCTTGTTGTGGATTAAGTCTATAGAAGAAAGTGAAGTAGGTATAATTTAAGGATAAAGGGTTTTAAAAGTAATTCTAACTATGAGGCTAAGGGACTTCTTGAAGGTTGAAGACTTATAGTAGCGATTCAGTGCATTTAATACAAAGAAGCGTACATGTTCAGATTAAACTGTGGAGTATCAATAGAAATAATTTCAAGTCTTGCGTCTGAAAAACAGAGATTGTGAGTCGCGAAAGAAAATTTGAAATAAAACTTTATGGTGGCAGGATTTGACAGACAATAATTGTAATATATAGGTCTTGTATCTGCTATAGGCACATGAATTTGTAAAATGGCCGCTTTGTACAATCTGTGGTGTGTATGAATGCAAAATTGCATTTATTACTTATATGTGTATTATTATATGTATATATGTACTTATGTCTATTATTCATATGACAATGTGTTGAGAAATTATTTTGTCTGTCATGGCGTGTGATTTCTGACATAGCGAGTGAAGGCCTTAATTCTAACTAATATTAGTTGGAATTGAAGCCAAATTAAGATAAATTATATATTAATAATAAGCAGAGTGTGAGTTTTATTTGTTACATTTTTAACCTTAACTACTCAAACGATGGTCTTAAAATTTCGTATGCATAACTTGTCACTTATCCTTAAATACTTATAAGGTATTTTTCATCTAGAAAAATATACTTTATTTGAGAAATTGTCTGTTTTTAAGACAGTCTAGTCTATCTAGTGATGTATGCGAGTGCTGATAGTGATTTTTATTGCTTCGAATCTTACGCCTAACATTATTGACTTTCTTTGGGCATTTAGGGCAAGAAAGTGAATAATGATCTATATTCTTACTTCGTCATCACACGAAAAAGAGAGAATGAATCTTCTTGCACGAGAAAAAAGCCTTCTATGTCAAGTTGGCCAGACGGATTGCCCAGCCCGTTAATTACACATTTTTGCAGCCAAGTTATGTTTTGGTATCACACGTATTGTGTAGGTCCACTACAGACTTTTATAGAGGTTATAGGGCAACTGTTCGAGTATGTTGTAGTTTAACGGTCATAGATCATAATTAGAATGTATATTACACAAAAAATAATAAAACATAGTTATAGTGACTTCAAAAATGTGAGCCTATGCCTTACATGTTACAAAAATGTGTGTCTAAGAGTCTGTGCCTTAAATGTTACGTATTATGTAGGCATGTACAGACAAGACACATGTAGGCATGTAAAGCTTTGACAGAATAAATAGGTATGATTTGCGCAAACGCTACAATGGTAACATAGGTACAAAGACGACTCGTCAGCGGTCATCAGTCGATCAGCTGATTTAAAGCGAAGTTTGTCTTGCTTATGCGAACGTAATCATTGATTTATTCAATTTCTAATGAAAATTTGTCAAAGTACGAATATGTTGCAGATAAAGTAGCATTGACTTATACCTATGACCTATACATTTCAATTAGCTTTAACCGAAAAGCGATGACAAAATTGAAAATTTTACATGTCTCTAATTCATTAACGAATCGATATTTTTATAAAATTTTTATTCATGGGTTCCTCCCACCATTGCCTAGCGCCCGTTTGACCAGTTGCCTCCATAACCTAATACACCTGTATTTCTAAGAAATATATTTAGTTATATGGATTAATGTATTTATTCCCCTTGTGATGGTGGTTTAAGAATATGATGTTTCGCCAACTCTTCACTGTAGGAGAAAAATTAGCTGACAGATCATCATGAGAATAGGCACCAGCACTTTCTTGGAAAACATACGACATAAATTGCTCTCATCATCTCGACTCTAAACTGGTGATTATGGTATTATCCTCTCTTGGAGAGATCCAAGTGCAGCAGTTGACGTCGATAGACTAAGGGATGGATGGGTTGTTTATTGTTGCTTTAGTGTGCTGGTCACCGAGTCCTAATTTTCATTTTTCGATAATTCGCGCTCTTACTGTTGTATAGATTATCTAATGTTGATAATATCTTTGTAATTTATACCAAAATATACTATTGAAATTGTTAAAGAAAAGACTTTTTCGATTTTTACAAAAAATATCCTTAATATTTATAGTGTCGACCTGACGCTGTCGATTATCGCTAGGACAATACTCCACAGCTTCAGGAACTGGGATGCGGTTGTTGCCTTCTACGAGGCTGTAATCTCGTGGAAGAAAGCGGCGGAGTGTTTCAGGGCTGCGATGGACCATGTTGAACCACTCCGCCGCTGGGGCGAATGGCAGATGCATGCAGATGATGGCGGATGCATCTACAGATGGGAATGCTTGCGCCTGATGTCGCCCTGGCTGGGGCTGTGAGTGACTGGTCCCTCACTCGTAAAGGGCGACGCGCGGCAGCTAACAGTGCTGCTGTAGCTTTAATGGGGGATGGTACTCGAAAGGATAAACCGCTGGGCTGGCCGAGGACGTAAAGGATTTTGTTCCAGTGGTCAGTCCAATATTTATGGGAAGAAAATAGGGCTTTGGGGTCGCGCGCTGCCCTTTTATTGCCCAAAATGATATAGACGGCACGTCTATAAAGCGTAGCTTGCTAAAAAATAAATATTTATTGTGATCTTTTAAACTTGCTTTGTATATAACAGAATCTTTGAACGTGATGTTCACTCTCTTCTAAATATCGGATACATATGAAACTGTACTCTTATCAACCGATAATAATTATAAATTCAAATAGTTTATCCCATTATCCTTACAGGATTTTGGCGAGTTTGGCGCGACTCGATAGAAATTATCCCTATTTTCAGACTCGCACTGTTTAGATTTATACGTTATTCAAGATCTACAAAAATCTCTGTAAACCTGTTTTAATTTTTAAATTAGCTATTTCATAAGTTTTAGTTATTTTATTTAGTTCGCGCAACAAGGCAATCTTGCACTAAGGAAAATGTCCTCGCATACGCATCCTTACTGATATTATAAATGCGAAAGTAAGTTTGTTTCTTTGTTACGCTTTCACGCGTAAACCACCGAACCGATTTCAAAAATTTTTCACCAATGGAAAGCTATTATCATGGAGTAACATATGCTACATTTTATTCCGGTATTCCCACGGGAACGGGCACTACGCGGGTAAGGCGTCTAAAACCGAAGCGAAGCGAGGACGGGTTGCTATTATCACAATAAAACATTTATTATTCTGATTTGTGTTCGTTTATTTTATATTTTGAATGTTGCCTTCAGTTGCGAGTTGGTAGCGGTGTTGACAGCAGTGTTGGCTTCACCGTACTGGGTACTCCCCACTTTTAAGTGGCGAGGGATTCCATGCAGACAGTGCAGTGGATGTGGCACTTTATTATATACAACAATTGTGTCAGATTTCGGCATAACATAGTCTAGAAACATTTTTCTTTAAATTAATCAGCTAAGAAATCACTATCTTCGTCAAAAGATACGCGATAGTCAAAACTTAACAGATTTTGTGAAATTCCGCTTTACTCCTTTCCAAGCCTGATCAACTCAAATCCTGCTTGTGCGTTTGTTTGAGTTTGTTCAGGTTCATTCATTAGTATTAACTTTAGGTGATACTACGTTATCATGTAAGTAAAATATATATCTTAACATTTCTTTATTTTTCTTTAAACAAAAACACGTTTTGCATAAAAATATGCTTAAAATTTATAAATTAAAAAAGTGTTCTTCACAAATATGTAATTAACGGACGCTAATTACATGTACATTTAGAATGACCGGTGATGAAAATAAAAGGTATCGGCGTTGGTATCGAATTAAAATTACTTCGGCAGTTAAACCACAATGGCCTCTGTCTGTATCGACGTCTCAACTCATACACATCCCACTGCTGGCCTCGAGCCTCCTCTCCAATAAGAGCGAAAATGATCTACTGCACCATGCTGGTCAGCCATAGTGATATAGGATTTTATTTCGAGTTTTCCATCTCTTGCCCAGATGTTATATGCATAGTATATCGATACACGATATCCACTGGCAAGATAGGGAGTGGTGAATTGTATTCTTTCTTCATTAACACACGGCTTCTATATAATCAATATTAATTTACTTATCACCAATTAAATAAAGAATCATTTGATTATAATAATAAATTCGAAAGTTATCGCTTGGAAACCGAGTCTTTGTTTAGCTTACCATGCGTTTTTTTAATATATTTTTAAATTTAGTTTAAGTGTATGATTTCAGATTGTACCTTCATTAAGACAACGTGTGGACGAGTATTATTATTATTAGATGGTTATACATTTGCTAAAAACACATTGACGTTATATTACTGTTCAAAAATTAAGAAGGGTTGTAGAGCGAAAGTGAAGCTTGGTAGGTATAATGAAGTGACCAATTATGAAGATATATTTCACAATCATCCACCTCCGAATTTTACTATAACTGAGGGTGGGAACTATAAATTATGTAAGAAACCTTTGTTTTATAATGTACAATAAAGCAAAGAAAATACCTTTTCTATATACTATCTACGTCGAATACGTTAAAGTTTTATATACGTTGAATACGTTTAAGTTTTACGCAATAAACGTCCATTAGCTAATACATTTATTATTATATTTTTATACGTTATAAATAATGTATTTTTTTACGATAAATTGCGACGCTTGCATATTTGTCCCGTTGTTTTTCTGTCAGAATGGGGGACTTGCAGTAATGGGAATAAATATATAATTATAACCTAAAAATAAGAATACTATTAGTATAATAAATGACAATTTACGGTCTGTTTGCAAAATAATATTTAGAAAATTTTTTACATACCGGGGACTACGGAACAGAGCACCTGAAAACGAGACATGGTAACGTTATGTAAATAATGTTATGTTGCCAGTATTGAATCCTGTACCATATGGTGATAGAGTAAGAATACAATTCACCGTCCCTTCACTAGCCACTGGGTACCATAAAAGACGACTAAGGTCTTAAATGCTTAAAACATATGTGCAAGAGGATGAAAATTTGAAATGAAAGTCTATACCGCTAAGTCTGATCAGCGTAGCGAAGGTCAATTTCCCTTCTAATGTGGAGGAGGCTGGAGCCTAACAGTGAAACGTATATGAGCTAAAATGATGATGATGATTAAATCACTTTCCTTACTATCGTATCAATCTCGATCAGTTTCCCTTAGAATCGAATATTGTTATAGCCTGTAGTGGTTCTTTCATCTCCTTTAAAGAAAAAAATTTTATCACTTTACTATTGTTCGTTTTATGTGTTGTTAACCAGTTTTGTGGACCAAAAAAAAAATTTACAAATGTGTCGTTGCTTTTTTAGGCTATTGACAAAGCTGATTTCTAATATATAGATTAACTATTATATAAGTATTAATGAAATCAAATTCCTTATTTATATTTTATAATGTTAAATACTCATATAAGATATATTATTATTTAACAATAAGAATGCGTTATGTAAAATATGTAATTTTTTTTAAAAAGTTATTAAAATATTAATATTTAAATTAAATACATAGCGGTAATCCATTATTATTTTGTAATAGAGGATAGGAAGGCAGACCCAACACTAACCTATGGTTAATCAATGTACCGCATATCTGAAGAAAGGATGGAATAGGTATAGGATAGAAACAAAATACAATGGGACATCAGAAGAGCTTAGCTTGAAATCACGCGCGTTATCCCAAGATATCTTGTTCAAAGGGGACGGTATCCGAAAGGGTAATCCGTCGGATCAGCCACGGATATTAAGGCATCGACACCAGTGGTCGGCACAATGTCTATGGAGAGGAAATACGATAGGTTATGGAACCACACTCCGCCTATTCACCGCTTCGGACAGATTGGGCGGGATGGGTACAAACCATAGCCTACCATAAAAGAACGATGTCTTGTTTAGAAATGAAACATATATTGCATCAATATTAGAAGCTCTGTGTAAAATTACAAGCTGAAATTTTGGACGATGCTCATCACATAATAATAAGTGACTCAATATTCTTTTCCACATTGATTCTATCATATATTCCTTCCTTTCCTGTGGTCTGCTATATATTGATTAAACGTGGGAAAGTCTTGGATCTCTCTTTCTATCTTCCAATTAATTATATTGAATTTTTAAATTAGTAATTGTATGTTTATAATCCGTGTAGTGACGAAGTAAGAATACAATTCACCACTCCCTATCTTACCCGTGGATGTCGTAAAAGACGACTAAGGGATATAATCTTATATCTTTAAACGAGCAATTCTTGTATATATATATATATATATTCAGGATCTCGGAAACGGCTCCAACGATTTTGTTGAAACTTAGCATACTAGAGGATTCGGGCCCAAAAAATCGATCTAGCTAGGTTTTATGTATAGAAAATGTTGTTTTGTCAGTGTTTTTGGCAGACAATATAATGACATTAAATTTTAAAAGAATATGAATTCAAATTTTGCCATCAATGTCATGAGTTACGATAGCGCAGTGGCGACGTAGTCAGGTTTCATTTTATTTTTGACATCGGCGACAAACGGCGTCGGCTCGAATCTCGGTGTTATTATTATTCTCTTTTTGTAATTTTTTTATATAATTTTCATTATTTATTTTTTATTAATATATATCTAAATAAATTCGACAAAAATATTCCGAGCGAAGCTCGGTCAACCAGATATTATGCACATAAGAGACGTAAAACTCGAAATGAAACCCTATACCAACATGTCTGGCCAGCATGTTATAAGTAGCTTAATTTCCCTCCAATTGTGGAGGAGGCCCGAATCCAACAGTGGGACGTATGTGGGTCACGATGATGATGTTTATAATGGAGACATATAGGTATATACCCTCTAAGTTCCTGATGTATCTCTTTTTGTTGAGTTTATGTGCTGTTATTATAAGTTATTTTTTTATTTTGGATAATGGTCATATATGATCGCTTTACCATGGTCGATCGCGTGAAAAGATAATACGAGCGATCTCAAATTAATTCTGTATAATAAAAACTTTATATAATATTTGTATTTTATTTATACGGTAGTTGTTATATTTTATGTCATTATGTTTATTTTGATGTGCGCATTTTATTTTAGTAGATAATTATAACTCTACATATATTTTTTTAAAGATTACACCAGACTTTATCAAATCTTTATTAACGGATTTAAATAACACTAAGATTAAGAACAATAATAACTGTGTTGCATAAGCAACTGTTTTGTGTTGGGATAGAACTCGCGACACTCGCGAAGGCACCACTGAGGCTACTAATGTGTATCTCATGAGCAAAGTAGTGGTAATATGTATATTGTGGCTGGCTGCTGTGATAAAACGTGAATATTATAAATTTTGGCTAATCTCACGAATGTGGAGACATTGGTGAGTATTAGACATGTGTCCGCTATAGTAAAACGTAACTGAAAACGGTTATCTAATAACCAAAATGATTATGCTATCTCTGTCTTTCTACGTGATTCCTGACGTGCAAAACAGAGAGGGGGCAGGTATTGGCTAGCGGCTTAATAACAGACAACATTTCACGAATAATGATAAAAGCGAAAGATGTTCTTATTTATATTAGCGTAAGACTTAATTGTCATAAATTCTGGTAAATCAAACTGTAATGGTAAAGTGGTTTTGTTTCTTGTTGCTATCGTAGGTATGCTACGAAAAGTGTTCACTATAGTTTGACCTGTGAAAGGTTATAATGGTTAAACCGTGCATTGTTATAAATAAGATAGCGATTATTTTACGCATATTATTTCGATATTCGGCAACGATTTTCCATATCGGTATTGACACCGAATAAATGGTTAGTAGTTGTTGCCAGAAATAGCCAGTAATCCCCTCATGTCTAGTGAGTATTAGCCGATTCTATATAGAGCGGGATAATTTTTATCTGGCTACGGCAATATTGATAGGACTAGTTGATGTTTAACCATACTTGCTGTAAAAAAAATATAACTCTAATTTAATAAACTTGTCCGTGTGGTGACGGAGTAAGAATACAATACACCACTCCCTATCTTGCCCGTGGATGTCGTAAAAGACGACTAAAGGATATAATATGCACATAACATCTGTGCAAGACAAGTAAAGCTCGAAGTGAAACCCTACACCAACATGTCTGACCAGCATGCTATAGTAGGTCAAATTCCCCATTGTGGAGGAGGCTCGAGCCCAACAGTGGGACGTATGTGCACAAATGATTACTCACGGTAACTCCAATATAGTATTGTAATAAAATCAGACGAGTTGTAATGCTGTTTATAATTAGAGTATGTTATTACCTCTTGGTATTATACTATAGGTAGATGCTGTTCGCCCAATAGATGTTGTTCTGTTCAAATAAAAAGAATTCTACTTAAAATCGATAGCAGCGTCACCTACCGGGTCCAATTGTGAATCAAAACCATTCTCAAATCGCCTTGAGCACACATAAAAAAGTTCGGTCCAGCTGTTTAGGAGGAGTTCAAACTAGCAGCGCCCTGCGGTTTCACCCGCAGTTCCTCTTCCTTTGGGAATATCGGGATAAATTATATATATATATATATATATATATATATATATATATATATATATGTCGCAGCGTCATTCGTAACACTTAAGAAACACTTGATTATGGAAACGAAAAGTGCTACACTTTGGTGGAGTCGATACAGCGATTGGCAATAATTTATGACTACTTGACATGACCGTTTACATTTGGAATGTTATTATGAGTGTTTGTTTTAAAGCGGTCCCATGAATATTCAGATGGGGATGAGACTCTAGGGCGAACGGTTGTAGTTGTTGCCATGTTGCGTCGAAATCACCGCGTTTCCTTAACTCGTGGTTTATCCGCCGGCATCCGTGTAATTACTGGTTATAATAGAACATTGTTAACACTAATTGTAGAATACAGTTTAAAGCCATCCGAAGTATTATTTCGAATCCATCGCAATGTATGACCCATTCTGATAGTGACGAAATACGAGACACATCCCCTCGCTTCGAAATATATATATACACACTATGTGTTATTCTGATATGTAAGCTATATCATAGTCAGTAGTTTTTGCGTGAAAGAACAACAAACATATTTACATCTTCATATACTCACAATCTTTGGCCGTTTATAATATTAGTAAGGATTATATAATTATTCAAAAGTTGTGCGAAGTCGTACTAATATCAGGGAATTACTAGACTGCCATACTGCTCTGAGTGTACATTCTTTTTACTAAAATATATAACTTTATAGTGAGTAATATTTTCCCTGCGTTGTGATGGAGTAAGAATATAACTTACCACTTCCTTTCTTGCCCGTGGGTGTCATAAAATACGACTATAAGATTATAACTACAAGATTATAATATGCAAGTAACATCTATGCAAGAAAGGGAAGGCTCGAAATTAAACTCTATTCCAACCTGTATCAGAAGGTGGACTTGTCTCCCATTGAGGAGGAGGCCCGAGTCACAGTGGGACTTCTATCGGCTGGGATGATGAAACAATGTTTTTTTTTTGGTGCGGGACTTTATTCATGAATTATTTTGTACAATATACAAATATTTAATGTATCGAAATTCCTCATTCGGTAGAGGTTTTTGTTAAGAAAGACTACATCCTGCACTAAGGAATTAATACGTGTATAACTGGGGACTTTACAAGGATGCAATTAACAGATACTGATATCAGTGTGCTTACTCTTGAATCTCTATTCCAAACCTAAATCCGATCGCAGCTCGAATTTGAGCAATTTCGTACTCTTGAAACGACACCAGCGCTCGATTGGAATCGAATTCGGTGGAGTCTTTTTAAACTAAATGAAATTGACTTTAGTTGATTAATTGTTTGCGATTTCAATTTCATTCTCGACTTTGTTCAAGAGTAATAAATATAAGTTTGGTGAGATTGGAAATGAATCGGATTCAAAATTAGAATTGATTTCAAGAGTAAGTCCACCGGTTCCAGTATAATTATTTGCGGATCGCACAAAGAATTGTTTTGGTTGGATCGACTCCACAACTCTCGCACTGCAGGTCGCTACTTATGTGCTATAAACTTACCTACACACAAAATAAAAGGCTCGTTTTGACAGTTCACGCCCAAGAAGTTTTCTATATTTACCGATCGAAATGTTTTGAAGGTAATTACATTTTTCATTGACGGGTACCGCCCACTGGGCTAAGTGCTGTGGCATAACAATTTTTTCATATTGTCCACGGACTATTAATAATCGGTTAAGGAAAAAACAAATCGGTCAAGATATATTTTTTAACGCGGACTCGTACTTGGCCGGTGTTATTAATTTTAATACTAGTATTTAGACCAACTAATTACTGAATTTCACCAGCTGTGTAGTGATTTTTACTGAAAATTCGAGACGTCAATATTGACAATATGAAAATGAAATAATATATATACAGGTGACGATAGCTCAACTGACAATTTTGGCTCATCATCTTAAGAAAATGATTGACTGAAGATTCACTTTTACTCGATATTTTTGTGATTGAGTGAATGTTATTGTAACAAAAATATTAAATGATAGAAATGATACCTTTCGTAACATTGTATCATTTCAAAATACCTACAATATCACAGTTGAAGTAAAATTTTCAAATCAGAACTTTAATCCAATGCACTTTACAATACATATTCAAATCGATTATTTACTCATGCAAACATAAATGGATTTATCGTGAGTATCGAGTACCGAGTCGTATGGTTTATCACTAAGTACATCGGTAAGAAAAATGTCAAAACGGGCCTCTTATTTTGTGACAACTATAGTTCATAATTTATACATATTATCATGTTTTTGTTTCTTCTGAATTGTATAATTTATAAACAACAGCGTACTGCAATAATTACTAATTGCTTTTCAGAATATATATTCCTTCACATGGCGAATGGAAAAAAAGTACTTATGTTCGATGGTTACACATTTGCTGGTAATACACCTACACTTTTTTATTGTTCTAAAATAAAAAAAGGTTGCAGAGCTCGAGTGAAACTTGGTAAAGACAAGAGAGTAACCAACTACCATGAGATTGAACATAATCACCCCCGACCAAAATATATAATAACGGGCAGCGGAGAATATGTAAAAGTAGCTTCGTAAGAACTTATTATATACTTAGTATGTAACATCTAAAATTTACTTATACCCATTTTTCATTTAACACTAGCCAATATGAACAATAATGTTACATGTTAAGTGACTCGTTGATGGTGTGGGTCATATAGACTATCTTAGGTGTTACCTAAAATTTAGGTAACCCTGACTTAGGTGTTACTTAAAATGAGCATAAACCTCTCTTTATTATTTATTCTTTACTTATTCTTATGTAATGTTATGAATGTGAATCTCTGTTTGTTTGTTCGCTTTCACGTCTTTGCTACTCGATCGTCAGTCTTTTTGACATTATCGGATGGACCACCGGATACCGGTGTCCTGTTCACATGGCGACAGAGAGCTACATGCACGGGAGGTTCTGGAGTCGCACACCGTCCCTTCGATCACCTTAGACGAATCTGGCGGATTGTGACCGCACCATAGGCTAGCTCAAACAAAGACTATTTTATTATACATTGTCAGGGTTTGAGAAAAAAGCATAAGTTACCTAGCGTCAAGGAAATATATTGTGATTTGTTATATGTATGTATATTTTACGAATATATCGCTACTTTAATAGTGAAAATTCGTAAGTACTTCGACACTATTAATTTAGATAAAATGTAATTAGGAACGCTATTTATTGCATTGGAGTAGGAAAAAAATTTGTCTCGGTTTCTTCTTAATGGATAAAAATGAATGTTTGTATTTTATACTCTATGCATTCCTAAACCACCCACTGTTTGTGATGAAACATATAGTTATTATACACAGTGTATCAGGTTATTGGGCAACTGTTCGAATATGTTGTAGTTTAACGGTCATAGATCGTAATTAGTATGTATATTACACAAAAAACAATATAACATGAAAGTTATAGTGATTACAAAAATGTGTGTCTAAGAGCCTTAAATATTAGGTATTGTATAGACAAACTTTACGGGTCTACATGTATCCTGTACGTACGTACAGACTACATGTAGACCCGTAAAGTTTCGACAGTATAATTTCATTCTTTCATACCTAGAATTGCGCAACGCTTCAAGGATAGCGTAGGTAAAACGGCCGCTCGCCAACGGTCATCGGCCGATCAGCTGATTTAAAGCGAAGTTTGTCTTGCTTATGTGAACGTAATCATTGATTATTCAATTTCTAATGAATATTTAACAATGTGCGAATATGTCAGATTAAATATCACTGACTTTATATATTTCAATCAGATTTACACGAAAAAGCGATGACAAAATTGAAAACTTTACATGTCTCTTAATTCATTAACGAATCAATATTTTTCCTTAAAATTTTTTTCATGGGTTCCTACCACCATTGCCTAACGCCCGTTTGACCAGTTGCCCCATATCCTGATACACTTTGTATATCCATGAAGGTTTATATAAAAAAAGTTTAAAAGGGAGAAATGTGGTTAATCGAACGTCATTCCAGTATTACGTAATTAGTGACTATGAGTTACTGGTCTAGCAGCTAGTTACATACTAGTTGGGTATAAAAACTAAGTATCTAAAGCTAAAATTATGCATAAGCATTTAAAGTCTGGATCGGGGAATAGTCCGTTACCGGCAGAGAGGCTGACCGCGTGAAGGCGACGCCTCACGGGCGTCGAGGAGAGAGGGCAGCTGAAAGGGTATCCCGCCGGGTTGCCACGGTCGTCAAGGATTCAGTACCAGTGGTCAACTCAATGGCGATGGGAAGGGAATAGGGCAGGTTATAGGGTCGCGCGCTGCTTTTTCGTAGCCTCGAACGGGATGAACGTATGTCTGTAACATAACCTGCCAAAAAATAAGCATTTAACGTCGTCATGATGACGACTTAAATGGTAAAAAAATGGAGTAATTTCTTGAAATAAAGTTTGATCTTTATTAGGGGTGAAATTTAAAGAATGTGAGTGGCTTTGTCATAGCACGTAATGATGAATATGTGTAAACGATGAACGTTCATAAATTATCATATTTAATGTAAAGATTGGTCTGCGGAAGAGATAGAACCGATAGTGGATTTGATATTTGATGTATGGTCGTTTAACTATGATAGTTAAATTTTAATCTACGATTAAAATATTTTAGAGTTTATCTCGGATTCAAGTTAGAATAGTCTTGAATATTTATTAAAGTAACGATATATTATATTCTAATTTGAAAGAAAGAAAGAAAGAAGGAAAATCTGTTTATTGTGACGAACAAGACAATCGATTTGAATAGTACAATATAATAACAAACACAATTTATCTGTACTGGTGGCGTTTAATAAAAAAAAAATACGATCTATTTTGTTCAATTTGTAATTGATGATAACATAACTTAATATATTTATAACTATGTTTCACAATTTAATTTTCAGTTTAAATATTTGAATATAAAATCCAATCATTATGTATAATTAGAAAATACACTTTAATTTATAATGCAAATTATTATTTTATTCTAACCAAATTGGCTGTGTTATATTCCGGTATAAAATCATTCTACTAATATTATTAATTTATTGTCTATTAAATTTCATGCTGGGTTCACCTGGGTTACCTTTCAAGCTATCAGATCGTCGCTCCATCGCAACAAGCGGTGTTTTAATTAATATTGGAGTTTGTCTATATTCATTCAAAGCAACCACAGTTTCAATGAAAACTAACAGTCTACACTCGTCACGATAATTTCTAAATTATGTTCCAGAATACACGTTGGTTAAAACATCACGAGGTGGCAATTTACTCATGATAGACGGTTATACGTTTGCAAAGAATAAAGCAAAACTTTATTACTGTTCGAAAAGTCAAAGAGGATGTAAGGCCAAAGTGAAGTTGGATGCCAATATGAAGGTAACTAATTGGAAAGAGATGACGCATAATCACCCTCGACCTAGATACATGGTGACGGAGAGTGGTGAATATATAAAGGTGTCGTCATAACATCGAAGGTAGAATATATAAAGAAGGAAGAATTAACATAAGGATAAATAATTCTTTTCATTTTTGTGAATGGATTTCGTAACTGTCCTCTGTAATGGTAGGTAAATTTGTAGTAATAGTAATTACAATACATAAAATATATTGTTACTTAGAAATAAAAGATTTGTTTCGGTTTTTTTTTAATATCAGGTGTACATTTCATGGTTGGTTTTATATAACTTTTGTAAAGGTCATGTGAATAGTTCATCAATTAAAGTATATCTTGATTTTTACCGGAATTGTGTTAGTTAATAATTGGTAGCTTTTTAATTTCTTTTTTGTTTTTTGTGAATTAGAACGACTCGGCAGTGATTTAAATTTAAGGAAATAAAGATGACGTAAAAATTCTTGTGTATTCTTTTATCACTGCATCTATAAAGAAATTTGACTAAAATGGAAGCATTTATACCATTTTTTTTTTAAATTTATATACTATAGAAAACAGATACTAATAGAAAACGATGATCTTAGATCAAATTAATAATAATCGAGTATTATTTCACAAGTCGACAATGTATCTCTGTATTGCAGAGCAAGACTTCAGCTGGATACATACTTGACGTATAATCGTTGATTAAATAAAGTTTGATTTTTTATTACATTATATTTGATGGTAGACAAGCAAGCCTACGTGTTGGTAAGTACTAATTGCCGCTCATGGACCTCTGTAATGCTAGACGCTTCTTGTCAGTTTGATGTTTCTCGTATGATAGTGTTTGAGTCTCCGGCTCTTATGAGTATTTCTATTAACAAAATGCCTAAATTAGAAACTGTTTGAGATTTTTAGATTTGAAAGTAAGTTTAATAATAAAATTTTAGGTTAGTTGCAGTTATACACAGCTAATGTTTGTTACGGACTTTTGTTTTTAGAATATATATGGATACCAACAACTAGAGGCAAGAAACTACTGATGCTAAATGGATATACGTACTCTCAAAGGAATCTAACAACAAATTACTATTGTTCCAAAAAAGACAAAGGTTGCAGGGCGAGGGTTAAATTAGAAGAAGATGGCAAAATTAAATACTCACATTCATACACTGTGCATCCTCATGAAAAACCAAAATATATATTGTTACCACACGGCGATTATTTTAAGATTTCATAAAATGAGTAAAAGAATTGACAAATTAATCATATAACTAGTTTTTTTAATGAATAGTGCCTGGGACATGACTCGGCTAAATGCGTTAAAGTGATTGCCAAATAAAAAATTTGCGAATGAGCATAATGTTGAACCCATGTTGATCCCTATACCAACATGTCTGACCAACATGGTATAGTAGGTCAAATTCCCTCCCATTGTGGAGGAGGCCCAAGCCCAACAGTGGGACGTATGTGGGCTGCGGTGATGATGATAATATTGATAGCAAAATGAGCCTCGAGAGATATTTTTATGGACGTAAAAAAGCACGGATATCTTATAAGCCTTCTATGGAGTACAGTAATACCCCAGACTTACCAATAGGTGGGACCGAGTGATATTCGCGTAAGTCGAATTCGCGTAAGTCGGGATTTAATTTTGCTTATATTAAATGTACAAAAAAATTGGTTATTTGAAACTAGTTCAAAGAAGACAATCATTTTAAAGAATATGGTCAAAATATTATATTAAAATAATTGAAATTTTATGAATAAAAAAGTAAATCTAAGGCTTGAGCGCTCGAAGAGAAAACCGCGTATCTTTGAATTCGCGTAAAACTGGTAGCGTAAGTCTGGGTACTGTACTGTAAAAAGAATTTATAGTCTCATAAAATGGGTAAATATTAAAATTTTCATGCATTTTTATAGTGAATATTACTATTTAAATGTGTCCTACATAGGTTAATTAATCACGAAGAATACATACAAAGTTTTATACTTAAAGACAATTTTTATAGTATAGATATTATACATAGTTATACATGTTTTGATCTCAATATTTATGCATTGTATTCGTAATATAATTAATTTATAATTCCATTTTTAATGTAATTAATGTATTATAACTTAAATTTTATGTGTTCATACTTATATACATATAATAATATTGTTATATTTACATTAATATGATAACGTCGAAAGGATTTTTAATTATTATTTTTAACTTGTAGCCTTTTTTTTGTTTGACGATTACCCCACCGTGTTATCGCATAGCACTGAAACGATTTTTTACACAGTCACATAACATGTAAATGTTAGGTAGACTATGGAACTAGAAATCCCATCAAACAATCCATTAGCCTAACGGTGTTCGCTGTTGGACATAGGTTTCCTCACGAGAATGACGCTAAGAACTGTCTAGTGTGATTTGCATCCAATGGCTAATGGCGTTTATAATTACAATATCGTTAGTCCACAAGAAATTTGGTTCATTATGTATATATACATGTATCGTGAAGTTTCCTGTTCATATTTTATTAATTTCGCCGCATTTGAGTCACTTTTAAGTAATAAATTACTTAATTTTTTTTTCAGATTCAGTGAATTCTTATAAAATGATACCAACAAAACGCGGCAAGCATTTATTAATGTATCGAGGGTACACGTTTTCACAGCAACATTTGACAAGGAATTTCTACTGTTCTAAGAAGGATTCTGGTTGTAAAGCAAGGATTAAATTAGACTACAATGGAAAGATAATGCCTGTTTCACATCCAGTACATTTTCACCCACCACCGAAATATTTTATGATGCCACGGGGAAACTATATAAAATTATCGTAACTTATGTCTTTCATCGTTCTTGGCAGGCTATTTATATCACACAAGAGTCGTATATATCAAAATCCTTATTTTGATATATACGACTCTTATGTGATATAAATAATGGTCTTGTATCGTTTGATTTCTGAGGCTCTAAACATCTTTTACTATGGCAGTACAACTTCAGGACTCGCACAGAAAGCAAAATAATTTGAGGCAGACTCGAGTAAATAAAATAACAGATCTTTGTTGTGCTGCCGTAGGATAAAAAGCGCGAGAGGCTGTCAATCTTACATTCCTCTCGTGTTTTGTACTGTATAAGTATATAACCTAGTACTATGCATTGAAATATCGCATGTGCATTTTGTACGTGTGGCATTCATGTATCCGCCTATAAGAAGTCCACTCATAGACGATGCCCCCCCTAAGAGAGATAAATACCATAACTGCCACATTTCGCAGGCAGGTTAGAGTTCACAGTTGGCAAGTTTCTCAAGAGAGTTTAGTTTAGTTTGACAAAAGTTCCTCAGCCTTTCAAGATTTTTATGGGCAGGTAAAGAGTGGTGACGCATTATATTCTTAATCTGTTCACAATATGGGTTTTCTGTTATTTAAAAATGAAAGACAAAGAAGCGAGTGAGCAAAGGATTAAATTGCTCTGATTTTATGTGCTAGTCGAGTCGACTCGTAATCACATTGTCCTTTTGTAGTGCTTTTTTATGAAACTTTTATCTATACATGGAAATAGCTTATTTGAACAAATAATTTATTATGAACTATTAAGAAAACTCTGAGCTACGCAAATCTATAGTTATGTAGTAATTGTAAAACGTACTTATTTATCTCAGAGTTGTTTTAAATAAGATATTTATAGATACGTTAGTATATAGGTAAATGTTATACACTATATTATACGGATTTGTAGATATATGTATTTTATTCCTTGTATTATTTGGTCTTGAACGAGTGATTTTTTGTGTTTATATATAATTCGCTCCATTTATTGGTCACCATTTAGTATAAATCTCTTAAAAAAAAATACATCAACAATTAACTTTTTGATCTTTTTATCACAGGTTACACCATACCATACGACATTATCAGTTCGGTGAGAGGAAGGGAGCTGATTTTAATCAACGGTTATACGTATTCATGTAAACGTAGATCCTATTGGGTGTGTTCTACTCACGCACCTGAATGTAAAGCGAGGATACGCTTAACGCACTACGGTAGGGTAGTCAGCATTGTAGGGACACATACACATCCAGGAAGACAATATTACAGAACTCCTGACGGTAGAATAATACGTCTGTAATAATAGAAATATATTTAATGATTAATTTAAACACTTATTGGTTTTACTTCAAATTAATTGTAGCTTTTATTGTTGCCCTTTTACATCAATGAAACCTTCATCATCAAAGAAATTTTAAAATCATAATAAAGAAATTCCATTCAATGCTTTATTTAGCTGAATTTGTATTTTCTTTTCCTATTCTTTTTTCTGCTGTGGTGAAAGGTTATTGATTTTTTTTATATAACTTACGATGCCATTTAGAATAGTAACAACAGTATTTATAAACTAATATTAATAATTAGTTCCATGTACATATTAAATCTAAGAAGAGTACAACGGATGTATATAATTGCATTTTTTCATTTGCGTTGCTTTATTGAACGAATAAACGATTGTCGGGTTTCCATTGTTATCTTGTAGATTTTTTGTTCCGAAATTAAACTGTATGCCATATTTTATAATATCCACACGATTTCAACTCGACCGGTTCGATTACAATGCGGGAAAATTCGCCTTCACACTTTCTACTTACCCATTATGTAATGGTGTCAATTCTACTATATAGTAGGAATTCATTCTCAACTATACAGATTTTATTCCGTATGTTTTGATTATTACTTGGCCGACGTTTCGAACACTGCTTTCAGAGTTTATGTTCTTGAAAAGACCTTAGTCCTCAAACAGTCAACCAAATAAAATATTAAAGCGAAAGGATCTCGAAAAATAGTATTATTTCATATGTATAATACTCGAGTAAACATCAGAAAGTATTATTTATCATTATGTAGTATTCTGTAATATATAATGCTAATTTGAGCATACTGCATTTAAATAATGTATTTTTAATTATAATTGCGCATCAGTATTTATATAACTATATGCATTGTTTTATTAAGTTCTGGTTTTTATTTTAATATCCCAACTGTGATTCAACATTATTCAGTAATTATTTTAAAATTACAATTTTATTAGATTATTTTAAAACTTTGGTGTTGAATAAGCCGTAGCTTGTAATGAATGTAAAATACACATTTACCTGCTTCATGATTACAGAAATACTGTATGCCAATGCCGGAGTATCATACAAGAAGGTTTTATCTCAAAGAGGAAGAGAATTGATCGTGGTTGATGGTTACACGTTTGGACATAAAACGGCGCACATTTGGACTTGCTCAGTAAAAAGCGTTAAGAATAGATGCAGCGCAACATTAAAATTGGCTGACGATGGTACAATATTTGATTTAAGAAATGAACATGACCACGAACCTAGATATGTGATCGGTGTGTCTAAAAATTTAGTAATAAACGAAAAAGCGTTAATAGAAAAAAGGCTAAAAATGTTACAAAGTCGTTCAAATCATTCCCATTATACTGCGTGATGACTGTTATCTCAGGAGGATAACCTACTTCCACTACAGACACTTAAATTTTAGGTAACACCTAAATTAATATTATTGATTTTATCTATCAATCCATTTGTAATTTTGATGTTTAAAGGAGCTTAGGTTTTGACTAAATTACTAAGCGGACAATACGAGCTCATAAATTATATTTTTTTTATTTTTTTTTTCTATTAAAGATGTGAATTGATATTATCATTAATAATAGATCTATTACACTTAAGCAGCTACAACAATCTAACATTCATATCTCAATATATAGATTATCTTGTTAGTTTAAGATTTATATATAATCTTTATTTAGAATTTGAATTTACATGCGATGACGGAGTAAGAATATAATTCACCAATTCCTTTGTCGTCCATGGGTGTCGTAAAAGATGATTAAGGGATTTTAATACACAGATAACACCTGAGACCATGAGAGAGAAGGAAAACTCGACATGAAGCCTTATACAAAGATATCTGGCCAACGTGGTTATAGTCAATTTGCCTCCAATTGCGGAGGAGGCTCGAACCCAGCAGTGTGACGTATATTTTAATAGTAGTTACAATTTTATATATGTAGAATTTTAAATAATAATTTTAAATTGTCAAATATTAAATTATTACAAATTAAGGCACAGTATATTAAAACATCGAGTATAAAAAATCTTTTAGATGAGCCATTTTTTTTGTATCAGTGAGGTTTGTATCAAATATTAAAAGTGTTCTCAAGAAAAATAACGATAAATGTATTTTAATAAGACTAGATTTCACGGTATTAAAGTATTGAGCAAATTGTTTGTAGTAATATATTTTGGTGTATAAACCAGTTCTCAAAATAGAAAACCATCGCATGCCGTCTGTTTCACGACAAAACTACCTTCATTATTGGCAGTTATGATATTACACCATTATTGTAAGTGATTTTGTTTTATAAAGACACTGCACTAAGAAAATAATCCTTGTATTGCGGTGGACTGTACAAACATATAATTAACTGATAAAAATTATATCTAAACTCAGTATAACAATTTATAGATCGCACGAAATGTTGTCCTATGTGGGAATCGAACCTAGGACAGTAGGTTCTTAACCAATCAGTGCAGTCAAGTAGTTTTATTTGAAGGGTTGAATTAGTTATTTTTATATTATTTACTAGATTGCTAGTGAAAATATGTTTGCAGTATGCTGGAGTGTCTCCAAGTACTGCAATCCAGGGCGTGTGGTTGGAGGATGATTTATTAAAACTTGCTAGGTTATATTATACAATATTGTTTTTTTATATTTATTCATTCTTATTGTTTTTAAATTAAAAAATATTTATACTGTTTATAATACTGTTTTTATTTATATAAATTATAAAAATAGAATTCGCATTATTGTTATTTGGTGTGGTAATAGGTGATTGAGAACTTCGTAACTTTTTTACTTAGG
This sequence comes from Lymantria dispar, assembly GCA_032191425.1. Classification (NCBI taxonomy): domain Eukaryota; kingdom Metazoa; phylum Arthropoda; class Insecta; order Lepidoptera; family Erebidae; genus Lymantria; species Lymantria dispar. Next base: position 29,318,352 of record CM063449.1, on the reverse strand, counting down.
TGCATAGATTTTGTTCTTGGAGTTGAACTATAATTATAATCCTGTTTAAGATGAGAAATCCTTGTACTTGTTACTTGTTTTGTCTGTCTGTTTGTTCCGGGTAATCTTCAAAACGGATCTACTGATTTTGATGGTATTTTACCACGAGGTAGCTATTTGTATAAGAAGTAACTTAGGCTAACTTTATCCTGGTATTCCCACAGGAACGGGTACTACGCGGGCTATCCCATTAACAATGCCGTTAAAATATAGATATTACTCAGGGTAACATAATATGGTTAATCATACGGGTAGAAAATTTTGATTGTTTTATTTTTAAGCGGTGAAGAGCATTTAATTATGTTCTTTAAACATCGCGTGTGTATTATAATTTATAAATCTATGCTCACTAACCCATTCTTGTAGGTGAGACAGAATACGAGTATCAATTCATCCGGTCGCAAATGGGTAAACAACTCATCCTGATTGGTGGATATACATTCTCCAAAACAAGTCAAGGCAACACATGGGTCTGTTCCACGAAGAACCCTAGGTGCAAGGCAAGATTGAAGGTGGATCGTTTTGGGAAAATTATCTGTCTCTTTAATGAACATGCGCATCCCCCGAGACAGTATTATAAGATAAATGGAGAATATGTTCGCCTGTGATTAAATATTTATAATCCTATTAAAATAATAAATGAATAACTAACATTATCTATACAAATAAATAAAATTAAAGTGTCTGTTTGTAATATCAAAATATAAGGTTTTTTACATGTCCATGCGGTTATTTGTATGATACTTATGTCTAAAAACCAGTTTATTTTATTTTGTCTGCCCGTCAGTCTGTCGGTTTGCTCTGGGCATATTCACAACGGCTGGACCGATTTTGATAATATTTTTCTACCGGGTCTACCGGGATAAGGAGTAACTTGGCCTATTTTTCCTCTCAGATTTTCAAGATTTGTTTAGGCTAGTTTTTACTTGCAAATCCAATATTTAGAAGAATAGAACTGTACAATATAAAACAATAACTTGCATATAACATAAAGAATATAGGATTCTCTAAATACAAAATAATTAAAAAACTAGTAGACGAAGATCAAATCATGTAAGAAAAACGGTATCTGTGGTCGGTCCAATGGCGAAGGGAAGGGAATACTATGAGTTATGGGCCGCGCTCTGCCCTTTCGTCAGCCTGGAATGGACAGCGGCCAAAAAACAAAAGTCTGAATTCGCTAGAGAAATTTTGGGATCTATTTTTCAATCAAGAAATTATTGAAGTACTTCTCGACGAATGAATGACACAGTCAAGGAGGTATCTTCTAGACTGTTTATTGAAGATAGAGCCCAGACTGATCACCATGATTTTGTCTCTCTTGAAATTAGAGTGCACAACGGTGTTCTATATTACGCTGCCTTATGGAAGTCTTCCAAGATAGATAGCAAAGAACTCTGGGCGAAAAGTAAAAGAAACGTCTTCCACGAGGTGTTTTCCCTCGATTGAGGCTTGAATTTCCTTCAGTTTGCTCGCCATTTTAATGTAAGAGAAAATAGAGATTTAAAGGACAGAATAAATTATTCTATTTTCATCAACACTGCATCAAGTATTATAATTCAAGTAATAAATATCCTGTTGACGAACAGCTGCTTAAATTCAGAGGACGATGTTCATTTCCAATAGATATTAAGTCAAAACCGGACACGTACGGTCTATAGTTGTTAACTCTTACCGATTCTTTAATCACCAGATAATCCTCAGAGATTAACTTGCGGAGAATACTTTTTCCAAGGCTCTAACGCCAGGCACCAATTGCATGGTGACGCAATTATTTTCCAAATTTTGTCCATATATTTTTAGAATCCCATTTATGAACTGATCGTGTATCTATCATTGCAAATGGTGAAGTGCTTCCAAAAACGTGAAACAACCAGTTAGAAGTCTTAAGACTCCCATATTGTAGAACTAACTAAGGATATGGTAAACGTTGCAGACTAGAAAGTTAGTGTACTGTAACACCTACATCCTTAACACCAGGCAGATTGTCTTTGGCTAAAGTTGTGTTTTAAAATCACGGTTAAGTGTTATTAATTCTTATTAGACTATAGATAAATTATTTAAGGTATTAAACTAAAAATCAGTGTGCTGTGTTGTGTGGTAGCGGCTTCGAATACTACCAACCCTTGCTTTGCTCGTGGGTGTCGTAAAAGACGACTAAGAGCCCTAGATTGACCCGGACCAACTCCATCTGGTACCATTTGGGTCAACGATTACATTCCCAAGGAGGGTTGACGTCAGGCAGGCGGCTGGTCATAAAAGTCATTGCCGAAACTATTTGCAATATGTCAAAACAGATGACATATTGCGTCGACCCCAAGTAATTGGGATAAGAGCAAGATGATGATGATGATTAAACTAAAAATCAATCTATCTACCGCCTACTTCAATTCTGAAAATGTAGTTATATAAAATTTGGTAAATGTCCCGTTCTACAGGGTTTTATTTCTTTGTGTATGTGATCATACAAAATAATAATTAGGATATTTATAGAATAAGGTTCGTTTGAAGATTATATTATTACTGTTATACACTAAATGGATATGTAAGAAACATAAACATTTAGTGTAGAGATTATAAAAATTGTCCAATTGATTATAGATTATCCTTTTGTTCAAGTGTTATAGATAATTTATTTTATTATATATTTATTTAATCTTTATTGGTAATTTTCAATGGAAATAGAGAAAATAAAAAATGTATGCTGATATAATAAACAGTTTGACATGTTTTTCTTAAGCCCTTGTTTTACCTATGTATTACGTATTCTTATATCAACTATATGTATGGTATTCTTAATACCTAATTGTCTTATATACCCCTTGTATCCAATTTTGCATCTTGAGTGTATTACAGTTTTAATGGTTTGTTGTAATTATTAAATTCTTATGTTCAATCTTAAGTGGTAAAATATTATATTATTACTATTATACAATGTTGTTTATAATATTTATTTAATTACTATTGGAATCCCCTCTATCTATGAGATTCGGATCGTCGAAGTCGTAGAAACGCAGGCCTCTGCTGGAAGTTGTGGGTCGACGTTGATATTTGGGCGCGGCCGCCGTCATGGTTCTGTGCCATACACCGAGTATGAAGGTATCTAAAATTTAGTTTTAGTCGTCCCTGGAAAATTGAAAAGTATAAATACATAAACTAATTTAGACCTCTTTATACAAGCATTTTATGTAGTCGGACTGTGATTACAAACCGTTAAAAGTATGCCTGTTAAAGTAAAACTGCATTGTGTCTATTAAAATAATTTTATCAAGTAAACATCAGAAATCATTTCCATAATCTAAGTCAGATCTAAATCTATTGTGATACATGTTACGTCATTGTCGTAATTCTTAAATTGGCAATAAATAGCCAATCGAAAGCTTTTCATGTGTATAAATTTAAGTTTATATAAATCAACTTTTTGATAAACAACTTTTCAATTTGTGTGTGGAGGTGGACGGAGTAAGAATACAATTCACCAATTAAGGGATATAATATACATATAATACCTATGCAAGAGAAGAAAAACTTGAAATGAAACTCTGTATCAACTCGTCTGACCAGTGCGGTATTGGAGGTCAATTTCCCTCCTATCTAGGAGGAGGCTCGAGCTTCATGGTGAGACATGTATGAGTTGACATGATGACCAAATCAACTTAGTAACTTATATTTTATTTTAATTTGTGTGGTTTAAATTTTATATATTTTATCGACACATATTTATCTTACAGTTTCTCCTCGCTATGAAATAGTAAGATCACAAAGAGGAAAAAATCTTATATTGTTGGATGGCTTTACATTTGCCCAAACTACACCTCGCCGATGGATATGTTCGACCAATTCGCCTGATTGTAAAGCCAAGTTGCAATTGGATAATTTTGGTAATATAATTAATATTTTTAATCATCATATTCATCCGGCGAGAAAACTGGCAATAACTGCAGAGGGTACTTATATTAAACTTAGTTAATTCTATTTTGGTGCTCATAATATTACTGATTTCAATGTATTGAAAAATTAAAATTGTTATTCAATTTAGCTTGGTATATATCAAAGTATTCATATTAGCGAAGCGGCTGAAATTCTAATGGCCACTTTTACCAACGACAGCTATATTTTAAAGGACACGTTTGTCTTTTTTGTACAGGATATGATCCGGTCATATCCCGCCCAATACATTTAGGACGGGGATAAGGATAGCGTGTAAACAAATAATCTCAGGCATTGATGTAGGTGCTATACTTCTATCGCTATTTGGACGGACCACCGAGTTAGGTAACAGCTTTTTTGGCAAGCTGGTCTGTCCATTCCGTCTGAGGCGATGGAAGGGTAAGTGTGTGACTGGGTGATCCACAGTGTTCTCCCCCTCTCCATTGCCATTGGGCCGATCACTGGTACTGATGCCATCCGATGGCATCGGACATCCGTGTCAGACCCGGGAATTAGGTTAGGTCACCCTACAGCAATGTGGCACATACCATTAATGGATTCATTATATTATTGCATTCATGATGTAACATTGATATTTAATTTGCCTTAGGTGTTGCCTCAAGTTTAGGTGTCGTTGGTCAAATAAATTAACGGAAACTACTTATTTGACAATAATGATAGTTTTCATAACGACGACTTTAACGTAGCTCATATTGTTTTAGTGTATTATAATTGTCGGCGCGGCGTCCGCCCTATCGTGGCTTATGCCGAACGTGGGCGGACCGAGCGCTAAGTGCCGACGGCTGTACACGGGGGTCATCCGGTCGATGGCCCTGTACGGCGCACCGGTGTGGGCGGGGTCCTTGACCGTCCGACTTAGGGCCCTTCTGTGGCGACCACAGAGGGTCATGGCGGTCAGGGCCATCCGCGGATACCGCACGGTGGCGACGGAGGCAGCGTGCCTATTGGCCGGGACTCCCCCGTGGGACCTGGAGGCGGAAATGCTCGCCGAGTTGTATCGGCGGGTGTCGGGGGTGCGCGGGGAGGGCGGTGTGATCTCGTTAAGGGATCTCACCGCCTGGCGCGTCGACGCCCGCCGAGACGGCATTGCCCGTTGGGCAGTCCGGCTGGAGAGGCCTCGGTTCGGGGTGCGAACCGTGGAGGCCTTCCGGCCGGTGCTGATGCAGTGGTTGGAAAGGCGGCACGGGGTGCTCTCCTTCCGACTAGTGCAGGTGTAGACGGGGCACGGGAGCTTCGCCAAATACCTGCACAGGGTCGTAAGGAGGGAGAGTACACCGTCCTGCCACCACTGCGATTGCGACGAGGACACGGCGCGCCACACGCTCGAGGCCTGCGCGGCTTGGGCAGTGCAGCGCCGTGAACTCGTCGCAATCATCGGTGCCGACCTGACGCTCGCTAGGGCGATGGTCGACAGCGTCGGGAACTGGGACGCGGTCGCAGCCTTCTGCGAGACAGTGATCTCGCAGAAGGAGGCGGCGGATCGTCTGCGCGTGGAGCGCAGCCTCGATGAGGAGATCCGCCGCCGGCGACTGGGGCGGCGCAGGCGCAACTATCTGCGCCTCATGCCGCCCTAGCCGAGGCCGCGGGTGACGTGACCGGGGATTAGTCCGTCACCCGCCGAGAGGCCGACCGCGTGAGGAAAGACCGACGTCCTCCCCGAGGGGGGGACGTCGGTCGATGGGAGGGTACCCCGCGTAGGGGGTATTCCGTCGGGCCGACCACTGACGACAAGTAAACCTGCTCCGGTGGTCGGCCCAATGACGAAGGCGAGGTGGTTTTCGGGTGGGTTGCGGGAGTTGCGTGCTTAAGCCCCTCTGTCGCCCCGGACGGAGTGGTGCGGAGGCGCGCCGACCGCGACCCACCCAAAAAAAAAAAAAAAAAAAGTGTATTATAATTGTCTACGGTTAATATCGTGTTTATAATAAATTGTTTACTTGGTCCTACTGCCTATGTATTTTAAACTAAATTAAGATTTTGTTAGTAAAATAAATACTTTATTTATAAGTTATTTTTACGTTTAAAGATGTTTAAGTTACTCTACTATCTGTAATTTTCATCCAATGTCCATCATGGAATGTTGCTTTGAAATTAAATATATTTGCAAAATGGTTTTGTATTATTTTAGTTTTTTATGTCAACATTGAAAAACTGACTTAAAATTAGAATTATTAAAAAGATTATTCATAATCTGTTGTCACTGAATTATGATATTATTTACGGCGATTAAAAGTACATTTTTTTTTTAGTTAAACTTATTGAAATTCCAAAGTAGAATGTCATCAAGATACGCCATGATTATTGATGTGTACATTTAGGTGTACTGCGTTATATCTGATATGTATTGTCTTATTTAGTATTTAAATAATATTTTACTTGCAGAATACCAGTTCGTGCAATCTCAGCGTGGTAAAAAATTAGTTCTACGCAACGGTTACACCTATGCCAAGTCGAGTGAATATAGCTGGATCTGCTCTACACATTACCCGGAGTGCAGGGCAAAGTTGAGGTTTACTAAAGCGGGTGAAGTATATGACGTGTTGAATCACACCAATCCAATGAGAAAATATTTAGTGACTGCAGAAAATAAATATATAAGATGTTAGTGATATTTATCAGTTTTAATTGTATTTTTTTTTGTTCAATGAATTTTTATTAAATTTGTGTTTGAATGAATACAGTTTCTAAAAGGACAGGAGAATTAATAAGCACCATTTTGTATATATTTTGTAGCAAACAACATTTTTTTAAACTGATTTGAAGCTGATTAAACTGTGTTCTATTCTACTCGGTAAGTACATGGTAATTGAAATAAAAATATCTGCACGAATTTTATCGCTTTTTATTTTAGTTTTTACTAACCTGACTAACCGTTAGAGAATTTTCCTGTATCCATTTATTTTAATTGACTTACAATACTGAAAAATTGAGTTACGGGTCGGGATCACAAATTTTCCTGCCCTCATATATCAATCTATTAATTAGACGTAAGATAGCGACGTTTTGGGTTATATATTTAATAAATCATCGCTTAATTCCTGAAATAATGTGCTAACTAACAACACTTGATAATAAAATCCACAATTTATTCTACTATATTAGTAATTATGAAAACGTAGCTGTAGTATTTTTTTTTTGGTTTACTTTTCAGTCTATGGAATGGAAAGTCATTTATCAGTCAGTTATTCCATCCAGTCTTAATACTTAACGGCAACGCAGTATCCACCGTGCGACTGTTTTTCGCCTTGCGCGATTCGCATGGTCAATTTCTGTGGCCTACACTTAATATCTAATTGTTCATTAAAATATTTTTGTTTGTTTGTAGTCTGATAGAATTTAAACTATTGATTACTTTCAGATTCCGTTAAGTTTATAGCTCTGTCGGCAAATAAACGATTGCTAATGGCTGAATCATACACTTTTTGTCAAGTAGTTAAAGGATACTGGTATTGTTCAAAGAGGAGCAAAGGTTGCGGTGCCAGAGTATTTCTGAATAAGGAAGAAACGCAAGTTGTCTATCATAAGAAGGAACACAATCATGGCCCGCCCGTTTACAGAAAGACCCAGAGCGGTTATTATGTTAAAATAAGCGGGTAGTTTCAAAATAATAATTTGTACTAAAATACCATATTATTTGTAAAATATTTTTAAAAATCTACAACTGAACGTTGTCGCCTAAATGAATGTGGCAAAACATCATTTTGATCTGCACTAAAAAAAGTAGGCAAAATTGCTATCTTACCAACGGTCTCTAAAGAGCTTACGTGCATGTGTTTAGTTCAGTCATCTGCCCCATAGGGATATAGAATTTGTTATGTTTAACTTGTTTAGTTAATAAATATACCATTTGTAAAGTTTAATTAAAACATTTATACATACTGCCTAGTTGTATTTGTATCTGACTTACTCTTTTTTTTGTTAGTCTATGGTCTGGACAAATCTCGCCGTCCGGGGCGACGTATGAATGGCGCGCCTCCCTATAACCCACCGTATTCCCTCCCCATCGCCATTGGAACGACTACTGGCACTGATTCCATGAGATCCGTGGCCGGCCCGGCGGGTTATCATTTCGGGTACCGTCCCATTCGATGCCCCGGCACAGTGTTGCCGGAGTATCGCCCTCACGCGATCGGCCTCTCTGCGGAGGCGCGGCGAATCCCTGATCCGTTCACCTGCAACCTCAACTAGGGCGGCATCAGGCGCAGGTAATCGCGCCTGCTCCGCCCGATGCGCTGGCAGCAGAGCGTGTCGTGGTAGAGGAATTACTCCTGGACCCGCTCTGCCGCCTCTTTCTGCGAGACAACTGCCTCGCAGAAGGCCGCGTCCCAGGTCCTTTGCTGTCGAGCATCTTTCTAGCGGTGGTCGGCAGTGTCTACAATAGGCGAGGCCCAGGACGACGAATGATGAAAATATTAAGTGTTTTTTTTATGTGATATTAAAGTATTAACGGAATTTGGTTTTCTTTAGAATGCTCTCAAATTTTTATGCTCGACTGAAACCCGCGAGACGGTATTTACATTCAAGTCATTAGAATATAACTTTAATTGAAATTATTTATTTTCAGGTTCTGTTAAATTTATAGCACTGTCTGCAAACAAACGATTGCTAATGGCTGAATCCTACACTTTTTATCAAGGAGTGAAAGGATATTGGTACTGTTCAAAAAGGAAAAGGAAGGGTTGCGGTGCTAGAGTATTTTTGAACAAGGAAGAGACACAAGTAGTCTATCATAATAACGAACACAATCACGGCCCACCCGTATACATAAAGGCTCGGAGCGGTTATTATATTAAAATAAGTGGCTGAAAATAGTAGATGACTGCACAGATAGCGTAGTGGTTAAGGTACCGCCCTACCGTGCTAGTGTCGTGGGTTCGAATCCCACGCAGGACAACACTTTGTACGATCGACAATTTATTGTTCTGAGTTTGGGTGTAATTTGTGTCCCATAGTTATATTTTTTGGTTATTTCTTTAGGTTTAGGTGATCTTTTTTTTAAGTCTTAAAATATGTGCTTAGGTCTGAAATATACTAATTATTTTACGGATATTATCGTGTTTTATTATTGCTTTTATTACCCCAACGTTGATACTTTTGAGTAAGAATACAATTCACTACCCCCTTTCATACCCATGGGTGTCGTAAAATACGATTAAGGGATATATTACGCATATGACATCTATGCAAGAGATGGAAAACTCGAAAGAAAACCCTATACCAACCTGTCTGACCAGCATGGTATGGTAAGATCAATTTCCCTCTTATTATGGAGGAGGCTCGATCCTAGCAGTGTAACGTATATGTGGCGAAAGTAAGGAAGGAATTTCTTAACATTTCTACTAAGCTCTTCTATATGGTGATGAAGTACGAGTAAGAATACAGTTAGCTACTTTTCTTCTTGCTCGTGGATGTCATAAAAGACTAAATAATATGTTAATAATATCTATGGGAGAAATACGAAATAATTTAGTATGGTGTAGTAGGAGGTTCGAGCTCGGCTGTATGACGTATATGAGTTGAGATGCTGATGATATTGCGCGTCATTGGTCAGACTGTACCTCTAGCATCTTCAATAAATTTTCAATGGAGTTAAAAACATCTACCACAAAATTATTAACAAGTTGGACTGGAAAGCTTCTGACACGGTAATATAATCTACCAGTAATCCAACTTCATACAAACGGACGAAACGCGAGCTATACCTACGCGCCTCGATCTCGGCATGCGCTCGGCATGCAGACAGTCGCGTCTGTGCCGCAATGACTAACGGACGGTGTGTTGTTTTTTTAATAATAACTGCGTTTCCCTTTCCTTCCTTTCCTTTTTCCTTTTTATTCCTTTATATTCCTTTTTCTCCAACTTGTCCATGTTTTCCAAAACAATTTTTAATTAAGCTTTATATTAGAATGCGGATTTTTCATACTTCAAAATTTAATAATAAAGTATTTCGTACGTCTCAGTCGAGGCGTAAATATTTTTCGGTCGTAAATTTATAAGACCGATTTGTTATTTAAACATAAACATGTTTTTTTTAAATTAAAACTACCAATCAAAAATCAACACGCATTCTTATTGAATACTTCCTATTTAATTCACAAAGTATTTTATTTGTTTATTTAAGAAAAGTATATACAAAACTAAATGGAAACACAAAGTAGGCAAATGTAAATAAAATGCTGGAGGCAGGCAGCCCTATCACATGTTTACGTACCGCGTGGATGTAGACATTTAATTCAAGGTTACGATCGAGATACATTACTGATAGATGACTATACTGTGCTTCTGATATGCTTTAAGGCGCTTAAATTACAGGTGGTCGGCACAACGACGAAGGCGACGTGCTATCGGGTGGGTACGGGGCCGCGCGCCGCCCCTCTTTCACCCCGGATGGAGCCGACCGGCGAGTGCGCTGACCGTAGCCAATCCAAAAAAAAAGGCGCTTAAATTATCTTTGGGTGCAATGTTTTTACGATTTTCCTTAACTGTTGATATATAGGTCAGCCTTTTAATGATAAAAGTCTACGGGCTTCCTCAATAAATATGAAAAACTGTGCATGTCATAAACTATTAAATTGCAGTGGTAAACTGGTTTAAGCAGACGTCCGTTTGAATAGGTGGCGCGTTCTCCCGGACGCGTCATGTAGTGATCATCGTCTGATCGTGTATGAATTTGGATCGAGACTGTTGCAGGCTCCTCTCAGACAGAGTTATAATTTTAGATATAAATCTAAAGGCGCAAACTGGGACTTTTTCAGCTCTCTCTTTTATTCGTGTGCCAAGGATTTCACTCGTAGACAACCGCAGAAGAAGGCGCTGAACTAATGTCACATTCTCTGATATACTGTGCTGATGTAGCCCTAGGCCGAACATCCCTGCCTAATACTAAGAGATGTAACTGGTGGAATAATCACCTAGTGGAACTCCGCAAACGCTTTCGAAGGGCGCGCAGGAAGCATAATAAACTTAAAAAGTCACCTAACATGGGAAGGGCCTTTGATGAATCTCTATCTGTACTGAAAGCTGCCAGGTCTCGCTACGGGATTGCAGTAGAAAAATCGAAAGACGCTTTGTTAAATAGGATTGTGGAAAGATTAGAAAGTGAAGGTCCATGGTCTCCACTATATCACGAGTTTAAAGCGAATCGATTAGTCGACTTAGCGTACATACAAAATATTAAATTAAACGTTAAACACACTATGGGTATTGAGGAGACCACGGAAGTTTTATTAAATACGTTAATCCCAGACGATGACATCTCAGTCGACAGCGAACATCATAAACAAATACGTGCATGGGCCGCCGAGCCACCTCTCTCGCCTATGTCTGACTTTCCATCTCTTGCCGAATTTATGAATACCGTTAGCTTTTCCCCTCAACAAGGCTGCTGGCGAAGATAAAATATCAAATAAAATGATCAAAGAAGCTAGTCCAGCATCGGGCGACTCAATGTTAATAATTTTTAATCGTTGCATAACTGAAGGTATTTTTCCTCGTATATGGCGTCGCGGTTATATACCTACGTATAATTCCTAAAGGCGGTGATAAGCCACCAGACGACCCGAAGTCATATTGACCAATTACCTTACTGCCTCCATTAGGCAAGCTCTTAGAACGTCTCATTGTTCCTCGTTTATTGCCGGGTGGACCAACGTTCAATCATAAACAATTCGGCTTCACTCACAGCAAATCAACTATCGACGTGGCCGTTGCGGTAAGACGTGTCATTAGCGCATCCGTTTTTAAATACGTACTAGGTCTTCCTGGACATCTCAGGTGTTTTCGATAACGCCTGGTGGCCAATGCTACTTCTTAAATTAAAGGCTCATGGTTGCTATAGAAATATCTACCAAATCATACAGTCGTACTTTTTAAATGGCTCGACTAAATTGAAACTTGGTCATCATGCTGTGTCGAAGCCACTGACGATGGGCTGCCCTCAAGGTTCGGTATTAAGTCCATATCTATGGAATTTAGGTTTTGATGATTTTCTCGAGTTACCTCTACCGAAGAATTGTCTACTGATCGGCTATGCAGACGACGATTTTTATTTATACAATCGAACACTAGGGATGGTTTAGAGAAATTAGCGGAAACATGCCTCAATTATATATTCGATTGGGGTACACGAAACCGGCTTGCCTTCGCACCACAAAAAACATATCATCTTTTATTAAAAGGACATTTACAATCGGCGCCGCGTATAAAATTCAATAATATGACTGTCAAAAAGAAAGAATCAGTTTGCTATCTCGGCCTTAGAAAAAATTTTTCATTTATTCAGCATATTAAAACTGTAGTCGAAAAAGCGCAACGGAATTTCTACGCGCTTACTAGAATATCCACATCTACTTGGGGCCTTCGTTTTAATACACTTAAAACCATATACATGGCCACATATTTGGGGTGTACTTGTTATGCTGCACCTGTATGGGCCGATAGAGCCACCATAGGGGCGGCTCGCCGTAAATTACTACAGAGCCAACGATTGGCCCTAATATTTTTATGCAAAGCCTATAGAACGGTTAATACCAAGGCCTTGCCAGTACTCGCGGGTGTAATTCCGGTTGATTTGGAGATTCAGAGACGAGCGTCAATGTATTACACCACAAAGGAAACTATGAATACAGATTTCCTTCTACCGCGCGACCGAAATAAAAATGCTAAATTGTATGCACCACAATCCATTGTCTATGAAGAGCTTTTAACTGAATGGCAAGAAAGATGGGATCATCATCGAAAGGTGGTCATCTTTATCTATTTTTTCCATGCATTTGGGAGCGCCTGGAGAAGGTGTGGCTGGAGGTTGACCACTTTTTGGCCCAATTTTTAACTGGCCATGGCAACTTTAAAAGTAAAATATTTTCTTTTAAACTCGTACCATCACCATTATGTCAATGTTCCACATCTGACCACGAGTATGAATAATCAGCACATCACATTCTCTGGGAGTGCGATCTCTGGCGAAACGAGCGTAACCTTATGTTAAACAGTTTGCAAGTCACCTGTGGGGTAGTATACTATACGGACCTTGTAGCAACTCGAGAAAATTGCCATGCGTTCATGCGTTTCTGCCATACCTACTGTAGCAATCAATCTTAACGCTCACATATAGGCCCCGTTAAGCTCTTCCGTATCCGTGGTGCCGTACTGCTGCGCTATCGTAGCTGTACACCTTTTTACTTATTGGCTGACTAGTCATTTTGTTTTCCTGTCTCCCGCTTTGCCTAGGAGGGAAGTGGAATCTCTCTTTCCAACTCCTCCTCTTTAATCTTTTCTAATTAAATTTGTTGCGGGCCCCAAGACAATTAAAATCATATCCCGGGACTGCCTGAGGATCAAACCTCGGTGTCATTTATGGAGACCATTGTGGATCCTGGCTTACAGAAGTTACAATGGTGGGAATGTGTGGTGGGATTAGTCCCAAAAAAAAATACTGATTTAAGCGTAATAAAAAAAAAAGAACAGAACTTGTATTTTAAACATAATCATTTATATTTACAGGGAAAGTTAGCTTTATAACTCTGGCAGGCAATAAGCGGTTGTTAATGGCGAATGGATTCACTTTTGCTCAGACAACTCCAAGGCATTGGTACTGTTCAAAGAAGGGAAAGGGTTGCAAAGCGCGAATCTTTTTGAATAAGGATGAAAGCGAAGTAGTTTTTTACAGCAATAGGCATGATCATGAACCGCCGGTGTATAAAAAAGTGGAAGATGGATATTATGTTAGAATAATGTAATTAATAATATTTACTTCATGCTTAATATAGAGGAAGAAGAGAAAATATTTATATTAAAATGATTATTGATTTGTTAAGCTTCTGATAAGCTTCAACGCATTTATAAGTATCATTGGCTGTTTTTATATTTTGTCTTAATTTTTTTTATATATTCTTCACTATTATAGATCAGTCTTATATTTTATTGCTCAAGCCTTTCTTGCCTAAAAAACAGGCGCAAATATTTGTAAAAGGATTGTTTTGTCTATAATGACAATATTAATTTTCTTATTTTCTTTTATGCTTATTTTCTACAACTGACGTTTTATTGTAAAGTCAATTAAAATTTATTGCATATGAATATTCAAAAGAACAAACAGTTTAGATTTGTTTGGCATCAAACATTGTTTCATAGGATTTGGGGACTTCCTAGTTCTAATAAAAAAGTATTATTAAGATAAGGTATGCTATGTATGTTTGTATGTTTGCGTGTTCTTGTTATGTCTCGTTATAACTTCTGTGTCCAATATTATAATATGCATTTAATGGTGGGTTTCATTTTAGATTAATTTACTCTACGCTTTGATGGTTTCCACTAATAGTAGTAACTCTACTGCATGAGATTCATATAATATTCTGAATAATATATATACTTACGATACATATTATATTTTAGAGACTCCAACAAGAAAACTTAGGCTATGGGATCCTCAAAAAATGGTGGAGGCAATTAATTCTGTTAGAGGCAACTGTATGAGTATCAGACAAGCCTCAAGAATATTTCGTGTGCCGAGAACAACTTTAAGACGATTGGTGATGGATCAACGATGGTGTTAGTACTTAAAATCGTTATGTTATTTCAATAACGAAAATGGTATATAAATATAGTTTACATACAACAAAATATGATAATTGTATAAAATATAAGTGGAAACGATGATAAGAGGTATGGATATTTGTCATGAAATTTCAAATCTAGGTAATATAAGTCCATAATTTATTGCAGTGAATGAAACATTCAGTTTAAATAACCAGCGAATTTGAGTATAGTTAAATATTTTCATAATATTGTAAGCATTTATACCAAATGTTATACGAATTTTCCTGGCGGCGGCTGTACGTATGGCAATTTTATATAAAAATTAAATGCAGTCTGCATTATTGTTTAAACTTAAGAGGGTAATGATCTATATTGATATTTTGCGCTATAGAAAAACGCGTTATTGTGTAAAACCATTTTATTCAGTTTCGTGTGTAATGCTTCTTTATGTATTTTAACGTTATTGTATTAACATTTCCTTTTGTGAGTGAAGTAATATTTTACGTACGTACAATATACGTCTTATATTTTAAATATTTAATTATATCTCTAGATGATAATTTAGTAGATTTATAGTACCTTAAATTATTAATCTTGCTAGTATTTATATTTTAAATATGTATACCAGATGTCTCATACGAGACGGAATAAAGACAGGTGGTGGTTATACCAAATGAAAGCTGAATTATAAGGGTTCTATGGGTATTATTAGTGTGAAGTACCTCTCGAGTTAATAATATAATGAGTCCTCACCCATAATGATGGTATTATCCCGTGGGAATCGCAAAGATCGGCTAACGGATGACCAAGAGAATGTATGGTTATTTCCTTGGAAAACTTACGACACAAATTGTAATAGCCAAGTAATTTGCTAATCGTGGAGAGCATTTTGCTCCTTGTAGGTAGGCTTATGTCCAATAGTCGGTGATCATAGGTTGATGACAGGTAGAAAAAAATAATATTCAGCTTGTCAGTTTAATATTGTAAGTAGTGTTCCTTTCAACGGTCTGGTGACTTAAATGAAAGTTCTCGGTTCAATGTTATGAGTATGCATGATTTTTTGAGAGGATCAATACATTTTATAATTTGTAAAATGTGTGTACTTTATGTTCATTAATAGGTTTTTTTTATTTAATTAAATTTAGTAAGGCTTTTTAAAAGGTTCTCTGCGATATACGCATTTTATTATGGGTGTGATTGTTTTGAAATAAATGAAATGATTAATAACGTACACCTGATTCTCTGTCCGTCATAGCGGCCTCTGAATCACGAAAAATTTAATTTAAGTAATTTCCTATATAAAAATGGTGTGTACTTTGTGTCGTTAAATGTATGTATGTATAGTCCGCTATTAATTCAAGAATTTATTAATTAGAGCGAGGTATTATCTTTAAAAACGTTTTGTCGTCGGCGTCTAAAAGACCAAAGATTTTTGTAATATGTAGTTTGTTCTATATCTATGACGATACTCTATAATTAGAAGATGAATATTAGGCACATTTAAATTAAATTAATTACACATAATTTTTCTGTTTAATTTTTACTCTTAAACGCTTTTATGAGCTTAATCTAAATCTAATCTAATCTAAAAAGGGAGAAAAATATTCTACTCTCATACAGTGAGAAAATTTATACAATTTATATGTAAAATTGATAAAACAAAAAACTTGGGTAACTTTTAATATTTGTTGATCTAAGTTAAATGAGAAACACTAAACGGCTTATGTTATTTTACTAGGTATAGTAAGATAGCGTTGATATTTTGTATGCACCTATCTACGAGTGAATTAGCAGTATCTGTTAAGAAATATCATCGTAATTAATAACTGGTATCGAATAACGAAAATAACAACTATTTTTTGGTTTATTGAACGCGTTTTGTTAGCATAATTTCGCTTTTCTTTTCAGATTACGTTTTAATTCCGTCTGGTCACAAAAATCAATTGTTAATGTTTCACGGTTACACTTTCGCCCAAATGAATTCGAAGCGTCGTTGGTACTGCTCTAAAAAGAGGCATGGATGCAAAGCAAAAATCAGAATGGCTCCTGACGAGACCACTATAATTTTGGTGGATAATATACATAATCATGAACCGCCGAGTTATCATGTCACAGAAACTGGAGAATACATTAAAATTAAATTTTAATTCACTAATATAAATACGATAAGGATGTGAAGTATTTTTCAAGATTTTGAGTAATCTCAAGTTCTCCAATCGACTGCTTAATTCATACTACTAAGTAAACTTTCGAATGGTGTTGCTATCCTTCGCGTAAATCTAGAAAAATACTTACATTCTAAAAGTAAAAGCAATAATTTGATTAAATATAAATATCAAGGGCATAGTATAGTATACATATATATATATATATATATTGCTGTGTGGTAGCGGCTTCGAATACTACCAACCCTTGCTTTGCTCGTGGGTGTCGTAAAAGACGACTAAGAGCCCTAGATTGACCCGGACCAACTCCATCTGGTACCATTTGGGTCAACGATTACGTTCCCGGGGAGGGTTGACGTCAGGCAGGCGGCCGGTCATAAAAGTCATTGCCGAAACTTTTTGCAATATGTCAAAACAGATGACATATTGCGTCGACCCCAAGTAATTGGGATAAGAGCAAGATGATGATGAGTATAGTATACATATATCTGTGTCACCGTTAAATCAGTAAGCACGTTTCATTATATATTTTTTGTAGTTTTACACTTATATCCCTTAAGGGGTAAAGAAATGTGTAGATAACACACATTTCACTATGTAATATTAACAAATTTTTTTGAATACGGATGTTGTCTCAATAGACTTCTAGCCTTGTAACGCACAGGGTGATTTCGTGTTTTCCGGTTCGTTGTTTTCCGGTAATTTTTTAGAGTGTATAATCATACTAACTAAAAAGGAATTCAATACTAACTACACATTTTTGAAAACGTACATGAAATTGTATTTTCCACCAAATTTTGAAAGGTGGTGCTAAGAGTGCTTATCTAAACTAATTATATGTTTGTTTTGAATAAAATTTGCTTCATTATCACGAATTTTATTTTAGTCTATCATGTTTTATATTTATTTGAATGGTACTTTATATATTTTCGAAGATACTTAACTTTATATGAATTGCACGAGAACCTAATTATTGAGACCGTAACAAAATTAGACATTTTTTTAAAGAAACTTATTGAAACTTAAAAGATGTCACGAGGTATTTTGTTTTTTTTTTATTTTCAATACCAGGCTGGTGATTTTATTCAGACATGCAAAAATTGTGTGTGCAAATGACATGATGATAGTACTTTTAATGTATTTTTTTACAGGGCCAAAGATGATCCGATTGTACGGTGCGAAGCCGTCTTATTTATATAAAGGTTACACATTTTCTCTCGATAAAAAATCAGCGATAATGAGATGTTCCAGAAGATTTCGCGGTAAATGTTTGGCAAGACTCAAGCTAAGTAGGGATGGCCGTATTTTGTTTGAGAACACCGATCATAATCACTTACCACCTAAGTTATTGAAGGCAGCCTTGGATCGACTTAATGCTGCAGTGATTGATCCTTTATTACATTATATGTAAAATCAATGATTCATTGGATTATTTGTAAATGGCAGTTCAAAACAAAATTCTGTTACAATATTTTAGGTGACTATACATTAAATTTTATTGAATGTATCGAAGTATAATAGTAGTGTGCCATGGATTAACCAAAAACTTAGGTGTTTATATTATATATATATACAACGTATAGTTATATAAATTATTTGCCAAACGATGCACTCATAGTGCTGGGCAAGTCTAAAAATATTTTAGGTAAACCAAAGAAATTTTTGTCTTTGTATAAATAACATCCACATGAAGTTTGTCGTGTAGACGTGGATATGTGTTGATGATTAATCGATTTATGTGTCATCAAGTCGATTGATGTTGAAGAACTGGTTACGATGTGATTGTAAATAAAATATTTTAGTAATTTGTACTTATTAGTTTAGAGGACTTGGTCCTATATAAACAATTGATTCTGATCATAGTTGATTACTGGACTTCTTAAAGTTCGTTCTTGAAGTTTCTTAGTGGACACTTCAGTGCCAATTTATGTTGATATTATCATCATCATCATTTCAGCTCATATATGTCCCACTGCTGGACTCGAGCCTTTTCCGGAGGGAAGAAAATTGACCGACTATACCATGTTGGTCAGACATGTTGGTATATAGTTCTAATTCGAGCTTATTCTCTATTCTATAGATGTTATATGTATATTATTTCCCATAATTGTTTTTTACGATACCCACGGGCAGGATAAGGTTTGTTAATTATATTTTTACTCCGTCATCACTTGGAAAATGTTGTATGCTAATGGATGAAGGGACGATCTCAGGTAGAAAACTCAACTTTTCATCACTAATTGCATTGAGCTTGATGCCTTACATTATCTTGTTCTTTATAATCTATCTCATATAGATTTTCAATCAATATCCACTTATGCGCAGAGTAAACAAGAGCTTCTTCTGTACAGTTATATTGCTTTTTAATATTTGGTGTTAGAAAAAACTTGTGTGTTGAATTGGATATTCTAGGCATTTAATAAATGATTTCTGATATTTTTTATAATAATTATAAATTTTAGAAAAATGTGTAGAGATAATTGAAAATACAAGAAATGAAAGAAGTTCAAGCTTTTGAGGTTATTAGGAATGCATATTCTACTCCGAACACTAATGCTTGTTTAGTATGGAGATTGTGACATTGACGTCACATTGTTTGTATTGCTCTCTTTTTTTGTCTCTGTCTCCACAATGGGAGGGAATTTGACCTACTATACTATGCTGGTCAGACATGTTAGTATAGGGTTTCATTTCGAGTTTTCCCTCTCTTGCACAAATCTTATGTGCATATTATATCCCTTAGTCGTCTTGTACGACATCCACGGGCAAGAAAGGGAGTGGTGAATTGTATTCTTACTCCATCACCATACGGAGATCGCTCGATATACACGGTGACTTTTTTATCGTCTTACAAAAAAAGAAAACAACAGTATATCGGACCAAAGAAACATATCTAACATATTTAAATGTTCAATAGTGTTAGTTATAAAAAAATATAAAATAAATTAAAGTTAATATTTTGTAACAACCTGTTTATCATGTTTACAATCTAAACAAAACAAATCATGCGGAATTTCGTTAGCCAATCATAGGTACGAAGTCCACATGGACGGCTTTTACAAAGCGTAATTCCCTACGCAAGATACCTAACAGGTATCCCTTGCAATGCTTGATTGGCGCCGAGGTCAAGTGGTCGTAGTACCTGCATAGTTCATCAGCTGTGTTGAGTACCTATGCGCTGGCTACATGCTGTTTCCTTACTATTTTAATAAGTAATTATTTATAATAATTTTTATTAAAAAATATTCTAGTAAATATTTTTTTTAATCTTTTGATTGTACGAATGAATAGTAGATACTGGATACTTTAATTGACCTGCTTTTGTAAGACGACATAAATGTCATCGTGTATATATATACGAAAAGTTACATATAGGTATATACCAAAAATAGTACATACATTCCAATACAAAAACCACTGCAAGTCATTTGGCAAAAGTTTATGGTTAGTGGTCTTTCTGACTTCAGATTTCTTAACCAATGAATGACGGCTATATACAATAGCCATAAATTGATGCATGATAAAATAAAATTTGTTCTTTGGGCTTGCACTGGACATAGGTCTTTTTGTGATATTTTTCTATCTATTGTGTAAAATATTAAGTAGGATCATGTTTAATGTCACTAGGGGTTTCAAGATAAATTTTTATATTCTCTCAAATACGTGAAAAATTTAATATTGTTGTACAATGTATTTATTGTTAATTACCATTGGATTACTCCTATTAAATAATTTATGGGTAGATGACAAGTATCAGAACATTGTACAGTACTTGTAATACTTTTATATAATACATTTTAGCAGAATTAGTTTAATAATTATTAACTATATAAAATTAATGAAGTTAAAAGCTTTTGAAGCTATTAGTTGTCGCATGTTATAGCTTATTCTCACACGATGGTATTTGTTAAGAGTAAACCAGTTGTAAGGACCGACACATTCATTGCAAGTACCATGCTATCTTTGACTAACACTCTCAGTTTAATTATAAAAAATAAATGCTTGTAATTAGCTCAGTATAAAAATAAATGCTTTGTTGTTTTTACAAATACATATACAGGAATATATAGATATAGTTAAGTCTTATGCCTTAAATATAAATTTAGTCAACCTCCTCATTAAGTGTTATGATTGTTTTATATTGATAGTCATTTTGATTTTTAGATCTTGTTACCAGTTTTGTTGGATAATAATTATTATGTTATGTTTTGCATATTTATTATGTTATGTTTTCATGTCATGATTTAATTTAAAACTAAATGCATTTATTTTGTTGATATATCCTAATTGTAAATATGATCTTTGTTTATATTATAGTGTAGTTAAGAATATTATGTAATTTAAGTATCAGTTGATGTTATTTTTTATTACATATTATGATTCTGATCATAAATGTGGCATTTATTCCCCTATTAGTATCTAACATTGAGAATATATCGTTCAAAAGACGCTTGAGTGTCGATGTAGTGAGGAAAGTACCGAATAAAATTGTTTAAAACAGGATTTTTGACTAGTTTGGTTTTTCTTCAACTCTTGTAAGACCCGGTCTTCGGACAAGCACGAGCTATTCCACAATATGTAATCATTGAAATTGAAGAAATATATTGTTCTACAGAAGTCTTAGTAAAGGCTTTCATTTGGAGTTTTCCTTTTCTTGGTGTTTTATCATTCATCACAGCTCATATGCGTCCCACTATTGAGCTCGAGCCTCTTTCATAATAGGAGGGCAATTGACCTACTATACCACGCTCCTTTTGTGGGTCGAGCTTAGCAATGGGATATGTATGAGTCGAAATGGAAAGAAAAATGATTTGGCTTCCTTTTGGTATAAAATGGACGAGGTTTGATTAACAAAGAATAGTAGCTACTAGTGTATATTTGCTAATTTATATTGATCTAGCGACTAGTCTCCTGCTGCGCTTCAGTGGCAGCCGCTTTGGCCCCGCATCTTAAATCTGCAACATGTCCTATGATATGATATCGGGTTCGATTTTTGGACCGGGCAAAATTTTAAAGGGTTTTCTAAATGAAAAGTAGCCAAAGTTACTTCTTATATCGACAGCTACCTCGTAATAAGTATCAAAATCGGTACAGCCGTTTTGAAGATTACCTAGCTGGAATAAACAAACAGTTTTTTTTAATAAAATTTTAGGCATAGGTATCGCACAAATAACCGTGTGAGCAAGAAAAAAACCTACTATTTTGATATTGCAAACAAAATCTTCAATTTTATTTATTTGCATAGATTATAGTGGTAATATGATCAGTATAAACGAGTTATTTATCTTACAAGTATATGTTTATATTATATATTTCCAGGTTTCCATGAAGATGGTATTTTACAGTTCTATCCAAGTAACCGTGGTGGGACTATCCTAATATATAACAAGAACACATTTGTTCAGATGACCAGCAGAACTAGGTGGTATTGCTCGAAAAAAGGTTCCGGATGCAAGTCAAGAATACTTTTAACAGAAGACCGACAGTTTGTTAGTGAGTTAGGCGGCCACAATCATCCTCCTAAAGTATAAATAACACGATTATGATTACTATATGATATTATTTTTTATTATTATTTCATAAAGAAGAATTGTATGTATTAAATGTTTCTTATACACAGATTTGTGTGTTTTTTTTGTATGTAGTGGTAGTAGCGATTAGTCGCTATAAGGCCTGGTAGGCACTAAGGCAATACTGTATAGCATAATCGTCGTCGTTGTCACAGCTCATACATGTTCCATTGCTGAGCTCGAGCCTCCTCCTCAATAGAAGGGAAATTGACCTAAGCTGCTATCATTTACGTTGCACTACTGGACCCAAGTCTCCTCCATAATAGGAGGGGATTTGACCTACTACAACTACAACTCGTATGTAATAATTCTCTGAAACTAACATCCTTAATCCAACATAAAAAAACTAGGCCATTTGTTATTTAATGCTTGAATCACCGATGGAGAAAAATATCATAATCATTCTCAACTATAATCATTTATCAGAGTACTTAACGTTATAAATAAAACGATTTTTATGGACTTAGTTTCGAAAGTGAAAGCTGAAAAGTGTTCGAAATGTCGAGCAATCAAAAATCAAATACAAGCGTGATTAGGTATATCCGATAAAATAGTTTTATCTATTCCAATAAATAAAATTGGAGTGTCTGTTTGTAATGTCAAAATAATAGGCTTTTTTCATGCTCACACGGTTATTTGCACGACACCTATGCCTAAAATAGCAATTGAAAAATTTTTGTCTGTCTGTCTGTCTGTCTGTTTGTTCCGGGTAATCTTCAAAACAGCTGGACCGATTTCAAAAATTCTTTCACCAATGGGAAGCTATAATATCAGGGCGTAAACTAGGCTATATTTTATCCCGGAATTCCCACGGGAACGAGAACTACGCGAGTAAAACGACTATAACCTATAACCGAAGCGAAGCGAGGGCGGATTGCTAGTTTATAATATAATACTTGCGTAAACATCAGAAATCAATAGAGTATTTGCCTAATACTTTATTAGCGAATAGATTAGCAAATACTTTGAATACGTGGCGACCAAACTTTTTCTTTAAACGTTAAAATCAAGGTAAAACTGTTCCAATCTATGAATATAGATTAACATACGGATTAAAATAGGATTTAACAGATTTAAAAATGGGAGTTGCCTTACTGTGCTGTATACAGATCTGCATCTTTAGTCCGAAAGAAATACTATTAGTTTGATTGGAAATATATAGTGGTAGGACCAAACTGTTGACAGTTGTTTATTTACAGCCGCGGGTCGGTCCGTCCGGGGTAGTCCGGGGTACCACACTCACGCAGAAAATCACGTCCGAGTATTAACACTTTGTCACTACGCTTCGTTCGGTGAACGAGAGAGCTGGCAGCCCAACTTTCTGAGGGTGTTTGCGTATGGTGGGTTTTAGTGATGCTTTTAGTATCACCGAACCTCATTGCACGCATTCACACTCCCATAACTTTCTTCGCGGTCGCAGTGGCCTTGCAAATGTCCATGAGCGGCAGCAACACTTGCCATCAGGTGTGCTGTTTGCTCGTTTGCCACCGTTTGCAATAAAAAAATAATAAATGTAATTTTTACTAGAAATAAATGAATAATAAATATTTTACTGTTGTTTTGTTCAGGTACCTTGGAATACGTACCCAGCAACCGTGGGGGCACAATTTTAGTATATAATGGTTATACATATTTTCATATGCATAATAAAAAGAGATGGTATTGTTCAAAGAAGGCTGCCGGTTGCACTGCTAGGGTTATTACTGATTCATTTGGCAACTTCGTGGAAGAGTTGGGCTTCCATACTGATGATCCTCCCATACTACAAAGAACCGCAACTGGGCTATTCAGATTTAGAAAATGATGCAACCTGGCCTGAGATAAACTAACAGAAAATGGCTGCTCGTCTTCCACATATTAAATTGAGAGCCGCAGAATAGTCCTACCTCGATTTGTCAAATGTATTATTTGTTAGTATTTCTTATATACAGGTTTTATCTAAGTCAGTTATAGACTTCCATTCAGCATCCAGCTGATGTGCCTCAATCCAATTTCATTAGAAAGGCGAAGATGGTTTTATACCACTAAGGACTGTATTAAGACCCGGTAGGTGGCGAATATCAAGACATTCTATTTAATTTGTTGTGTACAAAGCGTTATTGGGTCAGCTAATACTGAAATAATTCATAGACGGATGCTGGCAAACGACTGTATGTTAAAAATGAATCATTTTTGTCATGCCAGAATTAGCCATATTGATTTTAAACTTGAAATTAGCGAAATTATTGTATTATGAGCTCTTTTAAAATAAAATATATTTTTGAAGATTATTTTGTATTCAATCGTAATCATAATTCCTACACATCTCAGTCATATTTCTGGAATAGAACACTTCATTCACGACTTTCGTTATTACAGGACTGACTGTACAACAGGTATCCGTGTAGTTTATTTAATTGTAAGAGAGTTTTTATTATTTACTTGCCTTAGTCAACTTTTACGACCCTTTCAAGTTTTTGTCAATTGACGCAGGAGGCTGTCAGTTTAAACAAAAGTTATATTAATTTTCAGGATCCGACAGTATTCCCAATTTTCTAAAATACTACAATAAATACAGACACATGAATCCTGATCGTTTTCTGATAAATGAAGTTGCCAATGACGAAGAAATCTCCAGAAATCCCGCTGGTAGAGTCAGTGATATCCTCAACTCTATCGTTAGTAGGAAAAAACAATAAAAATGGTAGTATACAAAACAGCTCAATGTTTATAATCTTGTGATAGTTTCGAGGAAGTTTTAGAATATTGATCCATGCTGCTTCGGTACTGTTACTTATACTTATATTGCTTTATATGTTTCAATGTAAAATTATTTTAAGTAATATTATTGTATCTCCGATTCACGGCTATCTCCCAAGGGAAGATATCCGGTCCTTTGAAAGGCTTACATGGGGATATGGATCCAACACGCAGAGGCCTTTGGAGAAATTTAATGTAAAAATGGGATGAGACGTCTACCGATGACACTCCACGTCTGCACATAACACACGTGGACTGCCAACGGTAGGTGTAAAACTATTGTGTGATGATGGTATCTAATAACTGTTTATGGGGTTGGAGGTTTGATGGACTGGCTAAACTAAAAAAACTATTGATTAAAAACTGTCGTCTGCTATTATTATCTAGTATAATAATCTATAAGAATTTGTTCTGAATAAATAGTATGCTAAAAGAACTGCGTATTATATACATATGTGCCGATTTAGTACGTCTTATGAAAATATCTGAAAATAAGTATGGTGGTCCGTGTGGTGACGGAGTAAGAATACAATTCACCACTCCCTATCTTGCCCGTGGATGTCGTAAAAGACGACTAAGGGATATAATATGCACATAACAACTGTGGATAACTCGAAATGCAACCCTATACCAACATTTCTGACCAGCATGGTATAGTAGGTCAAATTCCCTTCTATTGTGGAGGAGGCCCGAGCCCAACAGTGGGACGTATGTGGGCTGCGATGATGATAATGATGAAATATGCCGTAAGATGTCATATATATTTTTTTTAAATTATGCTTATTTTAAAAATTAGTACGGGTACTAGGCTCTAAACTTATGAGTTGCAAGTGACTTCATAAGACAAAAATTATACCCTACCTTGGAACAGGTTTTTCCCATTTCAATAATAATCGTGGGAATAGAACGGTGGTGCATAGGAACGGGAAGAAGGTACCTGGGTCATTGTGTTACTTTGCTATCAAACGAATTTAACGTTCTTAGTAAAAACGTATTCTACATATTCGAGTATTTTACTTGATAAATCTGTAATATTTCCAAGTAACACGGCATACACGTGAATGATATTTGTTGTATGAATTAAAGTAATCGTCTTTATCAGGGATATGCTATACTAGTTACTACTACTAGTAAGCTAGTTGTAAAGCTTTGCTTTGCTTCTGTATACATAGAAAATGTAAAAATAAATACGAATAGAATAGCTATATTAAACTATAAATTAGAACTAGTCTAAGAAAGTAATGCTACTTATTTTTTCCAGATTACGAAACAATAACCGTACAAAATGGAAAGTCGTTAATTATGTATCAGAGCTACACATTTTCTCCTCAAGGTCCGAAGAATATGAGACGTTATTACTATTGTTCGAAAAGGATCTCTAAAAAATGTGCAGCAAGGTTGAAATTGGATACTCATGGAAACATAGTGAATACTTATACGGAACATAATCATCCTCCACCTCAGTATACTAAGACGAATAGAGGAATTTATTATAAAATAAGTGACTAATAAATACTACATAGAGAATGCCGTATGCCGTAAACCATACGTTTTTTGTACCTAGTCTATTCATTCATAATTCTATGGCCTTCTTAAGTATTATACCCTTTTAATAGTTTATTTTTTTTCAATGTTTGTAACAATAAAGTATTTGTTTTTTTTAAGTTTACCTACGAGTATTAAATTAATGAAATAAAACAAAATTTACAATTTATATCGCGTTATTTTTTTAAATTTTTTTTTGTTATTGTTATCACAAGGTTTCGAATACTCTATTCCATATCGTACAAGTCTTTGTTTCGAGTTAACATTCTTTTATAGCGATGATATCTGCTTACTCTGCTTAGTGTGTGACCGTTACCGGGCTAGCCACGCACATCAAGGAACTCGGTACTAGTGGTTGGCTCAATGGCGAAGGGAAGGGAATATGATGAGTTCTGGGATGGCGTGCCGCCTGGATGGAAGGAACGGCGTGCGTCCGGACCGTAGCCCGCCAAAAAAAAGTGTAACCGTGGTGCAATATCTGGCGGTAAATAAGGGATAAATTCAAATAATTTATTACGTACTTATAAACCCTGCAAGGGCACTTACAAAATGTCAAATTTGTATTTAATTTAAAATTAGCAACACGCCGTCGCTTCGCTTCGGTTTCAGTCACCTTACCCGTGTAGTTCCCGTTCCCATGGGAATACCGGGATAAAATGTAGCCTATGTTACTCCCTGATATTATAGCTTTCTATTAGTGAAAGAATTTTTGAAATCGGTTCGGTGGCTTAAGCGCTAAAGCGAAACAAACAAACTTACTTTCGAATTTATAATATTAGTAAGGATTAATCCAATAATCTACCACCGAAGTAAGAATACAATTACCACTCCGTGGGTGTCGTAAAAGACCATCTTGCTCGTAGGTGTCGTAAAATACGACTAAAGGATATGATATGCATATAACATCTATGCAAGAGAAGGAAAACTCTTTTTCTATTTGATGAGACTTCACAATATAGCTTACATGTCAGAATAACATATAGGCTATAATTTATCTCGATATTCACACAGGAAGGGGAACTATGCGGGTAAAACCGCAGAGCGCTGCTAGTACATTATATTCTTCCTCAACGCACTGAAATAATACTACTGCGCTATTTATAATAATTATCAATATTTTACGTGTGGTGACGGAGTAAGAAACGATTCACCAATTGCCGGTGAATGTCGTAAAAGACGACTAAGGAATACAATATGCACATAACATCTGTGCAAGAGAAGGAAATCTCTAAGTGAACCCTACACCGACATGCTATATTAGGTCAAATTTTCTCCCATTGTGTAGGAGGCTCGAGCCCAACAGTGGGACGTATGTGGGCTGCGATGATAATAACAATTATCATCAAAATTTGTTGTGTTAGTATATTAGATGTTTGTATTATAAATTTACTTTCAAGTACAACGAAATTTCTAGATGGTAGCAAATTAATTTAATGCGATAAACTCTGTAATGTATTTTATATCATAAAAAGAGTATTATGATTGATATTATCACAATATATTTATGTTTTAAGATTAATTACTAATCCTTACTAATAGTATAAATGCGAAAGTAAGTTTATTTGTTTGTTTATTACGCTTTCACGCTTAAACCACCGAACCGATTTCAAAAATTCTTTCACCAATGGAATGCTATAATATCAGAGCGTAACATAGGCTATATTTTATCCCGGTATTCCCACGGGAACTATGCGGGTAAGGCGGCTGAAACCGAAGCGAAGCGAGGGCGGGTTGCTAGTAATATCATAAATATTATTAATTTACTAACAAAAATTGTGATTAAAATATATACCTACTGGATATTTTTAGTAAGTTAAGTTTGTAAATAAAATTTCAATAAAGAAAATAGTGTCTGCCGGTTATCTCTATTTTTTTTCAGACGGCAATAGTGATGACAGTTTTTAATAGTATAACTTATTGCACGGATATACAAATAATATTAATCTACATTAATTTTATAAAGAGGAAAGATTTGTTTGTATTGAATAGGCTCCGAAACTACTGGATCGATTTCAAAAATTCTTTCACCTATATTTTATCCCGGTATTCCCACGGGAACGGGAACTACGTGAGTAAGACGACTGAAACCGAAGCGAAGCGAGGGCAGGTAGCTAGTCTATAAGGGAACGTACCCATAATACGTGACCCGTTTATGGGCGGTGGGTGTAGCGGGGTCCTTAAAATACTACGTTAAGTCACAGGAGCGGTTTGTGGTGGTTATTTGGGGTCTGAGGTTTTTATCACGTAGTCGATTTTACTGAAACAATCTCGTATTTTCTACTATTTTCGAATAAATTTTCATAATATATAATTCTCTAGTAATTTAAGTATGCATGAAGTTTTATGCAATAAAGACAATTATGAGCTAAATTATTGTTTTTTTTTACTTTTTGCCTGTGAATTGATTAAAAATCATAATTATGAATTACTACGTGAAAATTAAAGGGGGAGAGGGGGTCTTGGCATATACTACGAGTGGTCATTGAGGGGAGGGAGAGGTCGAAAAATCTGAAAAATAGGTCACGTAGTATAGGTATGTTCCCTAACGTCATCATCATCATTTAGTTTATATACATCCAACGGCTCAGTTCGAGCCTCCTTGATAAGAGGGTAATTGATCTACTATGCCCGACGGGTTGATATAAGGTTTTACTTAAAGTTTTCCTTTTGCCTAGGTGCTATACGCATATTATATTCCTTATTTGTGTACGACACCTAGGAGTAAAAAAGGGGGGGTGAATTGTATTTTCACTCCATCTCAACACGAAATTAATAATTATTTAAGTAATTTATTTTACTAAGCTGCACGGAGAATTAGCAGTTCATATATCTTTACTAGCAGACCCGGCCACGCGTTGCTGTGGCTAATATTTTTGTTATATTACATTTTATTAAACTATTTAAGTGGAACTGTAGGAGAACATCTGTCATGGAGGTCGTCATATTTTTTTACAAATGGCATCTATGTAAAAATGTTCAAATTCTATGTAAAACGTTTGTAGGTTTGACATAGCAGCGCCATCTATTAATTAATTACTCAATCCAGTCAACAGATATCGTCATCTGTTAAAATCGTTTGGAGTTAACAGATAATTGTGAATGTCAAATAATAGGTATATATAGGTAATAATTTGCAATAAAATAATATTGCGACTATAAATTAAGATGTAAGCTATCCTATCTTTCAAGTTGGACCAAACTGCACACGGTGTGCAAATTTGATTAAAATCGGTTAAGTAGTTTAGGAGTCCATCGCGGACAAACAACGTGACACGTAATTTAAATATATTAAGATATATATATTTCTTGTATACGTTGTTCTTGTATATGTCATTGAACTCCTCCTAAACGGCTGGACCGATGTTGATGAAATTTTTTGTGCGTATTCAAGGAGATTCGAGAATGGTTTAGATTCACAATTGGACTCGGTAGGTGGCGCTGCTGTGGATGTCAAGGCGAATTCCTTTTATTTTATTTGAACAGAACAACGTCTGTTGGGCTAGCTAGTATTATATATATTTTTAAAGACAATATAACCCGCACTAAGTAATAAATTTTCCGTGTGGTGACGGAGTAAGAATACAATTAACCACTCCTTTTCTTGCTCGTGGATGTCGTAAATGACGACTATGGGATATAATACGCATATAACTTCTGTGCAAGAGAAGGAAAACTCGAAACAAACCCCTATTCTAGACGTGTGTCTGACCGGCGTGGAGTAGTGGGTCAATTCCTTTCCCACTATGGAAGCGATCTGAGCCCAACATCCGAGGGACTTTGCAAATTTACTATAAGAACAATGATTCATATCAAAACAATAATTTCTTGATAGCACAATGTATTTTCCTGCATGGAGAAGCCCCACAATCATCGACATGGTAACCTTTGTTTTTTCTTTATTTGGTACTTAGACCCTGCAATTTTTGCAGTTAAATATTAAATTTTACATATTGCAGATTGTTTTCATCATCTGAAGACTTCTCGGGGAGAAGTGGTATTGTATAAAGAGTTCACTTACTCGTTTCGTAACAAACGAGCAACTTTACGTTGTTCGAAGGCGTATAGAAATAAATGTAAAGCTTTTATGAAGTTAGATAAAAGGGGTAATATTTATTTAGCTAATACAATACACAATCATGAACCGCCAAGGTATTGCCAGACCAAAGATGGCACATATATGCTTTTGGATTTTTGAGATAATTACTTCAACTGACTGTGTACGTCAATGGAAGGCTTACAGTCGGCTTTCAATATTTGAGCATAATGCAGCATCCATATATTTATTTGGTAAAGGAGTTTACCGAACTTTTTGAAGAAAGTTTTTACAGAAAGCCAAAATTCTAGATGTGAAGTCTCGCCATAATTTAATGAAAATATATATTAAAATAAAACCTCATATAAATCCGTATGGCCAGCGTCAGACATCTGGTTTGGGAAAAAAATTGGTTCATCAGAATCACCATCACATACGTCCCAATGTTGGTATTGAGCCTCGTCTACTATGGGATTGACGTACCCACACTGGTCTGATGGGTTGTTATAGGGTTTTATTTTAAATTTTCTTTGTCAATTCATTTATTAATTTTAAAGAAAAACCCAAGCAATAATGATGACGATTTTAATAAAATCTTTGGAGATGATAATGTAATTCTTCTAAAAATAATAGTAACGCACTCGAAATAAGTCTAATACAGACCCCAATCAACAATGTTGTAACTGCATGTACGTATTGTCAAGTTATCAGTTACAAAATCTTCTCTTTAAATTTCGTGCCTATTGTTTTTGTAAATAAATAATAAATATACTGAACCATTTGCCCGTGTAGTGGGTTGGGGAGACATTGTGTCAACACCCTTTTCTTCAACTTTCTTTTATGAGTTGTAGAAATCGGCTAAGCGATTATCAGGAGAAAAACATAAATGTAAAAAAGGACAGCCAAATTCAATACAAAAATTATGCTTGGCTGTGGGCATCGCCGCAAAAAGAATGGAGATCTAAATGAGTGCCAAGTTCTATGCAAAATCCAAATATGTATTTATAGGAACAAAATAACGTTATGAACAAGTATTAAACTCTATTTCTTTGCTTTATTGGATACCTATAACAATTGCTGTTATTTCAAAAAAAATGTGAGATCTTAAAGTAGGTTAGATTTGACTTGGTTGGAACGCCACAATTAAAAAAAAATTGTATCCCTCCCTATTTTTTAACTTTTTTTTACTTTTAGATTTTTCCTACGCTTACACACAATTACCGAGCTGGATTCCAAATTCCATCCTTCTAGGTCATCTGGAAGTAGGTTAGATTTAGGTACTATATGTCAGTCAGTCAGTCAGTGCTAAAATTTTCGACTTTTTACCCTTCATATCTTTATAACCATTTGAGCTAGCTTCATTAAATTTGGGCTTCTAGACGTCCTTATGGATATAATTAAACACACGTAGTTTTATGTGTTTACGTTAAAGAGGTTTTGAGTTATAGAAGGGTCAAAAATGCCATCAAGTGGTTCGTGTAATATTACACTCGGCGCTGGCTAGCCAGTTCCTTTGCTTGAACTTGGCTTGACACGCTGCCGCGTGTCTAGATTCTTGTCGTTCGCATTATATAGGAAGGAAGTTGTATTATTCTTTTCCAACTCCTTCCATTTAATTGTATAATGAAATTCTATTAGGTCTCAAGATAAAAGCATTTCTCGGGATTGCTTGTGGGTCATATCTCATTGCCATCTATAAAGACCATTGTCGATCCTGGCTTAAAGGAGTTACAATGCCGGAAATGTGTGGTGGGATCAGTCCCAATTATTAAGAAAGTACTAATCGTCGAATGTGGTGATATGCTTCCATTAATAAGAAAAAAATACTAAACTGCGATCGTCGAATGTGGTGATATGGTATCCGCCATTGTGGAGTAATGTCTAACAGTGACCCTCGATAGGCTAATTAATGTTGAAGGAACTTTTAAATAGATTTTTAATTATAATAATCTCTGATGTGCACGCTAAAATCTATGGTAAATTTGAAATAAAATTATTTTTACCGCATTTAAAAGTTTTAATTTCGTTATATCTTCATAAATCCATCATTATCATCATCATCACAGCTCATATAGATCCCACCGTTGGGCTCGAGCCTCCGCAATGGGAGGGAAGTTGACCAACTATACCACGCTGATCAGAGGTGATGATATAGGGTTTTATTTCGACTTTCCCTTATCTTGCTAAGATGTTATATGCAAATTGTATCTCGACGACCCACGAGCAAGAGAGGAGGCGGTGAATTGTATTCTTACTCCGTCACCACACAGATTATCCATATAAAATTGAAATTTTAATTTTGCTTTTGTTATAGTAATGATTATTTTTCAACAGTATGGGTGATACCGATAGCGAAATCAAGATCAGTAGTGATGTATAAAGGATATTCATTCTCATGCGGAGGGAGACCCGGCAATATGGTTTGTTCTAAAAAACGTCGTGGGAAATGTCCAGCTCAACTTAGATTGGGCCAAGATGGTCGTGTCATATATGCAGTCACAGAACACAATCATCCACCACCGAAGTTTCATATGACGGCAGAAGGCGAATATGTTAGAATTTAAACATAAATGGACAGTGGCGTAGCGTGCCTTGCAGAAGCCCTGTATCAAAATTAGTTGAGGGCTCAAACGAGCCTTTTATTTGGTGTGTGCTATGGTCAGCGCACCCGCCGCCCGACTCCGTCCGGGGCGACAAAGGGGCGGCGCGCGGGCCCATAATCCACCATAGCCGTCGCCTTTGTCATTGGGCCGACCACCGGTACCGAGTTCCTTGTTCTCCGTGTTCGGCCCGGACTTCTCACAAAAGAAACAAAAATGTATGCATGAAATTAATTATAAGTTATCATACTAGGCAATTACCTAAAGAAAGCTTATTTACGGGAATTTTTGCGCGAACATTTTAACTCTGGGAAAAAGAGATTGTTTTTCTTGACTTTTATAGCTACATATGACAGACGCACATTAGGGACCTGTGTAGTTCGGGGACCTCGTAACATTGATACGGCGGTAGCTACGCCCCTGTAAATGAACTATTTGCACCGATATTTCATGAGCGCTATATCATGTTTTGTAAACGAGCTTCAGAACAACATTTTCCTTATTATAATTAACGATTTTAGCTGTGACCCTGACATTATCCAAGCGACTATTATTATATATTGTCCTGAGAACCACCTATTTGCTCGTCTGCCGTCACCACACACAAAAAAATATAAAAATTAAATGTCTTAATTAATATAAAATAGTAACTGTCCGTATGGCGACGGAGCAAGAATTCAATTTACTAGGTACCATATTCTTTACCCGGCGGTGTCTTTAAAGATGAATAAGAGATATAAGAGATATTTACACAAGTCGAGGTAAACTCGGAATAAAACCTTACATAAACCGGTCTGACCAACACGTACGATAGGCGGGGCAGGTCGGTCAATTTACCGGACTTTTTGGAGGAGGTTCAAGTCAGCAGTTGGACGTATAGCAGCTGAAATGAGAAGGAATATGCTATTCTCCCAACTCTACTTTTCAATCACAGCGGCATAAAGTCAACGGAAATTGTCCATTTGCGTTCATAATATATGGGCGTTGAGATATTTAGATATCAACGTTCTCTTTCGTGGGTGTCGTACAAGATGACTAAGACAAAAAAATATGCCACTTGTCGATTTTACGGATGTTTATCAGCGTAGTACTTAATGTAAGTCTTCAGCGTTAGTTTAGTTTCAATCCAGTTATTGAAGCTACGCCAGATTCATGTTCTGTCGGTAAAACTCGAATACTAATTTTATTATCAGCTGAAGTGACTTCTTTGCAACAGCTAATATTACGTCGCCTTTAAATATACTGTACTAATTAATAGTATTATCTCTAACTTCAAAATGTTATCGAACAATATCCACAATTCTTGATATATCTTAGCTTCGATATCAAATATCTTAAAAATAATATTTTTTTTTTGTTGAATTAATGCGATTTATCGACACAAGATTATACGCTATTAGCTGAAATATATACACAAATCTATAGTGTAAAAAACTATAAATTAATCAGAGATATCATAATCCTTACTAATATTAATACGAATATGTTTTTTTGTTACGCTTACCCGCCTTAACTACACCATACCCGTAGTCAGGCATACAGAAAAGGTACCGTACTTTTCATGCATAAAAGAGCACTGCTCCCCAGAGCTCCAAAAATTGATTGATGATTATGATATTAACGTAATTGAAACCACGGGTACAGGTGGTACGAAATAAATCGAATATTGATAAATTATTGATTAATAAGTTTATTTTTTCTACTTCTTGAGGTTGCGGCGATTTTAATTATATTGAGAAAAGGTCGTCGATCTTATCGAACGACATTTTATAGATTACTAGCAACCGGCCCTCGCTTCGCTTCGGTTTCAGTCGCCTTACCTGTGTAGTTCCCGTTCCCGTGGGAATACTGGGATAAAATATATCTTACTCCCTAATATCATAGCTTTCCATTGGTAAAAGAATTTTTCATATTGGTTCGGTGGTTTAAGCGTGAAAGCGTAACAAACAAATAAACAAACAAACTTACTTTCGCATTTATAATATTAGTAAGGACGCAAAGCATAGAGCTGAAATGTTATTCATTCGTTTTTTTAGATTAAATATACGATACATTTTTGCAACGAATATAGATTATATAGTTATGGTAAACGTATTTAATCTATACTATTCGTAATTCATATATTCGTGTGATGACAAGATAAGAATACTCCTTCACTCAGCTCATACACGAACCACTATGAAGCTAGAGCCACGTCCAAAATGGGAGGGAAATTGAACTACTATACCAAGCTAATCAGACGGGTTTGAATACGCTTCTTCTGCGTGGGTGATCGTAAGAGCCCACGAAAGAGCGCAAGCAGAAAACATTACTTCCATTAAAGTAAACTAGAAATAGAAGACAATACCAATCCATCTGCGTGATCTAGATGATCCACAATGGTCCACATTTTTCGCCCACTGTGGGGGAGGCTCAAGCCCAGCAGTGAGACAGTGGGACGTGTATAAACAGAGTTGATGATGATGAAAGGTATTTTATAATGAAACTTTTTCACATTTTCATAAGTTTGGAAGTATAAGTGTAACTTAAAAGTAAATGGAATGATTATTTTCAAATTATTGTATTTTTACTTTTCATTTGAGGGGCTCTCCGCCACTATTTTTTATGAAGAGTTGACTGTATATCTGCATTTATGTATGTAATTTTTTATTTAGGTAATGGTAATAGGGGTTTTTATTTATTAGTGCCCAGATGCAAATATTTATGTAACTGGATGAGCTAGGCTCAATTAAGTTATTTGATTTTTTTTTATAATTTGTAATAAATTTATCCAATTACTAACCAAGAATAAGATGCTTTGAGATAATATCAATCAATAAATACTAAATGTTTGAATAAGAAAAACTTATAAATTAATAACCTCATTGTTTAATATGTATTAATAATACTACGAATGTATATAAATATAGTTAGAAAATATACATGTATCATATTATGTAATTGTATAACTAAATGTAATCAATTATGCGCTCTTTACTTATCTGTGAGTGAATGTGATAACAAATATATGCATTCTGAATATTAATGTTGTTTTAATTAAAAAGAATACTACCTAAACTATGGAATGAAGGAAATCTTGATATAAAACCCTATGTCAACACATCCGATCAGCGTGGTAAAGTAGGTTAACTTCCCTCCTAAAACGGAGGAGGCCTACACTGTAACGTATATGGACTGATATTAGATGCGATGGCACTTTTTAAGTTTTTCCCCCTTAGATCTTCCGTACGGTGACGGTGTATGAATACAATTCACATGAATACAAGGGATTTAATATGCATATAACATCTATGCGAGAGAAGGAAAACTCGAAATAACACTCTTTACCAACCCGTTTGACCAGCGTGGTGTAGTAGGTAAATTTTTCTTGTATTAGGGCGTATATGAGCGGAGATGATGATGTCGATTGCGTTACCTTTTTATTTTTTTTTATACGAGGAAACAATTAATGATTAAATTCACACCGGCTGGTAAGTTTTATGCCGTCTCCCGATGTAGTACTAACTAAAACCCCACTGTGTTCCTTCAGTGTATATAAGTCCATGAGTTCGTCGCATTCATTCCTCTATGTTCGACATATCTGGACCGCTATTTCAAACAGCTCTTCCTGGTTTTAATTTTTAGTAGGTGTTGTCTTCAAGTCCAGCCTATGGTAAACGCCTTTTTGATTTACAAAAAACGTTTCCGCGTAAAAACATTCCTCATTCATTCACACGCTCGGGTGATGAAGTGAATAGTAGACATTCATCCAACGATTATAGACATTCCGGTCTTTCGATTTCAACTTATAAATAATAAAGCTATGCTCATATTTTCAATAGTGTTAATGTAGATATGTGTCAATGATATCCTCCGTCGGGCTTTTACCAGCGCGAACTGTGCCGCTGTTTTAGAACCTTGCGGCCTAGTTCGCGCTGATGG
Source organism: Lymantria dispar (assembly GCA_032191425.1). Classification (NCBI taxonomy): domain Eukaryota; kingdom Metazoa; phylum Arthropoda; class Insecta; order Lepidoptera; family Erebidae; genus Lymantria; species Lymantria dispar. The sequence continues at coordinate 29,281,256 of CM063449.1, read as the reverse complement.
TAAGAGGCCATTAATTACATTAATTCCGTGGAAGATGGGTCGACCTTTGGTATGGGATGCAACTTATGTGGATACCCTAGCGCCGTCACATCTTCCCGGAACTGAAATTGAGGCTAGAGCGGCGGCTGAATCAGCAGAGAACCTCAAAAGGCGCAAATACTGTACTCTAGACAGTGTATACATATTTGAGCCTTTTGGGGTAGAAACTTTGGGACCGTGGGGGCCTGGCGCCAATAATATATTTAAAGATTTAAGTAAACGCCTTAATGAAGCGACACGTGACCGGAATGCTGGGCTTTACTTGGCAAAGAGGTTAAGCATTACCATCCAACGTGGCAATGCTGCCAGCACTCTGGGCACGTTACCTACTGGCAGCGGTTTATTTGAATAAGTATTTGTCTCCTATTTTGAGTTTTTAGACCGCTTAGTTTTCTATTATTATTATAAATAAAATTAATATGTAGATTTTATTTATTAAATCTATTACACGAGTTTTTTATATTTAAATAATCATCTACTGGCTGACGCAGACTGTACTCTATGTTTGTATGAAGTTTCACCTAGCTTTGTTTAGTCAGTTATGAAGTGATTGAGTAACAAACATTCATCCATGTCAATTTTCGCATTTATTATAGTAGTAAGATTTTTCATAAGTGTAAAGGCGAATAGGTGTCGTTAGAGACAACTAAGAGGGCCCCAACATCTGACCAACGCGATATAGTAGATGAATTTCCCTGCCATTGTGGAGGGGCCCGAGCAGTAGAACTTTTATGGGTTGAAATGAGACGAAATGGTGAAAGTAGAATAATAACGTGGCAGCATCAGTATTCCCTTTGCAATACTGGAATATAAGTTAAAATTCATTTTTTTTAATAATTATACTATTACATATATCTTCAGGTACATCACTAATTCAAATAAGATGCAACTCAAGAAATGTAATGATGTATAAAGGTTATACATTTTCTACTGCCCCTGGTAAAGGCAACATGGTATGTTCAAAGAAACGCAGAATAAAATGTCCAGCTCGCCTTAAGGTGGATGACAATAATACAGTTTTATATGAAATATTACATCACAATCATGAACCGCCATTTCTTCACAAGATATCTGAGGGTAGCTATGTAAAACTTTGCTAGTTTAATATGTATTTGAAATAAAAAGTTTTTACGAAATTTATTGCATTTTTATTTGATTGTTAGTTTCCTATTCAAATTGCCCCCCCTAATTGTTAATTCCAAAATTTTACAGTGTTTATGGTCACGGGAGGAATGTATTGCTGAATTATAATAATATAGTTTTATTTGATATAATGGATCACATACGTGAAATGGTTAGCATTTACCAATTTGGCTTTGCACAAATAAAAAACATAACAACTAAACTCAGACATATTGTTTTAACATAAAAATATCCATTGTCACGGAACTGCTCCCTTGATCGTGAACGCTGGATTCGAAACATCGAGAAATTAAAAATCCATTACAGACGCGATTAAATACGTAAATATAGTTTTGTTTCAAATGAACTTGCATCAACATCAGAAATCGTTAATATTGTACACTTTATGACTGAAATTTGAAATAAAATCCAGATGTTACTTATTTTGCTATAGTAAACGCTAAATTACGTCGCAAGAGTAGGTGAATCAACTGAGAACAAGGAATTTAAACACTCACAAATAGTTTTGCACGCGTATTTCATAGAAGTGTTTATAAAATGATTTCTGATGTTTATGCGAGTATTATATATTGTAAATAAAACTACTTTACGGATTTTATCGCATTTGTATTTGATTTATGATTGTCCGAAATTTCTAACACCTTGCAGCATTCATGGTCACGTGCGGACTGACATGTCTGACGTCAAAACAAGTCAACGTTATTACAGATTTTACTACCCGCTACAGAAAATTAGTTATTAAGTTTTGACCCACATTTCTGGTACAAATTTATTGCAAGTACAATAAGAAAATGATTTTAAATGTTTATAACTTGTCATTGTTCCTGTCGAATGTATTTTCCAACAAATGCTTACTCGTTAGTAACGGCTGTCGCGGTTCGCGGTCACCATTCACTGTTTTGTGACGTCATAAAGCTTCATCCCGTTAAACCGTTTACGTTTAGTAGTTAAATATAAATTCTATCAAATTTTAACTTCTTTTTTAATAATCATGCAGTGATTTCTATATTCTGGACAACTGAAACTTCTAGACGACTTTAATATATTTAAAACAGCCAGGCATCGTTATACACAATATTTGATTATTATTAAAAAATTAAACAAATTATCATTTTTAATTTTATTTATTTGCAGTCGCTGAATACAAGCTAATAACATTAAATGGCAAGACAGTATTGCTTTACAAAGACTATACATTTTCGAAGCAGGGTCCCTCGATGTGTCACCAATATTGTTCCAAGAAAACGATGACCAAATGTCCAGCTAAGATCACGCTTGACAAATGCGGGAGTATTAGGTCGGCGAATACAGATCATAATCATCCACCACCCAAGATTATCTGTACGTCAGATGGACGATATTTTAGAATATAATCGTCACTTTTACACCCGTTGTTTTAACAACGAAGGCTTTATGGTGAGAAGTGGAAGCATGATCGCGCTCATAGGCCCATGGCCCATCTATTGACTGTGACTGAAATGTTGCTACTGAAATTATGAACAGGTGGTTCTCGGCTTGTTTGCTTTGCTAACATAAGACAATTGCCAACTTATTGGGAATATAGGGATTACAGAGGAATCAACAGAGGAATGGTGAGTAACTTTCTCCTAAGAAATGAATAGTATTAACTGTGATCGCCAACCCATGGCGGGAGTCCCATGTCTTAGATGGACGTCGATAGATTGACAGGTAGATGGATAGAAATATTGTCATTAATTTAGTTAATCTATTTATAAAATTAATGGTACGGGTATTCAACATTTGTCTTATTAGATTAATATTTCTGTATGTTCTTTATGTGCTGTGTGGTAGCGGCTTCGAATACTACCAACCCTTGCTTTGCTCGTAGGTATCGTAAAAGACGACTAAGAGCCCTAGATTGACCCGGACCAGCTCTATCTGGTACCATTTGGGTCAACGATTACATTCCCAAGGAGGGTTGACGTCATGCAGGCGGCCGGTCATAAAAGTCATTGCCGAAACTTTTTGCAATAAGTCAAAACAGATGACATATTGCGTCGACCCCAAGTAATTGGGATAAGAGCAAGAAGATGATGATGATTTCTGTATGTTTTTTTAATTTTGCTAGATTTACGAAACCTTTGTATTAATTTGTATAGTAATAATAATAAAAGTAATGGTTTGAATGAACTTGATTACACATGGCGTGAGAAATGAGATAGGCTTATTACTTTCCTACTGTTATTCCATTCTATCTTGACTCTGTCTGCAGATTCTCATACAGGCGTTGGTATCGTTAACTGTGGATTCTCATATTATCCCTCACCTCATAAGGAATATTATTAATGACAAAAAAACAATCATTTATGCATTTTATACTGAACCCATGATATTCGTGTCTGTTAGACAGTGAAAGTAACGTAACATTATTGTAATGTGTTCAAATAGTTTATAATTAATTTGCTGTGAATAAACGGTTTGTCCATTTGCGATTATTACATTAATAGCAATTAAACTTTAGTAATGTATGCGTTTTGTTTTATTTACCTACCAACAATTTCCTCTGACATTGCTTCAATTTAGTAGTTATATTCCGCATAAAGTCAGCCTGGAGGACCACGGCTATTTAAAATTCTCTCAATTTAGGAGATAGTGGCGTAACTAGTTCTAGTGAAAATTGTCATTAAGTATTTTTATTTGAATAAAACTCTAATTATTATTACTCCGTAACTTATTATTATTACTCATCATTCAGCCATTCACTGCTGGACCTAGGCCTACCATATGTGTCTCAAAGTGCGGTTCTCTGCCGGATGCATCAAAATAACACCCAGCAAGTTTCACCAGGTCGTCGATCCACCTTGTAGGACTGCGTCGTCCGATACATGGTCGCTACTCAAGAACCTTTTCTTCCCCAACGGTTGTGGGTTCCTCGAGCGATGTGGCCTGCCCGTTGCCACGTTTAGAACATATCCTCCCGTGACCATGAACGCTGAGTTCAAAGTATTCAAAATATCGAGAAATCACAAATCAAATACAAACGCGATAAAAACTGTAAAAATAATTTTATTTATAAAATAATAGATCAATTTCATTCTTATTGTGGAGGAGTCCAATGCCTATTAGGAGAACGTATGTATATTGTGCTCGGAACATCGAATAAATCGGCGTTCGGTTTAGAACAAGACATAAACAATGTGTTTATTAAATATAACCATTTTTCTATTACAGCTGGCGTGCCAAAGATGATAATACTAAACGGCAAATCAGTTCTTTTGTTTGAAAGATATACTTTTGCGAAACAAGGACCCGCTCTACCACACTATTATTGTTCAAAAAGGACAAATTTGAAATGTCGCGGTAAAATCACACTTGACGAATATGGAACTGTAAAATCGGTGATTAGAGAACACAATCACCCGCCTCCGAATATATTTCGTACAACTGATGGCCGATATATCAGAGTATAAATTAATTATTTTTTAGTACCAGAACTTTTCGTTATTCTATATTTATTAGATTTTCTATTAAGTTAACCAGTGAAACGTAAAAATATTTACGCATATGAGATATTAGACTATATAATGGTTTTTAATTTTTACGCGAGTATTACACTTTGTAAATAAAACTACTTTACGGATTTGATCGCGTTTGTATTGGACTAAGACTAGTTCTGTCTTAGTCCGCCCGTGACCACGAACGCTTTGCAGTGTTCGAAACGTCGGGGAATCAAAAATCAAATACAAACGCGATAAAACCCGTAAAGTAGTTTTATTAGACTATAATTTATTGAAATTGCATTTAAACTTAATAAATTATTATGATGTAGAATACGTGTTCCAATATTGTTTACTGTGATTTTAATTGTATTCGTTAGATGTGTTAGTGGATAACATGCAAACATATTCAATAAATAATTTATAAGGCATTTGCCGTAAAGAAAAGATGTAAAGAAGAAATAGATTACAAAACGTACTTAATTTAGAATAATAACTCATAGAAGGTAACTCCGCGCACAAAAAATGAAGCATTTAAATTAGAGCCAATTGGAGGCCTACGCCGATTTCGTAGTGTATAAGTACTGCGTACGCAAGCCAACTCTATTGTTTAGTGGTGTGCGTGTGTATGTGTGTAATCGTTTGCACGCATGTTGTATTTTTGGCCTCGCGTTTTTGATCGCTTAATTACCTACCGACACTAACCTTCTATACGTTATTATTCTAAGCGTAAGGGTAAACGTTATAGTGTAAATGTGGATATTATACATTAAATTATTTCAAGCAGCTGGAACGAATATCAAATTTCACCTGCAGTATTTTTTTTTCAATTCAACCTATTAATACAAAGTTTTTAATCGTCAATGTTGTAGTTGACGTCATCATACGTACTTAAATTGTAGTATTTATTTTAAAATGTTTATTTATTTCTCTTTTAAGGCATGACTAGCGTAAGTCATGAAAGAGCAATATTGTTTACCTAATGTTAATTTAACAAATTTTTCTATTGTTTACGCGCATTTGAAATAAAACTGTTTTTCAAATTTATGACGTTAGTATTTTATTTTTAATTTCTCATAATTGCGACATTTCAGTGGTCACATGAAGCTTATCATCGCGTGACTATGAACGATAAAAATTTTATTTCATGTTTTCTTTACTTTATTATAAAACATCGATTTTCTAATATAATTATACAATGGTTTGCTTAGGATGTATTGCACTTTTTATGTTATTACATACTCTTTTATTAAAAAAAAAACGTTCTGAAAACTGTCGCTTGTTCTACATAAATCAGCGAAACATACAGAAATGAGTCTGTTCGTATGTTTTTATATTAATAGAATGCATAGGCGTTATGTTTACTGAGTTCTGATCTGATGGAATTAGCTAGCGTCTTTCTACTTACATTATTAGTTACAGTACACTATATTCAATACGTGTTATTATTATTATAATATAACGAAAGTTCTTGTTGAGATTTCTCTTTCTGATTTCCTAGCTGAGCTATTTGTATTCTTAATGACAGTGGCCATATTTTCCTTTACATTTCTTTAATGGCTGAAAACATTGACAAAACGACATTTTCTATAGATGAAACATAGGTCAATTTACCTACTGCAGGCTAAATTTCATGGAAATCGCTGGTACCTTTTCGTAGATTGTGAACATATAGACTCGTACAACTCGTACAACACATATATACAAGAATCGCTCGTTTGAAGATATTAGACAAAAGTATTATATCATTTTATTAAATTAATACTTACACTATACACTTAAGAAAATGCTTGCCTTCTGAAATTTTTCTCGGGCTCTACTAGTTCTTAAAAAAAAAACTGTTGTATGACAAATATTGTTATGTTATCTGTACCGTAAATGATGACTTACGGTACAGAAACGTGGTCCCTAAATATAGGCCTCATAACAAGGCTCAAAGTAGCTCAGCGTGCTATGGAACGGGTTATGCCGACATGGCAAGAAGAATTAGCACGCTGAAGTGGCAATGGGCAGGCCACATCGCTCGACGAACCGACAACCGCTGGGGAAGAAAGGTTCTCGAGTGGCGACCATGTATCGGACGACGCAGTGTAGGACGCCCCTCACTAGGTGGACTGACGACCTGGTGAAGGTTACTGGGCGTCGTTGGATGCAGGCGGCACAGGACCGCACTTTGTGGCGTAACATGAGGGAGGCCTACGTCCAACAGTGGACGGCGATAGGCTGAAATGATGATCATAATATGTACCGTAAATATTTTACAATTAAATTGTTACTTAATGCTTTTTCTAGTAGATATTAAATTTTATATCTTCAAACAATTGTAAAAATTTAAAGTGCATAAATTTGCAAAATTACATAAAATTAAGTTACCACAAAAGAAAGCTAATCTTATTACTTCTTATTTAAATTGAATTTACAGATTCAAAGCCTTCCACTATAATGCTAAGCGGAAAGCCGGTATTCCTATTCGAAAACTTCACCTACTCTATGCAAGGCCGCAATTACCGAAAAACATTTTATTGTACCAAGAGATTAAGTACACATTGTCGAGCAAGTATCTCGCTTGACAATCGTGGAGCTATAAAATCCGCGAACACAGTCCATACCCATCCGCCACCGAAACTGTATCGCACTCCTGAAGGACAATATATTCGAATGAATTAAGAAATTATTAAATTTAAGCTTAAGTATTTTTATTTACAAGCCTTTCCAGGTATTAATCGTCATTGGTTACTTTATTTTAACATTAAATTTAGCATAAAACAATATTTATTATACATTAACGCCAAGATACATTGATATTTTTTATGAGTTTCAATAAAAGAAAATATTATTTTTATTGTGAGTAATTATGGCAATATTCCATCAAAAATTGTAAAAGTTATATTAAAAAAATAGACGTTATTCTTTTATTTATTGTAAATACTCAGCAAAAAGTATAATAAAGCTTATACGTGGATAATTATTATTAAGTAAACATTTATGGTATAGAATGTAATCAAAACCATTGCATATTCTAGCAAACATAATATAGTATGATTGGCTAAAAGATTATGTCTTCTGAAAATTCAAGAAATACTGATACAGGAGGCAAGTTTTCCTATGTGAAAATGACGTTGGAGAGGGAATACGGTAGTTTATGGGTTCGCATGCCGTCCGTCCGTCGCCCCGGGTAAAATGGGCGAGGTGTGTCCAGACCAAAGCCTACCAAAAAAAAAATGTGAATATCTAGTATGAATACCAGTCTTTAGTAGCGAACATAGCATGATTATTTTGGATATTTATATGTCTACAATAAATATTTAAAGCTGCTAAAATCATTTCTTTCACAGGCACCTATCCAACAATGATTACGATATACGGAAGACCTGTCCTTTATTACGATGATTACACATATTCAAAGCAAGGAATGCGTAAGTCCAATTATTACTGTTCCAGCAGAATAAGTGCCGGATGTACTGCTAAAATCATGTTGGATAATAGTGGGGCCATAAAACAAGCGTTAAATAATCACAACCATCTGCCGCCTTCGTTACTCCTTATGCCAAATGGACAATATAGGAAAGAACATCGTCAAGTGCAAAAATAGCTCTAAATGGATAGTGTATAAAACAGCTGTAATTTGAAAAATAAAAATATTAAATGGATATATTTTTTGTTACGCTACAAAGTCGAGCGTCACACACGTTATTACGTTTTTGACTGTTTTAATGATTTGATATACAAACTGCAGAACTGAAAAAACACAAACTTTGCTGATAATAATTTCTTAGTACGTTTTCAATTAATACATAGCAAACTTATTTCAAAGTTTTTTAGGTGTTTTTTTTCTTTATTGTCATAAATAAAGTCAGAATTTATTTGAAAGAAGTCCTATATATGCCTCTATTTCTCAATTATTAAATACTATAAGGTCCGCTATACAATAGTACAATAGTAAACACAATACTGATTAATTGTGTTTTGGTAGATATATCACTATATATTTTTTCTCTTAAGCGTAGTAGTCTCTTTTCACGTTACCCAGTAACTTAGTCACGTTTTTGGTATTGAATTTTGTTTTAACCTATGAGGAGTGGTTATAACCTACTTTTAAGTGGTTCGTTCTAAAAAAGATTAATAACAAAGTTTATTGTTTCGCTAATATATTATAGTTTTGTTGTTTATTGTTTTGCTAATATATAATAGTTATTAAGAAACTGGTTTTTTACAAACCTGATAAAAGTATCTATACATGAAGTTCTGGTAATGGACATACATTATACCGAAATTGCTATTAAGTTTTGGATAAAATATCTTTATAATATCTCACTACTCTGTTCTCTAAGGCCAAAAATCATAAGGAATAATTGAAGATATTTAATTTTTAGAACTACGGTCTTGTGGAAAAGAATAATAAATATATTTTTGATACGTTCTTTTCTTTTCATGAACTTTACTATATGTACTGTGTAGATATTATCTTACGATATTTTGTAAAATTTGAGCTAAATACCGTTTACCTTTATTCAACTGACTACTACTATAAACATATAAATAGTTTTCATTTATTTTTACAGAATACGACTCAATATTATTAAATGGGAAACCAGTTATTTTATATAAGGATTTTACATATTCTAAACAAGATCGCTCCAATTGCACCCGCTACTGTTCAAAAAAGGCAAGGTCAAAATGTCGTGCTAAACTTACGCTTGATACAAATGGGGCTATAACGTTAGCGTTTACAGAACATAACCACCTACCACCGAAAATATATCGTTCTAATGATGGGCAATATTTTAGAGTGTAAATTCACTTTTCAGCCTATATCATCATCATTATATCCCAATCTAATTACTTGGCATTACATCTAATTACGTTGGCTCACATATTGCAAGATTTTTGGCAATAGTTTTATGACCGACCGTGCCTGATGTCCACCACCCTATAGAATATGATTATTATCCATAACATCAATTGAAGTTGATCCAAGACGATGTAAAACTCTATACTTTTTTTTTTTTGTGGGTGTGTCGCGGTCGGCGCGCCTCCACACCACTCCGTCCGGGGCGACAGAGGGGCTTAAGCACGCAACTCCCGCGACCCACCCAAAAACCACGTCGCCTTCGTCGTTGGGCCGACCACTGGAGCAGCGTTAACTTGTCGTCAGTGGTCGGCCCGACGGAATACCCATAATTGGGGTACCCTCCCATCGACCGACGTCCCCCCCTCGGGGAGGACGTCGGTCTTTCCTCACGCGGTCGGCCTCTCGGCGGGTGACGGACTAATCCCCGGTCACGTCACCCGCGGCCTCGGCTAGGGCGGCATGAGGCGCAGATAGTTGCGCCTACGCCGCCCCAGTCGCCGGCGGCGGATCTCCTCATCGAGGCTGCGCTCCTCGCGCAGGCGATCCGCCGCCTCATATAAAACCCTATACTGGCGTATCTATCTCATAATGAAACTATCCACTAACTTTAGATTTTAAATTATTATATGCTCTGTTTACAAAATTAATAAACACCTTTAAATATTACATATAAGAAGATTATGCAGCCTTTTTCATTTCATTATTACAAAATGTATTTATATATATATATTATATATATATATATATATATATATATATATATATATATATATATGTGTGTGTACTAGCAACCCGCCCTCGCTTCGGTTCGGTTTCAGTCGCTTTACCTGCGGCGTAGTTCCCGTTCCTGTGGGTATACCGGGATAAAATATAGCCTATGTTACTCCCTGATATTATAGCTTTCCATTGGTGAAAGAATTTTTGAAATCGGTTCGAACAAACAACAAACATCCATACTTTCGCATTTATAATATTAGCATGGATTCATGTGTAAAGATTTGGCCTAGATTTTGGTCGTAAGACATCATGTGTTATACCTTTATGCTGACGATGAAAGTTGACGTTTAAAAATTCTTCAGTGTTCTATCATTCCCAAAAATTGCATATAAATTGTGCTACTTACAATTGCTATTAATGTTAGCAGATAATTAGAGGTATCTATTACAATCTAAAACATTTACGACACTGCTACATGTAGAGTTCAATTTTCAAATCTCATCATTATCCTGCTCTTTTCTCAAATATGTCGGCAGAATAAGTTCTCCACTTTTATCGTATATATTGCTAAAGTTTTCTTTTTATGATCGACCACCTGCGTCAACCCTCCTTGTGAATGTAATTGTTGACCAGATTTGGCATCAGATGGAGCTACCTCTGGTCGATGTAAAGCTCTTGATCATCTTTAAGAGTAAAGTAAGGGTGTATTTGTACCCGCTACCACACAGCACAAGGTACATATACCGAATACATGAAAAGAATACATGAATATTTTAACATTTTTATTATAAATAGTTATAAAAAATTTAAATTGAAAAATTAAAGTTATATAAATGCGCCATTATGTTAATTTTTTTTTTCAAATACTACGCTAAGTTTGCTGAAGTGGCAATGGGCAGGCCACATCGCTCGACGAACCGACAACCGCTGGGGAAGAAAGGTTCTCGAGTGGCGACCACGTATCGGACGACGCAGTGTAGGACGTCCCCCCACTAGGTGGACCGACGACTTAGTGAAAGTTGCTGGGCGTCGTTGGATGCAGGCGGCACAGGAGCGCACATTGTGGTGTAACATGAGGGAGGCCCACGTCCAGCAGTGGACGGCAATGGGCTGAAATGATGATGATGACGCTAAGTATAATAGTTTTACAGCATATGAATCAATTTTATTGAACGGGAAATCAGTACTAATTTATAAGAATTACGTATATTATAAACAAAACCGCTCCAGCTGTATCCGATACTGTTCACGGAGACCACGCACTAGATGTCGTGCCAAAGTTACTTTTGATGCCAGTGGATCTATAATATCAGCGATTACAGAGCATAACCATCCGCCGCCGAATTTATTTCGTTCTAATGATGGGCAATATTTTAGAGTTTAAATTTGCTTGAATAAAAATATACTTTCGATTTCGTTTTTTGCCTAAATAAAATTAAATAATATTTTTTCAAATTGATATATATAGACTACTACGCATACGCTGTGAACGGAGAGGGAAATTACCTTAATTTGGAATTTACTGATCCAATAGCTTGGCATAGTCCTGTTTCATGAGTTTTTAATTTATGTCTGTATCTGCTTACGTCCTCTAAAGATCCTATTAGACACTCATAAGAAAGTACTGACCTATACCATCCTATACATAATATAGTAGAATATGATTAATTTTAATGAAATAATAATGTTTTTTTATGTGTATTTTCTTTAATGTACCATTATAAATTATTTAATTATGAGCAAGCCTAGATACAAATCATAACCTAAATAATGCTACAAATACTACTTATATAAATATATAGTCGTGTAAAAATAAGTACTATTATAATCTAAATAATGCAACAAATACTTAGTACTTATTCTTATTATATTGTATATATAGTCGTTATATAAAAAAACTTCAATCGAAGAGTAATAAATATATTTATAATAAAAGCCTAATAATCATTTTTGTACTCATACACGGCTTCGAATACTACCAACCCTTGCTGTGCTGTGTGGTAGCGGCTTCGAATACTACCAACCCTTGCTTTGCTCGTGGGTGTCGTAAAAGACGACTAAGAGCCCTAGATTGACCCGGACCAACTCCATCTGGTACCATTTGTGTCAACGATTACATTCCCAAGGAGGGTTGACGTCAGGCAGGCGGCCGGTCATAAAAGTCATTGCCGAAACTTTTTGCAATATGTCAAAGTAGATGACATATTGCGTCGACCCCAAGTAATTGGGATAAGAGCAAGATGATGATGAATCATTTTTGTACTCATAATTACTTGAGAATAATGAATATTTGACGTTTAAAAATGGCAGAGACAAAATATCTTTTCGGAGCGACAGTGTGGTGGCCTTTTAACTTTTCTCTGCATACATCGATGTATTCATATTACTATACTGATATTAATTTAGAATATAAATATCTACTTAACGTTTTTTTATAGAGTACAAATCCATTATATTAAACGGGAGGCCTGTCATCTTATACAAGAATTTTACATACTCCAGACGAGATCGATCTGCCTATACTCGCTATTGTTCAAAGAAAGTGCGTGGCAAATGTCCAGCAAAAGTAACGTTATCTCCAGATGGAGCAGTAAGGTCTGCATATCTGAAACATAATCACCCTCCGCCGAATATACATCGTTTAAGTGAAGGACGATATTATAGAATTCCTTAAATGTTTTGTTTTAAGCTTCAACATACATGTATGTAATATTAATTCATTCAACTACTAAATTATGTATCTATTTATTTTTTTATTACAATGCTGTTGTAATATTAAATTAGCAATAACATAATGCCAAAAAATTTACAGTTTGCATGCACACGTGGCATACTGTCTTAGGAACGTAGTAGCCGTGATGAGTCCTCACACAGGACAATTTTTCGTTCAGTCAGGCAACAAATTATAGGTCCAAGCCTTAGATGTGCGTTATTAATAGATTTGTAAAGTTCCCTGTGACACAAAGATTTATTTCGTGTTACCAGTGGCTAGTGCAGAATTTTGTTATTAAAAAAAAAAAAAGATCAATATAAACGAGCTTCTATGATAATTTCTAATGTTGCCGTGAGGATTTCAATAAAAATATTTTTACGAATATAGTATTTTGATTTGATTTTGTTTTCCCAACATTTCAAATAGTATTCAGCATCCATGGTGCATGTTTTGAGTATATACCTGTATAAAAATAATTATGACCAGATTCCTAGTTCCAAGAGTACTCTCTATCTAGATATAAGACCTCTTATACTCAAAATACTGCAAGACTAAGTAGGTACCTACCATAAGACCGATCCATAACGATTTTTAAAAAATGTCTGTTAATAGGGCTGTCTGCCCCTCCTGATAACCTGATTGTTATTGAATTGCTTATGAATTAAATATATTAAAATGTAGCATTGATGTTAATAATTTATTGATATTTATATTTGCAGCTTACACACCTACAATGATAACAGTGGGTGGCAAACCGTTACTCCTTTATGGTGACTTCACATATTCAAAATGGGGCAAATCAATCTGGCACTATTACTGCTCCAAGCGGCTAAGTCTAAAATGTCGAGCAAAAGTCAAGTTCAGTAAGGATGGATGTATAAGATTAGTGAATACTGAACACAATCACCCACCACCGACATTAATACGGACATCTAATGGACAATATTACAGATTATAATTACTATATTAATGATTTCGTGCAAAAACTATTTAAAATTGTATACAACGTTAAAAGGCTTGTATACTTGAAGCTGATGAAAACATTAGGGATGCTTTACAGAAGATATAAGCGTTCTCCTTATATCTTTATCATTTTTTGTGGGACATAGATAATTTATGCTATATTTTTATGATTTGAACTTGCGCTTTTCGGCCGTCAGGTCAGCCTGGGACTTGATTACGGGTTGAACCATTTTTCTGGTATTGATCGTAAATAATTAAAGGAATACAGATGTGAAAAGACATTTTCATATGAGCCATGGTATAAGCACTTTCTATGAAATATTGAAGCTGAGCTTCGTTTCTTCAACCGTTATAAACTAATTTTTAAAAGTAACAGTGCTATTAATATAGTTCGTTGAATGGGTTTCTAGCCTCTTTATATCTATAACCATGGTATGTAACTTGTTTTTGGTATGTAACAAATTCATCATCATCATCGCAGCTCATATACGTTGCACTGTTGGGCTCGAGCTTTCTCAATAATAGAAGAGAAATTTGCCCACAATACCACGCTGGTCAGATGACTTTTTATATAAGGTTTTATTTCGAGTTTTCTTTCTCTTGTACAGGTGTTATATGCGTATTATATGAGTATTATATCCGTTAGTTATCTTTTACACACACTAGCAAAATAGGGGGTAGGCGATGGTAAATTGTATTCTTATTCTGGTTTAAAGTGGTCTGGAATTATTATAGTATTTTATGCGGGACCTACACCTCCAGTGTATCCGTATCCTAAATTATTAAGAGTAAAATTTGTTAACATTCCTTACTTACTACGGGAGTTGCAAAACCCGCTCCAGAGTTTACTACTAGGAGACTTTGCACTCTCCTGGGCAACTTATAACATTCAAATCGCCAACTTGGGGAGGTTTATGCTCAACAGTGGACGACGATGGGTCGTTGAATGGATGGATTTAATCATGAATACTTCAAAGCAAACCCTAACTGAACAGTCGATACTAAAGAGTCATCCAAAACCTCTATTATCATGATAAAATATCATTAGAATCGTGTGTATATTTGTTCAGAAATACATAATATATGAGATAGCTTACTAGTTAAAGGGCTTTACTTCGCATGTTTCTTTCTTTCTTTTTTTTTCTAATTGGCATTATTCATTTGTGTGAGAGCAAAATGATTTACTGTCAGCAATCGACAAGTAGTAGTAGTAGTATACTAGGGATGTAACAGATTTTTACTCTTGTTTTCGCTATCAAGGCAGTTCTGTAAGCGTTTTAACATTCATCTCACTTTCTGTCTGCATTTTTTTTTTACCGGAAATTTTAACGGAATTTTGAGAGGAGAATAAAATGCAACCTACGTCATCATCAATGATGAATTCATAATTATAAATGTAAGAAGACAATGCCCAATACGTAAATTATTATAAACTAATTTCTATAAAGCATAATTGACCAATACTTAAAATTATTTATTAAAATATTTATTAGCTATAAATAAAACAATTTTTACGGATTTTATTTATAGTTATATTTGGTTTTTGATTGCTCGACGTTTCGAACACTTTTTTCAGTGTTCATGGTCACGAGCGTACTGTCCGTGAATCAAAAATTAAATACAAACGCGATAAAATCCATAAAAATTGATATATAATACTCGCACAAACGTTAGCGATTATTAAATATTAGCTTCATTAAAAAGTACATTTGATGAACATTTTTTCATTGTATTGATACTTCCCCTTCCGTATCCATTTTCGATTTTGTTTCCGTTATGACAATTTCGTTGCATTACTAGTATTTATTCACATAGGTATATTTGATGAGAATTACTATATGTTCATAGCATCATAAATTACAACGGTTTATGAGGCCCAATATTATGGAGTCAATTCCAACTTGGGACCAATAATTTTGTAATTATTGTCTTTAATAATAGTTACAATTAGTATTTTCTTTTAATTTCATTATTGAGTAAACATGCAACTAGTATTATTATTAGGTTATTTTCTATGCATAATTAATTTAGTTACCTATATTTCAAAAAGTATTTCAGATGCAAGACATAAGATTTGATATTGACATAAGACAAAATTATAAGATTTGATAAAATTTGTGAATATTATTCTTAAATATCACTGTTATAACACGATTGTTTTAATAATTTTGTCAATATATTTAAATTATAAATATAATTAATATAAATATAAGAATTATTTTAATATATTTAATATAAGTACTTACTTATCTTAATAATATAATCATAAGTAATATTTCAATATATGAATATAATATTCGGTGCCCTGTTTTATTTCTTCTAAAAAGATTTTTATCTGTGTTTACGTGATCCAAGATGAAATAAAGGTTAAGAAAGATTGAGGACGACAAATATTGGACAAATCAATTTTTAATATTCATTTTTAGAGTTCCGTATCCAAAGGGTAAAAACGCGACCCTATTAGTAAGACTTCGCTGTCGGTCTGTCACCAAGCTGTATCTCAAGAACCGCGATAGCTAGACAGTTGAAATTTTCTGTTGCCGCTATAACAACAAATACTAAAAACAAAATAAAACAAATATTTAAGGGGGGCTCCTATACAACAAACGCGATTTTATTACCCTTTTTTGCTTAAAGGTACAGAACCTTTCGTCCGCGAGTCTGACTCACACTTGGCTGATTTTTATTTCGTATATCAAATGACTCAAATTGTCATTTGGTAAATATGTATAAAACATAATATAAGTATTAAACTACACACATACATCATCATAATCATATCGCAATTACTTCGGATTGAGGCAATATGTACTGCCTTGACTGCACAGATGTGCTTTGTGGTTGAAATGCCGACCTACACTGCCAGTGTCGGGTGTTCGAATCGCAGCATAATAATAATAATCCTCTGCGTGTTGGATTCATATCCCCAAGTACGCCTTTCAAAAGACCGGGTATATTTCCTTGGAATATACCCGTTAATATCGGATATATTTAATAATAATAATATTTATTTCAACAAGAAATGCTATTTTACAGAATTAATTATAGTCCCTGAACTAGGCTAAAACCTGTATCTCAGGAGTCAGAGCTGCGGGTTTACAAATTTTAGTATTAGTGATCATATTAGTGAAGGTGACATCAAAACAAGAATTAAGGTTTGGTGATATGACTTCGGGCAGGTGTGCATGCACGTGAGGTCTTGTGTGATGTGCCGTGCCACGGAATGGGTGTGTTTGTGTGCGTGTATGTGTGTGTGTGTGTGTGTATGTGTGTGTTTGTGTGGTTCGTTTCCTGTGTAATTACATGTTAGGATGATTTTTTCAGTTGAGTCATAGGAAAGAGAAAATAACCATTTTTTACAATAATTTTGCATGAAATGTAGGAAAGATCTTTAAGGTTACAGTGCTTTGATACAGCGTTGTAAATGTGAGGATGTGAGAATAGTGGGCTTCGTCTCGCCAGGAGAGAATTTGTATAATACTTTGTACCATCCACAAATAGTTGTTCTGAGTCTGGATGTAATTTGTGTCCGTTAAATTTATGTTTGTAAAGTCCCCAGCAATACAAGGATTGTTTCCTTAGTGCAGGGTCTTTAAAAAAAGTAAATAAAGAGAATAAAGAGACTCTTCTTCCATCGTAGATATATATTCCAATAGTTTTACGACCGATCTGCCTGACGTCAGCCCTCTTTGGGTAAGTAATTGTTGACCAGACGGCCTTAAATGGAATTGACCTATCTTTTATCATTTCAGCTCTTATACGTCCCATTTTTGGACTCGAGTCTCCTTCACAGTAGGAGGGAACGCTGGTCAGACCTGTTGATATATGGTTTTGTTTCGAGTTTTTTTACATAAATGTTAAATGGATATTTAATCCCCTAGTCGTCTTTTACGACACCCACGGGTAAGAGAGGGGGTGGTGAATTGTATTCTTACTTCGTCACCACATGGAATTAATCTAGATCGATGTACTTTCTTAGTTGATTTTACGACATACCCGTGCAATGTAGGAGTCAGTAATATTCGTACTCACACATCTCTACCCATACACAAGATACATATAATTATATTTTCTTTTTAAATAGCCTATATTTGATAATGCACATAGAGGGGTCCGGCTGTTTGACCAAAAGTCATTTGGCAAAATTACACTTGACAAACAACGTTTGGCAAAACAATGGATTCGCCTATTGATAATTTTACTACTGATCATTTTACAAATGTTTCACTTTGCCAAATGATCAACACTTATATTTACATTTGATAAATGATTACTTTACAAAACGAACATTTAACAACTGAGTTATCAGATAAAACTACTATTGGTCTAAAAATATTTCATAAAATGTATTGAGTGACTAGTGTTTAATTTTGTATTAAATCTAATAATAATATTAATTGATATATTTTATTATATATAGATAGATAGAATGAAAAAAAATAATATTACACATTATTTGGAAAATAATTACTTATTAACCCGTTCATCTTTAGAGATATATTTATTTTATTAGATTGGGTTAGGTTAGGTTAGAACTTTAACCCCAAACGCACGAGCCGAGTGAGCAAAGCGAGCGGCGAGTGCCAGAAGCGACTTTAGGGCATTTCTTCCATTAATAATGATTCACTTCGCACACAACCTTATCACCCATTTTGCAATAAAAATAACTAACAACTGACTGTCACGGCGATATGAGGGTAGAAATAACTTTTTGTTAAATGACATTTTAATACTTAACATATCTAACAAGTGTAGTGTTTGCTAATGGATCATTTGCTAAGTAAGTTTTTGTAAGATGATACTTTTGTCAAATGTATCGTTTGCCAAATGGTCATTTGGTGAAACCTTGTTTGTCGAATGACCATTTGTCAATAGTTTTTTGGTGAATCATTAGGGAACCGCACAAAGAAAATAATCCTTGTGTTGCGCGCAACTTTACAAATACGTATATGTATAATTTAATGGACATAAATTACATCCGACGAACCGACAACCGCTGAGGAAGAAAGGTTCTTGAGTGGCGACCATGTATCGGACGACGCAGTGTAGGATGTACTACGTGGACCGACGACCTGGTGAAAGTTATTGGGCATCGTTCGATGCAGGCGGCACAGGATCGCATTTTGTGGCGTAACATGAGGGAGGCTTACGTCCAGCGGTGTAAGACGATATGGCTGAAATGATGATAATGAAATTATATCCAGACTCAGACCAATCGTTTGTGGATCGTAATAACTACTTGGTGTAGGGTTTTATTTCGTGATTTCCTTCTCTTGCATAGATATTATATGCGTGTATTTTATCCCTTAGTCGTCTTTTACGACACCCACGGGTAAGATAGGGGGTGGCTATTCACCGCTATTGTCCGTATATCCGCTATCGTCCGATATGCTTATAACATCTATGCAAGAAAAGGAAAGATCGAAACACCCCTATGACAATACGTCTGACTAGTGTGGTCAATTTACGCTGGTCAGAAGTTTTGGTATAGGGTTTTATTTTAATTTTTTAATTTTTTGCATAGATTTTATATGCACACTTAATCCCTTAGTCGTCTCTTACGACACCCAGGGACAAGAGGGTGCGTGATGTTAGTATAAGAGTAGGTAAACAATTACTCTTCAATAACGTAGTATTTTTTTTTTTTGGTTGATGATAGTAAAACATTAGTTACGTAGGGTATGTACTTCAATATTGTTATAAGCATTATTATTTGATAGATGCTGGTATCTAAAAATATTTATATACAGTAGAACCCGTTTAATACAATTTCCCGTATAATACGCCATTTTGCGTCAGTCCCAACAACTTGAGACATGATTTCATACATTTCTTAACGCTTAATACGATCGTCATCCCGTTTAATACGCCAACACGTGCCACTCAAATACACATATTACCCCTTGCGGCAGCGGTCAGTGACTGACGAAGTGACGACTGTCGAGCGACCCTAAGTGATAATGACCAAGAAGAAGATGAGTCAATTCCGATTTTGTCACACGCCCAGGCATTATCAGCAGTTAAATTTAAGACGCTATGTAACTTCTTTGAACAAAAGCGAAAACGCACTGCGAAAATTAAATTACGTTGAAAATCTTATAATTGCTAATGCCTCAAAATCTTTTTGTGAAACTAGAATATGTGATTACTTTAAGTATAAAAAAAATATATATATATAAACTATAAAAATATACACATTTTTTATATAAACTATAAAAAAATGTTGTTTATTATTATTACGTTAATAATAATAAACAACATTTTTTATAGTTTTTTAATATTTTTTAATATTTAAAAATGTATCTAGTAGTAAGTATATTAAATAAAGAAAATAAACAACATTTTATTTAGGTAATCTTTAAATGTTAAATTTAATACGTAGATATTCAAAATAATCATAGAATATAATAAATAATAATGGCACGTTTTATCCCTTTCCCGCATAATACGCTTTCCCGCCTAAGACGCGTTTTTGGTCGAGTGCCTGCGAAATCGTCTTAAATGGGTTTTACTGTATTTCCTATCATAATTATGTTTTCAGATTCTACGTACAAGATGGTTACGATTGGTGGAAAACCGCTACTACTATACGAAGATTTCACATTTTCAAAGACTTCGCTCAGGAACTACAACTGTTCTAAAAGGTTAAGTTTAAAATGTCCAGCTAAAATCACTTTGAATAAGAATGGTGATATAAAATCATCAATAACGGAGCACAATCATTCTCCACCAGGCTTAGTACGTCTCTCCGATGGCCAATATTTTAGAGTTATGTAAATGATATCCATTATCAGAATATTGAATCTAAGAACGCTGTATAAAATAGGGCTTCATTTCAACATCATTTCGGCTCATATACGTCCCACTGCTGGGCTCGAGCCTCCCCACAATAGAAGGGAAATTGACCTTACTATACCATGCTAGTCAGACAGGTTGGTATAGGGTTTTGTTTCGAGTTTTCCATCTTTTGCATAGATGTCATATGCTTAATAAATCCTTTAGTCGTCTTTTACGACACCCACGGGTATTAAGGGAGGTGGTGAATTGTATTCTTACTCCGGCACCACACGAAAAGGCTTCACTTAAATGACTGAAATTGTCGATGACAAACAATTTACAACCAAAAGACATAATTAAAATACAAAGATTGTAGTTATGATAATATAATTTGTATAAAAATTGTGCATATTTATATTGCTAAGGGTAAGTGTTCGCCCATTAACCACGTGAGGCTCAATGGGGAGGCGATAAGATTAAGTAAAAAATTACGAAACATCAGAATAGGATTACATAGGGTGTACAATGATCTATTACGTGTTACTAGATTTTATTTTGTATTTAAAGGCTCGATTTCTGAAACCAAATACAATGTATGACCTAGACGTAGTCTTGAACTGCAGCATGCATTAGTTGGGCAAATAAGGTAGGGATTAAAAAATGATACCTAACGATACTTAAATATTTTCTAAATTAATATAAATTATACATATGTAATATATCATTTTTAATAAATGTTTCCATTCAGGAATTTTGTAGTTTTATTTTAATTTTGTACTTATTTTGATATCTTATTACGACGTTTACTAAAAATTATAACATTGGCGATATTTACGTATTGCCGGAACAACGTTATTAGCCGTCATCTAATAAAATGATTGTTTGCTGAAATTTGGTGAATGAAAGTAGTCCATGCTTTCTTTGTTTTAAAGACTAATAAACTAAATTTGTTATAATTATTCAGGTAAGAAAAACGGCAAAGAATAACATTTTTAATGATTTAAACTAAAATAAAGTTTATAAAAAATTGCTTTATAAACACAAGTAATATAGAATAATATATACTAATATTAAATAGAATAGTATATTATACTATTTATTATTCTTACTTACTGTTTAGATTTATTCTTACTGTTTAGATTACCTTTAAACATTTCGCTATAATATTAAAATAAAATCAATTATTAATTTTTCAGCTTTTGAATACCAAAGGATAACAATTAACGGGAAAC
Organism: Lymantria dispar; assembly: GCA_032191425.1. Classification (NCBI taxonomy): domain Eukaryota; kingdom Metazoa; phylum Arthropoda; class Insecta; order Lepidoptera; family Erebidae; genus Lymantria; species Lymantria dispar. The sequence continues at coordinate 29,259,362 of CM063449.1, read as the reverse complement.
CGGTATTACTGTACCGAGATTACACATATTCGAAGAGGGATAGGTCGAACCGCACAGAATATTGTTCCAAGAGGCTGAGCTTGAAGTGCGGAGCGAAGGTTACGCTTGATAAAAGTGGAGCTATTAAATGGGTATATACGATACACAATCATCCACCACCACAATTGATCCGTACCTCAGACGGGCAATACTTTAGGCTATAAACAATCATCTGTGCCTTATGCCGCCCTAGCCGAGGACGCGAGTGACTGGACCAGGGAATAGTCCGTCACCTGTAGAAAGGCTGACCGCGCGAGGGTGACCAACGTCCTGGGAGGGGCGTTAGGGAAGGAGGGTATCTGAAAGGGTATCCCGCCGGGCTAGCAACGGACGACAAGGACCTCGGTACCGGTGGTCAGCCTAATGTCAAAGGGGAGGGAATACTATGGGTTATGGAGCCGCGGTCTGCTTTTCCGTCATCCTAGACGGAGCAGGCGGCGTGTGTGCTGACTATAGCCCACCAAAAAAAAGGCTATACACAATTAAAGATAAAGTTATTATTTAATTTTTACTTTGCCTACATGGTTACTAAGATATTTACACCGTGACTTTATGAATTGTCACTTCGTATATTGTAATTGTCAGACATCTAGTTAAATCGTCGTTTTAATAGTTCAACGGTACTACCTAATTAGTGTTTTCCGAAAGAATTTTCGTGGAACATGAAAACATGTGTGCAAACAGAAGTGACGGTATTAAGTAGTTATCGTAGTAATATCATTTCGGCAAAAATTTTATTATTACGAATCATTCATCAACTTCTTTATTACGAATTTAAGAATATGCCAGATTGGTCACTGATCCGGTATCCGTGGCTTACGCAAGCGATGGGGGAAAACACGGTAGTTAAGCACCATAAGGCCCCACTATAACTGATTCAGGAGAAGGTGACAAGTATTTACAGTTCACAGTTTTAAAAAACGGAGGATACGCTCATGGTGATTTTTGACGTTTCATATTCACTCTTTTCACCAATAAAAAAGGAGTGATAATATAATTTTACCAAAGTTTACCTAGTTACAATTTATTAAGTACAAAATATTGATCTTTAACAAACCCACCTATGTTTTATATTTCCACTAGCAAAAACTTGAGTACAAATGGTTTGCGAAGCTGCCTTTGGGTTGGTTTGCCTGCATTCCAAGTGGCATTCTAATGATGGGGCGCGTATTAGATACGCATTTTTTTTTTTAATTTAAATATTATAATATTTTCTGTGTGATGACGGAGTAAGTAGACTACAAAGGAATGTAAATATACATATAACACCTATGGAAGAGAAGGAAAACTCGATATAAAACTCTATAACAACCGGTCCGACTAGCGTGGTATAGTAGATCGAATTCCCTTCTACAATGGAGGAGGTCCGAGCTCAACTGTAGGACGCATATGTACCGAGATGATGACGATGATTTCTAGCAAAACAATGATTTTGTTTATCTGGTTACACTTTCGCCCAAACCATCCTATGCGATGGAAAGTGGACGTGCGACACTATAAGCTTCTCATTCTTCAACGCCAAATTGGTATAACTTAGACCGATTCTTTAATTTCGGAAATCTTATATAGCAAATGCATTATCATCATCATCTCAGTTCATATACGTCCCACTGTTGGGCTCAAGCCTCCTCCACAATAGGAAGAAAATTGACCTACTATACCACACTGGTCAGACGTGTTGATATAGTTTCATTTCGAGTTCTTCTTTTGCATAGATGTTATCTCCAAATAATCCCTTACTATTCTTTTACGACACCCCCGGCCAGGAAAGGGATGGTGAATAGTATTCTTACTCCGTCACCACGTGGATGCATTAAGTAAAAGCTTTAAAGTCTTATGTTGGCATAAACCTTCCATCATTCAGCCACAGTAGTAAAATAAAAGTAATGTCAAATTTATTCTCTTCTCTTGTCTACATTATCTTTTCAGTTCATAAATGTCCAGTCCAACTGCTGGCTCGAGCGTCCTTCACAATAGGAGAGAAATTGACTTACTATTGCACGCTGGTCAGACGGTTATGTGTAGGGTTTTTATTTCAAGTTTTCCTTCTCTTGCATAGATGTTATGACACAGATAGGCAGGATAGACGATACGAATTGTATTCTTACTCCGTCACCGCATGGAAATCTGTTCATATGTAGTAACATTTTATTTACAATAATTGACTTAGGTGTATTAGTTACAAATTACATGCTGTTCCATATATTTTTAATTAGGAATATTATTACATATTTAGTGTAATTTTAGAAATATTATGAAGTGTATGTTCTATTGAAGACTAATGATAATAATTAATGAATGAATTATAGCATATAGAAACATGTAAAGAATTTTATAGTTATAATTAATTTCAAGTGGCAAAATTAGTATGTAAATAAATAATTGTTATTGGATAATTGCCTATTTTATTATAATTTATGTTTGTTTGAATTTATAGATCTTTTAAAGGTAATCTTGCAATAATGAATAAAATCTTATATCGTCATCACAACCCACTGCACGGCTCGAGAACCTAAATAAGTGGGAATTGACCTACTATACCACCATGGTCAGCATGGAAGTGGTTAATTTTATTCTTACTCCGTCACCACATAGAGAACATCTTCTATCAGAGGCACAATTTATACCCAGACTCGGGACTTTCATCTGTGAATGGTACAAAATCTCTTTCTGCTTTAATAAATTTAATTAAAAGTGTGGTATTTTATGAGGAGAATGACAAAACCTTTCTTAAAACTGAATTGATATAGTTATCGAACCTGTTGACAACATTTCACAACAGTCGGTTTATAAATGCAACTTATATATAGCTCGACATTTGGACATAGGGACAGATATACGAAAGTATTCTTGCTAAGCTGTAACGGAGATGCTTTTCGTTCGCTTAGTCAAATTATTGATCATCTCGCAAATATGATTGATTCATGATAAATATATTCAAATAAAAACAATTAATCATAATGGGACATGTTGCGTGTGTTTCTATTCCTTTCGTTTTGAGAGTATGCAGTAGTTTGATTACTCGTAGGAAAATGTTGGGAACCTTACTGCCTCCATTTTAAAAATAAACATAGAAATCTAACAATTTCATATTACATGATTCGCTAAAATCACTTAGGCTTAAATTTAATTTAAACATTATTTTTACAGTGTACAAGATAATATCCCTAAATGGGAGGACTGTTCTTCTGTACGACAACTACACGTATTCAAAGCACGGACCCTCTTTCCGTAACCAGTACTGTTCGCAGAAGGCTGCCAGAAACTGTCGAGCTAAACTCTCATTGGACAAGAACGGTGTCATAAATTTCGACAACTCTAATATTGATCATAATCATCCACCACGGCAAATTTTTCAAGCTTCTGATGGACGTTATTTTGTAGTTTTTTAAGGCAATTCACTATACAGATGTTCTAACAATTAACCTTTCGTGACTGATATAGTGGGAGTCAACCCCACAGAACAATTATTTGTACTATTCTAAAGCTGCTGCTATTCATGTCTGTGTGATTTGTGTCTTGTTATGAGGGATATTATAATTAGTACAGTACATTAAATAATTGCAAATGACTGAAAACTTGACAAAACCCAACCCTAAACTTTACGCTATGCTAACGGTTTGACTAACATAGTGAAACTATGTCAATTTCTTTTCCAACTGTAGAAAAAGCTCATAGCCAAAAGTGATTTGAGATCTAATTCATTTTAAATAAACTAAATAGGTATATAGTAAAGTAAATAAAAGCTGAAAACACTTGGCCTAATGAATAAATTCCTTTAACACATATTCACATGTGTTACATACAATAAATCGACAAATTTATGTAGTTTTTATAAATATTTGTATTGTATAGGAATCAAATTTATGACACTCTTAGTAAGGACTTAAATTATGATGCCGTCAGATGATGTAGTAATTGATAATACCTACATTATTAGGGCTGATAATACATACTTACTAGTAAAATACTGAATATCAATTTTCAATCATTTAAATATTACATTGCGACACGACTTGATTTCTTTGAAAAAAGAAATATATTTTTTTTATATTTACACGAACATTACACATGTAGAAGTTTTTCTCTTATCCGTTTCTCTTTTTTTCATATCCAAAAGTTATTGTAGAGGTACATGAATCACCAAATTTTTTCTGTGACCATGAATGCTTTCATTTTGTATCGAAACATTGGCAAGGCAAATTTTAAAAAAATCAAATATGATGTAATCCGTAAAAGTGAGATAATTTTAAATGTTCTTTGGTGCGGTTCCTATAAGTCATCATTGACTTTACAGATGGTGTAGTGGTTTAAGTAGTTATCTCTCAAGCCGAGTATATGTTATGAACGCCATGTAGAAGAGGTTTCTATAGGATTCATAAATTATTGTTCTGAGTCTGGTTGTAATCATTAATGTATTTGTAAATTCCCCTGTCCGTATAAGAATTTATTCATTATTGCGGGGCGTTGTCTTTTTACAAAACCTATCAGGTAATAGGTTGTGTCGTAAAGACAAACGACAGAAGTGAAAGTATCACAAAACAGTTTCATTATTCATCGACCAAATTACAATAATATAGATTGGTTTATTATGCATTTATTGAAAATTAGGAAAGCGTGAAGAGGGCAAGCCTGTATTATTTTTTTCCATTACTCGAAGGCAAACGATAATTTGAAAAACTGTTTAATAGTTTATAACGAATACACTTAAGTATATAACAGTGGTTTATGCTCTTATTTTGGTGAACTTTTCGTCACACAAAAACGATACGTATCAGAATTTTTATACACTCCCATAAAAGTATCGCTTCAAAATATTATTTGTCGAAAACGAGATTTATTACTATAATATGTGTTGACTAATGATAAGAGTGTTTACGTTTTATTTCAGTTTAAAGTGCAATAAGTGTTATTAAAATTGTCTTATATTAGTACGCTAACAAACTGAGATAATGTTCTAAATAAAATATTTTATTATATTACTATTTTATTTTGCTATTATGAGAAGAAATATTAAACAAAAGGATTTCATGAAGATATCATCACCATCATTAATTTTAGGTCACGTGCGACATTGAAATACGTGCATCATTGGAAATTAACCTAATATAGGTATATTGATTAGAGGGTTTGGTGACTTTGGTGTAGGGTGTATTTCGTGTTTACCTTCTCTTGCTGTTATCTAATTGCGAGCCTTACTCGTCTTTAGATGTCATATTGTATTCTTAATCCATCCGTGTGGTGACGGAGTAAGAATACAATTCACCACTCCCCATCTCTCCCGTGGATGTCGTAAAAGATGACCAAGGGATATAATACGCATATAACATCTATGCAAGAGAAGGGAAACTCGAAATAAAACCCTATACCAACCTGTCTGACTAGCATGGTATAGTATGGTCAATTTGCCTCCTATTATGGAAGAAACTCGAGCTCAATAGTGGGACGTATATGAGCTGAAATGACGATGAATCTGTTACTATACGGAAAGCATTTCAGTTTTTTAATAAATACTTCTTAACCTAATATACATAGAGGGTCGACGCATCATATCTTCACTACAAATAGAAGTGACAGTTCTAGTTTAAGCGTGAAAGTTTATTTAGTTGTTATTTACATAAACTTGAATTACCTAAGTTAAAAACTGACTAAACAATATTTATTTGAACAAACGACATCATGCGGTTTATCGTACTGCGGGTGGCTGACTAATTCCTGTTTCGACCACGCAAAGCCTGCATTAAGCGCAGGTTCTCGCGCCTGCGTCGGTTGTGGAGCAGATCAACGCGGAGTTACACTCTTTTTCCTTTGATTTATCGATACTGAACGTTATTCTCATTAAAAGTCTACCGTCCAAAAAAGATCTGTGTTATTCGTCTTACGCGTCTAAAGAAGCTTTACTTCAAAATATGTTACAGTTTACGACAAACCGATATTCTCAACATCCCGATATGGTAAACCGGTCATCCTTGTAGGCCAATATCGATTCAATAAATGGATCAGAAGCAAAGGACCTCGAGCGAGATGGAACTGCGTCAAAACTGGTTCTGGTTGCAAAGCAGCTATTATAACTATCGAAGACGAAATATGCCAATACGTCCACGAGCATAACCACTAGAGTCTGATTAACTTATGAAAATAAATAACTATTTTACACAATTTCTTTTACTCCGTTGCCTATTTCGTTGTAATGACGGTCACTTCTTACTATCCCGTTCTTACTATCTCCTTCTTACTATTCCGTGGAAGTAATAAAAACCAATTGACCGACTCTCACCACAGGAGTGTATAACAAAAGCTCTCCTTGGAAACTTATAATACCACTTATCGTTAACGTGTCTGTCATGCGTGTCTATTGACTATTGACGTCTGTGGGATAGTGAATATATAGATCCACTGAGCATATTGCTTTAAAGTTAATACATTTATTATATATATATATATATATATATTTCGCATGCGATTATACAATGTAAGTATAAATAACGGCTACAAATATAATCAAAAATTTTTTTGGATATTAGGTACAAACTTGACACTCAATGTGTAGTTTTTAGACTGGTACGCCATGTACAGACAAATAACTTTAAATATAATACAATAGGTTCTATATGAAAGGCTAGCTTACCCGCGTAATTTCGTTTGTGTCATATATGACAGTTGGTTTGTGTATATGACACAAACCAAACAATTTGGAGATAGATACGGTTAGAGAGACTATGTCGCAGTCGCGTAGCGCACGTAACGGATTCTCTTAAAAGAAATCAATTTTACCAGTTTCTGCGACATTTTTCATTAATACTGCACTCCTATTTTGTTGTAGTATGATATTATATAGCCTATAAGCTTGTATCGATTAATGTATTACTCTTAAAGAATTTTGCAATTTGTACTCAATTAGTCTCTAAGACTATCGCGAAATTTCACATCTCTAAGAATTTATTAATAAAAGATCTCAGAGTTGTTTCAAATCTGTGCCTTGTAGAAGTAGCCTGTCGTGACTATGCATAATAATGTCTACGCGAATAAACATGGATCAAATATCCTTAAATATCCTGACATTTAGTCTGATCCTACAATGCGTTTTTTGCTTTGAATATAGAGTCTGAATATTAGATGGCTTTAATGGATATTGGTATCGCACACACTATACATACACACATATACGTTTTAAATTCGTATATATGTTATTAAAATATTTAAAAAAATGTGTTATATTGACACACTAGCAATCCGCCCTCGCTTCGCTTCGGTTATAGGTTATAGTCGTTTTACCCGTTCCCGTGGGAATACCGGGATAAAATATAGCCTAGTTTACGCCCTGATATTATAGCTTTCCATTGGTGAAAGAAGTTTTGAAATCGGTCTAGCCGTTTTGAAGATTACCCGGAACAAACAGACAGACAGACAGACAAAAATTTTTTAATTGCTGTTTTAGGCATAGGTGTCGTGCAAATAACCGTGTGAGCATAAAAAAAGCCTATTATTTTGACATTACAAACAGACACTCTAATTTTATTTATTGGTATAGATCAATAAACGGAGTGTTATGTTTCCACATAAAAAAAATGTTCTAGTTCTATCTACTGAATTTTTATTTTATATTTTACAGAATATTTTGACCCACCTGTATTTTCAACTTCGCGGTACGGAAAGCCAGTGATATTGGTTGGTAACCATCGCTATAATAGGTGGAGTGGGAATAAAGGTCCCCGTGCCAGGTGGATTTGTGTGAAGGGTTGGAGCGGTTGTAAAGCCGTTGTCATTACTGTACATGATCAAATATTGAAATTTGTACATGAACACAATCACTAACAATCCTGTTGCGTTTTTGTGATAAAATAAATAAAATAATATAGTGATTTCTGATGTTTACGCGAGTATTACACATTGTAAATAAAACTACTTTACGGATTTTATCGCGTTTGTATTTGATTTTTGATTGCCCGTGACCATGAACGCTGCAAAGTATTCGAAACGTCGGGCAATCGCAACGCGATAAAATCCGTAAAGTAATTTTATTAACAAAATAATATAATTAATAAGTAAAAAATAATATAAATAACAGTCCGTGTGGTGACGGAGTAAGAATACAATTCACTACCCCCTATCTTACCCGTGGGTGATCGTACGAGACGACTAAGGGATATAAAACGCATATAACATCTATGCGAGAGAAGGAAAACTCGAAATAAAACCCTATACCAACACGTCTGACCAGCGTGGTATAGTAGGTCAATTACCCTTCCATTATGGAGGAGGCCCGAGCCCAACAGTGGGACGTATATGGGCTGAGATGATGATGATGATAATTTATTAAATATGATCAAAACCAGAAGACTGTACAGAGCAGTTTTTAGAGGTTGAAAATAAAATTTTCTACTTCTACAGATTATTACATCTGGTTTAGAAACGAAACAAGTACGACTTTGTACAAAATTGCATTTTTTTTATTCTTAATTTAAGTGCAATACACAGGAGTGAGGTTTTCCTTATTTTTCTTCTTTACCTTACATGTATTTCTGTTTTGATGAGCGCGAGATTGTCAGAGTATAGGAAAGTCATTTTCATTCTTAACTTTATTTCATAATAAATTTAATGGCGTTATATTGAATTGATATTTTATTCACTTTGTTATTATATGCGTGAAGACTTGTAAAAAATATTTTTGATGTAAAATTGATATGAAAATCGTGAGTATGATAATTATATTACAGAGAAATTATTATGAACTTTTTTCTTAATAATACTCTAACTGAGACATTACATTTTCTTTTTGAGTGGGGTGGGAGTCAGTTTACTCCTTCGTCCGGGGTGACGAAAGAGCGCGGCACCATAGCCCACCGTATTTCCTCCCCTTCGCCATTGGGCCGACCACAGGTACCAAGTTCCTTGTCGTCCGTGGCCAGCCCGGCGGGATAACTTTTCGGGTACCCTCCTTCTCTAACGCCCCTTCCGGGACGTCGGTCACACTCGCGCAGTCAGCGTTCCTGCGGGTGACAAACTATTCCTCGGTTCAGTCACATGAAGAAATAACACTCTACAATAACATTTAGATACAGTCGATACAGTGATCTATTTAGTACTAAAGTGAAGTTATGCCGATTAGTCAACTAATATTATAAATGCGAGGTTGTTTGTTGGTTTGTTAAGCTTTTAGTTATATATATACCACTTAAACGATTTTAAAAATTTTTATACCAACGGCAAGCTACATTATCAGCGAGTAATATTTATTTTTTCGAGGGCCATGGTCAGTATACACGCTCTCCAATCCGTCCGGGGCAACGTAAGGACAGCGTGAGGCCCCGTATTCCCTCCGTTTCGCTATTGGGTCGACCACTGCTATCGAGTTTATTGACGTCATTTCTTTCTGCGAGTAGCATAGGCTATGTTTTATTTTCATATTCCGACGAGATGAGTAATCACGTGTGAGTGCATGCACTCCTGGGCATTTGCATAATAATAAATATATTATCTTCTCAGTCATATACGTTCCATTGTTGTGACACTTACACCAATATAAGGGGAGTACGCCAACTACAAAGGATAAGATGACTTCGCTTGTAGCGATATTATCAGTTTAATCCATAGAGATATCAATAGAATGGAGGCGCCCTATTCTACTATATCAAGAGTTAATTATATAAATATATATGAAATCGACACATCAAAACCAAAAAGCATGGTCTCTCATTTTTACTAATCAATATTTTCGTGGAAGAAAAGAGATAAATATAGTTTGCAAAGTAGTAATTTTGGCTGTACTTTTGTGTTATGTCATGAGCTTGTCAATTCGTGGCTACAACGCCATTTAAAGTGCCGAGTTTTGTGGTAGATCAGTTGTCAAATTGTTATTGTTCAAAATGTTTTTATCGTTTTTATATGTTATACGTATGTAAACTATTTTAATGGTTAACTAGGGGCATATCTCTCAATCAAGTAATCATGTCCGCGTGCTCTGTAAAGCAGTGTAGTGCCAGAAAAACCATAAATCAACCAGCATTGACCCTTCATAGGTTAGTAGTAAAGTTTTCACTGATCATGTTAAATATTTTAGGATTTTGTCGAATCTATTATTACAAGGTGTTATTTTTAAATGCCACAAAAGCCTTCGTTAGTTATGTAATAGATAAAATGTGTTTTCTTTATTCAAAATTATATAGGTGTAAACATGCTAGTGAGGTGGCAAAATATAATCGTAACGTAGTACGATAAATTATATTTATGTTCTTACACAAATAAAAATACATTATCCAACAGATTTCCTGTTGTGTTTAATATAAAGTAATCTCAAAGCAAATAAGTAAAATAATCTTTAACACATTGTATACTTATTTTTTATCAATAGATATTTTTAAAACAATTTACATACTAGGTTTATATTCATTTAAAGCAGAACAAATATTCCCACAAGCCAGACTTAAACCCATGACCCTCTGTATAATAATCATATTCTGTTCTACTTTAATCTTTGAGTATATCACACTATCTACCCGATAGATTGCATGATATATTTTTCATGGCAATATTATTATTATTTCAAAAACATATACCAGTATAAGTCACTGCGAGACTTACTCAATTAAACGTGAATTTTTTTTTCTATTTGCCAGATACAGCCACAAAATCTAGAAATGAAAAACTCACAGAAAAGTGTGATTTGCTAACAAGGAAAGTAAGAAGTTTAAACGAAAAACTCCGACGACGTGATGGAAAAGAGGCTCTATTCTCAGACATTATCAAAGGTTTACAAAGAGAGAGATGGAGTTGCCTATAGAAATGATTTCAATATGCTAATTTTGTTCAGAAATGAATAAACCAAATTATACCTTGTATTATATTATTATACTTTTATTACCTAATTATAATTCGAGCTCGACCATGACTGATTACAGTTTATTTACCCTTAGCGTATTTACTCATGACTCGATGCGATACGGCATTTCATCGATTGCCGATATCGGTTAGATATAACACATACGTGCCACCAAAGGAAATTTATGGACAATCGCAAGTATTTCCTAATAGTAAGCTGGACGTGCCGATACTGGAGGAATGGGTGGCGCGGCAATACAGTCCTCATTCTCCGGCTGGTTCAAGTCTCGTTGGGGCACGGTTGCTTCGAAGTACCTGTACACGGTAGCTACTGCTGAGCTAACCCCGTAGTCACCGTCACCACTACGGTTGCAACGAGGAGATGCAGCACATTCTCGACGCTGCCCTGGCCTGGGCAAAGTAGCGTCGTTAACTCGCTGCAGTGATAGGGGCAGACCAGTGGGCCAAGCACGAATAATTTGCGTCAAAGTATTCGTATCGCTGTTGAGACCAATTGACGGTAATGTAAAATGTGTCCGCCCTCGATAACTAGCTAACGCATTTTAAATTACGGTAGCGTTCGTGCTGCCGATTACTGCTTACACTCTTGAATCACATTTTGCTTGTATGCAAACTATCGTATGTACTGTCGACCCAATGCTATAACAAATCACACTTAAATGGTTTAGGTAAATATCGATATCGAATATGGGAAATCACGTCACAACCCTAAAGGCAGCCATTTTGTGTGCCAACTTTTGTTTAGGTATACACGCTAATTTTGTAGGTATGGTCGGTCCATGTTTTTATGTCAGTGGTTTAATCAGATAAATGCTTTTATTAGCAATTTTCTAGAATACTCGCGGTAAGGAGCGATAACATGTATACAATATCTACTCTTCGTCACGATCATTCTCATCCTACTCGTACACGCGCACACAGATATACACACACACACATAGGTGGGCACAGTTAATTAAAATGTTAACTTCGATAATCGTTAAGGCGTTACGAAAATTTAACGCAAGTTAAAGTTAACTGGATCTGGAGGCGGAGATGCTCGCCGACATTTATCGGCGGGTGTCGGAGACGCGCGCCCGCGGCGGCATGGTCTCCATCAAAGAGATCACCGCCTGGCGGGTCGACGCCCGCCGAGAAGTCATTGCCCGTTGGGCAGTCCGGCTGGAGAGTCCTCGGTACGGTGTCAGGACCGTCGAAGCTTTCCGGCCGGTGCTGATGGAGTGATTGAGTCGCCGGAACGGGGTGCTTTCCTTCCGAATAGTACAATACGGGGCATGGTAGCTTCGCAAAGTACCTGCATACGGTCGTGAGGCAAGCGAGCACACTGTCCTGCTACCATTACGATTGCGACGAGGACACGACACAGTACACGCTCGAGGTGTGTGTCACGTGCGCCTGGAACTCGTCGCAATCATCGGTGCCGACCTGAAGCCGCCGACTATCGCTAGAGCGATACACGACGGCGTCATGAACTGGGACGCGGTCGCTGCCTTACGTGTGGCAGTTGTGTCACGAAAAGAGAGGGCGGATCGTACGCGGGAGGAACTCCTCTACGACATGATCCGCCGCCAGCGACTTGGGCGGCACAGGTGCTGTGGAAATTACGAACATGGTGAGGCGCGTAATCCAAACAAACAAAATGACATTATGTCAACAAACGACTAATGTAACGGACTAAAGTTAACGAAGTTCAATTTAACGGAAGAGGACGAACTTGTGCTTTGTATAGCACAAGACGCTATCTTGGTGTGAAGTACCGCCTGGCTCTGTTCAGGACGCCCAACTTTTTGCTTGCCAATTTGGCTTTGTTCTCCAAATGACTCCCAAACTGGACTTTGCTCGATATTTTGACGCCGAGAATCCCAATACTCTCAGAAATTGGGAGAGTTACTTCTTGGAACTGAGGCGCCATGACAAACGGGTCCTTCTTTGCAGTGAACGCGCAAACTTGTGTCTTTGTGGGGTTGAACTGGACTAGGTTCCGTTCACCCCATTCCGAGGCCCACCCCAGAGAGCGCTCGACTTCAGACACAAGTTGAACCCTTCTTTCCTGAGTACTCCGAGGGATATTCCGTTGCTCAGTGTACCGCTCATCACCCGTACTGTCATCCGCATAGCAACGCATACTCTCGATAGAGAGCATGTCATTGATATGAAATAAGTCATTGATTTGACCTATGAAAGGTTATAATGGTTAAACCATGCACTAATATGAATAAGATCGCGATTATTTTACGCGTATTATATCGATATTCGGCAACGATTATCCATATCGATATTGACACCAAATAAACGGTTAGTAGCCGTTGCCATAAATAGCCAGTAACCCCCATGTCTAGTTCTTAGTACATACAGGCATACGACCACGGCTTCAATCTTTTTCCTCCCTCGTTTCCGTATTCGGGTAGTAATAAGCAATCGAAGTGCGTAGTCACAATAAACGTTCAGCCGTCACGATGACATTTTCTTCGGTGTGACGTCATTCACTCATTTTCGCTCTGATTGGTTGGTGGTTTCAGTCAATACGGCTGATTGAACTAATTTATACACTTATTTTAATGATACTAGTGCCAATGTTTATAATAAATTGAACCTGTTTTCACAATTCTGTTACCATATTTTTTTCTGATAAACCATTTATTTTATTGATTTTTAAGCGGCGGATGTGGAAAGATGATTCATTTATGGTTAAATTTACTTTTTTTAGGTTTGACAAATGATAAAACGCCCATATTTACCGTATCTCGATTCGGGAGACCGGTAATCTTGATGGGACAATATCGGTTTAATAAACGAAGCGCTAGTAAGGGTCACCGTGCGAGATGGGCCTGCGTTAAAACTGGTGGTGGCTGCAAAGCTATTATCATAACTTGGCAAGATAAAATAGTGCAATTTGTGCATACACATAATCACTAACATTTAACAGGTACGCATAGTTTTGTAGAACATTTATTTTTATCATTTGTTAATATTCCGCCTTGGGGTGCCCTATATCCATCAGTGAACATCAATAAGCTGATGGATATAAAATACATTCACGTTCCAATACCTAAAATCTGAATCATAAATTGTCAGATTCTTCCAATGTAAATAATATGTAAAAATATATGTAAAGAATAAGAAAATTCCGTGTGATAACCGAGTAAGAATACAATTTAACACTCCCTATCTTGCTCGTGGATGTCGTAAAAGACGACTAACGACCCGTTCACCACCTTGCCGCTGTGAGCGGCGGCTAAGCGCGGAGCGGCGCACAGTGGGAAAATCGCATATGTTTCGTCTCAAAACTCCGTATCTCAGTTGTTTCAAAACTAAATGAGCTGTAATTTTGCACACATATACTTGAATGTTTAAAGTTTAAATTAAATAACTTTGATTTTAAAAAATCTGTTTATAAATTAATTAAAAAAATAAAATTAAAAATACATGAATTATATAAGAAAAAATACAAAATATGCTTGTTTAATTTACATAAAATGGTAGAACATAGTAATAACCTATTATAAACGTATACTACACTACTACTACATACTATATATACTAAATGGCAGACCAAACTAGAAAAAAAAATTGTAAATAAAACTACTTTTACGGATTATATCGCGTTTGTATTAATTATTTATATATGTATTATATATTAATTTATAAATTTTATTCCATTACAACGACTTTCACATGAAACGGTTTTGAGACGGCTTTGTATGGGGCTTTACCAGCGTGCGCCGCTCGGCACGCCGCGCCGCTCGCCGCTAAGACTAAAGTCGTGGCCAGGCCGTAAGGGATTAATACGCACATAATATCTGTGTAAGAGATGGAAAACCTGAAATGAAACCCTATACCAACATGTCTGACCAGCATGGTATAGTAGGTCAAACTCCCTCTCATTGTGGAGAAGGCCCGAGCCCAACAGTGGGACGTATGTGGGCATTTTTTTTTATTGCCAACGCTGGCAAACGAGCAAGCAGCACACCTGATGGTAAGTGATGACATTAAAAAGGCATTACGCACACTACAACGCAATCGCTACACACACATACACACACACACACACACGCACACATGCACGCGCTTATACACTTGTTTACGGCACAGATTACTAAATAAATATTTACGGTTAAAATCTCTGGTCAAACCGAATGTCAAATAATCATAATTATGATGACAATGTCTAATAGACATTTGTACTTAGTACTTTATATATTAGTTAAATATTAGTGAAATACAATTGCTTGCTCAATTTACAATTATACATAAAAAGAATTAAAAGAAAATTGTGTAGCAGAAAAATTTATTAAAATGAATTATGGCCGAATTTCGACCACACGGCGACAACTAGTTCAATTTAATAAATAACTTTCATATATGTAATTGGTTATTACACGTGATACGCCACAACTGTAACTTAGTTAATAAAGCTGGAACAGCTTTCTTATTAACGGCCTGGCCATGAACACGCCGCTGCGGCGGGAGCAAATATAGGTACACGCGACCCAATGTGATTCCAAGAGACAGGGCGGTACGGCCAGCCTTAAATCGGAGTGGCGATTAGTTATACAAAATATTTTAAAAGATAGAAGCGAAATTCTGCGTATATGAACACACTTTTAATACGGCAATTTTAATTCCGTAGAATTATATGGTCTATATAAATCATCATTTCATTTTCATCATTTCGGCTCATACACGTACCACTGCTGGGCTCGAGCCTCCTCCATAATAGGAGAGAAATTAACCTTACTGTACCATGCTGATCAGACAGGTTGGTATAGGGTTTTGTTTCGAGTTTTCCATCTCTTGCATAGATGTCATATGCGTAATATATCCCTGAGTCGTCTTTTACGACACCCTCGGGTAAGAGAGGGGGTGGTAAATTGTATTCTTACTCCGTCACCACACGGAAAGCTTATATAAATATCAAAACATATATAGGATTTTTTTAGAAATTAAACCTCAAAATAGCTTAAAATATGATCAAAGAGGCAAAGATGCCCCGCCCCTATGGATAATATTATATATGAATATGTTTACCTCGGTCCCAGCCACTTAATCCTACTTAGACGCACTAGAGGTACGTGGCATGGTCGCCGCGCCGCTCGCAGACTTAGCCGCTGGTCGCCGCCATAGCCCGGACTCGTGGCCGGGCCGTAAATCTTGGGATGGAGTTCCATCGGTGAGAATTTATTATAATATTTCATAAATGTTTATTATTATTAGGTGATTTAGGCGACATCCTGATGAGAACAAAATCCCGGTTTGGAAGACCAGTGATTATATTGGGTGATTATCGGTATAACAAACGATACGATAGTACAGGACGTCGTGCCAGATGGGTTTGCGCCAGAGCTAGCACGGGTTGCAAAGCTGTTATTATCACTTGGGACGATGAATTACAAGAAATGGTGCATGAACATAATCATTGATCGACAACATAGCACTGCCCTGACAACCTCTGTAACTAAAAGATTTTTATGAAATGTCATATGAATGAGAAAAAGTGTTCATTATTATAAATAAAAGTATTTTACGGCATTTATCCCGTTTGTATTTAATGTTTGATTTTCCGACGTTTCGAATATTTTTTAGCGTTCATTTTCATGGAAGGACTAGTGGTCAGTATATGAATTCCATTCATTGATCAGCCTATCGATATCTGTTGTTGGACAAAGATCTCAATAAGGGAAAATGTCATAACTGTTTGGCATTATCAGTTTCCCAGCAAAGAACCACTATACACCAGCCCCCCCCCCCCCCACCTCAGCCTGTGTTGACTTCCGTGTGGAAGTCTTAAGGTGGGTGACATATTATACCTACTATTATACTCGTCACTTCATGACGAACTACAATATCTCAATTGCTGTCTTAATAACACGGATAGTGACATAGTCGTAAGTGGCGAAGCCGATGAGGAAGTTAGTAGTGCGGACCGCAGATTAATGCATAGCATAGAAAAGCAGAGACGTAATTGGTATTTTTCTGGTTTAGAATTGAGTTTGATTGTAACACTAGGCTATCAAATGTTTAAGAAGTAAAAAATATCTAATTAAATAAAACATGCGTAACGTGAGAATATTGGGGGTATTCCGTCGGGCCGACCACTGACGTCAAGTAACCCTGCTCCGGTGGATGGCCCAACGACGAAGGCGACGTGGTTTTCGCGTGGGTTGCGGGTGTTGCGTGCTTACACCCCTCTGTCGCCTCGGACGGAGTGGTGCGAGGAGCGCGCCGACCGCAGCCCAACCCAGAAAAAAAAATAAAAAGTGAAAATATTAAACTTATAGCTTCTGATTTTACTTTATTAATTATTACTGGCGACGGCGAATACAGTATGACCTGTCCTATTATACCACTATGTCGCTACTTAGATAGATCATCGGTATTTTGTGGCACATCATGTGGTCGCTAAGTACGGATAAAAAATTAAATAAAGAATATTCAGATGTGGAAGCCATAACTTTACTTAGTCGCCAAGGACGACTCGTCATGCATACATAAATCAGCAAGATACTATATTATATTTTGCTTCTCACTCTCAAATAAGTTTCATAAAGCTTGTAGCTTACAAGTATTTTTACTTCACAACAAAATTATTAATGTAAAATTGCAATTTTTGAGTAAATTTATTAATTGGGGGCTTTAAAATGTGGCGAATCAAGTAGTAAACACCGAAGAAAAGTAATTTGTGATCTTATTTTGTTTAAAGTCGACCCGGGTTCGCGATCATATGACGTAACCCATGGCTCCAACGGAACAACTGTATGTCGGCTACATGATGTCCTCCATGGCCCAAATGAAAAAGTTGAAAAATCAGGCTGGCGTTAAACGTGTCAAGTTGAATTAATTATGCATCTGTAATTTATATAATGTATAATAATTTTACTAATTAATTAATTATTTTTTATCGAGTAAACTGTTTACATACAAAAATTTGTTTAACACAGTTATACCGTTTTTTCAGGATTGTGCAAGCTTATAACGGTTAATGGAAAAAACGTATATTTATACAACGGTTATACATATTCGAAGAGTGGTCACTCTACCCGTTTTCGATACTGTTCAAGTAAGAAGAAGAACTGTCCAGCGAGGATCATGTTCAACGATGATGGAAGTATAGGCCACGCGGATACTCGACATAACCATCCACCTCCGAACCTTGTCATGGCATCCAATGGAAAGTATTTCAAAATAAAATAATTATAAAATTAGTATGATTTCAAGTGAAATTTAATTCAGTAAAATGTAATTTACTATAAAAACAATATCGTGGGTGTTCATTCTGGTTCATTCTGACTTTGAAGTTTGCAATTGGATGCCCCAAAATTGAAAAATCCGGGAGTACTACTAAGGACTTAAGCACTTCGGCATTTTTGATATTGGGGTATCCAATTATGCCTGATTAGTGAAACAAAATGTCTACTTTTAAATGGATGTGAAAGTTACGTAGTATAAATTGCATTAGGTGTATTGCATCTGGATATAGTGAAATTTCTCTCCTTTCGGAGATAACAGCAGGGTTAAATATTATATTTAAAAAGAAACTAAGAATTGTTAGATTTGTTTGTTGTGTTACAGTTATTATTAATATTAAGGATTATTAAAGTTACACTTCTTTTGGCGTATTAGGAATAAACGATGGGGGTAAATTTTTACGATGCGCGCGCACATTGCCACGTAAAACTGTCACCCTGAAGTTAGGTGGTCAATATTTTTACGAAGCGCGTGCATGCCGTCACAAATGTCTAGATAATGCGTTATACTTAGAATAATAGCACCGGCACACAAAAAAAAGTGGAATGTACCTTGGACCGGATCTACCTACCGACATGTATTTCGACCCGCTGAATCTGAATTTCAAGTCCGTTTGGCCCGGTCACCCTCCAGTTTTGAGTAAAATGCAAAAAACCTCAAAATTACCTATTTATTTTTTAAGAGTTCCGTACGTACGTGCAGTACAGTGACCTTGTACACTACGGAACGTTCCGGCGTAAGCTCCATTAGGCTCCAATTTAAATGCTTCATTTTTTGTGCGCAGATTTACCTTCTATACGTTATTATTCTAAGGTGTTATAATATTTTTGTAGAAATGTTTTTATAGAAGTATAACTTACGTGTGTAATGTACGCACACACACATTTCTTTTTAGTAAAAATAGTCATTTCAAAATGGTGGTGGTAAAGCGAGTTACAGTTTGAAAATATTTTATTAAAATTTATTGTTATTATTTTATTAAGTAATCTTTATTTATATTTAAATTATTTATATTTAAACATGATTAATAGCGAAAGTTTTAACTTTGATGTTACTTTAATACTTTTTATTATTAATTTTGGGCTTAGTTTTTATGGACTAAATAATGTCTTTATTCTTCACTAATTTAGCCGGGATTATTACTAATTTAGTCAATCGGATATTGTTTATAATACATTGTTGATAATGATATTGAAAATATTTAAATAATTTAATTATTTTTTTTATATTTAATGTATTTTTTTATGTATAAATACAATATGAATGTAATGGATTGTTGATTCCCTACGTAAATTTTAGAATTACTATATTATTTTGTTATATATTAGTTCCATAGTTCCGTGTGGTGACGGAGTAAGAATACCATTTGTCACTCCCTATCTTGCCCGTGGATGTCTTAAAAGACGATTAGGGAATATAAGCATAAAACATTTGTGCAAGAGAAGGAAAACTCGAAACAAAACTATTCGAACACGTCTGACCAGTTAACTCCCCTCCCATTATGGAGGAGGCCTGAACCCAACAGTGAGACATATAGTCTGAGATGATGATGATAATAGTTCGATCATCGAGAATTTACGTTACCCTATATGATACAAGTTTAAAAGAATATATGAATTTAATTTTATAATTTATCTATTTAAAGCAATTTATAATTAGTACAAATAACCTGCAAATATGTGTGAGGGAGGAACGACTCCACGCGGACACGGTCCTCCGCCGGCGACTGGGGCAGCGCAGGCGCGAGTACCTGCGCCCGATGTCGCCCTAACAGAGACTGCGAGTGATCGGACTGGGGTTTAGTCCGGTACCCGCGGAGAGGTTAGCCTCCCGACGGCGATCGGCGTCCCGGGAAGGCGACGTCGATGTGAGAGGGTACTCCCTCGGGGTATTCCGTCGGGCCGACCACTGAAGTCAAGGAACTCTGCACTGGTGGCAACGACGAAGGCGACGTACTACTGGGTACGCTGACCGTAGCCCAACACAAAAAAAAAACAAAAATATATGATTAAAATTCATTATCCTCATTTACACTATTACAATTTATGGTGTATAACGAACTATCTGACGTATTCTCTCAACAGGCAGAAGTCGGTTCGATAATAATAACATGTACCTAATATAATAAAAAAATATTGTAATTATGAATAGATATATTCTTTAGATATATATATATATATATATATTATTATATATATATATATACATATATGTTAGATATATTATTTAATAGATATAGTTTTTTTTACTTATATACTGATTCAGTAAGTCCATATGTTAATTCAGTCATTCTAAAGTTATTTTCAAGAAACTATTGTTGTCATGTTTATGGCCTCTTTGAACGTTTAATGCCCAAGAAACTGGAAATTAGGCTGATCGTAAAACTTAGGCGAAATGCTTTGTTTTTGGGGGTGGGTCGCGGTCGGCTCCTCACACCACTCCGTCCGGGGCGACAGAGGGGCGTAAGCACGCACACCCGCAATCCACCCGGACACCACGTCGCCTTCGTCGTTGGACCGACCACCGGACCAGGGTTACTTGTCATCAGTGGTCGGCCCGACGGAATACCCCCTAGTGGTGTACCCTCCCATGTGGGATAACCTCGACGTGACCATCCGTAGTACAAAATTCGACTTAATTTTGTTTAAACGTAGTATTTTGGAGACAAAACAGTTCGCGTAGTATCTCGTCTTCTAACCATCATGTATTAAATGAAGAATCACTCTATTTAGAAGTTTTCTTCAGAGGTATAAGGTCGCCTTTCCAAATTATGGATTACGGAGATAATAATGCTTATCAAATTACGGGAACTTTGTCAAACTCAATAAAAAGAAACATTTAAACATCGTTTTAGAATTTTATTCATGTGTTTGCATTTTTTAATTTATAAAATTCTCGTTTATATCAAACAGTATTCTTTTTAAACATTGGGCGTTGTAGTACAAAACGATACTTCATGTTTTATTTTAAGCCTTAGGTACAGCCTTTATGGTATTAAATACCAATTTAATTAGACCTTAATGAGTCGAATTATTATTTATATAATTGTTATATATTTTTTTTTTTTGTGGGTGGGTCGCGGTCGGCGCGCCTCCGCACCACTCCGTCCGGGGCGACAGAGGGGCTTAAGCACGCAACTCCCGCGACCCACCCGAACACCACGTCGCCTTCGTCGTTGGGCCGACCACTGGAGCAGCGTTAACTTGTCGTCAGTGGTATTGTTATATGGAGATAAAATAGTAATTATGTGTGTTGATAAATGTGAATTATAGACATAGTTGTGGTATATTAATGCCACCAAAAACATAATCTCATCTCTTCCAACTCCCCGCAATTTACCCGCAATTAGTTTTTTTTTTTTTTTTTAATTTACTCACTGCTTCTGAAGTTAAAAAGTGCATAATGTTGATCTCATCCAATGCAGTTGGAGCTGATTCTGTCAGCCGTAAAATGATCCTACCTATCCTTGATGAAATCCTTCCCATAGTCTGTTACATCCTTAATTTTTCCCTATTCAGCGGCACGTTTCCTTCTGCGTGGAAAGATGCACTAATTACTCCCTTACCTAAAAAACGAAATCCCGCAGCGTTCACCGATTACCGCCCTATATCCGTATTGCCTTTCCTCTCCAAGGTCCTTGAACGCCTCGTCCACACCCAGATTAGTGACTTTCTTCTTAGAAAGAATCTTCTTAATCCCTTCCAATCTGGCTTTCGTCCTGGACATAGTACCACCACAGCCCTTATTAACATTACGGATGACATCAGATCCGGCATGGAATGTGGCAAGCTGACGGTCTTAACTCTATTACATTTTATTAATGCCTTTAATACGGTAGACTTTGACATTTTAATCTCATTACTTCGATTACTTAACCTCTCCCCGGCGGTATTACATTGGCTTCGTAGTTACCTGTCTGGTCGCCGACATCGTATTCAGGTTGAAAATAGTTACTCCTCTTGGTGCAATACAGCAGTTGGTGTGCCTCAGGACGGCGTTTTATCTCCACTTCACTTTGCTATCTTCATTAACTCTATCTCTAATAATCTTACTTCTTCCTATCATCTCTATGCTGACGATTTACAAATTTACGCGCAGGCTCAATTGTCACCACGGTTGCTTCTGGAAGTACCTGCACAAGATTGTTAGGAGGGAGAGCACACCGTCCTGCCACCACTGCAGTTGCGACGAGGACACGGCGCAGTACACGCTCGAGGAGTGTGTTGCATGGGAGCGGGATCGCCGTGAACTCGACGCAATTATCGGTGCCGACCTGGCGCTGCCGACCATCGCCAGGGAGATGCTCGTCAGCGTCAGGAACTGGGACGCGGTCGCCGCCTTCTGTGAGGCCGTAATCTCACGGAAGGAGGCGGCGGATCGTGTGCGAGTAGAGATCCTATTCGGCGACACGTTCCGCCGCCGGCGACTCGGGCGGCGCAGGCGCGAGTATCTGCACCTAATGCCGCCCTAGCCGAGGCCGTGGGTGATCGGACCGGGGAATTGTCCGTCACCCGCAGAGAGGCTGACCGCGCGACGGCGACTGACGTCCCAGGACGTCGAGAGGTGAGGTTACCCCAAAGGGTATTCCGTCAGGCCGACCACTGACGACAAGTCACATCTGCTCCGGTGGTCGGCCCAACAACGAGGTGACGTGGGTACGGGTGGGTTATGGGCCCGCGCGCCGACCTTTCATCGCCCCGGACGGACTGGACCGCGCGTGCGCTTACCATAGCCCACCCATTCAAACTCTATTTCTTTGCTTTATAGCACCCTATTTTTTGACTTTTTTTTATTTTTAGATTTTTACCTACGTTTACACACAATTACCGAGCTGGATTCCAAATTTCATCCTTCTAGGTCAGCTGGAAGTAGGTTAGATTTAGGTACTATATGTCGGTCAGTCAGTCAGTGCTAAAATTTACGACTTTTTGACCTTCATATTTTTAGAACCGTTTGAGCTAGCTTCATGAAATTTGGGTTTCTAGATGTCTTTATGGATATTATTAAACACACGTAGTTTTATGTGTTTACGTCAAAGAGGCTTTGACTTATAGAAGGGTCGAAAGTGGCACCAAGTGGTTCGTGTAATATTACACTCTGCGTTGGCTAGCCAGTGCCGTTGCTTGAACTTGGCTTGACACGCTGCCACGTGTCTAGATCATTGTAAACTTCAACATCATTACAGCTCCCATAGGTCAAAATCAGCCACTATACCACGCTGGTCTGATATTTTGGTATAGGGTTTCATTTCGAGTTTTACATCTCTTGCAAAGATCATATATAGGTACTTATTATATCCCTTAGTCGTCGTTTACGTTACCTACGGGTAAGGTAAAGGGTGTTAAATTGTTTTCTTACTCCGTCACTACATTTCATAGTAGTAGAAAATTTATTTAAAGTTAACTTCATAATTGTAATGTTATTATAATTGAAAATAATTTCACTGGTATCGAAATTATTACTTCATTATTAGATAAAAAAAAATTAAGTAGGTAGGTACACAAAATCTTTTATTTAACTCCCGAATATCTGTAATTAAATTAAGCTCAATCTCAGCCCAGTGTACATCCTACTATTGGGCTCGGACCTTCTCCACTGTGGGAGGTGAATTGACAGACTATATGCCACGCTGGTCAGACGTGCTAACATAGAGTTGTATGTCAAGTTTTCTTTCTCTTGCGTCAATGTTATGCTGTATATATATACCGTAGTCGTCTTTTATGACACCCATAATCAGAAGGGGTGGTGAAAAGTAACAAAGTATGTCACCATTATTTATTTGGTTAAAAAAGATTTTTAAATGTGCTAAATAAATATTCATTAGTTGAAATAATAAATATTTTTATTAGAAACTATTAAGATTTTCTGTCCACCGCTGATGATGCTTCAATTTCGATATCTTTATTAAATTTCATTATAATCCAATGTACATTTGATCAAATAAATTTTACGCTAATCTGAAGTATTCAAGGACACAAGTTTAATTTTCATTGGATATTTTCTTCTCTTTCTTTTGGTTTTGTTGCTTCAAATATCTGATAAATAAGTAGTTATTACTATAACTGGTAAACATTTACTTTTATACAAAACCTATATTTATGCTAAAAGTGGTTTCGATATACAGTACCGTTACTGTTCGAGTAAATTATGAAACAATTATCCTGCAAAATTATTGTTCAAAGACAATGAATTTACACAGTTTTGATACTGGTTGAAATAACCATTCACCACTAAAGTTGTACAAAATCGGTAATAGGTATCGCCAATAGCAACTTATTTTAAACTTCAAACTTGGAGGAACGTTTTCCTGATTACTGGTGTTAACGCGTGGTTCTTTTAAATAGTCTCTTACATCACTTTATTCCGTGTGATTATGGAATAGGAATTCCTAACCCTAACCCCCTATCTTACCCCTGGATGTCTTAAAAGGCCACTAAGACGTATAATATGTTTTATGCAAAAATATATATGTAAGAGATGGAAAATTCTAAATGAAATCCTATACTAAAACATCTGACCAGCGTGGTATAATAGGTTGATTTTATGCGTATTGTAGAGTAAGATCGAGCTCAGCACTGGGACGTAAATAAGCTGTGATGATGATGGTGATCACTTTAAATGCGTGAAAATGCTCAAATGCAATCTTTGTCTTTAAATAAACACTAGTTTGTTGATTGCTTCAATTTATTAAGATTACATTATCATAATTGAGACAAACATATTCAGTAATTGAAAAAAACATATTCCTATGTAACCGATATTATCTATATGTAGGTAGATAGATAAGCTAATAGGCTAAGCTCTAAAAAAATTAACCAAGGAAATCAATTCGGTTCGGCGAAAAAGATCTGTTTGTTCCAAATATCGCAAACTATCCAACCGGATATAGTGTATAATAATAGGTTGGGGAAAAAGTCTTTTGGCATATAGTCCTTATAAATTTTAATTTTTTTTTTTTGCTCTTACTGTTAGTTGTATCTGGCTATTTTTGATATCATTAAAAAGATTACATTTCAAAAAATGTCTATAATTTTCATATAGAATGTGAAGACACTTTTCCCCGACCTTATATTAGCCATTTGCATACGGTGAAGGGTCAGAATATAATGTGTCGTCGCCCCTTATCTTCCCGTGGGAAAATTGGAGGCGGTATCACCAGAAGAATGGGCAATATACACTTTCTAGGTAATTTATAACATCAACTGCGACCGCCTGCGAATCGTAGCAATTATGGCATTATTCCTATGTCCAACAGTAGATCTCGATAAACTGTTGATGATAATAATAATTTCCCGTGTGGTGACGGAGTAAGAATACAATTCACCACTCCCTATCTTGCCCGTGGATGTCGTAAAAGACGACTATGGGAGATAATATGCACATAACATCTGTGCAAGAGAAGGAAAACTCGAAATAAAACTCTATATCAACATCTCTGACCAGCATGGTATAGTAGATCAAATTCCCTCCCATTATGGAGGAGGCCCGAGCCCAACAGTGGGACGTATGTGGGCTGCGATGATGATGATGAAAATAATAATGGCAATCTAAAAAAATAAAACTTAAGATTTCTATTATTACTAAGAACAAAATATATTTACAATGAAATATGTATAATTATCTTATGTTTTAAAGTAAATCGTTGTCCGAATATATGTTTTTAATAAATATTTTTCTGATAGACGTTGGAATGAGTTTAAATTTTTCGAAACCTACTTTCAAAACTGCACAGATGGCCTAGTGGTTTAAGTACTGACCTCGGGCGTCATTTCTGGACATTAATTTTATGTTTATAAAATCACACTATAAAACAAGACCATATTACGAATTTTGTTTCGGTAAGTTATAAATTCAGGGTCTTCTGGAGACCTCACGGAAATAGTTACCTAGCATTAAGACTGCAGCTGCAAAAATTTTACAAGTTATGTTTAAATTTCAGATAAATACGAAGAAATCACTATAAATGGCAAACATTTAATTTTGTACAAAGCATATACTTATTCTAGAAGCGGTCAAACCACAATGTACCGCTATTGTTCGAGAAAAATGTCGAAGAATTGTCGTGCAAAAATATTATTGAGAGGCGATGAATGCACAGAATTCTATACTAATGATCACAATCATCCACCACCAAAGTTGTACAAAGTCGGTAATGGGAAATATGTTAAACTTGGATAAACAATCATCCACCACCAAAATTGTACAAAGTCGGTAACGGGAAATATGTTAAACTTGGATAAACAATCATCCAGCACCAAAGTTGTATAAAGTCGGTAACGGGCAATATGTTAAACTTGGATAAATAATCACCCACCACCAAAATTGTACAAAGTCGGTAACGGGAAATATGTTAAACATGGATAAACAATCATCCAGCACCAAAGTTGTACAAAGTCGGTAACGGGAAATATGTTAAGCTTGGATAAACATTATTCTCTATACTGCTTTAATTGACTTAAATTATTGTTTTAGACGTAAATCAATAAATAAACTAAGAAATTCTAAATTTTTGTAAGCTACATCGTTATTTTTAATTTATTTTGTTATAACAAGTGAAGGGTAAAAAGTAGTATTAGAATCGGCAATGATAATAATTAAATCTTGTTATATGATATTTTGTTTACTTTTTACATGAAACTAAAACGCACATAACATCTATGCAAGAGAAGGCACATTCAAAATAAAACCATCGACCAACACGTCTGACCAGTGTGGGTCAATTTCCCTACCTTGGTGAAGGAGGCTCTAAGCCAGTAGTGGAACGTATTTGCACCGGAAAAATCATACTCACAAATTCTTCTTAAAATTACAGATAACTACGAAGTAATTACAATAAACGGCAAACAGATAATTTTGTACGAGGGACATACTTATTCTAAAAGTGGACATAATACACAATACCGTTTTTGTTCGAGCAAATTATCGAAAAACTGTCCTGCAAAAATAATTTTGGTTGGTGATCAATTTGCAACGGTTAATACTGATTGTCATAACCATCCTCCACCAAAATTGTACAAAGTCGCTAATGGAAGTTACGTTAAACTAAGATGAACAATTGATTGCTAATTTTAATTAAATTACATATATTCAGTAAAACTATTTATACGGATTTATTGCGTTTATGCTTGATTTTTACTATCTCGGTGTCCTACGAAACACTCTCTTTTACTATAGGTTCTCTTTACTATAGGCACCTTCTTTGCCGTATGGTGAAGGAGTAAGAATACAAATTACCATACCTATCTTGCACGCGGGTGTCGTAAAAGACGACTAAGCGATTAAATATACATATAACATGTATGGAAGAGAAGGAAAACTTGGAATAAAACCCCAACAAGTCTGACAAGCGTGGCAGAGTTGGTCAATTTCCCTCCTACTCGAGGAGGCTCGCACCCAACAGTGGGTATGAGCTGAAATGGTGATAATGAATGAAGTACTGCTCTACTATAATAACTAGTACTGCAAATTAAAAAAAAAACTTTAATAAAGTGATGACCTGTTTGATGCAAAATACCATAGTTATATACGCGAACGCGAACTCTGTAAAGTGTTCGAAATATCGGGCAACATACACGATAATTACCGTGTGGTGACGGAGTAAGAATACAATTCACCACTCCATATCATGCCCGTGGATGTCGTAAAAGACGACTATGGGATATAATATACACATAACATCTGTGCAAGAGAGGGAGAACTCGAAATGAAACCCCACACCAACATATCTGACCAGCATGGTATAGTAGGTCAAACTCCCTCCTATTGTGGAGGAGGCCTGAGCCCAACAGTGGGACGTATGTGGGCTGCTGATGACGATGATGATACACGATAAAATCCCTAAAATAATATTATTTAATATGTTTAATAGTAGCGTAAATCTTAAAAATAATTAGAAATGGTATTGAACTTTCAAGTACTTATTGCATGTTATTATGCAATATTTGTTTTAAATATTTATATATAATATAATTATAATACTTTAGAATATATGTAAAAGCTATGTTACATTGTACCCAGAACAGCGATGCGGCGAGAGACGCGCGTGCCTCGGGTGTTTCACACAGCTAGGTGTAGAACTCATGCCGGTGCATGTGCGCCTCTGCGCCGCCTTGTAGAAACGTATAACACGCACTATAGCTAGGGATGTGACTTTTAGGTAATCTGAGATTTATTTTCTAATATAGTATGAAACACTGACATTCCATCGGACAACTTCTCCTGGTAGAATTGTATTGGGGCGATTCCTTGGTTGATGACCTTTTTTTAGGAAATCTGACAGTGATATTTATTTTCTAAATAATAGAAAACTTTATATTTAAACAAAAAAGCTAACACTCAATTAATCGATAAATTTTAATATAAAAAATATCGATTCCTTTTAAATCGATTTTTATTATTTAGATAATCGATTATTAAAATCGATTATTACAAAAAAAAATCGATTAATATAAAAATCGATTATTTTTTCACATCCCTAACTATAACGAATTGGACATATTCTCGTTCTCACATGAAAGGTTCAAAAGAATGGCTGCTTTAGCTCTAAAGTAGGTAATGTACTTCTTATGCATCATATTTTTAGTACATCTAAGTTTAGTTTTTAATATGTATTATCTTGTTACATTGGTGCGGGTTACACGCTTATTTAGTTTTAAGAATAGATACAGATATTGATAATAAATGTGTGACTGTTTTTTTTGTTCCAATAAAATAAAATAGAATATCTTTATGTTCAAATAAAATTATGGTTCACTGATCTTAGTATAGTTACAAATTTTTAGTAATAAGTTTGTAATCTTAATTATAATATCTAATGTTGACATATGTAATTAATAAAATACTTGAAAATTTAAAATAAGCGTCTCTCTTTACGATTTTTAATATTTCTTCATTATGTATCGTTTTTAGGGTAGCGTACCGAATAAAAAAACGGGACCCTATTACTAAGACTTCGCTGTCTGTCCGTCCGTCTGTCTTCTACCAGGCTATATCTCATGAACGCGATAGCTAGACGGTTAAAATTTTTACAAATTATGTATTTCTGTTGCCGCTATAACAACAAATACTAAAAACAAATATTTAAGGGGTTCACATACAACAAACATTATTTTCATAGATAATGGTACGGAACCCTATGTGCGCGACTCCGACTCGTACGTAGCTCGGTGTTTATTACTTGCTAAATATCATTTTATTATTTCAGGCCACTACGAAATCATCATGGTTAATAGTAGAAATGTACTGTTATATGGTAAATACACTTACTCGAAAAAAGGTTCCAGGGCATGTTACCGTTACTGTTCTAGTAAAGTTACAAAAAATTGCCCAGCAAGAATAAAATTGAACGACATCGGCAGAATTATAGAAGTGAACGCTCTTCACAATCATCCACCCCCTAGTCTTTTTAAAACGAGCAACGGAAAATACATTAAAATATCATAACAAAAGCCAAGTGACATATTATTAATTATTTAGCTTATGATACATAGTACAGTCATTATAGGGGGTTGACCTCAGAAAATCAACATACCCAGTATGTTATAAAAACTTCTATTTTCGCATCCTAAAACTGTTCTCAAAATTCACATGTAATTGGATGGTCGCAAGTTTTAAATTCAGGGATGAAAGGTTACAAAAATAGTTTTTTTTTTTACATTTTTTGCAAATATGTCGTTATCTATGGGTTTTACTTTTCTCTGACCATGCGCTCTACGCTCTCTATCTGGAAAACAGTTCAAAGTATAAAAAAATGTTAAATAAAAAGTTGTAGAGAATTTAATTCTCTACAATATTGATAATAACTACACATAGCGTATATCCCATAGAAAACGACATATTTGCAAAAAATAAATCGATTTTTGTGACCTTTGTTTGATCTCTGACTTTAAAACTTGCGACCATCCAATTGTATGTGAATTTTGAGAATAGTTTTGGGATGCCAAAATACAATTTTTTACGTGGTAATATACTGGGTATCTGGATTTGCCGAGATATTCACCTAATTTGGCCTAAGATGACTGGACTAAGAAGTTTATTTATTACTATGAAGAAAGCCTCAAATAGTTCATATAATTTAGGTGTTTCCATCAAAGAATACAGAGTTTGGTATAATATACAAAATCTGCTCTTATCCCATTACTTGGATTTGATGCAACATGTATTCTTCTTCTATTGTACATATTGCAAACGATTTGGCCATATTTGTATGATTGCTTGAAACGTTCCATTCTTGGGAATGTAATTGTTGACCAGGTGGCATCAGATCGATTTAGCTCAAGTCGAGTTAAGTTGGTCATCTTTGACGACACCCACGAGTAATATACATACAGCAATTATATACAAAATAAATTCTCATATAACTTCATTGTTTTCCGTGTGGTGACGGAGTAAGAATACAATTCACCACACCCTTTCTTACCTTACGGACATAATATGCATATAACGTCTATGCATGAGATTCCTTCTCATAAACCTAACTCGAAATAGAACCCCTATACCAACCCGTCTGACCAGCATGATATAGTAGGTCAATAACCCTCCTATTACGGAGGAGGCTCGAGCCTAGCAGTGGGACGTATATGAGTCGAAATGAATGTTTTTATAACTTCATGTTAATACCATTTTTTTTTAACTAATCCCACCACACGTTCCCACCATTGTAACTCCTGTGAGCCAGGATCCACAATGGTCTCCATAGATCATATCGAGGTTTGATCTTTAGGCAGTCCCGGCAAATGATTTTAATTGTCTTGGGACCCGCAACAAATTTAATTAAAAATAGTTAAACAGGAGGAATTGGAAGAGTTAATACCATTATAATAAAATATTTTAATATTTATTATTCTTAAAAACAAGAAGACAAAAGCTTTAACGTAATTATTGCTAAACAACAATTTTGTCCCTGTGGTGGCTTCAAAAATAAATTGCATTTAAAATCTGAGAATATTTTGGAATCTATTATAAGATAATTAAGATATTATGCAAAATAATTTAAATATTCTATGTGTGTAAAATTAAATGGTGTCCCGATGAAATAGCGAAAAAAAAAAAACAAAAAGCAGAAACAAACAATTTAGACATAGATCCATTCAAATAGATTATTATATTATTTCAGTTCAAAAGCTAATTGGAATGACTACATGTCATTTTGAATAATGAATATTATTTGTAATTTTATGTACATATATTAAATGATTATATAACTAACTGACCCAACAGACGTTGTTCTGTTCAAATAAAATAAGACAGCAACGCCACCTACCGGGTCCAATTGTGAATCTAAACCATTCTCGAATCCCCTTAAACACATACCAAAAATTTCATCAACATCGGTCCAGTCTTTTAGGCGAAGTTCAGTGACACACGTACCAACACAAGAAATTTATATATAAAGATTATTACTGTTTCGTTCTGGTCATTTCGTAGAAAATATAGGTGAGATAATCAAGATTGTAGCAGTATCAAAGTTTTAAAAGGGGATATGTATGTCGTGGTGTTTGAAATTCTAAATTTTATGGTCAGAGCGATATAGCATGTTTTTGTTCTGGAAACGTGTTTAGTTATAATTAGGCATTGGTTTAATACTGTTGGCTTGAATAATAATGTTAGGCATTGGTTTAGGTTTGTTGGCTTGAATAATAATGGCACAATAAATGAAGGTAAAAGTTTGTAAAAAGATAAGCATTAGACAAATGTTGGTATAGGAAGATCGTGTGACGAATTAAAAGTTAGTATGATTTTTTTTTTAATATCTGATAACAAATGATACGATGATCAAATTTAAATATATCAAATGCAAAAATTTCATAATCCATATTTTGGTATATATGAATTTAAATGATACCAGTAATTTTTCATAGAATATAAGTATGAAACAAACGCACTGTTTAATTAATTTGCAATGTCTGTACATGCTTGAAATCACTCAACGCTTATGGCGCAAAGTATAGATACAAGGAATCCGAACGGTATAGGTTTTTTCATAATATTAATGTACTCAATAATAAACCTAGATCTTAGTTCTCTTTTCTGCCACTGGCTGCGCTAAAATTTAGGACATACCGATGCTATTATTATTATTACGCCTAAAGACGCGTTGGCTCGCGAATATTGATTTATATATTTAAAATTAATAGTAATAAAAAGAAATGGGAATTATATTCTTTTCCAGAGCTGTCAATAACAATAAAACTTCCCGCGTAAGGATTTAAACGAGTACTTCTTGAAAAGTGGCACGCTCTACCGACAAAATTTCTGTCACCTAAATGGAGACCATTCGTTCAACATTACGTTCGGATTCCTTGTATCTATACTTCGTGGCTTATGCGTTCAGTGTAAAAAATTAAAAATGCACATGGATATCAAGGTATATGGCAACACTTTGCCGTCAGAGCGAGATAGTATGTTTCCTTACAGAGTGTAATTAGAATTAAGTATTGTTGGGCTGTTGACTTATAGAATTCTAATATAATAAATAATCTTAGGTACAAAAATTGTAAGAAATTAAATTGATATTTTCTTAAAATTGCTGTTTGAAAATAATGGCGTGAAACCAAAACATTGTCAAATATAAAATGTTGAATAAAAATGTGTTTTCTTTTGTACGACCTCAATTTATGGAATAAATAAACAGATTCAGATCGATGTAATCAAGGGGCATAGCATCAATCGCTCGGAGTTAGCAAGGTGCAGCCAGTGGGCTTATCATGAATATTGCAGGGTCCAAGTCCAAATCCCACACAAAAATTCGTGCAAGGCCTATGGACCATAGGCTCAAAAAGACTAGATTATACCATTTGTGAATTGTATTGTATGTAGCTACTATAATACAATTTGTGAAATTAATTGGTGCTGCAATTTGTAACTGTTTTTGTTTAAATTGATTTAACATTTTTATATAAGTTTTTTCATAGTCTGTACAGAGTTGTTGCAATGGCACTATTTTATCAAGATATTTACCATTTCATTAACTACACGCTCAAATAAGTCATAGTTTTAAATTGTTAAATCTATATCTATACTAATATATAAACCTAAAGAGTTTGTTAGTTTGTACGCGCTAATCTCAGGAACTACTGGCCTGATTTAAAAAAAAACCTTTCAGTGTTAGATAGCCCATTTCTCTAGGAAGGCTATAGGCTAAGACTGATAGGAGCGGCGCACCAACCAAGAATATTTCAAAATCTTTCTTTTTCCCTTTTGGGGTGGGCTGCAGTCGGCGCGCTCCTCGCACCCTCCGTCCGGGGCGGCAGAGGGGCGTATAGTACGCAACACCCGAACACCACGTCGCCTTCGTCGTTGGGCCGACCACCGGAGCAGGGTTACTTGTCATCAGTGGTCGGCCCGACGGAATACCCCCTACGTGGCGTATCCTCCCATCCGTCTCCGTCTTTCCTCACGCGGTCGGCCTCTCAGCGGGTGACGGACTAGTCCCCGGTCACGTCACCCGCGGCCTCGGCTAGTTATTTTTCCCTTTGAGAGCTGCCGCTACGTGAGCCGCATAAACGATTAAAGTTTTGCAAAAATAATGTGTAACACAATATTTTCACTTTTTACGTTAAAAACGTCGCGGGTCAGAGTTAGCATTAGCCACAAAAAACTGTTCAACGCAGACGAAGTCGCAAGCAGAAGCTCGTGAAAGAAATTCTGTGTAGTAATATAATATCTTGCCGAAAACTTGAACACGCGGAATATCTTTCTACAAAGATCGTAACTATTGAATAAGGAACTTTTTGTCAGATAAGTCATATACGAAAGAAAATACTGTGCCAACCCATGTTAGTGGCTTGATATAGTAGAATTTGTATCTGACATGTAGGAAAAGTAGAACATATTAGAGAAAAAACCCTATGCCTACCGCCTAGCGTGGTAGGGTAAGTGAATAGGTCAGATATTATTTGAGAAGAACAAGGAATCGTTTGATGTTAATTCATTTTATCTATTACTTGATTCATTATTTCATCACCGTTAACGATATAATATATTTACGCCCGAATTTTGGTTACGATTCATGTAATCATGTGGATATATAGACGTCTGTCATCTTTAACTGTAACAAAAATAGAGTAGAAAGTTCCAGAAATTTATATTCACATCCAGTGACACGGTTCACCTTAAGCAACAGAACGTATATATCAGGTTAATGCTTAGTGAGTCATTTTATTAATTAGCAGTATAAGGGCGACTGCGTGATTTTATATTATAAAAAGATAATGAATATTATTATATACTAGCTGATGCCCGCGACTTCGTCCGCGTGGTTTTTAATCTATTCAATATATTTAAAAAATCATTATGTTTAGTTTTTATTTTCACAATGGTTATTTTTAATTACGATGCTGCACACCTATTATAAAACTTCTTTATAAACGACATTAATTGTTTTTCCTGCTGGGGTTAAAATAAATAAATTATCAGCATTACTGACTCACGAGCAGATCACGTAGAGCTGGCCGTGGGAAAAACAGCTAGACCTTAGATCGACACCAGCAGTCCGTAACGTCTGACTTTGGAACTTGTTTATGGTAATCGCAAAGCAAGCAGCTACAGGAAATTGTGTGCGTTTAAATTGGACGGGGAAATTGTTCGATATCAGTGGTATTCGTGGTTTGAACACAGTTTCACCGGCACCACAAATCCCATGAGAATCTCAGCCTCGATGATGTTCCTTACTGTGAACTACTCCATCCCCAGCAACTTGTCCCAATATTTTTTCATTTATTGCAGCAGCTTGATCATTTTTTGGAGTGAGGATGAGTATAGCGCGTTCACATAATCAAGAATTTTCTTGATGTGGTATACACGAAACGTCTCCGTATACTGAACTAATTAGTTCGTCTTCTGACGAAACAATTCGATCAAGTGTTTCTGGCAGAGTCACTTGACCGTTTTCTTCAAGGAGGACGCCGTTTCCGATTTCCATTAGAATATTAGAAAATTCTTAGCATCTCGCATATTAATTGTGAGGGTTAACTTTTGCACTTGGGCCATAGATAAGAACGCTTCAGTGAAGCAATGATCTCATTGGCTTTAGTCCCTCTAGTTTTAACAGGCAGAGTTTGCCGAAAATTCCCAGAGAAAAGCAATGTAATATTCCTCATTGGCTTTTCATTACGGCGAACGTCGCGGAGAGTTCGATCCACGGCCTCTACAGTTCTTTTTTTTTTTTTTTTATTTACCACTGCGCATTCTTCCCAAACGATTAGACAGCAATCCTAAAACACTTTAGCTTCGTCACAGTTGCGAGTTAATGAACACGTCGGTGATTCATTGCTCTCTAAATTGATTGGAATTTTAAACATAGGATGAGCCGTCTTACCGCCAGGAAGCAATGTGGATGCAATTCCAGACGAAGTCACTGCCAAAGTTATTTTATTCTGTCTCCAGATTTCGCATCGCATCTCTCTGTCGGTGAAAGTCTCCTAGGCGTGAGATAACATATGACGTTCACGATCAGCGCTCAGTCGTGAGCTTCTATCAGTAAAAGTCTCTGGGGGCGCGAGAAAGCGTATTCCGTTCACAATTAGCGCTTAATCACATCTCTCTATCAGTAAAAGTCTCCGAGGAGTGAGATAACATATGACGTTCACGATCAGCGCTCAGTCATGAGCTTCTATCAGTAAAAGTCTCTGAGGCGCGAGAAAGCGTATTCCGTTCACTACTAGCGCTAAGATTATTGTATGGGAGCCGCCCCTTAAATATTTTTTTTTTTTTTAGTCTGTTGTTATAGCGGCAATAGAAATACATCATCTGTGAAAATTTCAATTGTCTAGCTATCACTGTTCTTGAGATACAACCTGGTGATAGACAGACGGACGGACGGACAGCGAAGTCTCAGTAATAGGGTCGCGTTTTTACCCTTTGGGTACGGAACCCTAAAAACAGCAGTAATTTCAAGTAATGCTATCTAGATTTATTTCATATCCACCAATTTATTTCATAAAACAGAATTCGACTATAATAGTGTTTTCAAATTCACATATTCACAATATTTTTATAACCCAATAATA
This sequence comes from Lymantria dispar, assembly GCA_032191425.1. Classification (NCBI taxonomy): domain Eukaryota; kingdom Metazoa; phylum Arthropoda; class Insecta; order Lepidoptera; family Erebidae; genus Lymantria; species Lymantria dispar. The sequence continues at coordinate 29,223,231 of CM063449.1, read as the reverse complement.
AGAATAGCAATAATTCAACCAATCCGTTAAGCAATTTCAAGAAGTCCGTATTTTTATAGCCATAGCCAAATATCAATAATCAAACAAATGCTTAATTCGTACAATCAATTTTACCTTAGAACATACACAACACAACAGTATTATAATCTTAGACTGAATTCAAGGAGTAAATATAGACGTCTTTTAGAATCTTAACCAAAGCGCGAGATAAATAAAATTACAGCGCCATCTGTTGTTCATTTAAAGAATCAAATAAATCATTCATTTTATTACTTTGTAGCTAAACTAAATATTAACTAATGCAAATATTATTTTTTTTACATCACAGGTGTCTTTAATAGTTATTTTAACTTCATGACTAACGTGATTATAGTATGTAAATTTCCCTTCCATTGTAGATTGAGAAGAGAGATTGACAATTAAAAATTAAGACTCAGGCCCAGAGGTGGGACGGGACGTATATGAGCTAAGCTGCTGAACCTAATATGTATTAAGTAATAAAAATATTTTTCTTACATCACCAATAAATAAAATAGTTATTTTGAATTAACTCTTCAAATGACATAAACGGGGAGCGGCGGCGCGACGATTTAAAAAATTTAAATGACGATAACTTTTTTCCTGACGTCAGATTTTAACAAAACAAAGACTAAATGTTGTCCTGAATTGGGCTTAATCTACTTGTGAAAACTGCGAAACAATCCGTTCAGTAGTTTTCGAGATTAGCGCATACATACATACAGACACACAGACATACAGACAGACAAAAAATTGAAAAAAATATTTTTTGTGTTCCATTCGTCTTTTTTAACGGCCTACATTCATTTTTTAATAAATTTATCAAAAGTACAGACACGCGATTTCTACTCATTTATTATATGTATATAGAGTATATATAGATAGATATAGAAGATAAGGACGTTATCATACTTAGTCCCTTTTTTGCTACTATTGTGCAAGATGCCCCAGGAGAAGTTCATTCACGGGTGCTGCTTGTGGGATCTGGTCCAGCCATATTTTCTTTCTTTTTTATTAATTCTTTTTGTTTTGTATTAATATTTGAAAATTTATACATACATACAATTTCAAAGGGCATCACACTGGAGCTAATACTATATGTTGTACGAAGTATAAAATTATATACATATACGAGTATATAAAAGACTATAAAAAAGTGTCAGCCCGCAGAGTTTCTTGCCGGATCTTCTCAGCTTGTGGCCGCGTTCCGATCCGGTGGTAGATTATTGTATTGTATTCAAACAATGTTTAAACTTGACAATATGTAAGTGCCCTTAAGGGGCTTATGCAGAATAAATGATTTGATTTGATTTCATTGCAATTCATGATCACTGTTCAAGAGGTTTTCATTCACTGTGATTACCGGCTCCTAACCCTATGCTTATTAATGTAATATTAAACTATCTTTTTTCTGATTTAATTTTATAACACTTTGGTTTACCATAATTTGTTTTCTTTATTACAGAGTCTTACGAAGTCATCATGATAAATGATAAAAGTTTAATTTTATATAAACATTATACATTCTCCAAATTAGGTGCCGGAACCCGTAATCGTTACTGTTCAAGAAAATCTGCAAAAAATTGTCCTGCAAAAATAACGTTAAACGAGGACGGAACTATTGCTAAAGCGAACAATTGCCACAATCATCCACCTCCGAAATTGTTTAAAATAGGCTCCGATAAATATATAAGAGTATTATCGTAAAATAGAAATATTTTATTATATAAGTTACTGATTGCTTTTTGATTTGACTAGGCTTTTTATAATAATTTTATGCGAACTGAAAAAGAGATTATCACAATTATATTTAAGCTACTGTGGCAGCTTCGTTTATTATAATCTATACCAATAAATAAAATTGGAGTGTCTGTTTGTAATGTCAAAATAATAGGCTTTTTTCATGCTCACGCGGTTATTTGCACGACACCTGTGCCTAAAATACAGATTAAAATCTTTTTTCTGTCTGTCTGTCTGTTTGTTCTTGATAATCTTCAAAATGGCTGGACCGATTTCAAAAATTCTTTCACCAATGGAAAGCTATAATGTCAGGGAGTAACCTAGGCTATATTTTATCCCAGTATTCTCACGGCAACGGGAACTACGCGGGTAAAACGACTAAAAGCGAAGAGAGGGCGGGCTGCTAGTAATATCTAATTTGCTGTGTGGTAACGGGATAGGAATATAAATCACCGTCCGCGCTCTTGCCGGTGAATGTCGTAAGTGTTTTACGACATTCACCGTCTAAGATATTTAGTATGCATATAAAATCTATGCAAGAGAACTAAAACCCGAAATAAAATCGTAAATCAACAAGCCTGACCAGTGTGGTATAGTTGGTCAATTTGCCTCTTATTGTGGAGGAAGCTTGAGGCCAGCAGTAAGATGTCTCCACTGCGTCGTTTACGGAAAAACCTTTAACAATGTACAATAATATGTAGATATTCTGGTATGACCACTGATGATAAGGTCAGTAATCAGCGGGCCGCTCACTTGGCGCTTGAAAGAGGTACGCACCTGGCGGGTTATAAGCTCGTTCGTTGCTCTCTCCTGTCGCCCTGGACGGATGGCATAGTGCGTGGAGCAGTATGGCATGCCATAAAAAAATAAAGACATTGTGGTATATGTTCCAATTCTAGCTGCAAAAATGTCATAATAAAATGAATCAAGATGGAACACACTGTTACAATAGTTTAAATGGTAAAGTACTTGGAATAAATTAATGTAAGTTCGACCCCAGCCCATGGTAAACTCTTTTTCAGTCCAAAAATAAATTTTAAAGAAAACCGAACTGAAACTGTATTGTAATTACAATATAACTTGCAACAAACTTATTCTGTATAAAAAAATATCAATTGGTTTTATGAAACCACGGTAAAAGTAAAACATTTTTGCGCATTGTAGACATTTAACTAAAAAAATAGCAACATTTACAATAAACACTGATAAATAAAAACAAACAAATAGCGTGGAGCACTGACACAAATGAGTTATAGTCTATATACTACACGGTCAGCTGATGCGAAACATAGGCGCCGCCGTATTGGCCTCGGTTGCTCTGTCTCTCTTTCACTTTACCCCTACTCCGCGGCCGACCGTCACGCGACATGCAATAGATGGACGAAAAAGTTTGGGGCGATGTAATAAAAGTTTCACTTTAAAAACCATTTTGGAGATGGTTTTAATACTAAGGATTAAACCAGTTCCTAATAAAATAGGCAATCAGTATGACAGCAAAATTACCCTCTGATCAGACGGTTTGTTATAAAGTTTTATTACAAGATTTTCTTTTGTAGTGATATTACCTGCTTGTGTACCTAAATCGCCTTTTCGATCACCCACGCCAATGGTAAATGTGCTACCGTTTTGTAGTCATTATACAGAAAGGATAAGCAATAAAGTAGCTAATACGTGGGACAAAAAAATCATCATCATTTCAGCTTATATACGTCTCACTGTTGAGCTCGAGCCTCCTCCACCATAGATAGACTCTGACCTACCTCCTACCACTATACCACACTAGTGAGATAGGTTGGTATAGGACTTTATTTCGAATTTTCCTTATCTTGCATAAATCTTATTTGCATATTTTCGTGTGGTGACGGAGTAAGAATACAATTTACTACTCCCTATCTTGCCCGTGGATGTCGTAAAAGACGCCTAAGGGATATAATATGCACATAAGATCTATGTAAGAGAGGGAAAGTTCAAAATAAAACTCTATACCAACATGTCTGACCAGCATGTTATAGTAGGTTAAATTCCCTTCCATTGTCGAGGAAGCCGAGCCCAACAGTGGGACGCATGTGAGCTGGAATGATGATGATAATGATATTTTAATCACTTAGTTGTCTTTTACGACACTCACGAGCAAGAGAGGTGGTGGCGAACACTATTTTTACTCTAACACCACACAAAAAATTACATGTCTACTACAACTATAAATTCTATAGAAACCAAATCCATTTCTTAAACACAAATACGATTCGAACTATGATTAAACAAAAATGAGGTTAAATTTTGATGGCGGTTTATAAACCCTAGCCATGTGGTGACGGATGGTGTGGATGTGTGTGGATGGTGTGATGGTGTGGTGGTGTGGATGTCATAAAAGACGATTAAGAGATATAATATGCATATAAGGTCTTTGCAAAAGAAGGAAAAGTCGATATAAATTTCTATACCAACTCGTCTAGCCAGCGTTGGTATCATCATTTCAGTCCACATACGTTCCACTGTTGGGCTCGAGCCTCCTCCACAATAGAAGGAAAATAGACCTTACTATTATACAATGCTGGTCAGCCAGCATGGTATAGCTTTTTATTTCGAGTTTTCCCTCTATTGCATAAAATTATATGCTTACTATATGCCTTAGTCGTCTTGTACGACATCCATGGGCAAGATAGGGAGTGGTGATTTGTATTTTTACTCCGTCACCACACAGAAGCGTTAAGGTGCCATTCCAACCTCGGCTGCAGGCTGCAGATGCAGGCTGCGGATGCAGGTAGCACACGCATGACACGCAGCCGCTGCCTGCATTCGCAGCCGGTAGTGATGACGAGGCTGGCTGCACGTGCTGCGGCAGGCAGCAGGTGGCGACCAGAGAGCCGATAAAAATTCTATGATTTTATTCAATATGAGCGCTAAATGGATTGCAAATTAAGTTTGATGAAATTGGCTCCGAGTAGCGGCTACTTGGGACTTGTCTCTACAGGTTGGAGTGCCGTAACTACGTGCGTATCGACTTGCAGCCGCAGCACTACTGGTCTGCGATCGGCTGCGGCTGCAAGTCGCAATAGCACTTGCAGCCGAGGCTCGGCAGCACGTGCAGCCGCAGCCGCGTTCGGAATGTTTTTCACAGAAATCCATACTACTACATAAAAAACCAGTCATGCAGCCACAGCCGGCTTCGTGCAGCCGCTGCATGTCCTGCCTGCAGCCGCAGCCTGCAGCCGAGGTTGAATTAGCACTTTTAGTATAGTAGATCAAAATTCCTGCTATAATGGATGAGTCCAGTAGTAGAACGTATATGACCTGACATGATGGTGATGATATATAACTAGTTATAGAGATAACAAAGCTATTATTTTGTTATACTAACATCTTAAATTGTAAAGCAGTAGGTAGAATCTCTAACACATCGATTCCCCATCGCAGAATTCTTTAGATTGTGGTATTTCTTATAGTGGCGGAGTAAGAATATAATTATCATTACCATTTTGAATAATGTTAACCCGATTAAAAGATATCACATAAAGGCTATTAGGGAAATATATTTACGATAACGTGTTGAGTCTTAAACATACAAAATTGTAAAATAGAAGACGGAATGCTTCTCATTGTAATAAAATTATTTTTTTAAAGTGAAACTTTTATTACATCGCCTCAAACTTTTTCGTCCATCTATTGCCAGTCGCGTGACAGTCGGCCGCAAAGTCCGACTTTACACCACCTGCATACGGCCTATCATTACCTATGCCAGCGTGGTGTTCGCGAACGTTAAGCCACACAGGATCCACAGGCTACAGACACTACAAAATCGTTTCATGCGCCGAGCTACGGGAGCACCGTGGTTCATATGAAACGTCGATCTTCACATTGACCTCGAACTGCCGACCATCAGGCAGTTTATAAAGCGGTGCTCTCAGAGCTACTTTGACTCTGCCATGACACACCCCAACCAACTAGTGGTTGGGTCGGCTTTCTATAGACCCTCCAAAATCTCCTCCATCCGACGTCCTCGTCACATTCTCGACGAAGAGGACGACAATATCACACTCCCTCAATGTAGAGCCTACACGGCCCGCGAGTCCTTAACACATAAATATCCGCGGTTCCGTCCTCGCCGTCGAGGTGCGAAACCGCGCCGCGCAAAAGTCACGAATAAAAACGTGGGCACGCCCACTTTGCCTCCAGCGACGTCCCAAGCCGAGGTCCGTTCCCCACGGGGGGAGCCCTTGGGTGATGTCGCTTAGCATACTTTTCTCCGGGTTGAGGGCCCTCAGCGCTCACCCATAGTCCGCGTCAAGCTGCCAAGGCCATCTGCGGCCAGCAGCTGTACACACACAAAAAAAAAGACAGTCGGCCGCGGAGTAGGGATAGGGGTAAAGTGAAAGGCGCTCGACAGAGCAGCCGCGGCCAATATGACGGCGCCTATGGTTCGCATCAGCTGACCGTGTACTGACTATTACTAATTTGTGCCAGTGCTCCACGCTATTTGTTTGATTTTATCAGTGGATAATGTAAACGTTGCTATTTTTTTGTAATGCGTAAAAGTTCACTTTTACCGTGGTTTCATAAAACCACACAATCATTTTTTCCACTTGCAGCAATTTGCTCAGTTTACAATATATTTTAAGTAGTTGACTTTATTTATTAGCTTTTAAAAACAGATGTCAATATCTATTTTTATATGCATTTTATTTTAATTAATATTAGTCATAATAGTTAAATACACAAATTGTTACCGTATAGAATTGAAATGTAAGCATGACTTTTCAATAAAAACATTTATTTTGATATACTTATATTGAGGCTAATAAATAGTCTTCCAAATGGTGTATCAAATATTCATATTAACGTGGTATTATGGTAGTCCTTTCATAAATTTACACCTTTAAGAATTTATTCAACTGTTTTTTTGCTGCTGAAGGCTACGACCGCGTCCCAGTTTCTGACGCTGACCATCATCCTGGCGATAGTCGGCAGCGTTAGGTCGGCACCGATGATCGCGACGAGTTCACGGCGCTGCTCTGCCCAAGCGTTACAGACCTCGGGCGTATGCTGCGCCGTGTCCTCGTCGCAATCGCAGTGGTGGCAGGACGGTGTACTCTCCCTCCTAACGACCTTATGCAGGTATTTGGCGAAGCAACTATGCCCCGTCAACATCTGCACCAGTCGGAAGGAGAGCACCCTGTGTCGCTGTTCCAACCACTGCATCAGCACCGGCTGGAAGGCCTTCACGATTCACACCCCCAACCGAGGCCTCTCCAGCCGGACTGTCCAACGGGCAATGATGTCTCGGCGGGCGTCGACGCGCCAGGCGGTGAGCTCCCTCAACGAGACCACACCGCCCTCCGCTCGTACCCTCGACACCCGCCGATACAAACCGGCGAGCATTTCCGCCTCCAGGTCCCACGGGGATTTATTCAACTGTACAGATCACAGATGGCATAGTTGTTGAGGTACCTATAATACCACCGAGTTTGATTCCCACGCAGGACAATACTTTGTGCGATCCACAATTCCTCGTTCTGAGTCTGGATATAATTTGTGTCCGTTAAATTATAAGTCCATACTATAATTATTTCCTAAGGGCAGGGTGATGTCTTTTTTTAAGAAAAAACGATAGAATTAATATATAGAGATCATTTTAATTATAAAATTAAATTTAAAAACTTTGTTATATGGGTCTATATTCTAGATTATGTTAATGATAAATCATTAAATAAATAAACAATATGCTAAATTATCATTTTATATCATTGAAGATAATATTACTCTACATTATTTATGGCTCAACATCCCAAGATCCCTTTCCCCTGAGACTCTTAAGCTACTTCTTATTTTTTTCTTAACTATTTTCTTTTATTTCAGGTCGTTACGAAATCGTCATGGTTAATAAAAAAAGCTTAGTTTTATATAACAAATATACATATTCTAAAAATGGTGCTGTATCAAACAGTCGTTATTGCTCAAGTAAGTCTGCAAAGAATTGTCCAGCGAAAATAAAATTGAACGAGGATGGCACCATTGCTAAAGCGAAGATTTTTCACAATCATCCACCGCCAACTCTTTATGAAATGAGCAACAAAAATTACATCAGAATATCTTAGAAGACATTTTATGAATAATTGTTTAAGATATAAGTTTATTTCTTAATGCACCAATTCCCTCAAAGATCTGCCATCTGCTACGTACACTGTTGACCCTAGGCCTCATTTTTTTTGTAGCCTATGGTCTGAACTTATCTCACTCAATCCATCCAGGGCGGCGTGCGGTCAAATAACCCACGATATCCCCCGTGATATGACATGCAGATACGCAAGAGAAGGAAAACTCTAACTAAAACCCACCACTCTGACCAACCTAGTATGTTAGAATAATATCCCTCAAATTGTGGAGAAGGCTAGAGCCCCACAGTAGAACGTATATGAGCTGAGATGATGATGATCCCGCTTCATCGCCATTGGTATGTTCACTGGTACTGATTCCTTGACCTCGGTGACCAGCCCAGCGAACCACAGGCTTCTCTAAAAGCGAATAATATTATAATCGTCACGCTTAAAGACGAATTGGCTATCGAAGTTGATGTTATGAGTTTCCTAAGGGATTGCTGGTAGGCATTCCCCTGGTGATCATAATATTTATGCCTTCCATAGAAAGTTAAGGACTACTTACACGTTGTACACTTAACTGTGTAGGAGTCTATTGCAGTGAGTTTCTTAATAATATCTTATTAAATTAACTAATAAAACATTATGCTAATGTTTATTTGAATTATTTCTTATAGCTTTACAAGCATTACGTGTATATTACTACCTATAATATATCTGAAAATAATCGCCGCTTATACATCGCCTCGAACAGATTAGACGGGGTGTGTGCAGGTCATACATAGGCTATCATAAAAAAAGGAAGCAGTCTTCGTGTCTTCAGTTTTCAGTAATGTCTTTGTACCACAAATATGATCATCAACATCATCATTCAGCCTATCGCCGTCCACTGCTGAATGTAGGCCTCCCCTATCTTTCGCCACAAAGTGCGGTCCTGCGCCACCTGCATCTAACGTCGCCCAGCAACTTTCACCAGGTCGTCGGGCCACCTAGTGGACGTCCTACACCGCCGCGTATCGTCTGATACGTGGTCATCACTCGAGAACCTTTCTTCTCCAGCGGTGGTCGGTTCGCCGAGCGATGCTACCTAATTCTTCGTGCTATATCCGTATTTCTACAAATATCTGCATTTCGGCTTCTATCTCGCAGAAAAATTCCATGCAAAGCTCGCTCTATAACACGCAGAGCGACTTACAGATTGGTTATGGGGCCTAACATTTAGTGACCACGTTTCTGTGTCGTAAGTCATCACTAGTCGTAGACCTGTGTTTTCAGACACTGAGGTATGATGGATGAGAAGATCATCTTAAATTTACCGAACGCTGCCCAACCGAGTTAGATTCGTCGGCTGACCTCTTTCTTGAAATTGGATCTACCTAACTGGACAAACAGTCCTAGGTAAACGCAATAATCGACAACTTCGAAAACCGCATTGCCATGACTTTCATCTTGTCAATGTTCTTTTGTAAACCCACTAGTTGGGATACTCTGCTGAGATCGTTGAGCATGGCCACAAAAATAAATTTATTAAATATTTATTGATATACCTAAATCATGTCATAATTGAAAAAATACCTATAACCTATGGTACCGGCATGTACCACCGTAATCTACGAAAAACATTTTATTTTGCTATCTTATTTACTTAGCTAATATGACACTGTTTTAGATAAGTTTTATTAAAACTAACAAGTCTGACCATAGATATTGTTTGCTTGCAATTTATGAATTTTATTTTCTTGACTTTAAATTTAGAACACGTTTACTACGTGAGAAACTTCGATCATTGTCAGCCATTCTATTTGTTGAGGTTAATATTAAATAAATACAATATAATGTGGAATGGGTTGTGAAAAGTTAAAGAAAACAGAATCGCTTTGCACAAAATGAGTATGGAGCCGTCCGTTATTGTAGAGACACTTCGAAACCTAGGTATTAGTTCGAATATACATAGATTAGTGGCCATGCAGATTAAAGACCTGCATTATAGTCAAAGATATTGATTTTGAATAGAATGCCTTTTCATTTATCGCGTAATAAATATATCATTTTATTATGATACTACACTTCATAACAAAATAAATGTATTTTTATTTGTAATAGAACTTATGATTCGACTAGTTATATTTTAAAATAAATTTCCGTTTCAGGGTGCTACGAAATCATATCAATTGGTAACAAAAACATAATGTTATATCAAAAATATACGTATTCCAAGAATGGTCCCGTGGCTCGTTACCGTTATTGTTCTAGTAAATCTGCTAAGAATTGCCCTGCAAAGATAACGTTGGATAAGGAAGGCACAATTGTCGAAGCGAATACTTGTCACAACCACCCACCACCGAGACTTTATAAAATGAATACCGGACAGTATATTAGAGTAACACGATAAGGCTATTCTAGGATTCCTATGTAGAAGGACCACACTGGTAACAGCCGTGTGTAAACAGGCGCGGCCCGGTCCGTCCAGGGTAGTACCACTTATTTTTTGTTTTTTTTTGCGGTGGGTCGTGGTCGGCGCACTCCTCGCACCACTCCGTCCGGGGCGACAGAGGGGCGTAAGCACGCACACCCGCAACCCACCCGAACACCACGTCGCCTTCGTCGTTGGACCGACGACCGGAGCAGGGTTACTTGTCGTCAGTGGTCGGCCCGACGGAATACCCCCTAGTGGGGTACCCTCCCATCGACCTACGTAACCTCGAGGAGGACGTCGGTCTTTCCTCACGTAGTCGGCCTCTCGGCGGGTGACGGACTAATTCCGCGTTCATGTCACCCGCGGCCTCGGCTAGGATGGCATGAGGCGCAGATAGTCGCGCCTACGCCGCCCCAGTCGCCGGCGGCGGGTCGCTTCGTCGAGGCTGCGTTCCTCGCGCGACCCGCCGCCTCCTTCCGCGAGACTACTTACTTTAATTTATATTTAAAAGTGATTTATATTTATACTAGCTGACCGAACAGACGTTGTTCTGTTCAAATCTAAAAAAATATATAAAAGGAATTCTCATTGAAATCGATAGCAGCGCCACCTACCGGGTGCAATTGTAAATATAATCTATTCTCGAACCAACTTAAACACACACAATAAATTTTATCAATATCGGTCCAGCCGTTTAGGAGCAGTTCAATGACATACACACGTGCACAAGAAATTTATATATAAAGATAAATGTATATTTATAAATTGTAAACTGTCGCATGCTTTGTGAATGGTCGTTTGTCATATTCATAACGAATACGTTGTGAATGTGAAATAAAATCGTTTTTACGAACTTTGTTGCGCATTTCAGTAAAAAAATATTCATCAAATCGGAATACTAACAAAAGAAAACTTTATAAAATCCATAAAAAATTGTTTTATTTTGCATTTGTAATTCATATAAATGATATAAAAATATTAACTATTTATTCGTTACAAGCTTTAATTTGCATTTTTTTTTTATTTTAGAGGGGTATAAATTTATTATGTTAAACGGCAAAAGAGTATTGTTTTATCAAAACTTTACTTTTTCAAGAAAAGGGGCATCTGGATTGAATCAATACTGTTCGAAGAAGGGATCCTTGAATTGTCCTGCTAAAATATTTTTGAATAAACACGGCCATATTGCTAAGGTTGATAATCGACATAATCATCCACCGCCAACTATATTTAGAGCTTCTGACGGATCCTATCATACTATGCAACATTGAGAAAAACAAGTCACATTATAAGAATATTAAGATACTTGATCCAGCACATATCTACGTAATTAGGTATATTGTTGTACGCAATAGTAGTTGTAGTCAATGATAATGTTGATAAATTTGGGCATTTTACTCCAAGTAAATAAGATTATATCATCATCTTGCTCTTATCCCAATTACTTGGGGTCGACGCAATATGTCATCTGTTTTGACATATTGCAAAAAGTTTCGGCAATGACTTTTATGACCGGCCGCCTGCCTGATGTCAACCCTCCTTGGGAATGTAAACGTTGACCCAAATGGTACCAGATGGAGTTGATCCGGGTCAATCTAGGGCTCTTAGTCGTCTTTTACGACACCCACGAGCAAAGCAAGGGTTGGTAGTATTCGAAGCCGCTACCACACAGCAAATAAATAAGTAAATAAGATTATATATCAGTTATATATTTTATTTATGTTAGTTCTTCTGTATTTAACTGGAACCTGATCACAATACAGTAAAAACAGTTCAATACATATACTTTTAGTATTTACATTTTATTAGATTGACCCGGACCAACTCCATCTGGTACCATTTGGGTCAACGATTACATTCCCAAGGAGGGTTGACGTCAGGCAGGCGGCCGGTCATAAAAGTCATTGCCGAAGCTTTTTGCAATATGTCAAAACAAAAGACATATTGCGTCGACCCCAAGTAATTGGGATAAGAGCAAGATGATGAATGATTTACATTTAAAAAGAGAACGTTATACCTTGAAGGACGTTTTGCATTTCTTTATTGTGCCTATGCATTATATAAATCCAGCGGACTGACCCGACGGACGATCACGTCCAGGCGAGCGTCCCTCGCCGTCTGACGGACAGCTCATTAGTCGCCTAACTGCTTACCAGCATCGTCGATATCTGCTAGTAGAGTCCGGTTGCGCTATTTCGCCTCCAAGTTTCATGGAAAATTTCCGATCAACACCCATGCTGCTCGACACTGTGCGATTCCCAATGATTTTGGGTTAAATTTTAGCTTAACCAGTAGCCCTAGGATATTATATGATTACCGTAACCCAATGTGTTAATAATATTCTAGGATTAGACTAGGCGGCCAGACTAGGCCGCCAAATATTTTGAATATTTGGGAGTAGGTATTACCTTCCTATATTGACCATTATAATGATTGATAACAACGGAATGTTTCGTCTGGTGACGAAGTAAGGATACAATTCACCACCTCTTGTTCGTGGGTATGGTAAGAGACGACCAAGGGATTACAATATGCTGATAAGATCTATTCAAGAGAAGGAAAACTCAAAATAAAACTTTATGCTAATTCGTCTGAACAGCGTGGTAAAGTAGGTCAATTTCCCTTTCATTGTGGAGGAGGCTCGAGCCCAGCATTGCGACGTATATCGGCTGATATGATGATGAATGCATTAGTTTACGAGAAGGATGGTGATGCCATGAGCACTTAATACTCGAATAAATATTAGTTTACTTGTAATAAATATATCATAGTATATCTTAAATACATGATATTCTAAAGGAAATTGTCGCAACTGTGCCAGATATGAGAACTAGTCAGGTATTCACTATAAAGTTTAATTTTAAGGCCTAATAATGTACCTAATGGCTGTGCTTGTGTTGCTCAACAATACTGATCATCCTAGTTTAACCATGTATATGATATGACAGTTATTTTGATATCATTTTTATTACTGCTTTTGCTAAAAAATTGAATTCTTTACTAAAGTGTCCTTATTATACTAGAGTGACCGCTTTTGTGGGTATCGTAAAAGACGACTAAGGCATTATAAAAATAATATGCATACAACATTGCATAGGCAAGAGAAGGAATACTCTGAATAAAACCCTGTACCAACCCGCCTGACCAGCGTGGTACAGTAGGTCAATTTCCCTCTCATTGTGGAGGAGGCTCGAACCCAGTAGTGGGACGTTTATGAGCTGTAATGATGACCGTTTTGTATGTTTCAGTTAAATTTTGTTCATTTGTGATGGTTATGATATCAAATATATACTTTATATTTTCAGATTGATTTAATATTTTATAAAATTAGTGGACATAATTGTAAAATAAATAATTGTAAGAAAATTATTGTACGATTACTAATCGATACTTGCGCAACTTCGTATGTAAGTCAGTTAAAATTAGTCCATTAGTGACGTACATGAATATCCACATTATTTGTATTTTATTTTATATACATATGTACCTAAATAATAAGAAATATATATATAAGAAAAAATGAATTATGTATATTTTGAATTATGTAATTATAATATTCGTGTTAAAACTTAATAAAAGATTATTATCACGCAAATTTTAGTATTGAAATTATCGTGAGACTGATCCATATTATAATATCTAAAACGGCAAAACACTCACGTGCTGAGATCGATTACGTCGACCCGGGTTTCGAGCATGTCCGATGCTCATCATCAGGGCGAGTGCGCAGCGGCGTCTGCGAGGCCCCGGCGTGCACTGCGCGATGCATATCGAGCAGCGCGCCTCGACACAGCCATGAGGGGTGCGGGGGAGGTGTTCGCCTCTTGATAGTCCTCGGCGGAAACGTCGGATGAAACTTCACACCCGGAGTTAAGCGGCATTGTTGGTATGTCACTCCGTGTGTCGTCACCATCACATACCACGCTGGTCACGTCACTCTCCACGCACACCATCACCTTACGACTCACGGCAGTATTAAGAGCTGGTAACCATGCTGACGACAGCTTCCATCCACCGTCTCTGTTGAAGGTCCGATGTCGGTTTATCTCTATGGCCTCACGTATTTTCCGCGGTCTGTAACGTCTCTCTGTGGCTAATACGGAGGCTTTGTCGAACCGAATGTAGTGCCTTGTATTCGCGAGACTGGCATGCTCTGCTATTGCTGATTGTATCTTATCCATGCTCTTCATACTCCTGATGTGTTCAGTTAGTCTGGTGACAATGTTGCGTCCAGTTTCTCCCATATAACTCTTGCCACAATCACATGGTACTTGATAGACGCCTGGTACGCCCAGGTGGTTTTTGTCTTTCGGTGAACGAAGCATTTGCCGTATTTGGCCCGGTGGGCGGAAGAACGCTCTAATGTCGTATTTCCTTCGCAAGAGATGCCCGATTTTGTCCGTTATTCCTTTCACGAACGGTAAGTAGGACGGAGAACGTTCCACACCTGTTGGCCGCTTACGTTCACTTGGCTTGGCCCATCGGCAGCATTGTCGCCAATTGTACCCGTTGTCCACAAGTGTGCACGGTGCACACTTGTCCTCAGTACCAAGATCACTAATCAACCGGGCTCTTCGAATATGTGATCCCCAATACGTTGATGCAGAGCTCGAGCACGTAAGGAAGGCACTAGTGGACAACGGGTACAATTGGCGACAATGCTGCCGATGGGCCAAGCCAAGTGAACGTAAGCGGCCAACAGGTGTGGAACGTTCTCGGCCGGCTAACCGTTCGTGAAAGGAATAACGGACAAAATCGGGCATCTCTTGCGAAGGAAATACGACATTAGAGCGTTCTTCCGCCCACCGGGCCAAATACGGCAAATGCTTCGTTCACCGAAAGACAAAAACCACCTGGGCGTACCAGGCGTCTATCAAGTACCATGTGATTGTGGCAAGAGTTATGTGGGAGAAACTGGACGCAACATCGTCACCAGACTAACTGAACACATCAGGAGTATGAAGAGCATGGATACGACACAATCAGCAATAGCAGAGCATGCCAGTCTCGCGAATACAAGGCACTACATTCGGTTCGACAAAGCCTCCGTATTAGCCACAGAGAGACGTTACAGACCGCGGAAAATACGTGAGGCCATAGAGATAAACCGACATCGGACCTTCAACAGAGACAGTGGATGGAAGCTGTCGTCAGCATGGTTACCAGCTCTTAATACTGCCGTGAGTCGTAAGGTGATGGTGTGCGTGGAGAGTGACGTGACCAGCGTGGTATGTGATGGTGACGACACAGGGAGTGACATACCAACAACGCCGCTTAACTCCGGGTGTGAAGTTTCGTCCGACGTTTCCGCCGAGGACTATCAAGAGGCGAACACCTCCCCCGCACCCCTCATGCTGTGTCGAGGCGCGCTGCTCGATATGCATCGCGCAGTGCACGCCGGGGCCTCGCAGACGCCGCTGCGCACTCGCCCTGATGATGAGCATCGGACATGCTCGAAATCCGGGTCGACGTAATCGATCTCAGCACGTGAGTGTTTTGCCGTTTTAGATATTATAATATCACGCAAATATTATATAATGTTAGTTGTTAATATTAGACAAAGAAATTGAATGTACCTAATCATACAATCATTATTCAGCCTATCGACTTCCAGCTATTTTCACCAGGTCGTCGGTTCACTTAATTGGATATCCTACACTGCGTTGTCGGATACGTGGTCGCAACTCGAGAACCTTTATTCTCCAGCTGTTGTCGATTCGTCGAGCGCGCTGGCCCGCCCATCGCCACTTCAGCATGCTAATTCTTTGCTATGTCGATTACGCCCATTCTTCTACGGATTTCCGTATTTCGAATGCTATCACGCAGACAAATTCCGAGCATAGCCCGCTGTTAATTTATGATAGGGATTTTGCTTTGCTGTATTGTTCGAGTGGACTCAGTAGAAAGAATAAAGTTCAGATAAGATTGAATGAAAATTATACTATTGTAAGTTAATACATAACATACTGTCATCTGTTGCAAATATTTCTTATAGAAGAAATTATCATTCTTAGTCAAGAAAATAGATAATATTTAAAACATAATTTATATTATACAGTAATTGGATAGACAGGGCACTCCCTATCACAGATATGTCTGAAATGATTGTATGAAGGAGAGTTAGGAGAGTACGTATTGCGTCGACCCCAGGTAATTGGGTCTGTCCATCTCCTTACATTAGATTATTAACGTATGTGCAATAGTGGACTATTGGACTATCCTAATACACATCATTGCAACAAATGGGGACGGAGAAGTGTCTTTAGATAATATGTTATCAAGTCGGAGAAATATATTGACAGATAGCGTTTTGCGGAGTCAACGTTGTCATAACGATCGCTGCGATAACGAAAATTGTCAACGACGTAATATGGATTTTATCATTTATATAATAGGACCCTTAGAATAATAACGTATAGAAGGATAGTGTCAATACTTCGAAGGTTCGAATTTTGAATCTAAAAACACTAATGGCGCGCAGATGATTACACACGTACACACGCACACCACTATACAAATTATGAAATCAAATTTTGTTTTTATTAACATAAATCGTCGAAATACTTTTAAAGGTGACGTTAAAAACCTTTTTAAGTTTTACAAATGTGTTATGACACCATTTGAATGCACAAACCGTCATAATTACCTATTTATTTTTTAAGAGTTGCGTACGTACGTGCAGTACAATGACTTGTACATTACGGAACGGTTCCGGCGTAAGCTCCATTAGGCTCCAATTGAAATGCTTCACTTTTTGTGCGCGAACTTACCTTCTATATGTTATTATTCTAAGATGGGACCGTATGGTGACGGAGTAAGAATACAGTTCACCACTCCCTATCATGCCCGTGGATGTCGTAAAAGACGACTATGAGATATAATATGCACGCAACATCTGTGCAAGAGAAAGAAAACTCGAAATGAAAGCCTATATCAACATGTCTGACCAGCATGGTACAGTAGGCCAAATTCCCTCCCATTGTGACGAAGGCCCGAGCCGAATAGTGGGACGTATGTGGGCTGCGATGATGATGATACAATGGGACAAAGAGGATTTCAAATAAAATAATCACAATAAACGTTACGCAAATATATAAATACAAATATATAAAAAATATAAATATTATGTTTTAGGTGAATACCAAGTGATTACAACTAATGGAAAGACCATCATTTTGTATAAAAACTATTCATATTCAAGACAGGGTGGCTCGCAACATAACTTTTATTGTTCAAGTCGACTCAGTAAAAAGTGTAAGGCTAAGCTAAAATTTGATAAAAACGCTATGATTGTAAGTGAAGAGCCAATACATCTACATCCACCACCAAAAATTATCAAAACAGCTGCAGGACATTATGTAAAAATAATGTAGTTGAAAATACTTTAATGTAATAAAAATATTGTATACAGTAACACCCCGGACTTACGTGATAGGAGGGACCGAGTGAAAATCACGTAAGTCGAATTCGCGTAAATCGGGATATAAATTTATTTATATTAAATATGTACAAAAAAAAGATATATTCATTTGGAACTTATTCAAAGAAAACAATAATTTTAAATAATATTATTAATTAAATATTATTTAAAAAATAATTGACATTTTATGAATAAAAAACGTAAATCTAAGGTCGCGGCGCTTAAATAAAGAACCGCGTATCTTTGTATTTGCGTAAAACGGGTAGCGAAGTCGGGGTATTACTGTATTTTTTTTTGTGTAGATATTTAATGCGTTTTGATTCTGTTTTTATTTGCCCACTTTACAATTAATGCGCAAGTTTGTGTGAAAATTATAACGTTTGTTAGGATTTGCCACTTAATGATTTGTACGTTTATTCACTGATAATTTTTTTCTTATTAAAATACATATAATTATGTGTGTACCTACTTAATAAAATTACTACTATAAATATGTAAATATAATTATATATTAAGAATTGTTCACAATTTCATGACTTTTATTTTGCCCGGCAACAAAATTTTTATTTAGAATTAAAAGTAATCCAAGTTACTCTTTATAACACCATCTGTCAATGATTGCCTCGGATATCAGTCCAGCTATTTTGGCGAATAGCCGAGATAAATAGTCCGACAATTATTTTTAGTTTTTTTTTAAGTATAACACAATACTCCCTCATTCATTTCATTATCTCAGCCCAAATAAGTCCCACTATTGGGCTCGGGCCTTCTCCTCAATGGTAGGGAAATTAACATACTATATCACGCTGGTCAAATATGTTGGGATAGGATTTTACGTCGAGTTTTCTTTCTCTTGCATAGATGTCATCTGTATAATAAATCCCTCAGTCGTCTTTTACGATATCTGTAAGCAAGAGAGGGACTGCTGGATTGTGTTCTTACTGCGTCAGCACACGAACTTCTGTTTCATTCATTTAATAATATATATTATTAAAGTAAGTGTTATTTCGATATTATGAGTAGGCAATTCAGTTTAATAAAAAGGACCCTAAAATACTTTTGAAGGTTGAAGTTTAATAAAGAAGACACCATAGTCTCTAAAGGAGGGTAGTACATTGAGGCAACTACAATTTTACTCCTAATCATAATAGTTAAATACACAAATTGTTACCGTATAGAATTGAAATGTAAGCATGACTTTTTAATAAAAACATTTATTTTGATATACTTATATTGAGGCTAATAAATAGTCTTCCAAATGGTGTATCAAATATTCATATTAACGTGGTATTATGGTAGTCATTTCATAAATTTACACCTTTAAGAATTTATTCAACTGTTTTTTTGCTGCTGAAGACTACAACCGCGTTCCAGTTTCTGACGCTGACCATCGCCCTGGCGATAGTTGGCAGCGTCAGGTCGGCACCGATGATTGCGACGAGTTCACGGCGCTGCTCTGCCCAAGCGTTACAGACCTCGAGCGTATGCTGCGCCGTGTCCTCGTCGCAATCGCAGTGGTGGCAGGACGGTGTACTCTCCCTTCTAACGACCTTGTGCAGGTATTTGGCGAAGCAACCATGCCCCGTCAACACCTGCACCAGTCGGAAGGAGAGCACCCTGTGCTGCCGTTCCAACCACTGCATCAGCACCGGCCGGAAGGCCTCCATGATTCGCACCCCGAACCGAGGCCTCTCCAGCCGGACTGCCCAACGGGCAATGACGTCTCGGCGGGCGTCGATGCGCCAGGTGGTGAGCTCCTTCAACGAGACCACACCGCCCTCCGCTCGTACCCTCGATACCCGCCGATACAAACCGGCGAGCATTTCCGCCTCCAGGTCCCACGGGGATTTATTCAACTGTACAGATGGCATAGTTGTTGAGATACCTATAATACCACCGAGTTCGATTCCCACGCAGGACAATACTTTGTGCGATCCACAATTCCTTGTTCTGAGTCTGGATATAATTTGTGTCCGTTAAATTATAAGTCCATACTATAATTATTTCCTAACGGCAGGGTGATGTCTTTTTTTAAGAAAAAACGATAGAATTAATATATAGAGATCATTTTAATTATAAAATTAAATTTAAAAACTTTGTTATATGGGTCTATATTCTAGATTATGTTAATGATAAATCATTAAATAAATAAACATTATGCTAAATTATCATTTTATATCATTGAAGATAATATTACTCTACATTATTTATGGCTCAACATCCCAAGATCCCTTTCCCCTGAGACTCTTAAGCTACTTCTTATTATTTTCTTAACTATTTTCTTTTATTTCAGGTCGTTACGAAATCGTCATGGTTAATAAAAAAAGCTTACTTTTATATAACAAATATACATATTCTAAAAATGGTGCTGTATCAAACAGTCGTTATTGCTCAAGTAAGTCTGCAAAGAATTGTCCAGCGAAAATAAAATTGAACGAGGATAGCACCATTGCTAAAGCGAAGATTTTTCACAATCATCCACCGCCAACTCTTTATGAAATGAGCAACAAAAATTACATCAGAATATCTTAGAAGACATTTAATGACTAATTGTTTAAGATAAGTTTATTTCTTAAGGCACCAATTCCTCAAAGATCCGCCATCTGCTACGTACACTGTTGACCCTAGGCCTCATTTTTTTTTGTAGGTTATGGTCTGAACTTATCTCACCCAATCCATCCAGGGCGGCGTGCGGTCAAATAACCCACGATATCCCCCGTGATATGACATGCAGATACGCAAGAAAAGGAAAACTCTAAATAAAACCCACCACTCTGACCAACCTAGTATGTTAGAATAATATCCCTCAAATTGTGGAGAAGGCTAGAGCCCCACAGTAGAACGTATATGAGCTGAGATGATGATGATCCCTCCCCATTGCCATTGGATCGTTCACTGGTACTGATTCCTTGATCTCGGTGACCAGCCCAGCGAACCACAGGTTTCTCTAAAAGCGAATAATATTATAATCGTCATGCTTAAAGACGGATTGGCTATCGAAGTTGATGTTATGAGTTTCCTAAGGGATTACTGGTAGGCATTCCCCTGGTGATCATAATATTTATGCCTTCCATAGAAAGTTAAGGACTACTTACACGTTGTACACTTAACTGTGTAGGAGTCTATTGCAGTGAGTTTCTTAATAATATCTTATTAAATTAACTAATAAAACATTATGCTAATGTTTATTTGAATTATTTTTTATAGCTTTACAAGCATTACGTGTATATTACTACCTATAATATAGCTGAAAATAATCGCCGCTTATACATCGCCTCGAACAGATTAGACGGGGTGTGTGCAGGTCATAGGCTATCATAAAAAAAGGAAGCAGTCTTCGTGTCTTCAGTTTTCAGTAATGTCTTTGTACCACAAATATGATCATCAACATCATCATTCAGCCTATCGCCGTCCACTGCTGAATGTAGGCCTCCCCTATCTTTCGCCACAAAGTGCGGTCCTGCGCCACCTGCATCTAACGTCGCCCAGCAACTTTCACCAGGTCGTCGGGCCACCTAGTGGACGTCCTACACCGCCGCGTATCGTCTGATACGTGGTCATCACTCGAGAACCTTTCTTCTCCAGCGGTGGTCGGTTCGCCGAGCGATGCTACCTAATTCTTCGTGCTATATCCGTATTTCTACAAATATCTGCATTTCGGCTTCTATCTCGCAGAAAAATTCCATGCAAAGCTCGCTCTATAACACGCAGAGCGACTTACAGATTGGTTATGGGGCCTAACATTTAGTGACCACGTTTCTGTGTCGTAAGTCATCACTAGTCGTAGACCTGTGTTTTCAGACACTGAGGTATGATGGATGAGAAGATCATCTTAAATTTACCGAACGCTGCCCAACCGAGTTAGATTCGTCGGCTGACCTCTTTCTTGAAATTGGATCTACCTAACTGGACAAACAGTCCTAGGTAAACGCAATAATCGACAACTTCGAAAACCGCATTGCCATGACTTTCATCTTGTCAATGTTCTTTCGTAAACCCACTAGTTGGGATACTCTGCTGAGATCGTTGAGCATGGCCACAAAAATAAATTTATTAAATATTTATTGATATACCTAAATCATGTCATAATTGAAAAAATACCTATAACCTATGGTATCGGCATGTACCACCGTAATCTACGAAAAACATTTTATTTTGCTATCTTATTTACTTAGCTAATATGACACTGTTTTAGATAAGTTTTATTAAAACTAACAAGTCTGACCATAGATATTGTTTGCTTGCAATTTATGAATTTTATTTTCTTGACTTTAAATTTAGAACACGTTTACTACGTGAGAAACTTCGATCATTGTCAGCCATTCTATTTGTTGAGGTTAATATTAAATAAATACAATATAATGTGGAATGGGTTGTGAAAAGTTAAAGAAAACAGAATCGCTTTGCACAAAATGAGTATGGAGCCGTCCGTTATTGTAGAGACACTTCGAAACCTAGGTATTAGTTCGAATATACATAGATTAGTGGCCATGCAGATTAAAGACCTGCATTATAGTCAAAGATATTGATTTTGAATAGAATGCCTTTTCATTTATCG
Organism: Lymantria dispar; assembly: GCA_032191425.1. Taxonomy (NCBI): domain Eukaryota; kingdom Metazoa; phylum Arthropoda; class Insecta; order Lepidoptera; family Erebidae; genus Lymantria; species Lymantria dispar. Next base: position 29,200,984 of record CM063449.1, on the reverse strand, counting down.
CGTAATAAATATATCATTTTATTAAGATACTACACTTCATAACAAAATAAATGTATTTTTATTTGTAATAGAACTTATGATGCGACTAGTTATATTTTAAAATAAATTTCCGTTTCAGGGTGCTACGAAATCATATCAATTGGTAACAAAAACATAATGTTATATCAAAAATATACGTATTCCAAGAATGGGCCCGTGGCTCGTTACCGTTATTGTTCTAGTAAATCTGCTAAGAATTGCCCTGCAAAGATAACGTTGGATAAGGAAGGCACAATTGTCGAAGCGAATACTTGTCACAACCACCCACCACCGAGACTTTATAAAATGAATACCGGACAGTATATTAGAGTAACACGATAAGGCTATTCTAGGATTCCTATGTAGAAGGACCACACTGGTAACAGCCGTGTGTAAACAGGCGCGGCCCGGTCCGTCCAGGGTAGTACCACTTTTTTTTTGTTTTTTTTTTTTTGTTATGGGTCGCGGTCGGCGCACTCCTCGCACCACTCCGTCCGGGGCGACAGAGGGGCGTAAGCACGCACACCCGCAACCCACCCGAACACCACGTCGCCTTCGTCGTTGGACCGACGACCGGAGCAGGGTTACTTCGTCGGCCCGACGGAATACCCCCTAGTGGGGTACCTTCCCATCGACCTACGTAACCTCGAGGAGGACGTCGGTCTTTTCTCACGCAGTCGGCCTCTCGGCGGGTGACGGACTAATTCCGCGTTCACGTCACCCGCGGCCTCGGCTAGGGTGGCATGAGGCGCAGATAGACGCGCCTACGCCGCCCCAGTCGCCGGAGGCGGGTCGCTTCGTCGAGGCTGCGTTCCTCGCGCTACCCGCCGCCTCCTTCCGCGAGACTACTGTCTCGCAGAAGGCTGTGACAGAGTCCCAGTTCCTGGGGGTACCACTCGTAGAAAATCGATATCTAAGTAGCAGCAATCTATTACTGCACTTCGGCGAGCTAGTAGTGTTAAGTAGGACACAAAAGAGGCAGTACAGTTGTGTAAAACATAATGCAAACTGCGTCTACAAATTCGGTTATTATAGAACCTAATTACCATTTCCAATAAAATATTTTAAAACAATACTTGTATTTTTGAATTTACTTTAATTTATATTTAAAAGTGATTTATACTAGCTGACCGAACAGACGTTCTGTACAAAACTAAAAAAAAATGTAAAAGGAATTCTCCTTGAAATCGATAGCAGCGCCACCTACCGAGTGCAATTGTAAATATAATCTATTCTCGAACCAACTTAAACACACAATAAATTTTATCAACATCGGTCCAGCCGTTTAGGAGCAGTTCAGTGACATACACACGTGCACAAGAAATTTATATATAAAGATAAATGTATATTTATAAATTGTAAACTGTCGCATGCTTTGTGAATGGTCGTTTGTCATATTCATAACGAATACGTTGTGAATGTGAAATAAAATCGTTTTTACGAACTTTGTTGCGCATTTCAGTAAAAAAAAATATTCATCAAATCGGAATACTAACAAAAGAAAACTTTATAAAATTCATAAAAAATTGTTTTATTTTGCATTTGTAATTCATATAAATGATATAAAAATATTAACTATTTATTCGTTACAAGCTTTAATTTGCATTTTTTTTTTATTTTAGAGGGGTATAAATTTATTATGTTAAACGGCAAAAGAGTATTGTTTTATCAAAACTTTACTTTTTCAAGAAAAGGGGCATCTGGATTGAATCAATACTGTTCGAAGAAGGGATCCTTGAATTGTCCTGCTAAAATATTTTTGAATAAACACGGCCATATTGCTAAGGTTGATAATCGACATAATCATCCACCGCCAACTATATTTAGAGCTTCTGACGGATCCTATCATACTATGCAACATTGAGAAAAACAAGTCACATTATAAGAATATTAAGATACTTGATCCAGCACATATCTACGTAATTAGGTATATTGTTGTACGCAATAGTAGTTGTAGTCAATGATAATGTTTATAAATTTGGGCATTTTACTCCAAGTAAATAAGATTATATCATCATCTTGCTCTTATCCCAATTACTTGGGGTCGACGCAATATGTCATCTGTTTTGACATATTGCAAAAAGTTTCGGCAATGACTTTTATGGCCGCCTGCCTGACGTCAACCCTCCTTGGGAATGTAAACATTGACCCAAATGGTACCAGATGGAGTTGATCCGGGTCAATCTAGGGCTCTTAGTCGTCTTTTACGACACCCACGAGCAAAGCAAGGGTTGGTAGTATTCGAAGCCGCTACCACACAGCAAATAAATAAGTAAATAAGATTATATATCAGTTATATATTTTATTTATGTTAGTTTTTCTGTATTTAATTGGAACCTGATCACAATACAGTAAAAATAGTTCAATACATATACTTTTAGTATTTACATTTAAAAAGAGAACGTTATACCTTGAAGGACGTTTTGCATTTCTTTATTGTGCCTATGCATTATATAAATCCAGCGGACTGACCCGACGGACGATCACGTCCAGGCGAGCGGCCCTCGTCGTCTGACGGACAGCTCATTAGTCGCCTAACTGCCTACCAGCATCGTCGATATCTGCTAGTAGAGTCCGGTTGAGCTATGTGGCCTCCAAGTTTCATGGAAAATTTCCGATCAACACCCATGCTGCTCGACACTGTGCGATTCCCAATGATTTTGGGTTAAATTTTAGCTTAACCAGTAGCCCTAGGATATTATATGATCACCGTAACCCAATGTGTTAATAATATTCTAGGATTAGACTAGGCGGCCAGACCAGGCCGCCAAATATTTTGAATATTTGGGAGTAGGTATTACCTTCCTATATTGACCATTATAATGATTCATAACAACGGAATGTTTCGTCTGGTGACGAAGTAAGGATACAATTCACCACCTCTTGTTCGTGGGTATGGTAAGAGACGACCAAGGGATTACAATATGCTGATAAGATCTATTCAAGAGAAGGAAAACTCAAAATAAAACTTTATGCTAATTCGTCTGAACAGCGTGGTAAAGTAGGTCAATTTCCCTCTCATTGTGGAGGAGGCTCGAACCCAGTAGTGGGACGTTTATGAGCTGTAGTGATGACCGTTTTGTATGTTTCAGTTAAATTTTGTTCATTTGTGATGGTTATGATATCAAATATATACTTTATATTTTCAGATTGATTTAATATTTTATAAAATTAGTGGACATAATTATAAAATAAATAATTGTAAGAAAATTATTGTACGATTACTAATCGATACTTGCGCAACTTCGTATGTAAGTCAGTTAAAATTAGTCCATTAGTGACGTACATGAATATACACATTATTTGTATTTTATTTTATATATGTACCTAAATAATAAGAAATATATATAAGAAAAAATGAATTATGTATATTTTGAATTATGTAATTATAATATTCGTGTTAAAACTTAATAAAAGATTATTATCACGCAAATATTGTATAATTTTAGTTGTTAATATTAGACAAAGAAATTGAATGTACCTAATCATACAATCATTATTCAGCCTATCGACTTCCAGCTATTTTCACCAGGTCGTCGGTTCACTTAATTGGATGTCCTACACTGCGTTGTCGGATACGTGGTCGCAACTCGAGAACCTTTATTCTCCAGCTGTTGTCGATTCGTCGAGCGCGCTGGCCCGCCCATTGCCACTTCAGCATGCTAATTCTTTGTGCTATGTCGATTACGCCCATTCTTCTACGGATTTCCGTATTTCGAATGCTATCACGCAGACAAATTCCGAGTATAGCCCGCTGTTAATTTATGATAGGGATTTTGCTTTGCTGTATTGTTCGAGTGGACTCAGTAGAAAGAATAAAGTTCAGATAAGATTGAATGAAAATTATACTATTGTAAGTTAATACATAACATACTGTCAACTGTTGCAAATATTTCTTATAGAAGAAATTATCATTCTTAGTCAAGAAAATAGATAATATTTAAAATATAATTTACATTATACAGTAATTGGATAGACAGGGCACTCCCTATCACAGATATGTCTGAAATGATTGTATGAAGGAGAGTTAGGAGAGTACGTATTGCGTCGACCCCAGGTAATTGGGTCTGTCCATCTCCTTACATTAGATTATTAACGTATGTGCAATAGTGGACTATTGGACTATTCTAATACATATCATTGCAACAAATGGGGACGGAGGAGTGTCTTTAGATAATATGTTATCAAGTCGGAGAAATATATTGACAGATAGCGTTTTGCGCAGTCACCGTTATCATAACGATCGCTGCGATAACGAAAATTGTCAACGACGTAATATGGATTTTATCATTTATATAATGGGACCCTTAGAATAATAACGTATAGAAGGATAGTGTCAATACTTCGAAGGTTCGAATTTTGAATCTAAAAACACTAATGGCGCGCAGATGATTACACACGTACACACGCACACCACTATACAAATTATGAAATCAAATTTTGTTTTTATTAACATAAATCGTCGAAATACTTTTAAAGGTGACGTTAAAAACCTTTTTAAGTTTTACAAATGTGTTATGACACCATTTGAATGCACAAACCGTCATAATTACCTATTTATTTTTTAAGAGTTGCGTACGTACGTGCAGTACAATGACTTGTACATTACGGAACGGTTCCGGCGTAAGCTCCATTAGGCTCCAATTGAAATGCTTCACTTTTTGTGCGCGAACTTACCTTCTATATGTTATTATTCTAAGATGGGACCGTATGGTGACGGAGTAAGAATACAGTTCACCACTCCCTATCATGCCCGTGGATGTCGTAAAAGACGACTATGGGATATAATATGCACGCAACATCTGTGCAAGAGAAAGAAAACTCGAAATGAAAGCCTATATCAACATGTCTGACCAGCATGGTACAGTAGGCCAAATTCCCTCCCATTGTGACGAAGGCCCGAGCCGAATAGTGGGACGTATGTGGGCTGCGATGATGATGATATAATGGGACAAAGAGGATTTCAAATAAAATAATCACAATAAACGTTACGCAAATATATAAATACAAATATATAAAAAATATAAATATTATGTTTTAGGTGAATACCAAGTGATTACAACTAATGGAAAGACCATCATTTTGTATAAAAACTATTCATATTCAAGACAGGGTGGCTCGCAACATAACTTTTATTGTTCAAGTCGACTCAGTAAAAAGTGTAAGGCTAAGCTAAAATTTGATAAAAACGCTATGATTGTAAGTGAAGAGCCAATACATCTACATCCACCACCAAAAATTATCAAAACAGCTGCAGGACATTATGCAAAAATAATGTAGTTGAAAATACCTTAATGTAATAAAAATATTGTATACAGTAACACCCCGGACTTACGCGATAGGAGGGACCGAGTGATAATCACGTAAGTCGAATTCGCGTAAATCGGGATATAAATTTATTTATATTAAATATGTACAAAAAAAAGATATATTCATTTGGAACTTATTCAAAGAAAACAATAATTTTAAATAATATTATTAATTAAATATTATTTAAAAAATAATTGTCATTTTATGAATAAAAACGTATATCTAAGGTCGCGGCGCTTAAATAAAGAACCGCGTATCTTTGTATTTGCGTAAAACGGGTAGCGAAGTCGGGGTATTACTGTATTTTTTTTTTGTGTAGATATTTAATGCGTTTTGTTTCTGTTTTTATTTGCTCACTTTACAATTAATGCGCAAGTTTGTGTGAAAATTATAACGTTTGTTAGGATTTGCCACTTAATGATTTGTACGTTTATTCACTGATAATTTTTTTCTTATTAAAATACATATAATTATGTGTGTACCTACTTAATAAAATTACTACTATAAATATGTAAATATAATTATATATTAAGAATTGTTCACAATTTAATGACTTTTATGTTGCCCGGCAACAAAATTTTTATTTAGAATTAAAAGTAATCCAAGTTACTCTTTATAACACCATCTGTCAATGATTGCCTCGGATATCAGTCCAGCTATTTTGGCGAATAGCCGAGATAAATAGTCCGACAATTATTTTAAGTTTTTTTTTTTTAAGTATAACACAATACTCCCTCATTCATTTCATTATCTCAGCCCAAATAAGTCCCACTATTGGGCTCGGGCCTTCTCCTCAATGGTAGGGAAATTAACATACTATATCACGCTGGTCAAATATGTTGGGATAGGATTTTACGTCGAGTTTTCTTTCTCTTGCATAGATGTCATCTGTATAATAAATCCCTCAGTCGTCTTTTACGATATCTGTAAGCAAGAGAGGGACTGTTGGATTGTGTTCTTACTGCGTCAGCACACGAACTTCTGTTTCATTCATTTAATAATATATATTATTAAAGTAAGTGTTATTTTTTCCGTGTCAGTTTTATTTCTTTCCGTGTGGTGACGAAGTAAGAATACAATTCACCACCCCCTATCTTACCCCTGGGTGATCGTACGAGACGACTAAGGGATATAAAACGCATATAACATCTATGCGAGAGAAGGAAAACTCGAAATAAAACCCTATGCCAACACGTTTGACCAGCGTGGTATAGTAGGTCAATTACCCTTCCATTATGGAGGAGGCCCGAGCCCAGCAGTGGGACGTATATGGGCTGAGATGATGAAGTGTTATTTCGATATTATGAGTAGGCAATTCAGTTTAATAAAAAGGACCCTAAAAGACTTTTGAAGGTTGAAGTTTAATAAAGAAGACACCATAGTCTCTAAAGAAGGGTAGTACATTGAGGCACCTACAATTTTACTTCTATATGTAATATCCGAAGAAAATAACTTTTTACGGCTGAAACCGAAACTGAAACCGAATTTCGGCTCCAGTCTCAATTTCGGCTGAAACCAAAATTTCTGTGTACATTATAAGGTCAATGTTTTTATGTGAAGAAAAATAAATAGTCTATCATAATCAGTCAGTTTTTATTCTTTACTAATATAAACACGAAATGAAACTTACGAAACTTAACTATAAGAACAAAATAATTTCAAATTACAATAAATCTAGGCGTATCATGCTTGTGTTTGACTTGTTTCGAATTCAGTTTCTGTTTCGGCCGTAGTTTTAGCTTGATTACCAGCCGAAACCGAAACAAGGCCGAAACAGATATTTTGGTCGGACACTACCTATATGTATAAACATGACAAGTAAAAATATTACTATATTGCGCAGTAAATTGTTAAAGTCCTAGGAATAGGGAGCGAAGCAATTACAGCTTTACTAAACTAAGGAAGAAACTAAAAAATTGCTTAAAAAGAATTCGTAAAAAACTATATAATTAACAGTATTCGGATCCTCGACTTTGAACAATCGAGTTAAGTATAGTTTGGGACACATGGGGAGGATAAAACCAAATTGACAAGCAAAACGTTAAGCGTTCTAAACAGAACTAAGCGCTACTTAACACCGAGTAAAATGTATTAATATTAAGTTAAGCAAAACACGATTTTGTCCACATTTGCAGAACTATTTACATCTCTGAGCAGGTGCGCCTAGATTTCATCTAGACCCACTAGATTCTTTACAAAGACGTGTTGTTTGAATCGACAATCAAATTCTGGAGCGGTGGAGACATTGGGTCACGTTTTGTGCTCTATCAGCTCTTTCACGGTAAATTCTTCGAAGAAGTGTTGGCCTTGGTACCCCCGTCATCTTTTTACCATTGTACTACTCGATATCATAACAGAGCTCATCCATTTCACCCGAGAACGTTATTATTTCCACATATCATTATTATCCACAACCGTGGTGAGGATTTAGCTTCAGTAGCTCATGCAGCGGTTTAGGTATTACTTTCCTTAAAAATGTATATATTTATACTTATATTCATCAAAGTTAGTAGATACATAAGAACTGATTAAATTATTTAAATTTTTCAGGTTATATTCCTTATAAGACAATGCCTTCGGGCAAAGGGAAGGAGTTAATTCTTGTTCAGGGATACACATTTTCAGTTCAAGGTGGCAGTAAAGTGACATATTATTGTTCAAGAAAGTCCAATACCGGCTGCAAGGCGAAAGTAAGGCTGAACAATGAGCGTCAGATTATATTAACAGATTTGATACATAATCATTTGCCTCCCGTACTACAGGAGACTTCGTGTGGTGTTATATTGAAAATATCTAATGAATTCTCAGTTTAAACTATTTAGTTTCAATGTTGTATTAGACGTACCAGTATAATGATGGGTATAGTTAACTTACCCTCAGAAATTCAAAATGTAAAACAATTTACCTCAATCGCCTAATATGTCGGACAGTCACCAGAATTTCTGATGCCTACTGATGCTGATCTGAATAAAAAAAAATGGTTATAAAATAAATATGTCTAGATTAAATACACAGGGTATATTTCTATTTAGGTATTATTTATATGCAAATAATATCTTCCGTAAAAAGAATCGCGGCGAATATAACCAGTGTCAAAGTAAATTTTCCAAATTTTGTGGAGGATCATATTTATTCAATACGTGGAATAAGAATACAATTGACTACCCCCAATTATATACCTACACGAGCAAGAAATGTCCATGTATGTGTTAAAAGATGACTAAGGAATATAATATACAGATAACATTTACGCAAAAGAAGGAAGATCTGACAAAAAACTCTATACCAAACCGTTTGACCAGTGTGGTATAGGAGGTCCATTTCGCACCTGTTTCTTAGCAGGGTAGATACAGTGGGACATATATGAGATGAAATTAATTTTTGATTAATTTTTATCACAAGAGTATTTCACGAGTTTGTCGCGAGATTTTTATAAATTTGAACGTTTTGTATCCAGCATATTGGGCACGTTCATTTTGTTAAAACATCGAAATAGATTTTTAATATTATAATATAAAAAGATCTTTAATTGCAAAACTACTTATTATTCCCTAAATTTATTAGACTGAATAGGTAATCTATTGCCGTCCCAACATTCCGATACGATAGGACAACGATTTTACATCAAAAGACATTCAAAACATGTTAGATAGAAGAGATTATTCATCATATAAAATGTTTGAATGTATCTGCAAACGGTACATTTGATAGACATAATTTATAATAATGTAGACCTCAAAACTTATATAATAATAGATTATCAATAAATTAATTTACTTTTCACTGTGCTTTTTTTATTTCCAAAATATATTTAGTCAATTAAATTGTAGTGTAGTTATTATTTGTTATTATGACGAGATACTTGGCAGTCTTGTGAGGTGAATTTAAGGTACATTTGTGGGTTGAGCAGTGCAAATCTGTACACATGCTCAGTATTTATGTTGGTAGATATAGTAAACTTTATACTGACACAAAGGGGCTCTTTATTATGTTACACCACTAGCAACCTGCCATCGCTTCGCTTCGGTTTCAGTCGTCATTCCTGCATAGTTCCCGTTCCCGTGGGAATACCGGGATAAAATATAGCCTATGTTACTCCCTGATATAATAGCTTTCCATTGGTGAAAGAATTTAAGAAATGGGTCCAGCCGTTTTGAAGATTACCCGGAACAAACAGACAGAACAAAAAAATATAAAATGTATTTTAGGCATATGTATAGTGCAAATAACCGTGTGAGCATGATGAGTATGAAAAAGTCTATTATTTTGACATTACAAACAGACACTCCAATTTTATTTATTGGTATAGATTAGTTAAAAGATAGGAAACTATAAGAATAAATCGAAATAAAATGAGGCTCACCGCACACGTAAAGGATTCAGTACCAGTGGTCGGTACAATAGCGAAGGGAGTGAAATTGGTGAGTTATGCCCGCCCTTTCGTCACCCCGGAGGGACCAGACGGCGTGCATCCAGATCACAGCCCGCGAAAAAAAGTTCTATCCGTCTAACCAGCGTAACATAATAGGTTTCGTTTCCATCATGGAAAAGGCTCAAGGCCAGTGAAGAGGCGTATATGAGCTGAGAGGATACATAAGTTGCACGTATCCACAGATGCTTGCGTGGTGACGAATTAAGAATACAATCTGTCACAACCTTACTCGTAGGTATCGTAAAAACCTTCTTAGAGATGACCAGGAGAATGATTAGCATTGCTCTTCTGGGAAATATATAACGCAAACAGCGATCGCCAATCCGTTTTCCAAGCGTGACGATTTTGGCACTATCGTCTCCCCTTGAAAAGAACTATGTTCAAAAGTTGACGTTATTATGCTAATGGAAACGTAGGTTGATTTATGACTTTTCAATATCAAACACATCGTCGCAGCCCACATACGTCCCACTGTTGGGCTCAAGCCTCCTTCACAATGGGAGGGAATTTGACCTACTATACCATATGTATAGCAAGTAATGCAACTTTTTGGGTGGGCCACCGGTACTGAATCATTGTCATCAGTTGCCCGCCTGGCGGCAATACAAAATACCTGGACTGTAGTAACCTAGTACCTGGAAATTAACTTTATTTCATGGACTACAGGAAATAAGCTAGTTTTAGAACTGTTTTTTTTTATTGCTGTTGGTGTCTAACGATTAAATAGCATATCTGATGGTAAGTGATACTGCTGTTCAGAAACTTTGGCTAGACCACTGCCTACCGTAAAAAAAGGGAGTGTGAATGCGTGCAATAAGGTTCGATGATACTAAAGGCATCACCAAAACTCTCTATACCCTCAGAAAGTTGGGCTGCCGCCTCTTTCGCTCACCAAACCAAGTGCAATAACAAATTGCTACTACTCAGACGTAGATTTTCTGCGAGAAGGCACTACCCCGGACGGACCGGTCAGCGGCTGTAGATAGACGACTGTCGACAGTGTTGTCCTACCTAAAATGTATTAATGCGCTGGGACTGTACCTTTAGAAACTTTAAATGTTCAATAGGCATTGTGACTGTAAATGTTATGTATTATAATATTATAAAGAGGAAAGATTGTATGTATGTTTGTAACGCATTGGCTCCGAAACTACTAGACCAAACTTACAAGATTTTAAACATTCTTTCACCAATGGAAAGCTATAATATCAGGGAGTAACATAGGCTATATTTTATCCCGGTATTCCCACGGGAACGGAAACTACGCGGGTAAAACGACTATAACCTATAACCTATAACCGAAGCGAAGCGAGGGCGGATTGCTAGTATATAATAAAGTGCAAGTTGCTACTACCTATCTAAAACTATCGTCACATTTCAGGGCTACCTTTCAAATTAATATCAGCTGATCGTGGAGTACAATTACTGATGGTAGAAAATCACACGTTTTCAAAAGTCAACAAGTCTTCATACATGTGGCGTTGTTCGAGCAGAGTATCGAAGCGATGCGAAGCCAAATTGACTTTCCGATCAAACACTATAGTGACACCATACAATCTCGAACACAATCATCCACCACCAAAATACTTCCAAAATCAATTTGGTACTTATGTTAAATGGTAGAATATTAAAAAGTTTACAAAAATAATTGGAAAATAAAATATAATAAACATTTAGTAACTAATATGTCCGAGCTTATAATGAATGGATTTACGACTTATTCGTATACTTGTGAGTGTAGTTAAAAAACGTTTTTTTTTTTTTTTTTTATTGCAAGCAGTGGCAAACGAGCAAACAGTACACCTGATGATAAGTGTTGCTGCCGCTCATGGACCTTTACAAGGCCGCTGCCTACCGCGAAGAAAGTGAAGGGAATGTGAATGCGTGCATTGAGGCTCGGTGATACTAAAGGCACCATCAATACCCTCCACACGCAAACACCCTCAGAAAGTTAGGCTTCCGGCTCTCTCGCTCACCGAACGAAGCGCAGTAACAAATTGCTACTACTCAGACGACGATTTTCTGCGAGAGCGTGGTACTGATCCGGACGGACCGGCCCGCGACTGTAGACAGATAACTGTCGACAGTGTGGTCCTACCACTCACAGATAGTTTTTAAATGATTCGATTTCTGAATGCATAAAATATGTTACAGTGTTATGTTATGCCAAGTTATTAGTAAAAATATGTGCCGATATTGTAAAATATATACTCAAAATGTTATTAATGGTTTGTGATGTTAACGCGATTTCTGATTTTAAATGTAACTATTTTTAGGAATTTTATATTTTCACGTTCAACAAGTCATCGTTATTATAGACTAGTAACACACCCTCGTTTCGCTTCGGTTTCAGTCGCCTTACACGCGTAGTTCCCATTCCCGAGGGAATACCGGTATAAAATATAGCCTATGTTACTCCCTGATATTATAACTCTCAATTGGTAAAAGAATTTTTGTAATCGGTTCGGTGGTTTAAGCGTAAAACTGTAACATACAAACATACTTTCGCATTTATAATATTAGTAAGGATATCTTCCCGCTATATAATTGGTTATTAAATTATAACCTACATTATTGATGCTTTATTACTAGTACGAAAAGAAAAATGATTCTGAATGACAATCATATTGTTGTTGGTCAGTTTTTTTATGTTTAATAATATGAGACACCCTAATCCTCCCGTTATTATGAACGCAGAAAAGTGTTCGAAACGTCGCCAAACCAAATACAAATACATAAAAATCCGTCAAAATAGTTTTATTTAAAATATATATAATTATCTGTGTGGTGACAGCTTAAAAATACAATTCGCCACCCCTCTCTTGCCCGTGGATGTCCGTAAAATACGACTAAAGGTATATCTGTTAAGCAAAAAACATCGATGGAATAGAAGGAAAAAGTTTTTAATTCATGGTTTATATATATAAATCTTCTGTTTGTGTGTTTGTAACTGAACTCCTTCTAAACGACCGGACCGATTGTGACGAAATTTTTTGTGTGTGTCCAAGTGGGTTTAAGAATGGTTTAGATTAATATTTGGACCCGGTAGGTCGATCAGCGATCGAAATCAAAGAGGCTTCCTTTTTTTTTAATTTGAACAGAACAGCGTTTGTTGGGTCAGCTATAATATATAGATAATTAAAAGTGTATACATTTATCATTACTACAATTTGACTGATAGGAATGTCCAAAAACGAAATAGCAACTAGATGAAAACACGTTCGTGGAACTTTTTGTTAGTGATATTGTTACATTTAAAATTAAAATTGATTTAGCAAGTCACATTCGAGCTCTGCCATAAATCAGTATAAAAAGTATGCTTATTGATTGATCGATAGGTAGATTTTAAAATTCTTTCCGTTTGGTGACGGAGTAAGAATACAATAATTGTATTCTTGGTGAATTCACCAACCGCAATTACACTCCTTTCTTGCCTGTGGGTGTCGTAAAAGACGACTAAGGGATATAATATTTATTTAACACCTATGCAAGAGAACAAAAACTCAAAAGAAAACACTATGCCAATCCGTTTGACTAGCGTGGTAGGTAGGTCAATTTCCGTCCCATAGAGGCCTGAGTCCAGCAATAGGACGTATATCGGCTGAGATGATGATGATGAAACAATCTATTACTATCCTACCAAAGTGATTATAAATACTATCGGTAAAGCAAACCAATGCCGATTGTAGGCTTACTTTCCATATAGGAGAATTTTTCATATGATCCATAAATGATCGTAAATTGCTGGTCATTTAATTATATTTTTAAAGTCTATCGCGATACATTGGAAATATACAATTTTAACATAACCAACGTACTAATGTATTATACCAATCCAGAATATGAAAGCGTATCAAAAAATATGTGTAATCATTTTTGTAATTAATGGCTTTGACGTAGCTATTTTGTAGTATCGATTATTATTATTAATGAAATTATTTGTTTTTTTTTTATAATTTAGCTCAAAAAAATTGATATAATTCTAAAATGCCAATGATTTTCTGTGTGAAATAAAGATGTGCGGAATTCTAATAAATTGTATTATTATTATGTCTAATAGATTATATTAATGTTTTCATGGCGCATTTTTGTGTGTCTTCAGTTTTCTCACAGCATCCTGTTTTCAGATTTCAAGATAGAAAAGATTAATATTGGCCGAAGGAAGAACCACCTTCTAAAGATACAAAACCATATCTTTGCTCAAACTACAAGCAATCCACGATATTGGAATTGTAGCAAAAAATATTCGTTTAAATGTCCTGCAAAATTGCGGTTCAACGACTCTGGGAAATTGGTATATTATAAGATACAGCATAACCATAGACCTCCCTCGCTTTTTCAAAGTAGAGATGGAAGCTACATCAAGTTGTAAACAATAATTTTGTTTATGAATGTAACATGATTTGTACATAACTGTACAAATTATGTCAACTTTGATGGGCAATTGAATTTTCTTCTTGCCTTTGGTAGCAGAAGAAGGTAGGCTACTTTTATTTGATCGTATGTAGTAGCTAGCGCTAATAGATCCCTCTAATCTGGTACTGAACTACTGTATACTGTAAGATAGGGTTTGGCTCCCCGACATTCTTGTTTACTACACTAAGTGCAATAAATAATTACCACTATTCTAACGTTGATTATCGGTGATAGTGTTGCCACATACCAGATAAGCCACCACATTTATGGTTGCAGGCAGAAAACTCGACAATTTGGCCCTACCATTAAATAAATTATTTCATAAGTAGATTATTATGATATAAAATAAGCACAGTGATACTTAAATGCATTTCTACAAATAATGAAAGCATGTATAGTATATATACATACAGTGCTGGATTAACGCAGCGCGAGGCCTGTACCAGATTCTGTCGTGAGGCCCTTGGTTTGCTTCAGGATCTCAAGTTTATAGTCTAAGATCCGAACCTACATCGACATTCACCGGGTTGATAATAGAATCAAACTTATTTTATAATAAATTTCGTATATTAGAAAATATATTAAAAATGGGTTGACAAAAAAAATCCTGCACAGAATATTTTTAATAATTTTTTAAAAAATGATTTTTCATAAAATGTTGCAATATAAAGATAATAAGAAAATTTTATATTGAACTTAAAGTTTAAAACATATAGAATGTGCAAACGTAGGGTTGACTATTATTTGCCTGGACGAACTACTGGGTTGACAGGTACAAACAGGTATGTCAATGCTAGTTACTTTCACTTGATTGGATAACAGAAAAAAAAATTATATCAGCATAAGCGCTGTTTTATTGTGAACACGATGATATAGGGTTGACTGCAAAAAATTCGGTCCTAATAAGGGTATACAAATTTTAAAGATTTAAATTTTAACGCGTGTGGAAATGAGTGACAGAGAGATCCGAGGTAAGTATACCGTGTAATAATAAAGGACCGAACATTGCAGTCGTATCTGATGGGATCGTAAATATAAGAAAGTGCGCATGCTCGGTACGTAAACTATGGAGAGTACCCCTGCTACCCTCCATATTGTAAACAGTACGTGTATTTTTTGGAGTAGCTAATGACTTATGATATTATATATTATATTATTAATTTTTTTTTATTAATATAATTTTTGTACTTTGCTGTTCTGTAATAAAATTTTTAAATTTCATACAAGATCTTTAGTCTATCTTTTCATTATTTTTTTATTTAAAAATATTCTGTCCAGATTTTTTTTGTCAACCTATTTTTAATATATTTTCTAATATACGAAATTTATTATAAAAAAAGTTTGATTCTATTATCAACTCGTTGAATGTCGATGTAGGCTCGGATCTTCTACTATTAGGGTATTAAATAAAACAAAACTGTTAAGGCATGCAAGATATTTTACGCTCCTATCTAAATTGATATTTTTTTAATTACAGTCAGACAAGCGTTGGAGCGCGAGGCCCTCCAATTCGCGGGGCCCGTGGCATTTGCTACTCTTGCTATATGGCTAATCCGGCACTGTATAGGTACATATGTAGTTGTTTTTGTTTGTCATAAAATACTACTGATAAGCTTTATACGTAATATAGTCATAAAATATTCACTTTACATAACGATATATTACTTAAACAAATGTCTTAAAGGTAAGTCATCTACTTAGTAATTGCATTTGCATATTCTTCGGTGTTTTTTGTATAGATTCTGGTATTTATATATTCCTCCTGGTAATAGGTCGTTTTAGGTTTAAAATATTCACAGTATTCATTACTACATAAATAAAAATAGTTAAAGAAACAGTCATAAACAGTTAATTTATTATACGGAATATTAACTATTTATTTTTAGTAGGTTTATGTATAGTATTTTAAAAAATGTATTGCCATATTGTAATTGAATTAAAGTTATAATAAAGTAAAATTAAGAAAAAATATTTAGGTTTTACTAAATGAGTAGATACTTAAATTGTTTATTTGTGATAAATTTAAATAAATGTCTAAAACAAGTATAAGAATATCATTACACTTCTTTTTTCACTCGCTTATAAGAAACACTTTTTTTGGGAGTGGGCTACGTCGCCTTCATCGTTGGGCCGACCACCGGTGCAGGGTGACTTGTCGTCAGTGGTCGGTCCGACGGTATACCACTGAGGAGTACCCTCTCCTCGACCGACGTCCCGACCATATTTATAAATGTTTTCTATAATAGTACACTAAGAAAGTTTGTATACATTTATTTCAACGCGCTAACCATAGCCGTTAACTGCCATTGATTTTACGCAACTATGTGATATTGGAATCGTCTAGTGTACCCTAGTGTATTATGAATGGCAAAGTCAAAGATAGTGGAACCGCTGCCATAACTAGTCGCATCATATTTGTTTATTGCTAACATCACAACTATTTCATGGTCTAATATAATTGAGAGTTAGGCGGTCACTAGACCTACAATAATATTGTATAATACATTTTATTGTACAATAAAATTTAAAGACGTTTTGAATCCAAACGATCAATTATATTGCACACTGATACGAACTGCTTAATATTTTCATGTTCACTTAGAGTATCCACCGTACGAAAAGCAACATATCATAACATTGGGGAAGAAAGGTTCTTGAATGGCGACCACGTATCGAACGGCTCAGCGTAGGACGACACCCCCACTAGGTGGACTGACGACATCCTCAAAGTCGCAGGGAACCATTGGATGCAAGTGGCGCAGGACCGTTCCGAGTAGCATTATCGTGGGGAGGCCTATGTCCAGCAGTGGACGTCTGTAGGCTGATTGATGGATAGAAGGATGGATGGATTACCTCAGTCTTTAATATTAAAACTATGGGCAATAATATTGCACAATTCCTAATATTGCGCAAAGTAATTGATCGTCTAGGGCCCGCGAAGTACATTATGATAAAAAAAAGTGTTGCTAAAACCAGGGCTATAATGTTTATACTGAAAAATATCTCTTTTTGAAAGTTCTTGCAACGTTCCCTGTAATTTTACCTTAAAATGTTTGCATTATTGCATAGCATCACAGTCTATTTACGTTCTGCTGCTGGGCTCGAATTTACTACACCATAGCAATGAAATTAACCTACTATACCACGCTGGTCAGACGTCTTGGTATAGGGTTTCATTTCGAGTTTTCCATCTCTTGCATAGATGTTATATGCATATTATATCACTTAGTGCGTTTTTACGACACTCACGGGCAAGCCTAGGTTATGGTGGAGTGCATTTATACTCCGTCACCACACAATAGTTTTAAGACTATTAAAATAATGCATTAGGACTCGATACGATATTTATTTAGATTTTTTATTAAAAAAAAAAGTGTTTGTTAATTAATTATAGATTTTTTTTTATTGCCGATGGTGGCAAACGAGCAAGCACCTTTAATGGTAAAAAAAACAATGTATAAATTTCTAGTAAGTATATTATTTATTCTTTTTTTTTATTGCCAACGGTGGCAAACGAGCAGGCAGAACACCTGGTGGTAAGTGATACTGCCGCACATGGACCTTTGCAATACCAGGGGCACAGCCGGGCCGCTGCTTACCGTGAAGAAAATACTCTTCTTAAACCTCGTTTGAAGAAGAACCACGTACAACAACATGGACCATGGATGCATACTTTGTCAGTCAAACACATTGTTCGCTTAACAATCTCAACATAATCAAGTATTGTATATATTTTTTTGATAACTTAAGAGCATGATTTTCCACTTCTTCATATTAAGTAGTTTTTTTTTTGGTGACTGGGCTATGGGCGCGCGTCTCCATAACCCACCGTAATCCCTCTCCTTCCCCATTGAGCCGACCACAATATGTGAGCCTTGACATTGATTGCTATAGTAGGTATGGCCAGTGGCGGCTGGTGGATCATCAAAGTGGTGGTGCACTTGCTCACTAAGTATTAAGATCAGAAATTGCAATGGAACAACAATTTAAAGAAGAAATGTTGTATTTTTATTTTTTTATTTTTACAGTATTGATTTTTGAGTATTATAGGTGAACTTGCGAAGAAACGTTTTTTTTTTTTGCAAATAACATTTATAAACGAGAACAAATCAAATATTTTAATTTGCATTTTTTTATTAAATTTAAAGAGGGCCTTAGCGGTGCCGCCAACTGTATTTTGAAAAGTTAGTTATAGTCTATGTTTATGCTCATTTTGACTCACACCACACCTGTACACGCAGTATAGAATAGATAGAACTAATTGTAAGACCAAAACAAAAAAAAACAATTACTTAATGTAAACAAACAATATTTAACGCGCAATAGATACACCAAAACTTCAAAAGTATACCTACTTACATCGCCGAAAGTCGAGTACTCTCGGTAATGTTCGGTTCGCCCGTGCGGCGCTCGAAAACAGAGTAATTTTTCAGAACATTTCTATGAACTATCTTTTGTCTCACACGTCAGGCGTTTTTACTCGTAACTAATACAAATTGTATGGGAATTGGGCTTTGTTCGCCGTGCGCTCGCCCAAGCGCACGAGATATTTTTTGCAGGGAAAATAAGTTTTAATAGTTTAGTAAAGCGCTTAAATTGTTTCGTCATAATATGAAATTTTATTTGTTATACGTTTTGTATGTTTAAAAAATAAATATTAATATGGTAATTTAAAAATATAGATATCCCTTTTGTATTTTAATTTTTTTTTAAATTGGTGGTTCAGCGCACGAACGCACTTAAGGTACAGCCACCACTGGGTATGGCAGAAACGACTGAACGCACAGAAATTTTGTCGAGTTGCCACAAGGTCTGATTTTACGCCAGAGGTGACTTGCAATCTGTTTAACATATGTTCGCGTTCGTTACACCAAAGATCGCACTCCCAGAGAATGTAGTGTACTGATTATTCACACTGGTGGTCAAATGTAGAACATTGACATAATGGTGAGAATACGAGATTAAAAGAGAATAATTTAGGTACTTTGAAATTGCCATGGCCAGTTAAGAATTGAGCTACACAATGGCCAACCTCAAGCCATACTTTCTCCATGGCCTTGCGTATACATGGGAATAATAGATAGAGATGACTGCCTTTTGATGATGAATCCCATCTCTTCTACCATTCGTTAAGAAGGTCTTCGTAAACAATGGATTGCGGCGCAAACAATATAGCGATTTTATTAAGGTCGCGCGGTCGGCAGTCTGTGCTCACAATTTCTCTAGTGGTGTAATACATTGATGGCCCTTTCTGAACCTCCAAGTTAACCGAAAGTACACCCGCGAGTAGTGGCAAGGCTTCGGTATTAACTGTTCTATAGGCTTTAGATAAGAATATCAAAGCCAACCGTTGGCTTTGTTATAACTTATTATATATTAATTATAATTAAGTAGCTTATTTATTCTAACATTCCTTATACCAGATTAATGATTTTCTGCGATTTTCCAGAACGTGAAAGTACTCATACGATGTTGCCATTTATAGTTTTCTTCTTAACAAAATATTTCATTTTCATATGCTAGTTTTTTTAAGAATATTGCTGTATTCATATAAAATATATTTTTATCTTTATTTTTTTTTCGAATACCGTTAAGCATACAGATTTTCATGCGTGTTTTGGAACGTAAAGGAGTGAAACGTCACGTCAGTCAGTTGCTCTGACGGATGACGGGTAATAAAAATAATGTAAATAAACATTTTTGTTAGTGAGATTTGGAAATAAAGGTTCGCATAATCTTTATTATTTTCAATATCTATCTATAATGTGTTAAATTAATAAAGGTCAGTGATAAGTGAAATTCGATTAACCTAACCTAAAAATAACTCTGTGTATAAAAAAGGTAAATGCAAAATGTTATTATAATAGGAATCATTGAATAAATATTGTACTTTAGAAATATATAAATTACATTGTTAATTTTGTCACGAGGACAAGCTAACATAGCAGTTTGTATTTTTTATTGGTGAGTACGTATTATTTAGTCAGTTTTGCTTTATCATAATGTATTAAAATTGCATTGTATTGCATATTTATTAATGGTGTTTTTTTAATAAATGCTTAATTTCTTGTGAATATTTATGTTTTTTGCTATAGTATGATAAAAATGTTCATTACTAATATTTTTTTAGTATCTATATAAAACTTTCATAGACTATTTAATTAGGAAAGACTAAGCTTCATTGTATAAGAATATCTCTTTAAAGTTTTAGTTTCTAACTACAATAATAATCAATATAATAAATGCCTTTCCAACTGTCGACACAATATTCTTTAATTTGTCTTATTTTTATATCTCAATAAAGTATCTTGGCTTATTATTAATATTGTGCAACTATATATGCAAAGGTGTTAGAAATTTTATTTGCCAAATGTCCTGTATACAGTGTTTTCTATATTATATAGTTTTCATTATTATTGGGCTAAAAAGACTCGATGTTGTATTACTTCATTGTATCATGCTATTTGCTATCATAGCAATATTATGGTGATTCTTGGAGGACGCTTGAGCCTTACAGTAAGATGTATATAGTTACTTTGATCATATTATTTTGTTTGAATTTGTTTCCATATATTTGATTCATCATCATCATTTTGGGCTCGGGCTTCTTCCATTATAAGAGAGAAATTGACCTACTATACCATGCTGATCAGATGTTGGTATAGAGTTATGTTTTGAGTTTTCCTTCTCTTGCATAGATATTATATGCATACTTATATCCCTTAGTTATTTTTTACAACACCCATGGACCTCCAAGAGAGGGGGTGGTGAATTGTATTCTTACTCTGTAACCACATGGATGTTTGATTAGTTTGATAAATTTCTAAATTTATTTAAGATGCCTATTAAAGCTATATTATAGTTGCAAAGATGTAATGATTGTATATAATTAATATAAATGTATTTGGCCCTATTGATTAATTATACTTATAAAAACACTAGAAGTATAGGCTGCTTCAATTATTGTATTTATACATTTTAACTATTCAAACTGTAATTATGAAATTTTACATACAGATTATTAGGGTACAGAAAAAGACAGAAAGCTTATACCCAGAAGAAAGTAATGCTACAAAGGAATGTTAAAATCTACATTAATAAGAAGTGTTGCTTATGTTAGTATAAAATTGGTAAACCCCTATAAATGAATAATTAAATAAATAGATATTGGAAGCTAAGGTGGTGTTTTTATTTCAAATTAATCTTATAATAATTATTATACTTGTATATTATTATTAGACTTATTCATAGCATAATAAACTTACACTTTCTATAATTATTAAAGAAAGTTTCAATTTATATTGAATATAACATTTAGTTAATAACAACAAAAAATGTAATTAAATCTTTTTCAGTTCTCGGACAATTATCACATAATCATGTAACACCAATGAAAAAGGAATTCAACGACAAGTTAAACAGACTTTTGAGCCGTAAAAAGAGCAACAGTGGATACCTCATTGACAGTCAACGATACCAAGATTTTATTAGAGAAGTAAAGGAGATAAAGAATAAAAGAAACAAAAATTTCGAAGACTACAAAATGCTTGCAAGTTATGATGTTTTAGTAATGAATGGGAGGGAGCGATTGATTCAACCAAAAAATGAAGGCACTTGTAGTATTAAGTTTTATGTAGGCATAGATGAACTTTTTGGTGTCTTACATACTATGCACTTATTATTCAAACATGCCGATAAAGATGTACTAGACTCTGAATTGAAAACGAAGTTTTGTAATATATCCAAAGAGGTCATAAAAATATATTTAAGTTGTTGTAAAATTTGCATGCAAAGAGAATAAACTGATTAGGTAGCAATTATTTAATGAATTATTTTAATGTAAATAATTGAATACTTAGCAGTTTTAACAGTGGTTGTCAACAATTAAGTTTTAGGAAATAAAAGTTCAAGCTAGGTATTGAGCTCCTAAATATATTTAGGAGTCTCCTTGTAACATGCTGGAATATGACTTCCATTACTGGTGATATAATTTTATTTATTTTGACTACCTATGCAGAAATGTTATGCTACCAAATAATGCAAGTGTGTTGCTGAATAATTTCTTGAGAATATGCTGTACCCTCACTGTGTAGATAGACATACAAAACAATGCCTTAGCGACATCACTCTACTTTAGTTGCTTTTGAAAATAAAAGTTTAATATTTTACACTAAAATGTTGCCAACATAGTAAATGTGAGTATATTATTCTATAAGTGGCAATATAATTTGTGGTGGCAACATATGCGTAATTGTTAAAAACCAGCATTTTATAGTTTTAAACTCTATTAACAAATATGTAAACTTTTTTATTGGTTCTGTAATTCTGTATCTATACCAATAAATATAATTGGAGTGTCCGTTTGTAATGTCAAAATAATAGGCCTTTTTCATGCTCACACGGTTATTTGCACTATACATATGCCTAAAAATCACTTTATATTTTTTTGTGTCTGTTTGTTCCGGGTATCTTCAAAACGGCTGGATCGATTAAAAATAATCTTTCACCAATGTAAAGCTATAATATCAGGGAGTAAACTAGACTATATTTTATCCCGGTATTCCGACGGAAACGGAAACTACGGGGACAAGGCGACAGAAACCGAAGCGAAGCGAGGGCGGGTTGCTAGTAAATAATGAAATTGAATCGAATTTTCAATTATGACTTAAAATTATTATTAATTTTTATTCAATACTATTTCTTTTTATATTTATTAAATTTGTTGTGAATTATATTAAATGCTTACTTACTTACTGCTAAACTTAGTTACTTATTAGTCGGACTTCACCAAAATAATAATTTTTAATACATACATATATTTGTATATACTAATGTTGGTTATTTTAAAATAAAATATATTATATCCATTATATTTCAGAATTTTTGTATTTAGATCCATTGTAATATAAAAATATCTTTTTTTTTATATTTTCATTTAGGTAAAATTAGTTTTGTGGCAGTTATTTTTAAAATAAATTATGTTGTAGAAATAGCCTATGTAGTGGGGAAAATATTTTCTCATCTGGAAAATGTCACGAACTATGAACGCCAAACCACCTATCAAATGTAACAATTATGCTTTTATTTCCTGTGGCTCCCTATGCCTACGCAAAGAATTTAAAGTTTTTGCCTATATCTATACTAATATTATAAAGAGGAAAGATTGTATGTATGTTTGTAACGCATTGGCTCCGAAACTACTAGACCAAACTTACAAGATTTTAAACATTCTTTCACCAATGGAAAGCTATAATATCAGGGAGTAACATAGGCTATATTTTATCGCGGTATTCCCACGGGAACGGGAACTACGCAGGTAATGCGATTGAAAGCGAAGCGAGGGCGAGTTGCTAGTGTCCTATATGAAAATATTAAGACTTGACGTAACTCTGTACATTGTAGCTCTCCATGCATATGCATTTCTAGCTATAGTAATGAATGTAAAATACGTGCTATTGGAAATTCGGCTCCTCATCATCATGTATCATAAATATCATCAAACATTTCGAAAAAAGAGTTTCCAGAAAAAGTTTCCAGTTACCCACTACTGAATAAAATCTTCAAAACTGCAAATATTCTATTGAGTTCTCGGTGAAGTATGACAAGATCAACGCATTGAATGGTGCCCTACTGAATGTACACGTTTTAAGTATTCAATAGCTATCTTAAAGTGTTTTTACTTGGTATGGACTGAGCAAATTTCGCTTCGCTAAGAAATAACCACGTCATTCATTGCCTGTTTTAAGAGCCTTCATAGTACAAAGATTATGGTTATTGGTCCGATATTAGTGAAATTAACCCATATCTGGGTTGTGTAACGTATTAAAAAAAAACTCATATTTATCCTTCATATTTCAGTGAAGTTCATGATCTCAAGGGGAGGCGACAGACTGATGAAGCTCGGTGATTTTACTTTTACTAGGGTGCAGTACCAAGGAGATCACTGTTACTGGTCCTGTTATACCCACAACAACCATGGATGTCCGGCCAAAGTATATACAGAACGAAATACACTCATGTACGCTAAGAATCTACATAATCATCCTCCAACGGAATTCTTCGTTTGACGATACGCCTTACCAATAGCATAATAGATAAAATATACCAATATATTTGTTTCCTAATATGATATTTAGATGAAATATTTAATTTTAAATTATTATTAGGTACTAAATGAATGCAATTTATAAATATTTTTCGAATGCCTAATGAATACAAGACACGGGTTACCAAATTAAGTAATTAACCATTACGAAATTAAGTAGAAAAAAGAAACGTCTATGGCAATAAAATTGAAATTAATTTTGAGCAATTTTGAACAATTTAAATTAAATTTTAACTGTTATATAAGCAACCCGTGTTCAATAAGCTTTAGATAAAATTGTAAAATTCAGATGAAATTGTTTAGTTTTCGGGTTTATTTGGCGGATAACTATTATAACGACTTGAGCTCTCATCGGTTTAGATGAATTGGATGGTTAAATTATAAAGCTTAGTTAGTTACCGTTAAATGTCTAATTATTATCAGCGTAATGTCGCTATTTGCCTATTTTAAGATGCTGATTTTAGGATAATTTAATATATAACTTTTATCTTGGGAACTAATGAGCGAAATGAACGAATTATATGTAAATTTAACAAAGGTACATCTTTATTATATTTACATGGTAATCACTTTAAATTAATTAAACTACTTTAGTATACTGTAGGTGCTATAAAATGTTTGTGATATAAATTACGTTATGATCTCTTTGTATTTTTGTAAAATCTTGCCTATAACTCTCTAGTTACTCTAGTACAAAACGTAGTGTCATATTCGATGTATTTCAGTATTAACTCCTTGTGTTCTATTGCTCTCTATTTTGTATGAAATATAATTTAATCTGTCACTAGATTGTTTTTTTATTTATAACTTAATTAAATTATCCTATAAATCAAATAACGTAAAATAAACTGTCGAATATTGGGATTCAATTTTCAGAAATGGTCGTGTTTTTATTATTTTAGTTTAAATTGAATAGCTTAATTATATTTGACTCTGAAAGCAAGTTCATATTGCGCCTTTTTAGTTCTTAGACAATATGTTATGGCCATGTCCTTTATTATTTGTCTTACAAAATTCTTCGTGGCCACATACCAAGTTATTCAAGTACAGATCTTGCTGGTTTATTGCGCTATTTTTAATGCTTATGAATTTTCTTAGAGATTATTATCAATGCAATTGACCAAGCAGTAAGTCGTAAACGTTTTTAAATGTATTTATAGATATTTCACGTTACAAAGTAACTTTTACTTTGTTTTGAGAACCGGACTAAACTATCGATTTTGTTTCAGGTAAAAAAGGGAAGTATCGCATTGGAAAAGACGCGTTCTTCATTCAATCGTTGAGGGGCAAACCACTTATTGTTTTTAACAGTTATACCTACTGCCGGCATTCGGATCGCAATGATATCGTACGATGGACATGCTCCACACATTCTTATAAATGCTGCAAAGCGATTGTGAAGACTAAAGGCAGGCACATTATAGAAGTAAAAGGAATTCATAACCACAAAGCATCAGAATTATTGATAAACAAAACGAAGCCAGTACCTCGTGATTTTCCACCTCCCGGTACCTGCCTTCAGAAGATACCCATCAAGGCATTTAACAGTGCATTTATTGCGACTTAATAACGTTTAAGTTATTTATATATCTATGTGATGACGGGCTAAGTATATGTCGCCACCCTTTTCTTGGCCCTGGGTACAAGGCGACTAAAATAATAGGTTTTTGGCCTAATGCAGCACCTAAATCACACAGCACAGGATCTCGCATTGACTTTAGCAGCAGTTGGTTTACCACCCACCTCGTTCGACTCTTCCATAAAATGTAATTCGTATTTAGGCATTATAATGATAAGAATATATACCACTGTAAACTCTATTGCCACTTATCATCCGATGTAATTTTGTCAAATATTAGATTTCGCATATAGGTAACAATATTCTTAGAATATAGTTTAATAAAATATGATACAAAAATGTCAGTAGTTAACTTGTTTTTGCAATCTCTTTACAATATAATATACAAATTTATCATAAATCTCTTACGAAATAGATTAATAAATCTACCCCCAAAATTATGCGTTGTGTCGTTTTGTTTGAGAACACAGACAGTGTTCACATTCTTCCAAATAAAATAATTTATTAGAGTAAATAAAGGATATTTTATCTCTGTTAATAAAATGTCTTAAGTAAATAATATATTCTAAGTTACGAACTAATTTTTTACTTAGTACGTATTTTTTATGATAAGCGAAAGTCTGATTCTAATTAAGAATTTGAATCATACTTTTAAAGTAGCGCTCAAAAAAAAAATATCTTTACATTTCTCATTTTATTAATTAAGTGTTTTACTAAGCTCTTTTATTTTTATTAACACTATTAAATGTACTGTAGCCGAATTTATGGATCATATGAAAATATTTGTTCGTTATTAGAATTGAATGTATAATATTTGTTAGGTGAGCAGGTTGATCTATTGGTTCACCTGTATAAATGTAACAAGAAATACTTACGTAATTTTAGATGCTAAACTTATTAAGACTAACTTAGATAATTTCTGGTCTGTATACTGTAGAATAAGGTATAAGCAGCTATTTGGCTATTCGTCTGATATAGCCGAGTTCTATAAGAAGCATAAACTCTTACCATCATATAGGTCAACTGCTTACTCATGTACTACTATAGCAATAAAAAGAAACTGTTTATAAGGCATTGACCCTTTTTGATCTCAATGTTTTAATAATATTTAGTATATAAATATCAGATTGTTAGTCGAAATAGTTTAAAAATTTGTTATAAATACTTCATTCTTGTGAAATACGTAGATTGAAATCGGAATGATTGTTAAAGATATGGGAGCGAATCGTTGTTATTAATGTGCAATATATGTGATGTAAGAAAATAATGGTATAGAGTTCACAGAACATTATAAAAGCGTATGGTGAAGCAATTTTGGTGAGACAAATGTATAGCAAATGTGAATGGGTCGGTTGCAAGGGAAAAATACTTGGGACGTTTACAAAAGCGTCGCTCTGACGCAAAGCCAAGTTATGAGTACCCTAAATCGGTGGACGCGTGTGATGACGGTAACGTCATGAGTGTAAGTTAAAAAAGTGGGTATGTGAAGATTCTATCGAGGAAATCTATTCCGATCTGCAAAATAGCCAGGCTATATGCATACATACGTATAGCAAATATTGATGTACTTACATTTAAATGTAACTTCAATTACTCTGACAATTCTTATTCGTTAATATAGGTATGTTTAGTACAATGTATTTATTGATTAGAAAATTGTGAGTAGATATAGTATTCAATACTTATTTATACATCTTTAGGATTTTGGATGCACATTGGTAGGTTATTATAATTAAAAATAAAACTAGTCAAAGATTCACTAGTCCCTAATAGGTCAGATAGACTATATTACCGATTCACTGTTGAAACTCTGATAAGGATAAGCCATCTTGTCAAGGAAATATTAAACGAGTGTTTAGTTTAGATTATCATCCCTCATTATTTCGAAATGTATTAAGGTTCCTATTCAATCTAGGGGCCTCAGTGTAAGCCATGAATTTCAGTCCTCAGTGAAATCTGGTGAAACCGGTCAATTAGTTACTGTTATATATTTAAAATATTTATACAACAATAGCATTATAAATATATATATTTATATAACAGATTTGTCAGATTTAAAGCAAATTTTAGAAACAGTCTTCGCCGGCTATTATTGGTCATTCGTACCCAACTATTCAGAGCCACGAAGGAGCAATATACGACGCCTGCGTCCTCACGTGGGGCTCCTGCACAAATGCTTTGAATTATGATGATTTGGTGTCATTTAATCTTCGTAGTCGCTCCTCGCTGTCATAGCTACATTTATACTGTAGTGGTTACCACATTTTGGAGGTCATTTGAGTGCTTTTGAGCAAAAACATGCAGGTTTGCCCATAATTTTTCCTTTTGATATTTAAAGTAAACGATAACTAATAATGTAATGCGCATATAACAGAGAAATGGCAGAGATGCATGCCAAAGCTTACCTCGACCTCGACCCCGCTACGTAGCGGGACGAGGTCGGGGTCGAGAATGGAGAGGGATAGACTGCTTGCTGTCTATCCCTCTCCATTCGATGGTCACTTTGGGATTTGTAAAGATTTATATCGGTAATATATAGAGGCATTGAAAATGTTTCAAAAGCTGTTACATATCAATCAATTTAAGATTATTATGACGTATGTAATTATGAATTGCAGAATTGAGAAAGCAAACCACAATCTGCTTGTAGAGTGAATGATTTTTGGCACAGCAGAATCATTCACTTTACGAAAATAGAATAAAATGCAAATCTCTTTGGCACGGGCTTCAAAAGCCCTTGCTAAGCGAAAAAAGCTTTGAAACAGAACGAGTTGGGCACCGCAAATATCGAAACGACTACATGACTTAAATGATTTCTATTAATATGTCGCAATTACTAAATTATAGTATTCGCATTAAATATGCTTACGCTATACTAGCAATTTTAGCGAGTTTGCCCTACTCATATTACTTACTTTTCGTTCAAAGAAATGCAAGAAATACCCAATACATCTTAGCTCGATACTCCGTGATCCAAGTGCGCAGAGCAGAGGTAACGTATAGGTTATATATTATATTTTAATATAGATTGTCTATGTATCATTACAAATTATTTATCTATATATCTGTTAACAAACACCAGGATCTCAAATTATACCTAGTCATAGAATTTTAATGTTAGATTCATTCAATCATCGTTAATACCTACAATCTACATATTTACATATGTCTCTCTCAATGTTGTATTTTCATCATAAATGTTTAGTAGTTTTGCTTGTCAAATTAAATGTTGAATTATATTAGTAGTAATTTTATTATATTCCTTGTTGTGATTCCCATTTTTTTATTTCAATCCAAGGGCGAAAAAGAAACAAGGATAAACACTAGTTAATCTGTTGCCCTTTCTGCCCGTGTTGATTTCTTTTAACGATGATATAATTATGTTTTACGAACGAAAAGCAGAGAGTAGCGGAAATATTTTATATTCCTTGGCTACGCTGGTTGCAGTTTATTGTTTTTAATTTTCCTTAGATATTTTTTTTTGGTGGGCTATTTTCATTGCTCCCACCGCCCGTCTCCGTCCGCGGCGACAGAGAGGCGGCGCGCGGCCCCATAACCCACCGTAGCACGTCGCCTTCGTCGTTGGGCTTACCATCGGTACCGAGTTCCTTGTCCTCTGTGGTCGGCCCGACGGAATACCCCTTGACTCTATCCTTTCGACGTCCCCTTTCCGAGACGTCGAAAAATGGATACGAATGCATCGAGTTGCAGTTACAATGGCAAATATTAATTTCTATTATTACAGTGGACCAAATGTGTCACGAGAGGCATTATCTTCTATGATACTAAAGTATAATGTTAATGCTCAGGCTGTTTAGGATTATTCTCATAATCAGGTAAAAAATCAGCGAGTTTCTTTGATCATATTAAGTGAAAATGTTAAGAAAAATATTTCATGAGTTTCTAGAAGTATGTATCTTTTTTGTTCAGGCTCTTCAATAATATCCACAGTTCTAGTTTAGTGTTAGTGTTCTTTAGCCTCCAAGATTAGTACCAAAGTTAGTAGGTGGGTTGGCGATCGCCGTTGTTGTTATGAGTTTTCCAAAAGAGTGTTACAGTCTATTCTCATGGTAAACCTCAGTGGGTTCTTACTGGGGAAAAGTAAGGGATACTTATTAACGCATTAGATCTTTACTTACATGTTAGTTGATCAATTATTTATTAAAACAGTTATTTTCTTATTTTTAGGTCATTAATTTTGTATAAAATACTTGCATATACACATAAAGTACAGACCAGCTACGCTTATAATATCCAAGCTATATTTTCTCGTGAAATAGTATAATATTTATAATTTAAAATGCTGTATTTATTAATTTATTCCTTTTCAGTCAAGTTTGAATTATCAAAAAATCGAAAAATCATAATGATTGTGAACGGATACAGATTTTCATTACATTATTCACGAAATTGTAAAGAACGATGGCAGTGCAGTAGAAGAAGTTATTTTGGGTGTAAAGCCGTTGTGCATAGAGTAGAAAGTACACTTACATATTGCAATATATTACATAATCATGCACCATGATCAACATACCGTTCATTTTTACTCTAATTTATTGTAGATACTATATAAATCAAACCAGTCTAAAATTACAATTCGATCAAAGATCTTAGGCATTATGATAAATAAAGATATATTTTATTTTAATTGTTAATATTTAAGTCACAACAAATACTACATTTTAAATATCGCTAAAGTATATCATTTTATATCATAAATATAAATTAGGTGAAAGTAGTTATTTTCTCCTATATTTATGTTATTAGTAATACATATAGTAGGAGTTAAGTAAGTACCTTGTTTATTAATGTAGTTTAATATTTTCAACAGAATGGCGTGTGTCCAATCAACTAATGGTAGAAAGGCATAGCGAAACCAATCACAACGAGGAAGAAAAATTATGTCCTATTTGCGGAGACGCCGTAAGCGGTATTCACTACGGGATTTATACCTGCGAGTCTTGCAAGTCGTTCTTCAAGAGAACTATAAGTTATGACAAGTTATCAAAGTACAAATGCTCCCGGCATGGCACATGTATTATCTCTTTAAAATCAAGATCTGCTTGCCAACTTTGTAGGTTTAACAAATGCTTAAAAGTTGGTATGGATCCCAATTTAATAAGAAAAAAGAAAGAAAGAGGTGGCCGGGCCACGATTTATTTGAAACAAAACAAATTTAAATGTTAAGTACGGGATATGTTAATTACTTTTATCGTAACAGACAAGGGCGTCGCCAAACGGGAGAGAGGGGAAGTTGAAGAGACTAAAAAGTAGCCGAATGCAAAGAAAAACTATTCTGCTATTCTACCTTTTTTACTTATTACAATCGCCGTAGGGTATAAATTCACATCACCAGCATTAAGGTACAAGTGCTTGTGACCTTATTTAAAATGAATACTTTTCCATTTTCTATGTATCACTTTGCACCCTCTAAACCATCGACTGGCGACGCTCTTAATAGCAAAACTAAAATCATCACATACTCTTTTTGCGGCTGATGTCGAAGGTGTCTTAAGACTGGACTCATAATACAACCAGAATATCGTCCATCAGGATGATATTCTGGTGCACTTTACAATTTAAGATTGCATTGAAAACTACCAACAGGTCGATTATTGTCAGCTTGACAATACTTGATTAAATAAGAAAAAGAATTATTTTATAGAAGAATTAATTTATTTTATAGCTGCAGTAAAGTTAATTTTTATTGTTAGGTACATTTCTAAACAAAGAAATATTCAGATTTTAGTTACCTACATACTTAAACATACGTATTTATAGAAAATATGTATATAATAAAATAATAATAATATAAAATGTACCTATTTATTAGGCATGCTAATATACTCTTGCGATATATGTTACCTACCCTACCACCAGTTACCTCTAGTTTTTTTACGGTGACTATATACTTAAGTATTTTTAATTTTTAAAAATTAGGATATGAATAAAAGATTTAGGAATATGGCAATGTTCTATAAGGTGATGGATTAAGAATTTACATATATACCTAGTATCAACATCCCATTTCAATACTCTGATATAAATTCTTATATTTTTATTCGATTCAGGATATAAAAGAATTAAAAAAGAACTTATTTTATGTATTATTAAAAAAATAATTTTATGTATTGTTTGGTATGCTCGCATGGATATTGCGTGACCGCATGGAGACAAGGGTTACTCGAAGTACCTAATGGTGGTAAGGGAAATATCTTTTCCATTCTAAACTAGGCTCATACCAAACTTGGGTTTGGAATTTTGCAACACAATACAATTCATAAATAGTGTAGAAAATATTTTATTCAATTTTAATCACTTCCTTATAAATAATAAGCGTTTGAAGAATAGTCAAAGCTAAGTTTTCAAATGATCTACCATCAGGTATTTTACTAATATCGAAAATACAGGGACTAGCGAAAGATATCCTAAGGGCTTCGGCAACATTTTAGTGAAAATATAATCTGCTTCATTGAATAACAACAAATTCACTGCTTCACTGGAACTGTTAGATTCCATTCAATTGGTCGATTTGAAAATATAAATACACTTCTCACAAAAATTAAAGGAGCAAGAAAAAAATCCAAATTTTTGGGGGATTTTCAACAGGCTGTAACTTATACAAAAATGGTCGTACAGCAAAAAAAAATGCAAATTGTAGCTCTGTCTAGTTTTTGGATCTGAGTCTGAAAATTTTTTTTTGAAAATTTTTTTGAGTAATCTTAAGGAAACCACCGAAAAAAAAATTTCGAATTTTTTTGGTTTTCTTTTTAATCTATGGACGTGGAAAATGTTTTTTGGACTTAACCTTTATATGGATCAGATAGCTTGTTTATTCAGCTTTAATTTGGTTTTTTAGAAATCTCAATACGACTATTTCTCACTGAGATATCGGTGTTTGAATGGAAAAAGATCATTTTGTCTTTGATTACCAATATCTCAGCAACCAATGATCGCACAGAAATTTTAAGGTTGGTTTTAAAAACTTGAACAAATTCTCTACAAGGATTTTGATTTTTGAAAAAAAAATTTTTTCAATCATTACATGAATTGGAAAAAGCAACCCAAAAAGGGCTTTTTGTGGTTTTTTGGAAAATCAAGCGCCCAATCAAAAATATTGCGGAAACCACTAATGTTAATTGTGCCTTTTATTGTTAAATATACCCACAAAAACCCTACGAAGTTTCAATTTAATCCAGCCAACCGTTTTTTTCCCCGCTTGATTGAATTTTTGAAAAAATTAAAGGAGCAAAAATTTCGCTCTGAAAATTAACGATTTTGTGACGAGAATTTGTTCAAGTTTTTAAAACCAACCTTAAAATTTCTGTACAATCATTGGTTGCTGAGATATTGGTAATCAAAGACAAAATGATCTTTTTCCATTCAAACACCGATATCTCAGTGAGAAATGGTCGTATTGAGATTTTTAAAAAACCAAATTAAAGCTGAATAAACAAGCTATCTGGTCCATATAAAGGTTAGGTCCAAAAATTTTTTTCCAAGTCCGTAGATTAAAAAGAAAACTAAAAAAATTTCGAAAATGTTTTTTTTCGGTGGTTTTCTTAAGATTACTCAAAAAAAAAATTTAAAACTCAGATCCAAAAACTTGAGACACTTAGAGCTACAATTTGCATTTTTTTTTGCTGTACGACCATTTTTGTATAAGTTACAGCCTGTTGAAAATCCCCCAAAAATTTGGATTTTTTCTTGCTCCCTTAATTTTTGTGAGAAGTATTTACATTTTAGACTATAAATTAAATTACTAGTAACTATTAGAGCCCTTATACGAATCAAACTCCACACGGTAAACTAATAAAATATAGTTATGGTTACTGATCTTTATGCGAGAATCACATATTTGAAATAAAACAATTTTTCAGATGTTATCGCTTTTGTATCTGATTTTTAATATCCCGCACGGGAGGCGGGATATTAAAAATCAGATCAGATTTAATATCCCGAACTCCGGCCTCCCGTGACTGGCATTGGCGAGAACTGACAGTCAGTTCTTCCGCGACAATAAAAGCTAGAAAACGTTCTAAACGTCAGGAAATTAAAAATCACATACTAGGCCTAAAAATTTTCAAAAATAATTTTATTTAGAGAAGTTATAGGTTTTTTAACGAAACAGTGTTCAAAGTGAATTTCAATATCGGATCTACTTGAAGGAGTCACATGTATACAAAATATAACGTAGTGATAGTTAACAGACCAGTGTAATCTGGGACCATCTCCAAATTAGTTTGGAGAAGAGTAACGATCGCGATTTAATATTTGTAAATAATTTGAAGGTAAAGGATTCATTTGGAATATGTTAGGCGATACATATCTAACCAATTGCTTGATTTGAATAAAATTTTGTCTTCGTTACAAAATATTGGGAATAAGAATATAGGGGAACAGACTAAGAATGTGCCAGTGCAATGCACTTTGAGATTGTGCCTTCATTGATAGGGCTGATATCGTAAAAGAATAGAAGTTGTAAATGACAGAGTATATAATAATAATTAATTACCGTAAGCTAGAAAGAGGCGTGAAAAATTTTGCTTATACTAATTTTGACCTATATATATAATTCATAAGGTTACAGGTACATGGATATTTTAGATTTTCTTGATCAAAACCTTGCAATTATTATTGTGAGAAAAATAATGTTAAGTAAGCTAAAGATATCTAATAGTCTATTCCAACCGTGCTAGTCTTCTTTCATGAAATCGAAGCATTTGTCAGTAAGTTTAAATAGAGCAACTCCGGTTTTATGTTTGTATTTATACTTTTGAGCCATTCTAAAAATTTTGTTTAGAAATTGCTACAGTTTAATAATTTTAAATGAAACTTATAGGCTGACATGATGATGATGATAATAACTTCAATGATCATCATCACAATTTAAAAAATATACGGAAATCTATTCGCATGTTATTGTTTTATGTACTGAGTATTGAGAAAACTACTTAATTTATTTTCTTATTATACAAATTTCATACGAATATTGCCTGTGCAGCGCATTTTTGAAGATCACTTCAGTTACAAAGACTGTTTAATTCTTCCTGAATTTATTTTAAACTGTCCAATGTGATAAATGGTTTAGCTTTGTGACATTGACTATTTAATAATATACAAATCAAGATAAATAATCATTCGTTACAGTAATCTCATGTCGATATTATAGCATTGGACTGGACTTTGCGATGCTCAACAAGTGTCCGGTAAATAGAAATATTAAAAATGTGTTCAATTTTATGTGTTCATAATTTTAATTATCATTTATTAGATTTTAATGTAGTTAGTTGAAAATGTGTAGCTAGAAAGTTGTAGTCATTTCAAATAAAATTGTGTCCGTATGAAAAATATTAAATTCTATACTGTGTAAAATTTTAATAAACTGTTTGTTGTTTAAGTACTATTTTATTTAAAAATACCCATCAACATCTTCGCCTCCTCAATTTGTTATTTTATATAGTATATTCGTTTTATATCTTTATAATTCTGAGAGACTAACCAGGCGTGTTACGAGTTTTCCAGAAGAGCTCTAAAGCCCTTGTCATTGGTTCTTCCGTAGGCGCCTTTACTGCTGCCACAGAGAAATAAGGTCTGGCAGCCGCCAGACCTTCATAGACAAACGCTTCAAAAGAAAGGACCCAGTTCTTTTTGGTGATAAAATAGGAATACAATAGGCCTATTGTAAAGGACCCAGTTCTTTTTAGTGATAAAATAGGAATACAATAGGCCTATTGTATTCCTATTTTATCACCAAAAAGAACCTAGTCCTTTCTATTGAAGCGTTTATTATGTAAATTACCGTAATATTTAGAAAGAGCCATATTATATACAGGTGTGTATTCATAATACCTACAAGTGTAAAAGTTTTATTAAATCAGATTTTTGTTAATACTACATTAATGCACATGAAATTTATCAGAATTGCCACTAATGTAAGAAAAATCATTTAAATTCAAACCGTATGAAGAATAATCAATCGTAAATTGTAGAAATCTGTAAGTGGCTTCACATTAAAGATGCCGCACTTTCGTTATCCTGCATACATTAATGAGACAAAACCAAATTTGTATTGCTAGAACAGTATTAGATATGAACATGAACGGTATAAGCAATAGAAGATTCAGGAGAAGATAGTAAAGGATGAAATTTACAGATAGAAGGAAGAGGCCTCTGCGCTGTTACCTCTTAAGTCTCACAGAAGTGTGAGAAAGTGAAAAGTATATGGTGACGAATCCAAATTAATGTAATGAGATTCGACGGATGATATTACACTAAATGCGTAATATGACGAATGTCATTATAATTGCATTGTTTGCTTATCTTGAATATTGAAGGGCAGAAGTATTTAGATTTATCTCAACGACATTTAATATTGTCTTCGTTTTTCGCAATTTATAAAAACGGCAATAAAAATATACTCATTTGATTTGGAATTATTTCAAAGACATTTAATACTGTTTTCATTTTCAGCGCACGATATTTGCCCTATTTGTGGCGATGTTACTTCAGGTATCCATTACGGCATTCGTACTTGCGAGTCTTGTAAACTATTTTTTAAGAGAACCGTTCAGTTGGAGAGAGAAAATGCATATTATTGTATTGCTAACAAGAACTGCGGCGTAAATATGGAAACTAGGGTGTGGTGTAAGTTTTGCAGATATCAAAAATGTTTGAATTCTGGTATGCTAACAGCTTTTGTAATGAGAAAAAGAAATATGCAGTCATAAATTCTACGGAAAATTTTTAGGATGAGTTTTAGTTAAGTATTCAAATTTCTTTTTTATTAATTATATTTGGGTAAGCGTTATAATGTCGGCGTTTCCTATCCAATATGTCAGATTGTTTCATAAATCACTGCCGAAATAATGTGTTATGGTACTTCATTCTAAGAAACTAGTTGTGGGACAATTTAAATATGCTTCATGTTTCAAATAAGTCTGAGTATTCCATTACGCTTTAAATAAGTCAAAGTATTGTAGTGATACTAGATGGGTTCTATCTGGGAGTAGTTTTATTGAGGATTACCGTACCGAAATACTGCTTAATAGAATATATTGTCGACAGAAAATTAAAAAGTTGTTTTTAATAATCAATATTAGAAACTAATTTCGAATTCATTTTGAAGTAAACCCTAATATGTTGTCAACAGGTTGGCACACGTTTCATTGAAAGAAATTTGACAATAGTACTGGTGGGCATTATTCTTATTGATTTATTCATGGCAGACTATACATTAAAATAAATCTTAAAATTTTATTATTTTGTGTAAAATAATTAGGTGGGTACTAATAGTAAATTTCTATAGAAATTTACTTTTTAATTTAGTTATAAATGTCTATAAAATTCGAGTGTTATAGACATTTATGAGAGAGGAGGACATTTAGGAGTCACCATGCTTTTTAGAATAATGGTAAATAATAATTGACTGTGATTTTGGCATATACGTATTTACGAGTTTAAAGTTAGGTTACTAAATACTTTGTTGCAACTAAAAAGTTAATTTAATCACTAAGGAAATTTCAAAATTGTAGGTATATTTCATACATCTATTCAGTCTAGTTATGTTCACTGTTAGACAAAGTGCTACTCGAAGGCCCCGATCGACACTCATGGCAGTCATATTGGCCATTGGTGTTATAAGTTTCTTGGTAGGATACGTTCGGACCATAGACCATCCTAAAAAAAATAGCCCATTCATCTGGTGATTTCTTAGCCGGTTTTACGACTCCCACGGGCAAATAAATAGTGACGACATGTGGTTTTTTTAACCCGTGACTGCCCGAGAGATATGTTACTAATATTATTTTATACACATTAATGCTTGGTCTAATTATTAATCTTTTAGTTTGAATACAAAATTCAAGTGCAAAAAAGAGAATATTTTTATTAAATAGATAGTAAATACTTGATGTTGTGATTTATAAAAAAAATACCATTAAACTTATATCAATATAAAAAGCTATTAAATTAATTTCATATTTCCCTAATGATTCCTCCATACATTTATCTAATATAAAAAAAAACCTTTAACTAACACCACTTTATTTCGGAATCCAAATTTCCTGTTATTCGCTATTCCAGAAGTTCCTGTAGAAGAAATCCTACCTCGCTACAGCTGGTCGCGGCAAGGTAACGCAATCATACTACTAGGAGAGCACAGATTTAAGAAAAGGTCAAAACACACAAACCAGAAGCATGAATGTCATTGGGTTTGCAATAAATGCGATAAAGGTTGTAAAGCGAAACTTACAACGGTTAATGACGCTATCATTAGAATATACAATATTCACGACCATGCAGGTTTAAGAAAGGTAAAATGATATTATTTATCAGAAATCTAATTAGAATTATCCAGATTAATTTTAAGATTTTAGATAGTATTTATGTAAGTGCAACAAAACTTGTAGCGTATGAACTGAGACTTTAGTAATTTTACAATCCAAATAAAACCGTTAACAGACACTGTGCGAACTCATGAACGAGTAACAGTGAGCACACGTTAATATTATAATAAGCACATTATTAGTACCCGTTCGTTAGGTATAAACGCCGAAGATAAGGCACCAGTGACCCGCTCACATGCCACTAGTTATACGGCAGGTTATGGGGTTGCATGCCAGTCCAGACCAACCGGTTCAAAGGAAGGTACGGCATGCAACCTTTTCTTTTTTTTCTTTTTTATTGTGTGTGACTTAGTTGTTAGCCGCAGATGGCTGTGACAACTTCACTCAACAATCCGGGTAAAGTTGTCACTACTATCTGCGCCTAACAACTAACTCACACACACAAAAAAAAGGGTTGTATGCCGTATCTTCCTTTGACCCGGTTGGCCTGGAATGGACTTATCTCAAGAAAAAAGTGTGCATGCGTTTTTAATTCTGTATGTAGTAGAAACCTTACGTAGTGTTTAATTTATTAAAATGTCATGTATTTTTATACTATTATGTATGAGTATAATATGTGTAAGCATGCGTTGGTAGATATATATTATACACGACGGAATACAAGGTATATACATACATATATAGCAAATGTAAATAGTTTTTAATGTCCATACAATAAAACCGAAAGATTGTAATATCTTATTTAGATTAGGTTATTTTTAGGTAATAAGAACTTGTTACGTTTGTAAACATTTATATTTATAATTTTTTATATTCATAAACCTGTATATTCATGTAAGAATATGAATTCCAAACAAATGTTTGTTTCGCATCCATTTTAGTTATTAGTTAACATTTTTTCCACTTTAGTAATTGTAATTTTTATAGTTTGATCTGATAATTAATGTATTGTTATTGTACGGTTTTTTTTTTACAAACCTATAACCAATCAAAGAATGTAAAAGAAATGTGTCTACCTACTTTTTTATGATTTGTAAGGCTATTTGAAATGAGTTCAAAATATCGTAATCAACTCTTACTTCAATAAGAATATGTAAATTGTGCAAACTGTTCAATTTATATGGTCGAAAATGTTTGTGATCAGAAATATATTCTGTATTATTTTTTATGTCATCATGATCCTGATCTTATTATACTAATTATGTACTTGGAGGCGACAATATGTACAAATTGTAAAATTTTTAACAAAGTTTTATAACCGGTCACCTACATAACATCAGTCCTCCTTAGGAATTGTTGACCAGCCGGTATCGGATGCAGTTGGCCCAGGTCTATGTAAAGCTTTTATTTGGTCTTTTATGACATCCAAGAGCAATGCAAGGGTTGGTAGCATTCGTAGCCGCCACCACACAGCACAGTACCTACTTTTTATATGTATGTGCCAAAAAAATAAACAAATAATTTCACCATAAAATTAGATTGGCTCTTGCACTTTTAACATTGTATTAGAATCAACTATATACATTTAGGTATAATAGCTTTCAAATTGTGTTGCAACAAAAATAAAATAAGTTTTTTTGTGTTGCAACAAAAATAAAATAAGTTTTATATCCCTCATTCCTCTTGTTACTTAGTGGTTTGATATCACATCAACATCTATCATTTGTGGAATCATTGTTAAGATTTTTATTTTTTTATAAATGTTTGTTGTAAAGATTATTTTTATTGAGTGAATAATTTTTATACATTATTTGTTATATTATATTTACATGTAAAGCGTCAACTGCAATATTGTAAGGGGAATCATTTGTTTGCATATCTACTTTAATTGTGAAACTTTACCAATTAATTAGACAAGGTATTATTTGTACTTCGTTATATCCACTTTACCTAAGTTTATCACAATATTCATTATCTGATACTCTATAACATAAATATCGCTCGTCGTCTTCCCTAATGCAAAACAGCTTGAAGACGATGCACAGTCACGAGGTGAGTCTGAGATCTGACTCTGAAAATAGTATCCCTATCATAACTCTTTGTCATGAACAAACTCGCTTTTTCTACTACATAACTCAAGTTTTCAGGTATTAGCCAAGCCATCGCGAAATTTACATTAATATTCAATAACTAGTGTTTCACTTTAGCGAATTCGGAATATTGGATTCTTTGTTCAAACAAGTTGTTGAATCTTTGATTCAAAATCTACAAATAACTTGGCTAATATTATTAAAAGTGTAGACATAGACGTTTCTTTATAATTACACTCTATTTGGATAGACAAACAAAATCCCGTTATTTATTGCAAAAGACTAATCTATCTTTTATGTGGAATAGATATTATAAATATGGACCAAATGTACATAATTTAGTTAATAAAAATTTACTTGTAATTTTAATCGCTGTTTTATTTGTATCATCATGAAATGTTTCTTCTTATGTTATCTTTCTTTCCTGTCGGTGTTGTGTGAGATGATTCAAACATTAGAAGATACATCAAGCATTAGAAACCTCGAAACAAAACTTTGGCCTAATACATCTGGGCAGTGTGATATGGCTAGGGCGGCGCAGGCGCGAGTATCTGCGCCTGATGCCGCCCTAGCCGACGCCGCGGGTGACCGGACTGGGGATTTTAGTCCGTCACCCGCAGAGAGGCTGATCGCAGGGACGTCGCGAGGTGAGGGTACCCGAAAGGGTATTCCGTCGGTCCGACCACTGACGACAAGTCACCCTGCTCCAGTGGTCGGCCCAACGACGAAGGCGTCGTGGGTACGGGTGGGTTATGGGCCCGCGCGCCATCCTTTCGTCCGTCCGTTCGTATGCACTATGATTCCATACTACATAGCTACTGTAAACGTTTTGGCAATAGTTTTATGACTGAACGCCTGCCTGAAGACAGCTCTCCTTGGGAATGTAATTGTTGACCACACTGCATCAGATGAGATTGGCCAAGACTCTTAATCTTGGTTTACGACACTCTCGAGCATTGCCTCGGGACCCTTATATTGATAAGGGTTGGCAGTATTTGTAACACATAGCAAATATGACCTATATGGAGTGTAAAATGCATTGTATGCTGACGATAGAGTCTAATGCATCAACTTGTTATTGATTAATAGGATCATTTAATGTATTTCACCACAATTTAATACTGTTTTAAGGACATCCATCACCATAAATGACGTAAAGTATTCAAAACAAAGAAATAGAAAATAAAATAAAGCACCATAAAATACTTGGTTAAAATTAAAGTGCGTTATTACAAAACGCAGTTACATACATGTAGCTGGATGGCATAATAATAAATAAAGCCGACTAGTTGCAGCAATTAGAACCATAACAACATCGCGCATGGCTGCAACGTTCGAGGATTTTTACAAATAAGTTATGGTAGATATACAGTCAATATGCAAGCTCACGATCAATAACTACAGGGAGCTGAAGGCCTC
Source organism: Lymantria dispar (assembly GCA_032191425.1). NCBI lineage: Eukaryota > Metazoa > Arthropoda > Insecta > Lepidoptera > Erebidae > Lymantria > Lymantria dispar. Next base: position 29,159,328 of record CM063449.1, on the reverse strand, counting down.
AAATGATTTGCCGATCTGGGTAAAGTAGATATATTTTCAATTACCAAGCAATTTCCATCTTATTTATTACAACATAAAGTTTAAATCAATGAAAGTTCAGATAGAAACTGGGGTGCTGGCTGCGCAGCCTGCATAATCGCATCAAAGCATTTTCAACATTTTACGCTAATATATACGATTTAGATTCGTGTACATTCGTTATGATGAAATATTATTAGTGTGGGTGCAATCTATAAAGCTATAGCTCTTTAAAAGGCATTGCACCTTAGCTTATCCTCGTCTTTTTCGTTTGGTGAACTCTGCACCATGCCTATTAATTAAGAGTACATAGCAGAGCAGCAAGAAGTCTAATAACTGATCGTGTGCCTTCCACTTCTTGAGAAAATCTCCAACATCGTCTTAGATTAAATATGCCTCACTTCACCTTAATAGATAACCCATCTATTCAGATAACTATGATCTGAGTATTTTTACTCAAGGATATAAGAAAGAAAGAAAAGTATTTATTTTGTGCCACAGAGTAGAGACGTTAGGAACACAGAAAAAAAAAACCTTACAATAAATGATACACAAAAAATCAATAAGCTAAATAAGGAGACATAATAATTGTGATAGAATGAACGTCTCAGCTGCGTCAGAAAAAAGGATAACTGCTCAGCAATTGTTGTGATGTCAATGTAACACCACAACGCTGATTTTCAGCTGATATCACGCGTACGAAGTAAGTATTCCGGCTGTTGGATTTCTCCAGTCTTTTCGCTCAGAGTAAGTTGAGTCAGGCGACCATTTTGTACATCCTATGCATCATTACCTTAGTTTTTTTTTTCATTATTAAGCCATTATTAAGCTTGTTTCGTGTGGTGACGGAATGAGAATACAATTCACCACTAAAAGACGACTATGGGATATAATATGCACATAACATCTGTGCAAAAGAAGGAAAACTCGAAATGTAACCCTATACCAACATGTTTAACCAGCATGGTATTGTAGGTCAAATTCCTTGTTAGTGTCAAGTCCCCTGTAGTTCCCCTGTAGTCGAGTTCCCTGTAGTTCAAATTGTGGAGGAAGCCCAAGCCCAACAGTGACAAAAAATAATGTTTAGAACATGACATGGAGTAGTTTAGCATTATCTGAATTTATATTTCTTAACATTTGGGATCTAATGATTAAAAATACAATATGTCACCAGTTTTTTTCTTTGGCATACTGGTCTGAACTTACACCGTCCATTCCATTAAGGGTGACCTAAAGGCGGCGTGCGGCCTCATAACCCGTGTTTCCTCCTCATCACCATTGGGCCGACCATTTGTACCGACTCCTTGACATTCGCGGGTACAATGTATCACCTTAAGGTCTGTTGTCTCGGAGGGGGCCAGTCTGACTGCGCGACGGCGACCGACGTCCCAGGAAATGGACATCGGAAGGGGAGGGTGCCCCACAGGGTATCCCGCTGGGCCGGCCGCGGAGGACAAGGAACTCGATACCGGTGGTCGGCCCAACGGCGAAGGAGAGCAGGATTATGGGGCCGCGCGCCGCCCCTTCCTCACCTCGGATGAAGCAGGACGGCATTTACGGTGACGATAGACCATCCTTAAAAAAAAATTGCAGTCTAAGCCAAGCTGTTCTAGTTGCTGATCTAGCTGGTCGTCAATAAGAAGTATTCATCTTCCAGGCGAAAAAAAACAAGCTGTGACACTGTTACTGTTAAACTCAATACGACCATCTCTTTTATTTCCATTACGTATAGGAGTTGTAAAAACCGATAGAGCATCATCTCTTCCAGGTGGCGTTTATTGATAATGTCCCTTGTTGAGATCTATCTAACAGTGGACGTCAATAGGCTGAAGCGTATATTCAGCATTAAATTAATTTTCATAACGAGATCGACTGATTTACCGTTCCAAGTGTGTATAATGTCCTCGTCCGAATGAAAGTAGCAGGTGAAACTTATACATGAGAATCTATTATATTATTATACACGAGAACTATTATTATTATTTTTTATTGTAAAGAACAGTGGCTTTTGGGGAACAGTGGCAGTCAGTAGATACATATATGATGTTAATCTTATTTTCTACGTTATCAGGACGATACGTGCACATTCAGGAAAAGCTAATTAAAATGGCGATATATAAATAATATATGTGTTTATTTTTAGCATGTACTTGTACACCATATTATCTCTTGTACGTGCCTATTAATATCGGTGGCCTATTTCCAAATTAACGTGAGCCTGTAACGGTTACTAGAAAGCTTTCTCTAATTAAACAGAAGGGTTAAAGTATGGTGACGGAGTAAGAATACAATTGATCACCCCTTTCTTGCTCGTGGGTGTCGTAAGAGACGACTAAGGGATTAAAATATGCAGAACTATGCAAGAGAGGAAAAATTCGAAATAAAACCCTATGCCAATTCGCCTGACCCGCATGGTATAATAGGTATATTTTGTAGCAACGCTGGCACACCAGGGATGGCCCCACACAGGACTGGTTCCTCGCTTTAAAAGTGTAAAAAGTCGTTGTTAACGTATTTCATACACGTCTTTGAGGCAGTTCTAATTTTTCAAATGAAATACTGCTGGAATTGGCAGTAAGCGTCTATCGAAGGTTAAGGAATGAACGAGATGTAGGCAGATTCTCGTCTCCGGTTATAGTTAGATGATAAGCATGTCGCGTGTCGAGTATTAGAACGCACCAGCCATTATGGTCGATTACGATGTGCGGCAACGGTCCAGCTGTCTGCTGTAGAATCCTGAGGCTGCAGCCGTCACTTCAAGACCGGTCATTTTGCCCCGACGCCAACAAGTATCTCTGTATCTCTAACCAAAAATATTCCGAAATACTCTGTAATTTCTAACCAAAAATATTCCGAAACTACGTAACAACCCTATAATATATTAATAAGAAAAAAAATAACAAATTACAAAAATAAATAACGCTAACCTCGGTCATTCAGATATTGTATTATAAAATGCTGCGTCAATAACGAGTTTTACCTATTGTTATTACCAGGGAGATGATCGACAGCGTCAGGAAATGGATGCGGTCGCCGCCTTCTGTGAGGTCGTAATCTCACGGAAGGAGGCGGCGTATCGTGCGCGAGAGGAGCTCCTCTTCGGCGACACGTTCCGCCGCCGGCGACTCAGGCGGCGCATGCGCGAGTACCTGCGCCTGATGCCGCCCTAGCCGAGGATGCGGGTGACCGGTCCGGGGAATTTAGTCCGTCACCCGCAGAGAGGCTGACCGCGCGACGGCGACTGACGTCCCGGGATAGGGACGTCGAGAGGTGAGGGTACCCGAAAGGGTATTCCGTCGGGCCGACTACTGACGACAAGTCACCCTGCTCCGGTGGTCGGCTCAACGACGTAGGCGACGTGGGTACGGGTGGATTATGGCCCGCGCGCCGTCCTTTCGGCGCCCCGGACGGAATGGACCGCGTGTGCGCTTACCATAGCCCACCCACAAAAAAAAAACTATTGTTATTAGAATATGTCCTAACTCTTACTTTCCAGAGGGGTCTAAAAAAAACCGGCGGGGATCCTTAGTAGAACGCAGCAGCATTCTCGAAATTTTATAAATCGCGACAACCAATCAATTGGTAAGTTTGGAAATTATGTCATTATACTTCCTCAGAGAGACCTAAATTCTATCGATGACAAGGAACGGGTATCAGTGACCCGCCCACATAGTTAGACGTACGACAATTTATGGACTTACACGCCGTCCCTTCCGACGCCTCGGTCGATCTGATCGGAAAGGACGGCCATATCATAGCCTGTCCTCAGAAAAAAGGGAGAGCTAAGTCCAAAAATATAATGTAACATTTATTCAGCTATGAAAGCTTATCAATCAGCTTATCAAAATAAATGCTCGTTACGAATAATCTGTTTTTTGTATCTATAATAAAAAAAAAATGTTTTCAATTTACAGATCTACTCGGAATATATAACAAACTAAACCACGTAGATTCAAACCATGTATTTATGAAAGGCCACATAAAGAAACGCTGTGTCGTCTGCTATGCAAAATTACGACGTTCATTTGGTGCCACGCAGGCTGCAAACAAAACTAAAAAAATCATGACTAGCTGTGCAACGTGTGGGCTAGCCATGTGTTGGGGCTGTTTTAACGAACAACATTTAAATTAAAAATCATTGTAGATATTGCAATTAATATTTTAATCGTGTAAATAAGTACATGTATGTATGTTTATTCTGTCTTATGTTCATTTAGCGTATACCTACTACCCAACCGAATTTAGGTTTAGTTAAAATATTAACATATGAACTGGTTTCGCATAATAAAAAGTTATGTTGGTCAATTGCTCTCCCATATCAAAAGACGGCTGACTCTTATTAGGCTGATCCTACATGGGCTGATAAAGATAATTTTATAATACTATATTAGCAGTATTATTATATTAGTTTATATTATTTATATCATTAATATTTGGTAAAAAAACTGTAAAACAAGCAACATAGTTTTTTTTTTAAATGAGATATATACTGTAATAACATCTGCACAAAATGTAACAAGCAATAAATGATTCTGATTCAGAGAAAGTTTTTGTAAATTATTATTACCTAATGTCTATTAATCATTCAAGCAAAAACTAGAGAACAAACGTTTCAAATACGCCGCACAGATGACAATAATATAAGTACAGAGTATTCGTGACGAATATCCACAAATAATTATACTGAATTATCATCTAACTCATATCCCAATTGGGATTGACGTAATATTTAAGTTTTAGCCATATCTATATCACCGGCCATCTACCTATCAAGCTTGTTTGGACATGTGATTGTTGACCCGACGGTATCAGATGGTATTGATTCAGGTCGATGTAAAGCGCTAAAGACGATTATCTTTTATGGGTGTAATAGCAATGTAAAGGTTGATATTTGCAGCTACCGTCATAGAGAAAATGATTGTATTGAATGTGGGTATAATTTATTTCTGTTGAGGGTATGTTTGTGAAATCCTCTGCTACACTAGGATTAATTCTGTGCGGGTTTATTCTTTATATCAGTAATAGGATAGATAGGACATTTACTATCAGCTATCATATTACTTTTATTGATTGTCAAGCTGCTGAATTAGTAGTATAAAAGTAAAAAGTATGGTATCTGAGCAAGGTATGAGTAATAATATTTTTCATATTTCAAAGATTTTCTTTATTATATCAATATTTATTAATACGATGGTAAAGTTCCATACAAATATACATACCCACTCGAAATATCCTTATAATAACATAATTATTAATATTTTTATTCAAATGAAGTTTCAGACTTTTAACTAATACTATATTTGGTAAAGATCTTTCCGTCTTTGGTAAAGTTTATTCTCAAAATGTGAAGTATTTAATGTTTCTACCGCTTTATATTACAAAAAGTACATTTATTAATTTTTCCGTAATGGAAACAAGTTTTTAATATATAATTATACAACATTAATTTCTTTATATACCTACATATAAGTATCTTATTAGATAAAGAAATAAACCTATTCACAGTAGTTTCAATATTACATACGTTTTTATATTTAAATTAATTAGCACATCGACGTAATATTTGCTTGTACTGAAACTTTTTATAGTCGCATACTGGCGTGGGTTCATACCGGCATATTTTTCATTAATTACACACCGGCAAGATAAATTATCTTGCCGGTGTGTAATTAAATATTTATTGCTATATTATATGTTCGGTACCAAACATTTTTATATTAGTTTAATAATTAAATCCATGTAGGGTAGTTCTGTTTTTTGTGGTTCGCGGCTGGCTCGGAGCCGGCCGCCACTTTCACTTTCACTTTCGCTTTGTTCGCGGATCGACTTGCGTTGGAAGTAACGGTCGCGTACGCACATATTTTGTAATTGCTATGTCTTTTGTGGACTAAAGCCGTGAAATCGTGGTATTTGTAATATTGCGCGCCACCCTTTGTTTTGTGTACCGCTTATGTACGCGAGTTAATTAGAATTAAGTATATATTTGTGAACATTAAATTGTGTGTACGAGTAGCAAGCCTGGGTCCTTGAAGTGTACGAGGCCGTTGTCATCACCGCGCTTTTGGATACAAGCTAAGTAACCCCTCAGTTAGTTTCTATTTGTCTGGCCAGACCGAACGCTGAGTTAGGTTACGTTATAGCTACCTCCGCGGTATCTACTCGTAAGTGTTAAAATCTGTTCTTGTACTATCATTTAGGAGAACTTAAAATAGCCTTGCGTAATCGCAAGCCAATGTTATTACCCATTCGGTATCCCTCACTGGCCTGGTGTTCCCTTCCACTGCGCATCCTAGGTCAGTAGGGAACGGTAATGAACATATTTTCTGGTAGCAGAGCGTGGTTCTAGTGAATCTAGTAATTTTGTTTGGTATTGATATCTACAAGTGCCCGTGTTGAAAAATAAATCGATATATAATTACTTGAATTTTACGTATTACGGCCCAGTTTAATAAATAGTCTGGTGTATAAAGATACACATTAAATATTTGTGTGATTGATCATTTGTGTACTTATTGTTATTAGTTATTAAAAATATCATATAAATAAGTTCACTGCAACATTTGAAATTTTGAATATCATTGTTTACTTAATGTGCCACAGAGTAATAAAATAATTTGCGTAGTACATTGTGCCACAGAGTAGTGCAGTCTCGTGATTGAATGAACGAATGAATTGAACTGTATAGACAATTAGTTTAATATTATTTTGCGTTTTGTTTATGGTACTTATACAGACAAATATTAACGTTTCCCTTTGCGCAATAATTTAATTGTTGTTCAATTTTGTAATTTGTATTTTTTGATTGTTGTTTCAATTGGTTGATTTATTTAGTTGATTATATATATATTTTTTTTTTTGTTGGAATTTAATTATTTTATTCGATTATTATGGCTGCTTTTGCTAGCGCTAAGGACTCGGCAGGTAAGCTGCGCTCTGAGTTGAGATGGTTCTCGACTGCAACCGCCTTGGTTGATAGGTCTGATCGAAATGAGTCTCTCCTGGATAGGTACAGCAAATTGGATACGCGCTTACAATTTGTTGATGATGTGTACCGTAACTTCAACACAAAAATTTTAGATATTTCTGATGAAGATTACCCACAAACGTATCGTGACTTGGTACACGCGGATTATGACCAGATCATGGATTATGCAGATCGAATCTCACAGCGTGCTAGGGAAATTTCCGCGTCGAAAAGGGGTGAGTCTCCCGCGTCTAGGGATGTGAAACCTTCTACGTCGGGCTTATTGAGTAAACTGCCCACTTTGGACCTGCCGCGTTTTGATGGTCGTTTGGACCAATGGCTAGGTTTCATAAACTTGTTTGAGAGCTTAGTCCACGCGCGTTCTGACTTAGGTTCCGCTCAAAAATTGGCCTACCTGTTCTCCGTGTTGGAAGGTGAGGCGAGAGGTTTAGTTCAGCACCTGGAGATCAATGATGGAAACTACCTAGTGGCACGTAACCTTCTCATAAAGCGTTACCAAAATAAGCGTTGCCTGGCAGATACACACATTGGTCAGCTCTTGGGTCTGCCAGTGGTATCTAGGGTCTCGGCTTTAAGGTCCGACTTATTGAACCCATTGATGATTGCGATCAACGCACTGGAAAGGTTAGACCTTCCGGTGAGCACTTGGTCATATATGCTGGTGCATATTGTTTTGAAAAAGCTTCCTGCGGAACTTAGGGCTCGTTTCGAGCAAAAATATGGAGGTGATGATGCAACTCACTTGCCTGCTTTTGATGACCTTAAGAAGTTTTTGGAAGACGAGTGTAGGATGGTAGACATGACGGTCGTTGACAGGTCATTTGGTCAACAGTTGCCGCGGTCATCGGCTCCGACCCGCAATCACGCCTTTAGAAGGCCAGAGGTTCGTCACCCACCACGTTTTGCTGCTGTTCAGTCGCGACCTGAGTGCACCTATTGCAAGTCCCCGAGTCATAAAGTTGCCAGTTGCTCAGATTTTACTGCGCTGCACGTGGCCTCGCGTAGGCGTTTGGCTAAGGCTCGAGGTTGGTGCTTTTCTTGCTTGGGAAACCATTTCCAGCGCGATTGCCCTAATCCTCGCCCATGTACATACTGCGGAGGCCAGCATTTGAAACTTCTTTGTGCGAATAATAATGGGATTGGTCGTGAACATGAACGTCAAGGCTCACCTACGGGTAGTTATGAGCGAAGGCACCGGTATGAAAACCGCAGTTCGAGACCTAGTCGCTCACCCCCGCGCGTACCAGATTCTGCCGCAGCGAGGCGCCCACAAGGTCAATGCTCGCCGTCATCGGAAGCCCGTGGCAAGAGTGATAACCACGATTCGCGCCCGTATCGTCACGGGCGGGTACCTACCTTTGATGACGCTTCCCGTGAACATGAGAATCACCCGCTGCCTAGACGACATTAGGAACACGGCGCCTCCCCCCGTCATGCACCACCCCCGTTTGAAACCGTACTCCTACCCACTGCTTTAAGGGTCTGGGGACGGACAGGTGCCTCTGTTGTGGTCCGGGCAATTCTGGACACAGGCTCTCAGGGGTGTATAGCGTCTTCTTGGTTGGTGGGGCAGGTACGCCTAAGTATGCGTGATTTTCCTCACGTCACTAGAGGTGTTGGCAACGCAGTTGTGGCCAATGTTGAAGGCCAAGTATTATGTGCGTTCTCTCCTATAAACTCGTCAAGCCCATTGTTTGAGTGTTCAGCCATTGTCATGAACAATATTTTGGGCACCCATCCGGAGAAGCAGTTGTCTCCGTATGCTATTGGTTTAGCGTCGGGTTTGAACTTGGCAGACCCCAAATTTGGTATACCTGGATCGGTCGATTTGTTGCTAGGCGCCGATGTTCTGGGAAACATATTCTTGGGTAGCATTCAGGTCATGCAACCAGGAGGCATGGTAGCCATCCCGACCATATTTGGCTCTGCACTGATGGGACCAGTCCTCACGGATACCCGTCTTGACATTGGCTTGATGGTAGGCTCTGCTCTCTCTGATGCGGTTCAGAGGTTTTGGGAAGTGGAAGAACCACCACAGGCTCCGCGCACTGATCCGGAGCATGAGGAGTGCGAATTGTTTTACCAAAACAATACGAGTCGCCTACGTACTGGTCAGATTATGACTCGATTGCCGTTTCTCGCCGTACGGCCACCACTTGGCATCTCGCGGCCTGCTGCTGAGAAACGACTATTGGCTATGGAGCGCCGAATGGCTCGAGATGCTCTCCTAAAGGAGAAATACATTGATTTTATGCGTGAATATGAGGAGTTGGGACACATGTCTGTGTCGAAATTAGATTGGCAAACAGTGGATCACTTCTTTCTACCGCATCATGCTGTAATTAAGGCATCAAATGGCAAATTGCGTACAGTATTCGATGGTTCTGCGCAAACTTCAACGCGTGTATCGTTGAACAATTGTTTGTATGCTGGTCCTAAATTGATCAAGGATCTCTGTGACGTCATCACTCGGTTTCGTCGACATCAGGTTGTATTTGTGGCTGACATAAGGATGATGTTCAGACAGACGATTATTCACCCGGATGACCGTCGGTATCAGTTGATTCTATGGCGTGAAAGCCCCCAGGATCCCATGGTTGTTTATGAGCTCAATACAAACACGTACGGGTTAAAGTCAAGCCCCTATTTGGCTATACGGTCTCTGTGGGAGCTCGCGGACCTGGAGCGCTTAAAGTTTCCTCGCGCAGCCGCGATTTTGAAAGAGGATTTGTATGTCGATGACATTTGTACTGGTGGACCCTCTGAGAAAGAGGCCATCCTTCTACGGGATGAATTGATAGGCATCTTAGCCACCGCGGGCTATGAGTTACGGAAGTGGATATCCAACTCACCTGCGCTTTTGAAGGGACTTCCGGATGAACATCAGCAAGATCCGCATTTGTTCGAGAATATCGAGAACCCTGCTATGATGACTGTTCTCGGCATTCAGTATAAACCAGCCCCAGACATATTCACTTACAATGTTGACTTAGAGTTGCCGCGCATTTGGACTAAGCGTTTGGTGCTTTCCACGGTTGCAAGAACATTTGATCCAAATGGTTGGATATGTCCCGTCATATTTTGGGCTAAATGCTTTTTACAAAGGCTTTGGATGGCAGGACTAGGCTGGGACGAACCTCTTCGGGGAGCTTTGATGGAAGACTGGACCAAATTTGTATCCTCACTTCCTGCGATCAATGAGGTATCGATCCCTCGTTCTATGCTTCCTCCAGGAAAGTACCAGGCAACTCTGCATGGTTTCTCGGACGCCTCTGAACGGGGTTACGCCACTTGTGTATATTTGCGTACGGTGGGTTCTGACAGCCAAGTAAAGATCTCACTGGTCATGGCCAAGAGCAAGGTGGCACCCCTACGGACTGCTTTGACAATCCCTAAACTTGAATTGGCAGGGGCTACTCTGCTTGTGCGTCTTCTTAATCACGTGTCGAATTTGTTGCGTCATACTGTGAACATTAGCACCACTTACGCGTGGACTGACAGCCAAATTGTTTTGTGCTGGTTAAAGGCTTCAGTTCACACCTTAGAGGTATTTGTAGCGAACCGAGTCTCCCAAATTCAGAAATCTGAGACTCCCTTGATTTGGAGGCATGTGCCTGGTGAGCTTAACCCAGCTGATTGTGCATCTCGGGGTTGTACATCCCCCGCCTTGGTAACGCACTCCCTTTGGTGGGGACCGGAATGGTTATTACGCTCAGAGTCTGAATGGCCACTGACGCCGGTTTTGGACGTAGGTCCGTTGCCTGGATTGCGACTGCTCGCTGTTGAGAGGCGTGCTTGTGAATTCGATCCAAATGTCTTATTGAATCGGTATAGCTCCCTCGATAAATTAGTAAGTGTAACAGCTTGGATTAAGCGCTTCTATTACAACTGTAAGCACTTACGGAACAAAAAATTAGAGGCTTTTCTATCACCACAAGAACGACAGGAGGCTTTTTGCCATTGGATACGTGTGGTACAGGATACATATTTTGAAAGGGAGATTGAAATTTTGAAAGCTGGTAAGGCTAAACTAACAGGAACCTTGCGTATGTTGAGCCCCCTTTTGGACAACACGGGTGTCTTACGTGTTGGAGGTCGCCTCAGAAACTCTAGTCTACCCTACGGTAGTCGGCACCCTATATTGTTACCCAAGCAAGGTCATTTTGTGCAATTGTTGGTGACGGACCGTCACATTAGAAATTCTCACGCTGGCTGTAACGCCTTATTAGCCATATTGCAGCGAGAATTTTGGATTTTGTCTGCTCGAAGAACGATTCGCAGTGTGGTATTTCGTTGCATGCCTTGTTACAGGCTGAAGGCTAGTACCATGCAACCTTTGATGGGTGACCTCCCTTCTGATCGTGTCAGAGAATCGAGGCCGTTCGCCGGTGTAGGCACCGACTTTGCAGGTCCTTTTTTGGTTAAGACTTCAACTCTACGAAACAGTAAAACAGTCAAGGCCTATTTGTGTGTCTTCGTATGTCTGTCAACTAAAGCGGCGCACCTTGAATTAGTGTCATCCCTCTCCACCGAGGCATTTGTTGCGACACTTGATAGATTTGTTTCAAGGAGAGGACTGCCTTCTTTGATACGTTCGGACTGTGGCACAAATTTTAAGGGAACCAATAATTATTTGAAAGATGTACATGATTTTTTAGCCAGCAATCACACAAATATTGGTAATAAACTAACCAGTCGTAGTATAACCTGGAAATTTAGTCCGGCAGCATGCCCACATTGGGGTGGTATTTTCGAAGCCGCAGTTAAGGTTGCTAAAGCACATTTGCGACGAGTTATTGGTGAGTCTGTACTCACATTTGAAGAACTCGCAACTGTGTTTTGTAAGATAGAGGCCGTAATGAACTCGCGACCGTTGTGTCCGATCTCTTCAGACCCGAGTGACTTGGAGGTTCTCACACCGGGTCATTTTTTGATTGGTCAGCCACTTAATGCTTTGCCTGAGTACCCCTTTGTTGATGTGAGACCAAGTCGTCTCTCGCGGTTTGAGTTGGTCCAACAGCTTACTCAAAGCTTTTGGAAGCGTTGGAGCTTAGAATATCTTCATGTTCTCCAGCAGCGCGTTAAGTGGACTGACAAGACTAATCCACCTCGAGTTGGTGACCTCGTTTTGATAAAAGATACCAATTTGCCGCCACTGTGCTGGCGTCGCGGCCGAATTTTAAATTTAGTATATGGCGCAGATAATGTGCCTCGTTTTGCTGAGGTTCAGGTGGACGGTTCGGTACTGAAGAGAGCGGTAGCAACATTGTCCCGTTTACCAATTGATTAGCGGCCAGGTAGACCTGTCCGAGGCGGGTAGATGTTCGGTACCAAACATTTTTATATTAGTTTAATAATTAAATCCATGTAGGGTAGTTCTGTTTTTTGTGGTTCGCGGCTGGCTCGGAGCCGGCCGCCACTTTCACTTTCACTTTCGCTTTGTTCGCGGATCGACTTGCGTTGGAAGTAACGGTCGCGTACGCACATATTTTGTAATTGCTATGTCTTTTGTGGACTAAAGCCGTGAAATCGTGGTATTTGTAATATTGCGCGCCACCCTTTGTTTTGTGTACCGCTTATGTACGCGAGTTAATTAGAATTAAGTATATATTTGTGAACATTAAATTGTGTGTACGAGTAGCAAGCCTGGGTCCTTGAAGTGTACGAGGCCGTTGTCATCACCGCGCTTTTGGATACAAGCTAAGTAACCCCTCAGTTAGTTTCTATTTGTCTGGCCAGACCGAACGCTGAGTTAGGTTACGTTATAGCTACCTCCGCGGTATCTACTCGTAAGTGTTAAAATCTGTTCTTGTACTATCATTTAGGAGAACTTAAAATAGCCTTGCGTAATCGCAAGCCAATGTTATTACCCATTCGGTATCCCTCACTGGCCTGGTGTTCCCTTCCACTGCGCATCCTAGGTCAGTAGGGAACGGTAATGAACATTATAAGTACCTTAGGTTTGTTTAATTAATTGATTAAAATACGAACAGCTAATATGTTACATATATATTTAATGTTTTAATTGAATGGCACTATTATTATTATTAACTAATTTAATATTTTAAAATAAATGCACAATTAATTCGTAAAATAATTAATAAATGAATTGTAGCTAACTGGCTTCGTGTCGTTTAATATATAAATATTCAATACTGAAGTATCACGTCCAATAAATACATTTATACGATTATATTTTGCTTACATGATATTATAAAATAATAATGATTAGAATTACTTGGTTGGTCTAATATTCAAAATAACCATTAATCGTTTTAAGGGCTCTTGATTCTGGTTCTCGGATTATGAACTCTGCTAGGAAATCCTCATTAAGATGTTGGCCATGCCCTGTGGATGGTGGTACAATTCCTATTATTTGGAACTGCAGACTATACCCCTACATCGCTGCTTATACCTTTGGAAATACTAGATTTTTTTTCTGTAATAGATACGTAAGTCATATTACATGAGTAACTACCAAAAAGGATATGGTTTCAAGTTAGACTTTGGCGGGGCGTGATTGTGTGACCCTTTTACAGCAATAAGTACATCTCCGCTCGTAAATAATTTCGTTTTACAATTGAAATGCTGATGTAGACTGCACCGCCATCTTTCTTTAAATTTGCTTCTGTGCTGAGTCTTGAAAAATTTGTAGCCGTTCAGTAGGATACTACGGGTGCCTTTAGAAGTAAGCATAAACTGGAATCCTGGAAGAAAGAAATAAAATGAATTAAGTATGATGTTATCTGGTAATATGCTGTACTTATTTTAGTTACCTAGTCTACATACAAATGTGTGGTGAAAAAGGTAAATATTAAGCTCATGCTAAAAATATTAATTAAGCATTATGTTTAAATAATAAGAATAAAAGTACTGTAAATTTTATTGGAGAAAAATTCAACTATACAACCCGTCCATTAGCGTTTTCCTGAAAAACTCAGAACACCAATAGCCATTGCCAATTCGCCTGCCAAACGTGGCAATTATGTCATTAATCCTCTTATTTCCAATCGTATTGGCTTTACGTCTATTCAAATTCGTCAAAAAATTAATACATATTTCCATTGAGCGATGGCCAACAATATCATAAATTTGAATTACTATTTAAGTACCTACAAGGACGTCTTCATATACAAATATACACAAAAGTTATAATAAAAATATTAGCTTGATATTACAAACTATAATGGTGCACATTTACATCCAAATGACACATGTTTAGTATGCTGTTGATTTATTATTAAATTAAATCATTGAAATATATTTAAAAGTAAATTTTATATATATTTTACAATAAGATATTTTGACGACATTATACGTGTGGTGACGGAATATAACTAAGAAGAATTCAATTCAAGCATGAATTAAGAATACAATTCACCACCTCCTTTAGTACCTGTAGGTGTTGTAAAGGATGCCTAAAGTATATGATGTGCAGATAACAGAGAGAGAAGAAAAACTTGAAATGAAACCCTATATCAGCCCGTTTGATCTGGGCAGTACCTATAGTCGGTAAATTTCTTTTCTATTGTGAAGGAGGGGAGAGAGATTGACCTACTGAACTCGATTTCAGCAGTATGACCTATATGACCTGAGAAGATAAAGATGATAGTAAGATTAGTATTTTGCGTTTATGGAGTGATATGATTGTGATCATTTTTCATGCAAATAATTTGATCGTCCACTGTGAATATTACTGCTTTACAACGATTCATAGGCTGCCGACTACAACGCCATCTTACTTTTTGATTTGTCTCCAAGTGCTTGTAGAATAAATAACCGTTCAAAATAAGGTTTCGATTCTTTGCAGTTTTTATAAACGTAGGTCCTGAGAAAGATGAGCCATACTGCATTAGCAAATATTATTAGAGGACTATATTTTTCTTGGACGTAAATTAATTGTCCATGGACACCATAGACGATAGCGATATAGTCCAGTTTCCGAGTGTGGCAGATGAAAATTTATAAATGTTATCGAATTTCGTAATCTTTAAAAAAATGCATATTAATATTTGCAAAATATTAAATGAATTTATGCCGGTTTTCAAAAGCTACTCCTAAAGTTTAAGTAACACCTTAGGTTTTATAAATTACAAGTAATATTGATGTTGTCATTTAGATGTTACCTAAAATTTGAAGGCGTTGATGAAAATGAGCATTAAATTCTTGTTCTTTTGTCATTTCAATTACTCAACCATAAGGTAGGTACTTAAAGGCCGAGGTCGCGGGTGACTGGACCGGGGAATTAATCCGTCACCCGCCGAGACGCCGATCGCGTGAGGAAAGACCGACGTCCTCGAGGAGAGGGTACTCCTCAAGGGGTATTCCGTGGGACCGACCACTGACGACAAGTCACTCTGCTCCGGTGGTCGGTCCAACGACGGAGGCGACGTGTCATGGGTGGGTTACGGGTGTGCGTGCTTACGCCTCTCTGTCGCCCCGGACGCAGTGGAGCGAGGAGTGCGCGACCGCAACCCACCCAAAAAAAAAAAAAGAAAAGAAACGAAATAAAACGAATCTTAATATTTTAAAGTTGTAAAACAGCTAAATGGTAAATACAAAAATCCCCAAAAAAAGGTACTTAAATGGTTGAACACCTAAAATAGTATGCCAAATAGCCTTTGTTTTTTCTCAATAAAATTTAAGAGAAACTGATTTTCTTTTGGAACAAAGTTTGTTATCGCACGGTATAGGCTTGGCAGCCGTAGTCTAAGCGAAAAATGTATAAGATTTTTCCGTCACGACCGTTTCTATAGTGTAGAGCAGTGATGGGCAAAGTAAGGCCCGCGGGCCAGCTCCGGCCCGCGAAAGTATTTAATCCGGCCCGGCGAGAGTCCATCTATCCTAAATATTCTAGTCAGCATTTTGCCGCAAAAAATAAAATGTAACGTTTATAATTGAAAAACTTTCATTATCTCATAATTAACTTGCCATAATTATAATTATCTCGACAGTCTGTCCCAGGTATATGTTTATTTATTAGAAAAATTCCATTCTATGCACCTATCGATGAAGCTAAACTATTATGGAAAATTAAAAACTATTCCATATGTCTCACACGCCTAACAAGGAGTAAAAGTAAAAGGTATTTTGTTTATAAAAGCTTTATAAAGCTAATAGAAAATGCATTTTTTCTATAGTTGGCCTTCCTCTAGAATTTTTTAAACTTTGTGGCCCGCCATTGAAAAAGTTTGCCCACCACTGGTGTAGAGGGTTATCCATAGTACGTTCGCCCAGTCATAGGTGCGCTTATTGGTTCAAGGCAACCAATAAGTTCGCTGGAGAATACTGATGAAGTATATAATGAATTAAATGTATTGAATAATGTACAATAAAATATTTATTTTCACAACTCGAAAAATATATATTTATTACAAAAATTCCTAGCATTCCTATTATATACTACATTCCTTAGTTATTTGCGGGTTTAATTTAATTGCACTTAGAAGATAATAATTCATTTATTTGTATCAATAATATAATACGTTTATCAATAACAATATACCACGAAAAATCTTTGTTTCAACCAAACGTTCCACAACACTCACGCATTTCCTTTCTAATAATTATTTTAATTGTATGATAATCGCATTTATATATATATTTTATGCTTTCACATGATTATGTTCATTTTTCATGCAAATAATTTCGTCGTCCACTGTAAATACAACAGCTTTGCAGCGAATCGAAGACTGTCGACTACAGCGCCATCTCACTTTTCGATTCGTCTCCATGTGCTTGTAAAATAAATACCCGTTTAGAATAAGGTTGCGAGTCTTCGTAGTTTCTATAAACGTAGGTCCTGTGAAAGAGTAAAATATATCTTTAAGAAAGCATAAACATTCTTTAAAAACTTGAGAAAAGTTAATGCTTATATTATATTTTAAACACACATCAAATAAAAACATATTTTAACAATGAAAAATGTAAATAATTAACATAAAATATTGTGTTTGCGTTGTATACAGATTATACTAGAGTATTTTATTCATTGATTAGAATTGATTAGAATATTTTATTAAAATAATTATAATCACAAAATATTTTTAAGCGTATACACAATCTCATTGAATACAATAATTTACATATATATTAATAAAAAAAAATGGATATATATATTAATAAAGGACATACATATAGTTTCCTTGCATCGTCGACGCTGCTTGTAGAAATCTCCCTACAAAGCTTGTTGGCGCACTCAAGCTGTACCAAATTCCATACGTTTAATTTCAATGCTTATAACCATGTCCTGCAGCAAGGCGAAGGCATGTTCTGCGACAGGTTCTAGTGAGTGACTAAACAAAGTGTTTATCACACTACAGTAGCATGTGAATCTACGGAATTGGATGGTGAATAATATTCTTACTCCGTCACCACACGAATGTATGTATAAATTATATAATAAAACTTTATGACTTGATTTCCCTTACACATATTGAGTGGGCGACAGAACCGATTCCTTAACTTCGATGGCTTACTCGGCGGAAACTCGTCATCTGCCAAACGTCAAGTCTTTGTAAACGTGTTATTTATACGGCATTGGGTGAAATTGGCCTAGGTCATGTATATGTCGACAATTAATAGTAGATTTAAAAATTGACTTTATTTAATGATTCGCTGTATGCCCTTCATGAAATTTTCTTTCAATGTTTTTTCTTCTTCAATGTTCTTTATATCTCATCTCTCAGCCTATATAAGTAGTAGTATTGGGCTCAGGCCTCCCCATATGGGAGGGAAATCGACCTACTATTCCTCACTGTTCAGGGGTGTGGGACTAGGGTATTAGTTCGAGTTTTCCTTCTCTTACATCGATGTTATTTGCAATCCTTCAGTGGTCTTTTACGACACCTACGGGTAAGAGTGGAGGTGGTTAACTGTATTCTTACTCCATACCACACGGAAACTTTAGATACAGTTGATTAAATATACATATTTTATGAATAGATTACCTTTATTGGTTACACTGTCAATATTAACCACCATAATTATAAATTTTTATAAATAACGTTCAGGGACATATCTTAAGATACAATTTCACATTTAATTAATATAGCATAACGTTATGACTAGATTACCTTGATTGGTTAACATTACTGAATATTACAGTTTCACTGAATGAATTGCGGCACTTTAGACTAAGATTTCTTATATTGTTTATGTTGTTATCGTTATTGAAGATTGAAGTAAGTTATTATAAATACCTTAATAAATCTTAAGGTTACTAAATCTTAAGATATTTTAAATCTTAAGATTCTTGAATGAATAGAATATATTGTAAATAAAACTACTTTTACGGATTATATCGCGTTTGTATTTGATTTATGATTGCCCGACGTTTCGTTTGCAGCATTCATGGTCACGGGCGGACTAAGGTGTCTCACGTCCAACAAGTAATCGTTATTACAGACATTTTTAGTCCGCCCGCGGACTAATACAAACGCGATATAATCCGTAAAAGTAGTTTTATTTACAATGTGTAGTGCTCGCGTAAACATCAGATATCATTATGAAAAGAATATAATTTTGTAGAAAATATACTTCTAATGGTTATATCTTTCTTAACTTCATGACTTATTGGTTAGACCATTAATAATAAGAGGTTTCTATGTAGTATATAAGTGAAGATTATAATTATAATATGTAGAATATGTATAGAAAAATATTATGACTAGATTTTCATATTTGGTTATACCATTAACAATAATTTATTCAAGTTTTCATAAATAATACTTATGCAGATCTGAAGATACGATTACATATCGTAAATATTTACGGTAAGCAGCAATTTGGCTGTACCCTTGGGATTGCTATTGCCACTTACCATCAGGTGGTTTACCTGCTCAGCTGCCACCAAAGTCAATAAAAAGGCAATAAATATAGCAAAATGTTATGACTCCATTTTGATGTTAATATTAATCTTTATCGCTGCTTGAAATGAATTTTATAGTACTATTGTCCTGCTCAGAAATTAAACCAATAACACTGCTCGGGAGATCAATGCTTAAATGACTACACTATCTGTGCAGTCATATTGTGTCTATCTTGTGACATTCGCCTATTATAAATTATGTTAGACTAGTCTGTGGTAAGACCACGTTAAAATATCTAAGAATTTTGGCTTATTAATACAAAGCAATGAAATCTCCTAAAAATATAACAATACAATATCTTAAAAATTAAAATATACTTAGCTTCTACGGTTAGATTTTTAAAGGAAAATATATATCTATCTCATGTACCTATATTGCACTTATATTTTAAATTAGGTATTAATGAAAGGGTAAAAAATATATATTACCTCTTTTATTCCTGCGCATATCATATGAAATATCAAGTGTCCTTATAGAGACAAAATCATCAATAAAGCAGGCTAAGTACCTATCTTATGCTGTTTAATAAGGCATAAGAAGAATTTAATTCATTACCATTGACATTTAGAATTTGTAAGGGTTTATCATAAATTTTGCGTAGGTTTTAGCTAGATTTTAGGGCCGCCATCTCTAAAGTAAGAACTGGTTTGTTAGTATTCATGACCGCTACTGCATAACGTAAGAAAAACTTGTTTTATGCACATCATGAAGTTTTCTTTCAAGACCTTCTTTATTAAGTACATGGAATTGAACTTCGGGTTTAGGAGCAATGCGATGAGTAGAAGTAGGTTGCAACCAATTTATTGACGGCCAATGGTTGTGTTCATCATTAGCTCGTTCTATTTGGTCTTCAATTGTATAAACCACAGCTTTGCATCCTTTACTGTAGTGTATGGAACATAAACATCTTACTCTCTTGTTATTCTGTGTCCGTTGACGGTAGAAAGTATATCCTGACAAGAGAAGCATTTTTTTACCTCGCTTCGAATTCACGAATGTAGCTTTGTCTGTAACAGTATAAGTATTTTTTCACATTCATAGGATATATGCTAAGTGGAAAGCAGCAGTGCTAAACAAAAAATCCAATGCAGTAACTGATATTACAATAAATAAAGCCGTACAAAATAGTAACAAAGTTATGGTGAATAATTTTCAAAATGTTACCTGTATGTTAGTGATTTCTGAACAGTCAAACGTTTTATATCGACTTGGGTCAAAGCCATCGGATGCCCTTCGGAGTAATAATTAATCAGTTGATGATTCACTATTTGAGGAGACTGTGGTAGTAACCCTACCAAGGAAGGACCATGTTATAGGTCATTTTATGGGGAGACCTACATCGAGCCATCGACGGATGGCAAAGACACGAAGGCGATATGATGACTGCACTTTTTCCTGTAATGTAAAAAAAATCTGTTATTTATTGGATATTTTACAGATCATTTTGATCAAAAAAATTACCTATGCTGTATTGGCCTAAATGACCATTTAGACGTTCCTTCAACGTTCAATAGACCATTGAATGTTGAAGGCTCATTGATCCAGGCCAACCATCGTTGTTAGAAGTTTACACTATTCAATAAACATATTACCGTTAGATCATTGATAAATCAGTTTGATAATCTAAAAATAAAAATAATGAACTGATTTATATAATACTAGCAACCCGCCCTCGCTTCGCTTCGGTTAAAGTCGTTTTACCCGCGTAGTTCCCGTTCCCGTGGGAATACCGGGATAAAATATAGTCTAGTTTACGCCCTGATATTATAGCTTTCCATTGGTGAAAGAATTTTTGAAAGCGGTTCAGCCGTTTTGAAGATTACCCGGAACAAACAGACAGACAGACAAACATTTTTAATCGCTATTTTAGGCATAGGTGTCGTGCAAATAACCGTGTGTGCATGAAAAAAGCATATTATTTTGACATTACAAACAGACACTCCAATGTTATTTATTGGTATAGATTAAACGAAATCATTTTTACGAATTTATTGAATTTCAATTATGATTACTTATCATGATTTAGGCCAATTTACAGTAAAAATAGTCTCAAGAAGACTAAAACAAATCTTTTGTAATAACGATGACATATTGCATGTCCAATGCCGATTAATCCCTAAAAATATTTTTATAATATTTTTTATTTATTATTTGGAATTCACCAGAAAAAAATATCAATTCATCATATAGACAATCATTGCTGAGAAGAAGCTCCTCCAAAGCCGGATAATATCGTAATCGACAGGCTTGACATGCGGATTAACAAACGTAATTATAAGTTTCTCAGGAGATCCATGCTGTCCATTCTCCTGGTGAATCCTTAGCTGATTTTAGGACTCCACGAAAAGTAAGAGGTGATACACTTTATTCTTAATCTGTAATTACACGGGCTGCATTATAAATAAGAATTGCATTGAAATTAGAATGTGTAAAATTTTTACTCACATAAAAATCCAGTGTTTTTTTACGGTAGATATAGTTGTACCTGAAAATAAAAAGAGACCCATTCAAATACTCAGAAAATACCAACAACAATAATTTTTACTCATTAATTTAATAACCAATTGCCTTATGTTTGCCAAATATAGAATATAGAAAAAAAATATTGCAAAAAAAAATCTTAAGTGTAAAAATAATTACAAATATATTTTTTGGGGAATTTGTACATTTACATTATTTAATTAATCTATTTAAATAATAGTATAATAAGTATATAATTATTGCATAATAATATAATCATTACAAATATCAAAACCAATGTTTAAGTAAATATTGGTTTTAATATTTCTAATAATTATTAAAAAGAAAAACCCGGAATAGTATAAATAACAATTGTTATTTATATATATTGATATATTGCAAATACAATACGTTTTAAAATTGATACATTATTGTAATTGCAATATAACTTAACATTAATAGCTATTATTAATTTCTAATTACAATATAATTTATAGCCATATATTTTATTAACATTTAATAGCATAACCCTTAATCCTTTCTTGTTATACTTTTGAGCACAGCCAAATTAATGCAACATGGATAGGCAGATTTTAAACGATACTGAAAGAAAATGTCTACTTTTCCCTTGGTAATGAAATTAAACACACGCTACATTTCAGTATTGATAATCCTACTTAGAGAAATCAGCGACGATACAGTATACAGCACTTCAGACGCGATGGCACAGAATGATTATTTACAGATATAAAACTTACAAGTTATATACATACACAAGTACTTTATTTTCGTTACCCTGCTATAATAATGAAATAGTCAAAACTTTGTCAAATATTTTTTAAAGGTTTTATAGATATTTCAATCTTTCCATTCTTAAGCTCGTCCCTTCATCCATGTTCACTGCCACAATACATATTCTTCTAAAGTAAGCCACAAAAACGATATCTACTCTTACAGCTTTTGGTATTATATAAACCTCTTTTACCGTATCTTAATAATTTAAATTTGTAGAATAACTAAATGGTAAATACAAAAATACTTAAAATTCCGCAACATGGTTATGGGTATTATTAATTCGTACAAGTGTGTTATTTATAGTGTATGCAGTCGCTTTACATCCACGAGATAGCTTTTTGGAACACCTCCATAAAATCTTATCGGCTCCACAACTCCACTTGCTGTATGTAAAGCCTTCATGGCTTAGTAGTTCGCGATTTCGATGGATTATGTACGTTAAACCGCCATTACCTAGAAATAAGGTATTATTATTTTCTATAATATAATATACTTAATATCAAGATATATTTTTTTCAATGTATTGTCTAGTCTGTATTTAGAAACAATATTTAACCACAATTTGAACCGATAAATCAGATCTATATTGCAGATGTGTAATAAAATAACTTTGTTTTTGTTGTGTCCAACCATTCGAGAGGCGGAAGGATATTACGATATTACCTTCGGGTATTATTCCTTCCCTCGTTAGCAACAAAGCGCCTGGATGTTACCCTCATTGCGGGTGTTAGACTGATATCTAGTCCAACTACCCCCAGTATGAATAAAATATCGAATTACTGTAAAGATTTTTTTACTATAAATAGTTTATTTACCTGGTAGGTGTGATCTCAATACAATATGTGAAATTGGAGACTGTGTAATTTACTAACAATTATCTTTGTGTACGGTGAATGCAGTTTGCATTTACATAGATATGATAGGCAATAACAGAAAAATAGTAAAAGAAAGAAGTTTTGCGACAGTTGTGAAGGAACGCTGAGATTATTTCTCTGATATATAAAATATCATCTTACAATCGAAATTTTGTTAGGTTCTCAGCATTTCTCAGTAGTAGCATACAGGTTTTTCATGCATATGACATATAATATCACATATGTACATAATATTCTGAAGACGCACTAACCGTGGCATTCCTTTTACTCAGTACATGTTCTATCCTATTGGAGTTTGTTCTAAAACCTGTGGAAAATAAAATATAGTAAGAAATTTGTACTCATGAATTAGTTTATTATGAGATTTAAATTGCTAAGTACCATAATCTACAAATAGTAGAGATATTTCATTAACTCTTAGGGTAGGCTATGGTCGGGACTCTCTTCGCCCAACCCGCTAGGGGCGATGGATGGGCGCCATAACCTACCGTATCCCCACCCCCTCACCATTGTTGACGATCACTGATACCGATTACTTAACATCCGTGGTCGGCTCGTCGGATTACCCTTTGGGGTATCGTCCCCTTCGACGCCCCGGCAATAAAAACAGTGTTACCGAGGTGTCACCCTCACGCGGTCGGCCTCTATGTCTAATCCTTGATCTGTCCACGCGCTATCTCGATTAGGGCGGTATCAGAGGCAGGTACTCGCGTTTGCGCCACCCGACACGTCATCGGCGGAGCGTGTCGCGGTAGCGAAATTCCTGCCAGACCCGCTCCGCCACATCACCTCCTTGCTTGTGATACGACTGCCTCGCAGAAGACGGTAACCGCGTCTCAGTTCCTGACACTGTCGAGCATCGTAGTAACCATGGTCTGCGGCGTCAGGTTATCACTGATGATTGCGTCGAGTTCAACGCTCTACTTTGCCCAGGCCACGCAGATCTCGAGTAAGTGCTGCGCCCTGTCCTCGTTGCAATTGCAGTGGTGGCAGGTCGGTGTCCTCCCTCTTAACGGCTGGGTGTAGCTATTTGCCGAAGCAATCTCCGCTTACACGGGTGCGCCGTACAGGATCATGGACCGACCACCCCCGCGTAAAGCTGTCGGCTCGTAGCGGTGGGTGCGCACACATTCAGCCACGATAGAGCGGATGCGACGCCGAGAAGTTGCGAAGCAAGTTGCCAAAAATGTCACCGGCGCCACCATCGCCCGTTGGCCACCAGACCCAGATATTTCATGTAGGTCCGGTTACTGATGGGAAGCGAATTGACGGTTATCAAAGTAGCGGCGGGAAGACCGTTGCCCATGGAATAAAAGGACCTCGCATCTTATTTAGGGCCACCTTAAGCCAAAGCGCCTAAATCCACCTGACAATCTCCTCGGTGTCGAGATTTAGAATCCTACAGAACAGCGTCTATTGATTTAGCTAGTACATAAAATATTATTTTCAAGGATATGGTTTTTATGTAAATAAAACTCATCAATTAAACTACGTTCATAGCTCACCTTATTCATGATAATGTTCGTTCTTTACAGAAACGATTACATCATCTACGGTATAAATAACGGCTTTGCATCCTCTGCTGAAATGGGTAGAACAGACCCATCTTTTTTTAATTGTGTCGCTATTTGACTTCTTATTGTAATAATTGTAGCCATTCAGTTGAATTAATTTGTTACCTTTTCGTGATGTAACAAATATGGCTGAAAATGAAAACTTTAATATCAATATCGGCTACAAATATTAGGCATTGTTACCAGTGTAGAGTTACAATTTTGAGTTACAAATCGTGGCCTTCAATAGTGCTATGCCTACGCTGTTAATGGTATCTTCTGGGAATTTTGGTGCCAAACGAAAACATTTGTTAAGCAGTTTTATATGATATTCATTATATCCCAGCAGATCCGCCACATTATATTACATAAAATTCCATTAAAGTTATTTATACGCGCTAAAACACTTAAAGGCGTATTACACTACACGATATTCAGGCGTCAGGGCCCTGATTCAGGGTAGTGTAATAACAGTAAGTGAGTTAGGGTCCCTAATCAGGGCGACCGGAGCGATTCTGTCGCCCTAGCTCCCTTGCCACCGGGCAGTGTAATAGCGTTCAGAGAGTTAGTGCGCTTCAGTCGTTGCTAGACAAGCGAAGTGAATGGATGTTTTAAGTACGTGAGTCAGTTCTCCGTGTTGTGACGGAGTAAGAATACTATTAACTACCCTCTTTCTTGTCTGTTGGTGTCGTAAAAGACGATTAAGGGGCTTAATATGTACATAATATTTATACCAGAAAAGGATATCTCGAAATAAAACCCTACCTATACCAACACGCCTGACCAACGTGGTATAGTGGGTCTACTTCCCTTCCATTATCACCAATTTCATGCAGTTAACAAAAAGAGACTTTAATCCAAGTCATAGAAAATTATAAAAAATCGTACCTACTTATGGCAGAAAGAACATAAATATTACAAAAATGAATATACGAAGATAAAAAACTAAAATTTTATTGGCAATTACATATTAAAATTCTTATATAAAGGCTACGATAAAAACGTCGACGTCGTACGACGTCACTCCACAACTGAGTTAGGGCCGGCTAGTGTAATAAGCGGCTCCCTAGTTAGGGGCCACGGCCACCCTTGCGACAGGGCCCTGAATATCGTGTAGTGTAATACGCCTTTTAACACTGAACACAAGACTACAGATTTTTTTTTATGCGTGGGCTATGGTATGCGCACGCGCGGTCCAGTGCGTCCGGGGCGATGAAAGGACGGCGCGCAGGCCCATAACCCACCCGTACCCACGTCACCTCGTTGTTGGGCCGACCACCGGAGCAGATGTGACTTGTCGTCAGTGGTCGGCCTGACGGAATACCCTTTCGGGTAACCTCACCTCTCGACGTCCTGGGACGTCGATCGCCGTCGCGCGGTCAGCCTCTCTGCGGGTGACGGACAATTCCCCGGTCCGATCACCCGCGGCCTCGGCTAGGGCGGCATTAGGCGCAGATACTCGCGCCTGCGCCGCCCCAGTCGCCGGCGGCGGAACGTATACATGATGCTCTCATATTGCCGCCGACATATTATTTGCTTACGTACCTTAATCGTGTTTATCATCAACATCATTATTTCAGTTCATATTATATATTATGTTCCACTGTTTGGCTTGAACCTCCTACACAATAGGCGGGCAATTAACCTACTATACCACGCTGGTCAGACGTGTTTTATTTCGAGTTTTCCTTCTCTTGCATTGATGTTATACCTAAGCATATTTAATCCCTTAATCGTCTTTTACTCACGGGCAAGATATGGTGTGGTGAATTATATTCTCTCTTCGTCACCACACGTGGCTTATTAATATAATGTTACCGCAAATTCTTTGAGTATTTTCATTCATTGGTAGACAATGGAATCCTATGTCACTAGAGTGACATAGGATTCCATTCCTGATTCGGGCGTTATTAAGTTGTCGTCATCAGGAGTAAAATAATCTTGGTAGTTTTGCAATTGTGCGCGGTAGACGATTATATAAATAGGTTCGACTGCACCATTGACAAGAGATGGAAGTAACGACCTCTTTTGAGTGTTCGAATCCCTCACAGGACAATTCTTTTTAATAAATGAGTGTTCTGATTTGTGGCCAGTAATTGTATATTTGTGAAGTTCCCCGCGACACAAGTATTTATTCCTTAGTGCGAGATGCTATCTTTTAAAAAATGGCAAAGATTGAAATAATCTTCTTCTTAGCCGTGTACCATTTCTTGGGGCTGGCCTTCATATGTGAGGGTCATTGTCATACTACACTAGGCTGGCTAGATAGGGAAGGTCGTTTATTTGTTTTTTTAAGCATAGCAACTTAGTTCGATTCCGTTATTCCGCTCAATAAGCAAAGAGGGACAACACGGCGGATTATGGGGCTTTTCCGTGAACGTAGTCTGATGATTAAAAGAGGTGAGACCAGACTATAGGCTGCCTAAAATAGCCTTTGTACATTTATATACTTTAGTTGAGCACACATCCATAACATCACAAAAAAGATTGAATATATTTGTAATCTTAGAACAATAATGTATAGAAGGATAGTGTCGGTACTTAAGCGATCAAAAACGTGAAGCTAAAAATACTACATGCGTGCAAGTGATTACATACGTACACACGCACACCATTATACAATAGAGTTGCCTTATACGCAGTGACCTTGTACACTACGTTACGAGCCGGCGTAGGGAGCCCTTCTGCCTCCAATTTAAACGCCTCAAATTTTGAGCGCAAATTGAGCTTCTATGAGATATTATTCTAAGTTTGCAATATAACTTCTTATTTTATTAATATGTATTTTCTAGCAGAAAACGCAACGCAGTAGGTACATACATATCTATTTGGCTACGATGGCCTAATTGGTAAGGCGGTTGGAAAGTAATGTTTGGTTGGATTGATTCCTACCCAAATGTTGATAAGTGATTCTTTTATTAAGCCTTTGTTACCCTTTTTGTTTTTATTTCTTCTATAACATCAAATAATGAAAATTAAAGTAGTTCCATGCAAGAAATATGAATTTGTAATGTTTATTCGGCTATACGATAGTGTACAAGCTTCGTAAATAAGTTTGTCTCCTTTTTTTTGGGATGGGCTATGGTCAGTACGCTTCTACAACAAATTACCTATTAATATTCGAGATATGCCAGTTAAAAAGTTTAAAAAAGCAATCAAGAGTAGATTTTGTAGAAAAGGTTATTATAAAATCTCGGATTATCTTGATGATAATACAGACTGGTTATGAGCAGCTCCTCATTCAGGCATTTTCTCATTATTTCAAAAGGTAAAAGGTGTTACATACATGTTTATTCTGTTGCTGTTAATATAATTGTAAAGCGTAGCGTGTTTTGCCAAACGAATTTGTTATTTAATCTGTGTTTTATGTTTGTGGCCCATGGTATTGGTCATGCTCACTGAAGGGTCTGCTTGCGGTAGCTACGAGGAGCGGGTCACTCCCTTCCCTCCATTGTGGTTGAGGGGAGTGATGGCTGCTCTAGTGGTTAACTCGTGATTGGGTGCCGCTTGCGGGATCTGGTCCAGCCATGGTACTTTTTCGTTATATTTAATAACTGTATTGTATGATGATTCGAAAGGCATCACACTGGAGCTATTAATAGACATGTTGTTGTATATTATCTTATTAAAAAAAAAATAGTAAATGAATAAAAAAGAAGACAAGCCCACTGAGTTTCTTGCCGGATCTTCTCAGTGCGGTCGCGTTCCGATCCGGTAGTAGTGTAAGGTAAAAATGTAAAAAAGTGACCATATGTAGGTAAGTGCCCCCGCGGGGTTTATGCATAATAAAGTATTTGAATTTGAATTTGAATTTGAATCAGTGCACTCACCGCCCGGCTTCATCCAGGGCGACAGAGGGGCGGCGCGCGGCCCCATAGGACCCCCGTAGGACGTCGCCTATGTCACCGGTGCGGAGTTTCTTGTCCTCCGCGGTCGGCCCGAAAGCTTGTCTCTTTGGAAATATTTTGCTATAACTTATGTTTTAATACCATTTATTGTTTTCCATTATTTTATAACAACACTTTATTATTACAATACTCTTTACTCCAGATGCCAGCGGTGCTGCTGGATGACAATGGTCTCATGTGTGGAGAAGTATTTGATGTTGAAAATTTCAGCTTTACAGCCATGAATACGTACACACACATCTTTGCCAAATTTTTGCCCTTTTGTCAAAGCCAATTATAGAAAACATGAGAGATGAGCGATTTAAATATAAAAAATTATAAGGATAAGGAAAGATTTTTTTCGTAGTGCTGAACTGAACGCCTGATAAAACTGAGCGGGGAAAAAAGACGTCTTGGCCCAAATCCAAGTAATTTCACTATCATACTAAATTATAGAATAAAAGAAATTATTGAGATATAATTATAAATGAGATTTGAATCCGTCTTTGCGTGCTTTTAGTGAAATATTCCTAAACAACAATTTATTAATATCTATGGGAACTTACCAATACGTAAATGTGAGCGTATAAAATTTTTGTGAAAGAGCATGAGAGTTTGGTAATGAAGAAAAACTAATATCCAGCATACGTTCTGTAATATTTCTTTATCATAATTACAGAATAACTTATAGCTATTTAAAAATATTTTATAAATTATTTATAAATAGAGTATCTTATATTTAAAATTAATGTTCATTTAATTGTTGAATGGAGATGAATTCACGTAGTCGCATACTTTAAACTTGGATTCGTTTTGAACATCCAAACCTCTCGAACTATTTGACATAAAAGTATTATTAAAAATCACATGATTATGCGAATTATTAATCTTCGTTATTCGCCCGTCGACTGTGTAGATGTTTGCTCTACATCCTTTAGGCGCATGAGTGGAACACGCCCATCTTGTTTTTAATTTATGTGTAAACTGTGCATAAAATGTAAACTCGCCGAGGCGAATAAGCTGTTTTCCTTTTTTCGATACTATGTAACGTACACCTGAAATGATCAAATATGTTCATTTAAAAAGACACGCTCCAGATTATATGTTAAAATGCAAACAACACAATTGAGACAGTATTTTCTAATTTATAGAGTATTTTTCATTGGTTTTATTTTAATAGATAAATACATATCGTCTGTTTGAATTCCAGATTTAAATCCCAAGTTAGAACCATTTTCTTCATCATTTCTCATTGAAAAAGTTAGTGTTGATAGATCAACACTGCTATCTTGTAATTCTGACAGCTTTTGATTAAAAAAAAACCTACAAGATGATAATAAATAAACTTTTAAATTAATTCTTTATAATTCTATTTCACTTTTCATAACATTTTAAAATTATTTCATTAATATTTTCATCAATACATGGTATGATTGTGTGCATTATTTATTCTAATAATTTTCTCGTTCATTGTGTAAATGTTCGCTCTGCAGCCTTTTGTTTGATGCGTGGAACACGCCCACCGAGTTTTCAGTTTTCTTCTAGAATGTACGAAGAATGTATATTCACCAATGCGAAGTTGTGGCTTTCCTTTCTGTGATAAGGTGTATATAATACCTGGAGATCCAAAAAATACATTAACGAAATGTTCAACAGATTTGTAGGGTAATACGTTTTTAAACGTGCATTGTGACTGGCATTGACTTGATAAACTAAGTGACTTATTGATATTTGATGAAGAAATACTAGTTTTTACATACCTAGATGTTATTACGAGAGCTTACTGTCTTAATTCTTCAACACGTTAATTCCCTTTAGTAATAAATAATTTATTAATCCAGTCAATCTAGTCTTAACAATAAAGATGCGTGTGCTGGAGAAAGCGGCTTTTTTGTAGTAATTTATAATTGCGGAATTCCGAATTGTTGTCCGATGGACAATATCTATACTCTTACAGCTTTTTAAGAAAACTATGATAATATAAAAAATATAGTTGAATAATATAACAAATTACTATTCAATTTAAATAATACCAAGTATCCGATAGCAAAAAATATGCTTGAGAGGTTTCAAAATGTAATAAAAAATATCTGGCGGTTGATTCTTTTGTCTCATTATTGTAAACGGTATTTATTTTTGTATTGAACTTGCATAAGATTTCATTATATTATATAATATCTATTTATTTATATTATGGGCCCCTTTTTATATTATGTGACCCTATAATACCTTTACCAGTTAGATAGAAACGAGGAAGCCATGCCGCCAATCTGTTTATTCCATCAGATTTAGTTGTAACGCTTCCATAATTCGGCCAATCATTATGTTTTATTTATAGCCAACCCGAATCCTTATGCCTTGATGTGCCGCACTATCCCAATAAGGCTGGTTGTTGTTTGTCGTTC
This sequence comes from Lymantria dispar, assembly GCA_032191425.1. Taxonomy (NCBI): domain Eukaryota; kingdom Metazoa; phylum Arthropoda; class Insecta; order Lepidoptera; family Erebidae; genus Lymantria; species Lymantria dispar. The sequence goes on along the minus strand of CM063449.1, from coordinate 29,128,480 downwards.
TGTTCTTTAATTCCAATAGGTTTCTCTCTCTTCTATCGAATTAGATCAATTAATTACGTTAGTGTATTTAGATATGTCCTGACATCGTAAAATAGTTATTGGTAAATCATCTCAGCCCATATACGTCCCACTATTGGGCTCGGGCCTCCTCCATAATGGAAGGGTAATTGACCTACTATGCCACGCTGGTCAGACGTGTTGGTATAGGGTTTAATTTCGAGTTTTCCTTCTCTCGCAAAGAGAAGTTATATGCGTTTTATATCCCTTAGTCGTCTCGTACGATCACCCACGGGTAAGATAGGGTGGTGAATTGTATTCTTACTCCGTCACCACACGGAAAACGTTGGTATTGGTAAATATGGTGGTGTATTAAAATAAGTGAAACTATTGGCTATTACATTTATTCTCTATATAAATTAAATAATTTTATCTTTATTTTATTTATTTAATTATTATAAAATACCAATACTACATATTGATAAAACATAGCCCCACAAAACCGTGTTATCGGTTTGACTGTGGGTTGACTGTGTTATATATATATATATATTTCTTGCGTACGCGTGTATGTCACTGAACTCCTCCTATAGGCTGGACCTGTGTTGATGAAATTTATTGTGTGTGTTCAAGGCGATTCAAGAATGACTTAGATTTACAATTGGACCCGGTAGGTGGCGCTGCTGTCGATTTCAAGGACAATTCCTTTTATTTTATTTGAACAGAACAACGTCTGTTGGGTCAGCTAGTATATTGTAAAACTTGATGAGTTTTAAAAAAGGTATCACGTTATGAACGAAGTATATTCATACGGTATTTTAAATCATAATGATGTACGTATGTTACCTTTAGTGAGTGAAGTAGAAATTACAATAAAATTGACAAAATATAAGAATTTTTTATTCTTATAGAAGCATCTAATACTAGAAATCTATTATTTTATTTAAAGGTTTTAAAGAAGTTCATAAATAAAACGCAATTGTGAGACAATTTCCAACAGTTTTATAAATAATTTTAATCGTTATAAAATTTATAATATAGACATTGCGCGTATAAAAAATGTAATCCTCTATATTATAATATTAATACACTCATTTGCAAAAAAAACGGGCACCTAAGCAATGAACCATTTCAAATGTTAATATTTCTTTGTTTGATAATTATAGGTAGTTTTATCCACACAATTTGCTAAATTAATAAGAAAATAATCGTTTTCATCAGTATTTCATAAAATTTAGATACAATTTATGGGAAATAATGCTAAACCTCGCTAGTAGTGTATATTCGCTAGTAGTGCATATGCTCATGAAGTAAAAATAAAAAAGTTTTTTTGTTTGTTTTTCTTTAATAAAGTAAAAGCAGATAAATGTTTAGTATCGAGTGTGACCCCCTCTAGCTAAAATCACAGCTTGAATTCGTCTGGGCATGCTAGCGAGTATATCCCGGATACTTGCTTGCGGAATACGTTCCCACTCCGCAGTAATCACATTCTTCAGCTCTCTGATGGTCTGCGGAGCCGGGTGTACTGATCTCACACGCCGTTTCAGAACGTCCCAGACATGCTCTATGGGATTGAGGTCGGGACTTCGAGCTGGCCAATCCAAACGACGAATGCCGACCTCTTGCACATACGCATTAACATCGCGGGATCGGTGGGCGCGAGCATTGTCGTCCATAAAAATCGAGTCTTCACCTAGAGCGGCCAATGCGGGTTGTGCATGAGAAATTAGAACTTCCGTTATGTATCGATGCCCAGTCAGTGAGCCGTTTTCAATGAAGACTAACTCTGTACGATCCATTGAATTTATTCCTGCCCAAAACATAACAGAGCCCCCACCATAAGGTGTGATTTCTTCGAAACATGCCTTTGCAAAGCGTTCTCCTTGTCTTCTTAGCACTCGCCGACGTCGATCTTCACCGAACAGAGATATCCTGGCTTCATCAGAGAACAAAACCCTATTCCAATCGTCTTGAGTCCATGATTCACAATTTCTAGCGAACCTAAGCCTGTGAACTCTGTGCTCACGGAGTAATTTGGGGCCGCGGGCCGGGCGGTGACTGCGTATATTGGCAGCGAGAAGCCTCCTCCTGACCGTCCATAGACTAATATGCACATTTCTTACTTCTTGGAGGTTGTTCTTAACATCCACATACGAAGATTTGCGATTTCTCAATGCGCGACTCACAAGAAAACGATCATCCCGTGGTTGGGTACATGGTTTTCTTCCAGAACCAGGCCTTCTCTCGACGGAACCAGTCTCCTGATATCGCTGCCAGGTCCTTTGGACTGTCGAGCGACTAACATTTAGCCTCCTAGCCACGAAACATTGGCTGCAACCCTCTTCAAGCAGCGCGATAATTTTGGTAGCTTTTACCACTTTATCTACCATTTTTGATACAGCCAAACAGCATTAAATAAAGCTTTGACAGTCAAGGATATGAAATTAATCGATAAAAATTGAATAAAAGTTATGAAAGTCGATGTTAACTTCTGGAACTTCGCGCCAAAAATGTAGGATAAAAAGGGGTTTTCTGTAAAAATGAACATCAAATGAAAAATTGAATTTAAAACGTACTTTTTTAAATACCACAGCATTTTTAAAACCGGCCAGTAACGTGTACAAATGATTGAAACCTTTTTGGTATTGTATCTTTTTAAATATGAATGAAAATCAAAACCGCCCGTTTTTTTTGCAAATGAGTTTATAATATTTTGTGGTTTATACGATTATCATTATCATCACTACTCGAATACGTCCCACTTTTGTGTTCGAGCCTTCACCACAATGGGAAAAATTAAACTATTATATCTTCTCTTGCATAAACGTAATCTGCATATTACAATTTCTTAGTCCTCTGTTACGATACCCACAGACAAGAAAGGGAGTGGTGAATTGTATTCTTACTGCGTCACCATATGGAAGAGTTTATACGATTTAGATTTATATAATAGATACAAAGGTATATTATCCGCGTGACGGAGTAAAAATACACTTCACCAACTCCTATCTTACCCGTGAGACGACTAAGGGATATATATAATATGCACATAACAACTACGCAAGAGAAGGGAATCTTGAAAGAAAACCTTAAACCAACCCGCCTGACCAGCGCGCAGCGTGGTGTTGCAGGTCAATTTCCTTCCCATTGTGGAGGAGACTCGAAAGCCCAGCACTGGGATGATCTCCGTAAGGACGTTAATAATTGTATCCAAAGAGATTTCTATCAAGAATTTCTTCCAAATTAACACGCGAGATATCAATTTAAATGAACTAAATCACAGTAATCAATTTTTAGACAACACTCGATAGGAAGAAAGAAAACGATAAGATTATTTTTAGGCGATGTTATCGGAATATATCGTTACTTATACAATGTTTTATATAGCTACATTTCTACATCGCAAGATTAATACTTAGCACCTTGTATTGCTCAAACTCTTGGGTTAAGTTTCGGAAATACTATTACCGATAAAACCGTTCTAACTTGAATGGCTTGTATACTACTAGATATTAAAACATACGTAAGATGTCTGAGATGTTAAAATATTTTTACCAGCAGCGCCCTGCGGTTTTACCGCATAGTTCCCCTTCCCGTGGACATATCGAGATAAATTATAGCTTATGTGTTATTCTGATATCTAAGCTATATTATTGTCAAGTTTCATCAAAATCCATTCGGTAGTTTTTGCGTGAAAGAGCAACAAACATCTTCACATCCTCACAAACTTTCGCGTTTATAACATTAGTAGGATATATTTAGGGCTTTTTTTTTGGGGGGTGGGTTGCGGTCGGCGCACTCCTCGCACCACTCCGTCCAGGGCGACAGAGGGGCGTAAGCACGCACACCCGCAACCCACCCACGATGCGCGTCGCCTTCGTCGTTGGGCCGACCACCGGAGCAGGGTTACTTGTCATCAGTGGTCGGCCCGACGGAATACCCCCTATTTGGGGTACCCTCCCATCGACCGACGTGCCCCCACCGGGGAGGATGTCGGTCTTTCCTCACGCGGTCGGCCTCTCGGCGGGTGACGGACTAACTCCCCGGTCACGTCACCCGCGGCCTCGGCTAGGGCGGCATGAGGCGCAAGTACTCGCGCCTACGCCGCCCTAGTCGCCGGCGGCGTAGGCGCAAGTACGGCCCTGACCGCCATGGCCCTCTGTGGTCGCCACAGAAGAGCCATGAGTCGGACGGTCAGGGACCCCGCCCACACCGGTGCGCCATACAGGGCCATCGACCGGATGACCACCGCGTACAGCCGTCGCACGAGGATATATTTAGGCCTAAGGGTTCTAATAGCCTTCTAGTGCGTGTGGTGACGGAATAAGAATACAATGCACCACTCCCTATCTTGCCCGTAGATGTCGCAAAAGACGACTAAGGGATACAATAGGCATATAGCACCTATGTAAGAGCTGGTAACCTCGAAGCAAAACTTGTCTGACCAGCATATTACAGTAACGTCAGTTGCGCTCCTATTGTGGAGGAGGCTCGAGCCTAGCAGTATAACGTAAAACAGTCAGGATGGTAGATGGTGATACATAGGTATTAATCAGTGTAATAAAAATATCAGACGCGATTAAACTCGCGCATTTTATTTTTAGCACCTATTAATATGCGCCTGATACCTACCGCCCTAGCAGAAGCTGCGGGTGACCGGACCGGGGATTTAGTCCGGCACCCGCGGAGAGGCTAGCCCCGCGACGGCGATCGGCGTCCCGGGAAGGGGATCTCTATAGGAGATAGAGGGTACTCCTTCGGGGTATTCCGTCGAGCCGACCACTGAAGTCAAGGAACTCTGCACCGATGGTCGGCCCAACGACGAAGGCGACGTGCTATAGGGCGGGTTACGGATCCGCGCGTCGCCCCTCTGTCGCTCGGGTGCGCTGACCGTAACCCACCCAAAAAAAAGCACTTATTATCATAAGTCAATGCTTTACAATATTACGACTATATGTCTTATAACCAGGTGATAATCGTATAGTTTTGGATGGTAAAGCCAATTCATTGAAGATGGTTATAAAAATTAAAACACATTCACTTTATAATGGAACGGGAACACTAATTTAAATATTTGTCTTTGTAGATAGTGTATAAGGAACGAATACATTGGGTAATATTTACGATTAGGTATCGAGAATTTATAAACTAGTGATTGTTTTTTTTTTTAGTTTTTATGTATAATACGTAAATTCAAAATATATTTTGAGCATTGATTCTTCTAAGTTACTGATTGCAATCCACGAACTCATAATAAAATTTTAACAAAAAAAAACGACTTCAACCGTTTTCTCATGGATGCGCCACTGTCAGAACTAGACTAAATTTAAATAGGAACACACGGGAAGCATCAAAATAATGATCAAAATCGGTTCATCCAGTCGAAAATTCTGACGCATAACAAAAATACGGTCGAATCGAGAACCTACTCGTTTTTTTAAATTTTGTGATTTTGTATAGAAAATGTTGTATTTGGCCTTGAAATGACGTTATCGCTTTATGTGGGTATATAATTTTAATGAATTCTCGATTTTTGTGGGACGAGATTTTATGAAAAAACAAGTTGATACTGTGTATCAGGATTAAAGAAAATATTGTAACAATACGTAAAGAAATTATAAGATGTTTACTATAATGCTTTGGCTTGACGACATTCAGTGAAATTGTATTAAAGAGATATTTCCGTAAAGATATAACAATTTATAAAATATCAGATTTATAAATGTTGCAGACATACAAGTTTCAAGTTTCCAAAACCGTTTTATAAAATTTGTAAAACGAATACTAGTAAAACATTAACATTGGCTGGAACAATGATCGGGCCTTTACTCGGCGCCTAATTCCAAAATATATTTCTCTCTTAGTTATGATTATGTTCGTTCTTAAGTTTTACTACGATGCTACCGAAGCAAGTAATTGATGCTCGACAACCCTTCCTTTCATGCGTCGAACATTTCCAAAAGCTTTTGAAGCCATTCATTCCCTTTTTGTAAAACCTATAGCCGTCGTAGCTCATCATAATTTTACCCCGTTTTGATGTCACGAAGGAAACTGTAAAAAAATTAATGATTGTTAAACAATGACATTTTAAAGAATGATTGCAAACATTAAACGTTTTAATATTTTGAATAGAAAAAATGAGTAATATATAGGTTTAATTATAAGTAGAAACAAAAAAAAATGTATATATAATAAGAATCTGCATAAGAGTTTTATTCAGTATTTTTTTCAATTATCATCATTTCGGCTCATATTCGTCCCACTGCGGGGCTCGAGCCTCCTCCATAATAGGAGTGAAATTGACCTTACCATACCATGCTGGTCAGATAGGTTGGTATAGGCCGTATAGGGTTTTATTTTGAGTTTTCCTTCTCTTGCATAGATGTCATATGTGTAATATATCCCTTAGTCGTCTTTTACGACATCCACGGGTATGAAAGGGAGGTGGTGAATTGTATTCTTACTCCATCACCACACGGAACAATCCCAATTTTATTATTAAGATAGATAGGTTAGAAGATGTGTTGAGTTTGTCCTCGTCTTAAATATAAAAAGTAATTTTAATATTTAATTCGAAAATGAACGTTTAAGATGAAAAGAAGCAATCGGCGACCATAGTTTAAATATCTACTACATTTCAGTTACAACCTCTCTTGTTTCGGATACAATTAGTTGTTCGAATAGACACTGTAAGCTGTAGTAAGCTAATGATTATGGGTTATTTATTTTCCTCGATCGAATTGATAGTCGATCGAGGAAAACAAATGAACCATTATCGAATTAGTGTTCGTTCATTTTATAGTAGATTCTCCAAATCAATTGCAAATAGTTTACTTCATACTTAACTTTTTTACAAAATATGATCTTGCAATGGTTGGGCTGCCTTGCTGAATTTTCTATCGATAGCTATACATTTTCGGAGTACTTAGTAGGCATCACACTCTCGCACACAATCGACATATTAGTATTCGTTACTGCAATTCGTTTCCTAAGCATGGGTAGAAAATCACCAAACCCCGTCTTTCTCCTTTTCTGGCCTCATTTCATCTAAAAGCATTATGGTAAGTCCAGCAACTTGACTATGTTCTAGTGCTGCAGGAGTTAATGAGTGACAGTTACCGCTTACTATTATATCGGTTATTTGCTCTGAGTGACAGTTACCGCTTACTATTAAATCGGTTATTTGCTCGTTTGAATATAAAGCATCTCAATTAACACTGAATGCTTGTTCGACTTAAACTTAAAAAAACTGGAATCAATTCAGTTATTATTTTATTGCCCTTATTATCTAAGTTCATATAAGTCCCACTGCCGGATTCGAGCCTCCTTCACAATAGGGGGGAAATTGAACTACTACCACGCTAGTCCGACGGGTTGACATAGGAAATTGTTTTCAGTTTCCCTTTTCTTGCGTAAATATTATATCAACACTTTCTTCAAACGTCTTTAAACATTATTTTCTATATTTTTATATAACGAGTGGGTCCATGAATATCTCTAGTATGCTTTTTTAATCCTTTTTTTAGCAGCCTATTGTCTAATCCAGTGATGGGCAAAGTACGACCCGCGGGCCAACTCCGGCCCGCGAAAGTATTTAATCCGGCCCGCCGAGAGTTCATCCATCCTAAATATTATATTCAGCATTTTGGCGCAAAAAATAATATTTGACGTTTATAATTGAAAATCTCCAAATTTTTAATGAAAGCTTTCAATTAGTCAGGGGTGTTTTGAGCTTTCATTATCTCATCACTTGCCATAATTATAATTATCTCGGAAGTCTGTCTCAGATGGAACCTGCTTTCGAAAATATTATGGAAAATCAAAAACATTTTCAAATGTCGCACACGCCTAACAAGGCGTAAAAGTAAAAGGTATTTTGTTTATTAAAAAGCTTTAATACAAAATGCATTTTCTATAATTCTGGTCCTCCTCAAGAATTTATTAAAACTGTGTGGCCCGCCATTAAAAAAGTTTGCCCACCTACTGGTCTAATCACACTCACCCCACTTATAAACTTTACTTCTGGGCTTAAGCTATAATACTTTAAACTATTAATCAAGCTCTCGACGTACTATCGACTACTATCAAATAAGTCTTCGCAGCAAGGGCCGTAATGTCACAATTGTTATGTTTAGAAGTTAATGTGCAATCGAAGTTGATGTTTATGTTTCCTAGAAGAGTGCTGTTACCCACGTCTATATCCTAGTTATTAACAATCTCATGACGTTTGTTTAAACACGTTAAAATTAAAGAATTATTAAATTTATTTCTATTCTCTCAGCCCACGGCTTCTGCAATATCTCATTAAAAACTTCAGAAGTTTTTAAGTACCTAACAAATGGATAGATGTGACACAAAATCATATTTTAAAGTTGATTCCGTTTCCAAAACTATCTGATTAGTTCAAGATAACACGATACAAAAACTTAAAAAAATATTAATAATTTACAAATATATAGGTATTACCTGAGGCTCCTTGTATGACAATACCAGGAATTTCTCCTTCATACCATCCATCTATACCAATAAATAAAATTGGAGTGTCTGTTTGTAATGTCAAAATAATAGACTTTTTTCATGCTCACACCGTTATTTGCACTATACATATGCCTAAAAATCATTTTGTATTTTTTTGTCTGTCTGTCTGTTTGTTCCGGGTATCTTCAAAACGGCTGGACCGATATCAAAAATTCTTTCACCAATGGAAAGCTATAACATCAGGGAGTAACTTAGGTCATATTTTATCCTGGTATTCCCACGGGATTGGGAACCATGCGGGTAAGGCCACTGAAATCGAAGCGAAGCGAGGTCGGGTTGCTAGTTTAATAATAAAATTTAAAAGATATTTAGATTAAACTATTAATTATTAAAGGAACACAGAATATTAAAGATACGTAGGTATTGTAACTACGCATTATAATTATAATTGAATTCAAAACGCGTTTTCAAAGAAATATTATAATGTATATTGCCGAAATTATACCATAATATAATATCCACAATTTCATGTTTTTAAATCCAAATATTTTACATATAACGTTTTATATTATATATAAAACGTGCTGACTATATAAAGGATATATAGAGATGCATTAAGAATTTATTGTGCAAATATGTAGGTACAATAGTCGGCAGTAAAAAAAAATATACATACAAATCCATATTTCAACTTCATGTATTCGTATGACAATCATTATTTTCTATTATAATTTATTTAATGTGATTACTTAATCTAGGATAATGTTTAATAACTTAACTTTAGACTCAGACTAGAGCGATTGACTAGTTAAAACATATAAAAAATCTTTTTAAGATAACAATATGATTTCTTTCGGTACATAACAACACTAAAACCTAAATATTAAATATATTCCTATCACTTTTTAAAAATAGAAAAAGAACCGCTGTGAAATATTTTTAATAACCGTTGCTCACAGATTAGAAGTTCATCTGGGCAAGGAATGACCTGAGAAAGGAATTTCTGTATCACTTTTAAAACCATTTAAAAAAAAATAAACATTTAAGCTATTTTGGTAGAAGGAAGGTTCAGCCTTCTACAATTACTCGATATTTAATTTTTTTATTTAATATCTATGCTTATATAAAATACGAGTACAGTTACAATATTGACTAGACTTGAATTTATGGCGCTAAAAATAGATTCCTATCAGTACAGTTTTGCCTGGCGGCGTGTTTTTATACATAACATAAATAAAGTTTTTTTAATATACAATTTTAATAATAAAATTCGATTCTTAATTATTTTTAATACTGGTCAACATACAGAACACTAAATATAGCAATATACCACACTATTTGTGTCCGTGTGGTGACGGACTAAGTATACAATATTTCACCACTCCTTCGTTTACCTGCAGGTGTCGTACACGACTCCTTGATCTCACTGCAAGCGCTAGCTACCAAGCAACTGCTAGCTAACAAGGCATGAAACTAAATGGCGTAAATTGTGATCCAGTGTGACAACTGAAAGTCATTGGTGAAAATCAAAACTGGAAATACATGTAATTCACCATTGTGAATCGCTTTGCCGCTTACCATCAAGTTGGTATTTTGTTAAACACATTTTTCTAAGTTTTGAATTTTTTTCGACATTTTTTATGCATATTAATGTGATAGATTTATTAAGAAACAAGGATTAAGATTGTAGTGAGTATCGCTTAGTTAGCTCTAAAATTCAAATGCAAGACTTGGAATTTTTGAATTTGGTCTATAACTGTTCGCACGAGGTCTACGAGTTACTATATCCGATCATATAAGATACCTGCATGAGATAGTTCTTCGATTGCTCGGGATCTTCTCCTTCGTATTGGTGCTTAAATCAAGACCTGAGCGAATTTATTCTAAAACGGCATGCGTATCCACCGATGGCAAAGACTTGATGTTGATTATAAACGATTTTTCATCTTTTTTTTTATTACAATGAGAAGTTCTGACATTTTTTTTGGCAGGCTATAGTCTGTCCACACCCAGCCAATTCTGGCCGGAGCGATGGAAGGCCAGTAAGAGTGTGATGTGGCCAGAAGAGCGGCCCTGTAATCCACGGTGTTCCCTGAACATGGCTATTTGGCTATAACGACCAAATCTTTGACATCCGTAGCCGACTCGAAAACAAGCTTTGGCCTAAAGTCTTCTCCAGTAATTTATAAAACTGTTCTTGGGCCGTACAAACAAACCAAAGTACGTAACGGTGGACTAAAACAGAATTAACGGATCCAAATTACACCTAGACTCGGAGCAACCGTACGTCATTTATGTTCACTAGGTCCTTGCAATGAACTAGTATCCCTATAAGGTATATCGTGAGCCTTAACTATTTCATTTCTTAAGCTTTGTTAATAGACTACGTAGGCCAACACTAGCCTGTTTGTTTTAGTAAAAATTACAGACATGAATTTCCATTCAAAAAGTTTCTAAACTGTTGGATTGGATTTATCCAATGCTTTTACAGTGCTGGTAATATGATCGTTTGTTATATACACAATTTTACTGTCGATAGTATGAGCTACCGCTTTACAACCGAATCGTTCGTGTGTCGAACATCGCCATCGCGTCTTACCCAAACTCGAGCTGGTCATTCGGTATATTATATCATTTACCAACAATGACCGTTTACCACGTGGACTTACAAGGAATCTGAAGTCCAAATCTGAAAGAAAAATGTTTGATTAACAAGTACTATGTGAAATAAAACAATTTTGATGGATATAATATCCATAAAAATTACTTTTTTAATTTTGATTTTACTATACCGTTTCGAAGATTTTGTATTTATTACTCTACGATTGCCCTATTGTATGTCCGTAAAGAATCCATTTAAATTATCTAGTTTTGAATTGGGTGGCTTTATAAATGTACCCCATATTATTTATGGGATATATATTTATTTGAAAATTTATGAAATATAATATTTTTCATTCGACATTTTTTTCCTCGTGGGCACATTAAAATAATTATAACAAAATTAAAAAGCTATAGAATATGCAAAACAACATTTATATCTTTTCTAGTATTGATATTATAATATCACTAGCAACCCGCCCTCGTTTCGCTTTGGTTTCAGTTGCCTTAACCGAGCAGTTCCCGTACCCGTGGGAATACCGGGATAAAATATAGCCTATGTTACTCCCTGATATTTTAGCATTCCATTGGTTCTAACTTTCCATTGGTTCCAATTTTTGAAATCGGTTCGTTGGTTGAAGCGTGAAAGTGTAACAAACAAACTACCATCAGGTGTGATGCTCGCTCGCTTGCCACCATTAGCAATTAAAAAAAATAATAAACTGTAACCCCAGAGAGCAAATTAATTAATATTTCAAAAAAATACAGAATCTTTAGAATGGTTTTCTTTAAGTTAGTCCTTTAAGAAATAAGTAAGTTAGTTCTCGTTCTTTAAGAAGTAAGTTTGCCATAACTATATTTGAAGTCTATACTTGAAGAATCAGTACTTAAGTATTCCGCCCAAATAGCTACTGATAGTAGTAGTAGGTCGACACAATTTCTAAAATCAATTAAGTAACACCCAGAATATAATACAAGAACAGACTTACCAGGAATGACTGTAGGTGTTTGCACTCTGCTTTTACGTGGACGGCGAGGTGTTTTTGGTTTATTGTTAATTAGATTTGGAGGATCAGGAATTGCTTTTGCCTTAAATGTTTTGGTTAAATCTGTCGATCCGCATCCGGTTTCTGTATTAAATATAAGGAAAGCATATCGTTTGCATTTAAAGATTTCATATTAAAACACTTAGGTAACTAGCTACTAAAAATTACACATGGTTGTAAGGATTAATAATGGTGACATATTGGTCATAAATATGCCAGTCCGTCCGAAGCACTACCATCCTCTTTTACAAAATCAATGTTCGAGTAATACCATTTTGTTACTGCGATTTGTTTGGTGACTGAGAGCCAAATGCGGAGGGCATTTGGCTCTCGTCCTGATTTAATTCCATTCTTTCCAAACCTGAAGCTTTTCCTGTTACAGTAAACATCAATTTGGCTATGCCACTACTGCAGGAGTCAATGAGTGATAGTGAACATATAAGGTAAGCACCTTGTTTATTAGAGAGTAAAGCCATTAAGAAAATGGTTGAGGTCAGGCAAGCAACCAATCGCAAAATTTAGCAAATACACAAATACTTGCAGTACTTTCTATTTATTTTTAACTTGCCTAAGGAAAAAGACAAATCTAAGCAAAATATGATAAGATCCTTGTGGTCAATTCCAAAACACGAAACAGTTAAGTAAACAAATGTGTTAATTCAAAAAAATCTTATAATGCTTACTTTAATCGCAACTACACATATAATATACAGAAATAATTTTAATATTGTTGTAAGAATTTAGAAAAGATGGCATTTATCTGATTTCTGTATGTATTGTTTAATTAATTGTAAAAGAAGCGCAAGAAGTATCATGTGTAAGTCTTTTTGACTTACCTCGAATAATTTTAGGTGTTTGCACTTGACTTTTACTTGCTGGGCGAGGCGCGGTTAAAGAACTTTTCGGTTTACTACTAGTTTGATCTGAAATATCAGCAATTTATTGAGGTGTTAATTTTTAGTGAAAATTCATGTATAAATTCTGTATTCGATACAAAAAATCATATTCATTTCATTTAAAATTTCATACTCAAATCGTTTTGTTAATTCATAATGAAGACTGACTGAAGGCCAAATAGTTTTGTATTTAAGCATTTTACACTCAAAATCACTTTGGTAGTTATAGTACATATTAAGGTAAGGACTATTTGATAATTATACTTGATGTTAAGCAGGCATTCAATTATCATTATCAGATTTTAAAACCCCTAGTGTTGATTCATTAAGAATACAACGTGCTCTTTGAAACTTATAACGCCAAGTGCGATCACCATTCTCTTTTCCAAGTGTGGCGATTATGCGATTATTCGCCTCTTAGACAAGCCTAAGTTTAACAGTGAACGTACGTTGATAGTTTAAAGGATGGGTGGTATCTTTCACCATAAAAATGACAATCACTCTAACAAATTTTGTAAAGATGATATTATTAAACTTACCACGGATAACCGTAGGCGATGTCAATTGACCTTTACTTATAGGGCAAGATGAGGACAAAGAAGTCTTCGGTTTACTAATAGTTTGATCTGAAACATCAGGTATTTCTTACGTTTTAAGGTACTTTGACGATCCAAGAACAATTTCTATACTTTCTAGTCCATCAATTTTAAATGAGAAGATAGTTATTATACACAATTTAAAGAAGTATTACACCATCATATATTTTACTTAAATATTTACTTTATTATTATAGACTTCTAGTTGAAAACAACCTTCATCATAGAAAACAACCTTAACTACCTACCATAATAAAATATTTGCTATATTTGGTCATGGTAGGTAGTTAACGTTTTTTAACCATCCAACTATTTCCACAGATATTGAACAGTATTACCAGTTTTCAATAGAAGTTGTGAGATGTCTTACCTGGAACAGTTGCTGCACCTACAATTGTAGGTGTTTGCAATTGGATTTTAAACATAGGGCGACACGTAGTAAAAACTGTTTTCGGCATATTAGTAATTTGTTCTGAAGCATTAGAAATTTCTTGTGGTGTCTGTGCTTGGGGTAAGTTTTGCAATCCACGTACAGGTTCTGTATAGTTTTATACATGAAACAGAAGAAAGTATATATTATAAGAAAGAGGTAAAAACGAAAAAAACTAAAAGTTATAACCAAATATAAGTATGCTACGAATAACGAAGTTTGATTTCTCAATCAACTGGCTGGACTGGACTGGCTACTCTAAAAATCATGCACTAATTATATTCTGTACTTATTTCACAGCTACTGAAAGGAGGAATATAAAATATTCTAATCTATACATATTGATGTATATAATCGAAGTATGTAGGTATATTCAATATCGGCGTAACTTGATAAATAGAGCTAGGTACATTAATGAAATCCGAGATAAGTAATGGTGTTTACATTACTCGTAAATATTATATATGATATAATATTAAATTCGATTTTAAAACTTTCAAATATAAGGACTATTTGTGATAGATACATATTTTATAAACACCAACTGTCTTATTATTTAATGTATTTTTAGTCTCGTATCTTGCGAAGGGATCTGCTGTGTGGTAGCAGCTACGAATACTACTAACCATTGCATTGCTTATGGATTTCGTAAAATGTGACTACAGTTACATTTCCAAGGTGCCGTCTAGTCGATAATTACATTTCCAAGGGTTGACGTCAGGGAGGCGGCAAGTCATAGAATTATTGCCAATAACTTTTGCGATACGTGTGATGGGAGAGGAGCACATATATGCGTCGACATGAAGTAATTTGAATTAGAGCAGGATGATGATTATGACAATGATGATAATGATGATGATAATGATGATAATGACGATAATGACGATAATGACGATAATGACGATAGTGACGATAATGACGATAATGGCGATAATGATGATAATGATTATCCTTCGTAGAGATACGTTTATATTAAACTCATACTTCGCTAAGTAATACCCGCATAATCTAGCTTATAATTACACAATCTTCTAAAAGAATATAAGAATTAACATAAAGAAGATTTCATAACAATGCATAACAAAACTTACCTGAGATAATTATAGGTATTTGCAGTTGGCTTTTACACGGAGAGAGCGTTGTAATAAAATTGGTTTTGTCCTTAGTAGTAATTTGATCTGAAGAAATTTCTTGAGACGTCTGTGTTTGGACCAAATTTGCCGTTTCATGTGCATTTTCTGTATTAGACATAAGCGAGGTAATTTTTTTTCATTAATAATTTACACAAATTATTTTTGAAATTAATACAGGGAATACGTAATAAAGATTAAACTACCCTCTATCTTGCCCATGGGTGTTTTTAAAGACGACTAAGGGATACAATATGCATACAACATCTATGCAAGAGTTTGAAAACTCGAAATAAAACCCTATACCAACCCGTCTGACCGTAGTACCGGGTATATAGGTCAGTTCCCCTGCTATTGTGGAGAAGGCTCGAGCCCAGTAGTGGGACATATGCGAGCAGAGATAATGATGATGAAGGAATAAAGATAGACGATATCGGGCAGGTAGGAGAGTTAGCTACTCCTTCGGTAAATATGTTAACCATTTTTCCATTTATCCATTCAGATATCAACCTATCAATGTCCACTGTTATATATGTGGCGTTCCAAGAATAATGATTGGTATCACAATTGCCACGTATGGCAAGCGGTTTAACGATCGCCTTTGGTGTTTTCAAGTTTCCCAGGAGATTGCTATTACACACTTTCCTGGTTCAGCCCTTAAATGATTTTTACGATTCCCATGGGAAAGTTAAGGTATAGGATATATAGGATACATTGTATTCTTAACGTGGTATTACACGGCGAATGTAAAAATTATCTTTGATATAATAATCAATAGTAATGTTTATCCATGTTTTTCAAGAGCAGCAAATTGTTTAGATATTCGTTACAGTTGAAATATCTTCTAAAATAAACGAATTAAAATATCTATCAAGTTTTCAAAGAAAGATATGAGGAGACTTACCAGGTCCTATTGTAGGTGTTTGCAATTGAATTTTAATTATAGGGCGAGACACAGTAAAGGTGGCTTTCGGCATATTACTTATTTGATCCGAAGCAATAGGTATTTCTTGAGACGTCTGCGTTTCGGGTAATTTTGAAGATCCACATGCAGTGTCTGTATTAAATACAAAGAAAGTATATTTATGTATTTAAAAATACCGCACTTACCTATATCAATTTAGAGATAACACCATGCAAGGACTAAGGAAATTTGACATCAGGCTGGTATTTGTTCCTAAAACTTAGTTAATAACTTTATATTCTACTTTTATTTAAAGAAAAAAAAACAAAAAATACGGACCCGTATAGATTAGAGTATGTATATGCAAAGCGTGGTTGTGAGTTTTACGGCGAATTTCAGTTTCTGAATAACGTATAACATGAGAGTAGAATATTTTTCAAACGTAAGAAGTATTTGTGTATTGTAATTTATGAATACTGTTGCTTTTACAGATTTTTTAACATATATGTAACATAACCTCATTTCGCTGTATATTTTCCGTGGGCGGATATATTTCGTTATGGTTAGTCGAAAATATAATCAAACTATCACCAAACATTATATTAGCTAAGATAGTTAAGGAATAGAGAGGGAGTTTTACAGAAATTTTGAGAGTTGCAAAGTGACAGAAAAGTTAAAGAGTGAACGCTTGATGTAGTATGGGTATGTGGAGATGAAAGTAATGTGGGGAAAGTTTTAAATTATCATTCACGATTTCAGCTCATATACGTCCCACTGCTCAGCTCGACTCTCCTCCTGGATAGGTATAAAATTAATCTACTATACTAGGCTGCTTAGACGGGTTGGCATAAAGTTGTATTTCAAGTTTTCTTTCTCTTGCATAAATATTATAAACATGTTATATATTTTAGTCGTCTTTTATGACACCCACGGACAAGATAGGGGGTGATATTTTAAATATAATGTTAAAAACTTTAAGGGAATGAGAACACTAAAGAAAAAATATGGATCGATTGCGTGAAGAATGACATTGATATATAGGGAGTGTCTACATATTATTATATGAAGTCTGATAAGGGGGCTACATATTGCGCCGACCCCAAATAATTGAGATAAGAGCAGGATGATGATGATGGTGGTGATAACAACGACGATGATGATGATGATGATAAAAAGCTTACCAGGAACTATTGTGATGCTCTGAACTTGGCTTTTACTTGGAGATTGAGATGCAGTAAAAACGATTTTAGGCTTAGTAGAAATTTGACTCGAAGTTTCAGGAATTTCTTGTGATGTCCATGTTTGGGACAAGTTTGACGATTCACACATAGTTTCTGTATTACACAAAAGCAAAATATTTTATAAGTATTTAAAAATTTCTTTCCTAAATCAATTTAGAAACTAATCTAGAAGATTGATTGATTCTTGAAATTTGCATGCCTAAACGCATCACGTATTTAGATAATACATAAGTACGTGTGGCATATAATGTAAGCTGAATTAGATACCACTATCAGTGTTGTATTGAAATAGTATTTGTGACCCCTTTAGAATGTAATTCTATAAATTTGGTTGCAAAAAGATTTAGTGTGAACCATTCTCATTTTTTCTGGTGTACATTCGGAAAATGTACCTTTTTTGGCCACAAAGTCAGACTACGTAAGTGTAGCTATCGAGGAGACGGTTTAATGATCAATTAAAACAGTTAATGAAAAATTTTCCACTCTATCTAGTTACTTGTAATAATTGGTAGATATGACTGATGTTAAAATACTATACTACTCATATATATTTCACAGTACAGTAATACTCCGGACTTACGCGATAGGTGGGACCGAGCGATAATCGCGTAAGTCGAATTCGCGCAAGTCGGAATTTAATTTTGCTTATATTAAATGTACAAAAAAATGGTTATTTGGAACTAGTTTAAAGAAGACAATAATTTTAAATAATATGGTCAAAATATTAGATAAAAATAATTGAAAATTTATGAATATAAAAAGTAAAAAAATAAAAAAAAGTAAATATATAAAAAATGATAATTCATTTAATGTGTTCAAATATAAATTATTACGTTATATACAAGAAAAATTCCTAATTTGATTTAGACACATCAAATGAATGCTCAAGAAAGCTTTGTAACCTGATTGATTTTACTAGTTATTACTTTTTATAATCATTGTTCTCATGTAAGTGACCTGTGTCTTTTTGAGAATAAATTCTTAAACCTTAAACTTAAAGCCTAAGTGCTCCCAGAGAAAACCGCGTATCATTGAATTCGCGTAAAACGGGGTAGCGTAAGTCGGGGTATTCCTGTATTATATATTAAATTTTATATCATAAAGCTTACGGATTTCTGTAGCAATTTCTGTGGACGCACTGGTTAAAGTTGGCGCATAAGAAACTGCTGTATCCATATACTGTAAGTCGCACTGTGATGCTTCTGACGTCAAGATGTAGCCCTCGCGTTGTGCAACCTCTTCTTGTAGATCTTGTAAGCCGTAGTGCGTTGAACTACATTCTATATACATATTTAAGTCAATAATACATTATGGTCAATTTATTTCTTTTTGTAGGACATATGCCTCTTTCACAATATCATAGCAATTACTCTATTATACTAGCCAGGCGACTTCTAATTTTATATTGAATTTGTCTTGTCTTGGAATGTGCATTTGTTAGTTCTAGTCCGCAAAGATATGAATAATAATATCTTATATCGTAATTACTAGGAAATGTTCTATTGGAGTTGGAGATACTCCCTAGTGTAGCCATACAATATATTAATCATTTTTAACAGTAGGCAAATAGGGGCGCAGCTGTTTAAAATTAATTGATATATATACAAATAAAATTAAGATTTATTGTCTTTTTAAAGTTCAAATTTCTCCATGTTTTTCTTTAATTCACTACTATTGAGTGTTTTTTACTTTATATAATACTAGCAACCCGCCTTTGCTTCGCTTCGGTTTCAGTCGCCTTACCTGCGTAGTTGCCGTTCCTGTGGGAACACCCGGATTAAATATAGCCTATATTACTCCCTGATATTATAGTTTTCCATTGGTAAAACAAATTTTGTAATCGGTTCGGTGGTTCAAATTCACACCGAAATAGCTTGTTTACGATCGAAGTCTCTCACCCATTATTCAATTCCCTTAGTTGTACAATACTCATAGGCAAATTAAGTAGTGGTAGTCGATCTATAGTACACTTAAAATTAGATATTAAGAATAATTACCGTTATTAGATATGAGATTGACGCTGCTAGTGATGAGTCCAACAGGAAAATCGCAATCGCTTAGTACGGTATGCAAATTATCGCTTGTTTGTGTTGTGGAGACAGGGATAACTGCCGACTGCATATCTTGTTGAGTAACACTAGTTTCTGCATTAAATATATAACGATAAGGTTGTTACTGCTTGTTTCTTTATATTTTTTCTTCTTATACTCATACAGAACCTTAGTGTCTGAAAACACAGGTCTACGACCAGTGTGTGTTACCAGTAATAACTTACGGCACGGAAACGTGGTCCCTAAATGTAGGCCTCATAACAAGGCTCAAAGTTGCTTAGCATGCTATGGAGCGGGCTATGCTCGGAATTGCTCTGCGAGATAGAATCCGGAATACGAAAATCCGCAGAGAAATGGATGTAACCGACATAGCACGAAAAATTAGCACGCTGAAGTGGCACTGGGCAGGCCACATCGCTCGACGAATCGACAACCGCTGGGGAAGAAAGGTTCTCGAGTGGCGACCACGTATCGGATGATGGAGTGTAGGACGGTCCCCCCAGTAGGTGGACCGATGACCTGGTGAAAGTTGCTGGGCGTCATTGGATGCAGGTGGACACAGGACCGCATATTGTGGCGTAACATGAGGGAGGCCTACGTCCAGCAGTGGACGGCAATAGGGTGAAATGATGAATGATGATACAGGGTCTCACTAGTGTGCATGATTCCCGAAAGACTATTTATACGGTTTAGTATAAAAATATTACAGTGACGTTATTACGCTACCCAAGTAGCATAGATGTCTCTTACGATAACCGTGATAAAGAAGATGTTTTTTTTTTTTTTGTGGGTGGGCCGCGGTCGGCGCGCCTCCGCACCACTCCGTCCGGGGCGACAGAGGGGCTTAAGCACGCAACTCCCGCGACCCACCCGAAAACCACGTCGCCTTCGTCGTTGGGCCGACCACTGGAGCAGCGTTAACTTGTAGTCAGTGGTCGGCCCGACGGAATACCCCCTATTGGGGTACCCTCCCATCGACCGACGTCCCGCCCTCGGGGAGGACGTCGGTCTTTCCTCACGCGGTCGGCCTCTCGGCGGGTGACGGACTAATCCCCGGTCACGTCACCCGCATAAAGAAGTAGTGACTCACATGTTTTTAGACCGTCACCATAACAATACACTCTCTATTGATCATCAACATCACAGTTCATATACTTCCCACTACTGGGCTCGAGCGTCCTCCAGATGGGAAGGAAGTGTTCCGCCCATCACGGAACCCGAGATGGGAGTGGCGGTGGCGCGCATGTGCGCAAAGTCCACCGCCCCCGGGCCCGACGGTGTTCCAAACCGCGTGTTGGGCCTGGTCCTCGACCACCTGGGTCCCCGCCTCAGGGAGCTGTTCGACGCGTGTTTAGCGTCCGGACGGTTCCCTGGGTGCTGGAAGGAGGGAAGACTGGTGCTCCTGCCGAAGCCGGGACGGTCTCCGGGGTCGCCTTCGGCCTACAGGCCTATCGTGCTGCTCGATGACACGGGCAAGCTACTGGAGAGGGTGGTAGCTGCCCGCATCGAGCGGCACCTCGTCGGCACGGGGCCCGATCTGTCGGACGCCCAGTTTGGGTTTAGGAGGGGTCGTTCGACGATCGCGGCTCTGTTGCGCCTGAGGGCCGTGGCGACTGAGGCCGTCACCGGTGGGGGAGTGCTGTTGGCGGTGTCCCTAGACATCGCCAACGCATTCAATAGTCTGCCATTCAGCTGCATCAGGGAGGCGCTCCGGTATCACGGAGTGCCAGCTTACCTGAGGCGGCTAGTGGCAGACTATTTGGTGGGGCGCAGCGTCCTCTGTACCAACCGAGCAGGGGACGTTGTGCGAACGCCCATGACGTGCGGTGTCCCACAGGGGTCGGTCCTCGAACCCACCCTGTGGAACATCGGCTACGACTGGGCGTTGCGGGGGAGCCTCCCGCCCGGGCTGGGCGTGATTTGTTACGCCGACGACACGCTCGTCACAGCCCGCGGTGGGACGCTAGAAGAGGCGGTAAGCCTGGCGACCTATGGCACCGAAGAGGTCGTCAGGCGGATCGAGGCGCTGGGGTTGAGGGTCGCCCTGGACAAGACGGAGGCCCTCTTGTTCCATGGGCGCCTTATGAGCCCTCCCATCGGCGTCTCGATCACCGTCCGATCGGTTGACATCAGCATCCGGGCCCATATGAGGTACTTGGGCCTGGTGCTCGACGGGCAATGGTGGTTCCGGGAGCATTTCCGCAGGCTCGCTCCGCGGCTCGTCGGCGCGGCGTCCGCCCTATCGTGGCTAATGCCGAACGTGGGCGGACCGAGCGCTACGTGCCGACGGCTGTACACGGGGGTCATCCGGTCGATGGCCCTGTACGGCGCACCGGTGTGGGCGGGGTCCTTGACCGTCCGACTTAGGGCCCTTCTGTGGCGACCACAGAGGGTCATGGCGGTCAGGGCCATCCGCGGATACCGCACGGTTGCGACGGAGGCAGCGTGCCTATTGGTCGGGACTCCCCCGTGGGACCTGGAGGCGGAAATGCTCGCCGAGTTGTATCGGCGGGTGTCGGGGGTGCGCGGGGAGGGCGGTGTGATCTCGTTAAGGGATCTCACCGCCTGGCGCGTCGACGCCCGCCGAGACGTCATTGCCCGTTGGGCAGTCCGGCTGGAGAGGCCTCGGTTCGGGGTGCGAACCGTGGAGGCCTTCCGGCCGGTGCTGATGCAGTGGTTGGAGAGGCGGCACGGGGTGCTCTCCTTCCGACTAGTGCAGGTGTTGACCCCCCCGTGCCCCCACGGGAGCTTCGCCAAATACCTGCACAGGGTCGTAAGGAGGGAGAGTACACCGTCCTGCCACCACTGCGATTGCGACGAGGACACGGCGCGCCACACGCTCGAGGCCTGCGCGGCCTGGGCAGTGCAGCGCCGTGAACTCGTCGCAATCATCGGTGCCGACCTGACGCTGCCGGCCATCGCTAGGGCGATGGTCGACAGCGTCAGGAACTGGGACGCGGTCGCAGCCTTCTGCGAGACAGTGATCTCGCAGAAGGAGGCGGCGGATCGTCTGCGCGTGGAGCGCAGCCTCGATGAGGAGATCCGCCGCCGGCGACTGGGGCGGCGCAGGCGCAACTATCTGCGCCTCATGCCGCCCTAGCCGAGGCCGCGGGTGACGTGACCGGGGATTAGTCCGTCACCCGCCGAGAGGCCGACCGCGTGAGGAAAGACCGACGTCCTCCTCGAGGGGGGGACGTCGGTCGATGGGAGGGTACCCCAATAGGGGGTATTCCGTCGGGCCGACCACTGACGACAAGTTAACGCTGCTCCAGTGGTCGGCCCAACGACGAAGGCGACGTGGTTTTCGGGTGGGTCGCGGGAGTTGCGTGCTTAAGCCCCTCTGTCGCCCCGGACGGAGTGGTGCGGAGGCGCGCCGATCGCGGCCCACCCACAAAGAAAAAAAAAAAAAAAAAAATTTGAAAAGGAAATTGACCTGCCACGCAGGTCAGGCGGGTTGGTATTTCGAGTTTTCCTTCTCGTCTGTATTGATTCTTAATTTTACATGCTTATCTAAATGTAATAAATATCTCTGGCGGGCCACCGATATAGAGAAATCGACTCCGGTGGCCCCCATAATATACGGACAGAGGAAATACGGCAAGTTATGGAGCTTCATTACCATCTATCGGGCATAAACTATGTGCTTGCTATAAAAGGGTTCAGGTCAGCCTAATAACATTTTTGTCTAACTTAGAATCGAAGCCAGAACCTCAATCAAAACTGCACCTGGGGTGCATGTGGTAGAAAATACAATGGTGTGAATTTTGTTCCTCAATTATGCTTGTATTTTTATAAAGATCTCCACGGTATAAAGGTCTTTTCCTCAGTAAGAGGTGCTAGACTTTTAAAATAAAAATAGAATATGGTACTACGCTAACAAATTGTAATTTGTTTGGGTGTCATTTGCGCCCTTTAATTGAATTGTCTTGAAAGATTAAATTATATCTTGAAAGTCGTAGGGAACTGTTGGATGCATTTGGCACAGGGCCGTTCCGAGTGACATTCTCGTAGGTAGGCCTAAGTGCAACAATGGATGTCTATGGGCTGATAGACGGATGGGTCCGGGTCAACACCCGGCACCAACAAATAAAACCTCGTGTGTTAAAAAAAAAAACAAAGATATATCTTTACTTTAAAGATAGTTATAGATATGAAATGAAAAGAAAAATATCATTGATACATACCGGCATTAAGTACAGCATCCAAACTGAAGGTGGATAGATCAGAGTCGAAGATATTACTTTGTAGAACAGGTGGAACTGTATTATCTTTTTTCTCGAATTGTGTTCCATGTAGCGTCTCATTTATGGCTGCCAAATTAATATATTTTATTACTATTAGCATATATCATCAGCTTCTTCGTATGGTGACGGCTATCATCTATCATCACATCATCTATGCAAGAGAAGGAAAACTGGAAATAAAATCCTATACCAACACGTTTGACCACCGTGGTATTGAAGGTCAATGAGCTACTGTGAAAGTATCAACGGATTACCAATGTTCACTATTAAACAAAAACTGCCTTATAAGGAGGTGTAGTTCTTTTTTTAATTGCAATCGGTGGCACACGAGCAAACAGTACACCAGGTGGTAAGTGTTGCTGTCGCTCAAAGACCTTGTCAAGGCCGCTGCCTACCGCGAAGAAAGTGAAGGAAGTGTGAAAGCGTGCAATAAGATTCGGTGATAATAAAGGCTTCACCAAAACCCACCACGCGCAAACACCCTCAGAAAGTTGGGCTTCCGGCTCTCTCACTCACCGAACGAAGCAGTAACAAATTGCTACTACTCGGCCGTCGATTTATTGCGAGAGTGTGTTACTAACCCGGACGGACCGACCCACGGCTGTAGATAGATAACGGTCAACAGTGTGGTTCTACCACTGTAGCAATTTGTTACTTTGCTTTGTTTGGAAGCCCAACTTGCCGAGGGTGTTTGCGTGTTGCGGTTTTGGCAATTCCTTTAGAATCCCCGAATCCATTACACGCATTAACACTCCCTTCACTTTCTTCCCGGTAGGCAGCACCCTAGCAAAAGTTCATGAGCGACAGCAACACTTACCATCAAGTTTACTATATGTTCGTTTGCCACCGTTTGCAATAACAAGAAAAAAAAATAACACGGTGTCAATGGTTTACTCAGCTCACTCTTTGGATAGTAAAGAGGACTTGCAGGTGGCACCAGCGATAATAAATGCACGGCAGAAGATTTTAAATTAACTTATTTATTTTATATGTAGGCAGTTACAATTGTTTGCGCTTAGTAGAAGTGCGCGTCGTTCATGGA
The DNA here is from genome assembly GCA_032191425.1 of Lymantria dispar. Lineage (NCBI taxonomy): Eukaryota > Metazoa > Arthropoda > Insecta > Lepidoptera > Erebidae > Lymantria > Lymantria dispar. Next base: position 29,103,824 of record CM063449.1, on the reverse strand, counting down.
GCGGATAGTATAGACGACTGCCTCGTAGCTGGTTCCTCCCGTGCCTCATACTGCACGCCGCGCACTCCCAGTTAACAATATTTTAAAAGTACCTTATATCTAAATAATAATTAATTACATTTATAAATATATAACAATGTGATCGCGTCGCTAACACTCCCCACCCTAGTGCTGCGTCAGCAGTACTCACTATCATCTACAGGTATACGAGCGACGCGATCTGCCGACCGTACAAGATAACCAGACTTTGTTTTTACTTTAACCACTCTCACCCTACCATCTTTACCAGGAAATACCTCCTGCACTATACCTTTAGGCCATAGATTACGAGGACCATCCGGATCTACCACCAGTACCATATCTCCGATTTGCAATGAACGCTGCTCTTGCAGCCATTTCGAGCGAGGTATCATGGCTGGGAGAACTTCCTTCAGCCATCGACGCCAGTACATATCCGCCAATCGTTGTGCAATGCGCCATTGCTTACGAAGGTACATGTCTGAGTCATCGAAGATTCCAACAGCAGGTAGACTGGAAGACGATCCCACCAGAAAGTGATTAGGGGTCAATGATTCGAGGTCGGTCGGGTCGACCGATACGTGGGTCAAAGGGCGGCTGTTAACCATGTTTTCAACCTCAGCCAGAAGTGTGTTCAGTGTCTCATCCTTCGGTGCCCGTTCACGTAGTAATACTTTCAGGCTATTTTTTACGCTTCTAATGAGCCGCTCCCATGCCCCACCCCAATGGGGACTAGCGGGTGGTATGAAGGTCCACTTCGTGCCATGGTTTAACGCCTCACCTTTTAATAAATTTTCGTCCAGGCCTTGTATTGATCGCTTTAATTCTTTGTCAGCTCCTCTTAAATTCGTGCCATTGTCCGAGTATAAATAGCTGGGCCAACAACGTCGTGCGGCCATTCTTCTCAATGCCATTATAAAGGAATCAGTGGTAAGTGTAGCGACTACTTCCAGGTGGATGGCACGTACTGTCATACATGTAAACAAAACACCATATCTTTTTTCTCTGCGTCTTCCCACGGTGACTTCCATGGGGCCAAATAGGTCTACTCCACAGTGAGTAAAGGGACGCTGGTGATGTGCCATGCGAGCGCTAGGTAAGTCGCCCATACGTGGTACGGTGGGTTTACATTTTCTTATTCTGCACAACATGCACTGTGATGAGACAGTCTTAGTTAAAGGTCTCAGCTTCGTTATCCAATATTTTTGTTTAACTTCGTTCTCTCGGTTACCGTGAGCGAAGTAATGATGATAATATCGTACGATTAATTTAGCGATGTGAGTTTTCCCATCTAATATAATAGGGTTCTTCGTTTCATGTGGCACCCCAGTGACGGCGCCAATACGGCCACCAACGCGTAGCACACCATGTTCGTCGAGGTAAGGTGACAAGTTTAGTATTTTACTATTTCGTGGAATACATTTGTTAGCTTTTATTTCGTTTATTTCACTTCCAAACGACTCTGACTGCGATTGTTTCAGTAGCAACATTTCAGCACGCTCCATGGTGTCATCGAAATGGGAAGTATTTTTCTTTTACATTTATAAATAAATTTCAGCACAACAGCTGCACTTCGAAGTAATCGAAGCCAAGAAGAGAATCTAGCAGCATTAGGTACAGGTAAGTTTGCATAATTACTTTTCTGTTGTAAGTTATTAACGTACTCAAAGTCTTATCGTCTATCTTTTATTTCAGGTTCAACGAGCGAGAAGTCCCTTGGCCACTGGTTTTCTTCATTGAGTAAAAAGGCAGGACCGTACATCCATTCTTTTTCCAATATAGAACAGTCATAACATTCTCTGGTGCCAATATCAGCGACGTTTAATCCCGTAGGTACGTATCTCCATTCATTAATGTTAGTCAACTCATCAATCTCACCGAGACGGTGCGCCACGTATTGTTTATAGTTGCGCGCGTCATTTCTTATCCAACACAGTACTGTACTAGAATCACACCAAAAATATTTTCTTTCCGCTTTCATTTTGTGTTCTTTTGTTATAGTTTCAGCCAGTCTAGCGGCTAGAACTGCCGCTTGAAGTTCCAGGCGCGGCACCGATACAGGTTTCACTGGCGCGACACGACAACGGCTAGTTATAAATGCTAAGTGCGCACCGTCGTCGTTTATCCAACGCCAATATGCCACTGCACACATTCCTTTAATACTCGCATCACAAAATATATGTAGCTGTAAGTTTCTATAACTATTTGTTATCGTAGGCACAATTTCATTCATTGAATTAAGCGTTAATGATCCTTTCGTTAAAGCAGGCCGCGGTGCTGTCGTTGTCTCACTCGCACTCGTACACGCTGTGGCGCGCGGATAGTACCTGGGCAGGCGCACGTGACGTAACGACTGTAATAATGATATCCATTTGACCCACTTATCGAATATTATGTCAGTTAGATAATCGTCCCAGCTGATTTTTTGTTGCCAAGTTTCCTGCAATATAATTTTTCCATTTATTGTAATGGGTGATAAAAATCCGTAGACGTCGAAGATCGACATTACTACACTTAACACCTCTCTCTTGGTGGGCCGTTGTGTTCCATTGATTATATTTATTGGTATTCGCTTGAATGATACGTCGAACCTGAGTGTGTCATCACTCGGGTCCCAAATTAAACCAAGGGTGCGTTCGCCGTCGTATTGATGTCCTATTTTAAAGTTCACGGCTGCATTCCCCAGGGAATCTTTAGGTAGACTGTCCAGTACCTCTTTACTATTACTCGTCCAATTACGAATTTCAAAACCGCCCTTACTATGTATTAACCTCACATCATTAACTAACTTCACGGCTGATGTCACGTCTGGTAGGCTATGTATATAGTCGTCCATATATATAGTGCTGCGTACATATAGCGTCGACTGCAGCGGGCATAGAACTGGCATATAGTTTTGCGTTTTTGTTTTTCACGTATTGCGCTATAAACGGCGAACAGTTAGCGCCGAATATTAACGAAGACATGACGTAGGTATTGATGGGACCTTCATGTTCCCTGTATAGAAATCGAAAGGCATTTTGATCTTCTGGTCGAATCTTGACCCTCAAAAACATATCCTTTATGTCTCCTGTCACAGCTATCGGGTTCTCTCTAAATCGTAACATTATTCCATATAAGGACATCAATAGATCAGGACCTGTCAACAAATAATCGTTCAGACATAAACCGTTAGTTTTCGCAGCTGCATCAAATACTAATCTTAGCTTTTTTTTATGTGGGTTATCGACGCCGAAATGTGGTAAGTACCATGTCTTTGGTGTTGTGTCTAAGACATCTATTTTGTGCGCGTAATTATTATCTAATAAATGCTTTACGCGTTCCGTATATCTTTGCGCATATTCCTCATTTTTCTTCATTTTTTGTTCAACCCCCTTAAGTCTACAGACAGCGGTTGGGTACGAGTCTGGCATAACACATTTCTCGTCCTTCCAGGGTAAGCCGACCTGCCATTGACCACTGACAAAGGTAGCGGTTCGTTCCAAGATATTTTCAGCGCGTAAATCGTCGGAGTTCTGCCTGGGCTTAGCCGATATTCCCATCGCCTCGATGGAGAATGACCTTCGTACGTCCTCGTGGATTTCTTGTAATGTACTCTGACTCTCTGGCGAATCATCAGTAACGACCGTCGTAAGGTTGCACGAATAATTAGATAAATTAGCTGGCAAACGTCCATGCAGACACCATCCCAGAGGAGTCCGAGTAGCATAAGGTTCATTGGGAGATCCTGTCCTCGTCTCCAAAGGTAAGAGCAGGTGGTAATTATCTTGGCCAATTAAAATTTGTGGTTTTATTTGTTTTAAATCTAAACAACGACTTACACCCTGTAAATGCTTAAATTTAGTAATACTAATACTATTATTCAATGTTTGTTCTGGCAAGTTAAGCTTATCAATTACGCATGCATTCATTCTAAACATTTTTATATCGCTACCACTTAAAGTTAAGCTAATCATTTCAGTATCGCACACTAAGTCTGTATTGTCCCAAGCGCCGCGCACACGGACACACTCGCGACGACCGCGGAGCCCCGCCTGCTTAGCCAGGGAGGAGCTGATCAGCGACACAGTTGACCCGTCGTCTAACAGAGCGGTCGCGCTTACGATACCGTGCGCACCGTGAATGTTTATTGGCACTACTTTTAACAACACTGAGTTTTTTATGTTAATATTGTTTACTGTCTCAGAGGGAGTTTCGGTTTCCGTCACTTGTAAAGGAGGACTAGAGTCCTGTCGCGATACATAATGTAATAAGCGATGATGAGACTTACCACAATTATCCACATCGCAGCTAGGCGCAGGGCACGTCTCTCTGTTATGATGCGCTAATAAACATTTGTAACAAATACCATATCGCCTTACGTGCAGCCATCTGTCCTTGCGAAGCGCCTTTTTGAACATCCTGCATTCCGTTAATTTGTGAATTCGCGTACGACAATATCGACACTTATTGTTCAATTCACTTAACACTTGTACATTGTTCACACTATCGTACTGTTTACGTTTATAACTTTCCGTTTTACTAGATAACAGTAACGTAGCACTACACGTTGACGTCTTCTCTGCTTCTTCAGTGAGGAAGTCTGACAACATTTCTAAACGAGATTTAGATTTATCGCTGGCGTTTATGAGCGGGTAGCTATAATCTGTCCATTTGGATAGCAGAGTGATAGGTAGCTTGGTTACTATAAACGTAACCGCTTCGATTCCCTGTAGGTACTCTGTGCGGCCAACCGCGCGTACTGTAGCCACGTAGTTTTTTATTTTCACGGAGAACGGTACAATATCGCGATAATATTCCGTTGATAGTTGGCCCATTTTTTTTATTTCTACCAAAAAGCGGGACAGTATCACTTCAGGGTTGCCGAATTGCAGTTCCAGTGTGGATATGACCACTGTAGGCGAAATACCGCTCACGAGCAACGATGATACTGCCTCCTGTGCAGGACCACGAAGACATTTCCTTAATCGCCATAGATTCTCTTTCTCTGAGAATTTACAAAGTTCCGTTGACTCGTCGTATGCCTGTTTAAACGACAGCCACTCCATACTGTTCCCGTTAAAGACGGGTAGGTCTCTTGGCGTGCTAAGACGGCTGATGAGGTGGGTATTCTGTTGAATACTGGACGATGTAACCAGGTGCTCCAGCGCGCTCGCCAACTGCTGAATTGGTCCGTTCGTGTCAGCGTGAGCTGACGTTTGCGACTTGCCTTTGTCATTTCCAATCATAGTGGCATGCTGCAACTCCAATTCTTGCTGACTACGCTCCACCCACCGTTCGACATCATTCGCACGATTAATTTCCGATCTTTCTGATGGTGGACTGTATTCTTCTTCCAGATTAGCGAGGTCCGCCGCCAATTGTTTGTCTATGAGCTCCATTTCTATCCGTGCCTTCGCCTTAGCAGCTTCTAGTTCCAGTTTCTTTTTCTGGGCTTGTATAGATGAAGATGATGAGGGTATTTTTGATTTAACTGAGTGACGTGATGTTGATGGAGCCGGCTTTATCATACCTGAAGGTTCCGACTTCACTACGCTGCCAACACAGGATCGTAACAGTTCGTTCCCGTCATCACTTTTTGTTCCAGGTGTAGGCGATGGCATTGCCTGTACTCTTGTAACCGCCTGAGGCCTTGCCTGAGGCGTTTCAGCTTCCAAACGTTTACTCGTGCTTCTGGTGTTCACCATAGTTTTTCTCGGCGGCGGAGTGGTAAACATATAGATCTGGCTCGATGGACCACTAAAGAGGACTTGCAGCTGGCACCAGCGATAATAAATGCACGGCAGAAGATTTTAAATTAACTTATTTATTTTATATGTAGGCAGTTACAATTGTTTGCGCTTAGTAGAAGTGCGCGTCGTTCATGGAGCGGATAGTATAGACGACTGCGTCGTAGATGGTTCCTCCCGTGCCTCATACTGCACGCCGCGCACTCCCAGTTAACAATATTTTAAAAGTACCTTATATCTAAATAATAATTAATTACATTTATAAATATATAACAATGTGATCGCGTCGCTAACAGATAGTAAGGACCAAGTGGGGTAATAAAGCATGCTGGACTGGTCTTATTTTAAAAAATGAGTTAAATAAATGTATTAGCTGATTCGGCCCTCATCTCAACTCAATGTCGCATTGCTGGGATCGAAACGCCTTCATTCTAGGAAACAATAGAGAGCAATTGTCTTGCTGTACTATACTGGTCCGACAGATTGGTCATCATCACCATCATCATCATTATCGCAGCCCACATACGTCCCACTGTTGGGCTCGGGCCTCTTCCACAATGGGAGGGAATTTGACCTACTATACCATGCTGGTCAGACATGTTGGTATAGTTTTATTCCGAGTTTTCCTTCTCTTGCACAGATGTTACATGCATATTGTATCCCATTGTCATCTTTTACGACATCCACGGATAAGATAGGGAGTGGTGAATTGTATTTTTACTCCGTCACCACACGGAGACAGATTGGTACAGGATTTTAATTCGAGTTTCCCTTCCCTTTCATAGATTTTATATGCATACTAGCTGATCCAACAGACGTTGTCCTATTCAAATCTAAAAGAATAGTAAAAGGAATTGTTGAAATCGATCGCAGCACCATCTACCTGTTCCAATTATTAATCTAAACCATCCGACCCAACAGACGTTGTTTTGTTCTAATAAGCGCCACCTACCGGTTCCAATTGTAAATGTAAACCATTCTCGAATCCCCTTGAATATGCACAAAAAATTTCATCAACATCGGTACAGCCGTTTAGGAGGAGTTCAGTGACATACACACGTACGCTAGAAATTTATATATAAAGATTACATCCCTTAGTCGACTTTTACAATGCCCACGGACAAGATGGAGGGTGGTAAACTGTAGTCTGCCTCCGTCACCACACGAAATTTAGCACTGTTCGGTTAGAATCTAGAAAAAAAATATGAATTTAAAAAGAATTTAAAAAACAAGCTTTTACTTAATGCTCTTAAACGAAGAAAAGTGCTTGTCAAGACTATTTAAACAAGTCCAAACTCAATGGTTTTATCTTATTTAGTTTAGGAGCTCCTATCCACCATCCGACGCCATCTTGATACCAGCTCCATGGTACCATATCATTTCATTGTCACCGAAGTTACGTAAGTAAACCAAATTTCAACCTAATGTAACGACAGGAAGTGGGTCTAATTCAACTCGCAAGATTTGTCCCATCCTAACATATTAACAGGACAAGTTAAATAAAAGCTTTTAAAAATTTAAATAAATAGATAAAGACTTTTATAGCTTCAAGCATAAATAACTTACAAGTATCCATAGGAAGGCTCAAACTGCCATTGGTTTGAGTTACACTACCATCCGTCTGTTGATATTGTGTATCGGCTGTGTCTTCGGTCTTTATGCTGCACGTTTCAGCTTGAGGAACTTGTACTTGAAGATAACGGATGCTTTCAAGATATTGTGATGTACTGGATTCTAATACAAAAGATAATAAATATAAAACATACTGAAACATGACATTATATATAAAATACAGACTCTGAATGTTCCGTCCCGTTTTCCGCGCGTAAATATAATTCTTCACCCCCTATCTATTCCGTATAGTGACGGAGTAAGAATACAATATAACCCTCTCTTGCCCATGGGTATTGTAAAAGACGACTAAGGAATATAATATGCAAATAATATCGATATAGGAGAAGGAATACTTGAAATAAAACCTTATGCCAACACGTTTGGACGCTGCAGAATAGCAGGTCGAAGTATCTCCCACAATATAGGTGGCCCAAGCCCAAAAGTGGGACGTATATGGGCTGAAATGATGATAATGATGACCCATCTTGCTTGTGGGTGTCTTAAGACGACTAAGGGATATAATATGAATAAACCATTTATACAAGAGAAGGAAAACACGATATTAAACATTTTTATTTCGCGTAAGAAAATACATTACGTCATCAAGACGTAACAATAATATTTATAGCTACTAAATTTCCCCTCAAAATAAAGTTGTTATGGAATCAATTAAGAAAACTTATATATCTTGATACTCACGAATTTCCATAGGGAGACTCAAATTATCATTGTTGAGAGATGAAGCGACAACATCTTCTGTCTTCTGATATTGTGTGTGATGTGGTGAATTTTCTATCTTCAATTCGCAAGGCTCGTTTAGTGAAACTTGTACACGCAGATACCGCATGCTTTCAGGATATTGTGATGTACTGCATTCTGCATAAAAAACTTACACTGTACTTTCCATACTGGTTATGGCCTTGACTCTGGTAACTAAGGCCTTTTATTTTTTTTTGTACACGCTGTGTAAATGCATTTACACACTGTCCCCCGCCAGTGACGGACGGATGCGTGTGGGACTCACCGACCACATCCGCGGTCGGAATACCCACCAAAACCACAGCGGCCCCTTCCGCGCCTTTACGGGGTGCCGGAGAGGTCGTCTGATGACATTCAATCCCCGACACCCCAACGCATGGCCGTCTGGCCACGTCCTGTCATTACTGTTCAGGGCGGTGGGAGTGAGGTGGGCATATTGTCACCTCCTCCTCCCGGGTCGCCGGCGACGAAGTGAGTCAGCAGACGCAAGCGCCTCGCGTTCCCGCTCCGCCACTTCCTTCCTTGATATGACGGCCTCACAAAATGAGGCCATCGACGACCAGCACCTGTCGCTGCCAAGCATCTTTGCGATAACGGTCGGCAGCAACAGGTCTGGTAACTAAGGCCTGAATAGGAACAGGATACTTTTTTTCCTACTCGTGGATGTCGTAAAAGACGACTAAGGGATAATAATATGCACATAAGATCTGAGCAAGAGAAGAAAAACTCGAAAGGAAACCCTATACCAACATGTCTGAACAGCGTGGTATAGTAGATCAAATTTCCTCCCATTTTTTTTGTAAATATTTTTTTTTTCTATAAACTGTTGTCAAGATAAGAATGCAATGAATGCCACCTTTTTACTTCCCTGTATAAAAAATATTTTCAGATCTTATTGCGTTTGTTATGTGTTCGCGGGAGGAGAGTTCAGTGACCATGAACGCTGAAAAGTGTTCAAAACGTCGGGAATATACAAACGCTATTTCACACTCTGCTCTTATACCAATTACTTGTGGTCAGCTCAATATTTACTTCACTTTCATAGTACACATTGCAAAAGTTATTGTTAATAGTTTTATGACCGGCCGCCTCCCTGACGTCAACTTTCCATTAAAATGTGATTATTGGCTTGACTGCATCAAATGTAGTTGACCCAGGTCTATTAAAAGTTCTTAGTCGTCTTTTACAACACCCACAGACAAAGGGTTGGTAATATTCTTAGCGGCCACCACACTGCTTACAAATGCTAAAGAATCCATAAAAATATTTTTACTTCAAATTCCCATGGAGGTTGTAAAAATCGACTAAAGAGGAGGAGTGGACAGTAACTCTCTACTGTGAAATGAATAATAAACACCTTACCGCAATCATTAACCCCCTCGGCAAGCGTGGCGATTACGGCACTATCACATCATATGTAATGGCCGGCGAATTACTGAATGATAATGATGATAAACATTATATTAGCCATATTTTTGCTTTGTTACAAGTTTAAGTACATATTATTGCCTTCGTATGGTAGCGTAGGGAAAATACAGTCCTCTCCCATGGTTACAGTAAAATCAATTAAGGCGTATAAGTAAGGGGGCGTCCATAAATTACGTGAGGTGTTTTTTTAAATTTTCTGCGCCTCCCTCCCCCCCTGGTGAGATATCGTGAGATTTTATTCAACCCCCTCCCCCATCCCGCACTCTCACGTGAGATTTTCAAAATGTTCGTTTCACAAAATTTTAGATTATAACGTTATTTATTCAATTTTTTAGGTTATTACCTAAATTTTGTGAAATTTTATCAGGAATAAAATGTACTCCTAACTAAAAGAATCAACCTCCTAAAGGCCTTTCCATATAACAACAAAAATAATTGTATTTTGCTCGTAACTAATAGTTACGGTTTCTTTCAATTTCAGATCATAACATTTAACCGATGGAGTGGTTGGCCACCGTGATAGTTGACTGCTCTTTGATAAAGTTCGATTCTTTTAATAGTCACAGATATCAATGTAGTAAAAAGTATATAAATATGCATTGAAGAAGAACTCACCGCAATATTCACTTTGGAATGAATATCAATAATATTTTATTTTATAATATAAAGGCAGATAATTTCACAATTGCCTGATATTTCTGACTGGGACTACAAAAATAAATAGTTGACAAAACCCTATAACAGCGTAATATGGTTTATTTAGCGCAAAATTATAATATTTATTGTAGGTAGGGCAAATAAAATCTATTAATATTTTGCCGTAAATTGTTTACCACTTCGAAATTACATCGTCCGTCCGAATACAATCCTGTCAGGAAAATATTCTCTCAGCGGCCGGATTGTAGAGAATAACATGCAGATAACACACATACAAGATTAAGATTAACTTTATTCAAAATCTTCTGTTAACACTAGGAAGACCGAAATTTTGAACTTTTCAAATAAAATATCAATTTTAAAATCGATGCAATTTAAGAGATTAAATCTTAAGCATGTACAATCTGGATTAAATGGACCAAAATAGTATTTTTTTTTTTGTTTCAAGCAGAAAAAAAATGCGTGATATTTGCCGAGACCCCCCCTCTCTCCAACGTAAGATTAGGTGAGATTTGACTCGACCCCCTCCCCCCCTTAAACAACTCACGTATTTTATGAACGCCCCCTAACATCCCTGCAAGTGATGGAAATCTCCAAATAAAACTCTATGCCAACCCCCCATTTATTAACCCAGTGTCGTGTTATCCTCATCTGAAGCACTTCTGTACCCAAAAGGATGTAGAAAATTGTGACAGAGTAAGAATACAATTATCATCACATTTGCGTGGTTATCGTGAGAATCGATTAATTTACTAAATAAATTTTTAAAATATCTTCATCAGCTCGAATACAGCTCGAATCGTGCCAGTGCTGAGCTCGAGTCTCCTTTACAATGAAAAAGAATTATCTGTATATCCAAACCCTCTAGTCATCTTTTACGTTACCCACAGACAAGAGTCTTACTCTGTAACCACACGGAAAAATATGTTGTATAAAGAAGAGGAGTATAATGTTTACGCGTTTCTTCAAAATAAAATCATTATAAATTTAAATAAGTATTTATGTTGCAGTACTCACGGGTTTCTATAGGAAGTCCTAAGTTGCTATCGAGAGTCGGTGCCTCATCTACATCTGGCTTTATATACTGTATGTTATCTGACGTATCTTCTATCTTCACATCACGCAGTTCGGCTTGGGCAACCTCTACTTGGAGATACTGCATACTTTTTGGATATTGTGACGTTCTGCATTCTTAAATATATGAAAGAATTTTATAACAACCGTTTGCTTTTATCACCGAAGATGACAAAAGAAAAGACTAAAGTCGTGTGTTTCTATTGCCGCAAAAGTAAGCATATAATAAGACTATATTTCACTATGTCATTAAATCTCCAGTCATATGATATAAAAGTGTTTTCCATACGTTTTTGTTTCTACCAATAGTCTTAGAACATACCGTTAACAGTGGCCATAACACTGTTGAAGGCGTTAATTTAAATAACTGACGGGCATCGAATTGTAAAGAAAATTATAACGCGATAATGGCAAAAATGGCTCGTATTAGTAACTAATTGCTAAGACAAAGAAGACGAAGAAATCTCTAATCTCTAATTTTATTCAAAATAATGCGTGACTTCGTCAAATAATTAAAAAATCAAACGGTACATAAAAGCTATTATAGGTGATTCAATTGTATCGAGCGTTAGGCGAAGTATATTTATAGCAGTCCATACGTCGCACTTCTATATCCCGCATAATTGGCTAGTGAATATTGACAGCTTGGCCAGTAAACGATCAAGGAGACAAATTTTACAAATTAATCTAACAAACTACGAGAAGATTCAACGAAAAATCTTCGAGGCCTTGCCTTTTATTTTTTTAATAACTTTTATTTATATAAGATATATGTGTACAGAAATTTTAGTAACAATTAGCACCAATGTGATGACGTTCGACCCTGTCACTACGATTACGGGTACATTATAATTCTTAACCATTCGAGCAAATTTTAACCTTTAAGAATTCAAGACTGCACAGATGGCGTTGTGGTTGAGATACCGACCTACCGTGGCAGTATCGTGGGTTCGAATCCCACGCAGGATAATACTTTGTGCGATTCACAAATTGTCGTTCTGAGTCTGGATGTAATTTGTGTCCATTAGTTATATGTTTGTAAGTCCCCGCAATACAAGGATTTTTTCCTTTGTGCAAGGTCTTTAAAAAAAATCAATTAAGTTATTGTAGTACTTACGAGTTTCCATAGGAAAATCGAAGTTGCTAGTGATTAGATTTGTAGCGCCGTTACTATCAGTTTCTTGATATTGCGTGTGACTTGATGTGTCCTCTGTTTTCAGGACACACGATTCGCCTTGTGGTAGTACTTGTAGAAACTGTACACCACCAGGATATTGTGTGGAATTGTTCTCTGTATAAAAAGCATTTGCTATGTAAAGCAATTTACTAAATATGTTTCAAAATCAACATCATTATTTCAGCTTATATACGTCCCACTGTTGGGCTCCTCCTCCGTAATAGGAGGAAAATTGACCTTACTATACCATGCTTGTCAGACAGGTTGGTATGTTTGGTTTCATTTCGAGTTTTCTTTCTCTTGCATAGATGTTATATCTATATGCATATTAAATCCCTTAATCGTCTTTTATGACATCCATGGGCAAGGAAGTGGTGAATTGTATTCTTACTCCGTAACCACACGGATCAAATATTTAATTAGGTATCTATATACCTTCAGGCATTATAGCCCTATATTTTTTGACTCCATATGGCGTAGTGGTAAGATACCGACATGAACTGCAGTATAAAAATTTAATAACTAATTTCTGTAACGAGGTGATAATTATAAATATGTGTAATAACGGTGACTTGTTGGACGGACGTCAGACATCTTAGTCCGCCCGTGACCATGAACGCTTTCTAAGTGTTCTAAATGTCGGGAAATCAAATATCAAATATAAACGCGATAAAATCCGTAAAGCAGTTTTATTTAGAATTGTTTTTGCAATTTTTTGTGGGAAATAATTACCTTATATTATCTCACGGGTGGTGGGTTGATACGTGCCGTCGTAGTCGAAATCAATTCATGAGGATGATATTAATTAATAGTAAATTAGCGGACCCAACAAAAGCTGTAATATAAAAAAAAAAACAGAAAAACAAAAATGAAAACTTTCAAAACAATACAAACATGCTTAGCAAATCAGTTTTGTTCATAAAAATGCGCTCACCGCACCATCTACAGGGTACAATTGTATTTTTTGAATCATCCAGCAACCCTTTCAAAGCCGTTTAGGTGTTCAGTTTGATATACATATACAAATAATTATGTGAAAAATAAGTATATGTACTTATAGTAAAAAAGAACATTTTGTGTCACATAATAAATCTTATAACTTAATCTGTGAATCAAATAAAATGCACTGTTGGACGTAGGTTTCTTCAATGGAGATAATGTCATGATCGCCACGCATGGTAGAAGGGTCGGCGATCGCAACTGATTTTATGACTATTTTTGTTCTGTCGGTTTTTACGACTTCTGCAAAATAGAAAGTACGTCTCTGTATCTGGTAATGCTAAACATAGCATTGCAAGATGTCCCAATTTGTGCGGTTTTTATTTTTAGGGTTCAGAAGACGCGATTCGATCAGGTTCTGTCCCGACAGGTCAATAAATGAAGAACTTAGGAAAAGTGAATAATATATATAGGCTACGAAATTTGACTATTAATAAAATATATACGCACTGGGAACAAAATCCTGGTTGATTTTACTAAATGTACCGATTTAAAATAATTTAGAGCTAGCAACACTAGTGGTAACAACATCATTGGATTATCAACCGGCCATCATACGGTGATGTTCTTCTATGTTATAAACTCTAGTACTCTAGTATTTATTAATTCTATACTCACGGTTTTCTATAGGGAGAGTTAAGCCATTACTGACCAGCTCGGTAGCGTCACCGTCTTCTGTCTTCAAATACTGTGTATGACTCGATACCTCTTCAATTGGAAGCTCATACGTCTCGCCTTGTGGTAGTTGAACTTGCACATACTGCATGTTTTTCGCATATTGTGTGGTACTGCAGCCTATAAAATAATGTTATATATAAAAACTTGTCTACGAGCGAAAAATTATTGCCAGACATGACACTCAAACCCACACACCGATTCCCAATGCGTCCCAATTGTCCTAACAACTAGACCAACGTGGACTATCTTATAACTTATAACAATCAAATTGTTACTCGTATTTTGTTGTAATGGGAGACGTGCACCATCTATTGGAAATTATTACTAATACTCACTTACTAACTTACTAACTTTAGAGTTAGAATTGTTTAAACAAAAAAAAAAATCTCTGCACTAAGGAAATAATCCTTATAATGCAGGCTTTTACAAACACACAATTTAGGAAAACAAATAACAACCACAAACAGAATAACAATTTGTGGATTGCACAAGATACAGTCCAAAAAATATAGTATGCCTGTACTTACGATTTTCCATGGGTAGTGTCAAGCTGTTGCTGTTGACAATTGGAGCATCGCTAACATCCTGTTTTGTGTACTGCGTGAGGCGTGCTGTGTCTTTTGTATCACACGTCTCGATTTGTGGTACTTCTACTTGCATATACTGCAGACTTTCTGGATATTGTGAGGTACTGCACTCTATACAAAACAATAGAAAACATTGTTCCGACACAAATAAGAATCTATACCAATAAATAAAATTGGGGTGTCTGTTTGTAATGTCAAAATAATAGGCCTTTTTCATGCTCACACGATTATTTGCACGACACCTATGCCTAAAATACAGATTAAAAAAATTTTGTCTGGCTGGCTGTCTGTTTGTTCCGGGTAATCTTCAAAACGGCTGGACCGATATAAAAAATTCTTTCACCCATGGAAAGCTATTATTAGGGATATAATATTAGGGAGTAACCTAGGCTATATTTTATCCCGGTATTTCCACGGGATTGGGAACTACGTAGGTAAGGTGACTGAAACCGATGCGAAACGAGGGCGAGTTGCTAGTTTTAAATAAGTAAATTGCATGGAACTACGAACTATATATCTATATAAAAAAAAAAATTGTATTGCATATTATAATGAAACTATCTAGTTTCATTATAATATGCAATGCATTTTTTTTATTTGTATCATATCTAATTAATGGAATACAAGACAACTGAGGTCTCTAGATTATATTAAAAAAGCTAACATCGGTTAAGAATTTTATCGACGCCTCTATCGAGGATTTTGGTTTCCTACTCTCTCAAGGAGAACGACATTTCCTTAGTCTTAAATGTCTACTGTAAATAACTGATCCATATGCTTTCTAATGAGTTCTACAATAAAAACTAATAATTGGTAGGATTGGTAGGACTATAGCTATAACATTAACTAACCTTCTAATAAATATTATCATCTCGTAACACCAGGTTCAACTGAACTTAGTAACTTAGGGCTTAGTAACTACTAAGGCCTTTAACCCAAATCCTTATTTATCATCAGTCAGTAAGTCAAATCATTGCCTTCGATAGTGCCACGGATACATTGCTAATGGTATCTTCTGGGAATTTTGGTGGAAAACGAAAGCGTATATAAAGCTCTGTTATATTATATTTACTACACCCCATTGTTTGCGCATCACATTACATAAAGTGCCATCAAAATGATTAAATATAATACGTTAAAACACTATGATATTGAATATAACAAAGCCACCACAAACACATGCCGTTTCCCGCTTAAACGCTTGTAAGACCTAGAATGGTCTTACTCATAGATAACTGTTTATTTATTATATCAATCATATATCGCTTATTAAATATATTTATATATCATTTCATTTTATTGGGCTTTATTACATACAGCTCTATCGTTGAAATTGAAGTTATCACAGTTTTTATTCCACCTAATTAGTTTAGTACTCACTGTTATCCATAGAATGATTCAAATTGTTAGTGATTTGAATTGGAGATACACCATTATCTGTCTTCTTATACTGTGTACGAAGTTGCATTTCTGCTGTCTTTAGATCACCTGTTTTGCCTTGCGGAACTTGAAATTGTAGATATTTTGTGCTTTCCGAATTTTGTGATGCAATGGATTCTATACAAAACATTTTTTGCACTACATATCAATTTTATTCAACACAATATAATATATGTATAGCCTGCCGACAGGGTTGTAAGACCAAACTGTCGACAGACGTTTGTCCACAGTAACGGGTGGGTCCAGCCGAGGTAGTACCAGGCTCTTACAGGCAATCGACGTTTGATTAGTAGCAATTTGTTACTGCACTTCATTCAGTGAGCGAGAGAGCCGCAAGCTCAACTTTCTGAGGGTGTTTTTGTGTGATGGGTCACAGTTCCTTCACTTTCTTCACGGGAGACAGCGACCTAACAAAAGTCCATGAGCCGCAGTAACACTTACCATCAGGTAAGTATTTATATTTGTTCGTTTGTCACTAACTGTAATAAAAAAAATATTTTGTCTTTATAAATTCGAGATCCGAAATCGCATTATTTATAGTAGATGGTAAGGCCACGTTGTTGAGAATTTTCTATATGTCTATAGTACCACTTTCTCGTAGAAAATCGATTTTTAAACAGTATCAATTTGCTACTGAACTTCGCATAAGCGAAAGAGGCGAACATTTACATCCCACCTAACGCTGGTGCTGTCTACACGGCTGTGCTCCTGATATAGCTGATATTCAATAAGCAACAGTTACCGCTCGCCATCAAGAAGACTGCTTGGTTGTCTACTTTCAGAGCCAATAATGAAAAAAATAATCGTATCCAGGCCATAAAGGACAATGTTTTCATGCTTCTACCCCTAGATCCAAGGAAGGCTTTTAAAATTATATAGGTAATAGTGATATAAGTGAAATTAGTCATTATTACCCGACTACAGACAGTTATGATTTTAACAGGCTATGTATGTGTGTATGAATGTTCATCTGTTCCCTCGTAGCTCCTCAACTACGTATTAGAACTAGACAAATGAGGTATCGCTAAAAGCGTCTTGATCGTTCACTGGTTATAGGCTATATGATGTATCACTGAATCTAATATGGCGCCCTCTAGAGGTCTTAATGTACTGTGTTAAAAAATAAATTTGAGACAAATATGTCGTGTTTCGTATCATTGGAAAGGGCGTTTCTTGTACATTTCAAATATATATATATATCATCATCATCATCATCATCTCAGCCCATATATGTCCCACTGTTGGGCTCGGGCCTCCTCCATAATGGAAGGGTAGTTGACCTACTATACCACGCTGGTCAGACGTGTTGGTATAGGGTTTTATTTTGAGTTTTCCTTCTCTCGCATAGATGATATATGCATTTTATATCCCTTAGTCGTCTCGTACGATCACCCACGGGTAAGATAGGGGGTGGTGAATTGTATTCTTACTCCGTCACCACACGGACGTATAATAATATGTAAATTACGCTAATAATATATAAATATATATACATATATATATTTGTATATTATTAGAATTTGCTAGTGACTTTATCCGTATGTACCCGATAATTCTTTTACTCCTTCTTTTTATCGTAGTTGGGTTTTAGTTTTTACTTTTATCTTGTTTTATTGTAAGACTAGTTCCATGAAAGTGAATGACAACAATCTTCCATGATACTTACGGTTACTAGAGACCAGTTTTACATTGCTGGTTATCAGAACAGCCGGTAATTTGCAAAGGGTTAGTATAGGGTTGAAATTAGAGCTTGTTATGGATGAAGATGCAGGCACATTTTCGTTTGTTGCCTCCGGAATACCACTTTCTGGATCAAAAAATTTAAGAACATGCAGTATTTTATATGTATATATTTATAGGAAGGGGTGTAATTAAATTTCTAGGAAGTATTTATTGCATTAGGAAGTAGTGTTAGTAGTAGAACAATTTGGGGCCTGGCCACGGAGGACAAGGAACTTTGTATCAGTAGTCGGTCTAATGGCGAAGGAGAGGAGATACGGTGGGTTATGGAGCCTGCGCACACCCTTTCGTCACCCTGGACGGAGCGGACGGTGAATGCGCTGACCACAGCCCACCCTCCAAAAAAGGTAGTAGTACAATTTTAGTATAGTAAATATATTTCGCTATGGCAACACGTCTGACCAGCGTGGTACAGTAGGTCAACTTCTCTCCCATAATGAGAAGATCCGAGTCCAACAGTGGAACATATATGGACTGAGATGATGATGATACAATACATTTCTAGGAACTGAAGGAGCCAATACAGCAAACCAATATTAATTATACCCTTAACTTAAAATAAATGACAAGATTTTTCAGGTAATTGACTGCTTATATGACTCGGCGCACATCTTGTACCTATATAAAAATATATAAAAGCCTAATTTAGGTTATATTTACAACAACGCCATTATGTGGCAAAGGCTTTTATTGCTCATATATTAACAAAAGATAATCAGTTGTACGTACCAGATTAAGAAGAGAATTGGCTTTACTTAACTGTAGTTGTTAATAAAGAATAAAAATAGATGACAGTGCAAATAAAAGAAACATCGAAAGTTAAACCTACGTTAAACCCCGATCAGGCTATTCAACAATTTCACTTTCCATTTTGCATGAGTTCTGTAGACTAAAATATTAGTCCTCTATTAAGATGTATGTAGATGGAAGAAAAAGTAATGTATTTAAGCCTAACATCATCATCATCACCCCAATCTCTATTCCGATTAGGATGGACTCAATATTTACTTTTCTTTAATGGTAAATATTGCAACAGTTATTATCAATAGTTCTATGACCACCCGCTTACATGACATTAATTCTTCTTGGTAATGTAATTGTTGACCAGATGGCATCAGATAGAGCTAGCCTTGGTCTATGTAAAGCTCTTAGTTGTCCTTGAACACACCCACGAGCAATGTGAGAATTGGTTGTATTCATAGCCGCTACTACAGATCACCTGGTTAAGGTAAGTTAAACCTAACAATTTGATTATAACTCTGATATTTTTTTTTTGTATTTGCTTATTGCTACTATTAATAAACTTTACATACCGACATCTTGAACGTCGAAACTACAGGCGGACAGGTCTGAGTCAAATATATCTTTTGGAGGTACTGCAGAGACGGAACCCACGTTTTTCAATAACTTTCTTCTGCATCGATTAGTTTTACATTTTACTGTAAGTATTAAAATAATTAAATAACTTGAAGAAGGCGGCTCGTTTACGAGATGAAGATATATTTTACCTATAACGGCTGAGAAAAAAATAGTTCATCTAATATTACTTATAATAAATAACAATTGCATGCCATTTTTCATTATAAATAAGTAAAAGGGATCAAGAAAAATACAAACATTTTGATATTTATTCGTAATTAATTTAAATCTATATATACAGGTGTATCAGGTTATGGGGCAACTGTTCGAGTATGTTGTAGTTTAACGGTCATAGATCGTAATTAGAATGTACATTACACAAAAAACAATATAACATAAAAGTTATAGTGATTTAAAAAAAAATGTGTCTAACAGTCTATGCCTTAAATGTTACGTATTATGTAGGCATGTACAAACAGAATACATGTAGGCATGTAAAGCTTCGACAGTATAAATTCATTCATAATAAATACCTAGAATTGTGGAAACGTTTCAATGATATACTCAGTGCCAGATAATGTGGCAAAAGACGACCTTCACCTACCTTCACCACGATATCTTAAAATGCAAAAAAATCTATCGCTTACCATACAAATCTATCGAAAAGTTGTATCGCAAAATTCTCTTGGTAGATGCCTACCAGGAAGCAACATTACAAACAGCACAATCCAAAATTTTACGAAATCTAGTAAAATTACCATAGAAAATAAATGTTTTTAATATCCTATAATCATGTATTTCATTGTTTTAAAATACCAGATTAACCTGTAACTGGTGACATTTCATTATTTTATAAATAATATCATTGATAACAATGCCAAATTACTTTCAAATGTCTGAATATCAAAAGTTTTTAAGTAACATTAAAATTAAAGTACCTAGAATACTTATATAAATTCAATATAATGTAGATCCTATAATTAAATACGTAATTAGCTTCGAAGAGTTATGTAACGCCCAAAAAATGCCAAGTTTTAAGTTATGACACATTTCTTTTACCGTCAGGTGTAATAAACCTAAAGGATCGCACAAGTAGATGCAAGATTTTAGGTTATGTGTATCAAACATAAAATCTTTTCTTAACTGATTTTAGCGTCAGGTGTACGAGATCAGTGGCGTCGTATGGCCCACTCGCCATTTTGTTTGACATTCCGTGTGGAGCACGTAAAAGATATTGAAAAAAAAAATGATGGGCCTCGATGACAGTACATACCGAAATATTGATGCATTCATAATTCATGTATCAGACAGCAGTGATAGTAACAGTAGTGGAAGTGACAGTCCAGAACTATAGATTTTTGTAAAGTCATAAATAAATTACTTTAGTATATTATTTTACCTCACCTTACGTATTTAACAAAAAGTTAGCCTTAAGATAGGTTAGCTATCAGTTTCATGCTAGGGCAGTGGTAAGGTAGGTAACGTGTACGTATGCTTTATTATTGCACGTGTTTAATAATTTCTTAATTAAAATTCTAAACCAATTACACGCAGACAAATGTTTGTAACCTCTGTACAGTCTAGACACCTTCACCACGATATTACAACGATAAGACGGTTTGTATGGAAAGCGATAGAATTAGCGATAAATTACTTGGATTTAATGATATCGTGGTAAAGGTCACCAAATCACCTCTTTTGCCAAGCTATTTGGCAAACACTATAGTGTAGGTTTGTACCTACGAGAGACGAGCAGTCAACGGTCCAAGGCCGATCAGCTGTTTTAAAGCGAAGTTTGTTTTGTTTATGTGAATGTAATCATTGATTTATTCAATTTCTAATGAACATTTAACAAAGTATGAATATGTTGCGTATTAAGTATCATTGACTTTATACATTTCAATCAGATTTACACGAAAAAGCGATGACAAAATTGAAAACTTTACATGTCTAATTCCTTAACGAATCCATATTTTTCGTTTAAATTTTTTTCATGGGTTCCTACCACCATTGCCTAGCTCCCTTTTGACCAGTTGCCCCATAACCTGATACACCCTGTATAATAGAAAGTCGTGTTAGTTACACTATTTATAATTCAAGAATGGCTGTATAGATTTGGTTAAAAATTGGTGGGGAGGTAGCTTAGAATCAGGAGACGAACATAGGATACTTTTTATCCTGTTCTTCTTCTTCCTCATAATGGCAATGAGCTATTTGTCATCCGTTCGATCGCGTTCCCGTGTGACGTAACATAAAATATCAAATAGATTTTTTTTTGTTTCCGTTGGTCCATTCGGACAGGCAAAGGGATCAAAGCCCATACAGCCAAGTCTGATACAATTTTCTTCATATTATTTAACATTTCTTTATACAGAATAGCTTATTTATAGTCATGTCGGTCAGTAAGTTAAGTCGTTACCATTAATTAGGCGCTGAAAACCTAATTAATTAATTTCTCTCGGAATTTCGGTAGAATATAAAAATACACGTAAACCACTCTTATATCACATTCACCACACTTCAGCACCTTAACTGTATTATATTACATAAAACATCAGCAAAATTATTCAATATAACACTATAAAACACTAAAAAAATGAATATAATACAAGAGCTTAACATGACATTTCCATATTTGCGCCGAAACTCATGTCAAAAAGAATACAAGTCACTATGAAACGTAGGATAACAAAAACGCATTTGATATGTAATAACAAAATGCAAATGACAACTAAACGTAATTTTGTCTATAGTTAAGTATGGTTAAAAATTTGATAATTATAATTTTGTCAGAATTTGGTTTCTCTTTGAATCATCATTAACAATGCCGCGACCAAGACGATCAAATCTTTCCCAACAAAGCCGTGATAGTTCTTCCATTAGAGACTATATATTCGGAAATTTAGAAAATATATTTAAGTAAACAATTAGGGCGGTACAAAGTTCGCCGGGTCAGCTAGTTTCTAATATAAGAAAGAATCTATACTAATCACTCACCTGATTTAGTTGATTTCTTCAAGTGTTTAATGGGTAGAGTATTAGCAGCGTTAACATCTGGTTTTAAATAATGCGTGTAACGTGACAATACTTCTTTTTTTCGATGACGTATCTGTTTTCGTGGAATTTGCGCTTGCAGGTATTGCATACCACATGGTAAAGTACTGCAGTGTGATTTAAAGATATTGCTGGATAGATTTGTAGCCACGGAACATGTTTTCGTCGGGTATAATGCATGGCGTCGGCCATTCCTCTTAACTACAAACATAAAAATTATAATTTAGTGTAAATTATTAGAGAAATTTAATTGAAAACTAGCAACGTTCTAAAATATCTAAGAATATATAAAGATGGTTGATAATTAATCTAAAAATACGGCTTCATATTGTATTATATATGTATAACTTCAAAAATATTTTTATATGTTCAGCGCAAATAAAAGATATCAGTTATGCGAAATGCCTTTTATTTTCTGTTTAATATATAGACTATATTGCCTATAAATTTTCTGGAAATTTCTTTTTCAAAAGGTTTTTTTCAGATCGTTCCAATAATTCTGGAAATTAATGTTTAAGGAAACTCTTTAGCTTTATAATTGTTCTAATTTCAATGCATATGCTGTCCCAAAACGGCAAGCACCTCTTGATAGCCATAGGTTCTGATAGATACGGGACATTTTCTGCTCTTTCGCTTCGAGCAGTACCAACGTCTCCGTTTAAAAGATATATCAGCAGGTTGAGAATTCCAGTATGTATTGGTACCGATGCGTAATATATATTTACCACTTGCAGTGGGCAGAAACTCAATGTCTGAAAGAGATAAAACTGGTTACGTTAGTATTTATATTTTGAAAATCTCATCATACGTGTTTGTACTAAATTATGTGCAGCATATTGAATTGATGTTCTGTTGATTACAGAGGCGACATCTCAATTTTTGAAGTAAACATTTTAATGCCAGATTTGAATGGTACTTTCCATTCTGGTACTTTCCGACTGATGTAAGTCGTTATCGACATGGTCACGTGACCTGTTAACACTACCGCTATATCTGCAGTTATGTCAATGTTTATAGTTACGTCACTATATCTGAGGCGATACATGTCCAAACTAGATAAATGTAAAAAGTCTCAATTTACAAATTTTAATTTAAGATCCAATAAATACTTTGAATATCCGAAAATAACAGTTGTTTGTTCATAGTTTCAAGTTCTCACTTCTGTCGGCAGTTCTCTTTCATGACTGCTTTGTTCTGTTTTTTTTTTGTACGGCTATGTTCCGATCTAACTATGCCCATATATCCAAGGTGAAGTAAGGTCTACGTAGGGCCTCGTAACTCATGTCTCACCAAAGTTGTAGAGAGCAGTGATGCCTATTTTAATACTTATATTCTTCTTAACCAGGTGCCTCATTCAGTTAAAACTCTAAAAATTATAATTTGCAAAACATCTTGTTCTAATAGTTGAATCAAAATATTTAATTTCTATATATAATATACTACATTTTTCTATATGATAACTTTTTCTTCGCTCCCCGTATTTTGATGAATTAATAATACAACGTATCATTACCTCTTATTTTGCTGCGGAAGTCCTAAAACGTCCGTAAGGATCACAAAAGAATGGCCAGCAGCACACTTGTGGGCAATTTATAACACCAACTGCTCATTCAGCTCATTATTCTCCGCGGTCGGTCCGAAAAAAAAGAGGTATCAATGTCCGTGCATTGCGACCGATCGCAGTCGCATGCGATCGATCGTGTGTGACAGACGCGCGCGATTGGTGTGATAATAGCCCATTATCATTATGCAACTTTTCTCTGAATTACTAGGGGTCGATGTAAGCTCTATAGGACGCCATATTTATGGTCACTGCCTATCTATGTATGCCATGCTTCATGCAGTAAATCGATATTTTCTTTGTCTTCAATTCACATTTAAAACTGTCTTCACAACATTACTGTGATCCCGTCTCATTACATGTCCATACTACGTCAAGCATTTGCTTTTCAACTTTTCTGTCACTGGTGCAATTTTCAAACTACCCTCTAATACGGTTATTTTAATCCAACACACCACGCGCGTCATACCATAGATCCATCTTAGCTTTCCCATCTCCGGTATATGCAGTTTCATCCGTCATTTTTGTAGCCCAATAATTATAATCCATACAGTACGGCAGGCGCTTTTTTATTATTTTTTATATATTATATTTTTTTTTTAATATTTTGTACATTTTGCCCCTTAATATAAGGAGTACTGGGGCACATACCCGTGACGTGTAACCATTTCATTCATCCCAATATCCCATAATGCGATATTAGATAAAGTACGAAAGTGTATGGCTTACGTCATTCGTCGCATACGTTTGTCATAATATATTACATACATTTTTATACTCTGACTATTGAGGCCTCAGTCATACACGTTCGTGTGCGGCTGCGGTCGGCCACAATACATTATCAAAAGATTTCGCGCTATGCTCGGACTTTTTGTCTTTAGTGGCGGGCATGCCTTGGCAGTTTGTTACTTAGGTTAGTACGCCATCTGTGCAGTGTGGTTCAAAACTAAGTGAAATATGATAAAAATTAAAAAAATAAAAGTGGGTGATTAAAACGTTCATATTCTGTAGTTATTTTTTTATTTGAGTCCAAAAATACTGAGCACTATGTTGATGTTACATTAATTATAATTAACACATTTCTAATTAATACTCTTAGCTGAGTCACAAAACGTAAAAATATTCATATTTTTAAAAATACAACCTAATTAAATCCCGAGAAATCAATTCTCGATTATTTCATTTAAATGATCTATTAATTGGCAATTTACCTAAAGTTTACGAACTTATTTAAGAACGAAAAATTTATAACCACCTGAAAAATTACCGCGTGGCGATTATGGCATTATCCTCCCTCGGCCAAGCCAGTAATAAGCGTTAATACACTAAATGGATGCAGAATAGATGGCACTGCCGGCTCACCTGAGTCCAACTGGCCTTAGACTACTTGAAAGTTTGACAAGAATTGTGCTCGAGTGGGCGTTAGCGTACAACATGCACTCTATACTCAAGAACGAGATTGCGCGTGACTATGGGTACTTTTAGATATAAACTATTAGCTAGCGATTTTGGTTTAAATCGGTTCAGTGATTTAGGCTTGAAAGCATAACAAACAAACTTACATTCGCATTTATAATATTAGTTAGGCTTTACTGGAAGAAAACTAAAGTAATATAATCCACTATCTAACATTAACGTCCCATTAGAGCCCAATTAGTATAGCGTACAATTTACAGCTTTGTGCGACCCTAAAGGTAATGAGTATGAGGTGAGGGTATGAGGAGGATGACTCTCTAGCCGTAACTACTGGTGTAGCACCAGGCGAAATGACTAGCAGGGTAGTAGGCAACTGTACAGCTAATTGCGAGATTAATTGTACCAAGTCATATAGGTACAATATGCTCACTGCATACCCCGTACTAATCTGGCACAACAGAACTACGGTATGAGAAATAGAGAAGCGAGATCAGAGTAACTATAAAGCATTCCTTTGAGAGATGTGATATTCTGTGGCCAAGTCGCACCGGCGATCGCTTCCCATTACCGTAATTGTGTCTAAGACCTTAGACGTTCTTTGAAATAGAACGGAGAAAAAACATTTCTCTTTTTACACGCCACTTAGATATATTTATTAACATAAATAAAAAACTATTAGCGCAAATTTTTATAAAGCAAAGAAATATATCTTCTTTATACATATATAAATTTCTTGTGTACATGGGTATGTCACTGAACTCCTCCTAAACGGCTTGACCGATGTTGATGAAAGTTTTTATGTGTGTTCATAGGGGATTCAAGGATGGTTTAAATTCACAATTGGACCCGGTAGATATTGCTATCGATTTCAAGGAGAATTCCTTTTATTTTATTTGAACAGAACAACGTATGCTGGATCAGCTAGTATGTATAGGTACATATAATATCATGATGAGCGAAGAATTTTTCTAAAATACAGCTAAGAATACTTCTAATGAAGACATATTCTAAGTAGAAAGAACAAAATTAAATAAAAATCGTTTCATACGTTTAGTCTTTATACATACAAACAAACTTATAATCGTTCTTATAAGCTTATATAATCGTTTCGCACGTTTAGTTTTCATACATACTAACATACTCATAATGCATTGATTGCATGAGGGTTAAAAACAATCGTTAATGATTATGCATACTGTTTAATTTAACAATTTCATTTTCATATGTGGTAATCGACGCTCGGCATCCAACGCCCCATCTAATACAAAGCCAGAGTATCTTGGGTCCTCCATTTCGATAGCGGCCATGTTGATTAAAACGATATTTACCCGCTTGTAAAATCGGCCTACCTCGTTTTGACCTCATCAGTCTTATTTCTGAAGTAAATTTAAAATGAATAAGTATGGTTAAAGTGAATAATTTGTAATTTTATATAATTCTATTTCTTTAGTAGTTAAAAACTTATTAATACTAGACTTTTGGTACTAGACCAAAACAAGAAACTCATTAAATGTGTCTAATACAATCTTATTGGGGATAGGCATAATTATAGTTATTTGTTAGTCACTGGAAGAGTGAAATCTACCCATTTCACAGCATATCGAAGTCCACTGCTGGATATGATGAAAAGCATAGCCTGCCCAAGGGATAATAATGAATAGCCGAGGCCGCGGGTGACGTGACCGGGGATTAGTCTGTCACCCGCCGAGAGGCCGACCGCGTGAGGAAAGACCGACGTCCTCCCCGAGGGGGGGACGTCGGTCGATGGGAGGGTACCCCAATTAGGGGGTATCCCGTCGGGTCGACCACTGATGACAAGTTAACTCTGCTCTGGTGGTCGGCCCAATGACGAAGGCGACGTGGTTTTCGGGTGGGTTGCGGGAGTTACGTGCTTAAGCCCCTCTGTCGCCCCGGACGGAGTGGTGCGGAGGCGCGCCGACCGCAGCCCAAACACAAAAAAAAGGGATAATAATGAATAATCGTGACTTAATGATAGCAATTAGAATTGTAGAATTACCAAGAGAGACACTTACCACACGAATAAAATACAAACGAATGGCCAGAAGCCATTTCTTTCAACTTCGCTCAAATTTTTACTACATCCTTGGTTAAAGTAAGATTGTATTTATAACTTGGCACCACACGGTATCACGAAAAATAAAATATATAGCATTTAAACCAAACAAAACTATAATAAATTTGTGTAATAAATAGGTATTAGTAAAACGCTACAAAGGTTTATTAAATTAAATCCATATCTTTTATACCATAAATAACTTCTTATATAATTGATATTAAACAAATTTGCACATTTTTTCTGAAAAAAAAATCAAAATCCATGTTATCCTCATCTTTTGCCTATTAGGTGTTTGTGGGTACCATTCATTTTTAAAACTTCATCGTTGAAAGTAGTAATCGAAGCGCGACATCCAGAGCTCCATTTAACGCACACCCACAAAACCTTAGACATGCCCTCTTTGTAATTACTATGTTGATAAAAACGATTCTCTGCGACTTGCAACATTGGTTTTCCCTTCCTTGATCGGATAATTAATATATCTGTAAAAACATTGTCATAGCTTTTAAGGGTTTATTCGTGTGGTGATGGAATACAGCGAAAACATAATGATCCTTACCCCCTCGTTCTCGTGGGCTTTGCGGCGTTGTTAGCAAATAATATCATCATATTTCACTGCTGGACTCCAGCAGCGTTTTAGATAGATGTTCCATGCATCCATCCATCCATCAGCCTATAGACGTCCACTGCTGGACATAGACCTCCCCACGAAAATGCCACTGAGAACGGTCCTGCGTCATTTGCATCCAACGGTTCCCTGCAACTTTTAAGATGTCGTCAGTCCACCTAGTAGGGGATCGTCCTAGGCTGCGTCGTCCGGTTCGTGGTCGCCACTCAAGAATCTTTCTTCTAAAGGAGCCTCGTAACCGATTGAAATATCTATAACTAAATGACTTTTTATAATTAGGTTGTTATTAAGTCTGCAGTTTTCGCATATATCATAAAAGATGAATAAGGTGTAAAGAAAAGAAATCACTATAAGATAATATATATATATATATATATATATATATATATATATATATATATATATATATATATATATATTAGCATGAAATCCTATTCCAAACCATTAATAAAAAATAAACACTATTATTTGCACATATAACAGCATTCTATCCTTTAAAAGATAAATTTATTCAGTAAATTTCAGTGGAATTTTTTGGGACTAATCCCACCACATGAAGAGTTTTTGAGAGTTGTCTGTCTACAACCGCGGGCCACACTCTCCCAGAAAATCGACGTCCGAGTAGTAGTAATTGTTTACTGCGCTTCGTTCAGTGAGCGAGAGAGACGGAAGCCCAACTTTTACACACACTTTCACACTCCCTTCATTTTCTTCACGGTAGGCAGCGGCCTAGCAAAGGTCCATGAGCGGCAGCAACAGTATACCCGTTACTATCAGTATACCCGTATGCTCGTTTGCCACCGTTGGCAATAAAACAAAAGTTTATTTTTTGAATATAGTTTTAGTGAGTCTTTACACCAGAAAAGAAAGAAGCTGTCTGTATTCATACTACCTACGATATAAGAGTTACACATACATATATAAGAGTAAGGTAATAAATAAAACAATATTTCAGTATTATATTTGTTATAATATTGTATAGAACAAACAATGCATTATAAACATTTTAATTATAAACTAAATGTTGTCTAGTAATATCGATTGCTTTATTATTCTTAGGCAAAATATTATGAATATTAATTCATTTTATATAAGGACTCGGATTTTTCATTACAATTAAAAAAACTATTAAATTCTGAAGTTTACACGAGCACTACACATTGTAAATAAAACTACTTTTACATCTTTTATCGCGTTTGAATTTGATTTATGATTGCCCGACGTTTCGAATACTTTACAACATTCATGGCAATAAATTTATACCAAAAAGTGAGTAAAATTTCGTCGTCGTCGTCGCCGGCGCAGTTCATATACGTCCCACTGTTGGACTCGGGCCTCCTCCACAATGGGAGGGAATTTGACCTACTATACCATGCTGGTCAGACATGTTGGTATAGGGTTTCATTTTGAGTTTTCCTTCTCTTGCACAGATGTTATGTGATATTATAAAAGCGGACCATCCGTCCAGGCGGAGTCCGCCCGTGACCATGAACACTGCAAAGCGTTCGAAATGTCGGGCAAGCAAAAATCAAATATAAATGTGATAAAATCCTGCTTTTATTTCAATTAATTGGGTGTTGACTCAATATGTACTTACTCCTCTTTCATTCTACTAATTTAATAATTATAATATTTATAAACGCGAAAGTTTGTGAGTATGTATGTGAGTATGTTTGTTGCTCTTTCACACAAAAACAATTGAATGGATTTTGATAAAATTTCACAATAATATAACTTACATATCAGCATAATACATAGGCTATAATTTATCCCGATATTCCCACGGGAAGGGGAACTATGCGGGTTAAACAGCAGGGCGCTGCTAGTCGTACATATTGCAAAACTTATTGGTAAGGTTTTATGACCGACCGCCTGCAAGATATAAAGCCTTCTTGGGAATGTAAAGTTTGACCAGACGCCATCAGATGGAATTGACCCAGGTCAATATAAAACTCTAAGCCGCCTTTTACGATATCCCCAAGCAACGTAAGGGTTAATAGTATTCGTAGCCCCTACTACACAATTGTTAGAATTTTTCATCATCATCATCGCAGCTTACATCCCACGTCCCACTGTTGGGCTCGGGCCTCCTCCACAGGGCATTTGACCTACTATAGCATGCTGGTCAGACATGTTGGTATAGAGTTTCATTTCGAGTTTTCCTTCTCTTGCACACGTCTTATGTATATATTATATCCCTTAGTCGTCTCTTACGACATCCACAGGCAAGATAGTGGTGAATTATATTCTTACTGCGTCCCCTCACGGAAAGTCTTTTTCACGATGATCTTTTCTCTTTGTCACTGAGTATCTTTTTTATTTAAATTAAAAGCTTTAATATATTATAAACGAAAAAAATCAATACAATTGTAAATATGAGATACTAGCAACCCGCCCTCGCTTCGCTTCGGTTAGTTTTACCCGCGTAGTTCCTGTTCCCGTGGGAATATCGGGATAAAATATAGCCTAGTTTACTCCCTGATATTATAGCTTTCCATTGGTGGAAGAATGTTTTGAAATCGGTCCAGCCGTTTTGAAGATTACCCGGAACAAACAGACAGCCAGACAGACAAAATTTTTTTAATCTGTATTTTAGGCATAGGTGTCGTGCAAATAACCGTGTGAGCATGACAAAAACCTATTATTTTGACATTACAAACAGACACTCCAATTTTATTTATTGGTATAGATATATTCGACCAAATCATTAGGTAATTATAATAACATTTTACAGTACAATTATCGCTATATCAATACGCTACTTAAAGATAATATTCCAAACAAAGTATACAAAATAATAATAACTACTCTAGGCAACAGAAGAAATTATTCTAAAGATACATATTTCACCACGTTTTCGCATGGCATGCATTATGATTTATGATATTTACGAGAGTTTTACATATGAAATAAAACTATTTTTGCGATTTTTATCGTATTTGTATTTAATTTTTACTTTTCCGACGTTTTTAATACTTTTCAACGCTCATTTTCGTTCATCCTTCCATTATACCACTGAAGACAAGGAACTTTGCGCCGAAGGTCGGCCCAGCGACGAAGGCGAGGCGACCTACCCGATACGAGGGTTACGGAGCCGCGCGCCACCTCTCTGTCACCCCGGACAGAACCGGGCGGCGCGTGCGCTGACCGTAGCCCACTCCAAAAAAAAATCCTTTCATTATAAAACCTCTGTTTTAAAAACATCTATCATAACGATGACATATTGGACACGAATCACCTTAGTTATTACCTGGTCATGAACAATGAAAAGTGTTTTAAATGTTCGAAAAATAGAAATCAAATAGAAACGAGATCTATAAATATATTTTTATTTTACAACTCTTGTATTTTTAAAGAGATCGATATGAGTAGGTGGAATTTTTTAATTTATCTCTGTTTAAATTCCGGATGAATTGAGAACGTGAAGATGTTAATGCAAAAAGAATGGAAAGAAATTTTATATGATACAACAACTGGAATTTCTTATTAAGAAATTTCAATATGAATTCCTCTTTACAATTATTTTGATTTGAAAATATCAACGAGCAAAAGACTCGACTATCGCTTACATCTGTTTAATTGATAAAACCCATAAAAAAGTAATATTCTATTTTATACTATCCAGATCAATTTTATAAACGTGGTATATATTTTTTTTATTGCTTTATTATTTATTGCCCATTTTTGTACCTAAATTGGATTATATATTCATCAAACAATTACAAAGACGTATAAAATCGGCTCCATGTTAATAGCTCATAAGCTAAATATCTTTAGAACATTATACAACAACCTTTTTCTGGCATATCAAGGTCTAACTTCATCATCCCGCAGCTCCGAAGCGGGCTACCAGGCAGACCATGTTCATTCTACTGATTGATCTAGCCCGCGGATTATGCTACCTACCGTATGCGACAAAGGAACCTCCTAGTTCCCTTATTTGGGACATCACGTCAGGATATTAATTACAGGTGTTATAGACACAGATATTAATAAAATACTAAAATAAATATTAAATGGCTAGCGATATAAAAATTATGATAAATCAAGCACCTCTTCTATAATTTCTTATAATTTTGTTGCCGTCTATAATATCGTCACAACGACCTTATAGTCTTTAATATTGCTATTTTTGTCTTTTTTTATTATGAGCTTATTAAAAATACTTAAAAATTATTAGGAGAAATATATTGTCATCGATTCATTGTGTGTGTTTGTGTGTGTGCAATTTAAAATTATACGAACGTGCGATACTAAACGACAATTTCATTTTGAGATTCTATTACATTCATAAAAGTTAAATATAAAAAGATCACTAACTAAATATGTAATTGAGCTTACAAATATTGGACCAAATATATGTTATGACTGTTATCATTATATGAAGCATCAGAGCTATGAATTGGTCAGCATTTGCTCATACAAACTATCAAGTAAGAATTGAAATTAAATGAGATTCACTAACATCGAAAGCCACGTTCGCAAAACACGTAGGTCATAAACGTTTCCATCAGCATTATATAGGCATAGCAGCGCATTGCGTCTTACGATGTGGCTTGTGGCTTAAAGAGTAGTAACGTTGAGTTCAAATACATTAAAAGATATGGAATATAGGAAGGAATATAATATACCGCTCCGCGTCTCGCAATTCCATATACGTTCCTTATTGCTATGGCCGGGTAGTTAGAGCAACGTACCGTAACTCTAAACTTTTTTATGGCGCAGATACTTTAATGATTATGATAATTATTGAATCTAATAATTTTATGATCTACAGTAGTTACAGATGCTCTGCAACCTTTATCCCAGCGGCTGCATCTGAACAACTTCTTCGGTGCGTTTTTAGTGTCGTGTTTAAGCAGATATCTGTTACCGGCATATTGTATTACTGGAAAACCTTGGCGAGTGAACTCGTACATTGCAACTAGAAAAAAAAAATTGTAATTTAGTGCATGAAAATAATAGAACCAGGTTAAAAGGAGGTCAGAATTAAATATAATTCATCAATTATAATATAATAAATAACTTAAAAATAACCAATTCAATAAATTTCAGATGACGAGACTATAATGGTTATAGAAATTTAGTTAATAATAAATAAAAGCGATGGTCAAATCAAAACACAGCTGCCAAACAATGAAAATATATATTTAACTCAACAGTAACATTATATCTATGAGGTTAGAATCATAACATTATCCTAATATTAAAATTTGTGCATAACGTTTGAAAAATTATTAGTGATAAAACTATGTTAGTTTTTTATCAGTATAATAATTAGAACCATACGAAATAATGAAAGTTTTCTTCATTCACGTTGCATGTACTCGTATTATTATAATGTAATGAATATTTTTATTTATACATACATCATTGAAACGAGATTTATTCCCCGAATATTCAAGCATAGATATACATTTCGATAGAACCTTAGTTCCTAATAGAGCAATCGTTCATCACACAGAGAAATTTTGCAGAAAACTCCAAAAAGACTACTCAAAACTAATGTTTTCATTCGATCAATTGATTCTCTTACGTTTTTATCAACCCTTAATAACGTATATTTATCAATGCGTATAAACATATCGCAGTTATGCTACAGTAATATAAATAATAAATCTTAATAATAATAAGTATAATCTATGTGTCGCCATGTCTTTCTCCGTTTTTAGTTAAACTCTCGCAATAGCTATATGTAATTGTTAAATCGTATGTAAAACAAATCATTAATAACCTTACATATGTTAAACCAACTTGTGCTCTGAATCCCAAGATACAGGCTTTGTCGCCTAGTTTGGGGATCACTGTTTAATGTAAATTAATATGTAACTACTTCTTTTGGTAATAAACTTTAACAATAACAATAATAAAAATAGGATTTTCACAAAAACTTGTGTAGTAATTATAAACAAGTAAATAACTAGAAATAAACCAAAAATGCGTGTCTAGGCGCAATTTATTTATAATTTACAGTAAAAATACATTATGTAACCACCACTTAATTTGTCGAGGAAATCGAGAAATATTGGGTGAGAGCTAATGATTGGCTACCTTTAGATAATTCATTCTTGAGTATGGTCAGCAGTTTTTTACTTAGGAAATTATAACATCAATTACGATTGCCAACCCACTTAGTATGCGTAGCGATCATGTTATTATCTTCACCTATGTAGGCGGTGGACGTCAAAAAGCGGATATACATCAGCTTTTTGACGTCCAGGCGCTTAGATCGAAAGCATTATATGATTAGTTTTTTTTATTATCTACTTATTTAGTGATTGTGTTCATCCCTTTCGCGAATTATTACATTATCTATGGTGACAATAGTCGCCCGACATCCTTTTGGCGTCTTAATGCAAGTCCACCGCTTCTGTGGACCTTTATTATCTCTGGTGCGGTTATAACGATTTTGACCTTTAATAATAACTGGATTACCAGATTTCGTTGTACTGAAAAATACTTCTGAAATCAATGCATTAATTTTAGTAGCACTGCAGTTTTATTTATTTTTATTTATTTAAGACAACACCCTGCACTAAGGAAATAATGCTTGTATTACGGGGGACTTTACAAACATATAATTAACGGACACAAATTACATCCAGACTCAGAACAACAATTTGTGGATCGCACAAAGTGTTGTCCCGCGTGGGATTCGAACCCCCGACACTGGCGCTAAATGACTATTCTGTCTCCTTATTGCTGAGATATATTTAATAATACATGAAATCAGGAATCATGGCCACTTTCTAAATAGAAACAGGAAAACGACAATATTATTTAAAGTATAATATTTATATTTTCTCTTTTTATATATCTTTATATGTCGCCGCGAAGATTAATATAAAAATAGTTTATTTTTCATAGCTTGCTTTAATTTCAAATCCTGTTCAAGAACCTTAGTATTTTTGCACTCCATAATTTTAGGAACTTAGCTCCTTCTATATATTATGGTATTGTGATAGGACTAAGTATTAATAAAGAATAGCAGAGCCGGTGATTCGAATAGGGTCCACGGTTGTGCCCCTTTTTAAAAGCGCTCCTGCTGGATTATAGCTGACGTATATAATACTTCTGTATATGTGTATGAGACTGAACACGTCTTAAACGGTTGGACTGATTTTGGTAATTTTTTTGTATGTGTGTGTTCCAATGGATTCCAAAACAGATTAAATTAATAACTGGACTCCATAGGTAGCGCTGCGATCGATTTCAAAAAGAATTTCTATTATTTTTGAACAGAACAGCGTCTGTTTGGTCATCTAATATACATACATAATTCTTATGTATGTGTGTATGTGACTAAACTCCTCGTAAACACTCTAACTATGATCAATTTTCTGTTCCGATGGATTCAAGAATTGTTACAATTGAACTCGGTAGGTAGTTCTGCGGTCAATTTCATGGTATCAATGGAATCGTGTTGTCCTTTCTTTAGATTTGTACAAAGCAGCGTCTATTGGGATCATCTAGTTAGTAGGATAAAGCTATAATTAGTGTTGCCCAAATGCAAGACCAAGACGAGACTTGGACTAGTCTTGGTCTTGGTCTTGCAACATCACAGCTGGTCTCGTCTTGGTCTTGGTATTGCGCACTCAAGTCTTGGTCTTGGTATTGGTCTTGCAGCAAGAGTCTCGCAAAGTCTTGCATGTCTTGCAGTTGGAATAACCTAACAGTCATTTATGAAAAACCCAAGCAGATTAATCAAATGTCATCCATTTATCCATCTGTTAGCCTATAGTCTACCATTGAATATAACCCTTACTACTGGAAAAAATTACTCTCCTATTCCCCTGGCGTTACTTTAGACAGCGGTACTACTCCTATGGCAAAGGAAGGAATTTCGACCCTGCTTTCTTAAGACGTCACCACACGGGGCAATTGATACAATAAATTTTATGTTACTTTAAATATTTTTATAATAAATGGGTGTGTTTATATTTTCCTTCCAGTTAAGTGGTATGTATCTATTGTTTCGTTATCTATTGTATCTTTTGTTATCTATTGTATTTCTAGTTCAGTTACTGAGACTCGGGTTCTTTATGCAAAATAAAATATAACCTAAGTTACTCCGAGAAGATATGGTTAATAATAGTAGATCGTATTTATCGTCACTGTTATAGATAATTTTAAATGATAGCTTGTAATAGCGACAGCGAAATACTAGTAGCAGCGACTGTTATATGACAATATATCTTATAAACTACTATCTTATAAACAAAACTGGATACTATATTGCACCTAGTAGCAGCCTCATCATTCATCATTTCAGCTCATCATATACGTCTTACTGCTGGACTCGAGCATCCTCCACAATAGGAGGGAAATTGACCTACTCTACCAAGCTGGTCAGAAAACAATATCCACGGGTAAGAAAGAGAGTGGTGAATTGTATTCGTACTCCGTCCCTACACACGAAATCGGGTCGACCACTGAAGTCAAGCAACTCTGCACCGGTGGTAGACGCAACGACGAAGGCGACGTGCTATACGGGTGGGTTACGGGTGTGCATGCTTACACCCCTTTGTCGCTCCGGACGAAGTGGTGCGAGGAGTCCGCCGACCGTAACCCACCCCCCCAAAAAAAACACTAAAAATTATTATATTGCGATTTCGTGATCTTTATGTACGCAGACCGATATACACATAATAGTTCTTTTTACAAATTTAGGTGTTATTTATGTATGTCCAACAGTGCACGTCGTTGGGCTAATGAATAAACGGATATATAAATATAATGGGCAAGAGCACTGTCGTGTGAAACCTATCAAGGTTAAATCACTGACGATTATGGTATTTTTATCCTTTTTTTTTTTTGTGGGTGGGTCGCGGTCGGCGCGCCTCCGCACCACTCCGTCCGGGGCGACAGAGGGGCTTAAGCACGCAACTCCCACAACCCACCCGAAAACCAAATCGCCTTCGTCGTTGGGCCGACCACCGGAGCAGGTTTACTTGTCGTCAGTGGTCGGCCCGACGGAATACCCCCTACGTGGGGTACCCTCACATCGACCGACGTCCCCCCCCCTCGGGGAGGACGTCGGTCTTTCCTCACGCGGTCAGCCTCTCGGCGGGTGACGGACTAATCCCCAGTCACGTCACCCGTGGCCTCGGCTAGGGCGGCATGAGGCGCAGGTAGTTGCGCCTGCGCCGCCCCAGTCTCCGGCGGCGGATCTCCTCATCGAGGCTGCGCTCCACGCGCAGACGATCCGCCGCCTCCTTCTGCGAGATCACTGTCTCGCAGAAGGCTGCGACCGCGTCCCAATTCCCGACGCTGTCGACTATCGCCCTAGCGATGGCCGGCAGTGTCAGGTCGGCACCGATGATTGCGACGAGTTCACGGCGCTGCCCTGCCCAAGCCGCGCAGGCCTCGAGCGTGTGGCGCGCCGTGTCCTCGTCACAATCGCAGTGGTGGCAGGACGGTGTACTCTTCCTCCTTACTTATATTTTTATCCTTAAGCCTTTCCGAAGAGTAATTCTGAAAAGCCAAGACCAACATTAGGAATTGATTGGCTAATAGATGGATATCTCAAGACTGATTTGGTTTGCCGTGTAGTGACGGAGTAAGAATATATTTCATTCCCCCATATTTTACCCGTGAGTGTCCTAAAAGATGACTAAGGGCTATAATATATATATGACATCGGTGGAAGAGAAGCAAAACTTGACATGAAACCCTCTACCAACACGTCTGATCACCGTGGTATAAGACACGAGGCCAACAGTTGGACGTGTATAAGCTGAAATGGTGATTTGACTTAAATGCAAGACGCGAGACTCTTGCAGACTCAGTCTTGGTCTTGCTTAATCTTGCAGGGCCAGTCTTGATCTTGGTCTTGCAAAAATTAAGCAGTCTTGGTCTCGGTCTCGCATTTCTCGCAAGACCGCAAGACCAAGAATTTTTTGGGCAACACTAGCTATAATAGAATATTTGTGTAAATAATTTAGTAGAAGACTTACTAAAGATACATAAACATTTGAAAACTTAAATAATCATACGTTTTTATAGATGAATACGCGAGAGAATCAATTGCCACTAGCTGTCGTGTTAATATGTTATTTTCAAACCATTCACTAAAATGCCTTGTTAAAAATTTTGCACATATTCGTGATTGTGCTTCAAATTACTCTTGATTACGTAACCTTCTATGGTTGTTATGAAAGCTCTACATTTGTGATAACGTCTGAAGGTACACTGCCATCTCGTTTTGTGACCATTCGTCCTCTCTTTGTAGAAACGGTAACCACCAAACATTAACATCGAATTGCCTCTAGACGAACTGATGATTTGC
The DNA here is from genome assembly GCA_032191425.1 of Lymantria dispar. Lineage (NCBI taxonomy): Eukaryota > Metazoa > Arthropoda > Insecta > Lepidoptera > Erebidae > Lymantria > Lymantria dispar. Next base: position 29,065,541 of record CM063449.1, on the reverse strand, counting down.
ACTGTAAAAATAATAGAATTTTGTATATATATTGATGCTATAAAAATACATTAGAATAGGTAGCTATCTCATAATTTTCTCGGATAAGTTAAGCGACAATTCTTCTTCCATTGTAATCTTATATTTAATTGTGGCTCCTAAATTATAAAATTAAATTATAAGGGAAGTAATATGTTATATTTGAAGTAAGCCGAAAAATACATCAGATAGGTTTAATCAGTCAATTTATTTTCAGTAATAAAATATTGTTTTATACTATTACTAGTTGCCCAGCCCGCTCTCTCTTAGTTAAATTAAAAATAAACTTCTGTGTTTTTAGAAAAATAAAAGGAACTCGTATCGCTTAATTCGACTCAAGTAAAAACTTTTTTAGTACAAGTAACAAAATATATGAAAGATAAGTTAAACTATTATTAAGACTTAGATTCTCTGTTTTAAAACTTTATTTAATAAGTACTACGCTTAAAGTAGCCTGACCAGGCGGCAATGTCTATTCACAGCCAGGTCCAGTTTATATGCATGGGCGTATTTAACATGAGCACGAGATTCTTCATATAGACAGCGGTATAACGTAACTCATTAGCTGTGGCCGTAAATATGTGTACCTACTTGTTTAATACGAGAGACAAATAATTGGCCGATGTAATAGGCCCGCGAAATTTGGCCTGAAGGCCCAGTTAGAGTTATAGCTGTTTGAGAAGTAATGCGTTTTTTATATCACGATATAAACGAGCACGATCCGTCGTTTGCCTTCAGCGAATCTCTAGCATTTATAAGGCTGCTATGCTGTTATAAGTGAATAGTTTTGGTGTATTCCATGTAACTTTATACGTTTACTTTCGATGCCTGTTATGACCTAGTTCACGAGTCAAAACGTATATCCGATAGCTACAGACTAGGGTGGTATCGTTGTGGGAACTTCAAGCTGACATAGTACGTGTTCGTTTCTATTATAGACTTATCATTACAGTAATGAGTTTTAGTACCTGGAATTAGCTAAGATTGAACATGTGATTATGATCGAAGTTCCTTCTTACGACTTTGTCACCTACAATAATAACAGAAAGTTTTCCATATTTTTGTTCTGAACACTATCATCTTACTCTTATGCCAAAAGTCTTCTCTTAGTAGAAACGACATTTTTTTTTATTGGCGATGGTGACAAACGAGCAGGCAGCACACCTGATGGTAAGCGATACTACCGCACATGGACCTTTGCAATACCAGGGTACAGCCAGGCCGTTGCCTACCGTGAAGTAAATGCTCTTCTTAAACCTCGTTTAAAGAAGGACATGTTATAGCGCTCGGGAAACACAGCAGCAGGTAGTTCATTCCAGAGCCTGTACGTACGTGGGAGAAATGATCGCTGGAAACGTACAGTTGAAGACCATATCGTTCGACCATATCGTCCAATATCCATACCCGAATGCCTCTGTTTGATATGTATTCGAATACTAAAGGTCAATTAATAGTAGATCCATTTTTCGTCCTATTGTGAAGGAAACTCGAGCCCAGCAGTTGGATAATATGAGTTCTTTTTTTTGGGGTGGGTTGCGGTCAGCGCGCTCCTCGCACCACTTCATCCGGGGCGAAAGAGGGGAGTAAGCACGCACACCCGCAACCCATCCACGTGCACGTCGTCTTCGTCGTTGGGCCGACCACCGGAGCAGGATCACTTGTCATCAGTGGTCGGCTCGACGGAATATCCCCTATTTGGGGTACCCTCCTATCGACCGACGTTCCCCCCTCGGGGAGGACGTCGGTCTAGGGATAATATGAGTATATGAGTTGAAATGATAATGAATGGCGATGATCGTTTCATTATATTTTGTAGGCGTCACGGTAAACTAGGCAAATGATTGTGTTTGCCTTTTATAGATATTACTTCTTCATTTATAGAGTATATTGCACCCGTACATCCATGATGGTGATGAGTACAATACCATCTCACTTTGTAACCGTTTTTCCTATGTTTTGTATAAGTATATCCTTTGAAGTATATAGCACGAGCACCTCTAGAAGTCTGTGTAAACATAGCATCTGAAAAAAATAAAAACAGATAAATATTTGGAATTGTGTCCTAATACTGTTAACGAGTAAAAGATGTCATTTATATAGAAACCAGTCAATATTTTGAATAGATAAGCATGAAGACTTTCTTACCCTTATGGTAATTTATTGAAGTTGGCGTTATAGATTCGATTTTCTTCTTGCCTCCTCTTTATCGCATTGTATTTTATACAATAATCACTCATCCTTGCAGGACAACGAGGCAAACGCCAGTTCACACACGCCAATCAAATGAGTTGGTATATTTCGAATTTTTTACTATTCATTTACTTCTGTATTATTCAATCACAAAATCACAGTGACGTCTTAAGATAGATACACAATATTTGTATATAAATGACTATGCAGTAGTAATGCATTATGCATAATTGGTAGCACAGATGGCGTAGTGGTCTATGTAGCAACCTTCCATGCCGAGAGGGTTTGACAAATATTCATTCACAAATGAATGATCTAAGACTGAGTTGTGTATTTATAAAGTTCCTAGTAATACTCCTGGTATTACTAGGAACTTTATAAATACACAACTCAGTCTTATTGTTCATTTTGGGGTATTATTTTGATTATCTACATTGGGCTGTAAAAAGCCTGAGACCTGAAAGACAGGCGACAGCTGTCAAAATTAATCTTTAACAAGCACTGCTATTCTAGGAAACCAAATAAGAACAAAGAGCGCTGATCTTCAAATTGGATAATACAGTCGATGTTCTCAAGTATGGCTGATTTAATTAACAGGACACAAAACTCTGAAACTTATAAGTGATATATAAGTCCTTTGCTTTCATACAAGCGGTGCAAAGAGATATTATAGGAGTTTTGTCCACTTATCGTACACTTAAGTCGATATTGGTGGTAAGACCAAATGGTGACAGGGAAAATTAATTTCTTTGTCGCATATCCGATACATCTGCATATATAAAGGTGGTCTGGAATAGATCGTCGACAAAGATAAGAGTTTCAATTGAACAACATTACTATTAAATACTCATATTTTTTATTCGTGTGGTGACAGAGGAAGAATATAATTCACCACCCCCTCTTTTACGGGTATATGGGTATTGTAAAAGACGAGTACATAAAACCCTATAACAACACGTCTGACCAGCGCTGTATAGTAGGTCAATTTCCCTCCCATAGTGGCAAAGGCCCGAGCCCAACAGTGGGACTTATGTGGGCCGAGGTGACTCTTCTTTTTTTCATGATATTAAGATATATAATTATGAACATTCTGCTCTTATCCAAATTTCTTGGGATCGACGCAATATGTAGGTCTTTCCATTGTATATATTGTAAAAAGCTTTTGCAATAGTTTTGTAACCGGCCGCTTGCGAGACGTCAACCCTCCTTGGGAATGTAATTGCTGACCAAATGAAGTTGGCTCAAGTCAATATAAAGCTCTTAATCGTTTTTTACGACACCCACGAACAATACAAAGGTTGGTAGTATGCCATTAAGCCACCACCACATAGAACTCCAAGCTGTAGGATGAAAAATTAATTAAACTTAGTTTTTATCCAATATATATATTATTTAATAGTTGATAATAAATCTGAAGAGGCACTTCAACTATCAATCGACTCGTATGTATGTACCCTTCATTACACAGTACTTTTGAGGTGGATGACTATGCTTGTAATTTCCATAGTCAACTTCATTTCTATCGTTGATCACCAATCTTGCTTTACATCCTTTAGAAGTACGTGATGTACAACGCCAATGGTTCGTGCATTTCTTCGGGAATTGCTGCGTATGATTATATATATAATTATTTAACAAAATCAGCGGTTTACCTGACTTCGAATGCACAATAGTGTACGCTGAAACAAATGGAATATACAAAAAAATAAGTTAAAAGTCCAACAATATTAAATTTAATTAATGAATCTACTTTGATATGAATAAATTTCGGTTCATAAATGAGTTTTAAAAAAATCAAAATGAATCGCTGTTAATATTAATAAGAAGTTAATTTCTAAGAGGAAAATGACTTTAATTTATTTTTATTTTTTAATTTAGCTGTTTATTTAATAACAATATGTAAAATTATTAAACTAAAAATAAAGTCTACAACAAAGACTCTTTCAATTAAAATTCAGATCTGATTCAGGTAGAAATTAAAAAGTTAATATTTGAAATAGAAAGCTATAATATTTGCCCACGGTTAGTAAATATATCATAAACCTAAAGATAGGAAAGAGTATGGAACAAAGTATAGAAAAGAATCTGTCATAAATTCTTACGCGTATTGGCGATGAGTAGCCTCCAAAAGATGTATTTGCAACTTTTAAAAATATGGGTTTTGTCTCTAAATGAGGCATCTCTACATGAAATGGCTCTTCTGCTCGTCTTGAAGATGCGTGGATGAGCTTATGCCGTATTATTTTCTATCCCACGGTACGGTATTTTGACTAACCATGAGTATAGATCTTCCTTCCTATCTTTCCCATTTGAAAATAATGGGTTGCCGCCATGTATTGCCTAATTCAAGCTATTATAATAAGTTATTATGTACAACATTTTAGTTGCGTGACGTATTATGTACAAATTTAATTATGACTAATCTTGGAAGTATATAATTAACAGTTTGGGAAAGATAAACTCTTTAGCACGAATATAAATCCGTAATAAATAAAATTTGTTGTTTTTAATAATTCGATGAATATAAGTTGATGAACAATAATATAAGTTGAAAGTATTATTATGTATTATTTTTCTTTTATTTATAAAATAATCATCATTTCATCATTACCGCTCATATACGTCCCACTGCTGGGCTCAAGCCTCCTCCACAATAGAAGGCAATTTTTTTTATTACCAACGGTGGCAAACAAGCAAGCAGAACACCTGATGGTAAGCGATTCTACCGCACATGGACCTTTGCAATACCAGGAGCACAGCCGAGCCGTTGCCTACCGTGAAGAAAATACTCTTCTTAAACCTGGTTTAAAGAAGGACATGTCATAGCGCTCGGGAAACACAGCAGCAGGTAGTTCATTCCAGAGCTTGCACGTACGTGGGAGAAATGATCGCTGGAAACGTACAGTTGAAGACCATAACGTTTACAGGCGAAATAGATGAACTCTGCTATGGTGTCGAGTGGTACGTTGGTAGAATTGTGACGGTGGTACCAAGTCTAACAGTTCCTCCGTCCGTAAGATTGGGATCCCCGACAATTCGAACAGCACGCCTTTGCAGGGAGTCAAGTGGGTCTAGCTGATATTTGGGCGCATCTGACCAGAGATGTGAGCAGTACTCCACATGAGGACGAGCTTGTGCTTTGTATAGCACAACACGCTGTCTCGGTGTGAAGTACCACCTGGCTCTGTTCAGGATGCCCAACTTTTTGCTAGCCAATTTAGCTTTGTTCTCCAAATGACTCCCAACCTATACTTTGCTCGATATTTCGACGTCGAGAATCCCAATACTCTCAGAAATTGGGAGAGTTACTCCTTGGAACTGCGGCGCCATGACAAACCGGTCCTTCTTTGCAGTGAACGCGCAAACTTGTTTCTTTGTGGGATTGAACTGAACTAAGTTCCGTTCACCCCATTCCGAGGCCCGCCCCAGAGAGCGCTCGACTTCAGACACAAGTTGAACTCTTCTTTCCTGTGTACTCCGAGGGATATTCCGTTGCTCGGTGTACCGCTCGTCACCCGTGCTGCTGTCATCCGCATAACAACGCATACTTTCGATAGAGATCATGTCGTTGATATGCAGGATAAACAATGTCGGGGTGAGCACCGATCCGTGTGGTACACCAGCATTAATGGTCATAGTATCGGAGCAGGAGCCATCTACTATGACTTTTATACTCCGACCATCCAAAAAGCTGATGATCCAATTACACAGTCCCTCGGGGATTCCGTATCATGGTAACTTCGATAGAAGTGCCCTTTGCCAGACCCTATCGAGCGCCTTTGCGATATCTAGGCTGAACGCCAGCACCTCACCTCAAATTGACCTTACTATACCGTGCTGGTCAAATATGTTGCTACAGGCTTTTTGTTTCGAGTTTTTCTTCTCTTGCATCGATGTTATATGCATGTTATATCTCTTAGTCTTCTTTTAGGACATCCACGGGCAAGATAAGATGTGCTGAATTGTATTCTTAATCCGTCTCCATACGGACGACATTGATATAATATGTAAAAATTGATAAACGGGTCAGCGGAGTCCTAATAATGTTTAAAAACGATTACTTGATAGCGATATTTTATTTAGTAACTTTTTGTGTGTGATTAAATAAAATTTTTTTTAGATTATATGCACTTTATTTTCATCCAACACTATTAAGTATCTGTACTGAGAATTTACCAACGTATTGTATTGGCTGATCTATGTGTTTTGAACCTATCTAACCTAAAATATTGTCACTGCCTTTTTTCGATAGGTAATTATCGAATAAAATAACGGTACTGGAAGGAAAACTTTAACAAAATCGTGTAAACTAAACTATTCGTAGTTTAGTTTGCATGATTTAATTGAAAATTCCCTCTTCTGAACAAAGCTTGCCGGAAATTGAAAGTACCGTCAAAGAAGTCTCAATATCATTCAATTTATCTAATTTAATGATTATGATCAGCTCGTACTCTGAAAATAAAATTGTCTATAGTCAATATCCAAGCCCGACAGCCCTTCCTCTTGTGCAGGCACCTCCATCTAGTTTTAATACTCTCCTTCTGATGAACGCTAAACCGATACGCTCCATAATCCAAATAAGGTTTCCCATTGTCAGAAACACCAAATATTGCTGAAATTTAAATATTTATCCGATTAGTTCTTTTAAATTGAAGATAAATTGTTTATTACATTGGATAGAGTATAAATAAAAATAAAGATGACAATTGCATAAATTAAACAGCTTGTTTAAGAGTTCTACTCTTTTATATTATACAAATATGACAACAATATGTGACAAGTATACGGGAGAAGATTACAAACATGCAATTAACGCCATTAAATTATCCAAACTCCGAAGGATTCGTTGTTAAAATTTGCCTTGGGCAAATAATTTATAACTCTTGACACTTTTTAAGCTGTAATAGGTTCACTCGTATATGCATAATCAGTCACAAAGTGACTGCACAGATGGCGTAGTGGTTAAGATATTGAAGGATTGATGAATAGATGGATAGTGAATGGAATGGATACCTGAATTCAAATCTATTTGAATATCATTCCAAATACTTATTCCAATCAAGCTACTATAGTAATCCCTTTTCTGTCAACATTTCCGCCTTAACGAGTGATGTTACTTTTGACTAGTGTAGTATAGTAGTTTTTTTCAGAGATCATGGGGACAGGAAGACCATAACCGGTGGAAAGTGTTTGAAACATCGGGTAATTAAAAATAAAACAGGTAAAAATGTAATAAAAACGTAAAAATTGCTTTATTTAAAGTAGCATAACTAGGTCGATTTCCTTCTTATGTGAAGGAGGCTTGACTTGAGATAATGATGTTTAACATTTAATAATAACTCATATTCATCAATGAAAAAAAATAACGTCTTATGTCACAGTTACATACATAACAAATTGACTACTAACAGTGCGAAATATTTGCACGGTACTTCTATTTTTTTTAACCAACGTACGAATGATTATGTTCATTTTTAACAACAATGATGACGTCATTATACGTGATTAAAGTTACCCGGCAACCGCGCGGCGTCTGGTTACACGTCCAATAAGTCCTTGGTCCCCGTTTTAATTTAAAATTGAATTTAAAGCCGCTAGCCAACAGAAGGGGTTTCCCTTTTTTAGTCTGTGTTATAATTGGTCCTGAAAATGTGTTTATATTAGAAATCGTTGAATAATATTTTTTATTTCATTTTAATATGACGAAAACCTCAGAAAAAGAATAAACTATACGTCACAAACTAATCATTCGCATGGTGATGCAGAAAAAATAAAATTCGTCACCATTTTGTAACGGTTATATGACTTCACTTCGTCCAATATCTAGGCGGTGGACGGCTTTGAACACTCGCCATGTGGCCCTAAGCCTACAACTTATTTCATTTCTGCAGGTTAAGAAATATTGATTGAGGAATATAAGCAGATAATATCATTGCAATAGGAGAAAAGCTGTATATCAAATTAGCATGATGTAGAAGGCCTGTTGTTTCCTACTATACAGCAGATTCTTATCCATCATTTTCATTACATTTTCATTCGTAGTACAACTTCTATCTATTGTGGTATAAGGCGTAAACAAAAAGACCATTGTATACATGAAGAAAAAAGAAAGAAAGCTTTTATTTAAAAGTACACTACAAGCGCATGGACGAAAGCTGCTATCAATGCTTGCGTGTGACAATATATTTATTAAAAAAATAAATGGCCATTTAATTTTTTTTCTATATATTAGTAGGTTCAGTAAAGTCTACCTTTACGGCAGACTACTAAACCATCTGTGATGATGGTAGGGTAGCGTACGCCTCTATTATCGTACTGCAGATACTCATTGTAATTCCATGTAATAAGTGAATGACAACACACTGTATTCTCCATCCTTCATCATACGGAAAACACAATTACCTATCCCACGTAATAATGGGCAAGCGTTCTATCGAGTATTCCATAGGAAACACCGAGAACACTTATTTACCTGACTTAGGCTTCAAACGGCAAATCTCACCATGGCAATATTAAAGTTTTGACATGCGACTAATACTTTAGTCACGATTCAGTTTAACAGACCTAACACTCAAATTTTCTATTTACAAGTTAAAGTCAGCGATTATTCAATTCTACTTCATTTGTTGGGTAATGGAATTGATGTCAATATCAACAATTTTCTTCAAATTCTTACTCACTCAGGTACGATTTTCTTAACAATAATTTTCTAAAAAAATTAAACTACATTCACACATACTTAAAGAGTTTATTGTAAAATAACTTCAATTATTTTTCATCATTTTTCACTGGTTTATTTTTTAACACACTGCTAGTGCACACACAGGGGACATTTATATAATTGACGGACTCAAATTAACACTCGGATTTGGAACAATCCTTTATGGAACACACACGGAATCCTCTTGCGTTGGAATTGAACTGACGACACTCGGCTCGACTGATCACTACTTAGACCACAAGACCATCTGTGCATTCGAGCTTAAAAATTTCTGAGCCAAAAAAAAAATCTTTCTGAGGCAGACTGGTTAAAATTTGCCGCATATATGATTCAATAATGCTTCAGTGATTATGCTCGTTAGTCAATGTGACAATCATATCATCGACTGTAACTACACCTGCTCTACATTTAAAAGAACTGCCCCACTTAGAACATCGCCAATGCTTCCTTATGGCAGTGGTTGTATTCATGTGTGGCGAGAGATTGTATCTGTAATTGTTTAGTAACATAGCTGGACGGCCATACTTAGTAGTTGTGTATGCCACCTCTGAAAATAAAACATTCATCATTAAACCTATAAATCGGCATTAAAATAATATATTTTAATAATTACGTGTTGCTTTAGTATTATTAAATAAATTAAAAATAAAAAGCAGTTTCTAATACCTGCTAGGCTATCAAACAAACTTTTTTTTTTTTTTGGGTGGGCTATGGTCAGCGCACACGCCATCCGCTCCGTCCGAAGTGTGACGGAATGGCGGCGCGCGGCCCCATAACCCACCGTAATCCCTCTACTTCGCTATTGGGCCAACCACCGGTACCGAGTTCCTTGTCGCCCGTAGCCAGCCCGGCGTGATACCCTTTGGGTCCCCTTCTAACGCCCCTCCCGGAACGTCAGTCGTCCTCGCGCGGTCCATTCGTCCGCGGCCTCAGCTAAAGCGGCATCAGGCGCAGGTACTCGCGCCTGCACCGCCCAAGTCAACGATGACGGACCGTGTCGCCGTAGAGTTCCTCACGCGTACGCTCTGCTGCCTCCTTGCCAAACAAACCTACCGATATCTCGTCAATTCATTTCTTATTTGGTATTAAGGAACTTTTTAGTATTTTTGGATTTGCGCGTTGTAATAAAAATTGGATGTAATAAAAATGGAAATATTTGAAGTATGCTCTTTCCAACAAAAAAGGGTATGCTCTAATATGTATAAAATCATTTAAACAAAAGTCCACCTACTCCTTTTGGTAGGAAAAAAACACACACACACACACACACACACATATTACAAGTAATATGTGTGACACACTCAAGTGTATCACGCTGACATACTTCGCCGCCGGCGCCTGGGGCGGCACAAGCGCCTGACGCACACACGAGGACGGACAGCATACGAAAGGAAATCCCGCCAGGCTGGCCACCGACGTCAAGGATTCAGTATTATTGGGCCGACCGGAGCATGGGGAGAAAATTTGGTTAAAAATAGGGTGCGTTCCATCTTTTATTTACTCCGGACGATACGAACGGCGTGTGCTGGACACACGCCGTTCGTACCTACCCAAAAAATAAGTAAGAAGAACGAAGTATGCCTGGTCAATAACAATATGTAAATGTAATACAGCTCTGCATCGGGGCAAAAGCTTGACCTATGAAATTAATGTATATCAAAGATATAGTAATTCTATTTATTAATTCAAACTGGAAACTTGTAAAAGGTGATCCACGTTTATTTCATCTATACCAATAAATAAAATTGGAGTGTCTGTTTGTAATGTCAAAATAATAGGCTTTTTTCATGCTCACACGGTTATTTGCACAACACCTATGCCTATAATAGCAATTAAAAATTTTTTGTCTGTCTGTCTATCTGTCTGTCTGTCTGTTTGTTCCGGGTAATCTTCAAAACGGCTGGACCGATTTCAAAAATTCTTTCACCAATGGAAAGCTATAATATCAGGGCGTAAACTAGGCTATATTTTATCCCGGTATTCCCACGGGAACGGGAACTACGCGGGTAAAACGACTATAACCTATAACCGAAGCGAAGCGAGGGCGGATTGCTAGTAGTATTATAAAACTCTATACCAATACGGCTGACTTGCATGATATAGTAGATGAATTTCCTTCCCATTGTGGAGAAAGTTCAAGTCCAGCGGTTAGATGTCTATGAGCTGAGATGATGAGGATTGCAATTTTTAATAATCAATAATTTAAGGCACGATTATCTTCCCTCAATCATATGTGCAAACAATTTAATGGTTTTTAAAAAAATATTTTTACTTATTTTCGAGGCATTTCTTACAATTTCATAAAATATATAATAATCTTTACAATAACATTATATTTTAACATATTTTCAGTAACTTTATTATAAATATTTTCTTCAGTCTTCTCTAAAATTATTTATATACAGATGGATTTTGTTTATCCGTCAATATAAATTCTTAGCATAAGTAATGAATAACTCTTAGGTTAGATATTTTATTACGCAGATAATTTTATTACATATATAGTATTAAGAATGATTATGCACATTCTTAATTTCAATAATTGAATTATTAAGTGTACGTATGGTCGCTCTGCAACCTTTACAAGGGCTTTTTACACAGACAAAGTAGCCCTTCTCTCCTTTGCTACTACTGTGTTGGTTGAAGCGAAACCCATTGTAAACAATGACTGGTCTTCCAAACCTTGACTGCGTCATCATCATTCCTGAAATTTTAAAATAACTCCATGAAAATTAAATATTTGTAGGCAGTTAATTGTCATATTCTACTTTGATTGAATACTGACTGATTGATTGAATGCTCGGATATATTTGAGTAGTTTAGCTATAGATCGAGTAGCAGTTATCACCTATAATCCAGACCTAATAATCCCATAAGGTCATTTACCATTATAACCAATAATAAATATTCTTTTTTGCATACCTATTTGGTGATTAGTAATAATAAAATGAAACTATCCAAAAAATAATTATTTTTTAATATCTAAAATAATAAAGCATATAAATTTGAAAAAGATTTCTTTATAATTTAATGATATTTGATAATTTCATTTTTCATGATAATGGTGACAAAAATGTTTGGCAACATGCAAATGACACAAACTTTTGATTGTTCTGCTTTTTTTGTAGCGTAAACCACGTATTCCTTCATACAATACAATTTGATTGTATGTAAGGAATTGAAATCACAATTATCATTTTGTTATTAATTTTAATACAAATTCTGTAGTACACATTATGTGTTCTGTAGTACTGAAGTTAATGATTACATTACACTTCTCACAAGTGATCATAGTGATTGTATAAAAGCATGTTTACAAATCTACATATAGGTATTTTATTATCATTTAAATATCGATCTGCGGAACCTGGCTCCATAATGCAGCAAATTTAGATACGATATAGACTTCGAAACCACCAATGTACTCCAAATCGGTTTGATTAGAAAATCAATAAATGCGATTAGGATAGTCTGAAACCACTAAAAGAATGGTGGCCCTGTGAGCAATTGCAATTTTATTCTTATATATTTATTTTATTTCTAAAGAACAGAGTTTGTTGGGTCAGTTAGAATTACTACCTATATAATTCAAACAGAATTATATTGTGCAATTTTTTGCCGGATTTCGATATGACTCAATAATTTAGATTGACAAGTTTGAGGAACAAGGAGCCTAGATGCTAGGAAATGAGACGAGAGTTTGGGGTTGCCTTTTCGTTTATGTTACTTATCCTTTAAAGCTGCAGTAAGAAGTTGTTAACAAGTCGCGCAATACTGTTGATCATGACAGATCTCTGCGTGAAATGACGGGACGCGTGTGTGAGTGTGCGTGCGTGGGCGTGAATGTGTTTGTGTGTGTGCATTGGCGTGTGCGTGTGCGTGGCGAGTGCGATGTATGTCATGCCATTTATTCGATTGTCATGCGAAAAGACGACTAATAGTACGAGATCCGGCTGCAGAATCACTACGTTCATCGCGTACATAAACTCAGATTCTTACATACCTCTATGATTAGAAGAATACATTGATAACAAGCTGCCAGTCAATAAGTGGCCGCAAGTATTTTAATTAAATTTTTGTTAATAAATTTTTGGAACAAAATTTCGTTCACTTGTTTTTTAAATAAAATATCATCCACATCATAGCCAATGTATGTAAAGAATTCGAAAATCGATGGGTGCCATTGCACACTTGGCCGCAACTACTTGGCAGCTAGGTCTAAACAGTAAATGTCAAATCGCAATGGCTTTAAATACTCTCACAGCTGGCACACGCCATTCTCTTTTAACAAGTGGCGTTGCGCGCTAAATCTCTTTCACTTTATCTTGATGATCTTATTTACCTTGAATGTTTAACAGCTGGCAGCCCTAATTTGCGGCCATTTGTTTACAGGCAGCCATATATCATCATATTTAAAAAAAAATAGCTTTTATTTGACGTTAACACCAAATGTGTACGTCATGAACGTATAAATACTCCAAAATATTACCTGTTTAGACCTGGCTGCCAAGTAGTTGCGGCCAAGTGTGCAATGGCACCCATCGATTTACGAATTCTTTACATACATTGCTATGATGTGGATGATATTTTATTTAAAAAACAAGTGAACGAAATTTTGTTCAAAAAATTTATTGCAAAAATTTAATAAAAATTACTTGCGACCACTTATTGACTGGCAGGCTGTTATCAATGTATTCTCCTAATCATAAAGGTATGTAAGAATCTGAGTTTGATTATGTACCTACGCGATGAACGTAGTGATTCTGCAGCCGGATCTTAGTCCATAAGAAATTTACATAGACTTAGGCCAACTCTATCTGATATTGTATGGTCAATAATTACATTGCGTTGCGTTGCGAGGTTGGACGTTAAGCAGGCGGCCAGTTTTAAATTTTTGCAATATGTACTGTAAAAGAAAAATACATACTGCGTCGACCTCAAGTAATTGTGATAAGAGAGGATGATGATGATAATAATGACTAAATCTTAATAAGTTATGAGTAAGAAATCTGGATGAGTCTTTTATGATTTTCGGAGATAAAGGAGTGTAATAATTTCTTAAATAAAAGTTTTCTTTACAACTTTATGATTTGGAATCAAAAAATGATAATAAAAAGTAACACATACATATCCCTAAAAGGTTTAGAATGTGCTAGATTGAGATAGAATACAGACATAGCACTCTTGTCCACCAAGCGTTACATACAAACATATCTATGTATGTATATTTATAAGCTTATTGCGGTCGAAACAAAAACTTTAAAAAGTTATAAGTTACTTATATCCACTGCAAAAACTGTTGTTTTAAATTACTTTTGCATAACTTATTCTAATGATTTTATTTTAAATCACGAGGAACTTAGTGAGTATGATAATTATTAAAACGAATAATTTTATGTTCTATTGTAGTCACAGACGCTCTGCAACCTTTGTCCCAACGGCTGCATCTGAACGATTTCTTCGTTGAATTCTTTGTGTCGTGTTTGAGCAAGTATCTGTAACCGCCGTATTGTATTACTGGAAACCCTTGGCGAGTGAACTCGTACATTGCAACTAAAAAGAAAACTCAGTTTAGTGGATCAATATTCATGTAATAATAAAACTATATTTAAAGTATGAAATAGGGATAACAACTTTATTCAAATGTCACTTCTTAGTCACCGTCCGAACGATAAAATTAATAATTAATTTACATATACTTTAACGTACGTAGATAAATTTCTTCATTTCATATAAATTTTATACATTTTTACATTTCATAAGCCATTTTACTTACTCAATATCGAAAGGTTTCAATGACAAAATCGAGGTGAAATAAGGATAGAAAAATGCCATTCAGCTATTAGTAATATATTTAGAATTTTTATTAATTCCAAGGAGTGCTAAAGAGTGCCTTTTCTTTTCTCATATATTATTCTGGCCAAGAAATTGTAATAAAATGGTAATAATCCTAATATATCATTTACTGTGGGAAAGGTTTTTTAACATTGTATTCTTCCTCTATTACTACACGGTTAAAATACATAACAAAACTAAATGTCTATATATTCGATCCGTCCGTGTGGTGACGAAGTAAGAATACAATTCACGACTCCTTCTTTTGCCGTAGGTGTCGTAAAAGACGACTTAGGGATTAAAATATACATACAACATCTATGCAAAAGAAGGTAAACTCGGAACAAGCCCTCTGACCAGTGTATAAACTTATAAAGGTTCAAACTCAGCAGTGGGACGTATATGAATATGGATGGGATATATATTCTATGCCTGTATTACGGTTGATTAAATTACAATATCTTTAAGTTAATATATTATTAGGTTTCAAAGATCAAAAATATTTTTGAAAACAATTTATTACAAAAAGCCACACTAACAAAACAAGTTAGGAACTACAATACGTTAGACTCACATATAATAGTGAACTTAAATGATAAAGAGGTCTGTATTACAGATTAACAAAATATATTTTAATAGTTTGATTATGTTAATAACACTTTTGGAAAGACTCAACATAATAAACTTTGTGATTATCATAAGCTCAACTTATGCCAATTAATCTATTATATTTTCTTTTCCTTTTGAAGCCCTGAGGCCTGAACACCTAGACAGCCGGACAGTATAGTGTCCCATGGACCACAGTGAGACCGTCTATCGTCTTTAAATTGACTATTGATCAACGTATATAACTATTGGGAACTCGCGGTAAAATATTGTTTTCTTTGTATTGATCTGTAGGTCTATGTGGATTGTTTCATCGAATTCCCGTTTGTTACAAGAATTTCTTCAAAAAAGACTGATAATAAAATCGGATTCGATAGGATTCGAATTCGAGAATCAACGACCAACAGCCGCATGTTTGTTTGTCCTTAGTCCAAATGGAAGTCATTATAAATAGTGTCTGCTTGTTATTATTTGTGATTGGAAAATGCAAATTATCGCTACACTACTGTTTTCATTTGGGGATAGTCGAGATATTAGATTATTGAAAATGGTTGCGAAGCTATGTACCAGAATACTTAACATACCTACTCGATATTACCGTGCAACTATAGAAATTTAACTATAATAAAAAAAATAGTAAGGCATTTATTTCACAATCTTACGTTCGCTTCGAATTGAAGTATCTCTATCAATTAATTTCTAGATTTTTTACAAAAGTAATGATAGTCTAATACTTAAGCAAAACGTAGTCGATTCACTACCTACGTGCTAATCAAAGGCGACATATGCCGTTTGCTACCTTTAGTCGCAAAAACCCAAATCAATTTAATTAACTCCCTCGTTGCGAAGTAACATTCTAAAGAAAAACAAACAACTTTGATATATGTATATTTTATAATATATTTGTATGAAAAAAAAAATTATACGATCTGTATAGGGTTCTATTCTTGGTTTACACTTTTCACAGTTTCGAACCCGAAGCATAACCGCAGTTATCGTTATTACAGAGGTTTTTTTTTTTATTTTTCCATAAAATCAACCGCCATCTGTAATAATGTTTACGGATTTTATAGCGATTTCATATCTATCCATAGAATCACTTATCTTTAATAATGTTGAATTATCGGATGTAAAACAATTTAGCCTGCACGTGACCGTCAATACACTTTTTAGTGTTCGAATCTTTGAGAAAGCAAAAGTTAAATACAAACGCGATAAAATCCTTAAAAAAACTAATAATAAACTAATAGTTTCATACCTAAAGGTATGAAATTATGAAAGGTACACTAACCTCTCTTTCTGTTAAAGGGTTCCATCTCATGAAGTGTAATAAGTAAACTTTTAAATTGATATTATACATAAATATATTAAACATTAAATAATATGTTTACTTAAATGCGATAATCTCAAGCATTAGCAATTGGTTTTGAAACAAACTTTTTCAGTTATCTGGTTCATCGAAAAAGATTATAGGCTACAAAACATAACGCTGCTACGTATAGGAACCAGGCTGTGACCTAGGAACCAAGCTGTAGGTAACTAATTGTAAGTAAATTAGGCAAAATAATAACAAAGCACGTTAACACGCTACATCGCAGCCGTCATGACTGTAGTAGTAGTTTAAACTAAATTTTCATTAAAATAATATTCTTTAATAGAAAAGGTGCGTTAATCTAAAATAGACACCTAATTTCTTAAAATAACAACATATTAGTAATCTACGCTATCGAAGCTGCTAGAACAGTTAGTAATAATAATACCTTTGAAAAAAAAACACACCCATACTCCAAATCGGTTTTTGGTATTTTGTGTGCAATTATAATGATTGCAATACCTCTCTTGTTTCTTTTACAGAAATATTTAATAGGTATGTAGTGTTAAATATTATGTATAATGAGCGAGTTATCGGGTTTTTTTTCGTTGCAGCTGCATAATACTTTTGCCGTCTAACCACTTACATAGAGTTAGTTATTTTATTAGTTAAATGTTACCATTATAATATATATCCATCTATCTATATATCCATCTATATATATATCTATCCTTTAATTTCCTGTGGAAGCACTAATATAATCTAAAAAAGTAAACTACGAAAATATATTACTTTTAATGGTTGTAGTGCAAACACGGCGAAATAATGAAGATTTAAATAAAATGGGTTTAGATGTCGATTGATCATGAATTACATTCCTACGATTATAGGAATTACGAAGACATGAGATTTCACTTACAACGTGTAATGCAGGGAAAATGTTAAAATGCAATAAATATGAAATAATACTGCTACGTCCATTTCCTATTCACTCAAAATTCGAGGAAATCTCCATTAGACTAGCCATCGCACTATAAAAATCTTGATTTATTAACTATGACTTAGATAACTAAATGCAAAATCAACTCTAAAAATAAACTTACACAATACTGGCAACATTAGTAACTAGTTGCTAAAACAAATAAAAAAAGAGTTACAAATACATAAAACTCTTTTGTTTAAATACTTTTTGTTTCCTTAAATATTTAATTAGGAAAAAATATGCAATTCCCTGGCAACTCTCGGAATAGCCTTTTTCAGTGTATAAACAAAATGCGTGCTTTTTATACTTCAAACATGTCAGGCGTTAGCTTGAGAATGATTAAAATTATGATATAATAAGTTAGAAGTAAGGCATGTGATTGTGGTCATTTTTGACCAATAATATAGTTCCTAGATATGTGACAATTATAGCCTTGCATCCATTTCTCTGTTTAACACATCGCCATCTTCCTCGACCCTTGTTCTCACACTGAAGGCTGTACCGGTATCCATACATGTGAATATGCTGACGGCCTGTATGTGAAGTTATAAATTCGGCATCTGTGGGCAAATGTTTTTGATCTAGTTAATGAAAGAAAACATTGGTGAAAATTTTCCTCTGTAAGCTTATAAATTCAGTCATTTGTTGATAAGAACGTACGTATATAGATAACACTGTTTTAGATTGTATTTATCTTCTAAATAAGCTGAAGGTAAATTAGATAGATGGCATCTGTATTGTATATTGGTATGACCACTAGTGAATGATAGAAAAAATATTTATTTGTACTGGTAATGTGTTTCTACTGTAGGTTGTTAGTACTTTTTCTTTATTTTGTCCGTCCATGTTCTGCTCGCGGCTCTGCTCGTGTAAAATATAACTGGTCCAAAATGTAATTTATCGAACTCTGTTTCACGTATAAAGAGTTTGACCTTAAGATTATGCGGAATGTGTAAAATTTTATTTTTTAATGCTATATAACTTTATGAGCGTTCATAGAAGTAGTTCTTGTGACAATTGGGAGTTTTATTTGTTTTTTTTTCGTTTTCTAGTCGACATTATTCTTGACATTTTTTGTTGAACATATATATATATACTACTGTACGGAACAAGGCTCGCAGTAAAAGTGAAATTAGTCTTACGTTAACGTGTACTGTAAAACTCCAAATTCACACCATTTATTATAGAACTCTTATCATTAAGTATCACTAGTCATCACTACTAGTTACGCCATAGGCATTCGGCCCAACGACGAACGGTAGGTTACGGAGCCGCGCGCCGCCGCCACCCGTCTGTCGCCCCGGACCGAGCCGGGCGGCAGGTGCGCTAACCGTAGCCCAACCCAAAAAAAGGCATAATGCATAGTTTAGCGGCCTATATGACGTCAAACTATCAAGGCAATAAATTTGTTAACGATCGAGAAGCTCTTTATCAAGGTTTGCTGTTAATAACAGTGTTTATAGTGGCAGTATGCGTCAGCAGGTAAAATATATAATAAAATTCAAAGTTAGATACTACTTCATAGGTCATGTTTATTAATTTATTAATGAGATTTAAATACTTAATAATAAGTAAAGTATGAGCTAGGCGATTGTGCTGTCCAGTTTATTTTCGGTGGGTGATTGTGTCCACTTCTTAGGCTTAGGATACAGTCATCAAACGTATGAACAACAGCTCTGCAGCCTTTTGAGTAGTGAGTTGCACATAACCATCTGGCTTTATTATTCAGATAGGATTTCTGACGGTAGAATGAATATCCTGATAACAGCAACAGTTTGTTGCCACGTCTCGAATATACGTAAACCGGTGATAGTCCTGAAACAAAAAGATAGTTTTAATAATGTCCGATCGTATAGACGTTGATTATCTAACTAGCTACTGATGCACAAAATATCACCTTATAGAAGAACAGCAGTTTACTGGTAAAAATAATAACTTCGTATTTAGCTTTCATTTGATACTGACGACAAAGCGACTGGCGGCGATTGATAATATGATTTTTTAACGTTTTTGATCTAAAATTAAAAACTGTTACAAATTTACTATATACTATATGAATCCACAATTTGAACCAAGGTTCAGATGATTTCAGATCTAGACCTTAGAGTTAGTGTTTTTTTCGTCCCAGCAATTTTCAATAGAAATATATGGCTAAAGATACTTATCGTAAAGTCAGGTACTTGTCACTTAACAGTCAATTGTCCAATCATTTCATTGACAGAAAAAAATAGAAAGCTGTTTTGTACCGGAGATATTAAAACGACTGATAAACATTTATGAAAGTCGAATAGTTAAAATGAAAAGAGACACGTCTTGCGAAACAATTAAAAACTGAGCGAAATTTTAATATGATTTAGCTGCAGCTTTTCCTTTAAAGGAGACATCAATTCATTTTATTCCATAGCCTAGTCAAATGTGGGACATAACTCTCTCCCCGAGTCTCACTAACAAGTTCAGCAATAGATCTCGTCAGAGTAGTAGATCTATTTTTTCTTCAGATGGATCTAGGTCCACAATATCTGCAATGGAAACTATGTAATAGGGCGTCTACATGTTGGCCGAGTGCAGGCGAGCGATGGCGAACGCCAACGTGTGTACACCCGATTTGCCTTAGTTGGCCAACGCTCGCCGTCGCTCGCCTAGTTGGCCGAGTGAATACAAGCGCCAATGTGTGGACAGCTGATTTGTCTTCACTCGCCGTCGCTCGTGATCACTTGCCTCACTTCGCCTTGGTGTCGGTTTTTGTGCACAAATCAAAGGCACTCGTCTACGCTCGGCCAATGCCGTCTACACGTTGGCCGAGTCGTCATTACACGGTTGACATCCATCGCGGTTAGACGTGTTTAATGTGATATTGTCGCTCAATATAAATGATTATATTTTCAAATTTGCATCACTACTTCTAGATATGCGACGTAAATAATTAGATCCAAGTCACCCTATATGTTACCTATAGTATCAAAATGTATCATCATCATTCATCATCATTTTAGCTAATATACGTCCTACTGTTGGGCTCGAGCCTCCTCCACAATAGGCGGGCAACTGACCTTAGTATTCCATGCTAGTCAGACAGGTTGGTATAGGGTCTTATTTTGAGGTTTCCTTCTTTTGCATATATGTTATATGCTTATTATGTATTATATCCCTTAATCGTCTTTTACGACATTCACAGACAAGATAGGGACTGGTGAATTTTTTTCTTACTCCGTCACCACACGGATATATCTTACACTGTTCTATTTCTGTGAATACTCAGTATCAACCACCTTCTTTTTTTCCTACTTTACTGCGGTATACACTGAGATAATAGTTATATACGCTCATTAATTAAATAGTCGAAGCTGCAGCAACGTTAATGTTAACGTCCGTAGTGTTTCAGTGCACAATGAACACTGACATCGGCCAACGTGTAGACACTTCTACAAACGCTCGTCTACGTTGGTCACTCGCGTTGGCGTTCGTCGCACTCGGCCAACATGTAGACGCTAGCACTCGCCTTGTACCTATTTGCCGACGCATGCGTTGGCTTAGGCTCGGCCAACGTCTGTACGGGACTTTAAAGAAATAAAAGCGTTTTAGTTTCAAACCTTTATAAGGCACACAATCTTTTTGCATTTCATAACAACTTGTTTTAGTATTTAGTTAAATGTTGTCTTAAACTATAATACATCATAGCCTAAACTGTAAGTTGCGAAAATTATATAGTAGTCGCTTGGTGGCAAATGTTATTTTATCCAATGTGATTTGACTAGAAAACCTCTATATAACAAACAATAATTAAGGCTAGATGTTTATACGTTTATCATATTTTTAATAGCTTAATGAATGACATTATAATTGTATTATTAGAAGATACATAGAAAAATAACTAAACTGAAAATGCACCGTTCAATTTTCTACATCAGAGATTAAAGAGTCGCTACTTTATATGTAGTAATATAAATATAATAACAATAAAAGTATTAATAATATCTACACATTTATTGTTACATTGAAAATAACGTTAATAAAATATTTATTTCTATAAAACCGTGTTTTTTTTTTACAAATTAACAATTAAAAATTACCTCGTTAGTTTAGTGATATACAAATACTTGCTACCTATATTTTATAATTCCTCGGGTTTAAATCCATGTCTATTGCAAACTTGCTATTGGGCTTTATCACTAAGAAACTATTTGTGCTAAGCCAACGGACTCAGGTTATAAAAATCAATTAATTATAATTTTGGTCATCGATTTACGAATTAGTTTAAATATAATAAAGTATCCGTATTTTCACAGAGCACGTAAATAATTTCGGTTGCTTGATATTTTTTGTGTTCTATGAGTATTGATTATATGAGTATTGACACCGTGTGGAAACGGAGTAAGAATACAATTCAACACTCCCTATCTTGCCTGTGGATGTCTTAAAAGACGACTAAGGGATATAATATGCATATAACATCTATGCAAGAGAAGGAAAATTCGAAACAAAACCCTATACCAACCTGTCCGACCAGCATGGTATTATGGGGTGCGAGGCCGGGGCACCTCCACGTGGTGCACCCTGGAAACGTCCATTTGGACGGCCAAGATTCCGGCGGGAGGGGGGGTCTCCGCGTGCCGACTCTGAAGGCAGAGCGCACGGCGGATTTGGCCCGGGGCCAATGGGGCGGATGTGTCTCATGGCACTCCGTCGCCAGGGACGGTTGCGTCACGGCCCGGGGGCGTGACGGGTCGGTCGCTCGCGAGCGGCCAGACCCGGAAGGCCCAAACCGTAATCCTGTGTAGGGGGGTCAGGACCGGGGGTCTGCGGACTGCGGGGAAGAAAACCCCTATAAAAAATCACCCCAATCTCAAGTTTGGCTACTCGGCGAGGAGATGTATGGCTGGTGGGTTAAGAAGCGCGCGCGAAAAAAAAAAGCGTCCAGTCGTTAGAGTAGTAGTCAAGGAGGACTCAAACTTCCAAACCATGATGGCAGAGGTCAATACTGTAAAGACTTCACCAGAGGGTCCCGGCCAGGCCGGGGAATCCCTTGCTGTGCCGGTGCTTGTGCGCGACGAGGAGTCGCGCCCAAGTTCTGGCACAGTCAGCTCCCAATCGTATGGGTGGGGGGCAATCTCTGCTCCAGCCGTGAGTCCGGCGAAACTTGAGGCTCCCAAAAAAAAAAGGCGTAGGAGGCCACCAATAACTCCAGCCACGGAGCGTGCTAAACGGCGCGCGATCCGGCTCAAAAAGGAACGGGAGGCGCAGGAGGCCGCGGAATCCCGCGAGACCAGCGCTCCCAGCGACGAGGGCGGCACAGTGACCGCAGAGCCGTCGCATGACGATGGTAGCACCGCAGGGCCGTCGCGGAAGGAGAACGGCAACAAAAGTGTGTCCCAGGACGAGGGCGGCAATGTCGCAGGACCGTCTAAGGAGGTGAGGAGGAGTGGCAGCCAAACGGAGCTGTCGAGTGACGAGGGCGGATTTACCGCAGAGCCGTCACAGAGCGAGGGCGGCAGCAGGGCCGCGGCGCCGGTGTCGGAGACTGATGTGGCGTACGACCTGTCGACGGACGAGGACGACAGTGCCGTTGGGCCGTCGGAGCGACTGGGTACGGCCGCGTCGAAGATGTCGACGGACGAGGGCGGCGGGGCCGCAGTGCCGTCTGAGGTTGAGGGGCCAAGAACGGGCCGGCGAAGTGAGGGGTCCGGAATGAGGAAGAGCAGGTCGTCCGGATCGGATAGATTAGATGGGGAGGATGGTGGGGTCCCCGAGGAGTCCAAGCCGCTTCACGCGGCAAGGGCTCTGACGGCGGCCCTAGATGTTAGGAGGGAGAGGGAGGAGGCCCGCCCCCCAACGAGGGACCGGAAGCGCCCCCTGCAAAAGGGTGGCAGCTCTGTGTCCGACTCGGAGGGGAGCGATTCTACCAGGCCTCCCCCCAAAGTTGCGACCGCGCGCCGGGGGCGCGGGGGTCGGGGAGGTGGTGCGGCGGCGAGACCGGCGACGCCGGGTCCGGCCGGCCGGGAAGGCGAGGTGGCGGCCCTCCAGGCTGCGAACGCCCGCCTCAGCAAGGAGGTCTCCGGCTTGCGGGAACGCAACCGCAGGTTGGAGACGGAGTTGGAGGCGGTGCGGAGGGAGAACCGCGGGTTGGCCAAAGACATGGCTGACCTGCGGTCTCAATTCGAGCGCCTGGTGCCGGCTGCGCTGCCGGCGCCGGCCCCGCCGCCGAAACGGGCTGCGCCAGTGAGGGCGGGCCCGTCGTCCGCGACCGTGGCGCCGGCTGCGCCCGTCGCGGCCGCTGCGCCGGCTACGCCTGTTGTGGCTTCATCGCTGCCTCCCCTCGTCGTGGTCCATCCGCCGGCTCGTGGCCGCGGGAGACCTCGGAAGGGGGAGGAGCCGCCGCCCGACGAGGTGCACGGCGTGTCGGAGTCGGCGGTACGCGTCATCCTGGCCCGAGTAGGGGTGATGATGGATGCGCGTATCGCCGCCGTAGCGGCCAGGCTCCCGCCTGAGCCGCCCCTCCGGCCGCCGCTCGCCGCGGACAAGGCGAGGCGGCCGCAAGCGTCGGCTCCCACGCCGCTGCCCTGTCAGGGTGGCCGCGTGGTGAGCTACGCTGCGGCCGCGGCCGGGCCCAAGGGGGCCAAGAAGGCCGGCAAGGTGCCGGCTCCCGCCAAGGCCGGGCCACGGCCGGCGCCAGCGGCTGCACCGCAGGCGCCGGTCGGCGAACCCGCGGCTGCGCCTGCTGCGCTCAGCGCTGCTGCCAGGCTCGAACAGGGCTGGCAGGTGGCTGAGCGTAGCAGGAAGGCACGCGGCCAAAAGCGGAGAGCGGCGGCCAAGAGTGCCGCCGTGGCCGCCGCTCCCCAGGCGGGAGCCGGCGGAAAGGGGAAAAGGTCGCGTAGGGGCCTCAAGTCGCCGAAGACGGCTGCGGTGGTAATCACCGTACTGCCTGAGGCGGCTGAGAGGGGCCTAAACTATGAGGCCGTCCTAAGGCGCGCCCGGCGGGAGCTGGACGTCTCCGACATCGGGGGCGTCGAGGCGAGGACCCGCAAGGCCCGGACAGGGGCTCGAATACTCGAGTTCCCTGGGGCCGAGGGCGCGAAGACGGCCGATAGTTTGGCCACGATGCTGAGGGGGCTGTTCGGGCCAGAGGATGGAGTCCGAATCGCCAGGCCCGTCAAGTGCGCAGATATGCGCCTCACGGGTCTGGACGACTCCGTGGCAGTGGAGGACATCCGGGAGGCCATTATGGCGCGTACCGGGTGTGCCTCGGACACCGTCCGGATTGGCACCATCCGCCCTGGTCCGGGCGGCGTCGGTGCTGTCTGGGTGCAGTGCCCAGTGGAGTCGGTCAAGCAATTGGCCGACTCAGGCAGGCTTCTCGTGGGCTGGAGTTCGGCGCGGGTAACCGTGCTGGAGCCCCGGCCTGCGAGGTGTTATAAATGCATGGCGGTCGGGCATACCCGACCGACATGCAGAAACTGCTTTGACTGCAGCGGTTTCCGTTGCGGTCAGGCTGGACACCAGGCGGCATCGTGCTCTGCGGTGCCCCACTGCCCCGCGTGTGCGGCGGGCAATAGGCCTGCCAAACACCGCATGGGCTCTGGGGACTGCAGACCCCCGGCATCGGCCCCGAAGGGGCGGGGCGGCCCATCGACCGGGCCAGCCCCCGCTCCGAGCGCGGCCCGATCGCCCGTTAGCGCGGAGGAGGTGACGATGGATACGGACCGTTAATGGACCCCGTATCCATTCGTCTCCTCCAGGCCAATCTCAACCACTCCGCCGGTGCGCAGGACGTGTTCCTGCAAGCCATGGCGGAGTGGTTGATAGGAGTAGCCGTAGTCGCGGAGCCGTACGTGGTGCCCGACCGGATTAACTGGTTGGGTAGCGCCGATGGCACCGTGGCAATCGTCGCCTCCACGTCGTGGCCTTCGTCGTCTCTGACCCTTAGGGACAGGGGCGTCGGATACGTCGCGGCGGACTGGGGGGAGATTACGCTCTTCGGAGTCTATCTCTCCCCTAACTGGAGTGTGACCGATTTCGAGGCCTTCCTCACCATCATGGAGGCCTCGTTACGGCGACTGGCATCGCGCCAGGTCTTCGTCCTGGGGGACTTTAACGCCAAGTCCGTGGCGTGGGGGTCCCCTAGGACGGATGACCGAGGACGGGCGATCGAGGAGTGGGCGGCGGCACTGGGCCTCTGTTTGCTGAACAGGGGCTCGGTGCATACGTGCGTGCGACAACGGGGCGGGTCGATAGTGGACCTTTCGTTCGCTAGCCCCGAGATCGCCGCACGCGTGGGGAGCTGGCGCGTCGTGGAGGAAGTGGAGACCTTGTCGGACCACCGGTATATCCGGATGGAGGTCTCCCCTGCAATCCCGACGCCCAGCAGGGGTCACGGGGCGGATGGGCGTCCTGCGTTCCCGCGATGGGCTGTGGGTCGCTTGGACCGGGACCAGCTGGCGGAGACAGCCATCGTATACTCGTGGCTGTCCTCTGCCCACCAGTCGGACGGGGTGGATGCCGAGGCTGGCCGCATCCGCAGTGCGTTGACGCAGATCTGCGATGCGGCCATGCCCCGGGTACGGCGTCTGCCCCCGAGGAGGGGTGTCCACTGGTGGTCCCGGGAGCTGGCGGATCTCCGGGCTGCGTGTATCCGCGCCCGGAGGGCCTACACCCGCAGCCGGCGGCGCCATCGCGACGCGGAGCGGGAGGCCGTGCTTTACGAGGGCTACCGCAATGCGCGGTCGGCCTTCAGGCTGGCCGTCCGCTCCGCCAAGGACGTCAGTCGGCAGGAGATGCTGGACGGTCTCGACCGTGACCCCTGGGGACGCCCCTATCGCGCGGTGCTGAATAGGCTACGCACGCGGGGCCCTCCCCTCACCGAGACTCTCCAGCCCGGCCTTCTCACCCGGGTCATCGAGGACCTGTTCCCGCGGCGGGCGGAACACACGCCCCCGGTCATGGCTCCGCCAGACACTGACCGGGAGGCCGACGACGACAGTGTTCCGCCCATCACGGAACCCGAGATGGGGGTGGCGGTGACGCGCATGCGCGCAAAGTCTACCGCCCCCGGGCCCGACGGTGTTCCTAACCGCGTGCTGGCCCTGGTCCTCGAACACCTGGGACCCCGCCTCAGGGAGCTGTTCGACGCGTGTTTAGCGTCCGGACGGTTCCCTGGGTGCTGGAAGGAGGGAAGGCTGGTGCTCCTGCCGAAGCCGGGACGGTCTCCGGAGTCGCCTTCGGCCTACAGGCCTATCGTGCTGCTCGATGACACGGGCAAGCTACTGGAGAGGGTGGTAGCTGCCCGCATCGAGCGGCACCTCGTCGGCACGGGGCCCGATCTGTCGGACGCCCAGTTTGGGTTTAGGAGGGGTCGTTCGACGATCGCGGCTCTGTTGCGCCTGAGGGCCGTGGCGACTGAGGCCGTCACCGGCGGGGGAGTGCTGTTGGTGGTGTCCCAAGACATCGCCAACGCATTCAATAGTCTGCCATTCAGCTGCATCAGGGAGGCGCTCCGGTATCACGGGGTGCCAGTTTACCTGAGGCGGCTAGTGGCAGACTATTTGGAGGGGCGCAGCGTCCTCTGCACCGACCGAGCAGGGGACGTGGTGCGGACGCCCATGACGTGCGGTGTCCCACAGGGGTCGGTCCTCGGACCCACCCTGTGGAACATCGGCTACGACTGGGCGTTGAGGGGGAGCCTCCCGCCCGGGCTGGGCGTGATTTGTTACGCCGACGACACGCTCGTCACAGCCCGCGGTGGGACGCTAGAAGAGGCGGTAAGCCTGGTGACCTCGGGTACCGAGGAGGTCGTCAGACGGATCGAGGCGCTGGGGTTGAGGGTCGCCCTGGACAAGACGGAGGCCCTCTTGTTCCATGGGCGCACTATGAGCCCTCCCATCGGCGTCTCGATCACCGTCCACTCGGTCGACATCAGCATCCGGGCCCATATGAGGTACTTGGGCCTGGTGCTCGACGGGCGATGGTGGTTCCGGGAGCATTTCCGTAGGCTCGCTCCGCGGCTCGTCGGCACGGCGTCCGCCCTATCGTGGATTATGCCGAACGTGGGCGGACCGAGCGCTGCGTGCCGACGGCTGTACGCGGGGGTCATCCGGTCGATGGCCCTGTACGGCGCACCGGTGTGGGCGGGGTCCATGACCGCCCGACTTAGGGCCCTTCTGTGGCGACCACAGAGGGTCATGGCGGTCAGGGCCATCCGCGGATACCGCACGGTGGCGACGGAGGCAGCGTGCCTGTTGGCCGGGACTCCCCCGTGGGACCTGGAGGCGGAGATGCTCGCCGGACTATATCGGCGGGTGACGGGGGTGCGAGCGGGGGGCGGTGTGGTCTCGTTAAGGGATCTCACCGCCTGGCGCGTCGACGCCCGCCGAGACGTTATCGCCCGTTGGGCAGTCCGGCTGGAGAGGCCTCGGTTCGGGGTGCGAACCGTGGAGGCCTTCCGGCCGGTGCTGATGCAGTGGTTGGAGAGGCGGCACGGGGTGCTCTCCTTCCGACTGGTGCAGGTTTTGACGGGGCATGGGTGCTTCGCCAAATACCTGCACAAGGTCGTTAGGAGGGAGAGTACACCGTCCTGCCACCACTGCGATTGCGGCGAGGACACGGCGCGCCATACGCTCGAGGCCTGCGGGGCTTGGGCAGTGCAGCGCTGTGAACTCGTCGCAATCATCGGTACGGACCTGACGCTGCCGGCTATCGCTAGGGCGATGGTCGACAGCGTCGGGAATTGGGACGCGGTCGCAGCCTTCTGCGAGACAGTGATCTCGCGGAAGGAGGCGGCGGATCGCCTGCGCGAGGAGCGCAGCCTCGATGAGGAGATCCGCCGCCGGCGACTGGGGCGGCGCAGGCGCAACTATCTGCGCCTCATGCCGCCCTAGCCGAGGCCGCGGGTGACGTGACCAGGGATTAGTCCGTCACCCGCCGAGAGGCCGACCGCGTGAGGAAAGACCGACGTCCTCCCCGAGGGGGGGACGTCGGTCGATGGGAGGGTACCCCAATAGGGGGTATTCCGTCGGGCCGACCACTGACGACAAGTTAACGCTGCTCCAGTGGTCGGCCCAACGACGAAGGCGACGTGGTTTTCGGGTGGGTCGCGGGAGTTGCGTGCTCAAGCCCCTCTGTCGCCCCGGACGGAGTGGTGCGGAGGCGCGCCGACCGCGGCCCACCCACAAAAAAAAAAAAAAAAAATGGTATTATAAGGTCAATTTCCCTCCTACTGTGGAGGAGGCTCGAACCCAACAGTGGGACGTATATGAGCTGCAATGATGAATGATGATGAGTATTGATACATATCATTCAAATTATATACATTTTCGTAAACTATATACAACAGGATTTTCAGTATACCAATTAGTTTTAGGTTCATGATTATGTAGATTTCTTTCGTTTACTATAAAGTATCCACAAGTGGTGACATCGGCCTTACATCCTCTGGATTGATGGGTAGCACACAACCAACGGATTGTGTTATTACGGTATGTCCTTTGGTAATAATACGTGTATCCTGATGGGACTAAGACCAGTTTGCTGCCACGCTTTGAATACACGTATTGAATTTGACCTGTAAATAAAATGTTGTTGACTGTCATTTGTTCTAATTAAATTCCTAAATATACCAAGTACGAGTATACTAAAATATAATTGCACGCTTGATATAGATGTATACTTGTTATCTTAAGACGACAAAAATAAGAGTGTGTGTACAAAATACGCATATCAGAAGTAAAAGTCCTTTATCCTTCATCCTTCATCCTTTATCCTCTATCTCATTCTCTCGCCGCCTGAATCCTATATATTTACGTGTTTGTGTCTCTATGGACTCGCTTCTTCGTTTCATCGAGTTTAAAATCACAACGATTTTAAAGAAATTTCACTTCAAAAATATTTAAATATATAATAATCGTATATGACTGTAATATTCAAAACACTCACGTGCTGAGATCGATTACGTCGACTCGGGTTTCGAGAATATCCGATGATCATCATCAGAGCGAGTGCACAGGGCAACTGTGAGGCCCCAGCGTACAACTCTGCTCTGCGGCCCAAGTAACGTACGGCGCGACACTACACAGCTACGGGCGGTGCGGGGTCGGTGCTTGCTTCTTGAGCGTCTCCGGCGTAATCGTCCGACGAGACTTCATCGTATTCAGGGTTAATCAATGCTGTTAGTATGTTGACACGTGCCATGCCATTCACATACCACGCTAATTATGTCGCTTTTCAAATCCACCAAAATCTTACGAGTCAATGTAGTATTAAGTGCCGTTATCCACGCTGATGCAAGCTTCCATTCACAGCCACTACAGAACAAGTGATGTCGTTTGACTTCTATTCTTTTTGTGCGGTCTATTATAGTACTTTTCTATGACTAAAACGGAAGGATCCTTAGGCCTGTGCTTATAGATCGGAATAGTAATCTCAAAAGAAAACATTTAGGGGTTGCACGAAAGATTAGAATGATTGTGGAGTTACTAATAACGTAAACGTTTGAAATCAGTGTTCGAGCGCAGCAGGAGTGATGTGGGTTAAAATAAAAGTAAGAAGAGCAAAATAGGTTGCTTGGGGATTTGACTAAGTATTACGACGGGCGCCAGACTTACGTCAATCATCCTTAGAAACGCAATTATTCATAACACAGCACTACATGGAATTAATTGCCTCCAGTCAGTGTAGAGTTCTTAGTTAATCTTTACGGTAGTCACGACCAATATTACGGTAGCATTTGGGGCCAATACTATAAGGCATATTCTATGAACTTACGTAGCTGACTAACAAAAAAAGTATTTAATTCAGAACAAAAAACAGACCTCAACAATTTTCTCATGGATGCCATTGTCAAACCTCGGCAAATTGAAATGGGAACAGGAAGCTACTGTTTTTTTTTCTGCTTTAAAATAAAAAAGGATCATTAAAATCAGTTCATCCAATCGAAAGTTATTAGGTAACACACGTAAAAAAAAAAACAAAAAATACAGTCGAATTGAGAACCTCCTCCTTTTTTGAAGTTGGTTTAAAATACTTTATAAAGGGAACTATTGAAGAATAAGCTTTAAAATAATTAAATAATATATTGCCTATCACTATGCAAAAAACTATTCGGTAGTCTTGCGAGTATACTTATTACACGGTGGTGAAACATCATTTCCTGGTGATATCGTATAAGACAACCAAGGGGTGTATGTGAATATTATCACTAGAAAAAAAAGAATAACTAACGAAATCCTGAACGTAAACAATTTCTTTACCAGCGAATGGTAGGCCCTTCCATTATGGAGTAGGAATGACATCGAAGAAAAATGAATAAAAACCATAAAACGTATTAATTATTTTTATTATTAAAATAAATAGTAAATTACACTTATTTTTTTTCTTTTGACAACCAACGGCGTATCCACACCTGACGGTCAACGGACAAGCGATAGAATACCGTTAGCCCGCCCGGTGGTTTACCCGAAAAGGTAACCCGCCGTGCAGGATATCAAAGTTAGAGCAACTGCATATAATAAGTAGGTACGCACTTAGTATGCATGTGCAGTAGAAACGAATGTTTTAAAGTCAAAACTGATTTAAACAACTTTTATACAAGAAAGACACAAAAATAAGTTGTTGCATTATAATTAAGTCTACCGTTCAGTGTTCTCATGATGGAGCAATTGATTGGGTGGATGGATATGTTCTTCATTTATAGCGGCAATCACGTCGTCCACCGTGATGATATACGCCTTGCATCCTTGAGGTAGATGAGTGGAACAACGCCATCGTCGCTTAGATGTTTTAGACGGTTGGGCGTTGTATGTGTAGTTATTCAGTCGTATCAAACGTTTCCCCTTTTGAGACACTATGAAGCGTGCTGAAAATTACATATTAGTAAATACAGATATTTTCCCAAACAAAATCGATTTACTGCGTTATTAAAATGTGATTTTGTACCAATTATATATGTACAGGTATTGTAATGAAAAATATACTGCGATACCTCTTGCGCTATATAATAACTTTTTCTTTATTTGACGAAGTACGAATACAATTCACCACCGCCTGTCGTGTTTATAAGTGTCGTAAAAGACGACTAAGGGATATAATATGTAGATAACATCAAAGCAAGAGAAGGAAAACTCGACATAAAAACCTATACTAACTCGCCTGATCAGTGTGGTTTAGTAGGTTAATTTCTCTTCCATAATGGAAGAAGCCCAACCCAACGGTTTACTTTTATTCCATACGAGTAAAACTAAAGGTACACTTACTTTAAAAATTTGCGTATCACTCTTTTCTTCCATATCTACTTGAATTTGCCAATCCACATAATCGAGAATGTGGTAGTACATAATTGATTTTGAAAAATATAAAAATGCAGCATACGAAATAAAACTAAACATTTGATTAGAAAGTTTATCAACAATTTTAAGAATAACTGTAAAATCTAATAATACATTGTAAATACGTCAGGTAATTATGACAATATAAATTGATACTTTTCTTTCTCGTCATATAAATAAACTATTTAGAAGAACATCATAAATTAATATTTACTTACAAATTGTTTAATTGACTATTAATAATAAGGTAATCAATAGCGATCAATTAATATCAAAAATATACGCTGGTTAGCGAATTTTGATCACATTCAGGCCTAACAAAATCCTCAATAAATGAGAGAATATCAAAAATATTATATACCTACGTCTATTGGTCAATTTTGATCACGTGCCTCTTCAACAAAATTAGTTGGCTATTACAAAATTAGTTGGCTATTACAAAATATGTAATACATACTGCTATTTTCTTATTTCTAATGCTGCCAAGCAACTAACTTTAGTCTGATATAAATATGCTTTACGATGAAGCGATATTCCATCACAACCTCAGGGGAATTAAGCATAGATCACCTTCACACCACTTAAAAACCATGTTAAATAATTATTTATGTTAAAATATGTAAATAATAACCAAAAGGACTGCTGAATTTGGTTTTTAAATTTGATATGACACTTCGTTTCTCGCATCTCGTGCACCGAACATGTCCTAGTGCACCGTACAGACTCACAAATTCAGTTTTGGTTTCCGCCGTACTTTCAGCTCGATTATAAGCCGAAACCGAAATTAAGCTGAAATCCGTTGTTTGGCCGAAATTAGGCCAAAACCGAAATCGAAATTTCGGTCGAATAATCGTGTTACTCGATTCGTTATTACCAGTTTTTCATTGATGCTAGAGATCTTCTTTACAGCCTCAGAAAGTTAGGCTTCTCGTATGTAAAGAAGCTCTCTCCGATCTAAAGAAAAACAGGTTACAGATATAATATAAAGAAAAATAATATGAAGCCAGTTAGTTGTTCGGCAGTGGTGTTAAAAATTTGCTAAGCAGGATTGGACCGTTATATTTCTATTTTAAAAAGTACTCATAGCCTGTCTAAGAAGGCGCGCCTATTTGTGCAGAGGGGAGTGCTTGTACCAACTCTAATGTATGGAAGTGAGAGCTGGGTATGGCAGAAGAAGCACGAAAGTAGAATAAATGCTGTGGAAATGAGAGCGCTGAGGAGCATGATTGGCGTGAAATTGAGTGATAGAATTAAAAACAGAGTGATTAGGGAACATTGTGGAATGAATCTAGATGTAGTGACAAAGATTGAGAAAGGTATGTTAAGTTGGTTCGGCCATGTAGAGAGAATGAATGAAAGGAGACTAACAAGGAGAATTTATAAGGCGAATGTGAACGAAAGTGTTGGAAGGGGAAGACCGAGGCGGACGTTCCACAATCAAATCGGGGACGTTCTTAAGAAAGGTCAGGTTAGGAGTATCCTGAACCGAAGAACATGTATGAGGAGATTAATGAATGTGGAGGAGGCGAAAGTGGTATGTCAAGATCGTAGCAAGTGGAAGGAAGTGGTCTCTGCCTACCCCTATGGGAAAGAGGCGTGATTATATGTATGTTGTATGTATGTATTTCTATTATAGTATTGGGTTAATTTGCACAGTTGTTTTCGTCATTTTAGTAGCACCTGATACATCTGTGCAATTCGGCTATATTTTTTCATTTTTTAATTTAAGTCATAATTTAGTTTCAAGTCTTACCATTTTATATAACAAATAAATTTTATTGAAAACATTGACATATATGTAAATATATATCATATTAACATATTTGGTGAATCATATTCGTTATATACGTTAACAAAATAATTTCACTACATTTATTAAAGGCAATTACCAATAATTTATATTTTAAATACTCCAAAGGGAATCTTAAAGAAATTAGTATTTTAGTGACAACAGGACTAATCTAATGAAAACCGTAGTTGTGCCAATCATAAAAAACAAAACTGGTGATCCGTCTACTCCTACTAATTATAGGCTATCTCTATCTCTTGCAACTACTATGGCAAAAGTGTTGGACAGTCTACTTGACGCATATATGGCTCCACGTGTTGAACTACGCGATGCGCAGTTTGGGTTTAGACCAGGATTATCCACTGAGATGGCCATTATGTTTGTGAAGCGGACTGTTTTATACTACACCCGTAGAAAAACACCCGTCAATGCATGCTTTTTGGATTTGTCACGGGCATTTGACATGGTGTCCTATAAAATACTTTGGAACAAGTTAAGTAAGGAAACAAAAATCGATAACGAAGTAACGTCCTTACTTAAATATTGGTATACCAACCAGACGAATTTTGTCCGGTGGGCTGGAGCAACGTCGCAGGTGTACCGGTTGGATTGTGGGGTGAGACATAGGGGGATTACCTCGCCTCGCTTATTCAACCTATATATAAATGGGTTGATCGCTGAGCTGAGCAATGCCAGAATCGGATGCCATATTGATGGCGTATGTCTGAATAATATTAGTTACGAAAACGATATGGTGTTGTTAAGTCCGTCGGTTGGTGCTCTCAGGCATCTGTTGGACAT
Organism: Lymantria dispar; assembly: GCA_032191425.1. Lineage (NCBI taxonomy): Eukaryota > Metazoa > Arthropoda > Insecta > Lepidoptera > Erebidae > Lymantria > Lymantria dispar. Next base: position 29,030,978 of record CM063449.1, on the reverse strand, counting down.
ATGTGAGGCTTATACAATCACTCACGGCCTGACCTATAATATAAAAAAGTGTGAGTTACTCGTGTTTAAAGCCGGCACCAAATGCTACAGTAACGTGCCACCGGCTACATTCTACAATCAACCGCTAGCACGAGTAACTCAGTTCAAGTACTTGGGCCACTGACTGACGGAGGATCTACGAGATAACGTAGATATTGAACGAGGTCGCAGAGCGCTGGCTGTCCGATGCAACGTGCTGGCCCGCAGGTTTTCACGGTGTACATCAGAAATCAAGGTCACACTGTTCAAGGCCTACTGTCAGTCACAGTACACGTGTAGTCTGTGGGCCAAGTACACGCAGAGGGCATACAATGACCTGCGTGTTCAATATAACAACACTTTGAGGGTGCTGTTGGGGCTGCCTCGATTTTATAGTGCTTCTGGAATGTTCGCAGAGAAAGGCGTTGATGGCTTCAAAGCTCTCCTCAGAAAAAGCTGCGCTTCCCTACTGCAAAGAATTCACTTCAGCTCACACAGCATCCTGTCAGTGGTAAACGACAGGTGGGATTGTCCGTTGTTGGAGCACTGGACGCGTTTACACGCCCCAGTCGCAAAATGTAATATACTGTAGCTGTGTTAATATTATTTTAATTCCGTGTTGTTTGTTATATTGTTATTATTTTCTTTTGTGTATTTTTTTTTCTGTCTATACTAACACTACTATGTATGTTATCTACTTAAGTATGTTATTTTACTAACATTTATGGATCATTGTGGTCTGCAATAAATGATTATTATTATTATTATTAACAAGAAAACAGAAAATAAATTGAAACTTAAATATTATTCATGAACACATTTACTTAGCATTTCAAAATATTCCCTGAATAAGTTCCCTTACAGTTACATAGTTATGCAGAATTTAGTCTCGGTAAGTGACTTTTTCACAGCTCGTAAAGGATACTTGCATACCTTATAAGATTAATCTTTTACAAATGGTTATGGTCATTCCTAAGCTTTACAATAGTACTTCCGATGCAGGTAATAGATGCTCGACAACCCTTTTTTTCATGTGTAGAACACTTCCAATAGCTCTGTATGCCTTTTACCCGTTTTTTATAAAATCTAAGACCTTCATAGCTCATCATAACCTTGCCTCTTTGGGATATAGTAAGAGAAACTGCAAGAAAATGTAGTATTTAATTATTATAGTTAGTGTATAAGTTACCTAAGTTGTGCCTAAGTTGTAGTTTTTCGTTTTGCAATATAAAGTGTGTTAAGAGTTTTTATTTTAATAATAATATAATTCATTTCAATGTAAGAAAAATTATGCATTTAAATGCATATATGTATTTTATTGTAAAACTGGGTACCAATTCTGCTTATTACAATTGTAATAATGGTGTAATAATTACTATAATTTCTGTTGCATTATTTTAGCTGTAGAATATTTTCAAACAATATACTTAATTTTATTCTTTCCTTTATCATTAGGATAGGTATTAGGATAGGTGTGATTAGGGTGTACTCTAAACTAGTAGTTACTACTGAAATACATGCAGATGAATCTAGAATCTTAAATAATTTTCAAAATACCAGATGATATTTATGCGCTAAAAATTAAAATACTTTTTGGCAGCTCGACACTTTATTCTTAGCAGATAGATAAAATCAAAAGAAAATGTCCAAAACACTTTACAAAAAAATTAAACAAACATAATAAAATTATTATAACTATATTCCATTGGAAAAATGATCTTGTTTTCATAAGAAAGTTCAAAGACGTATGGCGAAATATAGACTATTAAGTAGTGTTAAGCGCAATACTTTTATATAAGAAACTAGAAAATTTATAATAAGTAATTCCGTATAAAAACTAATGTGTTCGACGTAACTCGAAGGATTAGAATGCTGAAGTGTTAATGGGCAAGTCAAGACCAAATTTAATGTAGGACATTCATTATCAGATAAATTGATACCTTAGTCAAAATTATATTTAATTATACCAATATGGTTCAATGAGCGAGGTCTAAGCCCAGTATTGGATGTCCGTGGGCAGGATGAATGGAAGTAGCGATCTGGATCGTAAACTATTATGCTTTATTACTCTTTCGCGTCATCGGATTGCCCATGTGAACATAAAAGGTCGTGACACATTGTACTTTCATTTCGCCACCACACGGCAGATATTACTGATTTAGAAAATTTTTAGAAAGACGTCCACAGATGCATGACGACAATACAATTCATTCCTATCGCAATCAATACTTTAATTTAATAAAAAGTCCACGAGCGCATGGCTAATAAACACACAAAATTGGATTTTTATGTAAAATATGCATATATTCGTAATTATTCTACTTCTACAGTTCCTGATCTATATTTACTATTTTTGTTTGCATTTACATTTTTATAAACACATTGCTAATGCCTGAGGCTAAAAGTTTTTCTATATATTTAGAAAAATACGATTTTCCTGGATTAAAGGTTAACTATATCATTTTCTTGATAACATGTATGCAAAAGTTCATGTGCCGTAATTAAGGCGTGTATGCGTAATAAAAAAAAACTAGTAAATCTTTGCCTTTATATTATTATGGTGTTTTATTGATCAATGATTATGATCATTTTTAATATCTATTAGGATATCGTTAATAGTAGAGATGCTAGCTCGACAGCCCTTGTGATGGTGAGTGGAACACTTCCAATGATCTTTCTTTCCTTTCGTTCTTCTTTTCTTCTTGTAGAACTTGTAGCCATCGTACATCATCATCTGGTTGCCTTGTCGCGATGTTATGAATTCGACTGAAATCATGAAATTTCCCAGAAATAAGCACGATCCGTGTAGTGACTGAGTAAAAATACAACTCACCACCCCCTTCCTTGTACGTGGGTGTCGTAAAAGACAACTAAGGGATTAAATATGTATATAATATCGATGCAGATACAGTTTGATACAAATTTATTGCTATTGTACAATAAAAGGAAAACTCGAAATGAAACTCTGTGTTCTGTTTTGGTATAGGAGGTAAATGGTAAAGCATTGTATGGAGCACTCGTAAAAAGCCACCTGGAGTACAATGCGGTCATTGGTCTCCACACGAACAAAAATATAAAATAATGTTAGAACGCATACAAAATAAGTTCCTTAGGTTTTTATTTATGAAGCAGTATGGTGTGTATCCTGGGTATCCATTGCTGTATCCTTCATTATTTATTCTGGGAATGGTGGGATATAACAGACTCGAAGTAAGAAGGGAAGTAGCTCTTGCCACCTACATATTCGGTGTAATGCGCGGTAAGATCCACAATCCGGGTATCTTGTCGGAGGTTCAGCTGTGCGTTCCGGACGAATACATAGGTCGTCGCCGGCGGCCGCCGCTGCTGGCGGTGCCCCGCGCGCACACCAAACTCCTGCAGTGCACACCGCTGGTGCGGGCGCTGCGTGTGCTTAACACACTCTCCCACCAGATAGATTTATTCTCGTGTTCACTGAACGTATTCACAAAGGCCGCTTACTTCCTCTGTTGTTTAGAGTGACTTGTTTATTATTTAATTTTTTTTCTTTTAGATAGTGAGAACATAACACTAGGTATAATATAGATTAAGATAGTTCACTACTCTGTCGCATTGGGCTTGTTGCCTGTAATGATAGATGTAAGTTTTATAGTAAATAAATAAATAAATAAATTTCACTCCCATTTTAGAGGAGCCTCGAACGTTGCTGTGGGCATGGCTTCATCATTTCAGCTGATATACGTCTCATTGTTGGGCTCGAGCCTCCTCCACAATAGGAGGGCAATTAACCTACTACACCACACTGATCATACGTGTTGGTACAGGATTTTGTTTCGAGTTTTCCTTCTCTTGCTTAAATGTTATATGCTTATTATATCCCTTAGTCGTCTTTTAGGACATCCATGGGCAAGATAGGGAGAGGTGAATTGTATTCTTACTCCGTCACCACACGGAATTATTATTTACTTATTGATTATTATATTATTATTTTTTAGTGTGGTGACAGAGTAGGAATACAATTCATCACTCCCTATCTCGCCCGTGGATGTCGTAAAAGACGACTAAAGGATACGAGTATAATATCTATGCAAGAGAAGGAAAACTCGAAACGAAACCCTATACCAACCTGTCTGACCAGCATGGTATAGTACGATCAATTTCCCTCCTAGTGGAGGAGGCTCAGGCCCAGCAGTGGGACGTATATGAGCCGAGATGATGATACTATTATTCCCTGTGTGCGGCTACAAATATTCATCATCATCATCGCAGCCCACATACGTCCCACTGTTGGGCTTGGGCATCCTCCACAATGGGAGAGAATTTGACCTACACATACCATGCTGGTCAGACATGTTGGTAGACATACGGTTTCATTTTAAGTTTTCTTTCTTTTGCACAGATGTTTTGTGCATATTATATCCCATAGTCGTTATTTACGACATTTTGATTTTTGTAAAAAGCGACTAAGAACTTTACATGGACTTAGCCATCTGGTCAATAATTACATTCCCAAGAACATTTGGCATCAAGCAAGCGGCCGGCCATAAAACTATTGCCAAAACTTTGCAATATTTACAATGGAAGAAGAGTAGAGTTGCGTTGACTCTAAGTAATTAGGATAAGAACAGAATGATGATAATGGTGGTAATTTGATGTGTTATTACTATTATCATAATAAATAGTGGTAGGATCACATTGTTGATAGTTATCTGTCTACAGCCGCGGGCTAGGCCGTCCAGGGTAGTACCACACTCTCGCAGAAAATCTACGTCCGAGTAGTAGCAATTTGTTATTGCTCTTCGTTCGGTGAGCGAGAGAGCCGGCAGCTCAACTTTCTAAGCGTGTGTGCGTGTGATGGGTTTTAGTGATGCCTTTAGTATCACCGAATCTGATTACATGCATTCATACTCCCTTCACTTTCTTCGCGGTAGGCAGTAGCCTTGTAAAGCTCCATGAGCTGCAGCAACACTTACCATCAAGTGCACTGTTTGCAAGTTTGCCACCGTTGCATTAAAAAAAAAAATTAATACTGGTCATAGAAGTGTGTGGCAGGGTGAAGCCGGCGACTATGGCTGAGATTACTCGCAAACGTAGCAAAACGCGGCGACTAATAGTAGGCCGATAGTGGCCGTGTTTTGAACATGATCGACTTCTGCAGTTTATGTTTTGGACGTGACCACACGAACGCTCGCTTTACGTCATCGCTAACAAAATGCATGAAAATCTACTCCACAGCTTATGGAGGTCACTATAGGCGACCATCTATATGTATATTCAGACTGTGTCGTGAGTCATATCTTCAGCGTTTAAAAAAAAAACATCACCCCGCCCTAAAGAAATAATCCTTGTGTTGCGGGAGACTTTACAAACATATAACTACCGGACACAAATTACATCCAGACTCAGAACAACAACACATGGATGTTGAGTGCTAATCTGCGTGGGATTCGAACCCCCGACACTGGCACTGTAGATCGGTGTCTTAACCATGACGCCATCAGTGCAGTTAAAGCTGAGCTGTGGTATAATAATTCATAGTAAATTAAAAAAAAATATCTTCCATCCTTCTTTACATTGTCATCCAATTCTGAGCTATGGTCCAGATTTTAAGGAACTAGCTCCTCGGGCAGTTAGTTACGGACACAAGAAAACAAGTTAATAGAAAACATGGTAAACATGTTATAATAACATGGAAATATAGTAATAAAAACTCTTCTTATTCCGAGAGAATACTCATTCGTATTCTCTTTCTCATGTCATACGGGACAATGCAAAAGAGTTCATGAAGTATTCTTGACATTTATTGAAAGTTACAAATTTTTTGTTATTATTTAATATCAAAATTCTAATACAATTTATTAAACTAAAATATACAAACATACAAATGTCTTACAAAATAGTAACTATAGGTGTTTATAAATTATGACTGAACACCTTTTTACGGTCTTTCTTGAGATTAATTTTATATCATTACGCAGATGTTTCTGGTATATGAACTAAATAAATCAGTAAAAATATTATCAATATTATAATTAACCATAAGTAGAGTATTAAAGTATTTGAGATCCAATATCTTATACAACAATATTTTATGTTATCTAGCCACTAATGTCATAATATTAATTCAATACGAGCTAAATGCTAGTCCAGAATATATCGTAAAACATTCTAAAGTAAATTATTCTAAAACACTATTTATTAAAAATAATAACAAAATGAAATAGGTTAAAATTCATAAAACTACTATAATAGTCCATATCAGTTGTCAAATACTTGCGTAAATATCACAAAATTTATAATCTTGTAAAACTTTATTATAGTTTTCATAACTAGATATTTATTTATTTATAAAATTATTTTTATAATTTATTGAATTTGGCGATATATGACAGAAATCCATTATTATTTTAGAATGGAAGGAAGGGAGACCCACCACTATCCCACGTCATGTGAGAGTAAGATTCCCTTATATCCTAATCCACCTTGATCTCATCCCGAATTCCTTCCATTCTAAAATAAAATTATTATTATTAAAATCTCTTATATGTAAAATACATTTACTCATTTATTAAAAACGCCAACAGCTTCAATACACAGCGTTACTATTGCGAATTTTAGTCAATACCGCACTTTCCCTGGAACTTGGATCAATGGTTATGTTCATTTATATAATGTATCACTTCATTATCAAGGGTAATAATATAAGCCCGACATCCTTTGCTATGATGCGTAGAGCACCTCCAACTTTGTCTACTGCTCATGTAAGTGGAAAATGGCCTTCTCTTTGAAAATTTAAAGCCTTGGAAAATCAAAAGCTCCTTGCCTCTTTGAGATAAAGTAAATGTAACTAAAACAAAAAAATAATGAATTATAATCTAATACCTCGACGTAGGGAATAGTAGAGAAGCTAAGAGATTACTAAATCAAAAAGTTGACGTTTTGAGTTTTCACCCACTGCTCGTGTTTCACTCGCTGTTTGCAAATTATGTACCTAGGTAAATTTAAATATACAACCTTTGTATTTTATTCACGTATCTCAGCAATGGATAGAGTTGGATCAAATTTCGTATTACGATTGCTCGTTTACTCTACGTTATTTTTTTTTTTCATTAAATACACTTCGTATTTAATGAAAAAAGAAAAGTTATTTCTAAACACAAAACTAATATTATGGATAAATACTACAATAACACTTACTAACCTAACAGAGAACCATTCCCAAAATTTAAATTAATTTAGATTGAACAGTAAAGTAAGCCTTTTTATTATTCTATATGTAAGACTCATAACAACGTTTTTATTAGATTATCCGATAGGCATCTATCACCTATTAAAATTTGTGTGCTAAAGCCTGTTTTAATTAGGTTACTGTTGATTATATATTATATATATTATTTTATTTTATTATTTATATATTATATTTTATACATTATATATTATATACCTGCCGCTGAATAGTCAGTTCCAAACTCGCTGGGCTGGACACGGACATCAAGAACTCGACATCAGTCGTCGGCCCAATAGCAAAGAGGACGAAATACTGTGGGCTTTGAGGCCGTACGCCGCCCTTTCATCACCCCGGCGGTAACAGAAAGCATGTGCAAATCATAGCCCGCATAAAAAATAAAATAAAAAAGTTTCAAACTAATAGCATACCATAGAGAAAGATTTACTAAAACTACACTTGAAAACACCAACATATGTATTTATTCTTACAATACGTTATGGTATACCTATGTATATGAACAATTAAATTACTTGCTTATAATATTTTATACGTGAAAATCATAATTCCGTTTTAGCACTTGTAATAGCTTTATGCTATTAAAATTTCTAAGACAAAGAAGAATCTAGGTGCATTGAGATCCGCCAGTGTATTGAGGTAAAGTTGGTAATATTATAAAATTAATCACTATATCATCATCACAGCCTATATATGTCCCACTGCTGGGCTCGAACCTCCTCCATAATGGGAAAGAAATTGACCTACTATACCACCCTGATCAGATGGGTTAGTATAGAACTCTATTTAGAGTTCACCTTCTCTTGCATAGATATCGTATGCATATTATAATCCCTTAGACGTCTTTTACGACACCCACGGACAGGAAAGGGAGTATTGAATTATATTCTTATTCCGTCACTACACGAAAAATTTAAGTAAATTTTAAACTATCGCTATTCAATTTTAAACAAAAACTAGAAAAATATAGTATATTTCCGAAATCTTATAGATAATCCAGAGCCTATAGATAATCCAGAGTCAATTTTAAACAAAAAAAAAAACTAGAAATTTCTAACATGTTTGGATAGTAGTAGTGATTGGATTAGAGGTTCAAGACTCCCAAAGTCTTGAACCTATATCCTACCTATATCCAATCACTACTTGATTTTGACGAGTTCTCTTCAAAGTCGAACGCCAATATATTTTTATTGCTTATGATGCAAGCGAGCAAGCAGCACACTTGATGGTAGGCGATACTGCTGCGCTTAGACCTTTGCAACACCAGGGATGTATCCCTAGCTGTAGCTAGGCTGTTACCTACTGTGAATAAAGTACTTTTGTAGAATGACATATCATAGCACTCGGAAAACAGAGCAGTATGTAGTTTATTCCAACAATTAAAATGAATTCTCACTAGAGAGTCTTTAACTTCTTTCAAAAAAAAAAACGCTTTAAAGAGAACGCACTTAAGAAATAATCCTTGTATTGCGGAGGACTTTACAAACATATAACTTAAAGGACGCAAATTTAACTCACGCTCAGAACAACAATTTGTGGATCGAACAAAACATTGTCGAACCAGTGTCAACTGGCATGATAGGTTGATATCATAACCACTACGCCATCTGTGCATTCTGCCAGAAGATTATAAATAAAGAATAATAAGTTATAACGACTATTAGTAACAAAAATATATATACAGTTGAATTAAGCTTCTACTATTTTGTAATCGGTAAAATGACAATAAATAAATAAATAATAACTCCTAATAACATTTTTTAATTTATACTTCTATTAGCGTGTTAGGGAAAAATGATGAGAGTAAATTTTTACGATGCCCGCACCGTTACGAAAAACCGACAGCCTGAAGTTAACTAGTCAACATATTTACGATGCGCGCGCACACCGTCCCAAATGTCAACTAGACGATGCCTTATAACAATACTTTCAATATATTAAATACCTTTTTTAGGGTTCCGTACCCAAAGGGTAAAAACGTGACCCTATTACTAAGACTTCGCCGTCTGCCCGTCCGTCCGTCTGTCACTACGCTGTATCCCAAGAACCGCGATAGCTAGACTCTTAAAATGTTTACAAATTATGTATTTCTGTTGCCGCTATAACAACAAATACTAAAAACTAAATAAATAAATATTTGCCCCCCTTACCCACTCCCGTACAATAAACGTAATTTTTTATAGATTTGTGTACGGAACCCTTAGTGCGCGACTCCAACTCGCATTTAGCTGGTTTAATTAAATACCTTTTTTCTATTATTAGAGTTGTTTTTTCTACAAACGTAGGATAACAAAAAGGATAAAATTTTTAGAAAGATTTTTATCTTTTTATGCCAAAGAAATATAACTTCTTAAGTGTGTACATATGTAAGTACATAGACACTTTTTTTTTCTCACAGCCTATGCATTTCTTATCTTAACTCATGCGTATATAATTCCCGTCCATAATGCAGTACTTGTAGGCCGGATGATTATGTTTATTAGTTCCGTAGTCGACTTCCTTTTTACTATTAATCACCAATCTTGCCCTGCATCCTTTACTGTTGTGATAACAACACCGCCAATGATTTGTTCCTTTTTTTGGGAACCGCCGGGAATGACAATAGGTGTAGTCTTTGGATAAAATTAACGGTCTGCCAGATTGTGAACGCACTTCAGTATATTCTGAAATCATTATTGTTATCAGTATATATTTTCTACTCATATTACATTATATAGACAGTATCGATATATTACTATAGACCAGAGCCGAAATCTTTGAAAATGGTAAAAAGTGAAAAAATAATAGTAGAATGAAACTCATTGGAAAAGGAAGAGAATATAACAAAAATGAAAGGAAAAATAATCTAATACTAAAAAAATAAAAAACGAAAAACTTTGTTATTTGAATTATTCACATAAATTTTGAGGTTATGTGAAAAAAGTGTAAATTCACATAAATTTTGAGGTTATGTGAAAAAATTGTAAATACAAAAGTTGTAGATCTCTTTATTGCCTACAACTTTGTTATTCAATTTTCTTCCATACGACTTGTAGTTTTGCCAGCAATCGAGGTAAACCATTTTATACCCCTTCCCGACCTCAGATCGACCGTAAATTATTTTTCCTTTCATTTTTGTTATATTCTCTTCCTTTTCCAACGCATTTCATCCAACTATTATTTTGTTTTTGGTTTCAGAAATTATCGACCCTGGTCTTTTTTTTTTGGGGTGGGCTGCGGTCGGCGCGCTCCTCGCACCACTCCGTCCGGATCGACCCTGGTCTACTATGTACGATTTATTATACTAACGGTTTCAAGTCATTTCACCGCATAACTACTATAAAACATCAAACCAGGTGACGGAGTAAGAATACAATATACCTCACCTTCTGTTGCCGGTGGCTGTTGCATAATGTTTAACAAAAACATAACCGACTTCAAACAGTAAACTAAAAAGCAAAATAATAATTAACGACAAAACTTACAAACGCACTAGTCGCCCCTACGATTCTCGAAAGTTGCCCTTGATTTCTCTAGTCTGCCATCATCAAACCCTGATTTCCTTATCATGGGACCACCTTTGAAATATCTTTTTTTCAACAAAAAAAGAATAATCGAAATTGGTTGATAAACGACGAAGTTATCCGCGAACAAACATAAAAAAGCATATATACGGTCGAATTGAGAAACCTCCTCCTTTTCTTTTGAAGTCGGTTAAAAACCTACTCCTTGAAGGGAAAGAAGGAAATCTCACCATAAAACCCTTGACCAATAAGTTTGATCACCAGTGGTCGTCGTCTCAGTTTATACATGTCCCACTGCTGGACTCGAGCCTCCTTCGCCATAGGAGGGAAATTGACCTACTATACCATGCTGGTCACACCTGTTGGTATAGGGTTTTATTTCGAGTTTTCCTTCTCTTATACAGATGTTTTATGCATATTATATATGATATTCCTTAGGCTGGTTTTAGAATCACGCTGACTGTTGGCGCCGACAGCTCAGCGCGTCGCTTTTCAGCGTTAAAGTTCAGCGCATGACGTTCCATTATCGTGCTGACCACTGCTTAGTACAGACGCACAAAAATCCGAAGTGCGTTAATTATTGCTGCTTTGTATTATCTAAAAAAAAAAAACAAGAAGGGGCGAAAACGCTCACTGAAGGCAGAGCCGCGTGTGCGGCGGTCAGCACCGATAGCTACGCGGCGTCGACGCGCGACGCGTACTACCGCTGACCTGTCAGCGCGGACCACCGCACGCGCTGATACCTACACGTTATTCTAAAACGCTTCCTAGACATTCATACATTTTGGCTATCAGCGCCGACGGTCAGCGAACATACATTTTGGCTATGAGCGCCGGTGGTCAGCGAACGGTCAGCGTGACTCTAAAACCAGCCTTAGTAGTCTTTTACGACATCCACGGGCAAGATAGGGATAGTGGTGAATTGTATTCTTACTCCGTCACCATATGTAAAGTAGTAATAGTAGTGGTATTGTAGGTTAATTTCTCTTTCACAACGAATGAGACCCGAACGCAATAGCGGGACGTATATGGGCTGACATAATGATATATGACGATAATGAAATCTCCATAATAATATAAGTTACTAACATATCAGCACTGAATAACGTCTACATGGGATTTTTTTTTTGTCCGACTACTGATGACAAGTAACCTTGCTCCGGTGGTCGGCCCAACGACGAAAGCGACATGCAGGTGGGTGGGTTGCAGGTGTGCGTGCTTACGCTCCTCTGTCGCCCCCGAAGGAGTGGTGCGAGGAGCGCGCCGACCGCAACCCACCCCCAAAAAAAAATCATGGTTTTTTGTGTGAAGAGTTATTAGCCGCAGATGGGTTTGACAAATGTGCGCGGATAAGGACGAGCGCTGAGAGTTCTCAACCCGTTAAAATATTCCGTGATTGATGAAGAGAATGGAAGCGGAATTATTTGGCACGTGATATGGTCTCGTAAGCTTGTAGCTGAGCGTACGTCATGTCATCGTTAGTGTCGATATCTAAGAGTGTTGGATCGCAATAGTCTTCATATACGAGTCCGCTAATCAAATTCTTTATAGGGCACTAGACTATTCAACCATGACGCTTAAATTTTAAGGAGTATATGGCTCGGTTACTAAGAGCTTTTAGCCAAATCTTTATGTATTATTTAATATTTCATTTAAAGTCATTGTCCGTCAGTAAATCAAATTGTTGCCTTAAACAGTGTCATGATTACACTGTAGGCCTGGTTCACACGGCATTGTCCTGCGCGTTTATTTGCAATATAGGTCTTAACGAATGAATAGTGGCTCATACATTGTACATAGAACCATTCACATGTCGTTTGTATTGCAAAAAATCGTACACCGCTTATGCGTTTAAACGAATACTCAACGGACTTGTCAAGCAAATCGAATGAACTTTAACGTATTCGGCTTGCAGTGGCGCATAGTATACCTCTGTCGCGTTCACACGGCACGATGTTCATACCTTTTTTTACAACTGTGTAAAGACTGCGGCGATTCGTTTTTACAAGAATGAAAATCTACCTTATGAACACCCGGATAATTGTACGTTAAAATAATGAATACCAAGAAAACGTGCAGGGCAATGCCGTGTGAACCCAACCTTAATGGTATCGTCTGATTATAGTGGGAAAAAAAAAGGTATGTAACGCCCCGTTATATCATGTTGAAATGAAATTGAAATTTATTTATTTTCCTTTTACAATTTTTCCATTGTTGGTGAAGTCTCTGACCTTTGTGCTAGGTGGAGAAACCTGTGTTACAAAAGTCAGCGCTCTCCTATTTGATGTGGGGTACATAAATATATTAAAAACTAAAATTATATATTAAATTTTTGTAGGTAGTAATCAATACAAAAGAAAGAAGTTAATATGAATGAAGAATGGTGTGTGGTGTAAAGTATAAGCGAATGGGAGGATGCGTATGAAATTGCTGTAATCCCTGCGCATCACATTGCCAAAACGCCATATTTTTTTGTAATATAACACATTCTGCTTGTGGTAGGACCACACCGTTGACAGTTGTCTATCTACAGCTGCGGGCCGGTCCGTCCGGGGTAGTACCTTACACCTACCACTCTCGCAAAAAATCGACATTATAATCATAAAAAAACGATTTTGTTACAGCGCTACGTTCGGTGAGCGAGAGAGCCAGATGCCCCACTTTCTGAGGGTGTTTGTATGTGGTGGGTTTTGTTAATGCCTTTAGTTTCACTGAACTTCATTGTACGTATTCACACTTCCTTCACTTTCTTCATGGTAGGCAGCAGCCTGACAAAGGTCCATGAGCGGCAGCAACACTTACCATCAGGTGTACTATTTGATCGTTTGCCACCGTAAGCAATAAAACACTAATTTATTGAATATAGTACATGAAGTTTGCCCGTTCCCGCTAAAACTACCGTGACGCTTAGCAGCCACAATGCTGCCGGAGCACAATCCAAGAATCACTACATTTTCATGGACGACAGCAAAATGATTATTATAAAATATAATAGTTATGATATGATATACTAATGTTTTTTTTTTGCTGTTAGGTTTATTTTTTGTTATTATATTTTTTTTCTATTCATGTGGTGACGGACTTAGAATACAATTCACCACCCTCCATCTTGCCCGTGGCTGTTGTAAAAGACAACTAAAGGTTGTAATATGCATATAACAATTATGCAAGAGAAAGAAAATGTATTATATATATATTATCGATTTACTCTATGACAAAGTCAAATGGTGTCAAAGTGCTACACACTTGGGCAAGTTGTACTTGCAAAGTATTACTATAATCATGATTTTGTAATTTGAAAACATATATTCTATTATTTTTTAATTATTCTTTTTGTTCATTCTTAGTTTCCTTATAAAAAAAAATGTAAATTTGGTTTAAGTATCTATTTGGCTCCTATTCATTAGGTTTTTCGCTGGCCGAGTATTATTAATACCCCACCACCCCCAGTGGGTGTATCCCACTTCAGACACCAGCTCCTTACATACAACCAACATATTCATTAGCATAATTTCTTGTTCTATGTAAAACCTGATTTGTAATGAGTAATAAATAAATATTATTATTATTAAAATTCTAAATAAAAGCCTATACCAACTCGTCTAACCAGGATGTTACAGTAAGTTAATTTCCCTTCGATTGTGGTGAAGGCTCGAGCCCAACAGTGGGGCGTGTATAGGCTGTGATGATCATGATGACGATGTAGTTACGGAGTTAGAATACAATTAACCACCCCCTCTGTTGCCCATGGGTGGCGTAAAAGACGAATAAGGGTAATCCAGGCAACATTTTTTTTTTATTTTTATTTATTTTATTTTAAGACAACAACCTGCACTAAGGAAATAATCTTTGTATTGCGGGGGACTTTACAAACATATAATTAACGGACACAAATTACATCCATTGATGCGAGAGATTGAAAATTCGAAACAGAATCCTATTTCAACACGTCTAATCAGCGTGGAATAGTGATATTATGATATTAGCCTACGTTTTTTATTAACCTCTGGTACAGGCGACCAAGCTGCCCTCACCTGATCGTAAATGGTAATAGTCATTCTGTGAACTCTGATATACAGGCAGATCACTACTAACGGAGTTTAGGCTGCTGCTTCTCTCGTGCACCGCACGAAGCGCAATGTCGTATTCTTACTAGTAAGACAATTGGTTTTCTGCAAGACTGTGGTAGAAACCTCGGACGAGCCAGATCATTTCTTGTAGCAGACAGAAAACTATTAGTCGCCCTACCATTAACAAGTATTTCTTATTTTGAAATGGAAAATAGAAATGACCATACTATTGGCCAGGTTGACAGAAACGCAAATCCTTTCATACAAGTTGAGCAATATAGAAAAGAAAATGATTTATTATTTTTTTTTATTGTTTTCTAAGTAAATATTTTTCTTGATGTAGAAACTACTAGGTACTTATATTTATAATATATAACAAAAAAAAATAATAACTATAATTTAACTAATTAATAATACATAATTATATTTATTTATATCAAATAGTATTTCGTGTATTTTTTATTTAATACTTTCAAAAAAATTATTGCTATTATCACTTAAAACATTTTAATTCAATTCAACATGGATAGAAGTCACAATTTCTTATTTTTTTTTAGGATGTTATCACGAACAGGGAACATTATAAATGTATCTATCCTCTGACCACGGTGGAGAAAGCAGGCCAACAACAGAGTCTATAGCTAGATATATTAATCAAATTAATGCACTACATCATAATAGGTATATTAACATACTTTTAACTTAACGACAAGTCACAATTAATACTTTTCTTTTAAAAAGACAACAACCTATCCTTGACGAAATCCTATGGAGGAATTTAGAAACACAATTAACAGAAAAAATTACACTAAAACTCAGAACAACAAATTGTGAATCGCACCAAGCACTGTCGTCCTGCCTGGGCATCGCATCCGCGACTCTAACCGCATAGGTCGGTATTTTAACCATTACGCCATGAGTGTATTTTGTCCTACAAAATTTGATAAATAAATATATAAATATAGTTGACCTATTAAAAATGCAAGGAAATCATTACTAAAGTTGTTGCGAAATATATTAATAGCATTTTTTGGTTGCACAGCATTGCCACTTACAACTTAGGTGGAATGTTGTGTAGTACCATTTTTAACAGATAAAAATAATGAAGATCTTATTTAAGTATATTTGAAAAATCTATTACAGCATTTTTATAGATACACACACTTACCCCGCTATAAAAATACAAACAAACATCCGCAATTTACACTCCGATTATTCGGGAACAACGTCTGATAAAATTTGTCTTTTATGAGAATCCTTTTCACTTTCAATACTTTCAATCAATATCACAGCTTACTGCGCCATCTATGAAACCAAATGAAAGAAACCGGCGTTTTCTACAATAAGCGCGTTCAAAAAACATACGGTCTCTTATAAAACTAATCTAGATAGTTTATAATATTCACCATTACGAACAATATATCGACAAGGTGGATGATTATGTTCATAACTAGATGAGATTATGGTTTTATTAGCAGAATCGATGACCAGTCTTCCTTTGCATCCCTTACTGTTATGGGACGAGCAGCGCCAATGGTTAGTATTCAGAAAACGTTTTGAGAGACAATATGTGTAGTCGTGAAAAAGTATCAGATGTTTATCAGAAGTTCGCCGAGACTTAACAAATTGGAAACCTGAAACATAAATTTATTATTAAGTTAGCTGTTAATCTGATGAACCTAAATTTAAAAGATTTTGTTTGTATTTCATCCTGCAAAATCACGAAATTATTCATGTATTGGCGCGTACGCGTTAGGAGTACGAGCATTTAATAATATAATTGTTTAAATTAGACGATATATAGTGGAAATCTATTATTATTTTCAAAAGGAAGGGAATCCCTTCCCTTTCCAATGGTTAATCAATATACCGCACACCTCAAAAAGGAAGGAATGTGAGATAGTATCAATATGGAATAGGATATAAGGAAGTTTGTCTACTGTTAAATAATTATGCGCCCATTTGCAGTCGATGCTTCCTGAGGTTGCCTCGCTTAGAGGTGAAATACGTATTGAATCAATAATTATCAAATTTACAAAATTGCAAGTCGAGGTTCTGGTGGCTAGTTATCACAGATGAGTAAAAAAACTTTCTTATAATTTATTTCACCTTGATCCTGTCATGTATTTCTTCCTTTTTTTCGGTGTACGGTATATTGATTAACTGTGACCAAATGGTGGATGAATGTCCCTTCCTCTCCTTCATTACAAAGTATCTATTAATAGCGATTGTTTTTTTGGGTGAGCTATGGTCTGCGCACACGTCGTCCACTCCGTCAGGGGCGACGAAAGGACGGCGCGCGGGCCCACACCCCACCCGTACCCACGTCGCCTTCGTCGTTAGGCCGACCACCAGTGCCGAGTTCCTTGTCCTCAGTGCTCGGCCCGACGGAATATCCTTTCGGATACCCTCACCACTTGACGTCCCTGTCCCGGGACGTCGGTCGCCCAGTCAGCCTCTCTACGGGTGATGGATTAAAGTCCACGGTCCGGTTTCCCGCGGCCTCGGCTAGAGCGGCATCAGGCGCAGGTACTCGCGCCTGCGTCGCCCGAGTCGCCGGCAGCGGACCGTGACGCCGAAAAGGAGTTCCTATCACGCACGATCCGCCGCCTCCTTTCGTGAGATGACGACCTCGTCTATTAATAGCGATGAGTTTTGCTTATCACTTTTTCACGATTACTTACTCGTATTTCATTGTAAAAATATGCCAACGCTTTACCTCAACCATACGACTTTTTTTTATCAAGACAATCAGGCAACTTGTTCTGAATTCATTGGCATAATTATGACACTGTAGATTCCAAGGTGGAAAAAGTGCTATTAAGCTTATTTTTAGTAACTACGAAGTCTGCTATGGATTTTTGGAGACGATAAAATGCTTGCACCTTTTAGGTGCTAAATATTTTAGCCGAGGCCGTGGGTGACGTGACCGGGGATTCGTCCGTCACCCGCCGAGAGGCCGACCGCGTGAGGAAAGACCGACGTCCTCCCCGAGGGGGGGACGTTGGTCGATGGGAGGGTACCCCACGTACCCCACGGGGTATTCCGTCGGGCCGACCACTGATGACAAGTAACCCTGCTCCGGTGGTCGGCCCAACGACGAAGGCGACGTGGTTTTCGGGTGGGTTGCGGGTGTTGCGTGCTTACGGCCCGAACGGAGTGGAGCGAGGAGCGCGCCGACCGCAGCCCAACCCAACAAAAAAAAAAAAAATAAGGTGCTAAATATTTACATGTTGCCATGACACTTTTAAATATAACAGGGTTAAACAAATAAAAACCACATGATTTGTAAGCATGTAATAAATACTATTATTTAAAACACATATAGTCTGGTTTATTACCACGTGGAATTGTTACCCGTGAACCATTTAACCTAGACTACAAAGAATTTTTCCAACTATTATAGGTGAATAAGTAATCTTGAATTGGTCAATTCAAGATTACTTCTAACGGAGAGGAGCTAATCAATGAGAATGAAGAGAGATGTATATGACAATCATAATCAATGCAAATTTCTAATCTCTATATCATCATCACGACGTGGTATAGGGTATTTTTTCCCAAAACAATTCATGTTTTATCTTTTAGTCCTTTTTTTACGATACGCACGGGCAAGAAAAAGAGTGGTGAATTGTATTCTTACTTCATCATCATATATCATCTATATATCTTTTTGGTAAACGGTTGTAAGTTCAATATATTCCTGTCTAAAGTTCAACATTAATAAAAAGTGGAAAAAAGACAACAGATAATAAAAAACATAAATATTAAAATAATTGTTTACTATATATTAATTTATAATTTGATTATTAAGGGGTTAAACTTCATATGGTGGATGTGTATGGTGACGTAATATCCTGACGATTTTGCCGAAGGTAACAATAGATCCTGAACAGCTTTGTGAAGTTCTGTTTATGCACACCCACCACGTCTTATGGGCAGACTGAGTATTTTTTCTATACCGATAGCCGCCGCAAAATAGATGTATTTTACCTCTATGCTCCAAGTATTTAACTGAAAAATAAAATCTAACTCTAGAATTATTTTGGTTTTACGATATTTGGTTGTTACTGTGACAATATTTATGACATAAAATTCGTGAAATATAAATATAAAACACATAAAGTTATAATAATTTGTGCAGCCCTATTTGGTGATAGATGTGTGTCTAATGCAAAGATATTTCTCTCAGAAATATATCTAAGGAGGCAGCAAGGCTGGGCAATTTTACTCGACTCCAATCTATACCAATAAATAAAATTGGAGTGTCTGTTTGTAATGTCAAAATAATAGGCTTTTTTCATGCTCACACGGTTATTTGCACGACACCTATGCCTAAAATAGCAATTAAAAAATTTTTGTCTGTCTGTCTGTCTGTCTGTTTGTTCCGGGTAATCTTCAAAACGGCTGGACCGGTTTTAAAAATTCTTTCACCAATGGAAAGGTATAATATCAGGGCGTAAACTAGGCTATATTTTATCCCGGTATTCCCACGGGAACGGGAACTACGCGGGTAAAACGACTGTAACCTATAACCGAAGCGAAGCGAGGGCGGGTTGCTAGTTATAAATAAAAACAGTTAAAGTATCACTTTGAAACAAAAATTTTAAACTTTGGTCTGTTTATTTGTTGCTCTTAATCCTCAAAAGGGGTGGACCGATTTCAACGGGTCTTTCATATTTTACAACGGCTTACCATTCAAAATTGCAATAAAATTATTGTTGTCTACGTATTGCGTCAATTCAAATTACGCATTATGGTCACACCGTGCGCGATCCCTCTGGGGACGACACGTACTCTAGTATCAAATTTACGTATGCCTATCACGTACATTTTGAACTCACAGATTCGTCTATAAGTTTTATGAAGAAATGTTAAATAGCAAGCAGCAGGTCAATATAAACAATAAACTATTTTTCATAGGATTACACATAAAGGGTTTTTCAACAAGAACTTTGTTTTCTAAAACAAAATAAAACAAGAAATTTAGATGAAGATGATTAAAATTTTTATTGTATTACGAAGAGAAAAGTTCGGCAATTATGAATGAAAAATGATATCTGGCAAATGTCCACCACGACCACGCTGAGAGATGTCGATTCTTTCATCAAAGTTTTTAATCACTTTTTGGCAAAATGGCGGTTCTATTTCGTTAATCTCATCACAGATTTTGAGTTTTAAGGCTGCAATCGATTCGATTGGCTCTGTATAGACTATATCCTTAACATAGCCCCACAAAAAATAATCCAGTGGTGTTAAATCACACGATCTGGCTGGCAGAATATGCAAAATTAAATAATAAATTATAAGAACCCATAAAAAGAAAAAAGTAACGTTTAATTTTTTTTAATTTCAAACTCGGTATACATTTAGTATTAATCCTTTAGAAGGCTATAATAGATATAATAACATTACAAGATATTCATCATCATCATTCATCATCATTTCAGCCTATTGCCGTCCACTGCTGGACGTAGGCCTCCCTCATATTGCGCCACAATGTGCGGTCCTGTGCCGCCTGCATCCAACGACGCCCAGCAACTTTCACTAGGTCGTCGGTCCACCTAGTGGGGGGGCGTCCTACACTGCGTCGTCCGATGCGTGGTCGCCACTCGAGAACCTTTCTTCCCCAGCGGTTGTCGGTTCGTCGAGCGATGTGGCCTGCCCATTGCCACTTCAACGTGCTAATTCTTCGTGCTATGTCGGTTACACCCGTTCTTCTGCGGATTTCTGTATTCCGGATTCTATCTCGCAGAGAAATCCCGAGCATAGCCCGTTCCATAGCACGCTGAGCGACTTTGAGCCTTGATATGAGGCCTACATTTAGGGACCACGTTTCCGTGCCGTAAGTCATCACTGGTAACACACACTGGTCGTAGACCTGTGTTTTCAGACACTGAGGTATGTTGGACGAGAAGATCCTCTTAAGTTTCCCGAACGCTGCCCAACCGAGTTGGATTCGTCGGCTGATCTCTTTCTCGAAAGATATTAAAATTGTTTAATATTTTTGTTAACGTAAATAATCAAGTATTGTGATTTGTTCCAAATGTTCTGTGGTAAGGTTGTGTCTTCAATGTTATTATGTAATTCGCGAATCCGACTGAAGTCACAATTATTATTCAATCGTCCTTATACATTGTGACTATTAAATTTGGTCGTATTCGCGATGTTATGACATTTTAATAACACATTTCGGAATGCAGAGTGAGTACACTGCAGTCGGAAAAATATTGGAGTGCACGAGATAATATGCATCATAACTATATCTTAGGTAAAATATGCTATTACCGCTGAAATTGGCTTAAATATGCAAATGCATATAATCCGGTCTCTAATGATAATTAACAAAACCAGAACAATAATTTTCTTAGATACTGCTTAAAGAAAGTCAGAGTTCGATTGCGTTATAGTTCAGTTAACATTTTTTATATTTACTGCCCACCATAGAGTAATAATATATGCAGCCCACTTTTTTAGAATACTACCGAATCAAATGTTGCATACTTCGAATGTGATCAAGTGATACCCTATTTGAATAAACATTTCTTCACAATTTAATTTTTTTTGGCTAATTTCGTAAAACATTATTATCCTAAACCAATCCTTAGATAGACTCTTCTGGTGTTACTTGGTAGTTAGACCTACTTGCACTCGGTAATTACGCCTAGTATAGCCACCTACTAACTAGTAAGTCTTATCAGCGTCGATATAGATTTTTCTGAAATTAGACGGGACAAACAGATAGATATAGCAAAACTTTGAAGAGTATCTTAAATAACGCAATTCGTAAAAAATATTATTTAATTTAAAAACTATTATTTAAACAGAACTGTTATCATGACCAGACTCTTCAATTTTATGTAGCTGTGTATGCTTTTTAGATGCACTAAACTATTGGCTATCTTATAGATAGTTGTCTTAAATTGTAAAGAATTTATTAACATTCATTTTAACTGTTCCACTGACAGTTTCTGAGACTAATCTCAGCTAGCTAACTAGTTGAAACAAAAGCTTCTGTGGTAGTATTTTATATTTATTTAATTAAAATAAAACAGATATACATTAAATCTGGATTACGTACCACTATATGTAATGGATGGCGTTAAAGATAAAGATATGATAGATAATTGTGCATTTGATGTCAGTTCCGAGTAGAATTAATACTTATCCAGTATTATGCGGCAGCTTGCTTATTTGAATTTGGTAGGTATGTGTTCGTCGTGTAGGATAAAATTTTCTTTTCTTATACACAGGTTCAACAAATTTAATATACTGTCCATTGGATATGTGCTAATCAAACGGTCAAGAATGGTTGTGTAAATGGTTTATGCTGATAATAGTTTCGTCAATGGTAGTAACAGATGCTTTGCATCCGTTACTGCTTCGAGTACAGAACCATGTAGCTTTCGGGCCTCGACTTCTATTGTTCTTGT
Source organism: Lymantria dispar (assembly GCA_032191425.1). Classification (NCBI taxonomy): domain Eukaryota; kingdom Metazoa; phylum Arthropoda; class Insecta; order Lepidoptera; family Erebidae; genus Lymantria; species Lymantria dispar. Next base: position 29,008,732 of record CM063449.1, on the reverse strand, counting down.
AATATCTGTAGTGATTTATACTGAGAACGGGTCTACCTGTGCGTGTCATTGTGATCCTTGCATCTAGAATTCAAAAGCAAACAAGTTAAGCGTATTAAAGATTAGCTAGTTCAAACAAAAGCTTCTGTGGTAGTATTTTATATTTATTTAATTGAAATAAAACAGACATACATTAAATCTGTCTTACGTAGTGGTACGTAAGAGGTTACGTAGAGGTTATATATATTTAGGGCTACGTTTATTTATTGTGTAGAGTTTTTCCAGAATAACATTAATATATTTCGTTCATTATTATTTTCCCGCCTACGTCGCCCCAGTCGCCGGCGGCGGATCACCTCATCGAGTCTGCGCTCCTCGCGCAGCGATCCGCAGGCAGTTATTACCATAGCAAAGTCTTCACGCGTTTGTGTTATGCAAAGTGCTCGACTAGCTCTATCTCTTTTACTCTCATGCAAAGGATGCGTAAATAAATTGATGAATCCTGGCGAATCTAATTAGGATAATCGATTTTTTTTTAAGCGCATTATTGTATCCGACCACGTCAAGTCACCTGCTCCGGTGGTCGACCCAACGTCGGCGACGTGTCGCGCTGGTGGGTTACAGGTGTGCGCGCTTACGTCCCCCTGTCGCCCCGGACGGAGCGGGGAATGAGTGCGCCGAGCGTAACCCACCCCCCAAAAAGCGGATTATTGCATTGTCATCGGTCTTTGATAGATGTGCAAAGTTTAAAGAAAATCTGATCGCTCAAAGTGGGGCAAAATCGAGCTCAAAGGTGGTCGTTACAAACAAATATACAGGTGAAGCTAATAAAAGCGTGTTAAAAATGAATCAGTTTAATTGGACATTTATTATGAATGGCTATGCGTGTTGGTTTCTTTGATAACTAAATCATTAACTGTCAAAATTCCTGCCCGACAATTATTGAAACTGCTCCACTTGACGCACCGCCAATGTTTTTTTCTAGTTTTCCTATTTTCTGCATAGTAGGGGGAAAGATTGTATCTATGATTTTTGAATATTATAGCCGGTCGGCCCGATCTAGTAGTTGTATAAACAATAACTGCAAAATAAATATTATAGTTAAGATTAAGTTACTAGCTGCATTCTATTGTTATTTAAATATACAAAAATGAAATAAAAATTACCTAACAATTAAAATTCTCTACACAATGGAACTATATTACTAAATTCCATTACAATCTCGACTCTATACTCGTAGCCTACAGATACAGGCAGACGCCTGTATCTGTAGGCTACGAGTATACAGTTGATAATGCCAATCTCTATTTCTATGATAGCTAAAACAGCCATTAATAAAAAAAAAATATACTGTCTATAAAGTCCAACCATAGGTCAAATTAGACTACACAAATAAATTTACTTCAGATTTGAATAATTTTATTAATATATACTTATCTAAACTATTAAATAAAAATTGTAATAGTATTTATACAAATAAACTATAAAAATTTAAACTTAAAGTACACACATACCAATTTTATACAAAATGAGATCCTTTCGGTTTTGTTTTTATATACTAAAAAACATTAAAAAGAACCAAAACATAATTTCTTTTATGTAATAATTCAATAGTTATATAATATGTAGTCTAATTTTTTAAACACTTCTGACATACATTAACATTGTGTTCACGACAGATTAGTTTTTTGCATTTGATACACTGTGTACTTGTTTTACGCTGTTTTTTATAAAAGCAGTACCCACAGTAGCTACGCTTTTTTGGTCCTGGTTCAACTGTGAGATCGTCTGATGAAGACTGTGGCTTTTTATTAATAATATTCGCAATATCATCACGTAACGAATGTTTCAAAGTAGGAGTTTCGAGCCGTTTTTCCATCCATGGTGCGCTTAAATCAGAGCTTAGTTTTTTCATAAAATCTTTGCGATTTAAAGGCTTTTCTTTATTAGTCAGCTTATTGTGACAGTAAATGATGTAGGAATTTACAAAAGCCATATTCAGAATACCGTAAAATACTGCCATAGGCCACCTATTTGTCTTCCTGTTAGTAGACATAGAAGAACACATTTGCTCGAAAGATTCAACACCTCTCTTCGTCTGGTTATAAAATAACATCATGTCTGGCTTTCCATTGGTTTCATTGATTACCCCATCTTCATCACATGAGGATAATAAATATACCATCTTAGATGGCTTAGGTTTATAAGATACAAGCGTCAACGGACCATCGAAACAAAACATAGAAGATTCTACCGGGCGAGAGCGCGTGTTTTTGAGTGCTTCTGGAATTTCTCTTTTGTTTGATGTTATGGTTCCTACTAGTGTTAAATTATATGGAGTTTGGAGTAAATCTTTAGCCAGTTGTACAGATGTGAACCAATTGTCACATGTAATATTCCGGTTTGTACCGTGCACTGTTTTAGTTAGTTCCTTTAAGCAATACTCTTCAAGAGGTAGACCATCTGTCTTAGTACTTTTACCAAGGTAAGGTATTGCATCTACCATATATTTTGTGGAAGAGTCACATATCATTGGAAATTTAATCCCATATTTATTAGCTTTGTTGGGTACATACATGCGAAATGGACATTTGCCGCGAAAACCTAGCAACTGTTCATCGACCGTCAAGTTTATTCCTGGTATATAATTCAACCTGCATTGATTGATGAAAATTTCCCATATTTTTCTAACGGGAAAAAAAGGATCTTCCTGCCTATGATTGAGCCGTAATGACTTATCATCCATTCTTAGACATCGTAATAAAAATTTAAACCTCTCCTTACTCATTACAGCAACGTATCGTGTACCAGAGAATGATGCATCGAATAATTCATTGGTGGACAGGTGGTTTTCTTTCATAACAGCTGTCAATGTGAGAATACCAATTAAGGCCCAAATCTCACTGTCATTGGTATCCTTGTAACTTGCTGAGATCTCTTTTATATTTACACGCTTCCGTACCATTTCTTCATTCGTCCATTTTACAATCTCGTCGACTATCTCATCTTTGATAAAAAGTTTGAAACACAGTAGCGGATCCAAGATCTTCCGACACATTCGAGTAGGTCCTTTATTTGTACGGACTATATTTATTGAAGAAGTCCTACTACTAGATCTACCTTTTACGGTACTCCAAAGTTGGTTAGTCTTTGTTTGTAACGTACGTTGTGGTGGAACAATGATTTTGTGTAATGACGATTGCCGTATATCTATATTTGTTAATTCGTTAGATAAGCCAGTACTTTGTAGAATCTCCTGGCTATTTAGCTCGTTAGAATGTTCGGCATAGTCCACCAATTCATCTTCCTCATCACTTCTCACTTCATCTTGAGTTATGCAATCGTCCTCATCAGAGTCTGTATCGCATGGTTCCGAATCGTAATTATTTTCTAAAATAGACACAAATTCTGCATCACTCAGCTGTCGCAAGGACACCATCTTGTTTTCTTTACCTAAAATAATGTTTATTGTAAGATATAAATGAAAATACAATGAGAAATCTCATTGAAACAACTTATTACAAAATTCGTAAATTTAATGCGAAAGTTGCACAAGTCCTAAATCTATATATATATATATTGGAGAGGCTGGTTTTGCGAGCGATATATTGACTCATCACCATATCTCTGGAACCATAAGGCGTACAGACTTGAAATTTGGCAGAAATATTCCTTTCGTCGAGTAGATGTCAGCTAAGAACGGATTTTACGAATTGCCACCTGCAAGGGGTGTTGCGGGGGCGTAAACAATATTACACAAATAAAGGAACACGGTGAGCCGAAGCTACTGAAGCTAGAAAACTGAAATTGAGACAGTAGTTTTATTTCTTGACGTAGGCACTCTGTAATAAAGATTTTTTTGAAATTCTACCTCTAAGGGGGTGAAACGCATCGGCAAAGTTTGTATGGAAAGAAAAAAAATCTTTAGCTACTGTCTTCAAATTAAGCACAAATACTCTTTAATAAAAATAAATAAATGCGTGTTTCAGCGTTTATCCATTTTCATCCTCTGAGGGTGTAAAATAGGTAGAAAGATGTCAGTTTACTGATTTATCACAGAGCCAAAACTACTGAAGGCAAAAACATGAAATTTTGACATTAATTTCTTTGCGTGACGTAGAAACCTACTAAGAAATGGTTTTTTGAAATTGAACTCCTAGGGGGTAAACCGCAGTAACAAAGTTTGTATAAGAAGAAAAAACAATCTACATCGATTTTCTTCAAATTCGCCAAAAATAGTCTTTAGTAAAAATAAATAAACACGTATTTCAGCATTTTTTTATTTTCACCCTCTAAGGGTGTAATCTACACTAATATTATAAAGAGGAAACGTTCCTTACGAATAAACTCAAAAACTCCTGGACGGATTTCAATAATTCTTTCACCATTAGAATATTACAGTATCCCCGAGTAACATAGGCTATATTTTATCCCAGTATACCCACGGGAACGGGAACTACGCGAGTAAGGCGACTGAAACCGAAGCAAAGCGAGGGCGGGTTGCTAGTATAATATAATTGTTGGGTATAATTGATCTACAATATCGCGATACCCTAGTAATGGGAGTACTTACCAAAGTGACACAACCGTCTACTGTTGGCCCTTGACCATTACTAGGTTGGTTTGATAAATCACGTTGATCGAAGAGCACATATGAAAGAATATGCTATTTTGTATACGTAAAAATGACTTAGATTAGGCTTCTAGGGTTAAATCGACATTATCCGTGTGGTGGACAGTAAGAATACAGTTCACCCTCTATCTTGCCCGTGGATGTCGTAAAAGACAGGCAAAAGTTAATTTTTTCTTGGCAACAAATTATACTGCAGTCACATTCCGGCCGCGATGATAGACGGGGCGGCAGGCGACCGCATAAACTGCCACGCGCATACCTCTCTGATATACGTACACATGGGCGGGCCGGTATTCTTCGGTAACCAAAAAAAAACACTCAGAATAATCATTTATAATTCTCATAGATATCATCATCCTGTAATTATCTTATTTACTTGGGGTCGACGCAATATGTAATCTTCTTCCATCGTACATGTTGCAATATATTGCAATAGTTCTTGGTAATAGTTTTACGAATGGTCGCCTGACGTCTACCCACTTTGGGAATATAAATGTTAACCGGACGACATCCGAAGGAGTTGACTCACGTCAATGTAAAACTCTTAATAGTCTGTTACGACACCCACGACCGATGTAACTGTTGGTAGTATTTCTAGCCACCATCATACAGGTTGATTTTATGGTAATTTAATTTTTGGTAGAATTCGAGCTCACTCAGTGGCGTGAGAATTTAATTGTCACCCCTAGCTTGCCCGAGTATTCGTAAAAATCGGTTGAGATCGGTTAACCAGGAGAATAAGTATGCGTGAATGAGAAATGCATACCAGCCACATTTAGCAATAACCCCAGCAAAGAATGATCGCGTCATGTGGTATTTTATGGGAGAGTTGTACACCCAGTAACGGTCAGCGAAAAATTCATGGTGGAATAAAAGCAATTACCTGACGGTAATTTGTAATACCTGTCGTGGACCTTCCAGCCAGGTGGCTCTCTACTATATCCGGTATTGTCAACAAAGCGTAGTAACAATTTGTACTCAGACCTCAATTTATTTCGAATTTGTTTCTATCTCAGATGAGCCGATACATTTATAATTTTAGAGAGAAACTGTCAGCAGTGTGACTCTGCTATTAAATCGTACGTACCTTCATAATAAAATTCCATATGGTGACAGGGTTAGAATATAATGCCTCTCCCTTTCTCATCTGTGGCTAAAACTAAATAAAATCCTATACCAACCTGTCTCACCAACATGGTATATTAGGATAACTTTCCTCCTGTTGCGTTGAAAGTTAATGATGATAAATTTATGATCTTAGATCTGTTGTTGTTATGTCCATCCTCGTTTTCCTTTCCTTTTGTATTTGAACTACACTTAAAAAAAATAGTTATAGCCTATCGCGAAGGGCATCACACTGGAGCTAAGACTATATGTATGTTGTATACGTAATTGTATTAAAAAGATGGTAAAAAAATGACAGCCAGCTGAATTTCTTGCCGGATCTTCTCAGCTTGTGGCCGCGTTCCGATCCGGTGGTAGATATTGTATTGTATTCAAACGATGTATTTTGACAATATGTAAGTGCCCTCAAAGCGCCTATGCAGAATAGATGATTTATGTTATTGTTAGACTGGATTGAACTCAGTATTTTAAAATCTCTCAGTAAGCCTGAACGTGTGGCAATCGTTGTCTTAGCTCATAAATGTCCTACTACTGGGCTCGAGCCACTTCCCTAATAGGAGAGAAATTGACCTACTATACGCGCTGGTCAAACATGTTGGCTTCAAGTTTTATTTCGAGTTTTTCTTCTCTTGCATAGATGTTATAAGCATATTATATCTCATAGTCGTCTTTTACGACATTCACGGGTAAGAAAGAGTGTCGTGAATTGTATTCTTACTCTATCACCTTTTCTCGAGTAACTACAATCATATTATCATTCAATATGCTAAATAATTGGTTAATAAGGTTAACATTTAACAAAGGACAGAAGACAGACTGCACATATTGCAAAGTGTTCTAAGTACTTACCTCCCCTGCCGAATGTCAAGGATTCGATTCCCAAGCGCGACAATTCTTTGCACGATTTACATCTAATTGTTCCGTGTGCATTTTACTCAGCATTATCAACAAACTCAAAATAATATATTGCATCGTCTGGTTGTCACGCACAATCTTTGATCCATTCAGTGCGACTTGACCAATGTTGGAGATTACGGCTCACACCACAAACTTTCCACAGGCAAATAGTTTAGCTGATTTTTAATCAGTATTTTCCGTGTGGTGACGGAATAAGAATACAATTAACCACTCTTACCCATGGATGTCGTAAAAGACGACTAAGGAATATAGTAGGTAAGCATATAACATTTATGGAAGAGAAGGAAAGCTAGAACCAAAATCCTATACCATCTTGTCTGACCAACGTGGTATAATAAGGTCAATTATCCTCGCATTTTGGAGGAGACTTGAGCCCAGCAGTAGGACGTTTATGAGCCGAGATAATGATATATATATGATAATGATGAAGATGTAAGCACATTGCAGCGATTTGGTAACGGTCGATAAGTTTGATAGGCTACGCCTTCAAACCGAACTGCCGGCGAATCGGAACACACGAATCGTAGGTATGTGTACGCATTAGAAACTTGATCAAATTATCAGTTGATAGAAAGTCTGTGGTCTACGAGAGTTCCTAATATGATAAATTTTAGGACTGCTTAGTGGAGCATTGCTTGACTGCAGCGGTGGCGTTATGGTTAAGATACTGACATACCGTACCAATGTTATGATTTCGATTCCCAGGCAAGTACATATTTTGTGCGATGTGAATCGAATTGCTGTTCTGGGCCTGGGTGTAATTTGTATATATTAATTGTATGAGTAATTTTAAAAAAGAATTAAAATTAATACAGGAACGTGTAGCTCGAAGATATTCTGCCATCCGAGATTGTTTTAACCATCATAATGAGAAAAATAGTGCTTTGAATAGTTGCCTAGTGCTGTTTACGATACTTCTTATAGGCGGTTCAAAATATCTTTACTTTTATTTTCGTAGAAGGTATTGGATCTGGTGAAATAAACTGTATACCCATTCATACCCATATCAGCTTATCGAGATTATAGACTTTCCTACGAGAATAGAAATTGCAATTTGATAGGCGGTTAGGTATTAATAAACGTTTTTTTTTTACTTCCCGTGTGGTGATGTAGTAAAAATACTTTTCACCCGCTATCCTGTCTGTAGATATCGTAAAATACGATTAAGGGATATAGTAACATATGTATATGCAAGATAGAGAATACTTGAAATGTAACCTTTACCTACACTACCCTACCTACCCGTTTAATCAGCGTGATATAATAGTTCAATTATCCTCCTGTTATGGATGAGACTCGAACCCAACTCTGTATATGAACTGAGATAATGATGATAGTTAGGTGTTATTTAGTCTCTCATAATTGGTATTATAAATTTCACATAAGAATTCTACTGCCCATTCTCTTGGTAATCCATTACCTAAATGTTATTTTCCCACGGGAGACTAAGAGATGATGACATATTTTATTCTTAACCTATATGGAAATATAGGTATAATCATCATTATCATATTTCAGCCTTTATTAATAACTTTTAAAAGCAATATTAAAAATTGAATTTTAATATTAGGTATGTTGTTGATCTTACCAATAAATAAAATTGGAGTGTCTGTTTGTAATGTCAAAATAATAGGCTTTTTTCATGCTCACACGGTTATTTGCACGACACCTATGCCTAAAATGGCAATTAAAAAATTTTTGTCTGTCTGTCTGTTTGTTCCGGGTAATCTTCAAAACGGCTGGACCGATTTCAAAAATACTTTCACTAATGGAAAGCTATAATATCAGGGCGTAAACTAGGCTATATTCTATCCCGGTATTCCCACAGGAACGGGAACTACGCGGGTAAAACGACTATAACCTATAACCGAAGCGAAGCGAGGGCAGGTTGCTAGTCTTAAATATAAATTGCCATAAATTAAATAAAACCATATGTTATAAAAAGATACATATAAACTTTAATTGTTTTAATTGGCATGCAACAATTAACAAATAATTAATCAATGTAGTTAATGAATTCAATGCACAACGTTAATAAATGTAACAAGTAAAAACAAACAATATATATCTAATCAAAGAATAATAACTAGTTTATTTGTAATATTAAGTTAGCACCTATTTTAAAATAAGGCACACGAATTTGGCACATGTTGTTACATCCTGGAATACACCAAGGAATGTATATTTGGATATCAAGGAATCACACATAAAACGACTAAATTAAAAACCTATTTATTAAGAACATACAGTAATTGTTAACATTTTATTTTAACTAAGGAATTCAAAATATTAATGTTTTATTTTGAATTCCTTAGTTAAAATAAAAATAAATTAATAAAAAAAATTCTTTTTCATCAAATTCTATCAACTAATCACATTATTGATGCCTATTAACCGGTAATTAAAATAAGCTACAGTTATTTAAAACAGTATTATTAAAATTTAAATAAAAAATTAATTCTAAACAAAATTGTTGTTTATATGAATTGCTGTGGATATAGTAAAATAATACTTTCATTTAAGTTTCTATCATGAGTTCATGACAAATGTGAAACGGATGGCAACTCAAGAGTGGGATGTTATATTACCTCAGAAAAGATCATTTTAAGGCAAATTTCATTGTATAACTTATAAAGAATTTTCAAATGTACCCATCTGTTAAAAACCCTGCCCAATCAATAAATCGACTGAGATCTGCTTTGTGACTTTCTCCATTTAAAGTAGATAAAAATAATGACCTCGTCTAAAATTAATTTCAATAATGGAAACAAACATATATACATATTATGCTTGTCGTGAATATCCATTAAAAAATTAAACATGGATAACCGTAACCTCTAAACAATATCATTTCGAAAAAAGATCAGTCAATTTAATTTGTAGTCACTTTATAAGCGTAATTGTCTTTTTAGGATGGGGCAAGGTTTTCTATAGACCCTTAGCTTATAACAGAAATGTTTCAAAAAAACATTACTGAGAGAGATTCGAAATAAATTAAAAAAAAACATAAATATAAAGAAAAATACTTGCTGCTTTTATGATAACACCTATAACTATATCACATAATAATAGAGATGTGCGTGGTGGCGTTGGACGCTATGCAAGAGAGAAAGAACTTCTTGTAAGAAGATCACTTAAAAACTAGGTAGGTACTCTTCCTCAACACGCCTTATGTTTTAGCATTATACAAATATGATAGTTCGCATTACGCAACCAAGGGCATCTAGAAACTAATCGCTCTGTCATTGCTGGTTTGCGACAATATAGACGTAATTTAAAATTATGTAAAATTGAATACTGTATTCCAAATGATTTTTGATATCTAAAATCCTTTTATCGTGAACATAAAAAAAAATCTTTAATTAATACATCCTCAATAAATTATTTAAATATGATATGCACTTTTTTTTGGTCGGTCGGCGCACTCCTCGCTCCGCTCCGTCCGGGGCGACAGAGGGCCGTAAGCACGCACACTGGTAACCCACCCGTATAGCAAGTCGCCTTCGTCGTTGGGCCGACCACCAGTGCAGAGTTCCTTGACTTCAGTGGTCGACCCGATGGAATACCCCGAGAGAGTACCCTCTCCCGTCGACGTCCCCTACCGGGACGCCGATTGCCGTCGCGAGGCTAACCTCTTCGCGAGTGCCCGGACTAAATCCCTGGTCCGGTCACCCGCAGCTTCTGCTAGGGCGGCATCAGGCGCAATGATATGCACTAAAACATTTATAAAAAAGAAAAAAAAATCCTCTTCTCTAAAATCAGTAAATTTTATTTGCGGCGCTATTCTTGCAAACCAGCGAATTATGTTGTACGTAGTACACCTACAATTTCAATATTATGCCGAGCGAGAAGCGAGAAGATAAGGCCTTAGTACCGGTGGTCAAATTAGACAAAGATAGAGTTGGGTTATATAGGAGATTATGAGGCTACACCCACTCTTTCGCCGACCGAGGCTGTTCGTTGCGCGTGATAAGAAGCGTCGGCTCATACTCACGGGAATAAACCTTCGAAATTTGTATTTGCGAAGTTCATTTACAACAAGAGAATTTGCGTAGCGTATTTTCGCATGAAGGATTTAACCGGATAAAAATCCATGCAATAGTTCTTTGATGAAGCTTGATTGCAGAGGTAGAACTACGCGTTTTTAAATTATATGGCCGTTAACCTTCACATAACATAAATCGATTAATTTCCAGACGCTCTAACATTTCAGCTCAGACTCAAAAAACGGAGTAATACACAATCGGTAAAACAAATTTTATTTATGATTATGTTCCCCAGTAGTACTTGTAATGATGTCATCAACAGTGTACAATCTTGCTTTACATGTCCTAATATTGCAAGTCCACCGCTGTCGTCTTGTTTTCCTTCTTCTCGTAAGAAACGTATAATTGCCGACCAGAATAATTGGATTTCCATATCGACTTTTCCCAAACACTGGCACTAAAAGAAATTTAACCAAAAATACTCAAAGGGTACGACGGAAAGAAAACTAAACAATGGATAGGAAGGTGGAAGTAGGTACGTACGATGATAAAACATGTGTAATAAATTATTATATTAAAATCCAGCAAACAAAAATACGAGATTCTAAAAGATCAGAAAAGTAGATTGAAATTAATTTTTTTATAGCAATACTTTGAAATGCTGATCCACAATCTTATGAGACGAAAAGCGAGAAAAAGGGCTTAAGCAACTGCTTTATCGCCTACTTACACTACATAGTAGTTGCTTCAACTATTTTTCTCGCGTGTTTGACAACAGGGAGACATAAGCTAGTTTCGTTATCATAATTTTATGTAAATAAATGAATGATAAACACAATGCTCTATGCTATACAAAAGTAATTGATGAATATTTTTTTTCTTTTTTTCTCTGTAATACAAAAAAAAATCACTTGTCATCTTTTCGGCATATTTATCGTCTTTGTTTTTGCCGATGTCTAGGCACATTCATTTATTTGTATGCATTAATCTAATACACAATTTTGGTATGCCGCACGCAACACGACAGATTTACCTACTATATGATTAAGACCACTGGTCTTACCACTAGCCTGATAAAATATTTCTAGAAGATAATGTAAAATGATGCGACAGACTCGCGTAAATGACTAAATAAAATGAACTTAATAGAGCATCCTTCACACAAATTACTCGAATACATTAGAAAGGAAAAAAATCTTCAATTAGTATTATGAAAAAACTCAATATTTTTATCTAGTAAAGAGTATATTTGACACCCATGGTACGTCTCTGAATATAAAGAAGAAACTATGCATTGCTAAAGTCTTGAAGTCTCAGCAGCAAAAGAATTAAACGAATGTGACACAATTTGAATAGCTATATGCATTAAAGGCCGATCCTGACGGCGTAGTACCAAATTCTCGCAGAAAATGGACGTCTGAGTATTAGCAATATATTACTGCACTTCGTTCGCTGAGCGAGAGAGCCGGCAGCCCGACTTTCTGAGGGTGTTTGCGTATAGTGGGTTTTTGTAATGCCTTTAATATCACCGAACCTCATTGACCTCATTCACTCTCCCTTCACTTTCTTCACGGTAGACAGCGACACGGTAGTAAAGGTCCAGGTGCAGGTAACACTTACCATCAGGTGTGATATTTGCTCGTTTGCCACCAATAGTAATGAAAACAAAATGATGAAGACGCAATTATTTAACGAGATTTCTGGCTATCATCATCATTTCAGCCTATCGCCGTCCACTGCTGGACGTAGGCCTCCCTCATGTTATGCCACAAAGTACGGTCCTGTGCCGCCTGCGTTCAACGACGCTCAGCAATTTCACCAGGCCCTCGGTCCACCTAGTGGGGGGCGTCCTACACTGCGTCGCCCGATATGTGGTCACCACTCGAGAACCTTTTTTCCCCAGCGGTTGTTGGTTCGTCGAGCCTGCCCATTGCCACTTCAGCGTGCTAATTCTTCGTGGTATGTCATTGTTACACCCGTTCTTCTGCGGATTGCCGTATTTCGGATTCTATCTCGCAGACTAATCCCGAGCATAGCTCGCTCCATAGCACGTCTGTCTAAGTTAAGTATAAATACAAAACAAAAACACAATATGCAGTAATAATTTCAGTACCAGAATTTATATAGAATTTAATTCGTACAAATTTCAAGAGAATTACAAATTAGTTAACAATGATATATGCAATTAGTACGTCGCATTAGAACTTTAATAAATGCAATAGGAACTTAATGCTCGTCATATACCAAATGTCTTTATTAGAAAATTAGTTTTACAGGTCGTAAAAAAAGATACAAGCCCCAAAAATACTTAAGTTCTTATGCTCCTATATTAATTTATTTAAATGTCTTCAGAGAAAATCTGAATACTGCTAATGTTGATGCTCATTTGAAGTTTTAATTATGACGTCATCAAGTGTTACAATTGAGGCACGACAGCCTGAGGTCTTTTTAGAACAAGTCCATCTTCTACGTCGACCGCAACTAGACACATGAGCGCGGTGGAACCGATATGGACCCAATTCTATGATAGTGTTACCCTTGCGGCTCTCACTGTACTGAAGCACTGCATACACAAAAAAAAACTGAGTCAGTACCTATCAAAAATTATTCAATTTTCCAGCTAGCTAAATTATTTATATGCCTTGTTATTATTATTGATAGCCATTGCCGTGCTTCCCCTAACGTAAATTTAGATTTCATCTATGATTTTGTCTTTCTCCTGAAACATTTCTTTTTATTGGATGAAAAGTACCCTATATTCTAATTAGCATTCATGACTACGTGTATATGGGTTTGAAAAAGTCGATAGAGTAGCTAAGGCATGAAAACCTAACAAATAAACTCGCACTGCCATTTCTAATATCAGTTTAGGATTAAATTCGATTTATTTCATATTTTCATTGCCATATTGATATAGCGAAAAGAACATGCAGCGTGTTAATCATGCGGGTGACGGGACGGAGGATTAGTCCGTCACCCGCAGAGAGGCTGATCGCGCGACGGCGATCGATGTCCCGGGACAGGGACGTTGAGAGGAGAAGGTACCCCCTCGGGGTATTCCGTCGGGTCGACCACTGAAGATCAGGAACTCGGCTCCGGTGGTCGGCCGAACGAGATCGTAGCCCGCCCCCCATTTTTTTTTTGTTTTGTGTGTCTTAGTTGTTAGCCTCAGATGGCTGTGACAACTTTACCCGGACTGGTGGGTGAGCGCTGAGGGCTCTCAACCCGTCCCGCCCCCCAAAAAAAAACGAGTTAATTATGAGCTTTTACATTCGATTAACCCTTGAAAAGACTGAATCGAGTTAAAAAAATCGTAATTTTTTCAGTGCGAAAAATAAATAGTGATAGAATTAAAGTAATTAAACGAATTGTAATTGTGTTTATAACTTTTTGCAACCCAAAAGCTTTAAGAAATGAATCATCACATCTCAGCTCATATAACCCACAGCTGGGCTCGAGACCTTTATACAATAGGAAAGAAATTGGCCTAATACACCATGGTATTTAGACACGTTGGTAGGTATATACTTAGTTTTATTTTCACTTTGCCACAAATGTTATATGTATCTGTTCATTATCTTGGTAATATCTCAGTCGATTTTTATAACTCTCACTTGAAAAGTGACAGATAATGACACATTGTATTCGTAACCCGCCACTACTTAGACAATAAACTACATCACAGTCATTTGAACTGTCATGAGTTTAATTCCTAAAATGCAAAATTCTATGCATCACCATAATTTTTATAACTTGCTTGAAAAGTGACAGATAATGACACATTGTATTCGTAACCCGCCACTACTTAGACAATAAACTACATAACAGTCATTTGAACTGTCATGAGTTTAATTCCTAAAATGCAAAATTCTATGTAATTTTTGTCCGTTAATCGTGTTTGTAAAGTTCCCTACGGCATAAAGAATACTTCTGTTAAGACATATATTTAATTCAATAATAAAATAAATCTTGCTATATGGTGTCAGCTAAGAATATTACCATCCCTTACACTGTTCGTGGTTGTCATAAAAGACGACAAATAGTTATATATTGATCATCGTTATCATTTCAGCTCATATACGTCCGACTGTTGGGCTCGAGCCTCCTCCACAGTAGCAGTGAAATTGACCTTACTATACCATGCTGGTCAGACAGGTTGTTATAAGGTTTTATTTCGAGTTTGCCTTCTCTTGCATAGATGTTATAGGCGTATTATATCCCCTAGTCGTCTTATACGACATCCAGGGCAAGATTTGTATTTTTACTCCGTCACCACACGGAACTAACTTTTATATTAACCTGAGAGAATTTCATCTGATGCCGTATTGTCAACGATTACATTCGAAGAAACAGCCGACGTGTCATTGAACTATTGAAATATGTACGATGGAAGGAGAGTACAAATTCGTCGACCCTAAGTTTTTGACATAGGCGCAGGAAGATGAGTAAAATAAACCTAAGGCTTATAAATTCAATAATAGCATAAAAAAATCTATAAAGAATGGAGAACCTTTTAAGATAGTCTTTAAAATAACAAACGAATAAAAAGTGCAATATTTGGAGTTAGTATTAAATAAAAGAAAACACAAAATAATGTTAACATTATTTTATTTATGATTATGTTCATTTTTATTATGAACTACAACATTATCAACAGTTATAACAACAGATCGACATCCAGTCGTTTTACGACAGCATACCCATCGAGTTTTGGCAGTAGTTTTAGAGATACTCACACGATTATAACGATATGAGCCTATTAAAAGAACAAGGTTACCAGATTTTGTTGTACTGGTCCTGACGAATCCTAAAAAAAATAAAACTAATTTTAGAGAACGCACGATACAAGTTGACATGATATTATTTCTGCTCCAATATTCTACGCGTGTGTGAAAACGATTCTTTTTTGTTAACGGGTTCTGGTTTGAATGTTATGCTCGCTCATTGGGGAAGAATCAAAGCCGTATTGAGTTCTGGCAGCGGTACTTTTCTCAGCACCCAGGACGGTGGTTTGAGACCCGTTTAGTCAGCGGCATTTTTTTACAATTTATTCTCAACTCCTGAAGAGTAAATTGATCCTCTTCCATGCATCGAATGACGGTTTTCAAAATGTAGAATATGATAAAAAGGCACAGTAGTAAAGTGTCCAATTTTTTTTTTATTTTATCATTTTCCCGTCTTCATCTTAATCTCTAAAAGCATATTCTAAACACATATGCAAGGCGACCTCAATACACCGTAAAGGTACCAAATTTTACGATTGCTAAACACTCTCTGGAATATTTTCGCTGTTGAGAACCACCATCGACGCTTCTCGCTTTATCTCATACATACATATTCTAAGAAACAATCTAAATAGTTCACATTCTAACAGACAGTAAATAATAATTGCGCTAAAAAGTATGTCATCATCATCATCATCATCATTTCAGCCTATTGCCGTCCACTGCTGGACGTAGGCCTCCCTCATGTTGCGCCACAATGTGCGGTCCTGTGCCGCCTGCATCCAACGACGCCCAGCAACTTTCACTAGGTCGTCGGTCCACCTAGTGGGGGGGCGTCCTACACTGCGTCGTCCGATGCGTGGTCGCCACTCGAGAACCTTTCTTCCCCAGCGGTTGTCGGTTCGTCGAGCGATGTGGCCTGCCCATTTCCACTTCAGCGTGCTAATTCTTCGTGCTATGTCAGTTACACCCCTTCTTCTGCGGATTTCCGTATTCCGGATTCTATCTCGCAGAGAAATCCCGCAAAAAAGTATGTACCGAAAATAAAATACTTTCCTAAATATATTTAATTACTGTGAAATAAATAAAATAATAAGATCGTCAACACACATCACACATTTATTAATATTAAAAACTAATGTAATTAAAAAGCTTATATGAAGCTATCTATCAATGGTTGTGTTTCAAATTGTATTTAATAATCTCTTTTTCATAAGTTGTTATAAATGCCGTACACTTAGTTCGAGCTCTGACGGAACATTGCCATCGTACTTTGCCTTGTAAATTTTGATTCTTTTGCTGTGAAAATCGAAAACCAGCAACTTCAAGCATCACCGTACCTCTACTTGTCAGCACCTCCTTAACTGGAATTTTTTATCGAGTTAATATAAAATGAGACATTTAATAGTTATAACATCAATAACGTGATGATAGTTTTTTAGAAAATTATGTTTTTGTTTCATTTCAACAAATGATTATTAAGTATTTCTCTAAAAATTTAAAAGTAATAAAAAATACTGGTAAATCCTGATGCCGGGTCCTAATAGAAAGCATGTGTACCTACTAGAGCTTCCAATCCTGCAATACCGAGATCTCGGTATTGCGGGATCCCGCGCCATTTTCCAATCCCGCATGATGCGGGATTATGGGTGCGGGATCCGCGAGATTTGCGGGACTGAAAAAAGCGTGCATGCAACCTTAAACTTAATAAACTCTCAAACTCAAACAGTAACACATCCTATATAAATTTACAGTTTTTAAGTGTGGTTAATTGTATGGTTTATTTTTTTAATTTTTTTGAAGATTTGTTTTGTTTTGTTATGTTTTTATTCATTTATTGATGCCGGACTTTCTGGAACCCAACAGGGTTCCAGAAAGTCCGGCATCGATTTTACTTTGCCGCAAAGTTCACTTGCTAAACTCATTATGAAATTTCTTCGTTTTATGTTGGTACCTGAAGAAGAAAGAGAATTTATCCCTGCTAGGTCTAGTATATTGAAAAAAAACCTGTACCTTCGAGATGTCGTTTTGACACTATATTTTTTTGCCATCTGGTCAGCCACATCCACGCCACGCCGTACTTGGTAGCATTGTAAAAAGTCACAGTTTCTGTCTTTTTCTTAGGGTGATTGGAGTCTATTTCAACATTATTATGTAACGTGCTAAGCAATAACATGTTCTTGTTTCGTTTTCCTTGATAAATTGTGAGTGTACATCTATCAGATTTCAGGATTTTTGTTTCAAACAAAGTCATATGAAGTGATTTGACGTAAGGTGGAATCTCTCGTCGTGCCCTGTTCATAGTTCCTACAATCGTAGTGCGTTTTGCGAGCAAATTATTTGCCAAGCTTAACGATGTAAAGAAGTTGTCAGTAGTTATATTTCGGCCAGTATTTGCAAAAGGTTCCACGAGACGCATTACAACAGATTCACCAAGGCTTTGGTTTTGTGGCCTGCTTTCATTCTTTCCTAAATAAGGAAAGCCGTTGAGCACAAACTTTGAATCCACATCGACACAAAGCCAAAATTTTATTCCAAACTTATCAGGCTTGTTAGCAATGTATTGAAGAAACCTGCATCTAACCTTAGTAGAAAAGAGTTGTTCGTCTACTGTAATATTTTCTCCTGGCTTGTAGCAAGATAAGCAGTTATCAATAATTTTTTTCCAAACGTCTGATATTTGATTTCAAATTTGTCTTGTTGAAGTCGTGAACTTCTTTCAGATCTGTGATCAAATCGCAAAAACTTCAGAATTTCTTTGTAGGTATCTGTCACGAGGCATAACTTTTGAAAAAAAAAAATACTCCCCAAGCTTTACTCCATAGCTCATTTTGTGGAATATTTTTTGCACCGTAGGCACCTCGAGCATAGCAAATAGTGATAAAACTTTCCAGCTGTTCCAAAGTTAGTATCCAATTGTTGTGGCCTAGTTGCCTATTAGCTTCTTCTTGAGTACATTTCTGAATATGTCTTAATATAGATTCATCAATCACAGGCCTTCACGAATCTAATATACTTCCCGTGAAATATCTTCTTGCATATGAGGCAGGCCCTGCTTGTTCAGTTATGATATTGTGCCGTGCTCGGCGACCACTTTGAGTTGACTCCACTTGAAGTGACCACGACGTACCGTCGGTAGCGGTGATAAGACCTTGAAGCTCAGAATCATCTGAACTATGACTCTTGCCTCGGCCTCAACTACGACCTCGACCACGAGCACAGCTATGACCATGGCCACGAAAACTCGAACCGTGAACGTTTTGTAGTTTTGTAAAGTCGCAAAAGGCACCTGATCTTCCAGATCACTTTCTTCCGTAGAGGAACTCGAATTGAAAAGTGATACCGCACAATCATCGTCACTATCGCATTCTGCGCTTTCAGAGCCACAATCCGATTCATCTTCAGGAATATTTTGCAATATTGAAAGTATTTCTTCATCCTGAACCCTTCGAGACATTTTTCACAAATTACGTACAATAATTTCGACTAAATTCACGGGCAGTCGAAACGATACTGACTTCTTTGACTAACAAACTACAAAAAACTGATAAACGTACCTAATTTATGTTCTACCCTCTCACATTACAATTATAAACACTTATCGGATCTCAGCCGTCAAATGACTGCCGCCGTCTTTGTCGGTATATCAAGATTTTAAATATATAAACAAAAGCGATGTGAGTTATTTTCATACATAGTTTCATTTAACTACTGATATTAATAAAAGTCACAAAGTTTCAATACGTTAAGTCAAGTTAAGTCATACATTAAGTCTCATATTAATAGTAATATGTAGGTAAATAAATGTGGAGTTGATTAATGAAAATAACATTGTCTTATTTGCCTTAAATAAATGTGAATATTATCGATATGCGGAATCCCGCAAATACCGAGATCCCGCGGGATTGAGAATTCGTAATTCCGCAAATACCGAGATTGAATTCAAGCTGTGGGATTGGAAGCCATAGTACCTACCTATACATTCACACATTGTCAATTATTATGTTCTAAGTGTTAACAGCAGGAGACTCCTTATCAGATAGCAAATTGTTTTTGAGCCAAACAAAATGCACTTACAGCATTCATCTCACTTATGAAAAAGCTTTTCGAATTTTTGTAAAAATCAATTCAACCATGCATTTTTTGACCAAGTTCTTTCTTAGCTATTATTGTTATCACTTGCAGTGTCAAATATGATTAGATACGTTTTTTTTTTGTGGGTGGGCTGCGGTCGGCGCGTATTAGATACGTAACAATATTGAAATGATTAATAAATTAATGATGTTGATTTCATCTTATAGTAAAATACAAACTTGCCTGTAGTACCTATTAAGAGACTAGGGAAAGCTACGTTAATGCGTGTTGTGAGGCGAAATGGATTTGAGTGCGCTGCTTCCTAACGTATGTAGGTATAACTACTCTTTCTATAGCGATTACGCCATCATATCCTTCTACGCCATAAGCCACGTCACAGTACACATAGCTGCGGTGCGCATGACATACTCCATAAATTTTCTTATATTTATTTGATTTTGCCGTTCGCTACTCATGTCAAATTAAATCGGGTCACGATACGCACCTTAGCGGTTAGAAATGGTAAGGATCTATTAATAATTGAATCTACATATACTTTAGATATGTGATTATAATAAGTATATTTTTTATTTATAATTCCTCATTTGAAGAGCTGTGGTTAATTGCTTTATTTGTTGCATGTTTCTTCCGATATTTTGATGAGTTTTTTTGCCATCTCTTTCGAATAATCCTTCGCTCACGTGGAGTCATATCTTTGACACATTTTACTTGTCCTTTTGCCTTCTTTTTGAGATATTTCAATTTTTCTTTCTCTCGATATTTGGTTAGTAAATTTGGATCAAGTTTTATTTTTGCTAAACGCGCCTTGGCAGCGATTGCTCTTCTTTTGGTTAGATCTTCTTTTGATAATTTTGATTTTAATAGTGGTATTGCTATAAAATAAAATACTTTTTAAGGAAATGTTTCCATCTTAGTATAGCTGAATAATGTATATGCATTAAAAATCTTATTTTTTAATTTATATTTAAGAACATGTCAAAATAATAGACAATTGATTTATTTTTAATTCAATTTTATTTTCGAACTTTGTACAGTTATATTTTATCTTTCACTTTTAATTGCTGCTATTTTTATCACGCACTCAATAATACTTATTACAACTTTTAGTTTAGTTTTATATTACAAGTTCATAATACTATATTTTAGGTCACAGTTATTATTATTTTTATCATGTTTACAAAATGTATACGCTATACACTAATCTAATATGGATCACATAAATGTAAAAATCATTTTAATGTAAAAATATTTGCCATAAATTAATCCTATTAATTGATACATTACTGTATTTCATTCGTCTGATGATATGTTACGCCGTCTATTTTTAATTTACACTAATATTTATTATATCTTAACATTAATTTATTAAAAGCAACACGCAAAACACTCAACAATCATATACTCGTTATATTGTCTATCTGATTAACTATTGATTCTTCATTGGTCGCTGAAAACCTCACAATCAGCATCGGGTTGGCCATATAGTTAAAGTGCCGTTTGCCAGGTGGTCCTACACCTGCGGGGGCCTCTCATGGGCTTAATCTATGGGTTTACGAGCAAAAGGATAGACTAGGGGACCCGGGCAGGCTCTTGTGACCTAAATATTAACCAGATTAGATAGTTCGTTCAAACATTAAGAGAATAATTCATCTCAACTCATGGTGGTGGTTTGTATTATAACCACCACAAGAAAAAGAGAAAAATTAAGTAGAAAAATGCAAAAATGATATTATTCGCAGAATATCAGTTTGTCCAGAAACTAGCTTTAAAACTCGAACTAGCTTTTAAACGTCCTTCGGCTTATAGGTAGCTCTATAAGTCGAAGGACGTTTAGAAACCGGGCCTTGCCGGCCGTGTCTGACTCTAATAACTCGTCACAATATTTACTTTACCATTAAAATAAAAATTGCCAATACGCAAAATGTTTCTAGTTTCACTTTTAGTTTAAAACACACCGATTATTACAACCGAATTGAATTTCATCATCTTTGTTAGTCCTTCGGGTGAAAATCGTAATTGAAGAAGAAGAATTGAAATTTAAAGTACTCGCTAAAATCCTTTCAAGATGAATTTCGGAATACTCATGACCTTGATAACAATTATATAGTAACAGATGGGGATGGTGACTCTGCTAAAACAATGACTTTTTATATATATACATATAGCTATATGTGATCTGGTGATGAAGGAATAATATATCACATCACCACTTCTCAATTTACCGCAAGATAAGGAAAACTGTAAACAAAAGTCTATACGTATAACTTCTGACTAACATGTTATAGTAGGCCAATTTCTCTATACTCTGGAGGAGACTCATGCCCAATAGCGAGACACAAATGGTTTATAAAGAAAGAAGAAATGAAGTGGAAGAGGGTAACTTATGTTAATCATTAGGACTCGCTAGATGATCGAGCTGTGATCACCAGGACCCGGAAATTATAAACACAGAAACAACTGTGTAAAAAACATGTTATCCGGATACAATTTCCAGATCGTGCAAAATGAAGGCATTGTTACCGAATTAATCTGATAGCGAATTATTATCACTAACAAATCATGAGGTATAATGCGCGGCATCTTACGTACCGACACTTTCATTTGACAATAGGTGCAGGCTAAAAACTTGCACATTATAAGTTTATTATGTATTGCCTGCACCTTTAACCAGAATAAAAATAATATTAAAAATGTATGTAACATGTAAACAGTGTTGTTTACATGTTACATACATTTTTAATATTATTTTAAAATCAAATAAAAATAATATTAAAAATATTAAATAGCCTTAAGAAAACAAATATGTAAAAAAACATTGTCTACACATTCAAATACAAATGATCGTGTTCCGTCAGCAATGCAAAAAACCATATTGGTCTCTGTATATCCTTTGTAAAACAGCGATGAACTTCGGCATTTTTGTAGAATGACTAGATAAATGATTGTGGGTAAAATTTGTTTTTAAAACTCTATCACCAATTGTCACAATAGAAGCTTTGCATTTGTTTCTTTTCCCTGAACACTGCCATCTTGTCCTTGAGCCAAAAGTATTTTCTTTATAAAAACGGTATCCGGCGGCCATCAATATTACGTTGCCTCTGTATGAGACATATTTAAGAACTGAAAAATAATAACCAATTGTAAATCAAGCCAAGATAAGTAATATCTTAATATTTAAGCATTTATATTGAACAGAAATAATATAAATAAGGGCAAAATAATCTATTCAAAGGTAATATTTGCATTATACGATCTTCCTATTTAGCGTGATTTAATATTTCCAAAAATAAACACACGAGATTATTAGGATTTGGAGGCAATCATTAGAAATAACACATTAGGTTTACAAACTCCAAATTTATTAACCAGGACAACTATTAAACTTAAAAAAAAAAACTAAATTACTAAATTATTGATTAAACAAGATGTGATTATAAAAAAAATAATAAGATCCATAACGTTCCACTAATTTACCGATAGCAGATTCGGTATTTTTATTATAGAAATGCGAAAAAATAAATAATAATGGAAGAATGGATTTCTTCTCAGTTATTTACAAAGATATTCGTGTATGTTAAAAATAAAAAAAGGAAAACAGTATATGTATATATATTTACACTGTACTACAAAGTTCTCCGTGTGGTGATGGACTAACGATAACCCTAACGGCATGTCGTAATTAAAATGCATAGGTCCTCTAAAAGAATGTCGTGTATTTTTAATATACGATCGACTCATAATGAAAAAGTATGCTTGTAGCGACATGGAGAGCATTTTGGTAACTAGCATTTCAATCATATTTAAGGAAAAATGCTCTTGGCCTTAATCGCAACAAGACTTTTCAAGAAGCTGTACTGAATTTGATATGAACAATTTGATTGGATACGTACAATATATATAATGCTTAAAAAAATAAAATTATCACACAACATAATAATTATTATTTTACTAGACACACTGTTTAGTAGTTACAACGTACCAATGCAGTATACAGAATATATTCTGCTTACATTGCATGTAATTTATATAATAATATACTTAATAATTGTAGTATAATTTTTATTTAAAAGAGAAAAATAAATATTTTGTCATCAATATTAATATAAATTGAAGTAATTCATGACAATTAATAGAATAGGTACTTCATCTATCACTTTTAGCAATCTAAGGGATCGACCCTCAGTGACAATTTTAACTTTATTAACATATAAAACAAAGATTACATACAAAACATTAGTAACTAATAAATAATACCAATTAACGCTAATATAATAATTAACCTAAACGTTGTTTTACAAAATAATCGAATTTAATTTGTTTAAATAAACAAACGTGTTTGACGCTTTGTTTACAAATTTATTTTACGTCAGCACTGCTCCTGATTATTATCATCCACATACATATCTTCTAAAACAGTAATGAATTTCGGCAATTTACCTCCCTGATTAGACATATGATTATGTTCCAAGTTTCTTTTTGAAACTAAATTGCCTACAGTAATAATAGAGGCTTTGCATTTATTTCTTTTACCATAGCATTGCCATCTTGTTCTCCCGCCAAAAGTTTTCTCTTTATAGAAGCGATATCCACCGGCAACGAGTATCACAGTTCCTCTAAAAGACATGTATTTGAGTACTGAAACAATCAAACAATCATTGTAACATGACTGCGTATGTTGATTTGTAACTCACAATTAATTTCGATCTATTATATAATTTAAAAATGTGCTAAAACTTGTGTGATTGTTTAATCTTTATATGAATATACTCCAGAGTCAAGACTAGTTTAACTTTGGTTTGGTTTTTAAAAAATGGTCATTGCGAGCTCGCGTTTAGCCAAACAAGAGATTTTTATCTAGTTTGAAATTTTATCAAAATATTTGAGGCTACAGAAAATAAAAATATGATAATAGTACGAGACTCTGTAGTACTAGAGTACACACTGCTGTGTGGTAGCGGCTTCGAACACTACCAACCCTTGCTTTGCTCGTGGGTGTCGTAAAAGACGACTAAGAGCCCTAGATTGACCCGGACCAACTCCATCTGGTACCATTTGGGTCAACGATTACTTTCTCAAGGAGGGTTGACGTCAGGCAGGCGGCCGGTCATAAAAGTCATTGCCGAAACTTTTTGCAATATGTCAAAACAGATGAGATATTGCGTCGACCCCAAGTAATTGGGATAAGAGCAAGATGATGATGATGATGATAATAGTACGAGACTCCCCGTATTGAGATGGGTTAGGAATACCATGTTTCGTTATACGTTACTTTCCTGTGGGAGCCGTAAAAAGCAGTGTTTCCTCTAGGTGAGTGAGTAGCAGCATTCTCTTAGAAAAGTTAGAAAACTAATTGCGATTATAAATGCGAATGCCAAGGGTGCAAAGATGCGACAACCTGGCTTTTGGAGAAGTCTATGTGTACAAAGTATTTTATTCATCTTGCAATAATATTACCTGCTTTGGTTCCTAAGACTAATACATTTTATAAATTAATACAATTATTTACCACTAGATCGGACAGCGGCTGCCAATGGTCAGATTCGGCAAGGAACTCCACTAACTCTTTAAAAACATGTTTAGTAAATAAGTACTAGCCCTTCCAACTATTTTTTATTTAAATACAATACAATAATGATGTTGAATGGCTGTACCAGACAGAAGCCCACAAAAGGCAACGAGAGTCATCTCGTACCATACGTGGGAGAAGAAGCAGTTGTATCATCAGATGTAAATTCTATCAGTATAACAGATTTTTATTTGAAGTCATCTACATTCACTCGATTCCTGAACACATCCCTCTTAAATTAAACTCCATCCAATTATATTTGCTTCGAACTCTCAACCCCTATAATCTCGTACATCTATGTAGGTATAAGAAAGCGTCTTTTACAGCGTTTGGTCACCTAAGAACGTTAATGTTCCAAAAATATTTTACTAACCCTAGATCAATAACCTTATTTTACAACGCTTATTACTAACCTTAGTCGTGCGGCTACGCCGTATAAAAGGCAGGTTTCTAAGGCTTTAATGGAATAAAATATTTATATGCGTTTTACTTATTTATTATATTAATCATTTGTTACTTTGATAGTCTTTTAATTGAGACCAGAGTTTTTACTCATTTGCACATTTTTGTTTTTGTAAATGCTTAAATCTTATTAACTAAAAAAATCAAAGACTCAAAAAAATATTAAAATTAAGTAATAAAATCAACAAAAGGAACATTTCAGAAAAAAATCTATTAATATATTTGTGACAAACGTCAAGTTTGTGTTCGGCACACAAGGATTTGTTGCACTTGGTGCAAAAACTCTTTGTCATTCTTCGTCTTGCAGAGGGACAAATTGCACTAATTTTTCTTTTTTTGATGATAGGAAGACTAACTGCATCTTCCCTTTTATCAGTCTCATGTGTAGAAGTAGAACTACTGGTTCCTGGCATATTCAAAATCGCTGTTATTGAGTCCCACAGCCCCGTTTGTAGTGCCGGAATTTATAATCTTTTCTGTATGTGTGGCTCGACCAATTTTTGATGCAGAATTTTCAAGTACTCACACCTCGATAAAGGTTTTTTATTAGCCTCCAAAGTGTTGGATACATTATAACATAATTATTTATGAATGCTATTTTTAGCACTCCGTAAAAATTACATAAAGGCCAACGTCGAGTTTTTCGGCTGCAAGAAGCGAGAGAACACATTTGGTCTACGATGTCTACTTCACCCTTACTTTGATTGTAAAACTCGACCATCGTGAGCTTTTTGGTCTTCTCATCAATTGTTCCTTCGTCATCACAAGTCGACAATAGGAATATTGTCTTTTGGGGCTTTGGCTTGTATGAAAGCAATGTCAGTTCCTTGTCATAACAGAAAATAGCTTTATGTAATGTAACTCTAACGGTATCTCCCTTTTGTTAGCACGTAAAGTCCCAAACCAAAGTCAACTTATACGGTTCTTTTATTAAACTTTTGGCTAGTGGTGATCGAAGTGAACCAGTTGTCCATGGTTATATTTCTATTTGGGCCGTGCACAGTCCGTGTCAATTTTTTGACAAAATATTCGCCGAGTGGCAACCCATCAGTTTTAGTAAAAGAACCTAGATAGGGCTCGGCATCCTCCATATACTTTGTGGAATTATCTACCAACATTACAATTTTCATACCATATTTATTTGGTTTATTAGGAATATAAATTCTAAAAGAGCATTTGCCTCTGAAACCCAGTAACTGTTTATTAATGGTAAGGTAGCAACTAGGTTTATAATTCTCTTGACATGCGATTATAAAAAGATCCCACATATCTCGAAAAGGGGCATATACATTAGTCAATCATCGTTGTTTGCGCGTAAACTTATCGTCAAATCTGAGGCACCTTATAAGAAATTCAAATCTCTCATTAGACATAGTATTTCGGTATCGATTGTCACAAAAGGTAACATCAAAAAGCTAAATGATTATCCTTCATTGCTGCAGATAACGTAAGGATCCCGATGAGAGCTCTTATTTCATTGGAATCTGTCTGTCTCTAGGTGGCTTTTACATCCTTGTATTTAACGCATTTTATTGCTATCTCGGCATTAGTATGGGTTACAATTAAATCAATCATAGTCTCAGTTATAAAAAATAAAAAGCAAGAAAGCGGATCTAGTTTGTTTTTACAATTATGCGTGGGCCCAGGTCTAATACGAATAATATTTCTTGAAGCTGTCCGGCTTTGTGAACTCGGTTTTACTGATGACCATTTGTGATTGTCTTTGCCGCGAAGAATATTACTTATCGGTGTAATAATTAATTCGTGTGGCTGAACTGAAGTATTAGGTAACTCTTAGGGTCTTCAATTGATAAAATGTACTTGGTTGGATATCTTCAGTTGAAGGTTGTTCTGTCACAGTAAAAATCTCATCCTCACCGTCTGTTTCATAAGCCGGATCAGCCTCAAGGTGGTCTTCATTCTCACTCCCTGAGCAGTTTTCTTCGTCACTATTATTATCTAATGATAGCTGACGAATCGTGTCTAAAATAAAAATCATTTAGGTTCAATATCTCATATCATTATTTCAATGTAGGCAAATTAAGTACATAGTTTACAAAACACCGACATAATTATAACAGCAAAAAATAATGAAAAATAACTCTGCAGAAATAACCTCAATACTAACCTTCTTCGATTCGACGGCTCATGGTGGTTGGAACGGCGCATACAGGGCTCCTAAATAAAAACACACCTTGCACGGTGCGCCACGCGAGCTGCGGGTTTACTGAGATTAGCCGGAATTTGGAATGCATATGACGACGTACTCAAAATTTATACAACATTTTTTGAGTCCGCGTCGCCGTTTTGACGAAGGTTAGTGATCTACGGTTAATGAAGTTTTATAAATGTAGATAAATCTAACGAAGAGCTAATTGCGTAGATTGAAAACAGAAGGAAATAAGTTATTTTAAATTTAAAACAATTTTATTAAAAAAATCGAGTGGGCATAAATAAAACAACCTTATAAAAATAATAAATTAATTATACACATGTATTCTATATGTAATAAATTACATATTTGTCATTATTACGAAAAAAAATACTGAATATGTCTATATTCGATCCACCACCAAAACATCAGTAAGTAATATTTGCGTTAGTAATTACCTAACTAGGTATTATAATGTAACAACTTGCCAGCCCTGATTACAAGCCATAATTAACATACAAAAATATTGCAAAAAGAAAAAAATATTTCATAATAACAATAATTAAGTTATTTTATTCAAACTTAAATTATTTTGTGTTTGATATCATAATTTAACACTTATACTAAAATCCTCTTTAACCTCATATAATTCTACTATTAATTATTATTTCGATACAGAACTTGTTATTCCTATACATTCATTATTCCTTTCACCAAAAAATTCAAACTCTCAATATAAATACTTACTTGAAAAGCTAAATTTATTTAGACAGCACCAATTTGTCATACTGCAAAGACATGCATAGTTTGTAACATTTGTAATACCAATTCATTATTTATTACACTATTATCATAACTATACTATATACGAAACATCCGACATCCGATTGTGTCCTCTTCAAGATGAGATATTTCTGATATTATCAAAAAGTATTCTTATGACTATTTTCCACTAAGCAAATAGACCATAGCCTAACAAAAAAAGGTACCGAGCTGAATTTTGTATGTCCCTCCCTCCAAGTTCAAAATACTTATAAGGTCTAGAATCGGCAAACATATTGCTCCAATGTTGCCATATTAGCAATTTTGCGTTACACTTAAGATCTGTTAAACCAAATACTGACTATGATAATGGTGGCTAGTGACTTGGTGGAAAATAGCTCTTGATTTCGTCACCACACACAATATCATTTACAATAAATACGACATTTAGAATCTGTTAGCGCTAGTATGTGCTTGAGGATCATGGAAACCCCAAACTCTAACGACGGCATTATCCATAGTGTGAAGGGATGCCCTGCAGCCAGCTTTAGCCTTGACGCAAACCCATCTTATTTTACTGCCGTATTTAGTTACCCGATTGAAACGATACCGGCCGATCATGATTACAGGATTACCTCGTTGAGATTTTGCGAAAACAGGGCTCAGATCTGTAAAAAGTAGATAGCAAATAGTGTAATATATGCGATGACATACAAATACTTGTTAAATAAAAGGTGCATTTATAGCAGATAGGTTAGTAAAAATTCCGATCAAATTTTAATGAGAATATCAAAATCTCCGATCAAACTTCATTGAATTCAATGGTGTTAGACCTATCTTTAGCAAATATTATAGTTATAATATATTACTTAATCAATAGGTATATAATACAGTGAATCTGGTTATGTTTAATTAAAAACTTTTTTATATTAATGCGTTTAATCATATTCCATTATGTTTTAATTATTTTGCTTATAGTCTACCATAACTATTATTCATATTTGTAATATTAATATGATTACAATGTATTAGTAGGAACGCCATGCCAACATCTTATCTTTACAAGCTTAGACACTTTATTTATAAATAATAATAATTATTATTTAGTTGATATCATCGTGCTTTTAATTATTTGCACAAAAAAGAACCGTAAATATCTTTATTTTACCCTAATTTATCTAGCGGTAAGTGTAGATACACTGTAATCAGATGATTACCTACAGTAATGTATATTAAACTTCGTTTCTTTTGAAAATTCAAACATTATCGTAAGTATAGTTTGTATTCTGTTATCTAAATATGTACGTAGCAGAAATACCTGCATGTAACGTTCTAGTGTATCTAATATTATAATCCAATCCAATGTTATTAGCCAAATGTTTGTATTATAACCTAATATATTGTTAATAAATATTTTAATACTTTCTATATTATAACTAAAGAATAAATTTATACATATTTATTCAGTGATAAGCTAAATAATGTATCTATATGCCTTCAACACTACAGTAAAATTGCAAATAAAATTTTATTAGTTTTTCTAGCATATTAAACGAGTTGTCATAATTCATAGAGGACTAATAAATAAAAATGTTTGAGAAATCACTGAATCAAAATTTAGATAAATCAATGAGCTACATTTACAATGATATAAATTAATTTGTTGATTCACAAGGACTTTAATACGCAAGTGTTTCTTAAATATGGTGATCCTTTGAACGGACATTAATGTCGAAAGTAGTATGGAAATAATTCTATTCTATACTAATACTTGAAACTTAATTATCTATATCTATATGAAATGAAAGTAATATTTACTGATTTTATCGCATGAATTTAGTTGAGTTAGTCTGTCTTCCCCAACGAACCATAAAGTTAAGGCAGTACGAGAATTAGCATGCTGAAGTGGCAAAGAGCCAGCCACATCGCTCGACGAACCGATAACCGTTGGGGAAGAAACATTTTCGAGTGTCGATCACGAATCGGACGACGCAGTGTAGGGCGCCCTCCCAAAAAGTGGACCAACGACCCGGTGAAAGTTGATGGCGTCGTTGGATGCAGACACCACACTTTGCGGCGAAACATGAGGGAGGTATATATCCATCAGTGGTCAGCGAAAGGCTGAGTGATGACGATAAATTGATGTTGACTTAGGTGTAACCCATATTTTAGAAGTCATTAATGAAAACGGATCCTAGGAGTTTTATGACCATATCATAGTAAGTACATCTCTGTAAACATCAGAAGAGTATAAACGAAATTAACGGTCGCAAAAATCCTTTAATTATTTTCAATTCATATGTATAGTAAGTGATTAGTGATTATGTTTTCCAAGTGTCTTCACGATAATATTGTCTACTGTAGTAATAGCTGCACTACATCCTTTTTGTTTCTTGATGCAAGTCCAGCGAACTTTCGATCCCCAGCAAGCATGTTTATTGAAACGCCATTCTCCGATTTGTATTACCAGGTTACCACGTTGAGATAAATCGAACTTTGGTTCTGAAACGTAAGCATGTTGTTAGTTACCTCATTCTGCAATTCAACGGGGCCTTATTTTATCTATGTATTTTTTATTTAATAGATGATCTTAAATTACATTTTAATCTTTTCTTTTCTTAATATCTTGCAAAGTTGTGCAATGAATGCATTTTCTTACCTTATTGTAGTATAAAAATTAAAGACTCCTTGTCGAAAAATTAAATTAGCGCCTCAAACAGAATTCGAGAATGGAAACTCGAGATTAGTAGCCATTAGTGTCATTAAATTAATGAGTTATTTCTTAATCGTTATTATAAAAGACGACTAACAGAAGTTGATACCTTAATTGGAAGGCTTGTGTTGTAGTAAACTTAAATACTGTTTAATTAACACTTAGGTAAAAGCTATGCTTCCAAATGATTTAAGCCATGTTTTGGAAAGATACATGGTTGTAACCCAAAACATAAAGCTGATACACGTGTAGCTCTAGCTACTGACCATATTGGTATGTTAACAAATCATAATTTTGGCATCTCATTAAGACAGTTAAATTGTGTGTATCTCTTTGAGTAGGTATATTGGTCAACTTCTGAATAACTAAGCCGACTTTTAACAGGACTTTCAGATGACTGCACAATTTGAAAATTAATTTAATAAAAAGTATTCAATACTCGATTACATTCTAGCTGACGAAAAGTTACAAGTAATCCTGTATGTTAAAGCAAGAAAAGATAACTTTTATTTGAAATCCGCGCTACGAAATCTCAAGAAAAAAGTAAATACGCGAAAGACATCGAATAATATTTTAGTGAGTGTATTTTTTAAATAACACGAGATCTAACGCATCTGGACATGAAATAACCTACAGAATACTGACTAATAGAACAAAATAAAAATATATGAACACACGCAAATACTATAGAGGCTTACTTACATAAAAAAAAACTTCCGACGCATTAAAACTTTTAAAAAATAATGAAGTATGGTCGAATTTCGGTCACTGTTTAACCAAAATTACAAACAAATAAGAACATGAATGAGTAATATATTTATTTTCAAATAATATTCACAATTTCAATCTTTAATTAAAGAAGTAGCATCTATTAAAAATAACTGCCCTCCACAGAATTGACCAGAACTCTTTTCCGACTAGATATAAATATGGTATTAACGATACATATGTCTAGTACATAATGCCCATCTTTAGCGAACAATTGCAAACAAGCACTTCTAACATGCATCCAAGGACGGACTCAGCTTACGCTTTACAATGGGTGGAGTTAGCTGACCTTCCCTAATCTGTCCTTGCATACATACATTAGATAAGTAACAAATAAACTTATTAAATTGACGAGCGAATATTCAATTTTATGCATTACAACACCTTTTGAACATTTATACTCAGTTGTACCTACAATATCCCGGCAAAATACATGAAGGTAACATTAGAACTATATTCGTTACTTAACTAATAAGAAAATATAAGAACATCCAGAGATAAATAATTAATCAGTAAAAATAGTAATGTTTTACAATTATATCTTACTAATTTTGCTTTTTTTATAATTAAATTTATTTATAAATATAAAAATATCGAAAATAGTTTATTCCTTCGGTAATATTTACTATTTCAATCAGATGTTTTTAAAAATAAACGAAAAAGTTAGTTAAAGTAAGTTTTCTTCTATTTTTAGTAATTGAAGATAAATGCCTTAAATATCTTAAAAGATAGCATTGAGAGGGATATCCCAAAACAATTTTATTGTACATCTTTTGAGTTTCTAGACAAATTTTCATTTCATAGAGGTTATTTATGAAGAGAATAAGTATTTTATGTATTTCTTTTATCTAAAAATGCTAATGCTTAGTTATAATCCCTCACATGAATAGCATCGATACGACCAGGCGTCAGTCAGCGGTATGACTTAATAGTTAATAACTCTCAGCCATTTTACTGTCCCACTAAGCATTACGAAGATAATAAGCGATCGCTGAGTAGACTCGCTTAATAATTGTGTACGATACGCACAAACAAAAGAGATGGTACTGTATTCTAACATTCTTTACCACACCAGTGAATGTAGATTAAGTCAATAGAATATTTAATGACTCGTAAATACGAGTCACACCCAAGAATCCGCAATTTTTTAATTTGGACTATATCAACGAAAAGGGATATCAAAGTCTCGTAATTATTTTTTATTTTCAGGTAATGGTTATTTATGTATTAGCAATTCCATTACAACAAGGTATGCTAATTTGTAATGATTCTCGGTAAACAAGCTGTGGGTATATCCAAAATATAATTTTATTAAATAAAAATAGTAGTTACCGAAATAGCCTTGTCCAATCCAACAAATTCCTTATTTTAATATGAATATTTAATAGGAATGCATGAAGTATTTGAACAATTAATAACTTATATTACAACAAAGTAGTGTTGACTTAGACAATTACTTATAAATTATAATTCTATTCAATTGAAACTTATTTCAAGTTTTAAATAAGTTAGTAGACAGAGATATTTTCAACATAGAGATCAATAAACCATATTAGTTAAGGAGCTTCTCATTTAAACAATAATGACTGTTCTCACCAGCAACCCTTAAATTGTAGGGTACACCTAAAACAATATACCAGACATATGAAATCAAATATGTCGCCTTAGATGTTACCTAAAACTGTAATTTTATTTTCTTACTAACATAAAACATACTAACACCAATGCTGTAACATTAATATAGTCTTAAGTGTTACCTAAAATTTAGTGGGTCGCTGGTGAAAACGAGCATATACCTCCTAAATAATAAACCTAACTAAGCTATAAAACTCAAATGACTAGAATAGTTTTAAAACATTGACTAGAGTTTTATAAAATATACTTCAAAATAGCTTAATGGTTATGTATTCCAACAATTTTTATAAGTCGGTCATGAATAGTGACGGCAACACATCGGCAGCCATTTTTTTTTCTCTCAGTACATTCCCACCACGCTTTTACTCCACCACTTAATTTTTTTCTGAATCGATAGTTATTCCAATAAATGAGCGGATTGCCGAACCTCGAAGTGCCAAATTTTGGATATCCTCTGTATGCTGAAATTAGAATAGACATGAATCAGTAGTTCTTAACATTAAGGAGGATATCTAGGTTACAAAATAATAATAGTCTTCTACAGGTTATTCTACAGAATATAAATTACGTGTAGTTCATCTTATATACATACATATATGACCAATATTCTTTAACACTCTAAAGTTGAAGCATGTAGTCCTGCATTAAGGATTACTAATACCAGTACTATTACCAACATGATACAAAGAGACTACAGCCAAACAAAAACCAAAAGAAGAATCTTACACTACAGGGTTGATGAATCTTTCATCTTACGGCATCACTTCATGCAGCAACCGCAGAGCAAGAATATTGGTGATATTAATGTAATGTCTATAAGCAAAATATTTAAATTACGATAACTTACCATTATGCAATAATAAGGGACAACAGGTATTTCTGTAAAATCTATAAATTTATATTTAAAGAGGTAAGTATATTCTAATATTCAGCTATACAATTTTAACTAGTCACATATAATAGGGGGTTAGCTTGTTGCGGTTGACCAGGAATACACAGTGCTGCCATTCAGAATTTCTTCATGGTTTCATATGAAGAAAAAAACTATTAAGAAATACAAGTTTCACAATAACTTTTGGCTCCTTTTGATTCTCTATAATCATAATACATGCCACAAAACAGGAATGAAATGCTTCATAGAGGAAATATACTGATGTATTAGTAGTGTTGTGGTGACTTCTATTAGTGGTTACAAAAGCTCCTGTGTTTCATCCAGATAATATTTTTTGTTATGATAGCAAGGCAAATGTTTCCAAGTACTTTCATAGTTGATAAACTTGCAGCTATATTAGAGGCATATGAACTATACTTTTAATTCATACCATATAACAAAACCATTTAATTTTAAAACAGTTGATCATGGCACTTACCACATACAATTCTTAATTTAGTACCAACCTATGATAATATATAATATAATAACAAAAAAATTAAAACTAACTAGAAATGAATAATGCTATATTAGAATCAGGTGAAGGAATTCCTATGAAGTATAGTAAATTTAGATTTTATATTTTAATTAAAGCTTTTTTACTAATATTATTTATATATTGACCTGGACCAATTGTATCTAATTTCTTCAGCTCAACAATGACACTCCCAAGCAGAATTGACATCAAGCAAGCTGCCAGTAAAAATATATCTACTAAAACTTCTGTAATATGTATGACAGAAGAAGATTGCATATTGATCGACTCCTAGTAATTGGTATAAAGTAGGACACTTATAATTTATATTTCTACTTGTGCATTATTTTTTATTAAATTACTTATATTTTATATTAAAAAAATACACAGAAAGTACAATAAAATTAGATATATTTCTCAGAAGATGCGCTCAATGTTATTAAAAAGATATAAGTAACATTATTGTACAGAAGATTTAAGAAATTTATTTCAAGTAACCTAGTTTTTACATTATTTTATTTCATATGATTGAAAAATCAACATACACGAACATATTTATATATTAACTATATTATATACTACCCAGTATTTGCCATATTTCTATACATACCTTCACATACAGCTGTAAGATATTAGTGACAGCTGTAAGATATTAGTGATATTCAATCAGAAAACCACACTTGTAAACAGTAACGAATATGGTTACTAAGGCTGATGAACTGAGGAAATTTAGAGACCATTAACATGTTTATCTATGGTTGACATCAAAGCAGGTTATTTTTGAATAAAATTGATCTGTAGCGGAGAGAGAGATGATAATTTATATTATGAAAACCTTATTGTGCTAGCCAGGCTATGTAAGTAACCAATAAGAAGTGTAGAGAACTTAGACAAAATCTATAACGTTTTATATAACAGTTGAATTATTGCTTACATGCAAAAGTCCATATTTGATATGATGGGAAACAGCGTCGTTATGATAACCTCACATAGTCAAGGTTCAGGGTTTTTTCACCACTAAACATTACTTCGTATCTCAAAAACTGTAGAACACATCGCCAAGCATAATTACTTAAAAGTTGGAT
The DNA here is from genome assembly GCA_032191425.1 of Lymantria dispar. Classification (NCBI taxonomy): domain Eukaryota; kingdom Metazoa; phylum Arthropoda; class Insecta; order Lepidoptera; family Erebidae; genus Lymantria; species Lymantria dispar. The sequence continues at coordinate 28,972,723 of CM063449.1, read as the reverse complement.
AAGTAAATCGTGTGTTTAAACGATTGTTTGTGTTCGACGGCTTTTGTTGACATTCAACTATGCAACTTCAGAATCATTTATTATTCTGTATTATGCACAACACTTGCGATAAAACTTTCACTTGTGATTTATTAGATATAAAGGTATATACTTTATGTTTATTAATTAATACATATACCGTAATCTTAATTTGTTTTCTTAAAATAACAAACAATATAACTTCACTTCGAAAAAGTTTCATTTTGAAATGACGTTAATGACATTTGCAAAGTGACACTCATAATGGTACGTTCCGAAACGCATTGGACACGTGTTTATTTTCTTAGAAAATATAGTGTTAAGGTACAACTTTTTGTGAAATTAACACGTTGATTGCCAAGTTAAAAGTTAGAGCTTAGATAGCCAAAATAATAAGTCGTTAAATTTTATTTCTCAATATTCAACAAAATGTAGCAATTATGTCAAGTTAGGCAATTAGTAATCAACTTTTCGTCTAACTAAAACATTTGAAATATAACTTTAGTATTTTCACATACCTACTGTTAGAAAGAATCAGTGAATTTATGCAACTAAAAGAAGTTCCTGCATAAAGGGCAGGCATTAGGGCATTGCTTGAATTCCATATTAGTATTTGCCCTTTCTTATTTGAGTACCAATTTTTACAATCTTATCTGGCTGTAACATTAGCTTTTGTACTATGTAGTAGTAAAAGAGCGCCCCTTGCTTTTATCAATTTTAGTTCATCAGTGGCCTTCTTTTTGCTGCAATGCCGGCAACACTCTTAATTCTCTTTGACGTTAAGACAAAAACAAGTCAATTACTTGTTTCAGCCGGAGTACTTAATCGAGCGTTTATCATTCTCATTATTAGAACATATATAGACATTTTCAGGTACCACATCAAAGCTTTTCTTGCACACAGGTAGCATCTAGTCTAGATCTCATCATCCTCATCATTATCATCGCAGCCCACATATGTCCCACCGTTGGGCTCAGGCCTCCTCCACAATGGGAGAGAATTTGACCTACTATACCGTGTTAGTCAGACATGTTGATATTTTTTTTTTTTATGGGTGGGCTATGGTAAGCGCACGCGCGGGCCCATAACCCACCCGCACCCACGTCACCTCGTTGTTGGGCCGACCACCGGAGCAGATGTGACTTGTCGTCAGTGGTCGGCCCGACAGACATGTTGGTATAAGATTTCGTTTGGAGTTTTCTTTCTCTTGCACAGATGTTATGTGCAAATTACCTATATCCCATAGTCGTCTTTTACGACATCCACGGGCAAGATAGGCAGTAGTGAATTGTATTCTTACTCCGTCACCACACGGAATAAGGTAGGTCTACACCTCACATATTTTGATTATAATTAATTTCGAAGCTATTGTGCGTAAATTAAATTATCTATGTATCGTACTGTGGAATGCTGCTAGTTTGTGTTGCCATGGGTGACAATGTGTGAATAACAGTGGAGGGCGTATTTAAGTGGATCGCACAGACGCTCTATGCGCTGTTACCGGGTTGAGAGCAATCAGCGCTCACCCATAGTCCGGGCTAAGCTGTGAAAGCCATCTGAGACTAACAGCTATACACAAACAAAAAAAAAATCGCTCGATGCGCATTTGAAGCCGAACCGCCCTGAGGATGCCTCGTTTAGAGGCGAAACACCTGTCGAAAAATATTCGAAGTTCTGAGGAAAATTGCAAGTTGATGTTCTGGAAGGTGGTCATCACGTGAGGGTAAGATTTTCTTATTGCCTAGTCCTAACACCGATCAAAGCTGTGTGACACCGATCAAAACTGTGTGACCAATCAAAGCTGTGTGACACCCAATCAAAAACCTTAATCCTATCCCGTACTCCTTATATTGTGGTGTGCGGGATTACCGTGGGAAAGTGGTGAGTCTCCCTTCCTTCCTTTCTTCCATTTTAAAATAAAAATAAAAATGATTAGTTAAATAATTATTCATTAAAAAAATTAAATTTTAACTCAATCTTTCTCTTTATAGGACGAGAAGAAGGAATTCTTCTTATTAGGTATATTAGAAACATCTCTTGTAATATTTTTAAATATTTTAACACGTTAATTTCCGTATCACTCAATATCGCGTGAAGGTCCCTTAAAATCATGTTTGAGCTAAAAAATAGCGGCCGTAGCTTATTGGCTTCTGGTGTTTGTTTTAGCTACTAGGGAAGGGAAGTACTAGGAAAAATAAATTATTTAAAACTGGGTGTAGCCATCTTAAAATTATCCCAAAAAGCGAATCAAACGCGGTATTGTTATTATGAAGCCTTAATGTACATTATTTCCTTCCTTGCATTTTAAAATAAAAATAAAATGGATATCTGCTATGTATCGCCTAATTGAATCAATTAACTTCAATTTAATTATAAACTAATAATATTTACTGTGTGAATTCATCACGGATTAAGAATATAGTTCGCGACTCCATTTCTTGCCCGTGGGTGGTGTAAAAAACGAGTAAGAGATTATATGCATATAAAACCTATGCAAGAGAAGGAAAACTAGAAATAAAACCCTATACCAACCTGTCTGACCAGCATGCTATAGTAGATCAATTTCCCACCCTTTGCGGCAGAGGTTCCAAGCCAACAGTGGGACGTATACGCACTGTGACGATTGAATGAATGAATTGGTACTTATTCGATTGCATAGATGACGGCATAGTCAAACTTGGTCGTAGGTATGTATCGGTAGAGGTAAGTATCGTGGTACAATTTCACATTTCTTTGTGCAATCCATAAATTATTGTTTTTAGTCCATGCCTTATTCAGCAGGATGTCTTAAAAAAAAATATTACACACACCTACAAAGAAAAAACATTTTTTTTTAAGGACAGATCTCTGAGCTAAGGAAAAGATCCTTATACTGTGGGGGACTATGAACATAAAAAATGTGTTCTTTTTTATGTTCATAGTCCCCCACAAAGAACACAAATTACATCCAAACTCAGAGCAACAGTTTGTGGATCGCACAAAGTATTATCATTTCTGGGAATGTAAACCGCGATATTGGCACGGTAGCTTGGTGTCTTAATCACTACGCTATCTGTGCAGTTAATTCAAGTCATTGAAACTACAGTGCCAGGTTACTGCGGATTTAATTAAAATATATATATACACAGGTACATTACGGTTGGTGGTTATGCGTACATTTATAACTTACAATTTCATTACTATTATTCAAAGTAAAAACACTAGCCGTACATTTGAATCTTCTACAAAACCAACGAGTCTTGCAACCATATGCACCTTGTCTATGGAATTTGTAACCGTCGATGCAAAGTAAGCGTGTCCCCCGAAAGGTAGTTGAAAAGTAGGGTTCTAGAAATATAAGATATTGATTCATGTGACATACAATTAATTAATAATATATCATTCTACGCTTTTAGCTTAAAGGAAAACAAGGAAAAAATATTGTCATAAACTCTTTCTAAATAGGATATCTTTCTCACCATTTGACGATGACTGCATCAAAACTCAATATTCTTGCAGTATATTTTGCTCTTTTTTATTAATGTCATAAGAAAAATGTCGTGTTATTTCAGTTCCATCGAAATTCGTTAGCGCAGAAGGATATTGATATATTCCAAAATCAATATTATTATTATGGAGTGGAAAGTTTGTTTTATTAAACGCGCTAATCTGAAACACTACTGGTTCGAATTGAAACATTCTTATAGTATTGGATAATTTTATCGTAGGAGGCTATACAATATATAAAATTATTAAATAAAATTAGACAAAAATGTATTTCTTTTGAAAGTTGCCGGTGCTTACGCTGCGCTTTATGATATATCTGATAGGTATAGGTGCTTAGGTGTACCCACTCTCTCTAACTCTTGCTGTTTTATATGACACAAACAAAATTGTTCGGTTGAGGAAGTGTTTTAGTATTACGACTTTTTTGGCATTTTTTCCGTCTCTATAACTACCTTAACATATACAATACTCTCTTTTTGGCACAATGTGAAAACATATTTACTATTTCTAATTTATGTAATGATAAAATTATCTAATGACAGTTTCCAGAATCGAATGCTTAGATAACTACAGGTAGACAGAACTTGATCCAGAATCGGTGCTACTAGCGTAGCACCGATTCTGGATCAAGTTCTGTTCACTATTCTTGAATATTCGAGACTGCATGCTACTGCATGGAGTATCTTTTTAGTAATCTATATCAATTATAGATTCACAATGGATAAAGCTTTTACCAGTTTCTTAAGTATATTTATCAGGCTTTATGTACTTACTTGATAATGCACAAAACCATAAGTTCAAACTCGTATTTTCTTATTACAAAACTCACTTGAACATAGGTATATGATTATGGTCTTCCTTGATAGAGAGAATCTCATCAGACGCTGTAAATATCACAGCTTTACAACCATATTTTTGGCGATGACAATACCATCTTACTTTAAATCCATTTATTCTATGTTTTATATACTTATTTCCATTAAAGAGTATAGCGCGAGACCCTCTTTCAGTGTTCACAAATATTGGACCTGGAATACAAAATGAAAATTAAAAAAAACTTTAAATACTTACTATATACCACAATAGTAAAGCTACAAATACCCCATGGAGTGATGGGTTTTTCTTTTTTTTTTTTTTTTTTGAGTGTGAGTGAGGAGTGTGAGTGAGGAGTGATGGGTTAATAAAATTACGTATCGCCACCCCTTATTATAGTATTCATTTAAGCGAAGACCAGCTGAGGAAGCACCAAGTAGGCTATAGCGTCCCGAAGGCCAGAGTACACTGATAGATTGAGTTAAAGTTGAACCACGGGATCAATCTTTCATCCGCAAAGAGGGCGATTGCGTGGAGCAACCAAAGTAAAAAAAAAAAAACGGTTCCATGGGCATGCTCAATAAGCAGAAAGATAAGCCACGGCAGTTATTATCTAAATATGTAGTGACCTGACCATAATCAGCTAAAAAGGGAAGTAAATAATCTTACAAAATATAGCAACCGTATCCTAATTCCTGTCGTGGTTGAACATTATCCTGATGTCGGTCCATAACGGCAGATTCGTTAAAATAATTGCTTACGGTGATTTTCGATCCTGAATAGATCTTTAATGTGAAGATAATTCCTTAAATAGTAGTTCATAATCTCGCTGTTATAATAGTTGTAGTGGCTGTGCTATAATCAAGTCGTTCTACTTAATCGTTTGGGAGGAGTAAAAAAAAGACCACGTTCCGCTAAACAATTTTTAGTCTTAAAAAGGGGCGGACTTACTGATGTTAACCAGTAAAAATTTCAAATTTGTGCTAAGAATTAACCGAGCAAATCAAGGAAATTTGCAGGAAAATCCCAAAAAAATATTTTAAATTATTATCCTGTATCCCCTTATGTTCATGGGCTCTTCCACAGAGAAGATAATCGGTCCTTTGGTAGGCTTATATGGGGAAATGGATCTTACACGCAGAGGCCTTTGAACAGATTTAATGTAGAAATAGGATGGGACATCTACCGATAACACTCCACGCTTGCACATAATACTCATGGACTGCTTATTTAAACAGTGTTACCACCAGGTGGACTAATGATCTGGCAAAGTCGAAGGGAACCATTCCATGATCGTTGTACAGATCAAAACTACTGTAATAACGAAAACTTCTTGGACGTCAAGCCCCTTAGTCCCTCTGTGATCACGGATGCTAAAAGGTATTAGAAATTTTCGGATTAGGAAAATAAAATTGGAAAGTGATAAAAGCCGTAAAAAATATTTTATTTACTATATCAGAAATTTTGATTTTATAATCATCATCATTCAGCCTTTTGGCGGATACTGCTGAACGTAGGCCCTCCCTTATGTTTCGGCATAGAGTGCGCATCTGTGCCGCCTGCATCACACGACATCCAGCAACTTTTACTATGTCGTCGATCTACCTAGCGCGGGCGGCCTATACTGCATCGTCCAATATGTTGTCGCTACTCAAGAACCTATCTCCCTCAGCGGTTGTCGGTTCGTCGCGCGTTGTGGCCTATCCATGGCCACTTCAGCGTACTGATTCTTTGTGCTATATGGATTACACCTTTTCTGATACGGATTTTCGTGTTTCGGACTCTATCTCGCAGGGAAATCCCGAGAACGGTGTGCCCATTATTTTATAATACAAATTAATAACTATGGAAATATAAATAAATAATAAACATAAATAAACACAACTACTTTTCTAGCAGCGTAGGCTCCAGCCCAGCAGTATACGAGCTACGACGATTGAATGAATGAATTAGTACTTATTCAGTTGCATAGATAACGGAAAAGTCAAACTTGGTAGGTAGGTAAGTCTCGTGGCACAACTTTATATTTCTTTGTGCGATCCATAAATAATTGTTTTTAGTCCTATGATCAACAGACGTTGTTCTGTACAAATAAAGCGGGTTCAATTGTGAATTTAGATTCATTCCATTCTCGAACCTCCTTGAACACACATAAAAAATTTGATCAACATCGGTCCAGTCGTTTAGGAGGAATTCAGTGACATACACACGTACACAAGAAAATTATATATAAAGATGATAGTTTTTAGGGTGTCTTCAAAAAAAAAGAAAACATTTTTTTTTATTTATTACCTAAAGTAAAATACATTAACACAATTTAAATATATGTACTGCCATTTAACCCTCTTGGGTTTGTGTGTGACACTTTACAATCCATTCCCGGTAGCAATTAAAATACAATAAATGCATTCACACACAAATAAACTTATATACACATAGACACACATATATACATATATCAGTACAAAAATACGTAGAAAATAAATAAACAGTAAAAAAGTACAATAATATCTGCCGACTATAAGTTCGATAAAAGATATTTCTTCAGAATATATTTAACATTGTAAATAAAACTACTTTACGGATTTCAACGCATCACGGGTGGACTAAGATTTTTAGTTCGCCCATAGCCATGAACGCTGCAAAGTGTTCGAAACGTCGGGCAATCAAAAATCAAATACAAACGCGATAAAATCCGTAAAGTAGTTTTATTTACAATGTGTAATACTCGCGTAAACATCAGAAATCATTATATATTTAAATTTTTTTAAATTAATATTACTATTCTTCAATTCCATAGAATTTCGTTAGCGCAGAAGGATATTGATACGTTCCAAAATCATTTTTATTATAGAGCTGAAAAGTTTGTTTTATTCAATGCGCTAATCTGAAACACTACTGGTTCGAATTGAAATATTCTTTGAGTGTTGGATACTTTTATTGTGGCTATAGAATATATAAAATGAGAGTAAATGTATTTCTTTTGAGAGTTTCCGGAGCATACGCCGAACTTTACGTCATGTTTGCTAGGTATAGGTGCTTAGGTGTGACCACTCTCTCTAACTCTTGCTCTCTTATATGATACAAACGAAATTGTGCGGTTCAGCAAGTATTTTAGTATTACAACTTTTTTGGCATTTTCTCCTTCTCTATAACTCTCTTAACATATACAATACTCTCTTTTTGGTATAATATAAAAACATATTTGCTATTTCTAATTTATGTAAGTAGACATTTCATCAAATAAAGATAGTTTCCAGAAACGAGTGCTTCGAAAAAAGCAAAAGATGAAGTAATGTAGATGTTGATCCTATCTAAGGTGAAGTGCTACAACTTGTATCGGGGCTACGCTATTCACTATTCTTGAATATTCGAGACCGTATGAAGTATCTCTTTAGTAATTTATATCAATTATAGATTCATAATGATAAAGCTTATACCAGTTTCATAGGTATTTTTATAAGGTTTTAAGTACTTACTGATAATGTACAAAACCAAACGTTCAAACTTGCATTGCCTTATTACAAGACTCACTTGAACATAGGGGTATGATTATGTTCTTCCTTGATAGAGAGAAACTCATCAGACGCTGTAAATATCACAGCTTTACAGCCGTAATTTTGGCGATGACAATACCATCTCACTTTAAATCCATTTATTCTATGTTTTATATACTTATTTCCATTAAAAAGTATAGCGCGAGACCCTCTTTCAGTTTTCACGAATATTGGACCTGGAATGACAAAATGAAAATTAAAAAAACCACTTTAATTAATCTATATTCTTTACAATCGTAAACCTACAAATGTCCCATGTGGTGGATGGGTTAATAAAATGACGTATCGCCACCCCTTCCTTGATTGTGAGAATCTATCTATGAGAAAACTAGCTGAGGCAGAATCAAGAGGGTGGGCTATAGCGTCCTCAAGGCCAAAGTATGTCAAAGCCTAGAAGAAAGAGTTAAAAAAAGCTGGACCGGGGATTAATCATCCATCCGCAGAGTGGAGCCCATGAAATTAAAAAAAAATGATTTCCCTGCCATGCTCAATGAACAGAGAGAGAAGCCACGACAGATATTACGTAAATATGTAGCCTGACCATAGCCAGTTAAAAAGGCTCTTGAATAATGGACAAACTATCTACTTTTTTAATTTTGGAATTCTTTTTGAAAATAATACGTATATGCCGATAACAATAGTAATTTTCTGCCTCGCTTTGAATTGATGTAGATAGCCGTACTATCTAGAAAAAGTGATTATTTCTTACCAATATCTTGACTGAAGTGCCGACACCAATAGTCTGAGTATACTTGCCGTATAGATAACTAATAAGTATTCTACGTCCACCATATCTTACTAGTGGACTCCGACGAATTTCTATTCTGATACCGAAGACCTGCCTTAAGGTCAATAAAATTTAAATTTCACCCCTTTTTAGGTAAAACCAACACCTTAAGGTTGCTAACAAAATTTCTATTAGAATAATCGTACCTTTTGAAATGGTAATTTTACTACTTTCATTACCCGTCTGACTAACGTGGTAGAGTTGGTCAATTTCTCTTCTATTCTGAAGAAGACTGGAGCTCAGCAGTGCGACGCACAAAAACTCTGATGATAATAGATGTTTTATTTTGACGCTAAATCAGCTAACTGGACTTAAATCAAATAATATAATTAATGTGTTAAGTAATGAAATACCATATATTTTATTCGTTTCTCAACCATCTGTAGTTCAGAGAACAACCGGGCAGCAAAGGTGAGACACTATTAATCTTAGCATTTCTTTTCGACAATCTCGCAAAAGATAGCAATCGTATCCTAATTCCTGTCGTGGTTGAACATTATCTTGAACTCAGTCGGTAACGGCAGGTCCGTTAAAATAATTGCTTACGGTGTTTATCGATCCAAGCAGAATAGACTCTTAATGTGAATGAATGTGAAGAAAATTCCCAAAATAGTGACTCATTATCATTGTGGAGGCTGGGCTATAATCAAGTCTTTATCCTCAAATGTTAACCGTTCGGTAGGTGTAAAAACTCTCACGTTTCGCTAAAAAATGTTTAGTCCTAAAAGGGGCGGACTTGCTGATGTTAACCAGTCATAATTCCAAATTTGCGCTAAGAATTAACCGAGCAAATCAAGGAAATTTGCAGGAAAACCCCAAAAAACTATTCATTTTATCTGAACAAGAGTTTGAATTTAGAATATTATGGTCGCAATGTACCTACCAACAATGCAGCTACTATAGTATGAAAAATAAGTTATGAATTTGTAACATTGGCTTTATTGACATAGCACTGTAGGTCCTCATGTAAAATAACCAAATATGGTACAATGAAAACTAATTGAATAGATTCAACATCTCATTCATCATCTCTGCCCATATACGCTTTACTGTTGGGCTCAGGCTTCCTCCATTGTGGGAAGGAATTTGACCTACTAACATTCGGCTTATATACGTCCCACTGCTGGGCTCGAGCCTCCTCCGTAATAGGAGGGTTATTGACCTACTACTTGGTCAGACGGGTTGATATAGGGTTTTATTTCGAGTTTTCCTTATCTTGCATAGACGTTATATGCAGATTATATCCCTTAGTCGGTTTTATGACATCCACAGGTAAGAAAGTGTAAAGGAGAGTGGTGAATTGTATTCCTACGCCGTCACCACACAGTCTAGTGTCCTACTATACCACGCTGGTATATTTTTCAAAAAAAAACATACATATAACACACAAACGTATTGGTATGTTTTAGTTTAAAAAAAAAAAAAAAAACATTGGTGTCTTTTTTGAAAAAAAAAAACATACCAATGGTTTTTTCGAGTTTTCTTTCTTTTACATCGATATTATCTACATATCTGAGATCTGAAGTTGTTTTTTTTTTTTAAATTGAGCCTTTTTTTCATTAATAAACGTTTTCCTTGCTTAAAAACTGACATTATGAAAATAATTTCACGGCTTTTATCATATTAATTCTCCCTATGGTGATGGAGCAAGAATACAATTCACCGTTTCTATTCCTATCTTAGGAGGCTAGGAGATATTATCAACATCATCATCATCGCAGCCCACACTCGTCCCACTGTTGGGCTCGGGCCTCCTCCATAATGAGAGGGAATTTGACCTACTATACCATGCTGGTCAGACATATTGTTATAGGGTTTCATTTCAAGTTTTCCTTCTCTTGCACAGATGTTATGTGCATATTATATCCCATAGTCGTCTTGTACGACATCCACGGGCAAAATAGGGAGTGGTGAATTGTATTCTTACTCCGTCACCACACGGAATAATATACATATAATATTATGAAAGAGCAGGCAAACTCGAAATAAAAATATGTGCCCATAATTCTGACCTGCTTGGTATAGTAGGTCAATTTCACTCCCACTGTGGAGGAGGGTCAAGCCCAGCAAAGTGTATGTGTTGTAAGGATGAGGAGGAGGTAAAACAATGTTACCACCAAGGGGCTAATTACATGGGAGGGTGCCCCAAATAGGGGGTATTCCGTCGGACCGACCACTGATGGCAAGTAACCCTGCTTCGGTGGTCGGCCCAACGACGAAGGCGACGTGCACGTGGGTGGGTTGCGGGTGTGCGTACTTACGCCCCTCTGTCGCCCCGGACGGAATGGTGCGAGGAGCGCGCCGACCGCAACTCACCCCCCAAAAAAAAATAGGGGGCTAATTATCTTCTGCTGCGGCTGTACAGATTTCAAAACTACTGAAATAATGATAATTTGTTGGACATCAAATCCATTAGTCCCTCTGTGACCAAAAATGCTAAAAAGTATTCAAAGTTTTGGAATTTTGAACATAAGATCGAAACGTGATAAAAGTAGAAAAAATGGATTTATTTTATATATTTAATAACATCATTCAGCTTATCGCCGGCTACTGCTGGACGAAGGCCTCCCTCATGTTTCGCCGCAGAATGCGGTCCTGTGCCGCCTGCATCACACGACGTCTTTCAACTTTCACTATGTCGTCGATCTAGCTAGTGGGTGTATCCTATACTGCATCGTTCCATACGTGGTCGCCACTAGAGAACTTATCTTTCCCAGCTCTTGTCGCTTCGTCAAGCGATGTGGCCTGCCTATGGCTACTTCAGCATGCTGATTCTTCGTTGTATATCGATTACACCTATTCTGATATGGATTTTCGTAATTCGGACTCTATCTCGCAGGGAAATCCCGAGTATAAACCGCCCATTATTTTATAATACAAATTAATAAATATGGAAATACAAATAAATAATAAACACAATGAAACACAAATACTTTATTACGTAAATATATATATTTATTTTTAAATAAATCAATTAACTTATATTATATTAATCGTAATAAAATCAATGATTTATGTATTTAAGATTCTTTTCATAGAAGTTCATATATTTATTGGTCTGAATTTCAGGTTTTTCTCTAAACCAATTTACTTTTGGTTCATGGTAATGTACATTCTTTTCTTGTATTATAAAATCCGCTATAGTGTTAACACTTGCCTTACAACCCCTTGAATGATGGGTGGCACATAACCAAATTTTCTTATTGTTCTTACATGTTCTGTTATGATAATACGTGTATCCCGATGCTGACAGGACCATCTTGTTGCCACGCTTCGAGTATACGTAAGTTATTGCTGTAAATTTAAAATTAAACTGTAAATTGTGAATTAATAATATTTAAAATATTTTAATATTAATACTGTTTCTAATCTGGTGACTGATTAATAATATAATGTATCATTTTGCCATGATTATAGCAAAAAATGCTCGGGAAGGAATAACACGAAGAGCTGAAGTCGCTATAACATCCTAACCCAGACCAATTGGATTTGATTTGATAGCGTAGTATAGAAAATTACCTTTCCACTCATTATAAAGAAGATTCGTATCCAAGCATACTATGTAAATGAGATGTTACGAAAGAAAGTAAACGAACGTGTATCTGAGCGATACAACACTTGAAGCATGTTAAAAGTATCTATGTTAGTAGTAGTTTTTATTATATACCGTTCATTATCTCATTTGTCACAGGTTAATACACTCGAAGCTATTATTTCCATTTTTACGGTACGGGACTTCTCTGAGAACTATTTTTAACTATAAAGGCCTTATTGGAACTCGTAACGTTTTAAAAAATTAAATGTTTTATAAGTAGTTTAAACATACAAATTAGTGCCCGCTATTATCAATAGATTGACTTAACTCTTAGGGTGCCAATCAACAACCTAATTTATTTAGCGAACAGAGAGACATCTTTTGCACCGATATCGTGCACATTATGAAATAAAAATATTATATTAAAAAATATTACATTTAATTTATATATTTTATAAAAGATTCTCATATGTGTTTTAGTCAGCGTTTCTTCATACAAATGTTGTAATTATTAATTTCATATTGAACGCCTAAATTACATACACACATCTAAAATTAAAATAATAAAGATTTGAGCTATTTTTATCTATGAATTCTAATTTTTTATCTATGAAATCTAAAATATTTAACTATTCCGTTTATTGACATCAATAAACGGAATAGTTAAATATTTTTAAATTTAAAATAAGCAAAGAAAATATACACGAAAAATTTTCGAGTGCTCGAAAAATTTAAGTGTTAGTTCAGTTAATTATTATGTTCAATCAGACATGGATATAGAGAACTAAAATCAATGTTATGCTTATGTTAACATTAAATATTGGATTAATTGAACTACAACTTCGGCTTCCAATCCCGCAGCCTGAATTCAATCTCGGTATTTGCGGGACTACGAATTCTCAATCCCTTGGGATCTCAGAATTTGCGGGATCCCGCATATCAAAAATATTCACATATATTTAAGGCAAATAAAACAATGAATTAATCAACTCCACATTTATTTACGTACATATTACTATTAATATGAGATCAATCAAATTACACCGTTTATTTGTAACAAAAAAGAATGAATTAACTAACTACACATTTATTAAAGTAAAAAAATTAAACACATTTAAAATAAAATGTATATAACATAATAAATGAAAAACTGTAAATTTATATAGGATATGTTACTGTTTAAGTTTGAGAGTTTATTAAGTTTGAGGTTGCATGTACGCTTTTTTTCAGTCCCGAAAATCCCGGGGATCCCGCACCCGTAATTCCGCATAATGCGGGATTAGAAAATGGTGCGGGATCCCGCAATACCGAGATCCCGGTATTGGAAGCCCTAACTACAATATTTGTATGGCAATCCCACCGACTAGGAATGTTGTTCGTTGAAGCAAGTCACACATAAATATTTTCGACATTCGATACATTCTGTATGAATCTTTTTAACTTTTTTGTCAGCCTCTCGACTTTTGAAGAACATTCTAAGTTTTTGGTAGCATCCGAAACATCTTCTTCTTTTCGAACTTTTTTGGAGATGGTGGTTAGTAAGTTCTGAAAAGATTTCATTAGACATTTATTAAGAGACGTAAAATAATATTATTATTTGCGTATATGTTTTTAAACTTAGATATAACATTGTAATTATGAATAAAAAAAATACTTGTAACCCTTACTTGATAAATCGACCTTTTTTATGGGTGGGCTATGGTAAGCGCACACGCGGTCTATTCGGAATATTCATTTCTTTCGTACACTAAACTAAATTGAAAATATGCACTTGCCATAACAGAAGAGTCTACGTTTTAATGTGCACAGGTGCTCCTGACCTAAACGATTTGAAAGTCAAATTTAGATTATTTCGCACAGAATGTATAAGGAATACAACTTATCATCCTTACTATCCCGCGTGAGATATTAAAATCGACTGAGGGTCACCAAAATCAACCAACGCGTGAGACATTAAAACCACCAAGCTAACTCCCGAAAACAGGCTGCCTACGTTTGCCAATACCTTTGCGAAATATGGCGATTATAGCATTCTCTCCGACAGGCCTCAACAGTGGATACTATTTGGCTGAATGGATAGATATATCTCATATCACGGGAAACATCTTTGTGTCACGGGAGACTTTACATGCTTATAAGAATAAAAAAACAAGAAATATTGTATACATACATAATTTATTTATATTGAATAAAATAATATTTACACATGACTAAAACAAGTATAACATGTTTTTTTGTATTTTTTTTTCATCCGTATGAGAGTTTTATTATTTTGTGCAGTCTGACCATAGTGAGCCCACGTCATGTCGTTCACTGCATCCAGGGCGACACTAGGGCCGTGCGGCCCTATAATCCATCGTACACATATAAAAAAGAGGTGGTGAATTTTATTTTTACTTCGTCGTCACACGGACAAACTGCATACCGGGGCAGGTTCGGGATTAAAATTTCAATTAAAAGATAAATTTAAAAAAAATTCAAGAGAACAGCAATCTACAATTGTCAACGAGCAAAAGCATAGGATGATTTATTTTTTTATTTGTGTCACGAATCGATTTAATTATATCTGTGGTTCCAAATGATTTAATACTCATTACCAAAATTAAGATGGGTTGCTGCTAAGGCCATTAAAGCAAGAAGAAGAAGAATAAAGATGGGACGGAGAAAATCACTGATCATCATAGAGACGTTTGGTGGTGGGACCACACTGTCGACAGTCTTCTGTCTGCAGTCGCGGGCCGGTCCGTCCGGGGCAGTACCACACTCTCGCAGAAGATCGACGTTTGAGTAGTAACTATTTGTTGCGGTACTTCGTTCAGTGAGCGAGAGAGCCGGAAGCCCAACTTTCTGGGTGTGTGTGTGGCGGGTTTTGGTGAGGCCTGAAACCTGCGGTGCTAAAGTCTTGGTCGGGGCATTGAGCGTGAGGGGCTGGTATGGTGTACAGGGAGACCCGATGGGAATGGTCACCGCCGGCCACCTGCCGGTCAGCAGGGGACCCGAATCCAGGATCATCCTCCCTGGGAGGCTGTTCCACCAACCGGCGAAAATACCGTTGGGTAGTCGTCGTGCCGGTGTGGGAAACCGGAGTGGACCACGGCGGCTACGCACGGGAGGGCATCGGGGCCCTTCCGTGCTTCGTGTCAGCTCCTCACAAAACTCAGCCCTCGACCATGCACTATGCCCCGCCCTTTTCTTTTGAACTCCGTTATACACATTCACACTCCCTTCCTCCTCTTCTTAAATTAAAAATCATGGGCAAGAAAGTTAAAAAGAGACGATTTTCTACGACGGTCCCCTTATCCACATTTGATGTGGATTTTTGCAATATCAGGGGATTTCATAGCAATCTCGACGCCGTCCACCACCACCTCGAGACAGCGCAGCCTGCCCTACTCTTTTTAACTGAGACGCAGATAGATGCTCCGGATGACATTTCGTACCTAAATTACCCCGGCTACGAGTTGGAGCATCCGTCGTAAAGCCGGGGTGTGCGTAGTTATCCGAGGTGATATCTGCTGTCGCCGCCTTCGGGCCCTCGAACATGGTGACTTGTCAATTCTGTGGCTACCACAAGGCCATTAATGCTGGTATACCACAAGGCTCAGTGCTCTCCCCGACGTTGTTTATCCTGCATATCAACGACATGCTCTCTATCGAGAATATGCGTTGCTATGCGGATGACAGCACGGGTGACGAGCGGTACACCGAGCAACAGAATATCCCTCGGAGTACACAGGACAGAAGGGTTTAACTTGTGTCTGAAGTCGAGCGCTCTCTGGGGCGGGCTTCGGAATGGAGTGAACGGAACTTAGTCCAGTTCAATCCTACAAAGACACACGTTTGCGCGTTCACTGCAAAGAAGGACCCGTTTGTCATGGCGCCTCAGTTCCAAGGAGTAACTCTCCCAATTTTTGAGAGTATTGGGAATCTCGGCGTCGAAATATCGAGCAAAGTACAGTTTGGGAGTCATTTGGAGGACAAAGCCAAATTGGCTAGCAAAAAGTTGGGCGTCCTGAACAGAACCAGGAGGTACTTCACACCGAGACAGCGTCTTGTGCTATACAAAGCACAAGTTCGTCCTCATGTGGAGTACTGCTCGCATCTCTGGGCAGGTGCGCCCAAATATCAGCTAGACCCGCTTGACTCTCTGCAAAGGCGTGCTGTTCGAATCGTCGGTGATCCCAATCTTACGGACGGATTGAAGTCGCTGGAGCAGCGGAGAGTTCCGAGGAACTGTTTGACTTTGTACCACCGTCACCATTCTACCAACGTACCACTCGACACCGTAGCAAAGTTCATCCATTTCACCTGGAAACGTTATGGTCTTCAACTGTACGTTTTCAGCGATAGTTTCTCCCACGTACGTGCAAGCTCTGGAATGAACTACCTGCTGCTGTGTTTCCCGAGCGCTATGACATGTCCTTCTTCAAACGAGATTTAAGAAGAGTATTTTCTTCACGGTAAGCAACGGCCCGGCTGTGGTATTGCAAAGATCCATGTGCGGCAGAATCACTTACTAGCAGGTGTTCTGCCTGCTCGTTTGCCACCGATGACAATAAAAAAAAAGACAAAACAGTGCCCATCACTACTTCATAGAATAGTCAAGAAATACTACATTGTTTTGGCAATAAGTATTTATAATTTATTTCATATTCTAAAAGAAAGATTATCTGCTAGGCGGATGAATATGTGTGTCATTTAAAGCTATAATTTCCTCATCAATAGTGATTATGTGCGCTTTGCATCCTAATTGTAGATGTGTAGAGCAACGCCAACGTTTCTTAGCTGTTTTTGAAGGTAATGCGTTATATGTATACCCGTTGAGCTTAATCAAACGTTTACCTCTTTGAGACATGATGAACTGCGCTAAAAATAAAAAATAAAAAACGTATTAATCTGATTGTATAGATGGCGTATTGGGCTAAGTTCTTACCTCTCGTGTCAATTGTCCTGAGTTTGATTGTTGTGCTATACACAAATGATTGTGCCGAGTCTGGATGTAATGAATGCCCATTAATTGTGTGTCTCCCTTTCTTTCCGTGTGGGGACGGAGTAATAATACAATTCACCACCTCCTTTTCTGACCGTGGATGTCGTAAAAGACGACTAAGCGGTCACAATACGCATACAACATCTATGAAAAAGAAGGAAAACTCGAAATAAAACCCTATACCAACCCGTCTGACGCGTGATATAGTACATCAATTTCCCTCCCATTATAGAGGAGGCTCAGGCCCATCGGCTGGACGTCTAGGAGATGTGATGATGATGATGCCGCTTGTAATATACAATAAACCATTGATCATACATGATAGACCAATGGGACTTTTTACTGTCCTTAAATGGATACAGCTCCAAGTTTTATAAGATGTCAGACGTCGGAGCGATAATGATGATATAATGACATTATTTTGAAGACAATATCCTGCACTATGGAAAATCCTCGTATTTTTTTTTTGTAGGTGAGTCGCAGTCGGCGCGCCTCCGCACCACTCCGTCCGGGGCGACAGAGGGGCTTAAGCACGCAACTCCCGCGACCCACCCAAAAACCACGTCGCCTTCGTCGTTGGGCCGACCACAGGAGCAGAGTTAACTTGTCGTCAGTGGTCGGCCCGATGGAATAGCCCTAATTGGAGTACCCTCCCATCGACCGACGTCCCCCCCTCGCGGAGGACGTCGGTCTTTCCTCACGCGGTCGGCCTCTCGGTGGGTGACGGACTAATCCCCGGTCACGTCACCTGCGGCCTCGGCTAGGGCGGCATGAGGCGCAGATAGTTGCGCCTACGCCGCCCCAGTCGCCGGCGGCGGATCTCCTCATCGAGGCTGCGCTCCTCGCGCAGGCGATCCGCCGCCTCCTTCCGCGAGATCACTGTCTCGCAGAAGGCTGCGACCGCGTCCCAATTCCCGACGCTGTCGACCGTCGCCCTAGCGATAGCCGGCAGCGCCAGGTCCGTACCGATGATTGCGACGAGTTCACAGCGCTGCACTGCCCAAGCCGCGCAGGCCTCGAGCGTATGGCGCGCCTTGTCCTCATCGCAATCGCAGTGGTGGCAGGACGGTGTACTCTCCCTCCTAACGACCTTGTGCAGGTATTTGGCGAAGCACCCATGCCCCGTCAAAACTTGCACCAGTCGGAAGGAGAGCACCCCGTGCCGCCTTTTCAACCACTGCATCAGCACCGGCCGGAACGCCTCTACGATTCGCACCCCGAACCGAGGCCTCTCCAGCCGGACTGCCCAACGGGCAATGACGTCTCGGCGGGCGTCGACGCGCCAGGCGGTGAGATCCCTTAACGAGACCACACCGCCCCCCGCTCGCACTCCCGTCACCCGCCGATATAGTCCGGCGAGCATCTCCGCCTCCAGGTCCCACGGGGGAGTCCCAGCCAATAGGCACGGTATCCGCGGATGGCCCTGACCGCTATGACCCTCTGTGGTCCCCATAGAAGGGCATTAAGTCGGACGGTCAAGGACCCCGCCCATACCGGTGCGCCGTACAGCGCCATCGACCGGATGACCCCCGCGTACAGCCGTCGGCACGCAGCGCTCGGTCCGCCCACGTTCGGCATAAGCCACGATAGGGCGGACGCCGCGCCGACGAGCCGTGGAGCGAGCCTGCGGAAATGCTCCCGGAACCACCATCGCCTGTCGAGCACCAGGCCCAAGTACCTCATATGGGCCCGGATGCTGATGTCGACCGAGTGGACGGTGATCGAGACGCCGATGGGAGGGCTCATATGGCGCCCATTGAAAAAGAGGGCCTCCGTCTTGTCCAGGGCGACCCTCAACCCCAGCGCCTCGATCCGCCTGACGACCTCCTCGGTACCAGAGGTCGCCAGGCTTACCGCCTCTTCTAGCGTTCCACCGCGCGCTGTGACGAGCGTGTCGTCGGCGTAACAAATCACGCCCAGCCCGGGCGGGAGGCTCCCCCTCAACGCCCAGTCGTAGCCGATGTTCCACAGGGTGGGTCCGAGGACCGACCTCTGCGGGACACCGCACGTCATGGGCGTTCGCACAACGTCCCCTGCTCGGTTGGTGCAGAGGACGCTGCGCCCCTCCAAATAGTCTGCCACTAGCAGCCTCAGGTAAACTGGCACCCCGTGATACCGGAGCGCCTCCCTGATGTGAATGGCAGACTATTGAATGCGTTCGCGATGTCTAGGGACACCACCAACAGCACTCCCCCACCGGTGACGGCCTCAGTCGCCACGGCCCTCAGGCGCAAGAGAGCCGCGATCGTCGAACGACCCCTCCTAAACCCGAACTGGGCGTCCGACAGATCGGGCCCCGTGCCGACGAGGTGCCGCTCGATGCGGGCAGCTACCACCCTCTCCAGTAGCTTGCCCGTGTCATCGAGCAGCACGATAGACCTGTAGGCCGAAGGCGACTCCGGAGACCGTCCCGGCTTCGGCAGGAGCACAAGCCTTCCCTCCTTCCAGCACCCAGGGAACCGTCCGGACGCTAAACACGCGTCGAACAGCCCCCTGAGGCGGGGTCCCAGGTGTTCGAGGAAAAATCCTTGTATTGCGGGGAATTTTACAAACATATGATTTAACGGTTACAAATCAAATCCACACCCAGGACAACAGTTTCAGGATTGCAAAAAGTGTTGACCTGTGTGGAGTTCGAACCCGCGACACTGAAACGGTAGATCGGTATCTTAACTACCGTAGTAGTGCCACCATCTGTGCAGTCAATTATGACACTAAAAGTAAATTTAAATTGACTAATGCGAGGTTTTGTTAACTTAAATCTCCATCACTAACATGTATACCAAGCGTGATGTTTTAGGTATTATACCCCTTTGGGGACGCCTATGACCTACAGTAGATTGTAATAGCAATATATAGTAAAAAATATCTGTGAATATAAAATTACAGGTGACCTGGAATTTATTTATGCCAAACAAAATTTACACCTTTATGTAGGACTTGGAGTTTCTGTTTTGGCCATCAGCCCATAGATTTCCTGTGTTATATATAGGCCTCCCCACGAGAATGTCACTCAGAATGGTACTGTTCCACCTGCATCCAACGGCTCCCAGCAACTTTTCATTTTAAGCTGCGTCGATCATGATCCGTTACTCGAGAACCTTTCTATCCTAGCTGTTGTTGGTTACATGAGCGACGTGGGCAGGCCCATTGCCACTTCCAACTTATTAATTCTTCGGGCTATTTCGGCTATACCGGTTCTTCTATGGATATACATTTGCCAGATTTTATCACGTAGAGAAATAATGGGCATACCTCTACCCATAGCACGCTAAACGACTTTGAGCTCACGAGAGCCTTTCTTCTCCAGCGGTTGTCAGTTTGTCAAGCGATGTGGCCTGCCTATTGCCAATTCAGCTTGCTAATTATTCGTGTTATGTCGATTACACCCGTTCTCCTACGAATTTTCGTACTTCGGATTCTATCTCGCAAAGAAATCCCGAAGAACATAAAATAATATAAATATTAAAAAAGACATATATTTATTTATATCGTATACAACATATTCGTAGTAATTTTAAAAACTAACAATCACATTCAAGTACTTGGCCTAAGATACACTTTAAATATAAACGGGCCATATAAGATTATTTCATATGACTAGATGTACACAATTACTCCTGTAATCATCCAATTATTCAGACTTATTCATTATAATTATATTATATGAATAATAAGTTAAAACTAAAATGACAATATATTTGTAAATAATCGAAATTGAAGGAATACAATTTTGAAGTTTTCACAATTAAAACACGATTTGCACGAATCTTTTATCGCCTTTCAGAAATTTACTGCAATGGATGACATTATAATTTATAAATAATTTCGCATTAATGCGCAGTATTATATCACAATGGCATTCTTATTCTAAAAACCTATACATAATGAACTACTTAATATTACCTACATGAAATCAAACCCGACTGATCAGCGACTAGCGGTGGTATTTATTTGGTTAATTTCCCTCT
Source organism: Lymantria dispar (assembly GCA_032191425.1). Classification (NCBI taxonomy): domain Eukaryota; kingdom Metazoa; phylum Arthropoda; class Insecta; order Lepidoptera; family Erebidae; genus Lymantria; species Lymantria dispar. The sequence continues at coordinate 28,951,566 of CM063449.1, read as the reverse complement.
CATTGCGGCAGACACCGATTAGACGTATAATTTAATTGTTTAGACGTATAATTGTTGACGAAGACTGATAAATGGAACTCTACAATACCTATTACACTTATTATTAACTTATACTACATAAGTCAAACTATGTAGTGATGGATGAAGAATACAACGTTTTATCAAAAAGTACTTTACCGTGGGCGCCGTAAAAATTGGTTCACGGATCGCTGGGCGAATTGGCGGTAGCCTTGTCCTAGGTAACGAATACCCTACTAAGAGTGGCGATTATTGCATTATCCCCATTTGCGAAGGCTTATATCTAATAGTGGACGTCGATAGGCTAATAGAATTATAATTACATTAATTTTAAATAATTATACGATTATAAAATTTCAGGTCGAGTCGGACCCGCTCAAAAATATTCCATGCCAACATACATAGAGATAAATACTGTGTATTCTTTTAAATACTTTCATAAAGGAACCAGTAGGCGCTATAACAACTACATAAATATTTACAGATAAATATTTGTAATGTAATTTTATGTTATTTGATCTAGATAAATTTTATTTCAGCTATATGTATTCATTGGCAATATAAATTTGAGAAAAATCCTCAAGAAATTTCACCTATGTGGTGTCTATATGCCCCGGAATATGGATATGTGCCACGGACGTCAAGGACTTTATACCAGTGGTCGGCCAAAGGGCGAGAAGAGAATATGGTGGATTATGCGGTCACGTGCTAACTTTTCGTCACGCTGGACTTAACGAGCCCAAAATAGCCGACCCAAAAATAAACCTACATCATCCAAACATAGATCCATATCATTCGTCTAATACGATTTTTAATTCTTCAGTCATTGGAGCAAGGACAAAACTTTCTCAAACATTATTCATCTTGGTCTGTTACCTCTATCCGATTTTCATATCTAGCTTTTACAGCCCAAAATTTCTAATTATTCAGTACAGTAGGCCCTATTAAAGTTAAATAAATAAAAGTTTATCACTCCGAGTGATAACTAAAATATCCATCTAGTTAAGTACACTAAAAACTAAGCCTCAATATTTGTAGAAAATGCAAGAATAGATAGAAATTAATAATAAAATTAATAAAGAAAAAATGCTAAAAAATAATAAAGATTTGAAATTAAGCATGAAATCGTGTTCATGCATTGTGTTTTCAATGTTTAAGTACCTACTTGTTTCAAAATCATTCAATAGAAAATAATATCTTTAGTGAAGGGAATGATTATGATTGCCATTTATCGAAGTGATCTTCTCATTATCAGTGACAATAAATGCTTGGCATCCTTCGGGTAAATGGGTGGAACAGTGCCATTCTCGTATTTTTTTTATTTGTGAATCACTAGCGCGATATGTGTAGCCGTTGAGTAACATTAGACTCTTTCCCTTTGTAGTTTTAATGATTTGGGCTGAAATAAAATTATAGTATTAGTAAAAATTTACAAACTCGTAATTCTCTCGTTTGCTTATAGTATTATTTGTTACTCATATACTTTATATCATTACTAATATAGTTTTATTTTACGTATTATATTAATTATTAAGTTATATATTACAATTTTAGAAGTATGATACTGTTATATCATTTATAAACTTATACCTTCTTGCTCAAGGTACCAGCTAGGTCAACCACCAAATAGTTCAAAACAATAATGTTTCAAAACCATTTTGTTTTGAACGCAGAATAATATTACATAGTTTCATACCATGTCCTCTAAAACTTAATATTGTTTTAATATTATAACGATGTCATACAATAAACTATGTTGCATTAGGTCTATAACGGCAATATGAAGTTATAATTTCATCAAACCTTACAGCTGCCTCGTTCTCTCAAGAATGCTAAATTGCATGGCAAGCCTGAGATGAGATATTGAAGAGGACCACCTCTTCAATATCTAATCTTATCGCAGGCTTGCGATGCAATTTAGCGTTTGTTTTCTACTACGACGTAGATGAGCTCATATTTTATAAAGCTTCGAGTGGAATGTACAATGTACAAAATGGATAGTAATACAATACAAACTGTGATATTAAAATTTATTTGTAAATATATTTATAATGTAGTTTAATTTTTGTGTTAAATCTGTTTTATACTAAGTTGTAAATAATTGTACTTTTTTTTTTGGGGGTAGGCTGCGCTCGGCGCGCTCCTCGCACCACTCCGTCCGGGGCGACAGAGGGCCGTAAGCATGCAACACCCGCAACCCACCCGAAAACCACGTCGCCTTCCTCGTTGGGCCGACCACCGGAGCAGGGTTACTTGTCATCAGTGGTCGGCCCGACGGAATACCTCCTACGTGGGGTACCCTCCCATCGACCGACGTCCCCCCCTCGGGGAGGACGTCGGTTAAATAAACGTACTAATGAAATCATTATCAAAAATCTGTAAAATTTCTGCTATTTCGTAGTTTTAATTATTCTATTACGTACATTATACCTAATAAACCTAACAATAAAGTTGGAATAGATTTTGGGTGGTAGGACCACACTCGCGACAATCGTCTACAGCCGCGGGCCGGTCCGTCCGGGGTAGTACCACACTATCGTAGAAAATTAACGTTTAGTAAACGAGAGAGTAGGAAGCCCAACTTTTTGAGAGTGTTTGCAAGTGGTGGGTTTTGGAGATGCCTTTAGTAACATCGAAAATCATTGCACGCATTCACACTCCCTTCGCTTCCTTCACCGTAAACAGCAGCCTAACAAAGGTCCATGAGGGCCAGTATCACTTACTATCAAAAGTGCTAATTGCTCGTTTGCAATCAATAGCATCAAAAAAAATTACAACGTATAAGGAAAATAAATTGAAACTAGCTGACCCAACAGACGTTGTTTTGTTTAAATAAAAAAAAAAATAGTAAAAGGAATTCTACTTGAAATCGATCGCAGCGCCACCTACCAATTCCAATTATTAATCTAAACTATTCCATACCCATCGGAACAGCCACAAAAATATCCGCCCGTGACTATGAATGCTGTAAAGTATTCGAAACGTCGGGCAATCAAAAATCAAATACAAATGCGATAAAATCCGTAGTCTTATTTACAACACAAAAATCATCAAGATCGGTCCAGCACTTTAGAAGTAGCTCAATTACAAACACACGAACAAAAGATTTATATATAAAGATAACAGCAGTTTATAAAATTAGTTAATTAAATGATGGCTTTCGTCGTTTATATTAAACATCATATGTGGTTGGTCAGGTGGAGGTGCGTGATTATGCATATTGTTCACAACAACTACTTCATTGTTAATTGTTAGCAGACTTGCTGTGCATCCATGGGAGTTATGTGTCGAGCATCGCCATGATACTTTATGTCTCGAAGTGTTTTTTGTTGCGTAATAAGTGTAACCTTCAAGTTTGATAAGTATTTTACCTCTTTTGGATCTGACGAGTTCCACTGAAAATAATTTATAATTAATTTTTATGTACAGATTCATTCATTCGAATAACAGAACTCTATTGTTTAGCATTGCAATTTTCAGTAATTTACAAAGATTAGAATCGAATTTGTAACTAATAACATAAAGATATATGATATTTAATTGAAGTCAAAGTTATTTGCAGCTATTAAACATGTAAATAAATAGTGAAGATTTTTACTAATATAGCATGAGAGAAATTGTTTTATTCAATAGTTTCACCCATCTTTTTTTCTATTCAAGTTATGTTGTGATATTCTATAATAATAATACACATATTTTAAAACAATTTTAATCAAGACTTTTATGTTTTGAAGTATATAATAAGGCAACGATTACAATCTAAGTGGCTGACAATGTTTTATAATTATTAAAACTATGAATCTATCTAAAATCATTCGTTATATATATTTGAGTAGCACCCTATGAGAATCTGAATATTTTATAACACATTTTCGTTGACAAATACAATATATTGAGTAACAATATATCTTTGGCGAAAACATAAGTACATTTATTCTTTCCGTAAATTTAAAAATTAAATTATAACAACATTAACAGCTTTCAATTCTCAATCTATTAAAAAGCGTTAAGTGGATCGCACTAACAGTAATTATTTCTTTTTTAATTATATTTATATGGGGGTGTCCATAAATTACGTGAGGTGTTTTTTTAAATTTTCTGTACCTCCCTCCCCCCTGGTGAGATGTCGTGAGATTTTATTCAACCCCCTCCCCCATCCCCCAATCTCACGTGAGATTTTTCAAAATGTGGGTTTCTTACGTAAACGCGTTGGATTGTTATTGTAAAAAGAAAAGAAATATTTTCTTTCGAACGAATTAGTGAATGATCTTAATCGTATTACGATTACGCTTAAGATTAAATCTTAGGCATGTACAATCTGGATTAAATGGGCCAAAATAGTATATTGTTTTTTTTGTTTCAATCAGAAAAAAAATTGCGTGATATTTGCCGAGACCCCCCCTCTCTCCAACGTAAGATTAGATGAGATTTGACTCGGACCCCCTCCCCCCCTTAAACATCTCACGTATTTTATGAACGCCCGGTATAATCACAATTGATTACAGAATATAGTACATTTATTAGTGGTACATAATTATATATATTTCAATAATAAATAAAAGCTTGGCTTGTATTATTAAGCTTAATATTATAAATAATAATTTTATATTTTGAATATTTTTGGCATATTTGTAATAAATAGGTATATATACCTATACGAATTTTTCAGATAAAATTATAAACCACGTTATTTAAAGATACAGCACTGCCTGTCTCACTGTTAATTTAGGTCTTACATTTTAAACGTAAACCCAGAAATTAAAAATATTTGTAAACAAATTTACAAACTGTCTCTGTAGTATCAAAGATAGAAGATTCTTTTACAGACGTATTTGATTATCAATTTGAGATCACAGATTGATCGATATTCTACATTAAATATAATGTCCACAAAATATGTTTAACGATGGTTTACAGTGTTTTTATCTCATTTATTCAACTATGTTGAAACGTTAAAATAAAACAATCGAAATAAACTATGCGACGAAACTATATATAAACTATAATAGAGATAAAACACCAGAACGCTCAAATTCTTCGAATACATGTCTTGTTTTTGGGTGGGCTATGGTCAAAGCACCCGCGCCCGACTCCGTCCGGGGCGACAGAGAGGCGGCGCGCGGCCCCATAACCCACTCTTAGGCCACGTCGCCTTCGTCATTAGGTCGACCACCGATGCCGAGTTCCTTGTCTTCAGTGATCGGCCCGACAGAATACCCTGAGACGGTACCCTCTCCTATCGACGCCCCTTTCCCGGGACGTCAGGTTACACATGCCTTGGAGGGTGGTTATGCGTATCATATACAGCGGTCACGTGATCATTGATAGTGTAAATATAAGCTTGACACCCTTTATTTTTATGAGTGGAACATCGCCATCTTATCTTCGGACTCTTCGAATGTATTGCCGAGTAGGTGTATCGTTTTATTTGTACCAAGCGTTTCCCTTTTTGAGACATGACAAAACGAGCTGGAAATAAAAATACAGTTTGTATTACAACTTAAGCATTGCGAGTTGCATTGCTATTTTGTTAAATAAATGGCGAAAAATCGAACAGCTGTTTGAAATTAGTTACAGCTACCCACACGCCGACACGTTTCTCAGTGAAAATCACTCTGCAAAGCTTACTGCTTTTTACCAAGCCAGGGTACAGGATACGCATTTATAGATACGAAGCGTATGATATCCAAGTAATAGCTCACACTTTAATGCGTCCAAAAATTTTAGTTCAATCGTTTATTTAGTAATCTACTTTGGATTTGATGTTTAGGCACCTACTATTAAATTTTATTACAATGTAATTCAGCTAGTCTAGGAAGTAGAGAGACTTGAACGTATTTTGCTTACATAAGCACAAACATAAAATATTTATATTGTTTTCTGAAGAATTGTGAACTGGAATTCAAACGAAGGAAAAAATATTGTTTTTGCTAACAATTGGCTATATTTGTTAAACATGAATGCTAATTAAGTAAACTTGTGCTATTATCTGTGTAATTAATTACAAGGTTTTTCTGCCGTCATCGCAGTGTTGACAGGAAGAATGTTGTATAAACATACCTGAAAAAAAAAGAAACCCGATAAAATCATCAGTAAAACCAAATAATAGTAATCATTAATTTAATAACCATTTGCCATTAACTTTCCTATTTACATGAATATACCCTTTATCACCGCTATATTTAGCCAACACGTTTTTTATTGAATATCTCTTTTCAGTTTTCTAATTTGTTTGATTACTTTCAGCGTTGCAACAACAATCTTAGCATTTAATTATTATAGATCAGAGAAATAAAAACAGGAGAAGAGCTATACTTATTTTGGTAGATTTAGTACTAAGTCTTGTGATAGTAATCTTAAAAAGACTGTGGTATGTCTATTCTACGATTGTAATACGCATCAAATCAGACATCAATACACTCAATATTGGTAAATAATTCTTAATTAATATATTCATATTTACATACATGTAATGCAGTTATATTATAGATAACAAAATATACAATTGAGTAAAGTATAAAAAGAAAGATATAATACATCGTAAAATGCCATAGTGTTATAATTTAGAAGTCATAGTAATATCGGATAATTGTAATTTTATTTATATTATTGTATTCAATTCACTATATCGTCACTTTTACGTTATCGGAAAAAGACAAAAATTATAAAAAATATTGTTTAAGCTTCTGTTGCACTAATATATACCCTCACAAAAGTTCTCTTCAATTTTCATAATAGACAAAAATCAACAATATTACTATTTTATTATTTACATAAAAAAATATAATTAAAATTAAAAATATTCAAATTCCGCTTCATGACAATGAATATTTAAAACGTCTATTATTGTATTTTCTATTGTACGTATTGCCGCTTTACAGCCTCGCGATTGCTTCTTAGAACACCTCCACATTGTAGATTTAGCTCCAACATTCCACACACTGTAGGTAAATCCTTGGTGGGTTAGTAGTTTGTGTCCGCGGCGAACTACATAATTTAAACCAGCATAATCTAGAAACATTTTAATCATATAATTAAAAATCCATCAAAATATTTAATATAGGGTAGAGTAATATAAACAACTGTTACGAGATCCAGAATTAGAGCAGTTTTGGAAGTTGCGACATAAATTAAAGTAATAAAATTGGTAAATAATAACTAATATTAATTCTAATTTGGGTCATTTTCCTTTTACCTAATTATCATCATCGCAGCTCTTAAACATCTCACCGCCAGGCTCAACTCTTCTGCATAGTGAGAAGAATTAACTTACTGACTGATACTATCCAGATGGATTGGTATGGGGTTTTATAAGAGTTTCTTGTAGTGATATTATTTATCTCTTCGCTTAGTCATCTTTCTCGATCACCCACAGGAAAAATGAAGTGAGGACCATTATATTCATACTCCATTAATAGCCGATATCAAAAATATGGACATCACGTGATTACGTATCCTGAAAACTATTTAAAAGAATGTTTTTTATTTTTTATGTGTATAGCTATTAGCCGCAGATGGTTTTTACAGCTTAGCACGGACTATGGGTGAGCGCCGAGGGCTCTCAATCCGGTAGAAAAAATTATCTATGAATTAGCCTATAAACCACCAGGCTATCGAGGTTAAATATTGGACGTAAACTTCCTTAAACGTGAGAAAATCGCTACGCGTAACAACTTGGTTAAGACGTTATCAGTTGTGTTGTAAATTTGGCTTAGTGATTTTCACGGCTCATATGCAGAACAAAAAGTCGAATTATGGTCTTGAATCATCAACACATAAGCCAAAATATTAAGAAGAAGATAAAATTAAAACGCGATGACGGTAAAAATAGTTTTATTGTTTCTTAAAATTTATATTTTTACCAAAAAATATATTTTATTGTACATAAAACAAATTAACAATAATATGTATTTTATATTTAGGAAAATGCACATTAAATTGGAACTGTCATTAAATTTCGATTTGAAATCCTATAAAAGATAATCATAGCTGGGATGGTTGCAGTCTACATCAGAGAATTTAGCACTCATGATCGATATATCTCTCTCTTCTTCTTAACCCACAAACGTAGCACAAATGAGTAAAAAGCCTTCACTACAAAGTTGAAGGACTTCACCACAAAATTAGCTTTAGAAATTTAAATTTATAATCAAACTAGCAACCCGCCTTCGCTTCGCTTCGGTTTTAGTCGTTTTACCCGCGTAGTTCCCGTTCCCGTGGGAATACCGGGATAAAATATAGCCTATTTTACTCCCTGATATTATAGCTTTCCATTGGTGAAAGAATTTTTGAAATCGGTCCAGCCGTTTTGAAGATTACCCGGAACAAACATACATACAGACAGACAAAATTTTTTTAATCTGTATTTTAGGCGTAGCTGTCGTGCAAATAATCGTGTGAGCATGAAAAAAGCCTATTATTTTGACATTACAAACAGACATTCCAATTTTATTTATTGGTATAGATAATATTCAGTTTTATTTTCAAAATATTTTTTCATCATCATCATTATAGCTCATATACATCCCACTGCAGGGCTCAAGCCTCTTCCTCAGTGAGAGGTAAATTGACATATGTCCTGTATTAACCACGCTGATCAGACGGGTTAATACAGGGTTTTATTTCGAGTTTGCATGTTGTGAAAGGAAGTGGTGAATTGTATTCTTTATTCCGCCACCACACGGAAAATATTTTGCCCGGTAATAATTTATCTAAATTTGAAACTATTTTGCATAGTCATAATCTAATTTTTAAACCATGTGATGACGAAGTAAGAATACAATTCGCCACTCACCGTAAAAGACGACTAAGGGATTTAATATGCATATAACATCTATGCAAGAGAAGGAAGTTTCGAAGTAAAACCCTATACAAACACGAATGATTAGCGTGGTATAGTCGGTAATAATAGTCAATAAGAAATAGTCAATGTAAAACGCCCTCCCACTAGGTGGACCGACCACCTGGTGAAAGTTGCTGGGAGTCGTTGGATGCAGGCGGCACAAGACCGCACTCTGTGGCGTAACATGAGAGAGGCCTACGTCCACCAGTGGACGGCGATAGGCTGAAATGATGAATGATGATGACGAATCGGTCAATTTCCTCCCAAACACCGTCGAGACGGCTCGAGCCCAATCGTGGGACGTATATAAACTGTAATGATGATGATGATGAATTTTGAAATTAATAATATTATTTGAACGGAAAATTATATTACCCAGTAATAATTTACTTGGAACCTATTTTGCCCAGTAATCAATTAGTTGAATTTGACACTGTTTTACCGAGTAATGACTGATTTGTATATTGCCTTACGGGCCCGTTCACGACCTTGCCGCTGTGAGCGGCGGCTAAGCGCGGAGCGGCGCACAGTGGGCAAATCGCGTATGTTTCGTCTCAAAACTCCGCATCTCAGTTGTTTCAAAACTAAATGAGTTGTAATTTTGCACACCTATACTTGAATGTTTAAAGTTTAAATGAAACAACTTTGATTTTAAGAAATTTGTTTATATATTAATTTAAAAAATAAAATTATAAATACATGAATTATATAAGAAAATACAAAATATGCTTGTTTAATTTACATAAAATGGTAGAACATAGTGATAACATATTATAAACGTATACTACACTACTACTACATACTATATATACTAAAATGGCAGACCAAACTAGAAAAAAAAATTGTAAATAAAATTACTTTTACGGATTATATCGCGTTTGTATTAATTATTTATATATGTATTATATATTTATAAATTTTATTCCATTACAACGACTTTCACATGAAACGGTTTTGAGACAGCTTTGTATGGGGCTTTACCAGCGTGCGCCGCTCGGCACGCCGCGCCGCTCGCCACTAAGACCAAAGTCGTGGCCAGGGCGTTATACTTACCGTTCCAACGGTGGCGGATGGCTATGCACGTTCTTTAAAAATACGACTTTATCATGTATTGTATACAAATTAGCTGAACACCCAAAACTATTGTGAGAAGAACATCGCCAACGCATCATAGTATCGTGTTTTCCATTATTCTTCTTTCTCATGGAAAACCTGTAGCCACCAATTAATATCAAACGTTGATCTGTTCTTACGGATTTTACGAATTCATAAGCAGGAATATCTAAAAAATAAGAACGTTATATAAAAACTTGATCAAATCAAACACTTGACCATAGTCGTCCCACAATCTTTATATATAAATTTCTTGTGTACGTGTGTATGTCACTGAACACCTCCTAAACAACTGGACCGATGTTGATAAAGTTTTTTGTGTATGTTCAGGGAGATTCGAGAATGGTTTAGATTCGAAACTGAATCCAGTAGGTGGCACTGCTGTCGATTTCAAGGAGAATTCCTTTTTTTTACTTGAATTATATATTTTTAAAGAAAATTCCTTGTATTGCGGAGAATTTTAAAAACATGTAATTAACGGACAAATTAGATCCAAACTCGGAACAACAATCTGTGGATCGCACAATGTGTTGTCCTGCGTGGGACTCGAACCCCTGACACTGTCACAATATATCATCTTAACCACTGCACCGCACCACCTGTGCAGTTAATTTTGAATGCGATAACTATATCGTTTACTTATAACGTTTGATTTATTATTAAACCCAAAATATTTTGATACTCGAAAAACAGATTTACTACCATCGAATCCGTCTTCGTACGAATTTCATAATGGGGTCTCTGGTCTGACTAGCATAGATATAGTTTATCAAACGTTTCCAAATGTGGATGAGGCTGCTCCCAAATAGCAAAATGTATATAAGTTAAGAAGAATGACAACATTACCAAGAACGATATTTTCTTTTTTTTTTATTGCCAACGGTGGCAAACGAGCAAGCAGCACACCTGATGGTAAGTGATACTGCCGCATATGGACCTTTACAATACCAGGGGTACAGCCAGGCCATTGCTTACCAAGAAGAAAATACTCTTCTCAAACTTTGTTTAAAGAAGGACATGTCATAGCGCTCGGGAAACACAGCAACAGTTAGTTCATTCCAGAGATTGCACGTACGTGGGAGAAATAATCGTGGAAACGTACAGTTGAAGAACATAGCACTTCCAGCTAAAATGGATGAAATCTGCTACAACGTCGAGTGGTACGTTTGTATAAGTACTTTAATCATGGGTCACGAGTTGTACGTAGGTATAGGTACTTTAATCATGAATCTAGTGATAGAACTGGCACTAATGATAATGAGCATACAATTGCGCTCACTTTGTATTATTAGTTATTCAGGGCTAAAAACATGTTCAGGTTTTCATCAAGCTTAGGACGAAAAATTAAAGCCAATTCATTATGAAGTCGCTTCTTTCTCACCCCCTTGTCTCTCGATTTTACAGCTTAAAGCATGAAAGTGATGTTGTGTTTCTATTATTTAAAAAAGTTGTACATATTTCAGTGGAGAATCTACATACAATAGTCGCGGTATTACTTCTCGATCCAAGAATTAGGTGCCTGGTGGCACTAATTAACTTACAAATAATTTTCTTTACTTGTTACATACGGTGCAAATCTTGCACTTGCAATTTCATCCTCTATTTTTTCACCCCGTAGGGAGTAATATATCCACAGAGAGGTGGATTTTCATAATATTTCCTTTTATTAAGTGTCTATAACTTAAAAAGGTAAGGTGCTTTACTTAATTGTGCTAGTTATTATTTCAATGAGAACTTGAGCAAGAGTATAACCGCAAAATTTATTGTCCTATTTGACAAGTATTTGTGCAAAATTTTAAGATAATGGACAAAGATTTTTCTCCACATAAATACTTCGGCACTGCGTTTCACACCTTTGTAATTGAATTTTGTAAAATCCTTTCTCATTGAATTTTAACATCACAAAAAATTGCATATCTTTTTTAATTTCATATTTTTAACTGCAGTAGTTTCGGCTGCTTTATAAATAAAAACATACATCATATATATATATAATATATATATATAATATATATATATATATTATCTCTGGATGGCTTGCCATCTTATGCTGAGCTGGTTACATTTGGCGGTAAGACACCTTTTTTGTTACTTATAACATGATCAAGATTTATTTTAGTTTTTTTATGTTCATTATTCTACTACCTATCATTTAACTGAAATAAAACAGTCTCTTTCTTTGCCTTTTTCTTTCTTCTATACTCTATACTAATATTATATTAAAAAGAGGAAATATTTTTTGTTTGTTTGTATTGAGTAGGCTCCGAAACTACTGGACCGATTTCAAAAATTCTTTCACTAATGGAAAGCTAAAAATATCAGGGACTAAAATAGGCTATATTTTATCCCGGTATTTCCACGGGATTGGAAACTACGCAGGTAAGGCGACTAAAACCGAAGCGAAGCGAGGGCGGGTTGCTAGTATTCAATAAACAGGGATATTTCAAGTCAATATTATCAAATTAATACAACATATTTAGTGTAACATTATAATAAGGAAAACATTCATATATTGCACTAATGGTTATGATAATTTTTAAGAAGGATAATTTCTTCTCCAATAGTAAATAACACAGCTCTACATCCTAAATTATGATGCGAAGAACACCTCCACCTATCTTTGCCAGATCTATTTTTAGATCGTTTGTCCCTTATTTTGGTATATTTGTAATCATTATATAATATCATAGGATATCCTTTCCGTGAAACAACGTACATACATTCTGGTCTACCTGTAAATTTTAAATTGTGTTTTTATAGATTGTCCAAAATTATACTCTATGACTAGGAATATTACCAACTCTTACATTGGACAAGGGGGTCGTAAAAAGCGACTGAACGCTTTTTTTTGGGGTGGGTTACGGTCAGCGCACCCGCCGCCCGGCGGGGCGACAGAGGGGCGGCGCGCGGTCTCGTAACCCACCGATGTAGCACGTCGCCTTCTTCGTTGGGCTGATCACCAGTGCAGTGTTTCTTGACTTCAGTGGTTGACCCGACGGAATGCCCCGAAGGAGTACCTTCTTCTATCGACGTCCCTCTTCGCGAGTGCCGGACTACATCCCCGATCCAGTCACTCGCGACTGAAAGCCTGAAAATGACCTGACCAAGTCAACAGTCGTCCGGTCATATAACTATTGCTAAAGCTTTTGTAATATATACTATGAAAGCAGAGTATATATTGCATTAACCTCAGGTGATCCAGCATGATGTAAATACATGATGATTATCAGCATCTTAGTCCATACACATCCCACTGTTGGGCTCGGGCCTTCTTCACTATGGAAGGGAAATTGACCTAATATACCACGCTGGTCAGACGTGGTGGCATAGAGTTTTGTTTCGAGTTTTCCTTCTCTTGTATACATGTATAGATGTTGTATGCATATTATAATCCCTTAGTCGTCTCTTATGACACTCACGGGTAAGAGAGGGAGTGAAGAATCGTATTCTTACTCTGTCACCACACGGAATTTATTATGGATTGATGGAATTATAGATCAGGATTATCAGTTAACTTACATTCGGTAATAACATAAGTTAGGTACCTAATTGAAACTAAATAAATTATGTTAATGAAATCAATCATAAACAAATATTACTGATAGCTTGATAAAAAGAATATAACATAACTCTTTAAGATTAAATCAACTATTCAATATTTGATTAAATTAATGAAATTTGAAAAAAATGTAATAACAATGACTTGTTGGACGTGAGGCAGTTAATTTTGCTCCACAGGTCAAAAATAGGCGGATGGATTTTCATCATCATCATCATCGTAGCCCACATACGTCCCTTTGTTGTGCTCGGGCCTCCACAATGGGAGGGAATTTGACCTACTATACCATCCTGATCAGACATGTTGATAGGATTTCATTTCGAGTTTCCCTTCTCTTACACTGACGTTATCTGCATGAGTCCCTTAGTAGTGTTTACGATTACCCACGGGAATGGAAGGAGTAGTGAACATGCATTCTTATTCTGTCTACACATATAACTTGGCAGTTAAAGCGGAAAATATACAAAAAAAATACAAATATTTACAACGTAGTATTTAATGATAAAACTTTCAGACAGCTGTTTGAATTAAATACAGATAGAATATACTCACGAGTTTATATATTTATACACTATTCAATAACTTTTAAGGCAAATTTTTATAAATAGGTAATTTTCTATCTATGAATATGTAAATTCATGTGTAGATATTTAATGTTAAAACTAAATCTATTTTTAAAACTTTAAAAAAATTACAGTAAGCGTTTTTATTTTAATAATGTAAATAATAATATGCAATCGTGAAGGTGTTGTTACAAATTTTACGATTTTTTAATTTGGTTTCATCATTTCGACTTTTCGTAAATTTGGAGTAGGTATTCATAGTGACGAAAAGATATTAAATTTATAACCTATATTTTAAGAAAGTCATCAGGAAGAGAAAGGAATGATTCTATAAAAATATTATGTTCTCTTTGATTTTTTAATATTAACTTCTACTATATAGATTATGATTATTAGGTTTTTTTAAAAATAAGAATATCATATTAAAATCTTATGTTTTTTTTACAAAATAGTTCATAGATCATCATCATCTCATCATCATCTCAGCCCATATACGTCTCACTGTTGGGCTCGGGCTTCCTTCATAATGGAAGGGTAATTGACCTACTATACCACGCTGGTCAGACGTGTTGGTATAGGGTTTTATTTCGAGGTTTCCTTCTCTCACATAGATGTTATATGCGTTTTATATCCCTTAGTCGTCTCGTACGATCACCCACGGGTAAGATAGGGGGTGGTGAATTGTATTCTTACTCCGTCACCACACGTTCATTGATATTTTTACAAAAATAAAATATCATGATAATTTCAAATTAATATGATTAAATCAACTAGTTATGCCCTCTACTTTGTCTTCGTTGTTTTTTTATCCTAAGATGACACCATGAATAACTGCATTTAATCCCATGCAATAGTTTTTTGCGTAAGACATACAAACATACAGATTGAAAATTCTAGAACAAAACAATTACTTCGATTGCTTTAATAAAGTTTTCTTCAGTATCTATAATATACAGACATCGGCTTGTTACAATTTTATTATATTTGTAGATAATATCCTTCTAACTAAGAACCACCACCAGCTTGAAAATATATAAACTAAGAATTACACAAACAATCTGTATGGTAATCAATTATTAAATACAATTTATGAACAACCCTATGGTTTATCCTAGTGGTGACGGAATAAGAGTACAATCCACCACTTCCTATCTTGGCAATAGATGATGTAAAACACGACTAAGGGATACAATACGCGTATAACATCAATGCAAGAGAAGGAAAACTCGAACTAAAACCCTATACCACCCAAATGCTGGTCAGATAACCGGCATTTTCATTTTCAATTTTCAACAAATTAATTTCCTACCTATATCGGAGGAGGCTCGAGCCCAGTAGTGGGACTTATATGAGATGAACATCCCTTACTTAGGTGTCATAACAGGCGACATAAGAATATAAATTTATAAGATCACTGCTATTAAAAATCAAAATAAACCGCATAACAATCTGTAGTGTACTTCCTCTCTACTCTTATTTAGTAGATGGATCGACAAGTAAGATGTAGAAGGGATGAAGGTAAAAAAGAGATATTTTTACGGATCTTATTATTTTAATTTTCTTTTAATATTCCAAAGGCGCTCCCGCAGCCATGGATGTTCTTAAAAATATATTGGAGTTTAGAATCATTCATCATCATTTCGGCTCATATACCTCCAACTTTTGGGCTCCTACTTCCTCCGAAATAGGAGGGAAATTAATTTACTATACCACGCTGAGCAGACATGTCAATATAGGGTTTTGTATCGAGTTTATCTTCTCTTGCATAGATGTTATAAGGGATAATTCCCTTAGTTATCTTTTACGACACCCAAGAGCGAGATAGAGGGTGGTGAATTGTATTCTTACTCCATCACCACACGGTATTTAAAATAATAGAAGTATATAAGAGATTTTGTTACTATTCATCACTTCTATTCCAAGCTATTTAAGCTTCAGCTTGCATATTTTTTTTCTCTAACATAGTCGGAAGAAGGATAAAATATGCTGAACAAAGTTTGGCAAAATTTTACAACGGGTTGCCGGGTTGACTTCTTTTTTTTAATGCCCGATAATCGATAGATGGCAAACGAGCAAGCAGCACTTCTGATGGTAAGTGGTTATCGCTCATGGAACTTTGCTAGGCCGCTGCGTACCGTGAAGAAAGTGAAGGGAGTACGAATGCGTGCGTGGTTCGGTGATACTAAAGGCATCACCAAAACCCACCATATGCAAGGACCCTCAGAATATTGGGCTTCCGGCTCTCTTGCTCACCGAACGAAGCGCAGTAAGAAATTGCTACTACTCATATGTCGATTTTCAGCATGAGTGGTACTACACCGAACGGACCGGCCCGTGGCTGTAGACAGACAACTGTCAATAGTGTGGTCCTATCACACTATGTCAGCTCTTCTTGGTTATTGTAATCATTAATTATACAGTACTAAGTGGAGTTCTTGGAAGTAGAGTTATTACGTTGCTTTTATGACTCCCAAGAGTAATTTTAGTGTTGATAGTGATTTTGGCCGCTAGCACACAATACACTATGATCTAGAACTATAATAAAACATTTTTGTTTTCAACCTTTTGGTTGAAATATGTCCGAATATTAATGTTTTCTCCACTTCTTTAAAGCACATATAATAGCGGACTAGTGACAATAAACATTAGTAAATAGTTAAAATATCGTTTTAACGGAAGTAATTTGGGAATGAACCCATGAAAAATAATATATGTGAAACTTGGCTGAATTAAAATTAAAAAGAAATATACTTGTACATAAAAGTATGAATATGAATATAGAAATTTTATGGATAACGTCTAGATAAACTAGCAACACCTTAAACATTGCGAACAACAAGCCGATGTTGATATATGTGTATGTTCGTTTTTAACTTTAACAACAAAATCATCGACGCAAGTAACGGATGCCCGGCAACCCTTTTTTTCGTGCGTAGAACACTTCCAGAAGCTTCTATTACTATTCAGACTTTTTTTGTAGAATCTATAACCTTCATAGATCATTATAATTCTTCCTTTTCTTGATGTCACAAATGAAACTGTAAATAAATAATCGACAACATTATTACACAGTAAAAGTATAATTTATGTATTATACATTAAAATTATATATTACTATTATTAAATACTTGGCTGTAAAAATATTTAGGAAACCAAAAAAGAAATAAATAAATAAAAAGTATAATTAATGAAATTGCATTTTATTTTTTATTTTAATAGAGGCTATTTTATTCTTTGCAAATGTTTAAACAGAATTTAAGATTTGCATCATTTAAAATATTCGACGACTTTTGTTTTCTATAATAGATATTAAAAATATGGTTTTTAATAAACGTTACGTTAATACCATTAGGATGGAGGAGGGTGATTAACGTTATAAGAATACCGCATTATAAGAAAAATATTTTTCATTAGATACTTTAGATGTTAATATTTTTTTATTATCAGCGCTTCTACGGTAGTGAACACTGAAAAGAACTATCGGCAAATTAAAAATCAAAATAAATACAAGTGCATTAAAATCCATAAAAATTGTTTAATTTCAAATGCAACTCATTTCATCATCGCAGCCCACGCACGTACCACCGTTGGGCTCAGGCCTCCTCCACCATGGGAGGGAATTTGACACATCATACCATGCTGGTGAGACATGTTGGTATAGGGTTTCATATCGAGGTTTCCTTCTCTTGCAACTTATTTGCCCAAGCTGAAAATGATGTTTATAGAAGACCATGTTATAAATAATTTCAGCAAGATTTTTATAACATAATAAATATTAACTTTAATTTATATTACTGTTTATACACAAAAGTAGGTTTGTTCATATTTATACATAAAATCAGATTTGATCATATTTTTACATAAAATTAGATTTAATTAATGTAATGAGAACCTAAAAACACAGACTCTTTGTGTTTTTAGGTCCTCATTACATTAACTGACTCTTCATACATTCACTATTATATAGCATAGACTCTAATAGACATTCATTGAAGAATACAAGCCTTCCCGATCATGGCATAACCACCACGTTGACATGCAGTTTGGCAATAGCAGTCGTTGTTATGAGTTTTTTATCTTATCTCTCATTTTTTTAGTACGAGACGGCTATTGAAGATAAATACATCTAACCACGACAGAACTGCAAAACTCCGCTAATAATATGTTTAATGCCGTACCTGAACGAAGTGGAAGCACTCCCCTGTATATTTCAACCTGACCCAAAACGTTTCAGTACGCTTAAGGGCCTACGCAGACCGGGCCGGCATGGCAAAGGATTTCATTTCTTACTAATGGACATTCAAACGTATCGATATAGAAATACTACATAAATGGCTATGCTTTAAAATGATGCCGCGGCATCGAAAGGGATTTCATTGCACGGCATAGAAAGACGTGCCACTGGCTCCCGCAGCGGGATGCCGTGGCGTACTGCGGGTAGGCAACAGCGTTCCAAGGACTCCGGCGCTCGTTTTGACATACCTAAAGACTAAAAGTGCATCGGGTAGGATGAGCTGCTGAGGCGCGCTTTTCGCGCCGCCGTGGCAAAACGCTGGAATGCTGCGGTATCTAAGCGGCTAATGTGCGCTGACTGACGGCAAAATCCCTTGCCATGCCGTCCCGGTCTGCGTAGGCTTTAAATATAACCCATCTTATTTTATCGCTAGTAGTGATAGATTTTTTGGTGTTGAGCTTTGGTATTGTGAAGTCCTTAAGCGGCAGTTACTAATTATGTAATGAGTTGTTAATTGGTTTAATTTTGATGAAAAAAAATTAAATGGATTTTTTATGCATAAAAAGTGTAATAAGACATTACATTCTAATTAATCTATTAAGATATAAAGTTCATAACCAACATGAAAATAAACAAACCGTTTAGAAAAAAGAAGCACAAAGGTGAATACCCTGGTAACGGATAAAGAAAAGAAGAACATGACACCGATAATTGCTTGTCTAGTTTCAGATAGAAAATCCTATATCAGTCATATATTCATCAAGAATGCAACGTGGGAGTATCTCCATCGTCTACGCGGGTCACTAGTATCTCAATATAAATACAATATACAGTTCTGGGTCTTATTCTTTCCGTGAGTGACGTCTCAGCGCACTTAGTAACATCGCATTGGACCTAAAAGTAGCCCTTAAAAGATGGATGGAAGAATATTAAGGACTGGGTAATGGCTATAGTCTTCTGTAAATTCTATACATTCTCTATTCTTCACAGAGGAGTGATTATGCTCATTTCTAAGATCTATAACTATATCTTCAACGGTAACAATGGTAGCTTTACAACCCTTACGGTGGTGTGTAGAACATTTCCAATGGACTTTTCGTCCCTTTAATGCCTTCTTGTAGAAATTATAACCTCCGTAGTTCAACATCTTTTTGCCTTTTTGGGACGTAATGATGTGAACTGAAACAAAAATAATCATAATGTTATTTTAATAATCAAATACTCTCTTTTACAAAAAGGGAATGAGGAATAAATCTCGGATTCGGTCATGATATATTTCAGAATTAAAATTAGAATATCGGAGTTAGTTAATTTTCTAACTGAAAAGTTATGATATGACAGCATTCAACTCGGCCGTTCAAGTTAACATATTTTTAAATATTTATTTATTTTTTTTTTTTATTGCCAACGGTGGCAAACGAGCAAACAGTACACCTGATGGTAAGTGTTGCTGCCGCTCATGGACCCTTACAAGGCCGCTGCCCACCGCGAAGGAAGTGAAGGGAGTGCGAATGCGTGCATCGAGGCTCGGTGACACCAAGGGCACCACCAAAACCCTCCACACGCAAACACCCTCAGAAAGTTGGGCTCCCGGCTCTCTCGCTCACCGAACGAAGCGCAGTAACTAATTGCTACAACTCAGACGTCGATTTTCTGCGAGAGTGTGGTACTACCCCGGACGGACCGGCCCGCGGCTGTAGACAGATAACTGTCGACAGTGTGGTCCTACCACTCTATTTTCTTAAAGATACCCTTATGAGCTACGTCATGGAGTATTTTGAACCTGTACACTAAGCCAGACTTTACAAACTTTCTCCGGTCCATCGTACTTCGGCCTTGATTAGTTATACCTAATTAGTTTAGATTTTTTTTGTTGTGTGTATAGCTGTTGGCCACAGATGGCCTTGACAGCTTAACCCAGACTATGGGTGAGCGCTGATGGCTCTCAACCTGGAATTAGTTCAGTGTAATAGGCTCGAGATTATTTTATATAAAGTCAAAAAATAAGTTGAGGCAGCAAAAACTTTACAAACCTTTTGATCGGAAAGTTCCTAGTAGGATCTAAGAAGTTGACTGTGATTCAGAAGGTATATTCATATCCTATTTTGAAGCCCTCGTAAAGAAGTAGTAATGTATTCGAAGTTATAAGGCTTTTTGCCCCCACCTTGTCATCGCCCATATCATTTTAGTAACAGGCTATGGTGTGGTCAGACACCGGTCAAACTTTCTAAGGCGACGCAAGGGTGAAGTGAGTCTCATAATCTGCCTTATATTATTTAATTTACAATTGAGCGTGCCACTGAAATATTTCTTAACTTCGGTGGCCCATCTATGCTGGAGTAACTAAACCTTCGTCGTGACAACAACAAAGCGTCGGGACGATGCTTTCACTACTAGGTATATCAAGTATAAAAGTCTCTGTCTCCGATGTTTTTTTTTGCCAACGGTGGCAAACGAGCAGTCAGTATACCTGAAGGTAAGTGTTGCTGCCAATCATGGATCTTTATAAGGCCAGTGCCTACCGTGAAGAAAGTGAATGGAGTGTGAATGCCTGCAATGAGGTTCTGAGATACTAAAGGCATCATTAAAACCCACCACACGCAAATACCCTCAAAAAGTTGGGCTTCCGGCTCTCTCGTAATTAGATTAGATATTGTGAGCATGTAAATGTCAGGCTAAAATACTAAAATACATGTAGTTTAATTTATCTGTGGATTTGTGTCTAAAAAGCCAGTTTATTGGTTTCCGGCCAATGTTTTAGAGGTTTGTGGATTTTGTAGAAAAGAACGAGCTGTACTCGAACACATTTAAAGAGAGTTTCATTTCGGATTTCCCCAATTTTCCCGTAATGTTTCATTTATTTAATATAATGATTGCACATTACTTTTAAATCCATTAACACATTAATAATTCTATAAGTTACCTCTGAATAAAAAGTCCACATTTCTTCGATAGTATGCAAAGTAACAATTAATGCACATGCGATTTTTTTATTTTTACAATCGTATTATTTACAGTGTGTATAACAGCACGGCATTTCTTGTGATGGTGAGTTGAGCATACCCATCGTGTTCTTACGCCCATCACATATTGTTTGTAAAATGCCTCATATATAGCCTCCAACGCTTAACAGTTTTTTACCTCGCCGAGATGTTACAAAAATCACTGCAGTATATAAAAACACATATATTTATTGCATCAAATTTTAAACAAAATCGGTCTTGTTATTGTGTAGATCTGAACAGTATATTGATACAGTAGTTGTTTAACAACGGTATATATTTACTGGGAATGTATTTGCCGAATTCGAAGGGATATAATATGCATCTAACCTTAAACCAACCCATCTGGCTAGCGTGGTATAGTAGGTCAATTTCCTTCTCTTTGCGGAGAAAGCTCCAGCTAAACAGTGAGACGTATATGAGCTACGATGATGATAACTAAGAGAAAATTATACAAATTAACCTAGTTTGGTAATACATCCGAGAACCTAATACTCCAAACACCAATAAAATTTGGTTTCTAAAAGATTTTCTTTTAATTTGAGTAGATGTACGAGTATCATCATCACAGCCCACATATGTCCCACTATTAGGCTCGGGCCTCCTCCACAATGGGAGGGAATTTGACCTACTATACAATGCTTTTTTTTTTTGGGTGGGCTGCGGTCGGCGCGCTCCACGCACCACTTCGTCCGGGGCGACAGAGGGGCGTATAGCACACAACACCCGCAACCCACCCGAACACTACGTCGCCTTCGTCGTTGGGCCGACCACCGGAGCAGGGTTACTTGTCATCAGTGGTCGGCCCGATCACCGGAGCAGGGTTACTTGTCATCAGTGGTCGGCCCGACGGAATACCCCCTACCTGGGGTACCCTCCCATCGACCGACGTCCCACCCTCGGGGAGGACGTCAGTCTTTCCTCACGCGGTCGGCCTCTCGGCGGGTGCGAACTAATCCCCGGTCACGTCACCCGCGGACTACTATACAATGCTGGTCAGACATGTTGGTATAGGGTTTCATTTCCAGTTTTCCTTCTCTTATACAGTTCTTATGTGCATATTATATCCCTTAGTCGTCTTGTACGACATCCACGGGCATAATAGGGAGTGGTGAATAGTATTCTTACGCCGTCACCACACGGACGAGAGAGAGAGACAGATGTACGAATATAACAAAGACTATAAATCGTATATCTTTAAACGAGCAATTCTTGTATACATATAATTTGAATCTCGGCAACGGCTTCAACGAGTTTCATGAAATTTAGTACCTATATAGGAGATTTCAGGGGTGATAAATCTGTCTAGCTAGCTTTTATTTATAGAAAATGTTGTTTTGTCGGTGCTTTTAGCTAATCAATACAATGACATAAAATGTCATTACAATAGGAATATAAATTTAGCCGTCGCCGTCAAGAATGACAATAGCTCAGTTGGGAAGTTGTCCAGTCGCATTCAAATAGTATGAGATCGAATCTCGATGTTATTATTATTCTGTTTTTCATTTTTGATATTTTTTTCATTATTTCATCATTTTTAGTTTTTTTATTAATATATATCCTAAATATATTCGTTCAAATATCATTTACTAACAAAAAACATTATACCGAGCAAAGCTCGGTCAACCAAATGTTAATTACTAAATGAACAGAAATTTCATTTCAATTTAACATGATGATTTCCTAAATATTAGGTACTCAAAAATCCTAAATGCAGTCTCCGTTTAGTCTTTTAAATAAAACCTGTTACGTAGTATCTACGTAACAGTTACGTTCAAAATCTTGATTCTATAAAGGGCTAAACGTTTCACCAAATCTTCCATCGCGTCGTCAACAATGCTTTTCAAAGGTAATTTAAAACAGACATGAACACCAGTATTTTTTAATTTAATATTTACAACTCGCTTGTCAATTATCTATATGTATAAGTATTTATTCTATATCACAACATTTTAAATACAATTTTGAATAAATCAACATTAACCCCTCGAGCGCTTTTGGGACACCATTTGATCCAAAAAAAAATGTGCTCAAAGCGCTTTTGGGACACATGTTGACCCAAAAAAATACTTTACAATTAGCAATTACTTTTAGTACATTTATTTAAATCAACCAACCAAAAGCTATTAATATATATTTTATTTCATATTGCCTTGTCGTATAGAAACAATAATAGTTTACCTAAAATCATAAAGTTTACTGAACTTTTTTCAATATACCCAAGCGCGCGGGGCACTCGAGAGCGCCACGATGTTTGGCGCGTGAGGGGTTAAATGTGTTGGATGCAGTGGCGGCTGTACCTTAAATGCGCTCGTGCACTGAACCACCAATTCAAAAAATTTAAGAATTACAATGTTAGTTCATCTTTATATTTTAAATTACTATATTAATATTTATTATTTAAACATACAAAAACATATAACAAATATAATTTTAAATTATGACGAAACAATTTAAACGCTTTACTAAACTATTAAAACTTATTTTCCCTGTAAAAAAAATTTCGTGCGCTGAGGCGAGCGCACGGGGACTGCTAATACAACTTGTATTAGTTATGAGTTAAAACGCCTGGCACGTGAGACAGAAGATAGTTAGTTCATAGAAATATAACGAAGAATGAGTCTCTGCTCGAGCGCCGCACGGGCGAACCGAACATTACTGAGAGCACTCGACTTTCGACGAAATTTGCCTGGCGGCAGCGACGTGAGTAGATATAGTTTCGATGTGACGCGTTAAAAATTGTTTGTTTACAGTAATTGTTTTTTTATTTTGGTCTTGGTTCTATTCTATACTTCGTGTACCATGTGTGGTATGAGTGTAAATGAGCCTAGCATGATAAAACATTTGAAAATAAAGTTGATATAAAATTGGCGGAACCGTCAAAGAAGAGTTCAAATCCAAATATTTTTTGATTTGAACTCTTTTATAAATATTTTTTGAAGTGTGAAAAGCAAATAAAACCACATGTTTCTTCACATGTATGACCTAGTAAATGTAATGAGTTCGAAAATAATAAAAAAGTGTTTTTTTTTTTATAAATTGTTCCATTGCAATTTCTGATCTTAATATTTAGTGAGCAAGTAAAGTGCACCACCACTTTGTTGACCCACCAGCCGCCACTGGTTGGATGTATTATCCAAAAACTTATAGTTTTATGTTAGCTTATGTTTTATGTTAAAATTTCTTAAAGAGTAAGAAATTTTTGGATATTTAAGACTGATTCCGTTTACCACCAACTAAATGGTTATGTTCATTTTTTAATTGTATTATACAATTTTCTACTGTAATGACACTAGCTTTGCATCCTTTACTATTATGCGTTGAGCATACCCATCTTATTCTACCACATTGACCCAATGTTTTCTTACAGAAGGAATACGACTCTACTTGGATTAACCGGCGTCCATTTCTTGACGTTACGAAGGTAGCTGAAAAGTATACATTCATTAATAATATATATATCATAGGATCAGTTCTATGATTTATATCTTGTTTCATTTTCATCATTATCAGCATGACATTCACTGATGGATGTAGGGTGAAAAATGTCATAATGGCCTCGCTTGCTCGCTGGTATGTAATGTATTGCACGAGAAAGTAAAATGTGGAGAGATATTGTATTTTAACTCTTCACTACACGTATTATGAGATTATAATAGGGTTCTGTAATAAACTTAAAGTTCATCAGCTTCCCGAGTCTACAACTTAAAACTTTGCATTTTTTTTTATTGCCGACGGCGGCAAACGAGCAAGCAGCACACCTAATGGTAAGTAACACTGCCGCACATGGACCTTTGCAATATCAGGGGCACAGCCAGGCCGTTACCTACCATGAAGAAAATACTCTTCTAAAACCTCGTTTAAAGAAGGACATGTCGTAGTGCATTTACATTATACCCTTTATGCTATACCACCACGCTTGGCAAGTAGGTTGGCGAACTTAGTCGGTGTTGCATGATTCCTAGGCGAGTACTGCTTGCTATGTGATGGCGACTAGGAATACTACAGACATCGTGATTGATGACACAATCGTGATCATAAAAGATGACAAATAACTTAATATTTGCCTGGGCTAACTCCATCTGAGGTTGTTTGGTCACAAATTACATTCGCAAGGACTGTAATTTTTGAATCCAATTGAAGTCGAAAGAATCGAAGTAAAGGGTTAACGCCAGGCTAGACACCAGACGAGCCGACCACGGAGGACAAGGAACTCTGAACCTGTGGTCCGCCTAACGACGAAGGCGACGTGCTACGGTTACGACGAGTTGAACGTGGGTTATGGGGGCGCGTGCCGCCCCTCTGTCGCCCCGGACGGTGCTGGGTGGCAGCTGACCATAGGCCACCCCAAAAAAAGGCTAAACACTAGTCATAAAACTATTGCCAATAACTTCTGGAATATGTACAATGAAAAAGAAGTACACGTTGCGTCCACCTCGAGTAAGTGGTATAAGGATGATGATCGTAAGGATCGTAATTATTCATGTGGTAACGGAATAAAAATACAATCTGCTACTAGCCCTTAAGTGGATCGTATAAATATTGTGCGCTCTATTAAGTGAAACGTATAAATCGACTGAGAGATCACTAGAAACATGGTCAGCAGCACTCTCTTTGGAAACTTATAACAACCAATGAGATTTCCAAACCTTTGTTAATCGTGACAATTCTGGTCATATTTTTACATGTAGGACAGCTTACATTCAACGGCGCATGTTGATAGATAGCTAGATGGACGAAATGAATTGAAATTGGTGTGATGACATTATGTTCTTAGACTATAAAATCCGTCGGTCTCTGCAAACCTGGGCTATGTAAGATATTTCCCTGCCGAAGGTGTCTAAATCGTTGCCTCATCTTTTTTGAAGTCTGCCACTTCGCTTTCAACCATCCTCCGGGCCCCATTGCGTAGCGATTTTACTTAGTGCGGACAAAATACATTTTATTAAAAAGCTTTTTTGCCTGCAAGCGTGGAATAAGTGTGTTAAAGGTCTCAAGAACACCATCAATACGCTTAATGTCAAATCGACTCCGTTCCGTCGCTCTTTGACATATGTAACTTAAGCTGGGACCTCTGATATTCTATTGGTTTGTTAGATTATGGCATAACTATACCTAGTAATCGCTTCGATATTAAATAACATGGTTATTTATGTAATCCACAAATGATCCCATTCTAGGTCTGATTAAAATGTGTGTTTATAAGGTCACAGATGACACAAAGATTTCTTTCTCAGTACGAGGTTGTTGTTGTAATAAAAAATAACCACGTAATCAAAAGGTGATAAAGATTTTTATAATCAGCGCCACATATACTATTTATCTTTATTTCGCTACTTGAAAAGGTTACTGTTCATTTATTAATCATTATGAACGATAACATTGAATAAACCTAAAATTACGTTGTACCTTCGACCTGGAAAGTTAAGGAAACTGACATGTATGTTTTTGCTTAATCACGGATTAGAACACAGTTATACAGCAGAGCGATAAGTCCACTGAATTAACAAGACAAAAATAAATATACAAATAAAAAAAAATTAAACACACAGTCAATTGACAGATATTTATTCATTTAAATGGAGTAATTGTTGTATTACGTTCAGGATACAAATTAAATTAATGTGATTACATTATTAAAATTTACAAACATTTTACATTAAGTGCATTTATATCTGTAAATTTCGCTATAAGGGGTTGTGTAAAAAGAGTCGATATATGTTGTACAGTGCGTAGAAGTACAGTGCGTAGAAGTACAGTGATACAATGATTTATACGGTGCGTAAAAATACAACAAATAGGTATGATAACTTCTAAAAGAAATACTTGTCATATTTAACAATAATAACTTTCTCCTATTTAAAATCAATGAAAGAAGTAGTACTTGATAAAGTCCAGTGATAAGAAGGTCGCGTCTAATTGTAGAGGTTCCTTACAGATATATTTTTCGACCATTGATTCTAGATATAGCACTAAAAAAGTATCTATTACTATTATTAATTCCATGTGAAGATACCATATGACTCTCGTCTCAAATAGAATTTATTAAGGTGACATTTTTACAAGACGCGTATTATAGTAACATTATGCAATATTATAAAATAAAACATGCATGACTAATATTTATCTTTGCCAAGGTTTTGCATTTCAAACACCTATCCTAGTAGCCTATTTATTAATTAACTTATTAGATACATTCGCCCCGTTCCCATTTTTACTAGATTATTAAGCATATATGTTTATTATATTACTGAAATGATGCATAATTTATGTTAATATTTGTCAAAAAAAGATATTTCCAAATTTGACTGAGCGCTTCTGATTTAACTCATTTGCATAAACATACTCTGCGAGCTTCCATTATACTTTTATACTACTACCCTTAATACTTATTATTTTATTGAAACAACGATATCAGTAAAATGGATAGGTATAATGCATAAAGTAAGGAAAATACTTCAATGTCTAATTAATAATGGAGTGCGAGTTTAGGTAAATAAAATCATATTTATTCTGAACTAAAGCTTTTTTTGTAAATTGTGAATCACTGCAGCTATTCTACTAAATTTTACTAGTTGACATCAACTATTACTTAAGAATCATAAGTAAATTAATATATCCAAATATTAAGCAATTTGAAATGGGATAACAGCAAGATTGATAATATTTTTTTTTATATTATTAATATGACTTTTTAATATGCCTACGGCTCATCTTCAATGATGCCTAAAGGTTCAATGTCGTCTAAGTCTTCATGCAACGAACTTGTAATATGCTCGTTCACGAAATAAACGATCTTATTATCTATAGTATGAAGTTTAGCTTTACATCCATATCGATCATGACTAGAACAACGCCACCGCACTTTACCCTGACTGACATTGTTCACTCGATACTTTATACCATTAACTGTAAGCATTCTTTTGCCTCGACCACTTCTTGAGAAATGACACTGCAATGCTGAAAACAGAAACTCAAAGAACACCACTATAAACAAATTCACGAATGTTATACAACTTGAGTAAGGGAATGGATTTTTGATATCGTGCATGTCGATTGTTTTTTTGCATCAAGTTCCTTTATATTGGTAAAATATTTAGCCTACTATACCACGCGGGTCAGACCGATTAGCAAAAGATTTTATTTCGAGAACTTTTATTCATGCATTATTTTCCTTTTGTAGTGATTTCGTTACATCTCTCATTAGTTTCCTATGATACCAATGACAAATAATATATTAAGATTGTATTCTTGGCTTATAACTGCACGGCTATCTTATTTTTATAACTCGATAAATAAGAATTTGATTGGTCACAAATGATTTGATTCCATGTAGGACAATATTTTGTACGATGTCTGTTAGTGGTCTGTTTATAATTTTTATTCAGCAATTTTATGCTTGGAAAGATGTCTTTTTTGGTTTCAGAGGTAATTATCAATCTCTAAGAAGATATATCGTACAAAGTCATTCAGGAAATCAATTATTTAAATATATAATGTGTCTCACCATTAATTTCTTCAGCCGGCATTGAGTTTTCTCTATCTTTAGCCCTTGCCGCGCTTTTGACCCGTTTCGATTTTTCTTTATTAGGAAGGGTAGTAGAAGAAAGTGTTAGTTCGCAAGTAGCGATAAGTTGATCTATAGCCATTGCCCGAGACGATCCAGGTTGAAGCGATTTTGGCGGTGTAATTACAGCTGTGGGGAATATTAAAACAATATTCTTATTCATCTAATTACATTTAAAGATTTTTTATATATAGGTATAATGATTTCTAATGTTTACGCGAGTATTACACATTATAAATAGAACTATTTTTAAGGATTTTATTATGTTTGTATTTGGTTTTTAATTGCCCGAGGTTTCGAACACATTATAGTGTTAATTGTCACCCGTGTGAACAGATCCACAAATGATCCCATTCTATGTAATCTATATTCTATGTAATCCACAAATGATCCCATTCTAGGTCTGATTAAAATGTGTGTTTATAAGGTCACAGATGACACAAAGATTTCTTTCTCAGTACGAGGTTGTTGTTGTAATAAAAAATAACCATGTAATCAAAAGGTGATAAAGATTTTTATAATCAGCGCCACATATACTATTTATCTTTATTTCGCTACTTGAAAAGGTTACTGTTCATTTATTAATCATTATGAACGATAACATTGAATAAACCTAAAATTACGTTGTACCTTCGACCTGGAAAGTTAAGGAAACTGACATGTATGTTTTTGCTTAATCACAGATTAGAACACAGTTATACAGCAGAGCGATAAGTCCACTGAATTAACAAGACAAAAATAAATATACAAATAAAAAAAAATTAAACACACAGTCAATTGACAGATATTTATTCATTTAAATGGAGTAATTGTTGTATTACGTTCAGGATACAAATTAAATTAATGTGATTACATTATTAAAATTTACAAACATTTTACATTAAGTGCATTTATATCTGTAAATTTCGCTATAAGGGGTTGTGTAAAAAGAGTCGATATATGTTGTACAGTGCGTAGAAGTACAGTGCGTAGAAGTACAGTGATACAATGATTTATACGGTGCGTAAAAATACAACAAATAGGTATGATAACTTCTAAAAGAAATACTTGTCATATTTAACAATAATAACTTTCTCCTATTTAAAATCAATGAAAGAAGTAGTACTTGATAAAGTCCAGTGATAAGAAGGTCGCGTCTAATTGTAGAGGTTCCTTACAGATATATTTTTCGACCATTGATTCTAGATATAGCACTAAAAAAGTATCTATTACTATTATTAATTCCATGTGAAGATACCATATGACTCTCGTCTCAAATAGAATTTATTAAGGTGACATTTTTACAAGACGCGTATTATAGTAACATTATGCAATATTATAAAATAAAACATGCATGACTAATATTTATCTTTGCCAAGGTTTTGCATTTCAAACACCTATCCTAGTAGCATATTTATTAATTAACTTATTAGATACATTCGCCCCGTTCCCATTTTTACTAGATTATTAAGCATATATGTTTATTATATTACTGAAATGATGCATAATTTATGTTAATATTTGTCAAAAAAAGATATTTTCAAATTTGACTGAGCGCTTCTGATTTAACTCATTTGCATAAACATACTCTGCGAGCTTCCATTATACTTTTATACTACTACCCTTAATACTTATTATTTTATTGAAACAACGATATCAGTAAAATGGATAGGTATAATGCATAAAGTAAGGAAAATACTTCAATGTCTAATTAATAATGGAGTGCGAGTTTAGGTAAATAAAATCATATTTATTCTGAACTAAAGCTTTTTTTGTAAATTGTGAATCACTGCAGCTATTCTACTAAATTTTACTAGTTGACATCAACTATTACTTAAGAATCATAAGTAAATTAATATATCCAAATATTAAGCAATTTGAAATGGGATAACAGCAAGATTGATAATATTTTTTTTTATATTATTAATATGACTTTTTAATATGCCTACGGCTCATCTTCAATGATGCCTAAAGGTTCAATGTCGTCTAAGTCTTCATGCAACGAACTTGTAATATGCTCGTTCACGAAATAAACGATCTTATTATCTATAGTATGAAGTTTAGCTTTACATCCATATCGATCATGACTAGAACAACGCCACCGCACTTTACCCTGACTGACATTGTTCACTCGATACTTTATACCATTAACTGTAAGCATTCTTTTGCCTCGACCACTTCTTGAGAAATGACACTGCAATGCTGAAAACAGAAACTCAAAGAACACCACTATAAACAAATTCACGAATGTTATACAACTTGAGTAAGGGAATGGATTTTTGATATCGTGCATGTCGATTGTTTTTTTGCATCAAGTTCCTTTATATTGGTAAAATATTTAGCCTACTATACCACGCGGGTCAGACCGATTAGCAAAAGATTTTATTTCGAGAACTTTTATTCATGCATTATTTTCCTTTTGTAGTGATTTCGTTACATCTCTCATTAGTTTCCTATGATACCAATGACAAATAATATGGCTTATAACTGCACGGCTATCTTATTTTTATAACTCGATAAATGAGAATTTGATTGGTCACAAATGATTTGATTCCATGTAGGACAATACTTTGTACGATGTCTGTTAGTGGTCTGTTTATAATTTTTATTCAGCAATTTTATGCTTGGAAAGATGTCTTTTTTGGTTTGAGAGGTAATTATCAATCTCTAAGAAGATATATCGTACAAAGTCATTCAGGAAATCAATTATTTAAATATATAATGTGTCTCACCATTAATTTCTTCAGCCGGCATTGAGTTTTCTCTATCTTTAGCCCTTGCCGCGCTTTTGACCCGTTTCGATTTTTCTTTATTAGGAAGGGTAGTAGAAGAAAGTGTTAGTTCGCAAGTAGCGATAAGTTGATCTATAGCCATTGCCCGAGACGATCCAGGTTGAAGCAATTTTGGCGGTGTAATTACAGCTGTGGGGAATATTAAAACAATATTCTTATTCATCTAATTACATTTAACGATTATTTATATATATACTCGTTCCAACCATTTATTTTACTTTTGACACATGCTTTAGGACGTAACTGTTTCATTATACGCAATTATTAACTTTGAAACGAGTGAACAGAGAAATATATAAACTGCCCAATAATATTTATATATCTTAATTATTACCCACTAAATACATTAATATGCCGTAAATAGCTCTATTCATAAAATTTAAGTGATAATTCATTTCCGTTATAAAAAAAGTTACATTCTATCGCATCTAGTGACAGGATCAAAAGTATTCGGTGCAAACTAATGAATCGCAAATAATCGATTACACTTATTTGCAGTTAAGTCAGCTGACAACTGAGTTTTGAATTGTTGTAATAGACAACACGTTAAAATTGTATCAGGGAGATATAAAAATCTTCTCATCATACCTATAACATGAAATAAAACAACCAAAATATTTTAATATTATTTTATTATAACGAATCGTCGGATTCTTCATACGAACTCGAATCGTCGCTTGAATCATCTGCAGTGCTTATTATTAACTCTTGTGTAGGTATGTTGTCAAATTCAATTTCCCGATCCCAATCAGAGAATATTATATTTTTTGTCTTGTTGACGACACTCGCCCAGTTTTCAGGCGTCACACTAGCACATGCGTTTTTTAAAAGTTCAAGCATTTTATTTGCTATGAAAGGAGGAGTTGTATTGTTTCTTGCGGCGTGTCCTTTGACTTGTGCCCAGATCATTTCAATTGGATTATATTGACAGTGGTACGGAGGAATTCTGATTACAACATGCCCATATTCTGCTGCCATTTCGTCGATGACATATCGTTTTGGCTGCTTTTTACTTTTTAATATTTTAAGTAATTCTACTTTTAGTAGGGATTCGTCCACATCTTCCCCATTATCACGAAGCCAGTTTATAATCTCGTATTTTTTGTTGGCCTGTGTTGGCATTTTATTAATTTGGCGAGAGTGATAAGGTGCATTATCAATAAATATTGTTGATGGCTCTTCAAGTGATGTAAGCATTTCTCTGAACCACTTTTCATACACGTCCGCATTCATCTCCTCATGATAGTCTCCTGTTTTTTTTTATTTGAACGCTAACAGAGCGTCTGGTACAAATCCCTTTGTAGTTCCCGCATGGCAAATGATGAGGCGTTCACCTTTCCCCATTGGCACTGCAGAAGTAGAAGCAGCAGTATCGTCAGTCCAACCTTTTGGTATGAAATGATTGGCATTGAGCCAAGTTTCATCTGTGAAAACGACATTCGACCAGTCTTCTATTTTCTTCGCTTGTCTTAAAAATTCACAGCCAGACAAGGCTATATCACGACGTTCCATTAAAATTTTTCTTTTGTCGGATTTCTTATACAAGAACCCGTACTTATAATGGCTAAAAAATCTGCAGCTAAATCTAGATGCAAATACAAACCGACTCCTCTAAATTTGGA
The DNA here is from genome assembly GCA_032191425.1 of Lymantria dispar. Taxonomy (NCBI): domain Eukaryota; kingdom Metazoa; phylum Arthropoda; class Insecta; order Lepidoptera; family Erebidae; genus Lymantria; species Lymantria dispar. The sequence goes on along the minus strand of CM063449.1, from coordinate 28,918,275 downwards.
AAAGTATATTGCCATTAGAAATCACTGCAATAGGATGTGTAGAAATGCACAACGTCAACACATACATAATACTGTGGAAAACGGAGACCCAACTAAAGTTTGGAAATTCTTAAAAACATTGGGAGTGGGCAAATCACAAGAAGACTCTATTCCTACTAATCTTGACATTGATTCACTGAACAAATATTTTTCATCTTCACCTAATTTTAATCGTATCATTAAAGAATCTACCCTACAACATCTTTCTTCTTTTTCTTCGCACACGTATTCATCTTTTGTCATTAATCCATTTACTACTAGTGATGTGAAAAAGAGCATTCTTTCTATTTCTTCGAACGCAGTAGGTCAGGACTGTATAAGTCGAAATATGATTATCCCTATCCTGGATGAAATTTTAGCTATTCTCTGCCATATACTGAACTTCTCTATTTCTTCTACTACATTCCCTTCTTTGTGGAAAGAGTCACAAATTATTCCTTTGCCCAAAAAGACTAAACCTTTATGCTTCGCTGACTATCGTCCAGTATCTATCTTACCTTTCCTTTCCAAATCTCTAGAACGTCTCATACACACTCAACTTAGCTCTTTTCTCTATTCAAACCAACTTCTAAGCCCCTTTCAATCTGGATTTCGACCAGGTCATAGTACTACTTCGGCACTTGTTCACATCACAGACGATCTCAGATCAGGTATGGAAAATGGCCATTTAACCGTTCTATGTCTTTTAGATTTTGCCAATGCATTCAATAATGTTGACTATGACATTTTACTTAGTTTACTACGCTCAATTAACTTATCCTCATCGGCGATTGACTGGTTTCGAAGTTACCTATTTGGCCGCCGGCAACGCATACATTTCAAAGATTCCTTCTCTTCTTGGTGTAATACCTATGCAGGTGTGCCACAGGGTGGAGTTTTATCCCCTCTGCTCTTTACAATATTCATCAATTCGATTGCTAAACAATTAGTGTCAGCCTACCACCTTTACGCAGATGATCTTCAAATTTATAGGCAAGCTCCTCACGATAAACTCACAAACGCAATTACAACTATTAATACAGACTTAGCGCAAATAGCCAAATGGAGTAGTAGATATGGACTTACGGTAAATCCTACGAAGACCCAAGTTATAGTTGTTGGGAGTACCAGGATGCTCTCTAAGGTTACTTGGACTGATATACCTCCAATTATATTTGATGGATCTATTATAACAATTAGTGACAAAGTCAACGATTTAGGCATCTATATTGACAGTACGTTATCTTGGAGTCCACAGATACAAGAAGTTAGTCGTAAATTGTACGCATCAGCTAGAGCTTTGCAGAGACTGCGAAATTTTCTTCCAATTGCCACCAAAATCGCGCTTGCAAAAACCCTCCTTCTTCCTATTCTCGACTATGCAGATGTCTGCTACCTTGATCTTACAGAGGCACAACTCGATAAATTAGAGCGGCTCCAAAATTTCTGTATTCGTTTCATTTATGGACTACGTAAGTATGATCACATTTCTGAGTTTCGGCAAAAGCTTCAGTGGCTTCCAATTCGCCTACGCCGGAATTTTCATACACTTGCGTTGTTGTATAACATTCTATTTAGTCCAACGACTCCTTTTTATCTTAAAGAGCGATTTAATTACCTCCATGATACTCACACAAGATCCTTGAGATAATCGGAGAATCTGAAATTAAAGATACCAACCCACTACACGGATTTCATGGGTAAATCTTTTACTGTAAAGGCTACTTTACTATGGAATGCATTGCCCGTAACAATTAGATAAAGCCAAACTTTAGCTGCTTTTAAAAAAAAGTTGACCGATCACTACTTGTCGCTGTAATATTTATTTATTGTTTCTTTTAAGTACCTATTATGCAAGTCCCTAATATATATATAGATGTGTACGTATATGTATATGAATGTCTGCATATGTAGGTATTAGGTGTATATCTATGTGTGTAATGTGTATATATTTATGTCTCTTATTATGTACTATTTATTGTTTTATATTCTTTTTATTTTACAAGTTATACAATTTATTATATAGTCGTTATCTATGACTTATAAATATTATTTACACTGATCTCCATTACTACCAGCAGTAAACTACCTACCATCTCTCTGTTCTACCATTTCCATCCCAAGGTTGCCTGGAAGAGATCGCTTATAGCGATAAGGCCGCCCTTTGTACATTCTGTGTTATGTTAGTATTTAAGTTTTTGTATTTTGTTTTGTAATCGGTGTACAAATAAAGAGTTATCTATCTATCTATCTATCTAACCCGATTTGGTGCAACACCTTTGACAAAGAAGATTTTTGACCACGAAACAAGCCACAATTTCGTAGAGACGCTACTAATTTTTTCAAAGTAGGAATCTCTTTGCTTGTGTAATAATTGTATATATGACGACGAATAGCATCAGTATCAAAACTGTCAATTGCTGTCACTTTACGTGGCTGACGTTTTTTCTTAGGCGTAGATAGCTTGTTCTGTTCAATACCACTACTACCATAGGCTTCTTTAGTGATTTTCGCCACCGTTGGAGCACTAATACCTAATGCTGCTGCAACACGGTCTCTAACTTGGGTTACTGGTATAAGGAATACGCCATAGCGGCTTTCCTTTTCAAAAAATTCACGAAGCCGCAGCACTAACTCTCTGGATTGTCCTTTAAGCACCATACCTTTCGGCATTTTGCAAGTAAAATCTTACTGGGAGGAACGATACGCTCAACTCAATCAAAGTAAGAACAATGAAATCAATACGGTGGAATATAAATACTCAACACAGCGTATGAAAAATATGAAAGAGCACTCAGCGAACAGAAATGTGACTAGCACGGGAGTCTTGTTGCGAGTGACAGACAACACAACAAAATGGCGTCGCCGGCGCGCCGTTCAGTGTTGCCAATTCGGCTTAAAAAAAAGGGGTAGGCTGGATGAGAAAATTAGTGATTTACTACCGCAGACGAGGGCGCCATTGTCTCTAAGTAAAGTTTGGAGCAGCGGACCCCGCTTAATGGAAAAATGCTTCATAAAGTATTATTTTTTATTTTGCAAAGTACAAAGTAAAATATTTTGGGAGGACTGAATTAGTGGGTATGCAAAAATTAATGTGCCCAAATAACAAATATATTTACAGAAGTGAAGTTTTTAAATAATATGAAATATGTATTTAAGCAAAAATAAAATATCCGTGTTAAATCGATTAAAAGTTCTTCCTGACTAAAATCGATTATTACAAAACATATTATCCGTAATACATTGGTACAACACTAATTGATCAGAATTCGACCTGCCAAAAGTAAAATAAATGGTTGGAACGAGTATAGGTATAATGATTTCTAATGTTTACGCGAGTATTACACATTATAAATAGAACTATTTTTAAGGATTTTATTATGTTTGTATTTGGTTTTTAATTGCCCGAGGTTTCGAACACATTATAGTGTTAATTGTCCCCCGTGTGAACAGATCCGTCCATGAACAGCGTTCATCAAAAATAGTATTATTTATTATATTTTTGTATAGTTTTTATTTTACATACATGAGAAAAGCTTTCAGAATTCATTAAACACTAGCAATCCGCCCTCGCTTCGCTTCGGTTTCAGTCGTCTTTCCTGCGTAGTTCCCGTTCCCGTGGGAATCATCATCATCATCATCATCTCAGCCCATATACGTCCCACTGTTGGGCTTGGACCTCCTCCATAATGGAAGGGTAATTGACCTACTATACCACGCTGGTCAGACGTGTTGGTATAGGGTTTTATTTCGAGTTTTCCTTCTCTTGCATAGATGTTATATGCGTTTTATATCCCTTAGTCGTCTCGTACGATCACCCACGGGTAAGATAAGGGGTGGTGAATTGTATTCTTACTCCGTCACCACACGGAATAATAATACCCGTGGGAATACCAGGATAAAATATAGCCTAGTTTACTCCGTGATATTATAGCTTTCCATTGGTGAAGGAATTTTTGAAATCAGTCCAGCCGTTTTGAAGATTAACCGGAACAAACAGACAGACAGACAGACAAAAAAAAAATTGTATTTTAGGCATATGTATAGAGCAAATAACCGTGTGAGCATGAAAAAAGTCCATTATTTTGACATTACAAACAGACACTCCAATTTTATTTATTGGTATAGATTTTCATCGAAAAAGCATATTAACTTTTATTGTGGTTCTTTTTGGGTAATTTTTGGTAGAAGTGAAATATGAACATACTTATTATATAATTAGATGTTTGCTGCGATTCTATAGCTTTAAGCTATAGAATTAACACACTGCCACAGATGATAATATCATCATCATCTTGCTCTTATCCCAATTACTTGGAGTCGACGCAATATGTCATCTGTTTTGACATATTGCAAAAAGTTTCGGCAATGACTTTTATGACCGACCGCCTGCCTGACGTCAACCCTCCTTGGGAATGTAATCGTTGACCCAAATGGTACCAGATGGAGTTGGTCCGGGTCAATCTAGGGCTCTTAGTCGTCTTTTACGACACCCACGAGCAAAGCAAGGGTTGGTAGTATTCGAAGCCGCTACCACATAGCACAGATGATAATAGTAATAAAAAATTAAACCATTATTATTAACAATATCACACAACATACACTTTTGTAAACTATGCAGGAGAATCCCCCAAGATAGAAAATAATCATACCTCAGTACACAATAATTCTTCAAACTTATTAAGTGGCCCTTTTGTTGCCATTAACTGGATATAATTTTAAATTACAATCTCGCTATCGAGAATTGCTCGTAAAAATCGATAATGATATCTAGAAAACCCTAAAAGCATTTGAAATAAACTATTTTTTACAGAATGATTTCTGATGTTCACGCGAGTATTATTCACCTTGTAAATAAATCTAATTGACGGATTTTATGGCGTTTGTATTGGATTTTTGATTGCCCGACGTTTCGAACACTTTACAGCATTCATGGTCATGGGTGGACTAAGATGTCTGACGTTTAATAAATAAGTCATCGTTATTGCAGATATTTATAATTATCTACCTGCTATAGAAATGAGTTGCTAAAGACGACCCACATTTTGTTACAAATTTATTGTCCGTACAAAAAGAAAATGATTCTATATGAGAAAATTATATTCTTTATGGTTAGTAATTATTTAACATTAAATTTGTAGTAATTATTATGACAGTTTATTAATTTAAACCTAACAAATCTAATATGAGTCAGTCTCAGTGAAAAATATTATTATGGAGTACTTTTTACGGATTTTATCGTTTTTGTATTTGATGGGTAATCAAACCCGACATTTCGAATATTTTTCACGGGAAGTCTTACGTAACAAAAAATGAAAATAGTTTTGTTGTAAATGTGTATTTCTCGCGTAAATATCAAAATTCACCTTAAAAATATTTTATTTGTCCAATCCGCGATTCTAAATTTATATTACTGTCATGCTTATACCACTAGATCTAAAAGACGGCTTTTAAGCCATTACTGTTTCAATTAAATTCGTCGAAAATTCCAGACAAATTGTTTTTAGATTCCTTTATATTTTCCAATAATTGCTCGACAATATCAAAATTAAATTTATTTTTCTTTATGAATACAACTTACCGCTCTTAGGCAGGTCTGCTTCAACGATCTTACTAGTTGATTCCACAGAAGGAATTGCTTCTATGTTCTTTGTATCAACATGTGGTGATTCTATTGAAATTACCGACACTTCGGTTGTTACTTCCTCTTTTTCGTGTACTTCAATCTTGTTTTGAGGAGTTGGTGGCTTCATACATTGTGGTATTTTACGTGACGGTATTTCTATATGCTGTGATGGTTTTTCCATACATTGTGCTATATTTTCCTGCGATGGTATTTCTATACCCTGTGGTACTTCCTTTGTTGGTATTTCTGTATATTGTGGTAATTCTTGTGCTACTATTTTCTGCAATGGACTTTCTATACCCTGTGATACTTCCTGTGATGGGATATCTACACACTGTTGTATTTCCTGTGATGATATTTCCATACGCTGTGGTGCTTCTTGTTTTGCAGTTTTCGTACACTGTGGTGTATTGTCTTCTGTACAAAAATAAATTAAAAGCAAATTTATGAATAAAATATATTTTCAATGCGGGAACAGCGCTCACACTATGTAAGCTAATGGGCTTCAAAGCGATCTTGCCTTTTTTATTTTTTTACGCTATGTAAAATACATTTATGCATCCCCCCTGTATGTGTCGCAGGAGGGTATGTAGTACTCGCCGACATAGGGTGTCTCATCGGAATACCTACTAAAAACCAGCAGCGGCCCACTTCCTCGTCTATTTTGGGGTGCCAAAGGGTCGCCTTTTAGGCATGCGACTTTGGCATCCCGACAGTCGGCCTAGCGGCCACGTCCCGTGGGAGCGATCTTGCCTATGTAATTGCTATAATATGTGAAATTGTACTATTATTGAAATAAATGTATGTTTATACATCTATAACATTACCCGGTATGAAACCCGAGTCTCTCCTAAAAGTGTAGAGTAAGGCGACTTAAAGTAGCCATAAGTCTATGCTATCTTAGTCATTACTATATCCCTTTCGCGCAGTCTTTTTTACCAATTAATCATTGGTTTTAAGCGATGGATTATCCTAAGAATATCTGCTCAAATTAATGTTGTTGTTCTTTATTTTTAACTAATTTGAGACATAGAAATTTGTTATGGAAACTGTGTTATGTTTGTTGGAGTTGATAAACATGCATCGTAAACAAAGTCTTGTATTACGTTAGCAGTGATCGACATCAATCCGGTAGACGCGCACAAATTCTAAGTTTTTGTATATTGCTTACATTATTGACACTAAATACATCGCTGCCGCTTTCCATTTCACAGCTGCAAGTGGGAGCAAGCTAATCCTTCTAATGAATATTGTAGCAAGATTGATTTTAATATACCTAGCTCTCGCTAAGGTTATTTATTTTCTAAATGCCTTATTTATTTAAAAGGAACGAGGAACCCCTTATTTTGTTGTTACTGATATATATAAAACATAAATGTAAAAGATAAAATATGCACAAATAATAGCAATCTAGTTTGCTTTTACTGATAATATAAGAAAACATAATGACAAATAGAAAGATATATCATCATCATCGCAGCCCACATACATCCCACTTTTGGGCTCGAGCCTCCTTCACAATGGGACAGAATTTAACCTACTATACCGTGCTGATTAGACATGTTGGTATAGGGTTTGATTTCGAGTTTTCTTTCTCTAGAAAAAAAATATAGCAAATCATAATAAGAAAATGGTTGCACATACCTTTGCATTAATAATGTAGTAAAAGATTAAAGACACTAACAGAATTATGTCCTCTTTGCGTTTTGCAGCCTCAAATAAACTTTGCTAAGCATCATTGAATGCAATCTTAGAGTAAAACTTGCCTTAATATAGCGTTTGCCAAAGTAAATATCAAGCAGGATCTTTTAGCTGACCTTTCGATTAACAAAAGGAGCATTTGTTTTGCTGATACTGATAATAACAAAACAAAAACAATAACTAATTAAAAAAAAATGAATATAAGCAACAGAAAAATTAAAATTAAAACAAACATAGCCCTCACAAGAAATATGAAATGAAAGTATTTCTGTGCAAGTTTCTTTCATTACACTGACCATCTACATGCCAGATAAATGTAATGCAATTTTAAATCAATAACTATATTTGTCGACGTTACCTCTCAATGAGGGAAAAATCTACAGTATTGCGTACCGATACTAATTATATTATAATCATGGTCCATTCTAGTACCCTTAAGCTCTACTAATAATAATAAAAAAAACAATAACTTATTAAAAAAGAGATATTTAAGCAACAGAAAATTTAAAATTAAAACAAACATAATGTAACCCTCACAAGAAATATCAAAATGGTAAAATGACTGTGCAACTTTCTTTTATAGCACTGACTATCTACATATCAAATAAATATAATGCAATGTTAAATCAATGACTGTATTTGTAGACCTAACCTCTTAATTAGGGAAAACAAATATTATAATATTACTTACCAATGCTAATTGTATTGTAGTCGTGGTCCAGTGTACTACCATTAGGGTTCACAGTTGAAGCGGTTGTTATTGTCTCTACAACTTCAGTGGTTACGTTTGTAGAATCAACATCATCTGTATTCTTTGCAACATTTTGAACGGGGCTGCCATCTGCATAACCAATTATTAAAAAGCAATATATAAGATAATATATATCATTTATAATAATAACCACTATATTACATGTCTCTCCAGATTATAAAAGTGCCAAGTACATAAGCTATTACAAATGTTGAGGGACTCTAAAAAAATTTGATTATAAACATTGAAGCATAAGCAATGGGAAAGTTTTGATTATTGACATTAAAATTAAAACCAAGTTAATGTAAACCTCACAAGACATATCAAAATGGAAAATTGCTATGCAATTTTCTTTTATAGTAATGACAATCTACACGTCAGATAATTGTAGTGCAATGTTAAATTAAGGTCTATATTTGTGGACATTACCTTTCAATTGGAGCAAATAGATATTATAATATTACTCACCAATGCTAATTGTATTGTAATCGTGCTGTATTCTACAATCCTCAAGACCCATAGGTGAATTAGAAGGGGTTGTCATTGTTTCTACAACCACGGTAGTCACGATTGTAGAATAAACATTATCTGTATTCTTTACAATATCTTGAACGGTGCTGCCTTCTACAAAATCGATTATTAAAAAGCAATATATAATATATATCATAATTAATAACAACGACTATATCCCACGTCACTCCAGATTATAGAAAGACCCAGTACTCAAGCTATCTCTAACGTTTGAGGGACTCTTATAAAGTATTGATTAGTTATAAAGTTTTGAAAACTTGATAACTAACATTCAAGCATAAGCAACGACAAAGTTTTGAATACTAACATTAAATCAAATAATGTAACACCTTCAAAAAACATCAAGTGGAAAATTGTTGTGCAACTTTCTTGTATCGCACTGACAATCTCCACATCAGATAAATGTAATGCAATTTTAAATCGAGGACTATATTTGTCGATATTACCTCACAATTAGGAAAAACAGATATTATAATATTCCTTACCAATTATAATTGTTTTGTAATCGTCCTCCATTCTACTACCCTTAAGATCGACAGGAGGATTTGAAGTGGTGGTTGAAGAAGTTGAAGTGGTTGTTATTGTCTCTACAACCTCAGTGGTGACGATTGTAGAATCCATATCGTCTGGACACTTAGCAGCCTCTTGAATGGGACCGGCTTCTGCATAAGCAATTATTAAAAAGTAATATATAGTTTAATATATAAAGGGTCAAATACTCAATCTATCTCAAATGTTTCAGGGACACTATTGAAATATTGATTATGAAGTTTTGGAAACTTGATAATTAACATTCAAGCATAAGCAACGACAAAGTTTTAATTACTAACATTAAAATTAAAACAAATAATGTAACAACTTCAAGAAATATCAAGTGAAAAATTGCTGTGCAACTCTCTTGTATTGCACTGACAAATTTCCATAGCATATAAATGTAATGCAATTTTAAATCAAGGATATTTGTTGATATTACCTCATAATTAGGGAAAACAGATGTTATAATATTCCTTACCAATTTTAATTGTGTTGTAATCGTGGTTCATTCTACTACCACTAAGATTCACAGGTGAATTTGAAGTTGAAGTGGTTGTTATGGTTTCTACAACCTCAGTGGTGACGATTGTAGAATCAACATCATCTGGACACTTTGCAGCCTCTTGAGCGGGACTGGCTTCTGCATAAGCGATTATTAAAAAGCAATATATAGTATAATATATAAAGGGTCAAGTATTCAATCCATCTCAAATGTTCGAGGGACTCTAATAAAATATTGATTAGTTATGAGATTTGAAAACTTGATAATTAACATTCATGCATAAGCAACGGCAAGGTTTTAAATACTAACATTAAATGTAACACCTTCAAAAAATATCAAGTAGAGAATTCCTGTGCAATTTTCTTGTATTGCACTGACAATCTCCATATCAGATAAATGTAATGCAATTTTAAATCAAGGATTATGTTTGTCGATATTATCTCACAATTAGGGAAAACAGATATTATAATATTCCTTACCAATTTTAATTGTGTTGTAATCGTCCTCCATTCTACTACCACTAAGATCAACAGATGAATTTGAAGTTGAAGTGGTTGTTATTGTCTCTACAACCTCGGTAGTGACGATTGTAGAATCAACATCATCTGGACACTTTGCAACCTCTTGTACGGGATCTGCTTTTACATAAGCGATTACTGAAACGCAATATATAGTATAATATATAATGAGTCAAGTACTCAATCTATCTCAAATGTTTGAGGGATTCTATTAAAATATTGATTGTTTTGACGATGCGCTAATAAGAACTTGATTATAAACACTCTTAGAAATACGGTTTTCCATTATTTATGTCCCCTGAACTAATTTGTGCCATAAAAAAATTAAAAGTAGTAAATTGTACGTACCATTATCAACAATATTATGCATATTGTTATCAAGTGTGTTCAACGTTAGGACTGATGGAATTGAAACGTTCTCTTTTGGCAACTCTGTTTCAATTTCAACCATTTCGTCTTGTGCTGCAAGCATAATTCGCATTTTATAACTATGTGATAGCCTTCGTTAAATGATAAAGGGTCCGGCTAATATTTTAGAGATGTTTACATTACTTGAACTTTAAAATAACAAACGAACGAATTCCAAGTAACTTTTCATGGCTGATTAAATTGCCGTTAATGTAATTTTGAAGTCACTTGGACATTAATAAAACTGTATGCCAGCGCAATAGTAATTTGCAGTCTTTTACACTTACGGCAAAATGAGTCACACGTTACAGCATTAGGTATGAGATTGGTCATATCAGTATCCACAGACATATTGCAATCATTCAATAGGGAGTCGAAGTTGTTGTTTGAAGATGCAGGTATAGAGCTATTTTCACCTTGTTCGCTGTTTTGCGTGGCAATGGCACACGTATCTAGTGAATAAAAGAATTATTATATAATTTTATAACCAATTTTCAAATTCAAATTAAAAACTATAATTCAATTAGACTGTCGTCTGTGCATACACAATGCAACTTTTATGTTATTCTTTCGGTTGAGCCTCTTGGATAGATAGAGAGAGATAGAAGGAAACTGAATTAATATACAGCGTCCACTTGATAGGTTTAGCTTAAATTTAGACTGCTTTAAGGCTCCTTTTCTGGCAGTAGCAGGGGACATCAACTGTTTTCGTTCCTTATTTGTCTCATATGATGGCCACGGGATAAAAGAAGATGAGGTGATGGACGTCTCACCGCTGGTCTCTAGTCTCCTCCGCAATAGAAGTGAAGTTGACCTAATGTACCACGCTGGATAAACGGGTTGGTAGAGGGTTTTATTTCAAGTATTCCTTCACTTGCATAGATATCATATACATATTATATCACGTCATTATATATCATCTTTAATGACACCCACGGACAGGACAGGTGATAGTGAATTATGTAAAAAACGATTTCCGTTTGGTGATAGAGTAACACTCTATCACCAGACGGAAATCATTTTTATCATTAAATCCATTCAACCATTAAGTACAGCCAGAATCAATCAAATTAATAAGTATAGTCAGACACGGTCATGAATACCGGCACTTTACACCACGCCTTGATTCAGATAACACGCGTTGCTAACAATAAAATTTTGTTCAATTTAGATAATTAAATAGTAACTTTAATACCCTTTTCACATTCGTTCATTAACTAAACTTTTTAAGCGACACCTAAACCAAATTAAAAATCAAAATTACATATGCCAACATCAATGAATTATTATGATGTATCATATATAATTCCTTTCACCTTTATTTTCAATGCTACTGATGAAAACGTGAAAGTGTGACAGTTATTCTAATTGTCATACTTTGAAAACTCTGAAAGATAGATACGAATTACAACTATGGAACTCACCAGCATCATTAAGATCTTCACTTTCAGAGTCTATAACTGGGGTAATAGGTGAGTACTGCATATCATATGGTGTTGCGGGATTTGTTATCAGGGCTGAAATCTCATCTTTAGTATCCAACACATTTCCATTTGGAATACTGTGATTACGCATTGCTACACTGCCAACTGAGTAAAAATCATAAATAAATTCATCCCGGATTAAAATACTATCAAATTTAATGATTGTATTACTACATACCAGTATTGTAAGTAAGCTCCAACTTGATAGCAGTTTCAGTAGTATCAATACTAGTGGTAGATTTGCGATCTTCTATGCCACTTAATGAGATTTCTGCCTCTAGGTCATTTGTAACATCTTGTGAAGTTTGCTCTTGCAGCGACGGTGTATTAATATCACATTGTGGCGTACTGAATTCTGTGTATAAAAATACAAATTAAAACATTGTTATGAATTTAAGGAAAAGCTATAAGATATTTACGAGGATACTCACCAGCATCGGTGGAATGATTCGGGCTGGTCGTGTTTGGAATGTTAGCAACATTATAATTAGGCTTGATATATTCATCTTGATTATTTGATATTGCTGGTTTCAAGTTATGTGTCGTATCATGTGCTGTTACAGTTAATATGTTACGATTATAGTATTAGCTGTCACATTTTATGTAAAGCTTTATGAAATTATAGTCGTTATATAAATACACGTTATACAAAATATGCAAAATAAAAATTACAATGACACTTACGATCGACAGTAGGATCACTTAAGCTATCAGAGGATTGAAGATGAGTTACACTTGCATCAGATTTCTGATATTGTACCTCATGTAGTGAAATTTTAGAGTTTATATCACATGTTACGGTTTCTGAATCTTGTGTTTGTAGACACATCATATCATGATTAACATGTGGTTCATTACCATCTGCGTAAAAATATGTATAAGTAGTTTTATAAATTTTAAAATGTAATAATACTATACAATTACTCACCAGTGTCTTCGGTAGTTATACTCAATTTAGTAAAGTTTGACATCTGATCGATGTTTACATTAAGCTTAAGATATCGTTCGTGCTGCAACGATATTTTTGACTTCAAGTCATATGTCCCGCCTTCTGATACTTGTGGTTCCAATGACAACATGTTGCTATTAAATTGTGAAGTACTGCATTCTGTATATAAAAGTGTGTAAGTGAGTTACGATGGACTCAAAATCACAATTAATCGGCCACAATATTATTATTTACCAGTATCGCTGGTAGACTTCGGGCTGCTAATCGGTGAAATATAAGAGACGCTAACATTGGGCTTGAAATATCTAGATTGTTGTAATGTCATTTTATCTGTATTTGTGTTATGTGTGACGTTTTGTGCAAATTGCTCTGCTAAAGTAGCACTATCACGATTATATTGTGGATTGCTGTCATCTGTGAAAGAGATTTTTTGAAATTACAGCTCTTATGGATTCTTATAAAAATTACAATAACAATAAAACTCACCACCGTCCTTAGGTGAACTCAAACTGCCAGTGGCTATACTAGAATCTATACTTGTATCAGGTTTGAGATATTCCGCATGAAGCACTGGGATTTCTTCCTTCACCTCATACTTGACATTTCGAGCATCTTCAGATTGTAGACACGGTATATCACGATTAAATTGTGATGTGCTACAGTCTGTGTAAAAACAATTGTATATGTTTATAATACATCTTGAGAATCTTGACATTATATATGACGACTTCAACGGGATTTTTTTGGTAATGAATTTATAGAATGAAAGTAAAACAAAAGCAATGCCTGTGTCAATGTACAGGTATTGCGATTTAAAGTTGATGATCATTACGTTTACCTGAGACAGATACTATGGTTACGTAAATCCATTTTCAAGAGAGGCATCATAATATAAAGCTGATTAGAACGGGTTCCTTCATTTTAAGAAAATTTCATGATCCCATATCTTTCAGTGTCTAAATCTCTGCTTTTTTAACCATCATATATTGGCCTCAAAGTCGCGCTGGAATTTCTTTACTAATAAAACTGATAAATGTTAATTCAGATACGATTAAATTACGCTGATGCTTACCAATGTTTGTGAAAAGCTCCAAGCTTTCATTGTTCGATGCTTGAGAGGTATTTCCATCAGGCTTAAAATCCAGCAGGTCATGTAATGATATATCAGATTTCAGATCATGTGTTGCGTCTTGTAAATCGTGCAGTTGTTGTGGCGGCGTATTATGATCGAATTGTGGCTTAGCGCATTCTGTATGAAATATTGTCGGTAAATTACAATGACATGAAAAATACTATTAACTTGACACGTTGTTGGAAGTAAGGATCAAATTACCAGACGTTGGCGCAGAAGCTAAACTAACATTAGGCTTGAAATACTCAGCCGATTGTAGAGATATTGCTGGCTTTAGACTAGGTGTTACATTCTGTGAAAATTGCGCTGCCAAAGATGTCATTTCACTGGTATAATTTGGGCCGATAAAAGCTGCGCAAAGCAATTAAGAAAATTTTTGTCATTTTAGATTTAACTGAAATTATCAATTATATTGAAACTCACCATTATCAATAGGATAACTCAAGCTTCCCGTAGCTGGAGTATCAGCTACATTTAAATTAGAATTAAAATATTGCGGCTGATGTAGTGGCAAATCTGTCTTCAGATCTTGTGTAACGTCCAGTGAAAATTGGTCTTCCAAACTGGGCATATTACGCGGCCCAGTGCATTCTGTGTAAAATAGTATTTGTAAATGAACGGATATTGAAATCAAAAATAAGTTACCATTATGCTTACCAGTGTTATTAGTAAGATTTAAGGTGCCAGAGTTTGAAATATGAACAAAATTGGCATCAGGCTTGAAATACTCTGCATAATCTGATGACGTTTTTAAGTCCACGGCATGGCTTATGCCTTCTGCAAATTGTACTTCCAAACACGGCATTTCAGCGTTGTATTGTGTTGTTTCACACTCTGTGCATAATGGTTTAAATAATCAATATGAAACTGTTAAGTTTGTAAATTAACAGTGATATACTGTTAATTTATACTAGCAGCTTCGCGGACGTTAATGTAGATTATATAAATAAAATGTATTCCATAAGAATTATATATTTTTTAAAATGAATAGTAAGTAGGCTATGTGCTATTCCAAACTACAACCCTTGTGCCTGTGAGAACCTCTCTGTGACAAATTTCAACAAAACTTTTACATTTTTAATATTAGTATAGACTCACATTATTAATTGATATCGCTCCGACTAGATATCGCCAGCGTACTATCAACAACTAAAACTGTACCAAAATTGGCGTACCCGAGCCAGCCTCATTGTAACCAACCAAGCCAAAAACTTAGAATGAATGAAAAAAATGTATGAAATTGTTAACCTGATTCTGCTAACATTTCAAAATTACAGTAGGTTGTAACTAACAAACTATGAACTACTATCACACTGCGATTATGACCACAGAGAATGAAATCCCTACGTTTTGACTACGAGAAAAACGTTACTCAATGGTGAGCAGACCTCCATTTTTCTCAATGAACATTACGGTTGATCTTTTTTTTCTGTTTGTTTTCATCATTTTTCTTTGAATTCTTAGAAGTGTTTGTGAAATGCTTTTGGAATGAAATGTGTTAGATTCAGCCAAAAGCTTTTAGTTTAATGTTTAATTATTCTACTTTGCGTTGATAGCGGACTCTTTTTCTTTTATTGTTTTATACTTCGAGGCAGGACTCTTTAATTTTTCGTGTTATCTTTCATACTGTCTTAAGACTAATATTATAGCCAAAATAGTGACTGTTGTTATTATAGCGTAATTCATTTATTTCGAGACAGGACTTCATTCTATGTATTTTGTTGTTTTAAACAGAGTTATTTGGTTATTATAGATAGTGACTCTGATTTTAGTATGACTTTCATGTTATCATAGGGAATGCATTGTTTTAATGAACAATTCTATAAAATATTATCTTATTTGTAAATATTAGAACAACACATACATAAAGGTACTATTACAAATGTAATCTCACTCATACATATATCATTTTTATGAAGGAAACCCATTAATCGGGTACAGTTAAGCAGCTGGAAACACAATTTTTCCATGCATACTAGCATCCTCGCAAAATATCTTAAATACATAGTAACATAAATTAGCCGAACTGTCAGATTTATGATTTCTAGATAGTGCAGTATCTAGTCGGAGCGCGTGAAGACTTATCAGTAATCTAAGGGTACAGATTTGTAAGATTATGTTACCACAACACTTACCATTATTGGCTGAAATTCTCAAACTACTAGCATTTGAATTATTTGGGCAATTGGCATCAGTTTTTATGTATATTTCTCGATTTAAGTCATGTGTCAGGTCTTGCGAAACCTGAGCATGAAGACTCGGCAAGTCATAATTATACTGCATTGAAGTACATTCTGTGAAATATTTTAGAAAATTAATTGGTAATAGACACGAATACGACAATGTTTCTACGACACTCACCAACGTTGAGGTTATGAGTAACGTCATTGCTAGGCTTACGACTGGTCATATCTGGTGTTTCTACAGATTTAAGATCATATGTTACATTTTGTAAGAATTCTGCTTCCAAAGAGGGCATGTCACGGTTATATTCTAGTGTACCGCCGTCTGTTGAAAATATTATAGACAATTATTTCATTTTCTTAGTTACATATTCAAATATAATTACGTTACACTGATGCTCACCAGGTTCGGTAAGAGTATGAGCAACATCAACGTTAGATTTGAGACAGATTCCTTCCCTTGTCTCTAAAGGATTTAGGTCGTTTGTTACGTCTTGTGAAAATTCTGCTTCCAAAGATGGCATATCACGATTATACTGTGCTGTACCGCTGTTCGTATATATATTGCATTCTGTATATAAAATGATATAAATAGTCACAGATACTCTATGTTTGAAGTTACAGTTACATCATAACTAGACTTACCAGGGTTGTTAGTAGGATTCAAGCTATCACTGGTTGAAATATGAGCGATACCAATATCCGGCTTGAAATACTGTGCATGATGTAGTGATATTTCCAATTTCGGGTCATGTGTTATGCCTTTTAAATATTGGTCTTGCAAACATGGTATGTCGTGATTGTATTGGAACATACTGGCTTCTAAACAAAAAGTATAAATAAGCCCCCATTGCTGCATCATCGTAATTAAGTAAGTAATCTTGAATGTGAAAAGTACTGCACTTACGAGTTGCGGCAGAAAGTTTAACGTTATCAGTGTTTAGAGTAACGTTCATATCAGACTTGCGATATTCTTCATGAAGTAATGATGGCTTCAGATTTACGTCATTTGTTACGCAATGCGAATTTTGAGTTTTTTGATATACCATACCACGATTATACTGCGGTGTACCGCAGCCTACGTAAAACATATTTTTTCAAGTTTAAATCTTTATCGATCAAGATAAAATTAAATTATCTCAATACTTACCAGTGCTTATAGGTAGTTCTACGCTATTAGTAATAGTATGAGCGACATCACCGTTAGGCTTAAGACTAACTCGAGCTGTTGCTGTAATTCCTTCTGACCGCACTTCATGTGTTACGTTCTGTGAAACTTGCGGATGTAGATCAATATTACGATTATGTGGTATCGTATCGAACTCTGCGTATTCTGTATGATAGTAAAATATGATTATGTCACTGTCTGTTTCTTCTATCAGTAAGCTCAATGAGTGTTATTTCTGATAGTCGCTACTAACGTATAAGTTTAAAAAAGTTGATATGTGAAATATATGTGACTTTTCTATCCATCAGTTTATAGAAGTATAATAAGCCTCCCCATGAAGAAGTTGATAATGCTATATCTGTTACACCTACTAGCGATCGCAGTTTGTATTGTGTTTTACGAAAATTCTATACTGACCATTCTTCAAATGTCCTCCCTGCCGGTCTTTACAACTACCTCGAGAGTTACACTATATTAACCTGTAATAAGTCACAATTTATTAATAACCTATGTATGACACATATAAATGTTACTTACGGATATTAGGAAGATTGTCATCGCCAGTAGTAATCAAAACAGCAGGCAAGTTACAAGCAGTTAATACGGGATCTACGCTGTCACTGGTTAGAGCTGCAGATAGAGGGTTGCCTACAGATTGAGTGTCGTGTTGAATGGTCTTCAACCCTGTAATACATTAGTACTTTTATGTAATTCTTGTATCACCTACAGAAATTGCAAATAAGTTACGTAAAATGTTATGCAAATTAAAAAAGTTTACAATTAGAGTTGTGAAAAATCTACCAAAGAATATTGAAATGAATAATTATTTTACTAATCTAATAAATTTCAGTATAAAATTATATACGGTTTAACCACATTATTAATAACGTTACTCACCGGCAGTAGAAACAGTGTCTATACTACAGGTAGATAAATCTGAATCGAAGGTATCAGGTGTTAACATAGACGAAACTATTTGCGACGTCTCTTTCTTCAGGAACTGTTGTTCTTGTGCAATGGTTCCATATTGTGCTGCAGATAAACAAGTACTTATTTCATGTACATTACCGGCTCATAAACAATATTCTCTAAAATAATTTAATCGTCCCCGTGGAACCTGGAGGCGGAAATGCTCGCCGACTTGTATCGGCGGGCGTCGGGGGTGCGCGGGGGGGCGGTGTTGTTTCCTTGAAGGAGCTCACCGCCTGGCGCGTCGACGCCCGCCGGGACGTCATCGCCCATTGGGCAGACCGGCTGGAGAGGCCTCGATACGGTGTCTGGACCGTGGAGGCCTTCCGGCCGGTGCTGATGCAGTGGTTGGAAAGGCGGCACGGGGTGCTCTCCTTCCGACTCGTACAGGTCTTGACGAGGCATGGATGCTTCGGCAAGTACCTGTACAGGGTCGCTAGGAGGGAGAGAACTCCATCCTGCCACCACTGCGATTGCGACGAGGACACGGCGCAGCATACGCTCGAGGTCTGTGCCGCTTGGGCAGAGCCGCGTCGTGAACTCGTCGCAATCATCGGTGCCGACCTGACGCTGCCGACCATCGCTAGGGAGATGCTCGGCAGCATCAGGAATTGGGACGCGGTCGCAGCCTTCTGCGAGGCAGTTATCTCGCAGAAGGAGGCGGCGGGTCGCGAACGCGAGGAGCACAGCCTCGACGAAGCGACCCGCCGCCAGCGACTGGGGCGGCACAGGCGGGATTACCTGCGTGCAATGCCGCCCTAGCCGAGGCCGCAGGTGACGTGACCGGGGAGTAGTCCGTCACCCGCCGAGAGGCCGACCGCGTGAGGAAAGACCGACATCCTCCCCGAGGGGGGGACGTCGGTCGATGGGAGGGTACCCCGGGTAGGGGGTATTCCGTCGGGCCGGCCACTGATGACAAGTAACCCTGCTCCAGTGGTCGGCCCAACGACGAAGGCGACGTGGTGTTCGTCTTGGTTGCGGGAGTTGTGTGCTTAAGCCCCTCGGTCGCCCCGGACGGAGTGGTGCGGAGGCACGCCGACCGCAGCCCACCCCAAAAAAAAAAAGAATAATAATAATTTAATCGTAACTTCAATTATAATTATGTTATCCAGAGACTCACCATCAGACGCGGCATCGATCGGCGTTTTGATGTTCATAGAGGATAAAGTTGTCGCGCTTCCAACTTCAGGCTTCATATATTGCATATGATGCGATGGCGTCTCAGTTTTCATAGCATGTGTATTAGCTTGAGAAATTTGTGTTTGTACACTTTGCATACTGAGGTTGTAATTTGTTGCATTACGTTCTGTTAAAACATATGACATTTAATTCAAATACTGAACTTACGCTGCATTCATTGATAATAATTTGATAATGAAATATTAATTTGATAATGAAATATTAATCGATTTTAAACTACAAATATCATGAGAGATGCCAGCAAATAGTTTACTACAGAAATATATGTTAAGGTGGATAACAAATACATAAATAGATAGATAAAGATCTGTTGAGAATATTTGGTTGATGAAAGACGAATATAATATAATTAAAAAAAACTATTATAATTGTGTAAAACGAGGCTAGAAGAAGGAGTTTTTGTAAATTATAATATGATCAGATAACATAACAAGTTTCAACAAAGTCAGTGAGACTTTGATGAATAAGTGAGGCAGGCAGATAATAACTTTATGTCAATAAATGCACTTTTAAAAGGCAAAATGGTTAATGATATGAATGATGTTGAGGTCATATTTTAGCTTGGATGTGTAAGATCTTAAATGTTTACTAGTGGAAGCAAAAACTTGTATTAATACAAAGTACTTATATGATACTTACGAGAGTTAGAAGTCAGATTTACGTTGCTAGTGATGAAAACAGATGGCAAATTACGAGTAGTTATTACAGGTTCATTATTATCAATCGTTTGATCTGTAGAAACAGGTCCTCGAGTGCTAGGTTCTTCGTGATGTGTAGCATGTTTAGAGCTAGTGCATCCTGGATAAATTTGATTAGGTGATTAGTATATGTAATATTTGAGATAATTGAATTATGTCTTTAATGGAAATCATACAGTTAATTTTACTAAAAAATCCATCCACCCATCAACCTATCATCGTTTATAGTTAGGTACTGGCCTTCCTAAGAGGGTAAAGAGTTCACAAAAGTTGCGAATGCAAGTATAAATTTAAACTTGGTAAGTAGGTTGGTTAGTTATACATTGATTAAATATAATCTATATATACAAAAAATAAAGTGTTTACCTATGTATGTGGTTTATGGACTCCAAAATGGTTAAAATAATTTTGTTAAAATATTTAGGCAATTTTAGGCCGTTTAATGTCACAAATCATTCTATAAAGCTTTAGAAGTGATCGAATATCTATGAACCAAGATGCCTCGATTTACATAATATCACATATAATCTAGTATTCATTTTCATTCTTTTCATTTCCAGCAATTAAGATTTTGTACTTATGTGTGAAAACTAATTTAGTAATTTTTAATTAAGTATTGATATTCAATACTACAAGTATACAATATTACAAGTAAAATATCTTACCCTTTGATTGAGTTGTATTGGCACTAAGATTTGCACTGTTAGTGGTTGGAATGTGGGCAACATTTGGCTTCACAGACGGCTTACGACGGGCCGTTATTTTAGTTTGCAAGACGTGTGCTGATGAAAACTGCATTCCACGTTTACGATTGCCACCTTTTTCAATCAATATAATTAATAAACACTTCCGGATCATTAAGGTACACAATTGTAGTTAAAATTTCTTATTATGAAACTATTTAGTAAGGTCTCTTACCCAATCAGGGTTGAATGGGCCTCTTATGATACCCTGGTAATGATCAATATAGTATTTAGTTTAGATTTTTCTTTTGCTTCCACATATATATTTTTAGTTGCCGTTTCTTCTTTCGTTGACCGCCGGATTAAAAAGGAAAGTAATTTGTATTCTTATTCTGTCACTATAGGAAAAGCTCTGTTATATCATATATTATTATTCCTACGTTCTTCTCAAAGATCAATTAAAATCAAATTAATTTCATAAAAATCTATTGAACAATTCGATGTCCTGAATAATAAACATATGGGGATACTTTTACATTTACAATTACGAACTTTGATTCGCAACTTCATCCGAGTAGAAATCATGTGTGACAATTCCTTTCAATCTAGACACGCGGCAGCGTGTCGAGTAGATCGCGCGAGGGCGACCTACGTCCCGGGAAGGATATCCCGCCGGGCTAGCCACGGACTACAAGGACCTCGGTACTGGTAGTCGGCCCAATGGCAACAGAAAGAGAATACGGTGGTTATAGAGCCGCGTTCCGTCCTTTCATCACATCAGACGGATCGGGCAGCGTATGCGCTGACCATAACCCAAGGTATATTTATATGAACCATTTTGAGGCGTTTCCGACCCCTTATAACTATAAAAGTATTCAATGTAAACGTACCGATTTTAGCATACATACGACCATATAGTGTTTTATATTTTAAAAATATAGTTTAAATAGTTATTTAGATATCGACGTCTAGAAATCGTAATTTTTATGACTTACTGACTGACATATAGATAAAAACCCTGAGAGAAAGACTTAGAGTAAATAAAATATAAAGCTTATTTTTAAATAATGCCTACTTTCTCGTTGTACATTCAGACATAGTTGATTTTTATAGAGCTTACCAGTATTGGTGTTAGGGTTCATGCTACTAATTGATGTTGATACTGATGTTGCAGCTGGGACACTTGGTTTCGGATAAGGCGTATGGCGAACTGAACATTTTGATTTCAGCATATCTACAGAAGATTTCTTTGCGGATTCCTGTATCGCACTGCTCACATTTTCTACAGGTTTAATAACATTTATTATTCCAAAAATAATATATTAAATATTTCAAATTAACGTTCATTTTAAAAAAGCTAGCACCGGTATTCATTATTATATAAATAAGTATTACATAGTAAAAAAATATATCCATAAATAGACTTAGTCTATCAGTAATCGTTAAGTTAATAAAGTTGTTAACAATTTGAAAGCATTATAATTGAAATATGGAAGCATTAATAACTTGTTATCTTTTCTTTTCCTAATTAAAACTGTAATTTAATAATCAAAATTTAAACTACTTTGAATTATTATTAAATAGCATATAGGCGAATTTTATTAAATAATAAAGAAATCATCTTTCTGAATAATTCCTAACATATCGTTACAAATTCAAATTGAGATGATTTTGTTAGGACTTACCAGTGTTGGTGTTACGATTCATGCTACTAATTACTGTTGACGTAGATGTAGCGACTGGGACATTTTGTCTCGGATAAGGAGTAGTGCGAGCTGTTACTTTTGATTTCAACATGTCTGCTGAAGATTTTCTTGCGCGTTCCTTTACCATATTTTTCACTTTTTCTACAAGGACAATGTTATCATTACGAATAACAATAGTTTTCAAAAGCAATATTATATTAAATATTTGTCCCTAAAGTTCATTTTAAAACATTTGACGAATTATTAAAAAAAAAAATACAAATTAAATAAAACATTAAATCATATTTTCAAATAATACCAAATATCTAGTTATAAATTCAGATATAGTTGGTTTTTTTAGGACTTACCTGTATTAGTCTTAGGGTTCATGTTACTAATTGTCGTTGACGTAGATGTAGCGACTGGAACATTTGGTCTCGGATAAGGCGTATGGCGAGTAACTTTTGATTTCAGCATATCTGCCGAGGACTTCTTCGTGCGTTCTTGCATCGCATTTCTCACATTTTCTACAAGAATAATTTCATCATTATAAATAACTGTAGTTGTCAAAAGAAATATAAAATATTTGAAACTAATTTTAAAATTATTAGAATTTAGTTCAGTTATCTCTTCTCTCAAAAATGTTTTATAATTAAAAATTTTAATAGCTACTAAAATTAAAATAAATTACCATTATATACTATATAGCATGTAAGCCAATTATTAAATGTATAGAAATTAAATAAAAAATAAATTATGTTTCCAAATCAGCTGTATCTCTAAGTCGTCCTTTACAACACCCACGATCAAGAGTAGGTTATGAATTCTATTCTTACTCCATTACTACATAGTTAAATAATTCCTAATATCTTGTTATACATTTATTTATAGTTGATTTCTTAGTATTTACCTGTGTTAGTGCTACGATTCATGCTATTTGCCGCTGACACAGTTGTGGCGACTGGGATATTTGGTTTCAGATAAGGCGTATGACGAGCTGTTACTTTTGATTTCAACACGTCTACTGAAGACTTCTTTGCAGGTTCCTGCATCGCACTTCTTACAGTTTCTATAAGGGTGATAATGTTATCATTACCAATAACCATAGTTATCTAAAGTAATATATAGGAGTATTATATATCTTGAACAGCTGTGACGTAGCGGCTACGAATACTAAAAATCCTTACACTGCATGCAGGTGTCGCAAAGGACGACTAAGAGCCTTACATTGGGCCAGCTCCATCCGATGCTATCTAGTCAATAATTGCATTCCTAAGGAGGCATCATTGACATCAGGCAAAAGGCCAGTCTTAAAAATATGGGCAATAACTTTTGCTATATGTGCGATGGAGAAGGAATATGTCTATAAAGAGATTTAGTCAATCGTTAATAAAGAAATATGCAAATAATTTCAGGTTGTATTAACATGATTTATTTTTTCTTAGTTTATCTTGCAATTAAAATTACTATGACTAATTTAAATTACGATTACATTTAGTATATAAGCGATTATAGCTGCTAAAACCGATTCGTCAAGGAGCTCATAACTAAACTCATATTCCTATGGGGTTTTACGGGAAGGGTTAAGAACAGCACTTCTCCTTCTCGCCAAAATTAGGATTTTAGACTATTTTACTATTATAATGGATAGTAGTTTAGAAAGAGTACTTTCTTCACGGTAAGCAGCGGCTTATCAGTGCATCTGGGACTGCAAAGAATCACGTGCAGCAGTATCACTTACCAACAGGTGTGCCGATTGCTCGTCTGTAAAAACAACCAACGTATGATTTCAATAGCAGAATTATACCTCAGTGGTTAATTACCAGTATCACTGAAGTCCACACAGCCAGAGCTATGAGATGAAGCAGCACATACGTGTAGCTTCAACTGTTGTCTACGACGCGCTGCAAGCTTGGCCTTCAAAATATGTTTTGGACAGCATTTTCTACGCATGCGACTGGCAGCTTTGTCTACAAGTATGGTGATTAACTACTTTATTATCTGAGTAGTGACAGCCTCAAGTTTATAAATTCGCCCATTTTCTTGCACATCAGTATCATAAAATACGGTATATATAATATATGCAAGAAATTGAGATAGTACTGTTAAGCTTGGTAGGCGGGTTGAAGACCAGGGCTGATGTAATATATTTTTAAGGAGAATGCTCCTGTCCATCATTCTGATTTGTATGACTTCCATGGAAGGTAAGGCACCCCCAACTTTGAATTATTAACATGTATTCTTAATTCGCCATGGTATATTAAGGCTATATATAAAAAGAAAGATACACATATATTAAATAAATACAATGTAAATTTTTAAACTTTATTTTTAAATTATTTATAATTATAGTAATTTTTGTCTCGATAGACAGTCAGTTACGTTACGTTAAGACAAACAGTCTCGAGACAGACAGATAGTCTCGTTGGATGCATGTGGAGGACCGTTCCGAGTGGCATTCTCGTTCGTTCCGAGGGCTATGTCCAGCAGTGGACGTCTGTAGGCTGATGGATGGATGGAATTTTTGTCTCAATAGGATATCAACTCTCAAACTTACGCTATTATTTTACTGAATATGTTCCTGATGTTTTACGAACTACTTGAAGATATCAGTTATGTAATTTCTGAAGTTATTATGTTCCGTTTCTAAGTGCCCAGCATAATATTTCAAGATTCTGTCAATTTCCCATCTTCAACGTTGAAGATTTGTTTTCAGAAATCTATTCTATTACGAAGAATTATTCCATTATCGACCCTCTGCCGTAATAGCAGGCAAATTGACCAACAATATTATGCTGGTTATGGCCCTACGATTTTATTTCAAGTTTTCTCCTCACAACATTACAACGTCATTTTACCTATCGCCGTCCACTGCTGGACGTAGGCCTCCCTCATGTTTCGCCACAAAGTGCGGTTCTATGCCGCCTACATCCAACGACGCCCAGCAACTTTCACCAGGCCGTCCACCTAGTCGGGAGGTGTCCTACACTGCCTCGTCCGATACGTGATCGCCACTCGAGAACCTTTCTTCCCCAGCGGTTGTCGGTTCGTCGAGCGATGTGGCCTGCCCATTTCCACTTCAGCGTGCTAATTCTTCGTGCTATGTCGGTGACACCCGTTCCTCTGCGGATTGCCGTATTCGGGATTCTATCTCGCAGAGAAATCCCGAGCATAGCCCGCTCCATAGGACGCTGAGCGACTTTGAGCCTTGTTATAAGGCCTACATTTAGTGACCACGTTTCCGTGCCATAAGTCATCACCGGTAACACACACTGGTCGTAGACCTGTGTTTTTAGACATTGGGGTATGCTGGACGAGAAGATCCTCTTAAGTTTCCCGAACGCTGCCCAACCGAGTTGAATTCGTCGGCTTACCTCTTTTTCGAAATTGGATCTACCTAACTGGACTATTTTTCTAGGTAAATATAATGATCGACAACTTCGAGAATCACATTGCCGACATTACAACGTAAAGAAGTCAAATTTAAATACTATTGTATTTTAAAACATAAGCACTCACCCAATTTACAACGCTGCTGATATTCCACATGCCTTGTAAATTTTACCAAATTTATATATTTCACTTAATTTTTCTACTTGGGGTAATTTTTATTAGTTATATTATTAAAAGCGTTACATGTTAGTATGGAAATCGATTACAAATCTAAACACATTCCTAGTGACAGTATTTTCTTAGAAAATGCACAAATATGTTTATATATTTTTAAGTAATTTAAATTTATTACTAGCGTACATATTAAATCAACAAATATTAAGTTACCCTGGTACTTCCCGATGCTTGCAGGAAACCTTTTGCCACTATTTAAAATTGGCGCTGGTTTTCGATAGTGGCTATGCAGTAATGCCATTCCTTTATTTGCAATTAGTGGCTTCCGCTGTAATACTTGTGGTACTTGGAAAAATTGTGTTCTATATTTTGGATCTAAATTATCAGTTATCAAGACTGCAGCAACGGTAGGCTTATTTGTCGACAATGTCTTGCCGTTGGCTGCTTTAGCTGGAAATACGACAACGATATACTTAATTATTTGCTACTTACAGATTAGAATTTATTCTATAATAAAACTGAAGCGACTAGCTACGTGCAACAACCTAACTTATTTTACAAACATATATAATATTAGGAATTAAAATAATTAGCAATTTATATTGCGAATATTTTAATAAATATACATAAATAGTAGATTTAGTTATCACAGAGAATCACATTAAGTTTATATTTTTATTTACTAGTTATATATAAGATACTTCATTAAACTCATGATAATAATCATCTTAATCTTATTCCGATTTATATAAAGTCATTAGTATGTAGTATGTCTCCTTCCTTTAAAAACAGAACTTCCTCTTAACGTTAGTTTCATTCATACTAATTTAAATAAACAATTATACCTCAATCTTTTTTAAGAAACATGTTTTCTTGTTCGTAATTTAAGTTTAGAAACTTAAAATTTGTGTCACATTAGCGTGAAAAATAATTAGCTACAACACTTTTTTGTATATATTCAATTCGTGCTAAAATGAATGAGTAATAAATGATTAATTATGGTTATAAAGGCAAACTCCCTGCACTAAGGAAGTAATCCATTAAACCCATAAAAATTAACGGACACAAATTACATCCAGACTTAGAACAACAATTTGTGGATCGCACAATGTTGTCCTACGTGGGACTCGAACCTGCGCCACTGGCATGACATCTACGGCTTCTGTGTAGTTTTTAAATATCTTTAAATTTTAATTTAAATTAGGAAATGAAACATAATTTTGCGAACTTTATTCTGATTTTGGTATAATATGCTCGAAAATGCAAATGTAAGAAAAGCAAAGGATAGTTTCTTCTTCTTTTTCTCTTGCGTAATAGATTTCTTGCTTAATAATATCTTAATTTATTTTGAGACTATTCTTTTCTGGGTCAACTATGGCCACCATCTGAAGCCACGGAAGCCATATTTTCTCTCTGCGTTGTTTGTTATTAAGCAGGTCATGTTATTTATAATTCAATAGTATTTGTAAAAATAAGAGTTATGATAAGTGAAACAGTTTTTAATATATATTCTTGATGATTTGCCAAGCAGAACAAAGATCATTAATTTTTATTTGATTCGCAGGCGTTCCCTAAGCTTAGTTAATGGACCTAAGTGAAAATACAATGAGAACGCTCTTGAGTTATTTCTTATTCAGACAAACAGTATCGCCTAAATTGAAATCTTGGAAAGCAAAACACCTCCTTTTTTGAAGTCTCTAATAATGCAGTAAGGATTAAGTTGTTCCGAATTAGTGTTGCCCAAAAAAGTCTTGGCAGTTTTGGTTTTGGTCTTGCGAGAAATGCGAAACTGAGACCAAGACCGCTGAATTTCTGCAAGACTAAGAACAAGGCTGGCCCTGCAAGACTTCAGCAAGACGAAGACTGAGCTTGCAAGAGTCTCGCGTCTTGCAGTTAAGTCAAATTATTATTTCAGCTTAAACACGTCCCACTGTTGGGCTCAAACTTCTTTCATAATAGGAGAGAAATTGACCTACTGTGGTCGCTAATACGCTGGTCGGACGTGTTGGCATTTTTTTCTTTGGGTGGGCTATGGTAAGCGCACACGTCATCCATTCCGTCCGGGGCGACGAAAGGATGGCGCGCGGGCCCATAACCCACCCGTAGCACGTCGCGTTGGGCCGACCACCGGTACCGAGTTCCATGTTCTCCGTGGTCAGCCCGACGGAATACCCTGAGCCCGTCTCGCGGTTAGCCTCTATGCGGTTGACGGACTAATCCCTTATCCCTTGTTCTGTCCCCCTCAGCCTCGGCTAGAGACGGTACATTTATGCTTGGAAAAATTGCATCCAAATTTGCCTAATACTTTTTACAAGATATTTAACGTCTATTTGGTAACATCATAGATTAAATATATGAGATGTTATTTAATATATAAACAACGAATAATAAATTTAACATGCTATGCATTTATTTTCAAATTTGTGTTTTTTTTATAACAAATAAAGTGTTTCTATTAGTGAGTATGCGATTCCTGTTTAGTAACAAGATTACCGTCGTGAGTGTAATAAAAGTATGCTCGGCATTTTCTTTTGGTACATCTCCATCTTATTCCCATAGCTTCGACTTGTTGATAGTATCTCTCGTTCTTGTAGACCATGCCCATCTTGCCCCG
The DNA here is from genome assembly GCA_032191425.1 of Lymantria dispar. Lineage (NCBI taxonomy): Eukaryota > Metazoa > Arthropoda > Insecta > Lepidoptera > Erebidae > Lymantria > Lymantria dispar. The sequence goes on along the minus strand of CM063449.1, from coordinate 28,889,354 downwards.
AGGTGACACAAAATATACTGAAAAGGCATTTTCTTAAATATTTTTATTTACAAAAATGCAGGTTTTACGATTTTAGCGGCTGACTGCTATGATAAAGAATCTTTATACCCAATATTAAAATCACCTATCGCTCCATTAGGTTATCGTGGTCCACTGTTGGACATGTGACATAATCGGCATGCAAGGCAAACGGATTGGAGTCTGCAATTGGTTTTAAAAGTTTCCCATTTGTATCGCTGTCCACTCTGATATTACTTTAGTCCAATGTCTATGATTTCCAGAGGGCAGTAAGTGCTGGTACACGGGGGCAGTAATAAAATATACAGAATTCGTTGAGACGAGTTACATAAGACGAAGTTGGATGACAAAGAACAGACATGGATTCTTACTCCCCTACTACACATACTCAATAATAAAGTTAATTGCCGAATATACAGTATAATAGTGCCTTTAAGTGATATATCGATAAAGTAAAGAGTAAAGACAACAACATCTGATCGGTTAAACATTGAAGCAACCATAATAATTCAAGAATATAATATAAACTAAATTAGAAAAAGTATATGTTACAATTGGACATATTGATATTATTAAAATATATATAATCAATCTTAAGGCTCACATATAGCCCCCATTAGTTCTCCCATATCCCTGGTGCCGAGCGGCTGCGCTTATCGTAACTGCACGTCTTCTTATTTATTGACTAACTAGTCAATTTTGCTTCATGTCTCCCCCATTGCGTAGGAGGGAAATGGAATCAATCTCCTCCAACACCTCCTGTTTAACTTTTTGGTCCTAAGACAATTAAAATCATTGCCCGGGACTGCCTGAGGGTCAAACCTCGGTGTGATCTATGGAGACCATTGTGGATCCTGGCTTACAGGAGTTACAAGGGTGGGAAAGTGGTGGGATTGGTCCCAAAAATATATATATTAAAATATAATCATCATTATCACCACAGTTCATATATGTTCCACTACCAGGGTCGAGCCTCCTCCACAGCAGAAGAGATATTAATCTACTCTACCATGCGCTAGTGACACGAACTAATATAAAATTTTAGTTCGAGTTTTTCTTCTCTTGCGTAGATGTTAACTGTATATTACAATCCCTTAGGAAGGAAAGGGTATGGTGATTTGTATTCTTACTTCGTCATCATACAGAAAAAAAATACGTATTATTAAATTAGAATAATTCTGTTTGTAATTAAAAAAGTTATAAAATATGATATAATAATGAATAGTTTACCAGGAAGTGTTCAATGCATTTTTAAACATGTATTAAAAATAAACTGTAAAAAAGATACATTTCGTAAATAAAATAATTTTTACAGATTTTATCGCGAATGTGAACGGAATCGTTGGAAGGGGAAGACCAAAGCCGTTGTACCACGATCAAATCCGGGACGTTCTTAAGAAAGGTCAGGTTAAAAGTACCCCAAACCGAAGAACATGCATGAGAAGATTAATAAGGAGGCGAAAATAGTATGTCAACATCGTAGCAAGTGGAAGGAAGTGGTCTATGTCTACCCCTATGGCAAAGAGGCGTGAGTATATGTATGCAAGTATGTTATTGCGTTTGTATTTGATTTTAGATTGTCCGACGTTTCGAACACTTTATAGCGGTCACGTCTTCGTTAAAAACTGTAAAAATAGTTATATATACATATACAATTTATCAGAAATCATTAAATATACATATCTTAACATTTTAAAATTATAATAAATATATTCATTAAATCGATAATTAGCAAACATAACAATAGAATACTTCAATTATTTTAAATATAATATTATGTTATTACTTCTAAAAAAATATAAACGTTTCCATGGCATATTTTTTATTAAAAAGTCAATATTCTCAATGTATATGTTCTCCAATAACAACTAGAATATCACCAAAATTATTAGTTCTTATTGTACATGGACAATGTTTACTTTTCTTCTTAGAACAATACCAACGACGATTTGGTACGTCTATATTAACAGGTTTATCAGTCCAAAACGTATTGCTGCCATACCGAAGTATATAGTTTCCTCGCTTGGTTGGTACGAATTCGTAATCTAAAAAAATACAAACAATGAATATGTATAAATAATAATAATGCTTAAAAAAATCATAACAATATTTTCTCACAGGGATGTCGTCCTGTCATAAGGTCAAAATTTATATATTTTTTTACGGAGTGGGTTGCGGTCGGCGCGCTCCTCGTACCACTCCGTCCGGGGCGACAGAGGGGCGTAAGCACGTCGCTTTCGTCGTTGGGCCGACCACCGGAGCAGGGTGACTTGACGTCAGTGGTCGGCCCGACGGAATACCCCTTATTTGGGGTACCCTCCCATCGACCGACGTCCCCCCCTCGGGGAGGACGTCGGTCTTTCCTCACACGGTAGGCCTCTCGGCGGGTGACGGACTATCTCCGGTCACGTCACCCGCGGCCTCGGCTAGGGCGGCATGAGGCGCAGGTATTCGCGCCTACGCCGCCCCAGTCGCCGGCGGCGGATCGCCTCATCGAGGCTGCGCTCCTCGCGCAGGCGATTCGCCGCCTCCTTCCGTGAGACTACCGTCTCGCAGAAGGTTGCGACCGCGTCCCAGTTCCTGACGCTGCCGACCATCGCCCTGGCGATAGTCAAAATTTATAATATAACCTTATTGAAAATAATATTAAATAGTTCAAATTTGCTATTTATATTATTTTAGTGTTAATGTTACTTATATACTTATAGAAATAATCACATTATGTCAATCATTTTGTTTCTAAATTAGTATAATTATTATTATATTAAAAAAATAACTATTCACATTTTCTGAGTGTAAGTATCCATAAGACAGGCTTTTTAGGGTTCCGTACCCAAACGGTAAAAACGAGACCCTAATACTAAGACTTCGCTGTTTGTCCGTCCGTCTGTCTGTCACCAGGCTGTATCTCATGAACCGCGACAGATAGTTGAAATTTTAACAAATTATTTATTTCTGTTGCCGCCATAATAACAAATACTAAAAACAAAATAAAATAAACATTTAAGAGGGGCTCCCATACAACAAACGCATTTTTTTGCCTTTTTTATAGATAATGGTACGGAACCCTTCGTGCGCGACTCCAACTGGGACTTAGCCGGTTTTTAAACTCCTTTTATCGTAATTAAGATAAAATTAATTCATTAATTATGAATTGACACTTATTTTCTATGAAATTATTACAAACAATTTTTTATATTATATGCTTTTGAGGGATTTGACTTGTAAATACTTTCCTAATAAATAGATTATTTAGTTTAATTATTAAACAATCATGAAAAATAACTATAATAATATGACTGCCGAATAACAATTTTGATGTTATCGACTGTAATAAACTATAAAAGAATACAATTTTATCATCATCATCATAATCTCAGCCCATACACGTCCCACTGTTGGGCTCGGGCCTCTTCCACTAAGGGAGGGAAATTAATCTACTATACCATGTTGGTCAGACGTGTTGGAATAGGGTTTTGTTTCGAGTTTTCCTTCTCTTTATCATTTAGTTATTATTTATTTAGTTATATCGGCTTCATATAACTATATTAACAAACTAAATTATTTAGTAAAATATCTCTTCAATCAAAATTTGTCTATATACAATAACATGTCCCAAATAACGCAACTGTATTAATAGGAAATATTAATATATTAACACAATACCGTTAGCAACGTATTGATCGACACGGAACAGCAACAACCGCAGCAAATCAGAAATTGAATTGAGGCGAGGCTTTATATACACAAAAAGAAGAATATCGTTCGCTGTTAAATCCCAATTTCATATCTATATGTTTATACTACCTAAATACAGGCAATAATATTTTTGCATAATTAAGAGAATCTGCAAGTTCGAGACAGATCTTGTTTATTTGTTACTACTAATCAAAAATTTTTTTCAACTCATCACTGTTAACCAGATAACTATGTTTTACGCGAACCGTCATTATATAGATCTTGTATAGGAAGGTTATTGCTTTCAGCGGTGCACTCGTTAGTAAGTGCAATATGAACGTCTAACTGCATTGAGTCCAAACAGGATACTGCTGTTGGACGCTCTCTCCTGACTCCACTTACACCCAATGCATTTGTTTCTGTGCAACAGATTCGATGATGTATTTGATATATTAATTAATAAACTATTTCAGCTATCAATGTTATTGTTCAAAATGTGCATGAAATAGGAATCCAGAAGAATAGATAAGTAAAAAAGATAGCTAAGTTGAATTTAAAAAAAAATATATGTTGTCTGTGCTTAGTCGCAGATATGTATGTGTGAATGATATGTACTTGTTACGGATTGGAATTCGACAGATAAAAAATAATATTAACACCTAATTTAATTTATACATATCGCACCTTTAATCCAATGCCGTCACTATCCTAAATAAGCAAATTTTACAGGAGAGCTATTTAAAAATTTATGACAAATAATAACTAATATAAATAGGAGTATATTAGCGTTTCAGGAATAATTGTCTTTTATTTTAATTTTATTAACAACTATTATTCCTATTAAAACACATTTTTTTTTTCATTTTAATTATTATTAATTAGTGGATATAAATAATTTAAAATATTAGTGATGTTTTTCGAAAAAAATTAAAAGGTTAAGTGAAATTAAAATATATACCTAAATTGCAAAGTGTAAATTCAGTGCTCAGCAATTAGATGGCAGTAAAAACAGTTTTTCGAAAAATTTCGTTTAGTGACGGTATTGGATTAAAGGTGCGATATAAGACATAAAAAACGACAATATATTGGATATAGCCTTAATTGAAAGATAAACGGATAAAATTAAGTAGAAACACCTGCATATGTCTGCGGACTCTCAAGGACTAAATTGCTACTAAAGTTGTGCAAATATTTTTCTTACTTATTAAATAAAACAAGTGTGCAAGTATATAACAAACTTTTGTATTTTATTTCAAGCTAGATGGACCTCTATAAATACATATCTCAAAGACATTATTATTTTGATATTCGAGTTATACATATAAAAACAAAAATCTGATACTATATATATTGTTTATCTCCCTGAATAGAAGAACTATCGAACATGGTCAAACAAAGAATTATACATATTAGTATTTGTCAAAAAATCTTAATACAAATTAAACATAATTATTGTATTACATAGACGGATATAGTCTTGATCGTTATTACATGGAATATTATCAACTCAGCTCGTTCACTGCCCTCTGTTGGGTTTCAGCCTCCTCCCTAACAGGAGGGAAACTGCCATGCTGGTCAGACATATTGATTCAATTCAATTCAATTGAGTTTTTCATATCTTGCTACCTGTATGCATATGATATCCTTTAGTTATCTTTTACGACATTCACGAGGAGGGAGTAGAGAGAGTATATACGTATATGTATGTATGTATTAAATTTGTATAAAACTACCATCATCTGTAATATAAAATTTTGGTTTTTCATGAATATGCTGGCCTTTAACTATTACGTCATTAGTATCGTTATGGATGGTCAATCGAACTCTGCAGTTTTTACTCGTAAAAGACGAACAACGCCAGTTGGTAGTGCCCTTAACTGTACTTCTTCTGTCAAATGTATAAGTATAACCACCATATAATATTTTTTCTTTTCCACATCTTGATTTGATGAATTTTAGTTCAAAATCTGAAATTATATCTAATTTTTTAATATAAGTCAATAAAATGATTAGTTTTTAAGAGATTTAGCTTATAAATTCTCGTTAATTGTGCATACATCGTTATGAGAACGGTTAGTACAGAAATAGGATTATTAATTACTGATACCAAAATAACAACTCCAAATACCATACGCTGTTCATTCAAAATAACCATAGCACATTACCTTTGAAGAATACAGTCATTATTTATATACATAATACAGAAGTAGAACATGAGCCATTTTGGGTAGCGGTTTAACAGTATTTATCCACGGAATGATACATCTGTCAAAGGCAATTCGCACTCGTAACTCCTATAGTTTGATTATGCAATTATTATTTAAAACGATGGCTTAGTAATTTATAATTTTCGCGGATTTGTCGTAAATTACGACTAAAAGATATAATCAGATAATATTAGTACCAAAAGAAAATCTGAAAAAGATCTGATTCTGACTATTAGTACTATTAGCCTTGCCAATCAAAGTAGTAATCGCTCTTCTAAACGCTAGACGGTACTTTTTAAATTTCGACGGCTGTACACGGGGGTTATCTAGTCGATGGCCCTGGCCCGCACCGGTGTGGGCGGGGTCCCTGACCGTCCGACTCAGGGCTCTTCTGTGGCGACAATAGAGGGCCATGGCAGTCAGGGCCATACGCGGATACCGCACTGTGGCGACGGAGGCAGCGTGCCTATTGGCCGGGATTCCCCCGTGGGACCTGGAGGCGGAAATGCTCGCCGAGTTGTATCGGTAGGTGTCGGGGGTGCGCGGGGAGGGCGAAGTTCTTTCCTTGAGGGAGCTCACCGCCTGGCGCGTCGACGCCCGCCGAGACGTCATTGCCCGTTGGGCAGTCCGGCTGGAGAGGCCTCGGTCCGGGTTGCGAACCGTGGAGGCCTTCCGGCCGGTGCTGATGCAGTGGTTGAAATGGCGGCACGGGGTGCTCTCCTTCCGATTGGTGCAGTCATCCTGCCACCACTGCGATTGCGACGAGGACACGACGCAGCATATGCTCGAGATCGTGAACTCGTCGCAAACATCGGTGCCGAACTGACGCTGCCGACCATCGCTAGGGCGATGCGCGACAGCGTCAGGAACTTGGACGCGGTCGCAGCCTTCTGCAAGACAGTAGCCTCGCGGAAGGAGGAGGCGGATAGCGCGCGCGAGCGATCCGCCGGCGACTGGCGCGGCGCAGGCGCGATTACCTGCGCCTCATGCCGCACTAGCCGAGGCCGCGGGTGATGTGACCGGGGAATTAGTCCGTCACCCGCCGAGAGGCCGACCGCGTGAGGAAAGACCGACGTCCTCCCCGAGGAGGGGACGTCGGTCGATGGGAGGGTACCCCAAATAGGGGGTATTTCGTCGGGCCGACCACTGACGTCAAATCACCCTGCTCCGGTGCTCGGCCCAACGACGAAGGCGACGTGCATCGCGGGTGGGTTGCGGGTGTGCGTGCTTACGCCCCTGTCGCCCCGGACGGAGTGGTGCGAGGAGTGCGCCGACCGCAACCCACCCAAAAAAAATAAAGCCGGTTCTTTTTACTTTACTACTTATTTTTACTATTAATTATAAATGCGTAATAATATATTTTCCTTATTGTTTTATATAAAATACTTTTCATGTAGTAATACAGAAAAGTATATCATCATCAACATCTTTCTTGTCCATATTATCGTAAAAAGGCGACTCTTACAATTTTATCTCGATGACTTAATAAGAAACATTTTTAATATAACTGTAAAAATATAATCAAATTACAAACATTTAATATATAATATTACTATATTTATAACTATTAACAATGTTACAGCTGCGAGAGTCTAGTGATAGACTCCAACAAAATATTTTTAAGATGAAGACATTTTATGGACGCTTTAGTTAGATGCATATAAAATATGAACGAAGAATTCTGTTGCTTTTTGTTATTAGAAAGTAATATATGAAAAGCTAACACTACTTAACCGCAGTTCAGACAAAATTGATTTTTTAAATTATATTAGGAAAATAGAAAAAAGAATAAGGTGAAGAGAGTGAGAAAAGAGAGAAAATAAGTTAGGATTAATAAAATAAAAAAAAACATGTTGCTTCAATATGTATCGTATCTGAATGAATCGATGATATGCTTTCTAAACGCAGGATGCATTTCAAAATTATGAAAGATCTATAATAAATATTTAATTATGAGGTCCTCTAACGGTTACAATGAAAGAGACTCTAACATTGGTATTTAAACATAACTAACTATATGAGTTTTCTAATGCATCTGTCGAGCAAAAAAAAAAGTCGGGCAAAACGCAATACTGCCGTAACATACTTTTCTCGAAGCCATTCAGGCCATTTTCGACCCCCTATAACTTCGTTGTTAATAAAGCTAGAAAGCTGTTTCTTAGTAACCTAGCAGGAATTGCATACACATTGTGTATTTCAAATTTCATTCAATTTGAACCAATAGTTTAAGAATTATAACTAGTCAAAATTTCGTAATTTTGTCACTCACTGACTGACTGACCGATCATCAATATTAAAGTGACACTTCTAGCAGACATAGAAACTTCAAATTTAGAATACAATTGGTGTTTAGTGTATAAATGAAGGAAAAATTATGAAACATTATAATTTTCATCCAGTTTCCGAGATACACTAACTATATAAATAATTTTGTAAACTCATATATATAGGATTACAAAGTTACATTTGCAGTTAATGAAATGTAACTTTGTAAAAGATAAGAATACATTTGTCGCCATCATTGCTTCTCTATGGGAATCGTAACAACCGGCTAAAGACTACGCAGATGACGTAGTGGTTATGATACCAACGTACCGTGCTAGTGTCGCGGGTTCGAATTCCATGCAAGACAACACCTTGTACGATCCACAAATTGTTGTTCTGAGTCTGAATGTAATTTGTGTCGGTTCTTTCCGTATGGTAACGAAGTAAGAATACAATTCACCACTCTCTATCTTGCCCGTGGATATCGTATAAGACGACTATGGAATATAATATGCACATAACATCTGTGCAAGAGAAGGAAAACTCGAAATGAAACCCTATATCAACATGTATGACCGGCATGGTATAGTGGGTTCGATTCCCTCCCATTGTGGAGGAGGCCCGAGCCCAATAATGGGACATATGAGGGCTGCAATTATGATGCGATGTTGAATTATATGTTTGTAAAGTCCCCCATAATATAAGGATTATTATTACCTTACTGCAAGGCGTTGGTCATTAAAAAAAAAATATTAAACAGGAAGGAGAGTGGGCAGCAGCTCTCGCCGGGGAAATGTATGATATCTCACTGCGAAACCAACTCACCTACCAAACGTGGTGACTACGTCATTATTCCTCATGAGGCGAATAAAAATGAGCTCTAATCATGGCAACTCTGTTACCCTTGAGCGTCGTTGGATGCAGGTGCCACAGTACCGCACTTTATGGTGAAGCATGAGGGGGGGTCTATGTTCTACAGTGGACGGCGATAGACTGAATGATGATTAGCATAATAGGTGTAGACAGATACCTAGATATAATTATGTTCAAAGATAACTTGTAAAATGATCAATCAACTTAATGAAAAAGCAAGAGTGGGACGTGTCTTATGAAATTGTACCAAAATCTCCTAAAGTATTAAGCAAACTAAATTGCCTCAAATTTATCTGAAAGAAAGAACGCCATCATTAGGCTCGATTGCCATCAAAGCGGAGAGAAGACTAAAGGAGATGTGTTTCGAAAAACCAATCAAATTTCTTTATTTCCACATCTCTCCGCTTAGTTTAGGTAAAATTGACTCAAGCGGAAAGGAGAGATGTCTCATTTTTCAGAGTGTGCTCTAAGAAAATCCTTTGTTGGTATTCAAGAAGTAGAAGGTACTGGAAGGGCAAATAAGTAGGCCTATCTACAAAAAGAAATGAGATACCATCAAAAACAAGACTTGTAAAAAGAAGCCAAGCCTCGCAACTGAGTTCTCCTACCATAAAAACTTGTGAGATCCATGTTATTCCAAGTCGGTTAACTCATTGAATCCCTGCTTATGGGACCTTTTTACTTAAGTTATTACGTAAATAGATAACCTAACAACTTCTTTTAGTGACTATATTAATATTAAAGATCTTTTATGTTTTAAATAAATAGATTGACTTGGCAATCGCACTATGTTTAGTACAATTTAATATAATATGTATTACTTGTGAGGTGTGTTTTCATGCGATTGCCAAGTCATTCTGTTTATTGCTGTGTGGTAGCGGCTTCGAATACTACCAACCCTTGCTTTGCTCGTGGGTGTCGTAAAAGACGACTAAGAGCCCTAGATTGACCCGGACCAACTCCATCTGGTACCATTTGGGTCAACGATTACATTCCCAAGGAGGGTTGACGTCAGACAGGCGGCCGGTCATAAAAGTCATTGCCGAAACTTTTTGCAATATGTCAAAACAGATGACATATTGCGTCGACCCCAAGTAATTGGGATAAGAGCAAGATGATGATGATGATGATGATTTAATGGATTTTATAAGGATGAGTTTATAAGATGAAAATGTAATACAATATGGGGAAATTATTGATATCTATACTAATATTATAAAGAGGTAAAATTTGTAAGTTTGTATGCAGGGGGTAATCTCTGGAACTCATAATCTAATTCTAATTTTATTTTAACTGGCAGAAAGCTACATTATTCCTGAGTGCTATAGGCTATAAATTGTTTCTATAACATGTATATTAACCGAGCTATCACAACTTTTGTCTGGCAAGTCGGAAAAAAATACCTCGTAAAACAGAATTATTTGCGTGCGCTGCCTAAACAGTTGCTTAAAATTAAAAAGAATGTATGGCTACCTGGTTCATCTTAATTATTTCTACAAAAAAGTCAGCGATACCATATCTCTATCTTTTATATTTTATCTTTTATACTTCTATTATTGCATTAAAAAATTTTTTTTTCGGCATTGTTACGTTTGGTTGATTATTTGAGCAACAAAATATTAATTCTTATGACAATAAATTATTTCAGTATCACAGGAACATCATACAGATAAGATTTGCCATTTACAGTATATCAATTGGTCATACAGTTTCGGAGATAATATAAAATTACTAAAACGCAAAATGACCCTAGCATAACTTTCATTGTGCAGACGTTTTACCTATTTGCCCATAGATGGCGTTCTGCAATGACGTCATTTTTCTGAATCGCGGTGTTAAGACTTTCCGTGGATTGATGACCCTCTCGAATTATTATGCCCACGTTGTCGTTAGTTGGAGTTCTAAAAATTACATGTCAGTTGGTTATTGGTTTCGGTTGTTTCGTTCGCATGGTTGTTGTTGTTGATAGATACCTCATAATCGAAAATATCGTAATTTCGTTGTACGTTTGTTTTGTATGTTCGTAGTTTCGTACTTCGTTCTATCGTAATAATCGACACGAGTTATTCGATATTACGATTGTTTTGTTTTGTAAAGGCGGACGGTGTTCGAGTCGCTCTCCCTTTGTTCATAATTGTTTTCAAGTCTGTGCGTGGTTTGTTGAGAGCATGCCTAAAAGGAAATCTCAACTGTCTCGGCAGACATCACAGACAAGAGCCGATCGAGTACGCCGTACGGAAGAATCTGCCCCTGAAAATGAGCAACGCCTCTCGAGAAATAGAGAATATATTTCGCAAGCACGCGCTAGAGAATCTAGCTCCGAGCGCTCACAGCGCCTCGCAAGCCAAAATGTGAGGACGACGCGGGCCCGTGCTCGAGAAACTAGCGCTGAACGTGCGCACCGTCTATCTGAGTTAAGGCAGCATGTCTGTGAGACAAGGGATAGGGAGACTAGCACTGAGCGCTCGCAGCGCCTAGCAACAGAAAGACAGCGAGCAGCTACAGTCAGAGCGCGTAATCGGAATATAGCCCAAGGAAATAGATCAGCCTTCAATTACGATGCCAATATAGATTATGCTCAGCAAAACACTGTGAAAATAGGCGAAATGAATAAAACATGTCCTAAGTGTTTTGCAAATAAATGGAGCGATGAACCAAATGGTATGTGTTGTGCTGCAGGAAAAGTGGTTCTTCCTGATATCCAGGCACCACCACAACCAATAAAAGATCTATTACTGGGCAATCATCTATTATCTGCGCATTTTTTAAAAAACATACGAAAGTATAATACACTCTTCCAAATGACGTCATTCGGTGCTAAAGAAATTCGCGAAGGAAACTTTATGCCTACATTTAAAGTAGAAGGGCAAGTTTATCACTTAATTGGTAGTCTACTCCCTTCGCCAGGGCAAAGCCCGCAGTTTCTACAAATTTATTTCATTTCTGATGCCGACCAACTTTCGTTGCGGTCTAATATTGCTCCTAACCTAAATATCGATTTAATCAATGATTTACAGACGTCGTTAAATAGTCATAACATTTATATTCGCAGTTTCAAATACAATTTAGAACATAACTCTTCATCTGAAAACTTAAAATTAATCATTCACGCTGACCGCACTCCACAAAATCAACATCGTGGAAGATACAATTCACCTACAGCAAACGAAGTTGCAGTATTATTGGTGGACGAAGATAAGGGACCTAGAGATATAGTCCTTCATTGCAAAGATGGTCAACTGAAAAGAGTTTCTGAATTACACAGAGCTTACGATCCCTTACAATACCCTTTGATGTTTGTTAACGGTGAAGATGGTTATTATTTGACTATCCCTCTACAAAATTCAGCGCGAAATAAAACAGTTTCGTGTATGCAATTTTATATGTATAGATTGATGACCAGGGCCAACAGTTTTAATCCCCTTCATTATTATCGGGATTTGTTTAGTCAATACTGTGTTGACATGATGGCTAAAATGATAACAGAGAGACTAAGTTACATAAGTCGCAATCAACAACAACTGAGAGCTGATGACTATATCCATTTAAGAGACGCTATAAATCAGGATGCTAATGTCAACGCTGCAAATATTGGCCAACATGTCATCTTGCCTTCATCTTTCACCGGCTCTCCGCGTTACATGCATGAAAAAACCCAAGATGCAATGACGTATGTACGCAACTATGGAAGACCCGATTTATTTGTGACGTTCACTTGCAATCCGGAGTGGCCAGAAATTAAGAAAGAGCTATTTGCTGGCCAACGTTCTTTCGACCGTCATGACATTATTGCTAGGGTTTTTCATTTAAAGATGAAGAAAATGATCAAGTCGTTCACTAAAGACGAGGTATTCGGCAAAGTCAAATGCCATATGCTTAGTGTTGAATGGCAAAAACGCGGACTACCACACTGTCATATGCTGTTTTGGTTTGCACAAAAAATACAACCAGATGAAATAGACAGTATAATAGTTGCTGAACTACCAAACAAAGATGATGACCCAATATTATTCGATATTATCACCAAAAACATGATCCATGGACCTTGTGGGGAGCACAATTTATCATCACCGTGTATGAAGAACGGTATATGTTCAAAGAAATATCCTCGGCGATTCGTCACCGATACTCAGACAGGCGAGGATGGTTATCCTGTATATCGTCGTCGTAATGCTGAAAATGGTGGTCAAGTCGCAGTTGTAAACATCAGAGGGAGGCCGATTACAATAGATAACAGATGGATTGTACCATACTCTCCAATGTTGTGCAGGTCATTTAACGCCCACATTAACGTCGAATACTGCCATTCAGTTCAGGCTATAAAATATATATGTAAATATATAAATAAAGGTTCCGATCAAGCCACGTTCAGCGTTAGAAATCCGCATGATGAGGTGGAAAATTATTTAAATGGGCGATATATAAGTACATCGGAAGCCGTCTGGCGAATACTCGAATTTCCGATCCACGACCGACATCCCACGGTCGTGCATTTGGCCGTGCACTTAGAAAACGGGCAAAGGGTGTTTTTCACACCAGGAACTGCGCGACAAGTTGCCCAAAATCCGCGCAAAACCACTCTATTAGCGTTTTTTGAACTCTGCAATACCGACGAATTTGCAAAAACGCTGTTGTACCACGAAGTTCCACACTATTATACGTGGGCTAATAACAAATTTTCAAGACGAAGGCGCGGTCAAGACGTCGATGGGCATCCAGAAATAAAAAGAGATGAAGCTTTGGGAAGAGTGTACGGTGTACATCCGTCACAATCAGAATGCTTTTATCTAAGAATTTTATTGCACCACGTACGCGGTCCCACATCATTCAAAGATTTGAAAACTATAAATGGAGTGGTCAAGGAGACGTATCAAGCGGCTTGCCGGGACAGAGGTTTGCTGGAAAATGATGATCACTGGGAGAAGACATTAAGAGAAGCTTCGATGTCGGAATGTTCATTGAAACTTAGGGAGTTATTTGTGGTGATACTGCTATTTTGTCAGCCATCTGAACCGTTAAAACTATGGGATATCTTCAAGGACAATTTTTGTGAAGATATCAGACATAGAAATCGACAACAAAATCAGGACTTTACCATGCCTTTTAATGATGTTATGTACAATGAAGGTTTAATACAAATTGAAAACAAACTTTTAGCATTGAATGATAAAACATTGAGTGACTTTGGATTACCGTCTCCAGTTCGCCCTGTAAATGATGCAATAGATACAATGTTGGTACATCCGCACAACATCAGTGAATTAGCTACTTTTGTAAATGAAAATTTGCCTAAATTAGTCACAGACCAAAAACAGGCTTTTGATGAAATTATTGATAGCGTAACGAATAATAAAGGAAAAATTTTTTTTTTAGACGCCCCAGGAGGCACAGGGAAAACATTCCTCGCTAATTTAATATTAGCACATGTTAGGCAATCCGGAAAAATAGCTTTGGCAGTGGCTTCTTCTTTGAGTGACGGTAAAACTGCTCACTCTACCTTCAAACTCCCATTGACAGTTTCATTGGAGCAACAGTCGGTATGTTCGATACGCAAAAATGGGCCCATTGGTCAATTGTTACAGAATACGTCGTTGATAATGTGGGACGAATGTACCATGAGTCATAGAGCTCATGTTGAAGCAGTGGATCGAACACTTAAGGACTTGAGAAACTCAGTCGCTGTCATGGGTGGTGTCACTTTTGTGTTTGCAGGTGACTTTCGTCAGACACTTCCCGTCGTCACAAGAGGTACACGTGCGGATATCATAAAGGCATGTCTAAAATCATCGCCCCTATGGAGTATAGTCCAAACTTTGAATTTACGTACGAACATGAGAGTCCACGTTATTGGAAATATGGATAACGATTTTCCACAACAGCTGCTCAAAATTGGAGAAGGGTCTTTTTCTTCTCGAACCTTGGACTCTAACTCTGCGGAAATCGTTATAAATGAGACTCTGGGTCGTATAGTTCACAGTCTACAGCATCTTATAGATGCAGTATATCCTGACCTCGAATATTTACTAGATAGAGACATTCATTGGCATTGTTCAAGGGCTATCGTCTCACCAAGGAACGATACAGTCAATGAAATCAATAATCTAATTTTACAAAAAGTTCCCGGCCATGGTAAAATCTACAAGTCAATTGATACAGTGTGTAATATCGAGGATGCAGTCCACTATCCGCAGGAATTTTTAAATTCCCTTAAACCATCTGGTCTGCCACCTCACGAACTGCTGTTGAAATCCGGGACACCTATCATGCTTTTAAGAAATTTAAGCCCACCTAACCTGTGCAATGGCACAAGGCTACTAATAAAAGATTTAAAAGACAACCTAATTGTGGCGACCATTCTCATCGGCCCAGGAGCTGGCCAGTTGGCGCACATCCCAAGAATTCCAATGATTCCGACGGACCTACCCATACCGTTTAAACGACTCCAGTTTCCAATAAAAACATCATTTGCCCTGACTATTAATAAGTCCCAGGGACAAACATTCTCTTTGGTTGGCATTGACCTACGAAAAGAATGTTTTTCCCATGGGCAATTATATGTTGGTCTATCAAGAGTGGGATCATCCGAAAGGCAGATTATTCTGTTACCGGAAAATAAAACAACCTCAAACATTGTATATAGAGAAGCTTTAAATTAAATAGATACCTAACTTAAACAAATAAATAAAATAAGTAAAAGGCAACTAAGGGTTAAGTTACCTTGAGCAGAAAATAGAACTTCGGTAATCTTTTAAGTTACTGATCTGATTCCAAAAAATATTTTACTAATAAAATTAAATACAGTAATATCAATCGAGTGTAATCTTATGTTAAAACAAGAAATTTTCCGCGGACGAAGTCGCGGGCAGAAGCTAGTTTTAAAATAAATAACTATAAAAATATATTTTAATATTTAATTCTCATTATACATATAGGACCAGGAAGGAGAGGATCGATTCCTCCTCTATTTTCTTATTTTAATCTATACCAATAAATAAAATTGAGTGTCTGTTTGTAATGTCAAAATAATAGGCTTTTTTCATGCTCACACGGTTATTTGCACTATACACATGCCTAAAAATCACTTTATGATTTTTTTGTCTGTCTATCTGTCTGTTTATTCCGGGTAATCTTCAAGACGGCTAGACCGATTTCAAAATTTCTTTCACCAATGGAAAGCTATAATATCAGGGCGTAAACTAGGCTATATTTTATTCCGGTATTCCCACGGGAACGGGAACTACGCGGGTAAAACGACTAAAACTGAAGCGAAGCGAGGGCGAGTTGCTAGTAGTCCTATAAAAAGATAAAGCGACTAAAAATAGATAAACATTGTCTCGACGGCTTCACGGAACTTTGCAACAAATGGAAGTGATAATTATTAATGACGTGCCTTAAGACGATCGCTTTAGACGATCTCGAAACCAAATTTCAACACTTTTATCACCACAATCTTGGGATACATTACTTGGTTATCACTGGAAACCGATACTTACTACGATTAGTGTAACAAGTATATGGAAGACTGATAAATAAGTTACACTTAGCGTTTATTACATAGACTAGAGTCGGTCGTACCTACTCCATACATATTATTATTGTAACATATTAATATTATTATAACGTACTATTATTGGAATGTGTTCAGCTCGAAATTGCGAACTAATCAAGTTGTTTGTTGGTCTCACCTTTATTTTTATTGATGTGAAACATCTATAGGCGAGGGTGAACCTGATCGTCGCGTGGCGTTAACGCCACGCTTCGCGGTAGCATCTTACCTTAATTATTATTTAAACATTCGGATATATATATATCTACATTTGTGTAACGAAACCATAGCGCGTTAACGAAACAATTAGCTGTGTAACGAAATAATTTTGTACAACGCCATCTAGTGAGCTCAAAATAAATTAATAACAAAATAAATTATTAATAAAAGAAACAATGGATAGATTATTGAAAATGGTACTAATATTTTCTACCTTCGCTTGATATCGACGAGTATATTAATATATTAATCTGCTTAGGCCCCATATATACCAATCGGCAATAGATATAGTCTTCTTTTAACACCTATCTATAAATTAGCAATTAATTCGAACATATATCCCGTTTATAATACAATACTTATATGGTGGATGATTATGATCATTACTTCCATAATCAATGTCATTTTTGCTATTAATCACTAATCTTGCTTTGCATTTTTTCCTGTTGTGAGACGAACAGCGCCAATGATTAGTACCTTTCTTCGGGAATTGTCTTGAATGACAGTACGTGTAGTCCTTTAATAAAATAAGAGGTCTACCAGACTGCGAATGTACAAGAGTGTATGCTGAAACAATAAAAGTTTTAAAAGAGACCATTCGCTATCACAATGTCACTGATATATTATTAGAACAAATCAATCAACATATGTTATTCTGTTATTATTAAATATATCCTCTATTCTTCCTCTGTAGTAGCGTGCGATGACGGAGATAGAATACAATTCACCACTCCCGTGGATGTTGCAAAAGACGTCTAAGGCATATAATGCGTATACACTGTGGAATCTAATTGGCTGTTTTCCTGAAACGTATGCAATCATTCTTAATATGTCCACGTAACTCATCATCATCTTGCTCTTATCCCAATTACTTGGGGTCGACGCAATATGTCATCTGTTTTGACATATTGCAAAAAGTTTCGGCAATGACTTTTATGACCGGCCGCCTGCCTGACGTCAACCCTCCTTGGGAATGTAATCGTTGACCCAAATGGTACCAGATGGAGTTGGTCCGGGTCAATCTAGGGGCTCTTAGTCGTCTTTTACGACACCCACGAGCAAAGCAAGGGTTGGTAGTATTCGAAGCCGCTACCACACAGCACCACGTAACTAAAAACATAAAACATTAAAAAAAAGTCTGACAAAAAGACGTTCTTAAGTTTGTCTGATATGCAACGGTATTGTTTCCAACATGCCTTTGTATTAAACAAAGCATTTGTATTAAATTACAATAATAGCTAAAACAAAATAGTTTTAGGCATATTAACACAGAGCTCGCTCGCACCTCGCCCGCTCGCGGAGGTATAACAAAATAATTTCACAAAAACATATTACAGTTATGCATAAATGATATTTTAAACCAACGTCCTCCCAGAGGGGGGGACGTCGGTCGGTGGGAGGGTACCCCAAATAGGGGGTATTCCGTCGGGCCGACCACTGATGACAAGTAACCCTGCTCCGGTGGTCGGCCCAACGACGAAGGCGATGTGCATCGTGGGTGGGTTGCGGGTGTCCGTGCTTACGCCCCTCTGTCGCCCCGGACGGAGTGGTGCGAGGAGCGCGCTGACCGCAAACCACCCCAAAAAAAAAAATATATTTTAAGGAAACACAAATGCAAATGACAAGAATTTATGCTTTTATTTTATTGAATAAATGCTATAGTACGACTCTAAATCATTAACTGAGTATGTACGTTTCGGGAAAACAGCTAATTACATTCCACGGTGTATAACATCTATGCAAGAGAAAGAAAACTCGAAAATAACCCTATACCAACCTATCTGACCAGCATGGTACAGTAACGTCGAATTTCTTCTTATTATGAAGGAGGCTCGAGCCCAACAGCGGTACGTATTTGAGTTGAAATGATGATGAATGATGGATACCATGTGGGGACAGAATAAGAATACAATTCACCACCGCTTCTCTAGCTCGTGAGTGTCGTAAAAGACGACTAAGGGATTAAATATACATACAACATCTACGCAAGGGAAGGAAAACTCGAAATAAAATACTATAGCAACACGCCTAACCAGCGTAGTATAGTAGGTCAATAAGTTATGGGCAACCGTCAGCGCACCCGCCGCTCGGCTTCGTCCAGGGCGACAGAGGGGCGGCGCGCGGCCCCCCTTTACCCACTCGATAGCACGTCGCCTTCGTCGTTGGGCCGACCACCGGTGCAGAGTTCCTTGACTTCATTGGTTACCTATTATTGTGGAGGAGGCTCGAGTCCAACAGTGAGACTTATATGAACTGAAATGAATACTTCAACGTTATTAGTATAAAGTAAAATTAAGCAGTTTATTGGTAAATATTTTATTATAATAATTACCTACATACATTTACTTCTAAACTTCGAAAACAAATTTCTTACGAATAGGTGGACTTATGTGTTATACATGAAACTAGGTAGGTATGTATAGATAATCTATGTGGTTACGGAGTAAGAACGATATAGTCACTACCCCTTCCTTTCCTGCGGGCGATCGTAAAAAACGACGAAGCGATGCAGGCCAATAACATTACTGCAAGTTAAGGCAGAAATAAAACTCTAAATAAACAATCTCCCACTATAAAGCAGGCGCTGTGGAACAATACTTTTTCTATATTATATTATTATAGGAAATTTTAAGATAATCTGTAGGGACGTTAAGGAGTAATAAAGAAACAAACAAACTCGAATACGAAATTTCTTTAAAAAAAACAACACACTGCACTTAAGCAATTATTCAAGTTATTCGGGGGATTTTACAATCATATAATTTAAAACAAATTACACTCAGAATAACAAACTGTGGAACGAACAAAGTATTGCCCTGCATAACAAACGAATCGACGACACAATCACGGCAGGTCAGTATTTTAATCACTGCGCCATCTGTGCAGTCAGTTTGAAATATTAATTGGGCGAGCAGCTTAAAAGTAAATACGTATTTACAGCATGTAGCATAAAATATTTTCATAAAATTACGACAGCCAATATCAAAACCTAAGTTCAAATGGTTTTGTTGAATTCGATTTCGCCAACTTCAATTTGCAGTCGTTTACAACAACTAAGTTTTACTTATCATCATCATCATTTAGCCTCTCGCTGTTCACTCTTGGATGGAGACCTCCCTCATGCTTTGTCACTTATATTAGGAAATAATGTTGTAATCGCCACATTTGCCATGCATATTGGCGATCGCAGTTAAGTATTATACGTTTCTCAGGAGAGAATCCATCTGGGACGACGTAAGGGTGGCATCTTCTCCTCGTCGCCTTTTGACTAGCTTTCTTGAACTCGGTAGCATACTGGTGAACACTTAGCTGATCTTCAAGACGCCCGTGAGCAAGTAAAAAATGGCGACAATCGTATTGTTATCCCGTTGCCACACAGAAACGATCCCGGCGCCACCAATTGTCTCGTCTCTATACGTGCATCACTAAGACTTATATTTATTTGATATTATTTGTAAATATATCCTTAGTTTCTCCTTCTTTATTGGTTCCTTTATCTTCTCAAAATAAGAAATAAAAGTGAACTAGGTAATCAAGATTGCTCGTCAAGCAATCTTCTTTCTTCTTCTTTTCAACACAAATGTATTCCTTCATTGGGTATGGCCTCCTCTAATGAATTATTTGTTAAATTTTTGTATATTCTCCATTACGAAGAATATATTGTCGCGGTGGGTGAGTGTGGTCAAGTTTCGCGTCGAGTAGCATCTGGTCGGCGTTTAACAGGATCCTAGCGGTACAATGTCTACTTGAATGGCATACACAGCGCCAATGATCAGTGCCCTTCTTCGGAAAATTTCTAAAATGAAAATATGTGTAACCTCTGTGTAATATCATTTGTTTGCCTGAAGATTGCACAAATTTCATTCCTGTAATACAATATAATTATTAAATAAAATTATTGCGTAAACATACTGTTATAATCATACAAATACGCCTTCAATTAAATTTTATGTGCAACTTTGTCAATACATAGGGGCAGATCTGATAAAAAGATCATTATCATCATGACACTGCTCATATACATCCCACCCCTGGGCTTGAGCTTGTTCCAAAATAGAAGGAAAATTTATCTAATATACCATGCTGGTCAGAGAAGTTTTCCATCTTTTCGAATAGATGTTACATCCCATAGTCGTCTGTTACAACACCCATCACAGGTAAAATAGGTGTGGTGAATTGTATTCTTACTCCGTTACCCCACCCAGTGAAAAATAATTAAAATTGAAATAAATTAAAAATGTTTCATCCATCTTCATTCCTGGTATTTTGCTGTATTCCATTTAATGTCGAAGTACCTATCTCACCTGTACCTATCTCATCCATAATGAGAAGAAACATATGCTAGAAACATACTGGCTAGACTGTTGATATAGCGCTTTATTACGAAGTTTTATATGTTTTTTATTTTGAAAACATTGACATTCTTTGCAATATCTGGAATCAAAGACTCATGAAAGGCCTACTTACGTTATCAGCGATAATTTCATTCATTTCATTCCATATACTGCTGCACAGATAGCGTAGTGGTTAATGATAGCAACCTACAGCGCCAGTGTCGGGGGTTCGAATCCCACGCGGGACAACACTTTGTGCGATCCACAAATTGTTGTTCTGAGTCTGGATGTAATTTGCGTCCGTTAATTATATGTTTGTAAAGTCCCCTGCAATACAAGGATTATTTCCCTAGTGCAGGGTGTTGTCTTAAATAAAATAAATAAATAACATGTATATAAGTCTTCCACTCTTATATATAGGCCATAGGTCTTATATATATGTGGGTCCCACCATTGGGGTCGGGCTCCACTATGAGAGGTAAATTGACCCACTATACCACGCTGGTCAAGAGGTTTGATATAAGGTTTTGTTTCGAGTTCATCTCTTTCCTAGTTGTTACATGCACAAGATATCCCCTAATCGCCTTCTACAAAACCCACTGACGAGAGGGGGTAGTGAATTATATTCTTATTTCGTCACCACAAGGGATACGATGTAGTAAACCAGTTTGAAATTAGATACTAAAATGGAGACGTAATAGAAATTGTATTCACTAGTCAGCATTGTTCCGCTCAAACGACAGAGAGTGAGCGCATTGTGGATTATTGGGTCCAACATGGCATTACCTTTAATGTTTGGGCGAAATTCATTTAAATCATAACTCGACGGCAAATAAATTATGCGATATCTTTATATTTTGGCTTTCGTTAGCTAATTGAAAATCTAATATCTTTAAACGAGCAATTCTTGTATATTTCTATATATTCAGAATTTCAGAAACGGGTTCAATGATTGTAAATAAAATTACTTTACAGATTTTATCGCGATTGTATTTGATTCTTGATTGCCCAACGTTTCTAACACTGAAGCATTCATGGTCACAGTCGGCCTTGGACAGTCCGCCAGTGACCATGAACGCTGCAAAGTGTTGCCGCGATAAAATTCGTAAAGTTGTTTTATTTACAACAAGCAACCCGCCCTCGTTTCGCTTCGGTTACAGTCGCCTTACCCGTGGGAATACCGGGATAAAATATAGCCTATGTTACTCCCTGATATCATAGTGTTCCATTGGTGAAAGAATTTTTGAAATCGGTCCAGTAATTTCGGAGCCTATTCAACACAAAAACAATACCAACAAATAAATCTTTTCTCTTTATAATATAGATATGATAGATAGATATAAAAATATTCACCAGTATGTAGTTTGTATCGAAATTCGCTTTGAAACTCCGTAACAACCCTTTAGTAATATATATACATATATATTTAACATAAATACAGTTAGGTAGGTCGAATAATAAAATCATATGTCGGTAAAATTAACAATTTTAATATATTTATACCTATAGTTAACATTTTCAATTACACACATTTTTCTTACTTTTATTATCCAAAAATAATAAAAAGTAACAAACAACTAAGATGCGTTAAATCAATTTGACTTAGAATAATAACGTATAGAAGGGAAGTTCGCGTACAAAAAGTGAAGCATTTCAATTGGAGCCTAATGGAGTTTACGCCGGAACCGTAATGTACAAGGTCTCTGTACTGCACGTATGTACGCAACTCTTAAAAAGTAAATAGGTAATTATGACGTCTTGTGCATTCAAATGGTGTCACAACACATTTGAAGAACATAAAAAGTATATTAACATTTACTTTTAAAAGTATTCCGACGATTTATGTTAATAAAAACAAAATTTGATTTCATAATTTGTATAATGGTGTGCGTGTGTAGGTACGTGTTTAATCGCTTGCACGCATGTAGTATTGTTTGCTTCATATTTTTGATGGCTTACGTATGGACACTATCTTTCTATACGTTATTATTCTAAGCAATTTGGTTTAAGAAATGTATATTTATAGTAAATTATTTTTCATACTGTATTAGATGTTAATATAATCTGTTCCTTGCAGAATATACTGGCGCGGTGAATGATTATGATCAAATTTGCCGTGAAGAATATTATTTTGGGAATCTAATACAATGTTAGCAGAACATCGTTTGCTTGTGTGACTCACACAACGCCAATGGAATGTGTTTTTCGTTGGGTAACGTACTCGTACGTGAAAATATGTGTGATCCTTATACAATAACAGCCGTATGCCTGAAGATGAAGATTGCACAAACATAATTTCTGCAACAGAAACATGAATAAACTCTAAATCGCTATAAATATACTTTAGTAGCAAGTATTTGTTTTAAATTGTTACTCTTTCATCTTATGGATTAAAGTTAATATTAGTATCAGTTTAAGGAAGCTAGAAATTATATTTTTACTATACTTGATAGAATGTTACTCAATTTGCTACTACTGGCCAGTCAGCTAACGCTGAAAGATGTGGATGATGTTTGTGCATATACAGACTGTATCAGGTTATGGGGCAACTGGTCAAACGGGAGTTAGACAATAGTGGGTAGGAACCCATGAAATAAAATTTGAAATAAATAAATTGATTCGTTAATGAATTCGAGACATGTAAAGTTTTCAATTTCGTCATCGCGTTTTTGTGTAAATCTTATTGAAGTGTATAAAGTCAGTGATACTTAAACTGCAACATATTCGTACTTTGTTAAATGTTCATTAGAAATTGAATAAATCAATAATTATGTTCGCATAAGCAAGACAAACTTCGCTTTAAATCAGCTGATCGGCCGATGACAGTTGACGAGACGCCTTTGTACCTATGTTACCATTGAAGCGTTTGCGCAATTCATACATATTTATATTATCGAAGCTTAACATGCCTACATGTCCTGTCTGTACATGCCTGCATGATACGCAACATTTAAGGCATAGACTCTTAGACACACATTTTTGAAATCACTATAACTTTTATGTTGTATTGCTTTTTGTGTAATATACGTTCTAATTACAATCTATGGCCGTTAAACTACAACATACAGTGAATAGTTGCCCCATAACCTGATACAACCTGTATATACAATTTCATAAATAACTACATACCTACGTGTTAACGAGGTGAAACTTCACATAATTTATAATGTTATGTTAGTGCTTTTTTAAAAAAAATGTTTTTTTTGCCTTTATAGTATTTTGACAGACTACTATCAAAACAAAAGAGGATTAGAGATAATATGTCCAAGATTCACAGTCTTATTGGGCAGTTTGACAACGAGTAAGGTATATGCAAACAAAACTGTAAGTAAAAAAGTTTATTTTATTAGGAATCACATTCGATTCTATCACAGTTTCATTCTCTGCAATGTTATTTTATATTAGGTTTTGAAGATTTTTAATAACAATTTGTTCTCTTCTTTTCATTTCAGTAATATTCAAAACGTACAACGTAAATTTTAATTTGAAACAAACACTTAATTCTACTTCGTCAGTATAACTTTTACAGAAGATAGTATTTTCCATCTTTAATAATGTAACGAACTGGCAGGTGATTATGTTCAAAATTTGCAGACACAATTTTGTAGTCTAAGTCTAATACAAGTCGGCCTTTGCATCCTCTTCCGTTATGAGAAGAGCAGCGCCAATGAGTCGTCAGCCGAAAAGTTTTTGAATAACAATATGTGTAGTCATTTAAAAGTATCAATTGTCTGCCTCGACGAGATTCAACGATCTGAAGTTCTGAAATATTCAATAGATCCACCATTACATACATTAAATTCTTGTGCTTTTCAGTTCATATTTTCTGTCCATAAAGAAAGAAGTGGAGGTGCAACACACCTCCAATTCATCAAGTAATTTCTAGTCCCAACTAGATAAATAGCTAAATAATTGCTATCTATCAGAGAAAAACTGATACAGATTTCCTGCTTGCTACTCTATTCTTCTTTCCGTGTGGTGACGGAGTAAGAATGCAATTCACCACCCTCTCTCTAACCTGTGGGTGTCCTAAAAAGTGACTAAGGGATATGATATTCAGAAAATAGCATTGCACGAGTAGGAAGACTCGTCAAAAAACCTCTTATCAACCCGTCTGACCAGCGTGGTATAGTAGGTAAATTTTCCTTTCGTTGTGGAGAAGTGTCAAGCCCAGCGTGTGGAACGTGTATGAGCTGTGATGATGACAATGATGATGATTGTAATTTCCTTCATTGCAATACCTATTCTGCTCGTGAAATTCCAATTCGGTCGATGATTCGATCGGGAATCGATTCATCATCCTAACGATTGAAATGCAAATATATATCTATATGATAACTGCAATTGCTGTTTAAGAGATATTAAAAAAAGGTTAATCATACCATTTTAGTATTGCGCGTTTTATCTAAGAAAACAAAGAACATTTTCTTCATTATCACAACAATTTATGAGTAGGGGATATTCGTAAACGTCACCGCACAACAATATGACTTAGTTTATGACGAAAAGTTTTTTCACCTGTACATAACTTGTAATCGTCCAGTAAGAACTGAGCGTAATGATTCCAAAAATAATGCATTATCTTCTACAGAAACAAAACTGCAGCTTATAAAAAAAACACAGCTGATTTATCGCAAACATTTATAATATTCACTAATTAAAGCAAACTTTAATTAATCTAAAATATATAATAATAACTATGAGTATAATAAGTACATTATAGAAGGTACACCCACTTAGCACACAATGTGCCATGGAAATAAAATCCGTATAAAAAAACAATGCCTAAATAGAAATTACTGGTTTTATATTTGGGTTTTATTTCCTTGTATTGCCCTGATATATTATAACTTGAAAAAATAAAGCCTGACGACTATATATATAAAAGACGACTATATATTTTGTAAAATGATTGTCATGTTCGTGTGGCGCCTTATTTTAACCACTGATATCAAGTCACCTGCTCCAAGGCGACGTGTCACGCGGGTGGGTTACGGGTGTGTGTGCTTACGTCCCTCTGTCGCCCCGGACGGAGCGGACGAGGAGTGCGCCGACAGTAGCCCACGCCAAAAAAAAAAATGGCGCCTTATTTTAAGTATTGCCTATAGTAAGTTTATCCTCAGTACATATAATTATTAAATTATAAAGAATATATATTTAGTTGCAAAATAAAAATTTCAGTAGAACATCATAATATTTTTATGTGATTTTGTCCATTGCCAGGGTTATAGATTTTAAACTTATTTCATTTTAATGCATTTTTGAGACATTACAGAAATAGGCGAGATATACGTAATAATGATACTATGCAGCATTGCTGAAAAATACTACAATTTCTTTATATATGTAAATAAAACTACTACACGAAATATTATATCTATAAGATCTGTTCTTAACGTTGCAATAATTCTAACTCCCAAAAACGCTGAACGAGTTGATCTCAATAAAAGACTAGCCCGATTTAAAAATATGTGCTAACAAGCGTAATTCAGAATGCCTTTTAAAAAAATTGTACTTCCACGCGGTAAAGTTGAATGAATGCAGTTCTACTTTTCGCGAGGGTGTCACAGAGGATTACAAATGAAAGTATTACAATTCTAGAGAAGGCAATCTCAAAATAAATCCTTAAACATTTTAGCTAACCTAGTATAGTTGTTGTAGATCAATTTCCTAATATGGAGTAGGTCCACGCTCACAACGGAATCTAAATGAGCTGAAGCAAATGAATTATCTGTAGGCAAAACTAGATTAAGAACTTAGAACTAAATTACAATAAGAAAGATATTCTGATATATATTTATTCGGCGAAATCTAAACATATGAATTTGGCATATGATTGTGAGGTTTTACTTTACATACAATATTATTATCATATACGACAAGTCGTCCTTTACAGCCATGTTCTGAACGCGTTGAACATCTCCAGTAACTTATGCCTTTCTCCCTCATTGAGTAATGGATACCATATGAATATTTGTTATGAATAAGTAAATTGCTTCCTGTTCTCGACCTAACGTACTTGATATCTGAAATAAAAAGAAATATATGTTAAAATAACTATTTTAATAGGCTCATGTTTTTGAAAAGTAATAGGATACAAATTTATGTCTCTATAATCGCCTGGATCGCAGCTTCAACCTGTATGTTTGCTACCTATTTGTTATAAAAAAATCAGTGACAACATGGTGGTCTAAGTACCGTAATACTGAGTCTCATGGATTCGATTCTCACTCAGAAATGTTCTTTAAATAATTATTTTTATTATTGGTGTGCAGTATACCTTGTGGAGTGCTATTTATAAAAATAATAATAAAACAGTAACTCAAGTCATGATTTGTAATTATAACGCTAAATGGTACATAATTCATTCGCAAAATGATACATAATTCATTCACAGTCTAGCGCATATGTATAATTTTTACTTAATTATTTTGTGAGCATATGATATACACAGTATCTGCTTTTCTTATTTTCAGTGAAGTAAAGAACCAATTAGAACTTTCTTATCACAAACATTGTTTGTAGCACCTTGTCGGTAGAGGACCGAATGATTTTAAAAAAATAGACCATCGCCTTAATCACTTGAATGCATATATACATCGACTAAATTGTTAATTGTGTAAAAATTTACGAGAAATCCTTTTTTTTTTTGTTGCAAACTGTGACGAACGCGTAAACAGTACACCTGATGGTAAGTGTTGCTGCCGCTCATGGACCTTTGCAGGCCGCTGCCTACCGTGAAGAAAGTGAAGAGAGTGTGAATGCGTGGAATGAGGTTCGGTGATACTAAATGCATCACACTAAAACACGCGCACCGCACACACGCAAACACCTTCAGAGAGTTGGGCTTCCAGCTCTCTCGCTCACTGAACGAAACGCAGTAACAAATTGCTACTACTTGGACGTCGATTTTCTGCGAGAATGTGGTACCCCGCGGTTGTAAACAGACAACTGTCAACAGTGTGGTCATGCCACTATAAATTATACATTTCGACTAAACAGTTTAATCGTTACACAAGTTGTATGTCTTAGAGATTATTTTATTGCAACTATAATATCTTTTTTGTTACTAATGTTGAAAAAACTATTACTGTGCGATATAGCACGCAGAAAGGGCTGGTAATTGATTTTAGTGGACTGTATAATACGGTTTATGAATGGTGGTAGTTGGACAGTAATAGATCCCACATCTAGACGAGGAGGTGAATAAATCAACCACTTACCTCTAAACCTTAATGCGCTAATTCCAAGGGGTCAGCAGTTATGTGCAGAATCTATATTAACGTCACAGCAGCACTAACACCAAACTGCACGGCAGCGTATATGAGATAAAGTCTTGAGCTAGCTCAGTTCACGGAACTGACAGAGTCTATATGTAGATCGAGGAACGTCCTGTTTACTAGATGTTCTACACAAGCATACGGCACGGCTGTTTGTGGCTAACTAACCGATGATATTTCTCAACGGTTTAATAATATTGCTTACCAATGGAGGGTGGGCAGCAAAAATATTCGAGGCTGTGGCCAATAAAATTCAGCCATCCTCTATTAACTAAATGCGGGATCCAACAATTCCAATAACATTTATTAGAAAACAATAAAGGTATTTAGAGTACATTACCAAACGGGTACCCAAAGAGTGATGGGTACACATTAGATATTTTTTTATACAATTTTTAAATTTCCTCATGATATTTGCCATCAGCGAGTCATGTACAATATGACAATTTATAATTTATCATACATGTATCTCCAAAAAATCACAGGCGTGCATAGTGCAATTCTAGACCTTTATGTGTCTTTGATTTTCCACTCAGCTATCTCTACTCATAGTCTAATATACATATTATTTTTAATTAAAAATCGTGGTGGCTCATGGTCATGCTCCAATTGTTCCTTATACACATGTTTCCCTTCCTCGGTGCATGTAAATCTCGCCTTACATCCTTTACTGCAACGCCAACTACTGCCAGATTTGGACGACCCAGCGCGAGAATATGTGAATCCTTTATACAGAGCTACTGTATTACCATTTTGATTTGTCGCAAAACGCACTGTAAATAAATATTATCTTTAGATATATTATTATACCTTTATCTTTATATATATATATATATATATTTCTTGTGTACGTGTGTATGTCACTGAACTCTTCTTAAACGGTTGGACCGCCGTTAAGGTTTTTTTTTTTTGCGTTTTGGTGTGTGTTCAAGGGGATTCGAGAATGGTTTAGATTCACAATTGGACCCGATAGGTGGCGCTGCTGTGGATTTCAATGAGAATTCCTTTTATTTTATTTGAACAGAACAACGTCTGTCGGGTCGGCTAGTCTTTATATATAAATTTCTGATTCTAATAAAAATAATAATTAATAAAAATAATATTAATAATTTCTAATTAAAATTCTGGTGTGTGTGTATGTCATCGAACTCCTCCTAAACAGCTGGACTGAAATTTTTTGTGTATGTTCAAGGGGATTCGAGAATAATTTAGATTCACAATTGGACCCGGTATGTGGCGCTTATTTGAAGAGAACAATGTCTATTAGGTCAGCCAATTTTATTATATTTTTCTTTCCAGCAGCAGCAGGAATAAAATTCATCACCCCTATCTTGCCCGTTAGTATCGTAAAAGACGACTAAGGGTTATGACAAGCATAAAACATCTGTGCAAGAGAAGGAAAACTTGAAATATAACCCTATACTAACACGTATAATCTGCGTGTTATCATCTCATCTTCTCAGCCCATACAAACTCCATTATTGGGCTCCGGCTTCTCCCATAATGGTAGGGAACTTGACCTACTATACCACGCTAGTCAGACTTATTGACATAGGAGTCTATGACAATTTTTTCTTTTCTTGCATAATGTTTCTGTATATCACATTTCTTAGTCGTCTTTTATCACATCCACGGCTAAGAGAGAGGCGGCGAATTGTATTCTTATTCTGTCACCATACAGCGTGGTACAGTAAGTTAAATTCTCTCCTATTTTGGAGGAGGCTCGAGCCCAGCGGTGGGACCACTGATGACAAGTAACCCTGCTCCGGTGGTCGGCCCAACGACGAAGGTGACGTGGTGTTCGGATGGGTTGCGGGTGTGCATGCTTACGCCCCTCTGTTGCCCCGGACGGAGTGGTGCGAGGAGCGCGCCGACCGCAACCCACCCCCACAAAAAAAAAGCCCGGCAGTGGGACAAATATGAGTTGAGATAAAGATTTTATTTTTATTATGCACTTGCTAAAGCCTCCTCCACAAAGGAAGTAAAATTGACATACTATACCACAAGTGTCGGTGTAGTTTAAATCTCGACTGCCCATACCAAGTGTACTCGATTCCCACGTAGAATAATTTTTTGAGTAATCTAAAAATGATTGTTCTTAATTTGAATTACATTCAAAATAATTTATCTATAATATAAAAATGAATTGCTGAATGCGTTGGTAAGTGCAAATCTCGAGAACAGCTGAATCGATTTCGCTAATTCTTTTTTTAGAATATCATGGATAATCCGGCCCTGCACACAGATATTGATAGCGGTTTCTCTACTGGTAAAGTTTAATCTGCTTAATACGAACCATAGTATAGTATCATAACCGCCGCATTCAAACACGAGTTAACTACTAGAGCAGCAATCACTCCCCTAAAACACATTGGAGGGAAACGCGAGACCTGTTCCACATAGTTACCGTAAGTAGACCTTTCTGTGAACAACGCCCAGACACACAACCGCATCCAAAATACAAATACGTAATTAATTATATTTTTAAAGTCCCTTACATCGTAAAAAAATTAGTGCCGTCTTTAAAAAAAACCAACATGTTGCAATTTAAAATCTTTAATGATTTATTCTAATATAAACTCCTTGCCTTATAATATATTTACCCGGCTCGTGATTATGATCAAAATTAGCTCTTGTTATGCCTATCTTCTGGTTGTATATAAATCTAGCTTTGCATCCTTTGCTGCAACGCCAAGTAGTGCTGTCGTTATATGCACGCGAAAGGTAAAAATTATAACCATTATGTAATGCTAAGGCTTTTCCATTTTGATATTGTAGAAACTGTACTGTAAAATTAAACATATATATTGTTAGAACCTATCATAATCTTTATTATCCTTATGCCTTCAGATAACATAACAACATTAACCGAGCAACAAGAACTAACGAATAACTATGTATTTAGATAAAGCTCTCCCTTGTAAGATGTTAAAGTAAAAAGGTATATATATATATATATATAATCAGTGTTTATACATTATTCGAAGTGATTGAAGTTATATATGAGTACATATGAGGTAAAGAGATAATAACATAACCTTATGCTTAGTACATTTGAGAAGTTAGTTGATGAAATTGCTACTGCCCATTCACTCTACGATTTTATCGCGTTTGTATTTGATTTTTCTTGCCAGATCTTTCTCAGTGTGGCCGCGTTCCAATCCGGTGGTATTATATTAGTTAAGTTTGAATTGATAAATTGTCATAATAATTACTACAAATTAATTGTTTAATAGTTATCATAAACAATATAATTTTCTAATTTAGAATATTTTTCTTCTTGTACTGGCAATTTTGTACCAAAAATGTGGGTCAAAATTTAATAACTAATTATGTAGCGGGTAATCAAAAATCAAATACAAACGCGATTAAATCCGTAAAGTAGGGTTATTCATATTTTATTATCATTATCTCAGCTTGTATACGCCCTATTGCTGGGCTCGAGCCTTCTTCACAATAAGAGGGAAAATGACCTACCATATCACGCTAGTCAGACGTATTGGCATAGGATTTTATTTCTAGTTTTCCTTCTCTTTCACAGTTGTTATATGTATATCATATTCCTTAGTTGTCTCTTACGGCAGCTACGGGCAAGTCAGGGAGAGATAAATTGTATTCTTACTCCGTCACCACGCGGAAGCTATTTATATTATAGGTATTTGTATATATACTGGCGGCGTATGAAGGTAATAAAAGAATGAAAAAAAGAATAATAAAGAAAAACAAATATAATGATTTATTCATGGAAAAGAAATAATTTTCTATTATATTGATATTGTACCAAACTTATCAAATAAAACATGAACAAGTAAAGTAAAATTATAATAAGCGTTTTTGTAACAATTATTGTCATTTTTAGCCTATTTCCCAATTAAAAATTTCTTTGACGGGAAATCTTCTATAGGCAGGTTTGAATGGAGACAAAATACATTTAAGTCGTCACTGACATGGTCACACGACGTGTTGATATCAACACTATAGTCTTAATATTACATGACATTGACATAGCTGTTAGATATAATCTGTAGCTATGTCAATGTCACTATTAGTCTAGTCAACATGTGGTTTTTTGGGCAAATTTATTTCTCAGTACAACAGGGTTGAAATGATTCTCTCCACGATTCGGAATAGTATTTAGTTTGGATGAATTAAAAAAAGGAAGTACTACTCAATAATTGCAAAAGTTATATAATATAACAAACATCTCAAGATTATCTGATTTTTTTCAAAATGATTCAACAGAAGAATTCAAATATTACAGAATTTACAAAAAAAACAAAATTTCCCAAAAAAATGTAACTCCCGAAAGAGTATTTATAATTATACCAGAGGGTTGAAAATACGGCCGAAAAAGGGTACCTCGGCTTGTGCTTCATTTCTTTCCAAAATAATCTAGATTACTATTGCGAATCAAATAAACCCTCAACCCTATTCTTCCGAGATTGATAAAAAAGTTGACCAAAAAAATCGGTTGTCTGTAAAGTCGGTTTACTGACGATAGTTGAACGTGACAACGTCATAAAAAAATACTGATGGAGTGGTTTCATTTTTCAAAGGAAAATTTTAATTTTATTTGATAGATATTTTGTATGGATCAAGCCATAAATGGAACGCCTCAGAGCGAGGTAACGCCGCATACGTCATGTTTTTTCGTGTATGCAGCCGGCTCCATCGAATTATAAGACGTTGTCACGTTAAAAAGCACTATACCTGTGTTGGTAAATGTTAAAATCAGATAAATCTAAAATAAGACATTTACAAATTTAAAGACTAAAATAACAATCTAAACATCCAAAAATAACAACTGTTTTTACATAGTGTTAAGTTTTCACTTCTGTAGACATCCTCCTTATGCTCAGCTCCTCATGACTGCTCTGTCTTCTTTTTATCTGTTTGAATATTTTATGCATATAACAATTTAAACGCAGCCAAAAAATATTGCGAGTTGTACTTCACTCTGGCAGAAAAATTAACATCTTTCGTAAGCGTGCCACTGCTGGGTTGGAGGAATGAACTACTATGCCACACTGGTCAGAGGTGTTGTGTTGGTTTAGGTTTTTTTTCAAGTTTTCCTTCTTTAACAGTGATGTTATCTGCATATTAACACCATTCGAATACCCACGACCACAGTCCTTTGTGTTCGTCATAGTATTCTTACTTTGTGACCACAAAAAAATATATAAAAGATTAATATAAAAATAATAATTAAAAAAATATTTTAACCCATATATAAAAAATTGGAATAGAAACTAAATATGGCATTCATATTTTATAATAAATACCATTACGTATAGTATATTTAGACGGAGCATGATTATGTTCTAAGTTATAAGATTTTACAAATTTCTTGTCTTTGGTTATAACGAATCGCGCCCGGCACTGAGGCCGAGTGCATATCCAAACATCAGTGCTTCTGTTTCTACCATCACAATAAAACGTGTATCCATTGATCAAACCTATACGTTTACCATTGTCCTTTTGTAGCCACCGAACTGAAAAAGAGTAAAAAGTTGTTTCAGTTATGCTCCTTATTACCAACAATGCAAATGGACGTGTGTTACCCATACCGTGGTTACGGTAAAGGGTAGGTTAAAATATTATATCTATTCGTAGATATATTATGTACTCGTAGTACAATAAAATGCGTTTGCTAGTTGTAAATTGCTCGAATTGATAGCTCGGATGTTATTAAATTTTAGAAACAAAGGTTTAAGGTATCCTTGGAAATATGGACATTTAGTTCACTGTTTGGACCGCTACAGACCCCTATTATCTCGTGAGGAAAGACCGACGTCCTCCCCGAGGGGGGGACATCGGTCGATGGGAGGGTACCCCAAATAGGGGGTCTTCCGTCGGGCCGACCACTGATGACAAGTAACCCTGCTCCGGTGGTCGGCCCAACGACGAAGGCGACGTGCACGTGGGTGGGTTGCGGGTGTACCTGCTTGCGCCCCTCTGTCGCCCCGGACGGAGTTGTGCGAGGAGCGCGCCGACCGCAACCTACCTCCAAAAAAAAAGGCCCCTATTATCTGTAATTTAAAAAGTTATGTATGTAATACTGACAATTTTAGTACGCCTTGCCAGTTGATGATCGTAAAAAACTACTAAGGTTCGCAGACAACATATTAATTTTATTCAAACGAAAAAAGACTCGAAACTAAACCATATGCCAATCAATCCGGCTCGCATAAAATTTTTAGTCTCTATTTGTTGAAGACTTTCGAGCTCTAATAATATTTTTGTGCCCAATATTCATATATAATGTTATACAAGAAATGAATATTTATAGCCCTTTCGGTACTGCAATAATGAATAAAAATAAAACTAAGGAAACTCAATTTTATTTGATCACAAACTCAGGATACAAAAATATTGTTACGAAAGTTATTTTGTCTTAGAATACACATAACATACATATCTTATGTTTACTTATCCGAACTAATCACAGCATTATATTATATGTATATATACATGGTAAAATGGCATAGGTACTCTTAGCATACAATGATTTATAAACAATGTGTAATTAAAAAATCAAACAGTAAATATAAACTATTTACGACCTAGGATCAATTTAATTAATAACAGTAAAAGGAAAAATGTTGTGGGATTATCAAATTTAGTAATTTATTTGACTGTTCACGTTGGATTTTTTTTAATGAAATAATCAGTACTATTATAATAAATACTTGTATCACGGGGGACTTTACAGGCATATACAAATTCTTGACACAATTTACACATTAGTATAGTCATTTGTGGATTGCATAAGAAATCGTTCTGTATCGAAATCAAAACCACGACACCAGAGATTTATACTTAAACTACTTCATGATCTGTGCAATTTCGTCAATTTATATTTATATGTATAGCCTACTACAGTCGCCGTCTTCCGTGCACAGCGTGGTATTAGGTCAATTTCCATCGAAACGGAGGCAGCTTGAGCCCAGAAATGTAAAATATATGAGCTGAGATGAATAATGAATGACAGCCGTCGTTGATAATTAAATCAAATAATTACACCAACGGAGGACTATCTATGGCATCTTACCCTATAAACTGTTACGTACCCACTCTTTTCTAACAGACCACTGGCACATAAATCTTCAGTGTCAATAATATTTTTCTTAGTTTATATTTGCAACTCTAAGAGTTCACTTTCGACTCTGGCATGGTTCAGCAATATATTAGTATATCCAAGGAGCGACTAACTTCTACAGGGTCGAGTCAGTGCATAATCAACTATAAAAAAGACATTATGTAACTTACATTTAGAAAATATACATGTGTTATATGTCTGCCTTTTTTAATTTTTTTTTATGGGTGGGCTATGGTAAGCGCACGCGCGGTGTCTGCCTACCATATATTTACCTAATGACCCAATCTTATCCAAATTATCCCAACCTGCTTACTATAAATTCCATCATCACCCTGCTCTTTATTTACTTACGAACCAATTACTTAGGATCGATGAAATATGTGCTCTTCTTTCACACAGTCTTCAGGTGTTATCTCTCCGTTTATCTTTCTAACCATGTCATACTCAGGCTATCCATTTATTTGGTCTTCCCCTACCCTTAACGTCTACAACATTCATACTTAAAACGTACCTCACCATATTAGTTTTATTCCGTTTCATCATAAGGCAACTATCCTAACTTTTCTGTCACTAGCGCAATTTTTTGACCGACCTTTGCAAGACAGCTGTCTACAGCGAAGAAAGTGAAGGGAGTGTGAATGCGTGCAATGATGTTCAGTGATACTAAAGGCATCACCAAAAACCACCACACGCAAACACCCTCAGAAAGTTGGACTCCCGGCTCTTTCGCTCACCGAACGAAGTGCACTAAGAAATTGCTACTACTCAGACGTCGATTTTCTGCGAGAGTGTGGTACTACCCCGGACGAACCAGCTCGCGGCTGTAGACATACAACTGTCAACAGTGTGGTCCTACCACTATCAGATCTCATCATTATCAATCATTTTTTATAAGTTCTCGTATTCCTTATTCTGTCCATTCTCTTTACGCCCGTCATTTATCTCAACATTCGCATCTTTGCTACAACCGTCGTCTCTCATCCGTCGCTTTTGTAGTCCAACATGCTGGCCCATACAACACAGCGAGCCTTATTAAGGTTTTATATTTATAGATTTCGACTTTAAATTTTAGAGTTATTTGAGAGTCATATATTGTGCTCGGGACCTGCCTCAATTTCATCCATCTCGCATTAATTCTGTGCTTCACCGCACAATCTAAGTCGCCAATGCTTTAGATAAGAGAAGCGAGATATAGAAAAAAAAACGCTATAAACGTAATATTTATAGATACAAAAATAATTGTCGCAATATTTTCCCCAGATAGATGTTTTAGAGTTTAACAATCCAGCCGATCATAAAATACGGTTAATGGTTGTGCTCGAGCCTTCTCCACAATGGGAGGGAAATTGACATACCACGGCGGTCAGACGGGTTGGTACAAAATTTTATATCGAGATTTCCTTCTCATGCGCACTATGTTCATAAATTTTAGTCCAATATGACTGCACAGTTGGCATGTCGGGTGGTTTATATATCGACCACCATTTCCAGTGTCGTGATTCTATTCCCGTGCCGGACAATACTTAGTAGGTTTCACAAATTTTCGTTCTCAATTGGGTGTAATTTGTGACCGATAATTACATTTTTGCAAAGTCCCCCACAATACAAAAACAATATTTCCTTAGTGTAAGGTGTTGCGTTTTAAAATAAAATAGATTTGAGATACTTTTTATTTCACTAAGTGATATGGATGACAAATATTACGTAATTCACCACCTTTTTATACTTTGCAAAGCGGTATTGGTACTAAAACCGTAACTATTCGAACGTTTTTGAAGGTTGCATATATATTATTAAGAATACAGGATAATCTAAATCCAGTTAACAGATCACGGCTATATAAAAACATGTCTCTATGTGAGCCTATGATATAGATCATTTGAGGTTTTATACAGTTTTGGCGCATCGTGCGTATGTTCACCGACGATATGTGTGACGACCAGATCTGGAGTAGTGACTACAGCCGCCTTGCATCCGCTATGATATAATGTACAGTACCAACGAAACATGGAGTTCTTCGAGTTTTGCCGCCGATTGTAAGTATATCCGGATGCCAATAGAGCTTTCACGCCTCTAGCAGTTTTTATTAATTCTGCTGTAATAATTTATTAATTAATTAGAAATTAATTGCACGGCGAGCATAGTTGTACAATTATTTTTTTTGAAATCTAGAAATTTTCACTCTGAATCACAGTGTAATTTCTGCCTAATAATTATATGTTTATTAATTCCGTCATTATATTTAATAGAGTAAACCGAATTGATTGGTTTAAAAATCTTAATTATTTCATCATCTAAGTCTCACTTCTAAGCTTGTGTCTTTTCTAATATTGGAAGTAAATTATTTTTAGATTTAATAGTAAAACCTGATTTTCAGAATCAGGTTTTACTATTAAATCTAGTTTCTATCTAAAGTTTTCCACAGGTTCTAATTTTTATTTTAGCATTTAATTTTATGTTTTTAATTATTTCTGTAAGTGTCCCGTTTTGACGTAAAATATATGGTGTCATTAAGTATGACATATCGTGACAAATGATTTGGCGATCGTAGTTTGTATTATAAGTTACCCAAGAGATATGATCAGAAAAGGTGAGCAGAAAAGAAAATTTAAAAAAATAGACATTTTTGTTGTCATGCTCTCCGTCCAAAAATAACTGACGAATAACAATTTTCGTTTCGTAATGGCGATGAATTTGTATCAAAATGTGGGTCAAAAGTTAGTAATTAATATATTTAATAACTAATTAATAACTAATAATTACAGCGGCTAGATATAAATCTTTGTAATAACGACGTAAGACACATTAGCCCTGCCGTGACCAGGGACGATGTAGTTTTCGAAACGTTAGAAAATTAAAATTCAAATACAAACGCGATAAAATCTGTAAAAATTATTTTATTTCAAATTAACAATAAAAGAATTACGAAAATTGGCGTAGCCAAAATGGTTTAGTAAAATAATTTTCCTCTTATGGTTAAGGAAATTTTGCCCAACAGTAAGACGTACTTTACATAAGTACTTATCTTACGGTTGGGCAAGAATAAATAAAGAATAAAAAAATATTTTAGTAAAAAATGTGCATTAATGTGTAACAGAAATATATATTTAAATCAAAAGCATAAATAACAATGTAAAAATATTTTGGCTTAACAGCCAAACAATCTTTACATTCTTCTGTCCGTGTGTATGTGACTGAATTCCTAAACCGCTGGACTGATTTTGATGATTTTTGTGCTTATTTAGGTGGGTCAGGAATGATTTAAGTTAATAACTGGACCCAATAGGTGGCGCTACGATCAATTTCAAGGAGATATTTCTTTTATTGATTTTTAGATTTAAACAGAAGAGCATAGTTAGATTAGGTTAGCAGAACAGCAGGGATAGCTAGTTATATCCAGCCATCCATCAGCCTATAGACGTTAACTGTTGGACATAGGCCTTCCCACAAGAATGCCACTCAGGACAGTCCTGTGTCACTTGCATCCAACGGTTTCCTGTAACCTTCAAGATTTTTTTTTATTGCAAGCAGTGGCAAACGAGCAAACAGTACACCTGATGGTACGAGTTGCTGCCGCTCGTGGCGTCGCGCACCTTTACAAGGCCGCTGCCTACCGCGAAAAAGTGAAGGGAGTGTGAATGCGAGCATTGAGGCTCGGTGATACCAAAGGCACCACCAATAGCCTCCACACGCAAACACCCTCAGAAAGTTGGGCTTCCGGCTCTCTCGCTCACCGAACGAAGCGCAGTAACAAATTGCTACTACTCAGACGTCGATTTTCTGCCATTTCCCCGTGCTGATTCTGCGGACTACGTCAGTTACACTAGTTTTTCTATCTATGCAAAAAAAGGAAATATCGAAATAATCCAACACGTCTGACCACGTTGGTCAGACGTGTTGGCGTATTACGGTGGGTAAATTTTACTCCCATACCAACACATCTATCAAGCGTAGTATGGTAGGTCAATTGTCCTCTTTTTGTGAAGTAGTTTGTATAATTAGTGGTAGGACCACACTGTCGACAGTTATAGTAGTGGTAGGACCACACTGTCGACAGTTATCTGTCTACAGCCGCGGGCCGGTCTGTCCGGGGTGGTACTACGCTCTCGCAGAAAATCGACGTCTGAGTAGTAGCATTTTGTTACTGCGCTTCGTTCGGTGAGCGAGAGAGCCGGAAGCCCAACTTTCTGAGGGTGTTCGCATATGGAGGGTGTTGGTGGTGCCTTTGGTATCACCGAGCCTCAATGCACGCATTCACACTCCCTTCATTCCCTTCATGGTAGGCAGCGGCCTTGTAAAGTTCCATGAGCGGCAGCAACACTTACCATCAGGTGTACTGTTTGCTCGTTTGCCACTGCTTGCAATAAAAAAAAAAAAAAAAATTAGTTTATATGCTGATAACATACTAAGAAAAGGAAAGAAAATTCGACATAACCCTATACTGTCTGAACAGCGTGATAAGTAAATGTACATCCCTTTTGGAGCAATGTCTTGAGCCCAGTAGTGGGACGTATGTAAACCGAGATGATGACGATAACGAAAGTCGATCATAGTGCCACCTACGGATTAGTATTTTTTGAACATCTTAGAATAATAACGTATAGAAAGATAGTGTCCCTACTGCGAACATTCGAAACATGTATCTAAAAATACTAATGGCGCGCAGACGATTACACACGTACACACGCACACCACTATACAAATTATGAAATCAAATTTTGTTTTTATTAACATAAATCGTCGAAGTAATTTTAAAAGTAATGTTAAAACCTTTTTAAGTTTTTCAAATGTGTTGTGACACCATTTGAATGCATAAACCGTCATAATTACCTATTTAATATTCAAGAGTTGCGTACGTATATACAGTACACTGATCTTGTATATTACGGCACGGTAGCGGCGTAAGCTCCATTAGGCTCCAATTGAAATGCTTCACTTTTTATGCACGAACTTACCTTCTATACGTTATTATTCTAAGTTGAACATAGACAATTTTTTTCCTTAAAATCTTTCCAGCCTTTTAATAGGCGTTCAGTCACATACTGATGGAGAGTAGAATTATAAAAAATCTTTTTTAAATAGAAAAATTATACTCATGAATGCAGGATTTGAAGTCGCATATAAGTAAATTCCATTTCAACTGTTTCACCAATTAACTACCAAATAACTTAGCTTCACCACGCCATCTATCGAAAATGCGTACACATCGTTCCGATACTGTCCAATACTTGCGTAAACATCACATATCATTACATTGTTCCGATGATTTATTATTCTAACTTTTTTTATTCTAGCTAAAATGAATCTTCATACATTCTAGTACAGTATTTGGTATTTAGTCATTTTTATTCATCTAGTAACTACCTCAAAGCTCCGTTGTGTTTCATTTATTCATTAGTTTAAGATGAGCACGAGAAATTCACGAGGTTAGAGTTGTAATTTAGCTAAAAATGATTGCTGGGCCTTCGTAATTACTGACAATATTACGTGTTAAAATATAGTGCGTTAACATGTCCACTTACTCTATTGTGAACACATTAATAATTTTAAATAAAACTACGGATTTTATCGCGTTTGTATTTTTGTTTTGATTTCCCGACGTTTCGAACACTTTGCAGCGTTCATGGTCACGGGCGGACTAAGATGTCTCACGTTCAACAAGTCATCGTTATCACAACGATGATGTGATGACTAAATACAAACGCGATAAAATCCGTAGTTTTATGTAAAACTAGCAACCGCCCTCGCTTCGCTTCGGCTTCAGTCGCCTTACTCGCATAGTTCCCGTGGGAATACCAGGATAAAATATAGCCTATGTTACTCCCTAATATTATAGCTTTCCAATGGAAAGAATTTTTGAAATCGGTTCGGTGGTTTAAGCGTGAAAGCGTAACAAACAAACAAACATCCTTACTTTCGCATTTATAATATTAGTAAGGATGTGTATTACTCGTAAACATCAGAAATCATTACATATCTATTCCAATAAATAAAATTGGAGTATCTGTTTGTAATGTCAAAATAATAGGCTTTTTTCATGCTCACACGGTTATTTGCACGACACCTATGCCTAAAATATAGATTAAAAAATTTTTGTCTGTCTGTCTGTTTGTTCCGGGTAATCTTCAAAACGGCTGGACCGATTTCAAAAATTCTTTCACCAATGGAAAGCTATAATATCAGGGCGTAAACTAGGCTATATTTTATCCCGGTATTCCCACGGAAACGGGAACTACGTGGGTAAAACTACTAAAACCGAAGCGAGGGCGGGTTGCTAGTCTATACCAATAAATAAAATTGGAGTGTCTGTTTGTAATGTCAAAATAATAGGCTTTTTTCATGCTCACACGGTTATTTGCACGACACCTATGCCTAAAATAGCAATTAAAACATTTTTGTCTGTCTGTCTGTCTGTCTGTCTGTTTGTTCCGGGTAATCTTCAAAACGGCTGGACCGATTTCAAAAATTCTTTCACCAATGGAAAGCTATAATATCAGGGCGTAAACCAGGCTATATTTTATCCCGGTATTCCCACGGGAACGGGAACTATACGGGTAAAACGACTATAACCTATAACCGAAGCGAATCGAGGGCGGGTTGCTAGTTAGTAAATAAAAATGGCGCAACAAGCGTTGTACTAACTGTATATTTCTTCTCAGCCCTATACATATATGTACCACTAGTAGACACGGGCTTTCCTTCAATAGGAAGGAAATTAACCCACTGTATGTACCATATTATTCAGACGAGAATGCATAAATGCCTACGTATGCATGTAAACTATATTATGGTTTTATTTAGATTTTGCTAGCTCTGGCACTAATCTTACAGCCATTAATTGTCTTTTACAGCATCTTTTTTTTATTTTTTGGGGGTGGGTTACGGTCGGCGCACTCCTCGCTCCGTTCCATCCGGAGCGACAGAGGGGCGTAAGCACGCACACCCGTAACCCACCCGTGACACGTCGCATTCGTTGTTGGATCGACCATCAGAGCAGGGTGACTTGTCGTTAGTGGTCGGCCCGACGAAATACCCCTTGAGGAGTACCCTCTCCGAGACCGACGTCCCCCCCTCGGGGAGGACGTCAGTCTTTCCTTTTACGGTCGGCCTCTTGCGGTCGGCCTCTCGGCGGGTGACGGACCCCGGTCCAATCACCCGTGGCTCTTTTACAGCATCTGCGAGAAAGGCAGCAATGAGAATAGTATTCACTTAATTTAACTGCAACAAATTTTCCATCACTAACATTTTATGTTTTCATTTTCAAGTTCGGAGTAAGTGACAAAATATCTTTATTTCTTTCAAGAAATTTTTTCAACCACGACCTGCCAGCAGAAGAGCATTTGTGATTAAAATTATTTGTTATGTTTTGTTGTTTACAAAATAAGTAGGCTTGTTTACGAATCATTACTGATGTCAATGCTACACCTGGCTTAGCACTCTTCTTTATGCGTCTGACTAATTCTAGTTCTTGTTCTTCAGTAAAAATTTTGCTTCTACCTATTTTCTTTATTGCACTTCCAGATTTTATATGGTTCCTCAAAGTCCTTCGAGGTATATTATACTTTGAAGCAGCACTAGTTACGGAAATTAACTTGTTCTTTATTTCATATAAAGCCTTCTGTAGACCATCCTGAGACCACCCAGCACCGCGTTTTTTTTTAATTGTATTTCTTGTAATTTCTAAAAATATATTAACTTAATAAATTAAATGTGACAATATAATTACAATGGGAATGAAATTGTTAAAAATGATATATTTTAGTGGATGTAATTATCTTGTGAAAATATTCTAATAGGGGAGGTGACGACGGAGGTGAGATCATTCTTGATCAACACACGTTATATATACATATCATGTTTTATTTTCTAATAAAATCTATTCGCAACAATTAATGTAGCTAGATTACAAAAATATTTTACCTATATCATTCCCCGTGGGGTAATAAAGGTTAAGAATTAGATATGGGCGTTTTCGGTTTGTGCCACAAACGGTTAGGTATGTATCCGATATACAGTTTGCATATCGATATCGAAAACGGTTTTCTGATATCGATATCAGTAGTACAGTTTTGAAACGTTAACATTGATATTAAAATGAGCAAACTAACTATGAATGCGAACTAACACAAACTCTCACATTTACAGTTAAGCTGTCAGCGATACATCGATGCAGTTCTTAGGTGTAGATATTTACCTAAAGTTATTTAATAATTAGCTAATTGTAACTACGGCGATTTCCCTTCATGCTTTATTAGGCTTAGGACTAGCAGAAAAGTTTTTGACTAGTAGATGTTAAAAATTGTTAACTGAGATTACTTCTCTGACGCATTTAAAAATTGACATATTTACAATGATTATATATAATGCAATTAAAAACTATCACAACACAAAATTTGTTTTTCAAATCAAAATAATGCACGAAACAACAACAATTATTATTATTACCTACAGTACTGTGTCTATATTGTAACA
Organism: Lymantria dispar; assembly: GCA_032191425.1. Classification (NCBI taxonomy): domain Eukaryota; kingdom Metazoa; phylum Arthropoda; class Insecta; order Lepidoptera; family Erebidae; genus Lymantria; species Lymantria dispar. The sequence goes on along the minus strand of CM063449.1, from coordinate 28,845,363 downwards.
ACTCAAATTCAACCTTATAACTTCGAAATTTAGTTCCATTTTGTAGAGTTAGTGTCTCACTAATATCGAGTAGCCGTAGCCGCCAGAAACGATATCATAACTATAACTATACAATGGAAACTAAACCTTATTGCTAGTATAGTAAGATATATTAACCACGCAAATATGGCTAAAGTTATTTCATATTCTTTTCATCTCTTTTATACTAATCAAAGAATATATACTTAGAATGAGAGGAACGAATATGGTTCATATCTCAATATCGTTTGAATAGTCTGTGTTTTGTTCGTATCGATATAGTTTTAAGTTTTGACTTAATAGTTCTCGCATGTTAGTAGAAGTTTTGACTCGATACGGTTTTTGTGATATCGGCTACATTGATATAGATATCGATATGGTATGATATCTAACACATATCCGATATAAGTTACGTGTTGATATATCGAACTCATCATTATTAAGAATGCAATGTGTCGCCACCTCTTACTTCCCCATGGACGTTGTACAAAGCGGCTAAGAGATCACGGGGTAACGGACAGTAACACTCTGCTAAGGAAGTCATAATGCATAATTATATCATCATCATGTTGCGAATATGGGATATGTAGAAGCCTCTTTCCAAGAGTGGACATCTGCGATCTGATAGATGTTTATGTCGATTTCTGATATTTACGCGAGTATTACACATATGAAGAAAACTGCATCTATTGGGTTAATATTAAAATTTAATTTTCTTAACGTTACGAACATTTTTCAACCTTCATGATCATAGAAAGACTATCTTACAAACGCGATAAAGTCCATAAATATAGTTTTACACGTAAGTTTACATAAGATATAATCTTTATAAATATTTGTAATAATTTGGGAATCTAATAGTAATAGGACCACACTGTGGACAGTTGTCTGTCTGCAGCCGCAGCCAATTTGTTACTGCGCTTCGTTCGGTGAGCTGGAGAGTCGGAAGCCCAACTCTCTGAGGGTGTTTGTGTGTAGTAGGTTTTGGTGATGCCTTTAATATCACTGAAACTCATTGCACTCATCCACATTCCCTCCACTTTCTTCACGATAGGGAGCGGCCTAGCAAAGGTTCATGAGCGGCAGCATCACTTACCATAACATATAAGGTTATACTATTTGCTCGTATGCCACTGTTAGCAATAATTTTTATGAAAGATAAACAAATGAAATATATTTTCATATATTTTTTTCGAATTATATCACTTTGATACACATCAAATATATATATAGTTTTTATAATATATATGTAAGTATTGACCGATACATATTCTATCACACAACACATACAAACTAGAGTTACCACTAATCATACCTGCAGTAGTTTGACCACTGTTACAACTAATGTAATTGCTGAAGAAGATATTCGCTTTTACGATGTACTAGCTAAAGCGCGCAACAGCTTTTGCATCACATAAGAGAATAGAGTCAGCAGTCTCAAGACTTGCAAGTAACTTGGCAGCTCTCTTTATGTTTGCTTATCTCCAAGAATGATTAAAAGGAACGATGGCCACTTCAATAGCTAAATTTCTGTTCGAGTGCCATTTATGGGGACAGGTTCAGCCAATATATTGCATTATATTTTGTTAATTGTTAAGAATGTTTTAGTTAAAAAGATAACGCCACTAAATTACTTGAAAGATATTTTCAGAAAAGTCTAGATAAATTTAAAATATTATTTAAAGTGCGTATACGTGTGTATATACCAATAAATAAAATTGGAGTGTCTGTTTGTAATGTCAAAATAATAGGCTTTTTTCATGCTCACACGGTTATTTGCACAACACCTATGCCTAAAATACAGATTAAAAAGTTTTTGTCTGTCTGTCTGTTTGTTCCGGGTAATCTTCAAAACGGCTGGACCGATTTCAAAAATTCTTTTACCAATGGAAGGCTATAATATCAGGGCGTAAACTAGGCTATATTTTATCCCAGTATTCCCACGGGGACGGGCACTACACGGGTAAAACGACTAAAACCGAAGCGAAGCGAGGGCGGGTTGCTAGTACATAATAACATTAGTGATAGAAAATATTAGGAGCACAAGCATGTCTCGGTATTGATATGTGATGAGGATGGATAAAAGTCATGCGACAAGGAAACCCTCCTCAATTAATATAAATGTGAATTGACGTAAGAATTGTGAAAGACATAAAAACAGATGGAAGGATTCTGTGAACAAGGATACGATGGCAAGTAAGTCAGTGAGTGAAAATATAACTGCTTACAGAATTCTATGGAAAATAATAATATGTCGTGCCGACCCACCTAGCGTGGCACGAGGGCAGGCTAATCATGGTGAAATATTATACACAATAAAATGTTTAACTTTGAATCCCAAGTCTAACCAATTTTTATGTTTTAAATAAAACTACTTTACGGATTTTATCGCGTTTGTATTTGATTTTTGATTACCCGACGTTTCGAACACTTTACAGCGTTCATGATCACGGGTGGACTAAGATGTCTCACGTCCAACAAGTCATCGTTACTGCAGAAAATTTTATAATTATCTACCCGATACAGAAATTAGTTATTAAATATTGACCCACATTTTGATACAAAATTTATTGCCAGTGTAAGAAGAAAATGATTCTATATGAAAAAATTATATTGTTTATGGTTAGTAATAATTAAACATTAAAATTAATAGTAATTATATTTAAAAACTAACTAATAATCTAGTATACTACCACCGGATCGGAACACGGTTACACTGAGAAAGATCCGGCAAGAAAACTCAGGTAACATGATGCTAAATTAAAGTTAATTTTGAAGGCGGCTTACTTTATGTTACTAAAAAGGTTTTAATTTATAAAATTATCTTTAGTTATTATTATTGTGGGTCAAATCTATACAATATGAGCTCACGGTGTCTTGCAGTCTTGTGGTGGTCTTTTTGGATTTCTTTTTAATAATGTTTATAACAGGATCCCAGCTTGATGGTAACACCCAGCCATCCTCTCTATTGAAATTTTTGTGTTTTTTAATCTCAATAGCCTCGCGTACCATTCTAGGCAGGTATCGGTGTTCTTTTGCGAGGATTTGTGGTTTATCAAACCTGATGTTATGGTGGGCGCGGTCCTGGCTATGTTCACAGACTGCAGACCTAGTGTCCCGGCGGTGCTTCACATCGGCTATGTGTTCTTTGATCCGAGTTCTTATGGATCTCTTTGTTTGTCCAATGTAAGAGAGACCACAGTCACAGTCAAGTTTATATACTCCTGCATCTTGTAAAGGGATCTGGCACTTGACAGGTGGTAAGAATTGGCTAATCCTCTTCAGTGGCTTAAAATAAGTTTTAATGGAAGAGCGTTTCAGGATGTAGCCAATCTTGTCAGTGACTCCTTTGACATAAGGTAGTATTGCAGGAAGGCGCTCAACTGTGGGTGGTTTCACTCGGTCTCTGCGACGGGGGCGAGGAACTGGCAGCTTGTTTGCACGTAGCACCTGCTTGACATGCTGCAGCTCCCCAGCCAGGTGTTCATCGTCACAGATTCCTCGTGCTCTCTGCAACAAAGATTTACACACGGTAGCTAACTGTGAAGGGGGATGATGAGAATCACCGTTCAAGTATCTGTCTGTATGTGTTGCTTTACGATACACTGTATGACTCAAGGTGTTATTAGGGTTACGTATAACCAAAATGTCTAAGAAGGCTAAAGAGTTATTTGACTCCAGTTCCATAGTGAATTGAATTTTTGGATTAATAGAGTTAAGATGGTTTAGGAATATGGTTATTTTGTCACACAAAGTTCAAAGTTGTTCTTAGACATTTTGGTTATACGTAACCCTAATAACACCTTGAGTCATACAGTGTATCGTAAAGCAACACATACAGACAGATACTTGAACGGTGATTCTCATCATCCCCCTTCACAGTTAGCTACCGTGTGTAAATCTTTGTTGCAGAGAGCACGAGGAATCTGTGACGATGAACACCTGGCTGGGGAGCTGCAGCATGTCAAGCAGGTGCTACGTGCAAACAAGCTGCCAGTTCCTCGCCCCCGTCGCAGAGACCGAGTGAAACCACCCACAGTTGAGCGCCTTCCTGCAATACTACCTTATGTCAAAGGAGTCACTGACAAGATTGGCTACATCCTGAAACGCTCTTCCATTAAAACTTATTTTAAGCCACTGAAGAGGATTAGCCAATTCTTACCACCTGTCAAGTGCCAGATCCCTTTACAAGATGCAGGAGTATATAAACTTGACTGTGACTGTGGTCTCTCTTACATTGGACAAACAAAGAGATCCATAAGAACTCGGATCAAAGAACACATAGCCGATGTGAAGCACCGCCGGGACACTAGGTCTGCAGTCTGTGAACATAGCCAGGACCGCGCCCACCATAACATCAGGTTTGATAAACCACAAATCCTCGCAAAAGAACACCGATACCTGCCTAGAATGGTACGCGAGGCTATTGAGATTAAAAAACACAAAAATTTCAATAGAGAGGATGGCTGGGTGTTACCATCAAGCTGGGATCCTGTTATAAACATTATTAAAAAGAAATCCAAAAAGACCACCACAAGACTGCAAGACACCGTGAGCTCATATTGTATAGATTTGACCCACAATAATAATAACTAAAGATAATTTTATAAATTAAAACCTTTTTAGTAACATAAAGTAAGCCGCCTTCAAAATTAACTTTAATTTAGCATCATGTTACCTGAGTTTTCTTGCCGGATCTTTCTCAGTGTAACCGTGTTCCGATCCGGTGGTAGTATACTAGATTATTAGTTAGTTTTTAAATATAATTACTATTAAATTTTAATGTTTAATTATTACTAACCATAAACAATATAATTTTTTCATATAGAATCATTTTCTTCTTACACTGGCAATAAATTTTGTATCAAAATGTGGGTCAATATTTAATAACTAATTTCTGTATCGGGTAGATAATTATAAAATTTTCTGCAGTAACGATGACTTGTTGGACGTGAGACATCTTAGTCCACCCGTGATCATGAACGCTGTAAAGTGTTCGAAACGTCGGGTAATCAAAAATCAAATACAAACGCGATAAAATCCGTAAAGTAGTTTTATTTAAAATGTATAATACTCGCGTAAACATCAGAAATCAATTTTTATGTATTCACCAGTTCCAGTTAAATGATACGTAGGCGGATCATGATTATGATCTTCGGTTAAAAATTTTAAATGTCCTTTTGTATCTGTTCTAGCTTTAGCTGGACATCCTCTCTTCTTCTTCGTACAATACCAAAACATTGGGAAATACTGAGAAAAGGTAAAGCCGTTGATCATCAGCATATTTTTACTTTTCTTCCTTGTGCTTGGAATTATTGCAACTGAAAATATTACATAATTTAAATAAACTTAATATTCATGATGTTTTCAAGTAATGTACAAATAAATATCCTACTATTCTTCTGAAATTATAAATGTGGAAATTTGTGAGGATGGATGAATATTTATTACTCTTTCACGTTAGAACATTTGTTGGACTTGTATAGTTTCATTCAGAGAAATAATATTACATAGAATACTTGAGGATAATATTACATAGATACTCACCATAAATGGTTTAATTGCATTTGAAATATTTTTACTTCTTGTTACCATAACATTCGTTTGGTTTGCTTTAAAGTGCCACCAATATCAGCTCTTTTTTAAAGCTCTGGATCAGAGTAGCTCCAAGATAATAAACGAAAGGGGTGTCCTTTCAAAACTTTTTTAGGTATTATGTAAAAGTTCAAATTTTACTTATACTAGGTAATAAGTTCATCAAAGAAAAATGAAGACTCGTTGCAAGAAGGTGAAGTTTTTGAGTTTCTTGGAGAGAATTGGATAAAATAGCAAAAGTCCCTTGGTTATGGTAAGATGAGCATGTACATTATGAAGTTAGCTGTTTCATCTGTGCTTCAACGAAAAGCGGTACATTACAGCTGTATGCAGAGTTACTTGATTAGGAAAACCCCCAAAATTATGAACAACTTGTAGGCATAGTTCTCACTATATAGGTTTTAGTGAGAATTTTGCTATGAACTCTTACATATGTAAACTTCTCACTCAGATTTTTGATGCAGCATTGTAGGTAAGCTTTGTATTGATGACGGACCGACCACGGAGGACAAGGAACTCGGTACCGGTAGTCGGCCCAACGACGAAGGCGACGATCTACGTTGGGTTATGATATGGGCCCCGCGTCGCCCCAAACAAAACCGGGCCGCCGCGCCGGTAGGTTGAACATACCCCACTCCAAAAGAAAAACCTTTGTAATGATGTCTGATATGGTAAATATAAAGTTTGAAATTATAGAGCTCGTTTTCAAGTTTTTATTACTATTACTTTTGATTACTATAAGTATAAAGTTTTCAGTAACTGATATTCGTTTTGTAATCTTCAACTTTCCCATTTTTCTAAAACTTCACTTTTCGTTACCCGCTGTTGTAAGTCTACAATATATTTGGATGTAGCTTACATAAGCAAGTATCCCTTACTTGTACGGTAGATAGTTTTATTTAAACTGGTCTATATTTTATGAAATAGCTATAGTGGCATTTCAGGTTGCTTCTTTGTATTAATATTGCCAAACTAATCAGTGTTGTAGAATAGCAAATCTTTTGTTCTAGTATTGTTGATGGAACCAGATTATCTATAAGTACGTTTTCAATAATTTTTCTTCTCCTTTCTTTTTTTATTTCGTTGTTGCCACTTTAGCTTCATGATTTGATGTTCTCTCGCGTTCATATCTGCCACCAGCTTTTTTCTAGCATGATATCTCTCTAGATCCTTGCGCTTCGCTTCAGCTACCTTATCTGGATATTTTTTTCGTTTCTCCCGATAACGCCGCTGTTTTTCTGCTGCTGTTAACGCCTTCTTTTTCATCATAATAATATCTTGAAATAGGAAATAAGTAATAAGTACCTACGTAAACATTCAAGAAATTAGAAAAAAAAACTCATTATTCTAGAAATTTTAGAAAATTCTAGAAAATTAATTATATTAATATCCAATATGTATATATAGATTTGTTCACTGACCGGGGCAAACAACTTTTTATAGGTTAATAATTTAAAACAATATCACAATAATTGACTTAAGTAGTACCTACGCCATTAGGCGCCAACAATAAATCGGCGGCGCACAGAAAGGGGAGTAGAGGGGCGATCTAGATAATGACGCACTATTACCGAGTGCGCGCCTGAAGTCTTTTGTATCAACAAGCCACGCGGGCAGAGTCACGGACGGAAGCTAGTATTATAAATGTGAAAGTTTGTTACTCAATCACACGATAACCGTTGAACAACTTTTTTTGCTCAATCAAATATAATCTGATGAACGATTTTGGATAGAATGTCATCTAGCTGCGTGTATAAACTAGTAACAGAATAATTTAAAACAACAATTTTAAGCTTTATTTGTTCTTTTAGACTTGTTTTTATTTTTTACCACCCATACATATCTCCCTATTGAACTCAAAGTTCAATATATGCAATTCTCAATTTTTAAAACACATTCAGATTGTTTGCCGTAAGTATTAATTTTAAAAAATGGTATTGCAGAAACATTATGTATTTATATCGTTGCGAACATCCAAAGAAAAGGAATATGTGGTACATTCGTCATAACACAATATAAATAAAAAAAAATCGTTAAATTTCAAAGCCACATTTACAAATAATTTTTATCATTACATTGACATACATATGTAATACTACATATGTAATATACAATATATTTTCACTTTCTTTTTTTATAAAATTAAACATTTTTTTACATCCTTACTAATATTATAAATACGAAAGTAAGGATGTTTGTTTGTTACGCTTTCACGCTTAAACCACAGAACCGATTTCAAAAATTCTTTCACCAATGTAAAAATATAATATCAGGGAGTAACATAGGCTATATTTTATTCCCACGGGAACGGGAACTACGCTGGTTTAAGCGACTGAAACCGAAGCAAAGCGAGGGCTGGTTGCTAGTTACTTATAATTACATAAAATATTATAAAGAATATGTGTAAAGAATATGTATATCATAACAAATGTGGGTTTATTTAAACGACTTTTGGTTTTATTGAATATTTTTATCTTAATATTACTAATATTATAAATGCGAAAGTAAGGATGTTTGTTTGTTTGTTACGCTTTAACGCTTAAACCACCGAACCGATTTCAAAAATTCTTTCACCAATGTAAAGATATAATATCAGGGAGTAAGATAGGCTATATTTTATCCCGGTATTCCCACGGGAACGGGAACTACGCTGGTTTAAGCGACTGAAACCGAAGCAAAGCGAGGGCTGGTTGCTAGTTACCTATAATTACATAAAATATTATAAAGAATATGTATATCATAACAAATGTGGTTTTAATTAAACGACTTTTGGTTTTATTGAATATTTTTATATTAATAATAACCAACTCTTATAGCTTCATTTTAACTTTTGTTTTGTGGTAGACTATGTTCTGGGCACACACCACCCAATCTATTCCCATTGAGCCGATCACTGGTACCGTTTTCTTGACATCTGTGGCCAGCGCGACAGTTTACCCTTTCGGGTACCGTCCTCTTCGAAGCCCGACAACAAGGCAGTGTTGCCAGGGCGTCGCTCTCACGCGGCCGCCATCTCTCGTCGCGGGTGGACGGACCGGGTCCTCCCGGTCCGTCCACCCGCGACCTCGGCTAGGCATTTTTACATGACTGAAACTAACATGCCTTAAAAAAATACACAATCCTGAAAATCTATGAAGTATCGAATTCAGATAAGACTGCTAATTCCTCTCCGTATTCGGCTAATAATGATGGTATGAACACATGTACATGTATGAGTCGAAAGAAGCTTTTATAATTACAAATACGGTCCAATATTTACTTTGATCAGATAAACTCTTAACGAAACTTGAAGTCATATCTTAAAAAAATTATGTGAAATCTTATACACTGATTTGATGGTGTTATGATGTTCGTAGATATCGCGACTAGCCGCATTAAGAGTATATTTGCTTATCTTGAATACGGTTTATAAACATTTTTCTTCATATCACTTATAACTAAGGAATAAATTATTGTACCGTGAGCCATCTTACAAATATACATTTAAGAGATACCAATTCAATAACAGCCATTTCCAGAATAACCATTAATGAATCATATAAAAAACTTGCGTAGAAATGGAACCCACTACACTCAGCTTAGGAGGTCGCTACTTCGATCATAACGTCATCTGTGCACTCCATATTTAGTGTATGTACAATTCGTTATGATAACATTTTCAAAGATTCCTTTCGCATTTAAGAATATTATATAGTATCACGTGTAGGTAACATCTTATTTAAATTCAATTAGAGTCCAGAACAGTACCTATTATCGTAGTGAAATATATACAAATATAGAATGGCATGTAATTTTATTACAATTAGCATTTTTGTAAAGAAATGTTCAGCCAAGAACTTCGGCCTTAGTTACGTAATGTCATCGATAATTTTTTTAAAAAGTGAATGTACGAATATTACTATTTTGTTACAGTATAGGTTTATAATTCGATTTACTATGATTATGATCAGTATACCGTAGTATACTGTCCATATAAGTCACAACAGTGGCTTTACATCCAATGTTCCTCTTAACACATCGCCACGAAACTCTACTATTTCTGTCGTGCGCCTTGTTGAAACGTTCACCGTGTAGTATAAGCGTCTTATTGCCATTACGATTACACACGAATACACCTTAAAAAGAATATATTTATTAATATACATAATGCGGTAATGACTAATTACTACATAAACTTATTTAATATTTTCTTATGCAAATTGTGTATTAAAAATATTCATTTTCTGTTATCAATCTGTTTCAATCTTTGTACCAGTAAGCGAATGAAGAATTGAATTTACACACCTTATAGACATGTCATACGAGTGAAAAGTTTTTATCAGATTTACTATATCTGTAGAACTTAGACATAGAGACTTTTACGATAACTCTGCTCCATTAAATACTATAGAGTTACTTTTTAATCACCTACATGTGCTACGGACAGTCCCCAACTTAAAAATCTAAATCTACAGATGAATTATAGAAAGAAAGAAAAAACATTTATTCTGCTCTCCTTAAATTTAATAAAAAAAAACACAAACATAACTAAAGAAAAGAACTTCTTACATAAAATGATTTAATTTTAACAAGGAACAAAAAAGACTATTGGCTCACCTCGTGCTACTTAAAGAAATAGCGCTAATATTCTGCCAAAGCCTGGATATAAATATAAACATTTAAACTATGATCTAATTTAATCTATAAATATAAAATACAAAAAAGGGAGGCGCCGCTTAGGACGCCTGGCAGATGTAAAACATCAAAATTAATTTGTACAAGTATATATTTATACATAACGGAACAGACTACGACAGGAACTGATATAACATAAAGTATTAATAAAATATTACGATTTATTTTTCAGAAAATGATGATTTTTATTCAATAAATATTTATTTTTATTAATATTGGTACACTATACCTATAGTGTACCAATACTAATAAGTAAACATATACCTATGTGTTTAGGTTAATAATTTATTTTTAGGTTACTAGATGGCGTTGTACAAATTTTTAAAACAGGTAATGATTTCGCTACACAAATGTACATATGCAAGCATGGCGTTAACACCACGCCAACGATCAGGTTCACCCTCAGCTATAGATGTTTCACATCAAAATTGTTTCTGCCTATCCGTTATGCACTTTGAAACTATCCGACCGATGTATGGTATCAGACTACTACAAGAAAACATTAAAACCTAGTAGGTAGTGCTGTGATTAATTTCACGCATTTACTTTATTTTTATTTTTAATTTGTACAGAAAAGCATCTGTTGAGTCAACTAGTATTTGAATGTTTGTTAAATGTGTCAAAAAATTGGTTCAGTTGGCATCAGAGACGTAATCCATTGCCGCGTTACTAATAACTTAATGCGTTTAGAATAGTTAATGCGTTCGGAATACTAGACGCAAGAGCTAGCACATAGTGTAAAGTATTCGTACTGTCTTAAAAAATTTAAAAATATTCGGAACCATTGAACAGATAATTTTGCTGGTTTTATATATAATACATACAAAATATGTACATTATGGTTACAAACTACTTTATGGTTAGATTAGTGTACTTATTAGCGATTATATTATTTCTTTTAACTATAAGTTTAATTTTGATTTATTTAGTTTTATATTGGCGGTTGTGGTCCTTACATACGTGGGCGCATAAAAGACGACTAAGAGGTTTGCTTCAACCTAGATCAACTCCATCCGATACCGTCTGGTCAACGGTTACTTTACTGAGGAGGCAGGCCGGTTGTAAACCTATTGCCAAGACTTTTGTCGTGTGGATGAATGAAGAATACATATTATGTTGACCCCAAATAATCGGAATAAGACAAGGATAAAGATGATGCCTAATTAAATCTGTCATCAGATAGATTTAATTAGGCAGACATCCAGCCAATTTAACACACTCAAATTTGATTAAAGATAACAAAACTTTATTAAAAATAATATTATGATATTGGCAGCATCCATTAAAGGAAAAAAAAATACTTTAGAATATCCCTTAAGAAATTAAATGAAAACGCGATTCTATCGCATTTTCTTGTCATATCAAACATGAAATATAAGACTCAAACACATAGTTTTATTCAAAAAATTTTGTACTATGGATGGTTGTGTAAATTTTTTATTCTAATGACCGCTTTTCCTTGCGTTGTGATAGATACTCGACAGCCCTTCCACGCTTTGTTACACTGCCAATATGCGCGGTCACCGACCAAATGCTTGAAGTTGAATCTATAGTGGTTTATGTTTAACGATGGCTTTCCGTGTACTGTCTTCGAGAAAATCACCGATCCTGTTGACAGAATAGAATTCACATGAGGGATCAGGTTTGAACCCCAAGTGCGACTATTTTCTAGTATGACATCAGGGTTCTGAAAGTTTGCATGAAATATTTTTTAGAAACAACACTTTGGTACTGTAATATGAAATGGCTCTCTATTACATAACACTTAAAAGTTACATAACTGAAATAGGCCAATCATAATCAGGGTTTAATTTCTGAATCAGAGGTAAGTATGAATATATACATACACACCGTCATTTTGTCGTTCTAAAAGCCGTCTTGTCTCATACACTAATAGATTTTTGATTAATATCTCGGTTGCTATAGCTTCAAAGGTGTTAACATTTATTATAAAACTTGTAGAGCATAAAATTAGCTATAAAACTTTTGGATCGATCATTTTGAGATAATATTCATACCATAAATCAAAGTCCGTTGAATACAACTTGCATAAATTTATTAAATTAATCATTCGTATGATCAGTTGGCAAGTTTTTGAAGTATTTTCATTTAACACGTTATCTGCTAAGCCATTTTTATGGACTTTCAGCTAGTGGGAATGAGGTCTATTCGAGGCAAGTTTGAACTTCATTACACTGCATAAGACAGTAACCATATCGACCTCACAAAACGGTATTATTTAAAAAAATATATTAATTGTATTTCTAAAGTGACAAAATTTGCTTGAAACTTTACCATTACAAACATAAATAGTTATTTTAAGCTAAATATAAATTCGCCAGCAGTTATGACATTTCGAAATTGATTTTTTTTTTTTTTTTTTTTTGTGTGACTTAGTTGTTAGCCTCAGATGGCTGTGACAACTTTACCCGGACTGGTGGGTGAGCGCTGAGGGCTCTCAACCCGCTTAAAGTTAAGCGACCCATCCCGAGGGCACCCCCTGTGGGGTACGGACCTCGGCTCGGGCGGTCGCTGGCAAAGTGGGCACTCCCACGTTTATGATTTTAACGCGACACGTCTTCCTTCCCCGTCGGCGGGGGCGGTAACGTGGATATTTACTACTATTTGTCAAGGCCGCGCGGGCTGTGTATGCCTCAGTCTGGGCGAGAGTAATAGTGTCGTCGGGTTCGTCGAGTATTAGTCGCGGTTGTTTAATCGCGGACATTTTAGAGGGGATGTAAGAAGCCGCCCTTACCACTAATGGGTTCGGGTGTGTCGCGGCAGAGTCGAAGTAGCGGCGGGAGCACTGTTTCATGTATTGCCTGATGGTCGGCAAGCCAAGATCTATGTGAAGATCCACATTGCGCATGTACCACGGTGCTCCCGTCGCTCGGCGCATGAACCTATTCTGTAATGCCTGTAGCCGATGTAGCCTGCGTGGCTTCGCTTGTGTAAACACTACACTTGCATACGTCATGATAGGACGTATACAAGCGGTGTATAATCTAACTTTATTACGGAGAGATAGCTTAGACTTTGCGTGTACTAAGCTGTGTAACCATCCTAGCACTAGGGCTGCGCGCGCGCGGACTCGCCCTATGTGAGGACCGAAGGTCAGTCGTCTGTCCAAGGTCACACCCAGATATTTGACCTCCCTTGTCCAGGGGATGGGTTGGTCGAACATCTTTATCTGTGGATATTCAGCCATTGGGTAGCGGCGATCAATCCCCTTATGAAATATGATCGCCTGGCTTTTGGTGGGGTTTATACCGATTCTCCATTTCCTAGTCCATTTGGCTAGGGCGGTAGCCGCAGTTTGGAGAACGGTTGTCACTGTTGCGGGAGATCGACCTGCATAGAAGATGGCAGTGTCGTCAGCGAATAATGCTGTTTGTATTCTACTATGTTGGGGTATGTCGCTGGTGAACAGCGAGAAGAGAATTGGAGAGAGCACCGATCCCTGGGGGACGCCGGCTTCTAGCTTGTGCGGTGCTGATAAAGTACCTTCCACTCTGTAGCGAAAGCTACGCTCGAGTAGGAAGTCTCTAACTATCATAACTAAATAGTGGGGGATTTTGAACTTTATTAGCTTGAAAATAAGGCCGTTATGCCAGACTTTGTCAAACGCTTTTTCTACATCAAATAGAAGCATACCCGTATATAAACCGCGTTGCAGTTTATAACTTGTATACTCGACTATTCGATGTACTTGCTGAACGCAAGAGTGTTGCGTGCGAAAGCCGAACTGAATCGGCGGGATGAGGTTGTTTTCCTCAGCGTACTTTCTTAGCCTACTAAGTAGTACGCGCTCATATATTTTACCTAAACTGTTGAGTAAACTAATCGGGCGATATGATGACGGTTCGGTACGTCGCTTGCCGGGTTTAGGTATACCTATTACCACGGCTTTTTTCCATTGTTTAGGAAATATGTAATTGACTAATGCGGCGTTAATAATTGCTGTTAATATTAATAATAGTGAATGAGAGAAGAGTTTAATAACTCTATTAGAAATACCGTCCGAACCGGGGGATTTCCTAGGGTGGAGACCTCTAACGATCGACTGAACCTCCTCCACTGTCGCTGTTGGTATAGGCTCTTGTGGCTCAGCGTCTGCGGTACGCGTACGCGATGTACATCGTTCCACTTCGCTGTTAACGGTGTCGGTGTGTCGCGCGTCTGTGTGTTGTGTACTCGACGTACATTGCTGCTCAAGGTCGGCCGCCAGACATTCAGACTTTTCATCGTCATCGAACGCCGGCGGTTGATTGGGGCGGTTTAAGGGTGGCATGGTGGACACCGTATCCTTTTTGAAAGAACGGGCAAGCCGCCAGTAAGCCTGGTGCGAAGGCTCCAGTTCGCTTAAGGTGGCGTCCCATTCGTTTTGTCGAAACTCATTTATAGCCGTTTTAACCGCCCTCTGCAGTGACCGCATGTGATAGCGGTTATCTTCGCAGGGGAAGCGGTCGTAGGCTCTTATGGCTGCGTTCTTACGCCTCAATAGGTCGCGGACGTCAGCGGGTAAGCACCTTCTACGATTGCTCGTGTCGGGCACTCTCCGTGAACAATCGTTAACTAACGATTGTACGTGACCGGTGAGGGCGTCGATCGCGGATTCGATGTCCTCTTTGTTATTTAATGTATTACATACACTGTCAAGATGAGCCGACGAGGAGGGAGACTGGAGTTTAGCCTTCAGTCGCTCCCAGTCTGTGCACACTTTTTCAGTGGGGGGAGTGAGGCCTGAGGGGCCAATGAAATTATATATATATTGCATCTGTTCTGCCTTACATCGCACTGAAAGGAAATTCGATTTCTGTCTGCGACTTAAGATTTTTGAAGTTAAACTTCTTTAGAATCGTTGTGATTTCAAACCGGATGCAACGGAAATAAAGAGACAGGTAAGAGACAGAATTACAAAAATGTGTAGGATGAAGCCGGCAAAGAATGAGACAGAAAAATATATGTATACACTACAATTTTATATTATTTTTAAATCCGTCTATAATTGACGGATTAAAGGATAAAAGATGAAAGATGAGGGATGAGGAGTGAGGGGTGAGGGGTGAGGGATGAGGGATGAAGGATGAAAGATAAAGGACAAAGGATAAAGAAGTTTCACTTCTGACATGCGTACTTTACACGCACGCTTTTTTTTATTTTAAGATATATTATTTAAAATGGTTTTCATTAAAACAAGGTAAGCAGTAGGATTTCTTACAGTGAACACAAAAAGTAAAAATTTTTTTAGTTTTTTTTGCAGCCTGAGTGCTATTTAAAGTCAGCCTTAATGTGTCGTAGCAGCCTACGCAACGTTTTCGTTGACTACCTTTTTGGAGCACGTGATCAGTATATCTGCCACTAGAAAATCCTGAAATAAAAACTCACGTTAAGTGTAAACGCCATTTCAAGGTCAAAAGTTATGAGACAGATTCAACCTTACTCTTTATTTTTTTTTTTTTTTTTGGTGTGGGCTGTGGTCGGCGCGCCTCCACGCCACTCCGTCCGGGGCGACAGAGGAGCTTAAGCACGCAACACCCGCAACCCACCCGAACACCACGTCGCCTTCGTTGTTGGGCCGACCACTGGAGCAGGGTTACTTGTTATCAGTGGTCGGCCTGACGGAATACCCTCTACCCGGGGTACCCTCCCATTGACCAACGTCCCCCCCCTCGGGGAAGGATGTCGGTCTTTCCTCACACGGTCGGCCTCTCGGCGGGTGACAGACTAATCCCCGGTCACGTCACCCGCGGCCTCGGCTATACCTTCAACCTTACTCTTCAACCTTACCCTGCACTGTAATTGATTAATTTCGATTCAGTGCGTATGAGACCTATTCAGCCTCATGTCTTAACTACGCCATTAGATTAGATTTCGTAAGAGAACTGATTTTGTTTATTTGTCTCTGTCATACTAGTAGGAATGTTATCATAGCCGCCTCCCGCACAGAGTGAAAGAACGTGATTTTGACCGCCGCACAAGCTAGAAGGCACGCACGTGGCGTTTTGACCTCATATTGCAGTGAACGTGTAAGTTTCATTTTTTAAGAACTCAGAAATTCCATCGGTTACTGAATGCCAAAAATTTTTCATTAAAATCGAGATACTTAGTCAAAACTTTTAAAAGAATAACATTGTGTTTTGATATTACGTTTACCAACTCTTTTAAAGAAAAATCCTTTTTGATATAATTCAGTGTATCTATTTAAAATAATAAACAAACCTGTGTCTTCTCTTATAACAGTAGTACTCACATGTTTGAATTTTTTTATAGTTACTTTTATAAGAAGTACATTGCAATCATCATTGACATATTGTAATTTATTAAACTTTAAATCTTTCATTGAACATATTAAGTATTTTTTTGATTCATCACTTATCATCATTTCAGCCTATCGCCGTACACTGCTGGACCTAGGCCTCCCTCATGTTACGCGACAAAGTGCGGTCCTGTGCCACCTGCATCCAACGACATCCAGCAACTTTCAACAGGTCGTCGGTCCACCTAGTGAGGGACGTCCTACACTGCGTCGTCCGATACGTGGTCACTACTCGAGAACCTTTCTTCCCCAGCGGTTGTCAGTTCGTCGAGAGATGTGGCCTGCCCACTGCCACTTCAGCGTGTTAATTCTGCGTACTATGTCGGTTACACCCGTTCTTTTGTGGCTTTGCGTATACCGAATTCTATCTCGCAGATAAATTCCGAGCATAGCCCGATCCATAGCACGCTGAGCGACTTTGAGCCTTGTTATGAGGCCTACATTAAGGGAACACGTTTTCGTGCCGTCAAGGCCGTCACTATAGTCATCACTGGTAATATAATACACACTGTTCGTAAACCTGTGTTTTCAGTTTTTTTTATTACATATATCGATTTAATAAAATTTTTCTCGACCAATTGGCACAGTCGTTGTTTCATTGAAATGTACTTCATAAGATTTCGATGAACGGTTCTTCTTAGTCGGTTATTACAGTTACATTTTAGTGTAGTCCGTTAGTCCGTCTGTCCGTATACCACAATAGTTTTTGATCCGTAATATTGTAGTTATTTAAATCGTATTGTATTGTATTTATTTAAAACATCAACATATTTAAAACAACAATACGATATGATACAGAATAAATCTACCATCAATGTTATACGTCACATTATTAAGTTTCTATAAAACACTAGCTGACCCAACTGATGTTGTGCTGTTCAAATAAAATAAAAGGAAGTCTGCTTGAATCGATAGCAGCGCCACCTACTGGGTCCAATTGTGAATCTAAGCCATACTCTAATCCCCTTCAACACATACAAAAATTTAGATAGAAGATTAAAATAATCATTCCTCTGAACCTTATTCTTTCTTTTTTTTTATTGCAACCAGTAGCAAACGAGCAAACAGTACACCTGATGGTAAGTGTTGCTGCCGCTCATGGACCTTTACAAGGCCGCTGCCTACCGCGAAGAAAGTGAAGGGAGTGTGAATGCATGCATTGAGGCTCGGTGATACCAAAGGCACTACCATAACCTTCCACACGCAAACACCCTCAGAAAGTTGGGCTTCCGGCTCTCTCGTTCACCGAACGAAGCGCAGTAACAAATTGCTACTACTCAGACGTCGATTTTCTGTGAGAGCGTGGTACTACCCCGGACGGACCGGCCCGCGGCTGTAGACAGATAACTGTCGACAGTGTGGTCCTACCACTAGGTGATAATAAAAAAGGTAATAAAAATAAATAAAATTACTATATTCAGATATTTCATTGAAATCTAATTAGTTAATGTAAATATTTAAAGGTAAAACATTAGTAGCATATAAATTAATCAGCATGGAAACATTACATATATTATTAAAATAATACATTTTATTGTCCGTGTGGTGACGGAATAAGAATACAATTCACCATCCCCTATCTTACCCGTGGGTGATCATACGAGACGACTAAGGGATATAAAACGCAATTTAACATCTATGCGAGAGAAGGAAAGCTCGAAATAAAACCCTATACCAACACGTCTGACCAGCGTGGTATAGTAGGTCAATTACCCTTCCATTATGTAGGAGGCCCACGCCCAACATTGGGACGTATATGGGCTGAGATGATGATGAGATGATGAATACATTTTATAATAAAAACAATAAAATGGACTACTGAAATTTTATTATGCAATTCCAATGTTTTGCTAAATTATATAAAATTTCTAAATAAAAGGTTGGCCACGTTCCTCTGTTATTTCTTTCGATGGGGTAAGACCAGGAACAGACAATTCACATTTAAAATAAGTAAGAATAAATAAGAAAATAGGATAGTCTTATATTTTAATTGCTATGCGTATTAATTAAAAAAATATACAGATTGTGCTAATGATTATGTACAACTTTCTCTTTAATGATGACGTCATTGAAGGTGGTGATTGTAGCTCGGCAGCCATTACTGACTCTACTGCACACCCACAAAGATCTTGGCCCATGGCTTCTGTTGTTACGGTTAAAGCGATATTTCCCCATTAGGATAGCTGGTTTACCGAAACGGGTGATTGTGAATGTTAAACCTAAAAATAATGCTTCTTTAGTCCAAGTTCATAGTAAATTAAATATAGCAGGAAAACTATAGTCAAAAATATACATATCTTTTACGTGTGTGTATGTAAAAATATTTTTATCTTTTTAAATTGAGTCTTGGTAATTTACAAAATATTAATCATAAAAATTTGTTATCATTATCATCATCATCATTTCAGCCTATCGCCGTCCATTGCTAGACGTAGGCCTCCTTCATGTTACGTCACAAATTGCGGTCCTGTGCCGTCTGCATCCAACGACATCCAGCAACTTTCAACAGGTCGTCGGTCCGCCTAGTTTCGTCCTACACTGCGTCGTCCAATACGTGGTCGCCACTCGAGAACCTTTCTTCCCCAGCGGTTGTCGGTTCGTCGAGCGATGTGGCCTGCCCATTGCCACTTCAGCGTGTTAATTCTTCGTTCTATATCGGTTACACCTGTTCTTCTGCGGATTTCCGTATTTCAGATTCTATCTCGCAGAGAAATCCTGAGCATAGCCCGTTCCATAGCACACTGAGCGACTTTGAGCCTTCACTGGGGTGGTGGACCCAACGACGAAGGCGACGTGCTATACAGTTGGGTTACGGGTGTGCGTACTTACGCCCCTCTGTCGCCTCAGACGGAGTGGTGCGAGGAATGTGCGGACCGTAACCAACTCCCCAAAAAAAAAAGTCATCACACACTGATCGTAGACCTGTGTTTTCAAACACTACAATTTGTTATGCGTTATGTTAATTTAGAACTTGTGTTCCTAAATAGAGGCCTCCCTTTTAGAGACAGACAGAATGTAATTGATTGTCTTTCCTTTCCCTTGGGGTGTAATATTAGTTACGCTAGATGCTTAATTAATGCAAGATAAGGCAAACTCAAAATAAAATCATAATGTAAGTACCAGCTCCCTTTAACCAATATATCAGTAATCTATCTTCTTTCTCATTATGGACTACTATCATGCCACTATTGGGACATCTAAAACTTATAAAGACTAAGTAGAATAACTACCAAATTGTTGTAAAAATTAATAGAAGAAGCGTATTTATTCTTCGCAAGTTAGTAGAGTTATACACATAACATATATTTACATTATTGTTTATTTTTTTAAAAGACAACATCCTGCACTAAGGAAATAAGCCTTGTATTGCGGGGGACTTTAACAACATCTAATTAACGGACACAGATTAAATCCAGACTCAGAACAACAATTTGTGGATCGTACAAAGTGATGTTCTGCATGGGAATCGAACCCCCGACACTGGCACTGTAGGTTGGTATCTTAACCACTACACCATCTGTGCAGTCAAAAGTTTGTAACCTAAAAACAATGTATTCATCTTAGAATAATAACGTATAGAAGGATAGTGTCAATACTTCGAAAGTTCGAAACATGAATCTAAAAATACTAATGGCGCGCAGACGATTACACAAGTACACACGCACGCCGCTATACAAATTATGAAATCAAATTTTGTTTTTATTAACATAAATCATCGAAATACTTTTAAAAGTAATGTTAAAAACCTTTTTAAGTTTTTTAAATGTGTTATGACATCATTTGAATACACAAACCGTCATAATTACTTATTTATTTTTTAAGAGTTGCGTACGTACGTATAGTACAATGACTTGTACATTACGGAACGGTTCCAGCGTAAGCTCCATTAGGCTCCAATTGAAATGTTTCACTTTTTGTGCGCGAACTTACCTTCTATACGTTATTATTCTAAGGTGTTCATACACTTTTATAAACACGCATACATATTCTTAAATGGTACACATGAGGGCTTAGCCACCGGATGGCGTCTTAACGTATAACTTTTACAATGTATTTTAATGACAAATCAATTTCAAAGTAAAGTAATTTTGAGGTATTTACTGTATTTCATCATTAAAATAGAAAATTATCTTCAAAATGGTGTACCAAACATTAATATTGATGCATTATAGCGGAAAACGGTGCTTAACCTTTGAGAAATAACATATGTATACAGATTGTGTCTAAAAATACTCACAGATGCGGGAAGGACGTATTTGCCAAGAAAATACTGCATTGCTGTTGATATCATGATAAATATATACTTTGTGTGCATTCGCTGGAATTTTCTTAGCAAATTCAAAGTTAGGTACTGAGTTTATAGAAACAACAACTCTTGCCCACTATTAAATGGGACTTAACACGTTTCATGCATGCGATAGTGATTTTTCTCTTCTTTCCATTTTTCCAGTACAAGGCGTTGCTGGAGGTCATAAAACTATCATTATGGCAGTACAGAGCATATTAAACACTATCTTTTAAGGAACTTAAATTAATTTTTGGTTTTATGTAAAAATATATATAATTTTTGACTCTGTATATTAATAATAATGAAATTTATTGACATGAACCTGAAGGCGTACACTAACATCTTGCTTTGTTTAAAAATTATAACTATAATAAAATACACTTATGCATCCTGTGCCGCACTGAATAAGGGAAGCCTTGTGCATATTTTAGGGATGAAAAATAAAAATATCGATAGTTTTATTGAATTATAATGTAAGAGCAAACTAGAGAAAGGAAAGAATTACAATCGTTCATGTTTTTCATTGAAGCAGTTCAAACAGAAGTGTCTTTTACATTCCACACATGCAGTAATAATTTTTTTTACTTTTCTGTCAGCTTGACGACTTGTTAAACAGGTTCGAAGTTTTTTATAACATCCAACACAATTTCTCTTCTTTGCGCCTTTTACTAAATGATGTTTATCTGGTTTTGGTGCGGGTTCTGAAAAGATAAATTTAGTATGAACAATTTTGCTTGTGTGGTGTATGAGGTGTGTGTGTGTGCGTGGGTGCGTGTTGCGTGGTGTGTGTGTTTGTGAGTGTGCCAGCATGCGCGAGTGCGTGTGTGCGTGCGTGCGTGCGTGCGTGTGTGCGTGTGTGCGTGCGTGCTTGTGTGCCTATGTGCGCGCCTGCGTACTTGCGTGCGTACATGCATGCGGGCGGGCATGCGTGTGTGCATGCGTGCGGGCGTGCGTGCGTGCATGTGTGCGTTCGTGTGTGCGTGTATTTGTATGTGTGATGGTCACAGAAGTTTATACCTTTTTTAGTTTTATTGTACATAAGCACACATCCTGGCTTCTCAATAGGGTCGTTAGTGACTCTTTTTCCTCCTATATCTACCAGCTTGTTGTCGTGGTTTTTGCAGGCAGTTAGCATTAAAACTTATTTCTCATTAACCCATTTCAGTACTTTAACTACCTTTTTGTTCATTTTTAGTTTGATGTGGCTCTTCTTTATCTTTGATTGGCCAATATATTCTTCTTACGTTTAAAGTTCCGCATATGAAGGACTTTTGTGATAGAGTTTTCTGCTCGATTCAAGGAATTATAATACTATTACGATTCTCTCTTCAGTTGTTACAGATATTTCATCGAACGCAGCAATAAATTATATTAATGATTCACGCATCTTTAAATAATTTTTTTACCGCACCTTTTCGTCGGTTTTGAAGCCATATCGACACATTTGTTTGTTTCGATACCTTATAAACAAATTGTAAACAGAAAAATACGTTTTTTCTCTGTTCAGACAACAAGCAATAACGTTCGAAAAGAGTTTATTAAAATAAAAATATTGTGACCAATAAATAATTTTATTGTATTTTTAGGACAAGATTATGATGCCAAATAAGAAAAATTATCAATGGCTATGTTCATTGGTAATCGTAATAACTGCATTATCTACTGTGATGACGCTTGCTCGACAGTTCTTGGTTGTCCACTTAACACATCGCCATTGCTTTTTGGGAGTTTCTATGTTTCCTTTAAGTCTTGCGTTTTGTGACACATACAAATTGTATCGATGATTCTCGTACTCCATAGCAGGTTTCCCGAAGCGTGACATAGTAAAAGCAACTGCGAAAATAAATTAAAATTGAAAAATTATTCGATAATAATAAAGAATAATTAGTGAGTAGGCGAGCCACCGTCTGCCACCGTCTAATACTATGCAAGGGATTGAGGGCAGACGACGTTTAAAATCAATAGTTTTAAGTAAAATAGTCCACCAAACCTCACAACCCCATAACCAGGTTTTAGATACCATCATTGTACAATAGTTTTACACTTAAAATTGGCAGTCCACGAGTGTTATGTGCAAACGTGGAGTGGCATCGGTAGATGTCCCATCCCATTTTAACATTAAATTTTTCCAACGGCCTCTGCGTGTTGGATCCATATCCCCACGTAAACTTACCAAAGGACCGGGTATCTTCCTTTGGAAGATACCCGTGAAAAATCGGAGATACATAAATAAAGAATAATTACAGTCTATTGTATTTTAAACAAAACGATAATTTGCAACATTAGTTTTAAATGTATCATTCGCGACGAACACCATGTGTATCACTCGACTGTTGGTTTTTTTCGCAAATTCCTTTGAGTGTTATATTACAAGTCGCCACAGGTCAAAATCAGTCGATAATATTCATTAAATTTGCACCACTGTTTTCGTGTCTATTTTCGTCTAGAAGTTAGTCTGTGCCCCGTATTATATCACAATTGTCTCGTATAGTACCATTACACATAGACGGAGTAAGTCAGTGTCCAGTAAAAGCGCTGTGTGTTGTGTACTGTCCTTTATTTCCGCGTGTGTATATATGTAAATCCGTACTTGTGCGTGGCGTGCTTTTGGCCAACTCACATTGGTTGTATGATTACCCCGGGACATCGTACAATGTAAGCCTAACTAATTTATTTTCAGTTTTCAGATTCCTAGATAAAGTGCGCTCACTCCATCTTCGAGACATACATAAAAATTATAGTCATAGACAAAAGGTCATGGATATATAAAATTCTGTAAAAAAAATGTTATGCCTATACCTAGACTCAAATGGTTAATGAAAGACCTTCATTAATCTTTAATACAAGAGACAAGTTCGGAAGTTGACTATCTTACGTTTGAAATTTGTCATTGGTAACTAATTCGTGATGTATTCATAATAGTTTTACTAAAATTGTTTTTCTGCATATTTACTCTAACATTTTACTAGATAAAATAGCTTTCCAAATACAATTATATATATTATGGTTTTAATTATTAATTCTATATTAAACTGGACAAACATGCAAATTCCATGCAATGATTTCTTTTAGACTGAATTTTCAATATTAATGTTTTAATAAAGTGATTGTACCACTTTATTATAAGTCTTAAGTATGCTAAAAACCATCTAATAAAAGTATTTATAGAAGCTATGCATTACATTCGCCATCATTTAATCTGGAACCGGTAGCATTATAATAGTAACATAGTTTTTAATTTAATTTACAACTTAACAAGCACTTAGCCTTGATAATTTCAAGTTTCGCTAATTATTATCAATGTGTATAACTTATAATTATCCATTATTAATTCCGCCATAAATTGGACCGACGATCTGATGAAAGTTGTTGGGCGTTGTTGGTTGCAGGCGGCACAGGACCGTACACTGTGGCGAAACGTAAAGGAGGCCTAGGTCCAGCAGTGAACGATGATAGGCTGAATAATAATGATGATGATGAAATACAATCATTCACAATTAGTCTTAAATGTATGATTCAAATACTGTCTTCAAGATTGCTTTGCTATATGTATTGTTTTAGAATATTAAATTTATTGCAAGCCCTTTCATGAATTGGATTGGATAGGAAGACCAAGTGATAGATAGACTCAATATGAATGAGTATTCATATTGAGTCTAAATACAAATTTACTAACCAACCTAGTAATTAATTTAAACCTCGTACTTTATGATCGTCATAATAAAAAACTTATAACATAAATGCAAATACCATTCTAGAAGATTTCGGTAAATGTAAAGGAAATAGACAAATTTAAAAAAGTTTATTATCAATATGATAGATTTGTAGTAAATACATTAAATATATAATGCTATGTACACATTCATGTTTAAATTTATAAAATAATAATATTAGGCTATTCCGGAGTAAGAATACAACGCACCACCCCATTTGCCCGTGAGTATCGTAAAAAAGAGTAAGAAATATTGAAGATATCTTCTTTGCAATACAAGGAAAACTGGAAACTCTACCTTTCTGAGGAGTATGGTATACTAAGTTATTTTCCCTACTATTATGTAGGGGGTTCTAGCTCAGCTTATATAAGTTGATGACGATGATAATATTGGTAATCCAGTAGCTAACTATTGCGTTAAATTTATTAACATATTTTAACAGTCCCGTTATCCATCAGACAAATAAATTTACACACACCCACATACACAAAACTTCATCAATTTATGGTCACTATTACGACAGTTTCAGTTACAATAATACTGGCCGCATATATTTTACAAATATCTTTATAAGTAACCGAAACAATGTTTGAAGTCGAACTTCTGGTACTATGATTCAACCATAAAAACTCTAGTTAATAATAGTAACATAGAATATAGGTTTACATATTATTTAACTTATAAAAACAAAATCTTAAAATTAAACAAACATTTGTACATTATAATCATTTATCTATTCATCCATCACGCTATCTCTACTGATGTACATAAGCTTCCCCAAGGATCTTGGATAATGCCATAATAGCTACGCTCGATAAGCGTTTTAGCGATCGCAGTAAGTATCATAACATCCAAGCAAACAAATCAAATCAAATCAAATCATTTATTCTGCATAGGCCCCTTAAGGGCACTTACATATTGTCAAATTACACGTTTGAATACAATACAACAATCTACCACCGGATCGGAACGCGGCCACAAACTGAGAAGATCCGGCAAGAAACTCAGCGGGCAGTCATTTTTTTTCTTAATCCTTTAAATATACATAATATTATGCTTCGTACAACATATATGGTATTAGCTCCAGTGTGATGCCCTTCGAAATTGTATATATGTATAAATTTTCAAGATTTAGTACAAGACAAAAAAATAATTAAAGCATAAAGAAAGGAAGAAAATATGGCTGGACCAGATCCCACAAGCAGCACCCGATCACGAGTTAACTACTAGAGCAGCCATCACTCTCCTCTACCATATTAGAGGGAAGGGAGCGACCCGCCCCACATAGCTACCGCAAGCAGAACCTTATTCAGTGAGCATGACCAAAGCGTTGCTGTCGTCTCCCTTGATGATCCTTCAGGCGGTTTTTACGACTCGTATCAAAACAGAAGAGATCGTAACGCAAACCAGCTCTTAACTAGCAGTTGTTAACCAACCGCCAGATGGAGAATGATGGTCAATGATTTGATTTCATCATTTGTTTCAGACCACTTAACGACAATCAAAATAATAATAAAAACTTTTCCCTGATTTTATTGCATATTTATTATTATTTTATTAACAAATATATATTTTGCAAAATATTTCTGATGATTGTAAAAGGTTCAGAAAGGCAATCAATGTAGATTCATATCTAAAAAAGCATTATATTTATCACTTGTTGGCAGAGGAACTAGCAGCCCAACCCATAGTAAGTGGTAACTAACGCTTATAGAACTCTGCAATATCAGAGGTACAGCCGGAGTATTACCCACCCCAAGACGAGATTTGTGCCTACAGGCCTCTAGCACACTGAACGAAACGGAATAGCAAAAGGTTCTGACGTCCATTTCCTACGAGAGCGTAATATACTACATCGAACAAGCCGGGCCATTAATAGCGACTGGCAATTAACTATCAGCAAAGTAGTTCTATTTGTTTGGGGGATGGTTGTTATAGAAATAATAAATAATATCGACTCGAAATGAAAATTAATTAAAGGGTTACTTTGGTATGGGCCAATCACAGAGATTATGAAATAGAATTTAATATTTAGCAAAAGCTCTAGAGAAGGGATTCTTAAAGTCGCGAGCGGATATTGGGTAGGCCCTGAAATATAAAATAATGTCGGTTATTATAAAAAAGTTATTTTGAAACAAACTCATTTGGTCCATGTCGTGAGCCCCGGCGTCAACGAATAGCTTCTGACCACAGAGACTAGGTAATCTTAGCATTACAAATATTTTGTGTTCCCTTTTTAGGACGGTCAAGAGGTGGATCCCAAATTTGTCCGTTTTAAATTTTGGAAAGACTGCTCGAGAGAAAAATTGATTTCGATAACATTACCAACTTTGACACAAATATTCGTACTAAGCCGATCTCATCCCACTCAAACCGTCAAGAGGCGATGGAAGGGCTTTGTGTAGCAACTTGCCGCATTACTTAACTCCAAATAAGAAGTCCAGTAGAAGGCTGGTGTCTAATGTTAGCACCAATATGATCTATAATTTTTATGTGGTAGAACCACACTGTTGACAGTCGTTTGTCTACAGCTGCGAGCCGGTCCGTGCGGGACAGGACCTCACTCGTTTTTTTTTTTGGGGTGGGTCAAGGTCGGCGCACTCCACGCACCACTCCGTCTGGGGCGACAGAGGGGTGTAAGCACGCACACCCGCAATCCACCCGAACACCACGTCACCTTCGTCGTTGAACCGACCACCGGAGCAGGGTTACTTATCATCAGTGGTCGGTCCGACGAAATAGCCCCTAGTGGGGTACCCTCCCATCGACCCCCCCTCGGGGAGGACGTCGGTCTTTCATCACACGGTCGGCCTCTCGGCGGATGACGGACTAATTCCCCGGTCACGTCACCCACGGCCTCGGCTAAGGAGGACCTCACACTCGCAGGAAATCGACGTATGAATAGTAGCAATTTGTTATTGCACTTCGTTTAGTAACAAGAGAGCCGCAGCCTATCTTTCTGTTTAAGTGTAGTGGGTTTTGGTAATGCCTTAAGTATCACCGAATCTCATTGCACGTATTCATACTCCCTTCATTTTTTTCACGGTAGGCAGCGGCCCAGCAAAGGTTCTTGAGCAGCAGTATCACTTACCATCAGATGTGGTGTATTGTTTGCTCGTCGCCACCAACAGCAATAAAAAAGGAGAAGAAATATATAGTATTCTTTCATTATTATTAATGGTTGTGGTCATTAGCCGCCATAACAATAGTTTCGCCGACAGTGATGATACGTGCTCGACATTTATTAGTCACCCATTTAAAGCATCGCCATTGTTTCTTAATAGTATCGAAGTTGCCTCTAAGCCTCGCACTCTGGGGTACGTACAAATTATACCGATAATTATCAAGCTCAATAGCAGGTCTCCCGCATCGTGAAGTAGTAAAAATTGCTCCTGTGGAAATAATTTTATATATATTTAATAAACAAAATAAATTAATGATGTTGGATTTTTCAACAAAACGTTTGTCAATGTGGGAACCAAATGTAGAATTTTGCTCTGTGGACTGCCACATTCACCCCAGCTCTCTTTTAATTGAAGCTTAAAGTTAGATCTATATAAATGTTGTACTACATAGGTAGTTTTGGATTTAGCGGTTGCCAAAGATAAAGTTAAATGAGAGTTGCATACTTTATACAACTCATTATTACATCAATTATTAATAAGGATAACACTATTTATCATATCTAAAATGAGTATAATCAACATTCGCATTTTAAACAATAGTTTTGAGCAGGAAAAATATAATTATACTAAAAAAAAATCTAATTAAATGCAATTATGTCATCATCATCACCATCACAGCCCATACACCTCCTCGTGCTCAGGCCTCCATTCTGATTGGGAATTTGACCTACTATACCACGCTGATCAGGGCTGTTGGCATAGAGTTTCATGTCGAGTTTTCCTTTTCTTGCAAAGATGTTATATGCTTATAATAATACCCCCTTAGTCGTCTTTTACGAAACCCACGGACAAAAGATGGGGCGGTGAATATTATTCTTGAAATTATGTAATCGTTTTAAATTACTATTAATTAGCAGCCCGATACAGCTTCCCGTCATCTTATACTCCGACGATAGGCAATTTTATTACCATTTTATATAAAAGTTACCAAAATTGAGCGTCTTTTATGTCTCATCAGCATCATGAATCTACTCTTATCCCAATTACTTAGGTTCAACGTAATACGTTTTATCTGCTGTAAATATTGCCATGTTTGGGTGAAAACGATACGATACGTTTATAAAAATTACCGGCAGGCCAGAAGTCAACCTTCCTTACGAATTTATTTATTGATCAGAGGGCATCCGATGCAGTTGGTCTAAGTCGATATAGAGCTCTTAGTCGTATATTACAAAACCCACGAACAAAGTAAGAGTTGATAGTATTTGTAGACGCCAGCACATAGGAAGCAACTTTTTTGCATATCTAATAAATTTTTAAACTAATATTCCCCGAATTTCGCACATTACAGAGGGGCAGTATTTGCTTTTAACTCTAATAACAGCTGTATAGTTTCAATTCAATCGCATAAATAATACGCGAGCACAAGCGTAACAAAAACGCATTTATATTATTCTTAGAACAGAAAAAGATTTAAGTAAAGAACTATAGCGACCTTTGCGTGGAAAGAAGAATTCTAAACATAGCCTTTTCAGCTACAGTGGTACATGTACTTCTTTTTTTATTTAGAAAAGAAGGTGGAAAAGAAGAATCAATTCGGAACCGAATATTAACACTTTGACTGCTGTCATATATCGCATACAGGTACATTATGATGCGGCGAGCCGCCACACGCAATCGTGTGCGGCATACAAATTATATACTTATCAAAAACACGCTTTATATTTTTTTTAAACAAAAAAACAAAAACACCCTTGTGTGTTTTCCCGCAGCAAATGTGTTAAGCGATATTGATGACCAGTAAATAAGATTATTTACAATAAATAACTTTAATGGTTATGATTGCTACTTATTTTTATAATCAGAAAGGACGTGTAGGAGCCCTCTTAACGTGGCGTATTTCTTCTCTGTTACTCATTCGGGTACCTACATACTAAGCGAGAAAGAACTTAATAATCGTCCACCTGATGTTTCACTAAATTTTTTAATTATGATATTTGATATTTGGTCTTCTCTATTGATTTTCTCGAATGAAAAAGCTTTGAGGGTAATTATAATAATGTAAAGAAAAGAATTGACTCTGAGGCTCAAGGGAGTATTTATCTAAATTGTTCGCTATCGGATGTCCACTGTGTGATTTTTTTAAATATTATATTCAATGTGGAGTCGTAGTAAGAACAAGATTCACTATTTCCTTTCTCGCCAGCAGCTTTTTAAATAACGACTAAGAGATTAAAATATGCAGTTAACATCTATACAAGAGAAGTAAAACTCGAAATAAAGAAACCTCTTTTTAGGTGGGCTGTGGTCAGCACACCGGCGTCTGTGACGTCCAGCGCGACGCGAGGGCGGCGCGTTGCTCCATAACGCTCTGTACTTTCACTTCTTCGCGATTGGGCCGACCGCTGGTACCGAGTTCCTTGTCATCCGTGGCCAGCTCAGCAGGATACCCTTTTGGGTGCTGTCCCTAACCAACGACCCGCCTGGGTCGTCACCCTCGTACCGTGAGCCTCTTTGTGGCTGACGGACTATTCCCCGGTCATTAAAATAGTTAATTTATGCGAATGACATTTTTTTCATAATTCAAATAATAAGACTACGTACAATATGCATATGGTATGATCATACCACGCCCAATCTGCCCGGGGTATCAAAATGAACGGCCTGCGCCCCATAACCTGCCGTACATAACCCATGCCGGCCATCAATACCCGGCCTTGTTATCAGTGGCTAGATTAATTCACTCTAAGGCAATAATAATTTATAATTTAAAATTGTAGTAATAAAGTTTACTTCGCTTTTATGTAGTTTTGACAAAAAGTTGCCTAAACCGTACACTAAATATATCTACAACTACAGTATCATATATAGGCTAAAACAGGAATAAATTAAAAATTGAGCCGTCGCTCAGGACGCCTGACAGATGTGAAACATCGAAATTTTTTGTACATGTATATATGTATAAAAGAACAGTTTACGACAGGAACTAATATGGCATATTGTATTATAAATAAAATATTATTATTTATATTCATGTATCTCCGATTCACGGCTATCGCCCAAGGGAAGATAACAGGTCCTTTAAAAGGCTTACATGGGGATATAGATCCAACACGCAGAGGCCTTTGGAGAAATTTAATGTAAAAAAAAAAATCGGTTGTCTGTAAAGTCGGTTTACTGACGATAGTTGAACGTGACAACGTCATAAGAAAATACTGATGGAATGGATTCATTTTTCAAAAGAAAATTTTAATTTTATTTGTTTGATAGATATTTTGTATGGATCAAGCCTTAAATGGAACGCCTCAGAGTGAGGTAACGCCGCATACATCATGTTTTTTCGTGTGTGCAGCCGGCTCCAGCGAATTATAAGACATTGTCGCGTCAAAATTTATTGTGGCTAAACTATTGGGCGTAGGCTATTGAAATTTAGATGAAATTTAGGTTTTGAGTATTTAAGTTAGTTCTACTGGAGATTCTACGTGGTTTGTCGAAAATCCGGAGTTCCTACGGTCAAAGATGACTGAGTTATGGCAGTTTGAAATTCAACTAGTCTCAGAGGGGTGAGATAAGTGCGCGGGGTGAAGGGGGTTAATAGGTTCCGTGGGATGACTACTGAGGGGGGAGGCGGTGAAGTACAAAACGGGGGGAGTTCTGATAGAGGATAGGGGTAGTCCGGGTGCCCATGTGGGTTGCAAGGGGGGTCAAAATTTTTATCAAAAATGGTCTAGCACTTATAGTTTTCGAGTTACGGTGGTCAATACAATTGTGGGGGGGGTGTAGGCGTTCGCTGTTATGATATTTTACTATTAGGTTGCTTTTATTTTTTTTTTTTGGGTCGGGTTGCGGTCGGCGCACTCCTCGCACCACTCCGTCCGGGACGCCATGATCGTAAGCACGCACACCCGCAACCCACCCGAACACCACGCAAAACACCACGAGCTGGGTGACTTGACGTCAGTGGTCGGCCCGATGGTATACCCCCTGAGGAGTACCCTCCCATCGACCGACGTCCCCCCCTCGGGGAGGACGTCGGTCTTCCTTCACGCGGTCGGCCTCTCGGCGGGTGACAGACTAATTCCCCGATCCAGTCACCCGCGGCCTTGGCTAGGGTGGCATCAGGCGCAGATAATCGCGCCTGCGCCGCCCCAGTCGCCGGCGGCGGCTCGCGTCGTCGAGGAGACGCTCCTCGCGTACTAACAAATAAAATGCTTTGTGAATTGAATAGGAAGTGTTCAATAAGAATGCGTGTTGATTTTTGATTGGTAGTTTTTAATTAAAAAAAAACATGTTTATGTTTAAATAACAAAATCTAGTAACAGACAGACGGTCAAATTATGTTTTTCTAGTACTATTCATACACACAGTACAATAGACATCTGTTATTATTAATAATAAAATACCACGTCTTTACTTTGAATTATATAAACTGACAAAACAAAACACATTATGAGTTTTAACACAAGCGTACCTACCGTAACATGATGCATGAACCGCTTATAACTACCTATTTCACTCGTGTCAATCACTTTATTTATTAATTCAGACAACTTTTTTTCGGGAGAATAAAGGAAATACTTATACATCAAAACGGCACACATTATGTACCTACTTAATAGTAAGTAAAATTATTCTATAATAGGTAAGATTTCAGAGTTTGCAGGTAATCTAAAATAAAGTTATCTCTGGATTCGTTATTGACGAATTCATGCAACCAAAAACAGCACAATATACCCTACTTGTCATATTAAATTAGAGTGGTAGGACCACACTGTCGACAGTTATTTGTCTACAGCCGCGGGCCGGTCCGTCCGGGGTAGTACCACACTCTCGCAGAAAATCGACATCTGAGTAGTAGCAATTTGTTACTGCGCTTCGTTCGGTGAGCGAGAGAGCCGGAAGCCCAACTTTCTGAGGGTGTTTGCGTGTGGAGGGTTTTGGTGGTGCCCTTGGTATCACCGAGCCTCAATGCACTCATTCAACTCCCTTCACTTTTTCCGCGGTAGGCAGCGGCCTTGTAAAGGTCCATGAGCGACAGCAACACTTACCATCAGGCGTATGTACTGTTTGCTCGTTTGCCACCATTTGCAATAAAAAAAAAATTAAATATGTGTATAATTATGAATTTTAGTGAAAAATTCGCGCAGTTATTGTTAAAAAAACAACACACCGTTCGCTCGTCACTGCAGCACAGTCGCGACTGTCTGCATGCCGAGATCGAGGCGCGTAGGTATAGCTCGATTTTCGTCCGTTTGTATGAAGTTGGATTACTGATTGATAATATTACCGTGCTATTAGGTTGCCGTCTATATATCAGGAATAACTTAGGCTATTTTATACCAGTATTCCTATGGAAGCCTGCCTGTTCCAGGTGAAACCATGGGAATTTGCTAGTTAGTAAATAAGGTTAGATTTAAAATATATTACATCAATTAATTAATTACATTGGATAAGTTACATCAAATATTTCAAAATTATATAACATTATTCATTTTCTGACTCTTTTTTTTTTGGGTGGGGTATGGTCAATTACGCACCCGCAGCGCTCGGCCCTATAACCCACCGTACCACGTCCGGCCGACCACCGGCACCGCGTTCCTTGTCTTCCGTGGTAGGCCCAACTCATTTTCTGACTCTAAGCAGCGTCTTGGTTGTATCCATCTGTCGAGCGTTTATTTATATAACAACAATTTAATCGTATTAAATGGCTTCTTTTTGTCATCTTTCAACATAGTTATTAAAATAAATATCAAGTGTATTAATATTAAATGAACGAATTTCATCTAGATTTCTTTATATAAACTAGATTTCGTGAATAATTAATATAACGTCGATTACTATGTGATTACTTTACTTATTACAACAATTTCGAGACATCAATAGATTGAATTTGGTATACAAAACTTAAAACATTGATTAAATTAATTATACAAAAAAAACTCTATTCGAGGTGTAATAATTCCGTTAACTTAGGAGTCGATGATAAAAGTAAACCTTTTATTTTTAATTCAAGAGTCCTACCTGACGGTAACTGATAATCAGCGCTTACGGACCTCTGAAATCCGACATTTCTATTACGCAGACTTCAATTTTCTGCTAAAGTTTGAAACTACCCCCAACGAGCCGATCTATCTTTCATCTTAATATGATAACCGTTCTCAAAACATCTCGTTTTCAGCAGTCGATATTGTATCAAGCTATTTATGAATGGTTATGTTGATGAGTTATTGTAACAAAAATATTATCAATTGTGATAACGCACGCGCGACAGTTGGTGCTGCTCCACTTGACACATCGCCACTGCTTTTTAGGACAGACAGCGTTTTCTCCAGGTCTTGCTTTTCGTGACAAATATAAATTGTATCGATGATTATGGTACTCTATAGCAGGCTTGCCGTATCGTGAAACAGTAAAAAATATGTCTGCGGAAATAATAAAGGAATTAAAACCCACATAGATGATATTACAAAAGTAAAACCAGAACTTCTAGCTGGTAATAAAAAGATGTTTATTCTTAGTGGTAGAACATATTATTGTACGTATTTCTTTCCCAGCCCTAATATACTTTGTCAATTATATGTTACGAATTCGAGGATCATAT
Source organism: Lymantria dispar (assembly GCA_032191425.1). Classification (NCBI taxonomy): domain Eukaryota; kingdom Metazoa; phylum Arthropoda; class Insecta; order Lepidoptera; family Erebidae; genus Lymantria; species Lymantria dispar. Next base: position 28,811,030 of record CM063449.1, on the reverse strand, counting down.
CAAGAAATGTATATATGTGTTATCGCCAGTCGAAAGGTGGCAACACATAGTATGCTCTGACAACATTGATAGTTGCGTATCGTCACGCTCGAGTGATTTACTAGCGAACGACGGTTATAAATAGACGGCCACAAATGAGTTGAGGGCCTTAACTTTAAACGGGTTGAGAGCCCTCATCGCTCACCCACCAGTCCAGGTAAAGTTGTCACAGCCATCTGAGGCTAACAACTAAGTCACACACAAAAAAAAAAGTTGAGGGTATTCGGTGGTCACACATGGAAGAGTCAACAGAAACAAGGAAGAAGTATCTATAACAGTTTGATATTACAAGTGCTTATTAAGGTTATGTTACTAAGTGTGTATTTATAAAGATGTAATTGTGGAGGTATATGTATAACGGATAATATATAATATACGGCATTGTCTCAGTGTTTTACATATGTATATATAAAGATATTCTTCGGTTACTTTCTTTTTATGGATTTTGATTTTATACACGATCACGTATCAGACGGCGCACTGTAAGACGTCCCGAACTAGGTGGACCTACGAGCTGGTAAAACTTGCTGGGCGTCGTCGGATTCAGGCGGCACAGGACCACACTTTGTGGCGAAACATAAGGGAGGCCTACGTCCAGCAGTGGACGGCGATAAGCTGAATAATGAAGAAAGACAATGCTGTTTTTATAAAAAAATACAAATATAAGTTAATTGTAAAAAACATACGTTTAAAATAAATGCAATTAAGAGAATAAACGAATTTTGTTACTTTTTAGTTTCAAATCTATGATTCATTTTTGTATACTTTTTCAGGAAATTTTTAAGTGCCTCATAAAAAAAAACTATAATTCATTGTATAATTTGCACTTTAAAATTTATATATTTCATTAGAATTTACCTTCACTTTTTTATCAGCTTAGTAGGACTTTTTCCTAATTTGCATAGTGCTTTTAAAATACCTGGCCTTCATTTTTTTCTATTTTCGTATCATTTATAAGAATTTATACTACGTAAATATTTATTTCATTACACGTCCCATATAAAAGATACTTCGCAAATTAGAATTTGAAGATGGAAACTCATGAAAATCAAGAGATATTTTAGAGAAATTTATATGCGCTATACATTTTCTCTATCCGCTAACTACCGTGGCTGCCCACGTGCACCACGGCCGGTTGTGAGGAGGCCACCACCACCCCCACCACAAAGGTACCTTCAGGCACCTAAACCCACACGCAACCCGTGGGTCAATTCTCAAAGCAGGGCGGAATACAATGCCCACCAAATTAGCCACCCCGTCGGCACCCGCGAACGCGACACCGTCGGCAAAGGCCGCTAATAATAATATATATAAACCGCCAACCGTTGGGCAAAAACAGCCACCCGCGGGCCTTCCTAAGCCTCCTCAAGGCAAACCTAGTAACACACACGCGCCAGCCGCTAGCGGTCTAGACCCGGATCTAGACCTAGTGGCCAGATTCGCGTCAATAATAAATATTACAGAAATACGCGTAATCGCAACGGAACTGCGAAAAAATGAAGGCAATAGCCTCGCGTTACTTAACGTCGCCATGAGGTTCTCACCCGTACTAGAGAGCCTCGGTTCCTTCAGAGCCTAATTATAGATACGTACACACCAGGCAGAGTCAAAACAAGATCACTCCGCGTAGGGTTTTTCAACGCGAACGGTCTCGCTGGCCAGAGAGACGAAATAGGTACATTTCTACAAGACCAGCAGCTTGACCTTTTACTAGTCCAAGAGACTTTTCTTAAACCCTACTTAAGAGACCCTAAAATTGCAAACTACAATTTAGTGCGCAACGATAGGGTCGGTTCTCCCCTAGGTGGGACTCTCATATATTACAAAAGGTCACTGCACTGCACACCCCTAGATCCCCCCGCCAGGACGTACATTGAAGCCTCGGTCTGTCGGCTGGCCCTCACTGGCCACCAGCCACTGATCATAGCATCAGTATACCTTTCCCCTCCTAATGGGGACACACCAAAAGAGTTGCTTGAGAGTGATCTCCAAGCCCTCTTAAAACTCGACGACGCCGTCATTATCGCAGGCGATCTAAACGCCAAAAGTAAGTCGTGGAATAGCCACACCAACAACCGCAGGGGACTGGCCCTCGAGACTTACGCAGATCGGCTCGGGTTCGACATCATAGCTCCAATGGAGCTGACTCACTTCCCTCACACAGTCGGGCACAGGCCCGACGTATTAGATATAGCCCTATTAAAGAACATAAACCTCCGTTTATGTCTAATAGAGGTAATTCACGAGCTTAACTCAGATCACCGCCCGGTGGTCATTGACTTCGCCCCCCGATACGGCCACTCAGGCCTCCCCCCCCCCCCACTGAGAAAGTGTGCACAGACTGGGAGCGACTGAAGGCTAAACTCCAGTCTCCCTCCTCGTCGGCTCATCTTGACAGTATATGTAATACACTGAACAATAAAGAGGACATCGAATCCGCGATCGACGCCCTCACCGGTCACGTACAATCGTTAGTTAACGATTGTTCACGGAGAGTGCCCGACACGAGCAATCGTAGAAGGTGCTTACCCGCTGACGTCCGCGACCTACTGAGGCGTAAGAACGCAGCCATAAGAGCCTACGACCGCTTCCCCTGCGAAGATAACCGCTACCATATGCGGTCACTGCAGAGGGCGGTTAAAACGGCTATAAATGAGTTTAGACAAAACGAATGGGACGCCACCCTAAGCGAACTGGAGCCTTCGCACCAGGCTTACTGGCGGCTAGCCCGTTCTTTCAAAAAGGATACGGTGTCCACCATGCCACCCTTAAACCGCCCCAATCAACCGCCGGCGTTCGATGACGATGAAAAGTCTGAATGTCTGGCGGCCGACCTTGAGCAGCAATGTACGTCGAGTACACAACACACAGACGCGCGACACACCGACACCGTTAACAGCGAAGTGGAACGATGTACATCGCGTACGCGTACCGCAGACGCTGAGCCACAAGAGCCTATACCAACAGCGACAGTGGAGGAGGTTCAGTCGATTGTTAGAGGTCTCCACCCTAGGAAATCCCCCGGTTCGGACGGTATTTCTTACAGAGTTATTAAACTCTTCCCTCATTCATTATTATTAATATTAACAGCAATTATTAACGCCGCATTAGTTAATTACATATTTCCTAAACAATGGAAAAAAGCCGTGGTAATAGGTATACCTAAACCCGGCAAGCGACGTACCGAACCGTCATCATATCGCCCGATTAGCTTATTAAACAGTTTAGGTAAAATTTATGAGCGCGTACTACTTAGTAGGCTAAGAAAGTGCGCTGAGGAAAACAACCTCATCCCACCGATTCAGTTCGGCTTTCGCACGCAACACTCTTGCGTTCAGCAAGTACAACGAATAGTCGAGTATACAAGTTATAAACTGCAACGCGGTTTATATACGGGTATGCTTCTATTTGATGTAGAAAAAGCGTTTGACAAAGTCTGGCATAACGGCCTTATTTTCAAGTTAAAATCCCCCACTACTTAGTTATGATAATTAGGGACTTCCTACTCGAGCGCAGCTTTCGCTACAGAGTGGAAGGTACTTTATCAGCACCGCACAAACTAGAAGCCGGCGTCCCCCAGGGATCGGTGCTCTCTCCAATTCTCTTCTCGCTGTTCACCAGCGACATACCCCAACATAGTAGAATTCAAACAGCATTATTCGCTGACGACACTGCCATCTTCTATGCAGGTCAATCTCTCTCAACAGTGACAACCGTTCTCCAAACTGCGGCTACCGCCCTAGCCAAATGGACTAGGAAATGGAGAATCGGTATAAACCCCACCAAAAGCCAGGCGATCATATTTCATAAGGGGATAGATCGCCGCTACCCAATGGCGGAATACCCACAGATAAAGATGTTCGACCAACCCATCCCCTGGACAAGGGAGGTCAAATATCTGGGTGTGACCTTGGACAGACGACTGACCTTCGGTCCTCACATAGGGAGAGTCCGCGCGCGCGCAGCCCTAGTGCTAGGATGATTACACAGCTTAGTACACGCAAAGTCTAAGCTATCTCTCCGTAATAAAGTTAGATTATACACCGCTTGTATACGTCCTATCATGACGTATGCAAGTGTAGTGTTTACACAAGCGAAGCTACGCAGGCTACATCGGCTACAGGCATTACAGAATAGGTTCATGCGCCGAGCGACGGGAGTACCGTGGTACATGCGCAATGTGGATCTTCACATAGATCTTAGCTTGCCGACCATCAGGCAATTCATGAAACAGTGCTCCCGCCGCTACTTCGACTCTGCCGCGACACACCCGAACCCATTAGTGGTAAGGGCGGCTTCTTACATCCCCTCTAAAATGTCCGCGATTAAACAACCGCGACTAATACTCGACGAACCCGACGACACTATTACGCTCGCCCAGACTGAGGCATACACAGCCCGCGCGGCCTTGACAAATAGTAGTAAATATCCACGTTACCGCCCCCGCGGACGGGGAAGGAAGACGTGTCGCGTTAAAATCATAAACGTGGGAGTGCCCACTTTGCCAGCGACCGCCCGAGCCGAGGTCCGTACCCCACAGGGGGTGCCCTCGGGATGGGTCGCTTAACTTTAAGCGGGTTGAGAGCCCTCAGCGCTCACCCACCAGTCCGGGTAAAGTTGTCACAGCCATCTGAGGCTAACAACTAAGTCACACAAAAAAAAAAAAAGCGAGGTATATGTAAGTCAATTGCCCTTCTATTATGGAGGAGGCTTGAGCCCAATAGTGGGACATGTATGAGCTAAAGTTATGAATGAAAAGAAAGACAATGTCCAATTAAGTTATTACTTTAACAGGACAATGCGAAGAAAATTCGGAGTAGAACAGTGTCTCATGTGGTTTGATACTTGTTTGGCACAATAGAGGATTTTTATGGACAATAAATAATAATAATTAATATTAACAATTTTAATGATTATGGTCGCTGATCATTTTTACAATTTCACTATCTATTGTAGTTATGGAAGCACTGGCAAGCAAGGCTGAAATGATGATGATGATGAGGTCATACGTTATCATGGAGCAATAATGATGAAGATCGATTGACAAGTCCGGACTATTTTAATGCGACTTTCGCCATCATTATTCGGAGTTCTGCATAGTAGACATTTGTGTTTATTGCTTGACCAGATCTGAGGAAGCTGTAGTGAATTACACCATGAAGTGACCACCAAACAGTTACTATCACCTTTCTATGGGTAAACTTCGCTTTAGGGCATTGATGTGGCGTTTAACCTGGGGTCAGCCAATGCATTCTTCGCTTGTCAGCCAATGTTTTCTTGCAATTATCATAGAGAATCCACTTTTCATCACACGTCACAATTCAGTCCAAAATCCCTTCATTTCTATACTGGTTTGACAGGATAAGGCAAGCTTCAACGCCCGCTGCTCTCTACAGATCAGTCAAATCATGGGGGACCCATTTTTCAAGTTGTTTTTTACGAATTTGGTGCAAATGGGTCAATATTGTGGGTATGCTAACGTCAAACCATGCCACTAATTTCTTGGTAGTTTGACTCGGATCGGCTTCCACCATCACCTTCAATTCATCGTTATATACCTTAGTGCCTGGTCTTCCTCGTGGTTCATTCTTCACGTTTCAGTTTCCATTATGAAAGCGGTTAAATCAAAAACACACGGTGCGTTAGTTATCCGTATCCTCTCCAAACACAGCTTTGACATTACGAGCCGTTTCTGCTGCGTTAGTCCCACGTCGGAACTCGTATTCGAAAACTACTCTGATTTTCATCGTATCCATGTTCACTTCAAAAACTGAATGTAAAAACAATTGAATGTCGAACGAATTTCACTTTAGTATCTGACACCACGCAGGTTTAATTTTAATTTAAAGTGGCTACACATTACATTAAAACGGCAATTTCATATTTAAACCCCTATTATTTTTTACCCTTTTTTGCGCATTACAAAGGAGAAATATTTGCGTTAATGTTAGTAACAGCCCTGTAGAGTTTCAATTCAATCGAATAAATAATACGGCAGCACAACGTAACAAAAACACATTTTATTCTAAGGACAAAAAGAGATAAACTCTTTTTATAATAAATAAGTTATAATAAATAATTAAGGAGACTTTTGCGGGGAAAGAAGAATGTAAATAAATGCTTTGCTTACATAAAGTGAAGAAGTGCCCTACATGAAGCTAACTTTTTACATGTACTTCTTTTTTTTTTATTTAGAAAAGAAGGAATATTGAACAGAATATTGAGCGATATGTTATGATAAGTAAATAAAGAGTATTTAGACTAAAAAATAACTTTAATGGTTATGATTGCTACTTATTTTTATAATTTTACTATCGATCGTGGTTATAGAAGCACGGCATCCGTAGCTCGATTTCATACAGATCCATATAATTTTAGGGCCACCTTTTCGATACAAGCTGTTTTGGTAGAAACGATATTCACCCATCTGTAAAATCGGTTTACCCTTTCTTGATACAATCATATTTATTTCTGAAGCAAATAGGAAAGAAGTATTATTGGTGGAAAAAAAATTAAATGATATAAATGCATGAAGTTTAAATATGCAAAAATATAGAAGAATGGAAAGACTTTGCTGTCATTGACATATTACTTTGTGGCCTCATCTATCCCGCCCAAGATATTCGAGTACAGAAAAGACGTGTGGGAGCCCCCTTAACGTGGCGTATTTCTTCTCTGTTACTCATTCGGGTACCCACTAAGCGACAGAAAGAACTTAAAAATTGATCCACCTGATGTTTCATTAACTTTTTAATTATGATATTTGATATTTGGTTTTCTCTATTGGTTTTCTCGAAAGAAAAAGCTTAGAGGGTATTTATAATACTGTAAAGAAAAGAATTGACTCTGAAGCTCAAGGGAGTATTTATCTATACTAGTGGTCGCCGTGTGGTCGAAATTCGGCCATAATTCATTTTAATTATTTTTTCTGCTACACAATTTTCTTTAATTTTATTTATGTATAATTGTAAATTGAGCAAGCTGTATTTCACTAATAACTAATATATAAGCACAAATCTCTAGTAGACATTGTCATCATAATGATTGTTTGACATTCAGTTCGACCAGAGATTTTAACCGTAAACTAAAAAGTGTAGAAGCGTTGCTACGCAACACACTCCCAGAAACGTGTGTGTGTGTGTGTGTGTGTGTGTGTGTGTGTGTGTGTGTGTGTGTGTGTGCGCGTGTGTGTGTGTGTGTGTGCGTGTGTGTGTAGCGATTGCGTTATAGTATGCGTAATACCTTTTTTAATGAATTTAATGGATTTCTAATCTATTATTATATAAAATTTCATGCACTTCTTTTCATTATATACATCAACTGTGCCAAATTTCATACTGGTCCATCCACGTAATTTTCGTAAAAAGGGGTACAAAGTTTTAGCTTCACGTATTAATATATAGATTGTTCGCTATCGGATGTTCGCTGTGTAATTTTTTATTATATTCAGTGTGGAGTTGTAGTAAGAACAAGATTCACTATCCCCTTTCTTGCCCGCAGGTTTCTTAAAAGACGACTAAGAGATTAAAATATGCAGTTAACATCTTATACAAGAGAAGTAAAACTCGAAATAAAGAAACCTCTTTTTTTCGGTGGGCTGTGGACAGCACACCGCCGCCTGTGACGTCCAGCGCGACGCGCGATCGGCGCGTGATCTCATAAACCACCGTATTTTCACTCCTTCGCGATTGGGCCGACCGCTGGTACCGAGTTCCTTGTCATCCATGGCCAGCTCAGCAGGATACCCTTTTGGGTACCGTCCCAAACCAACGACCCGCCTGGGTCGTCACCCTCATACCGTGAGCCTCTTTGTGGCTAACGGACTATTCCCCGGTCATTAAAATAGTGAATTTATGGTAACGAATGTTTTTCTATAATTAATTCAAAAAATAAGACTCCGTATAATATGCCTATGGTATGGTCATACCACGCCCAATCCGTCCAGGGTAACAAGAAGAACGATCTGCGCCCCATAACCTGCCCTACATTAGCCATGCCGGCCACCAATACCCGGTCTTATTATCAGTGGCTCGATCCATTCACTCTAAGGCAGTCCATACTAATATTATAAATGCGAAAGTAAGGATGTTTGTTTGTTTGTTTGTTACGCTTTCACGTTTAAACCACTGAACCGATTTCAAAAATTCTTTCACCAATGGAAAGCTATAATATCAGGGAGTAACATAGGCTATATTTTATCCCGGTATCCCCACGGAAACGGAAACTACGCCACGGGTAAGGCGACTGAAACCGAAGCGAAGCGAGGGCGGTTGCTAGTAATTAATAATTTAAAGATTGTAGTAATAAAGTTTACTTCGCTTTAAGGTAGTTTTGATAAAATGTTGCCTAAACCGTACGCTAAATATATCTACAACTACAGTATCATATATAGGCTAAAACAGGAGTAAATTAAAAGGTGAACCGTCGCTCAGGACGCCTGGCAGATGTGAAACATCGAATTTTTTTGTACATGTATATATGCATAAAAGAACAGTTTACGACGAGAACTAATATGGCATATTGTAAAATAAAATATTACTATTTATAGTCTAATTAAAAATTTTACACAACAAATTATAATTAATTCACCGCATAGTCGCTTACGCACAACATCGTGGCGCTACATCTCACACACTACTACGTATAGACTACGTATAGTACATATATTCCGTCACACAGCGTGGCGTTGCGTCGCCGCGGCCTGTTTACTGTATAGATGCTTCACGTCAATAAAAATACTTATAAAAATGTTATAAGCGTAATAAAATAACTTCAGTTAGAATCCTTAATAATTTATCTAGCTATTTCGTATAGGTTGAAAAAATAATAGGCGAGTTAGTTTATACAAATAAATATAATTGTATACAAATAAATATATTGTGTATCTGCTTGTAATGTCAAAAGAATTGGTTTTTCTTACTCAAACGGCTATTTATATACCTAATAACTAATTTAAATATTTTTGTCTGTCTGCTTGTTCCGAGTAATCTTCAAAACAGCTGAACCGCTGTTGATGAAATTTTACTATTAGATTGTTGTCTATATATCAGGAATAACTTAGGCTATTTTATGCCGGTATTCCTATGGAAACATGAATTAGGCGGTTCACCCGCGTAGTTCCTGTTCCCGTTCCAGGTGAAGCCATGGGAATTTGCTAGTTAGTTAATAAGGTTAGATTTAAAATATATTTCATCAATTAATTTATTACATTGGATAAGTTACATCAAATATTTCAAAATTATATAACATTATTCATTTACTGACTCATTTTTTTTTTGGGTGAGGTAGAGAAGAGAATTTACCGGTAAAATACACATTTTACTTATTTTACCAACGTGCAGTGGGTAATTTACCGGACAATTAACCAAAGTACTTTTTTTGCCTCATGGTGGGGTTGATACGTGATTGAGAATATGTATAGTACAGGCTAATAAGAATTTACCTTATATACACTATAAATATATTAATTAACAAATAAAAAGTTATAAATTATATATAATTATTAAAAATTTATTATTATGTTAATTAATATTGATAATAATTAATTATGAAGCTCTTCAAATACCCAGCTTATGTTTATAATTCTGTCAATATTCCTAATACTTACTTTAGCAACATCAATAAATCAGGAGTTTCGTAACTCCAATTTCCGAGATCAAATTTTTTGCATTATTTGGCTATTTAACCGGCAAAATATATTTTACCGGTTAAATAGCCAAATATTTAACTAGCCAGTAATTGGATATTTGTCCGCTCGAAACACTAGGGTGGGGTATTGTCAGCGCACCCGCAGCGCTCGGCCTTATAACCCACCGTACCACGTCATCTTTGTCATTAGGCCGACCACCGGCACCGCGTTCCTTGTGAAAATGAGTCGGGCTTACCACGGAGGAAGCCCGACTCATTTTCTGACTCTAAGCAGCGTCTTGGTTGTATCCATCTGTCGAGCGTTTATTTATATAACAACAATTTAATCGTATTAAATGGCTTCTTTTTGTCATCTTTCAACATAGTTATTAAAATAAATATCAAGTGTATTAATATTAAATGAACGGATTTCATCTAGATTTCTTTATATACACTAGATTTCTTGAGTAATTATTATAACGTCGATTACTATGTGATTACTTATTACAACTATTTCAAGACATCAATAGATTGAATTTATAATATTTTAGATTGAATTTATATTATGATTTATAATTTAACAAAACTAAAACATTGGTTAAATTAATTATACAAAAAAAAACTCTATTCAAGGTGTAATAATTCCGTTAACTTAGGAGTCGATGATAAATGTAAACCTTTTATTTTTATTTCAAGAGTCTGACGGTAACTGATAATCAGCGCTTGCGGACCTCTGAAATCCGACATTTCTATTACGCAGACTTCAATTTTCTGCTAAAGTTTGAAACTACCCCCAACGAGCCGATCTATCTTTCATCTTAATATGTATGATAACCGTTCTCAAAACATCTCGTCTTCAGCAGTCGATATTGTATCATGTTCTTTATGAATGGTTATGTTGATGAGTTATTGTAACAAAAATATTATCAATTGTGATAACGCACGCGCGACAGTTCTTGCTCCTCCACTTGACACATCGCCACTGCTTTTTAGGACAGTCAACGTTTTCTCCAGGTCTTGTTTTTTGTGATAAATATAAATTGTATCGATGATTATGGTACTCTATAGCAGGATTTCCATATCGTGAAACAGTAAAAAATATATCTGCGGAAATAATAAAGGAATTAAGACCCACATAGATTTTAATGATATTACAAAAGTAAAAACCAGAACTTCTAGCTAGTGATCAACAGAAATATATTCCTAGTGGTAGAACATATTATTGTACGTATTTATTTCGCAGCCCTAATATACTTTGTAAATTGTATGTTTCGAATTCGTAGGCTATATTTACTAGTTCTTATCTTATATTAAACTGACTGACGCAACAGACGTTCTGTTAAAATAAAATACAAAGAATTCTCATTAAAATCGACAGCAGCGCCACCTACCGGGTTCAATTGTAAGTCTAAACCATTCTCGAATCCCCTTGAACACACAAAAAATTCAGTGCTCAGTGATACACACGTACACAAGAAATGTATATATATATATATATATATATATATAAAGATATTCTTCGGTTACTTTCTTTTTATGGATTTTGTTTTTATACACGACCACGTATCGGACGACGCAGTGTAAGACGTCCCCAACAAGATTGACCTACGAACTAGTAAAACTTGCTGGGCGTCGTCGGATGCAGGCGGCACAGGACCACACTTTGTGGCGAAACATAAGGGAGGCCTACATCCAGCAGTGGACGGCGATAAGCTGAATAATGAAGAAAGACAATGCTATTTTTATAAAAAAAATACAAATATAAGTTAATTGTAAAAATACATACGTTTAAAATAAATGCAATTAAGAGAATAAACGAATTTTGTTACTTTTTAGTTTCAAATCTATGATTCATTTTTGTATACTTTTTCAGGAAATTTTTAAGTTCCTCATAAAAAAAAACTATAATTCATTGTATACTTTGCACTTCAAAATTTATATATTTCATTAAAATTCAGAACCTTCACTTTTTTATCAGCTTAGGACTTTTTCCTAATTTGCATAGTGCTTTTAAAATACCTGGCCTTCATTTTTTCTATTTTCGTATCATTTATGAGGATTTATACTACGTAAATATTCATTTCATTACACGTCCCATATAAAAGATACTTCGCAAATTAGAATGTGAAGAAGGAAACTCATGAAAACAAGAGATATTTTAGAGAAATTTATATGCACTATACATTTTCTCTATCCAACAAAAAAACAACTTGTGCTTCATTTAAATATAATGAATGTTCCACATTATACTTTTTTGGTTTAAAAGAAAGAATTTTTTTGTGTGGTGACGGAGTAAGAATACAATTCACCAACCCTTCTCCACCCGTGTGTGTCGTAAAAGATGGGTAAGGGATTATAATATGCATATAATACTTGTGGAAGAGAAGGAAAACTTCAAATGAAGTCCTATACCAACACGTCCGGGCCGGAACTCCCCCGTGGGACCTGGAGGCGGAGATGCTCGCCGACATCTATCGGCGGGTGTCGGAGACGCGCGCCCGCGGCGGCATGGTCTCCATCAGAGAGATCACCGCCTGGCGGGTCGACGCCCGCCGAGAAGTCATTGCCCGTTGAGCAGTCCGGCTGGAGAGTCCTCGGCACGGTGTCAGGACCGTCGAGGCCCTCCGGCCGGTGCTGATGGAGTGGTTGGAGCGGACGCACGGGGTGCTTTCTTTCCGACTGGTGCAGGTGCTGACGGGGCACGGTTGCTTCGGGAAGTACCTGCACAAGATTGTCAGGAGGGAGAGCACACCGTCCTGCCACCACTGCAGTTGCGACGAGGACACGGCGCAGCACACGCTCGAGGAGTGTGCTGCATGGGAGGGGGATCGCCGTGAACTCGTCGCAATTATCGGTGCCGACCTGGCGCTGTCGACCATCGCCAGGGAGATGCTCGTCAGCGTCAGGAACTGGGACGCGGTCGCCGTCTTCTGTGAGGCCGTAATCTCACGGAAGGAGGCGGCGGATCGTGTGCGAGTAGAGCTCCTATTCGGCGACACGTTCCGCCGCCGGCGACTCGGGCGGCGCAGGCGCGAGTATCTGCGCCTAATGCCACCCTAGCCGAGGCCGCGGGTGATCGGACCGGGGAATTGTCCGTCACCCGCAGAGAGGCTAACCGCGCGACGGCGACCGACGTCCCAGGACGTCGAGAGGTGAGGGTACCCGAAAGGGTATTCCGTTGGGCCGACCACTGACGACAAGTCACATCTGCTCCGGTGGTCGGCCCAACAACGAGGTGACGTGAGTACGGGTGGGTTATGGGCCCGCGCGCCGTCCTTTCATCATACCAACACGTCCGAGCAGCGAGGTATACGTAGGTCAATTGTCCTCCTATTATGGAGGAGGCTTGAGCCCAACAGTGGGACATGTATGAGCTAAAGTTATGAATGAAAAGAAAGACAATGTCTAACTAGAGCTTCATCATACCTTTTAAATACTCCAATACATCGCACATCTCCATTCCGCGGTAGTTTTAAATTTTCCACCAAAAAATGTTGGAATGACTTACCTCCACCCTTACGTGATTCAAAATCGTTAAATTGTTTTAAAAAAACGTTTAAACTACACCTACTTAATTTGCAAATTCATTAGCATATCTTGTGCGGAATTCAACACTATTCTGTCCTCTTGACCATAAATGTGTTTTAAGTATCGAGTAAATCAGTATACAATAATATACATATTTTATTGTTTTATATATATCATATATGTATGCATCGTATTTTAAAATGTATTACATCGTTACACAGCCACGCATACCAAACATACACGCACATTCACACATGCACATTATCATACTAATTAAGTTTTTTTTTATAATTATTTTTATCATTTGTATATATACCAGGTGTTGGCAGAATACCAGCGCTATTTCTCTAAGTAGAAGTAGCACGAGTTGAGCCAATAGCCTTTTTTGTTCCTCGTTTAAATTATTTCAATTTATGTAAGAAGCTCTTTTTACTTGTGTTTTTATAAGATCCAACGAGAACAAAATAAATGTTTTTCTTTCTTTCTTAATTAAGTTATTACTTTAACAGGACAATGTGAATAAAATTCGGAGTAGAACAGTGTCTCCTGTGGTTTGATACTTGTTTGGTACAATAGAGGATTTTTATGGACAATAAATAATAATAATTAATATTAACAATTTTAATGATTATGATCGCTGATCATTTTTACAATTTCACTATCTATTGTTGTTATGGAAGCACGGCATCCGTAACTCCATTTCATACAGATCCATATAACTTTAGGACCACCTTTACGATACAAACTGTGCTGGTAGAAACGGTGCTCACCCATCTGTAAAATTGGTTTACCCTTTCTTGACATAATCATCCTTATTTCTGAAGCAAATCGGAAAGGAGTATTAGAGCTATTAGAGCCATTAAGATATGAAATTTACTTAACTTGTGATACGTAAACATGAATTGATGAAGGTAAAATGCTGATATAGCACAAGAGTATAGAAATTAAAGATAAATTTTGTTAAAGTAATGTAATCGCATTTTATGATATGACAGTAACATAAAAAATAATATAAGTGTAGTAAGAACGGCTTAAAGAAATTTCAATTAAACGAAAGTAATAAATATACACTGTCACTCTACAGCAGCAGTCGGCAACACGTGGCCCGCGAACCTCTCACTTACGGCCCATAAATGTTTTGTAATTAAGTTAAATATCAAAATAAAAAAGGAAAAAATATATTTTTAAATTAAACGGTTTTATATTAAAGAAACAGTAAAAATAAAATCGTGGGACACTACTAAACAAACATTTTAATCGACGATTGTAGATATTTGACGTGCCGCACGGTTTTATTTTTACTGCTTCTTTACAATAAAACCGTTTAATTTAAAATTATATTTTTCCTTATTTTTACTTTCAAGTTTTTAGTTTTTATATTGATTTTGTATAGAGCACTGTATTCTACTTATCAAACCCTTTCATTTAATACCCATATTAATGAGATTGAAAAACAAATAGGTTGTCCGCCATTTTGTAGCGGCGGTCATCTTAGATTTTGAATTTGTATAGTGTATTGTATTCTACTTAATGATTTCTGATGTTTACGCGAGTATTATACATTTTAAATAAAACTACTTTACGGATTTTATCGCGTTTGTATTTGATTTTTGATTACCCGACGTTTCGAACACTTTACAGCGTTCATGATCACGGGTGGACTAAGATGTCTCACGTCCAACAAGTCATCGTTACTGCAGAAAATTTTATAATTATCTACCCGATACAGAAATTAGTTATTAAATATTGACCCACATTTTGATACAAAATTTATTGCCAGTGTAAGAAGAAAATGATTCTATATGAAAAAATTATATTGTTTATGGTTAGTAATAATTAAACATTAAAATTAATAGTAATTATATTTAAAAACTAACTAATAATCTAGTATACTACCACCGGATCGGAACACGGTTACACTGAGAAAGATCCGGCAAGAAAACTCAGGTAACATGATGCTAAATTAAAGTTAATTTTGAAGGCGGCTTACTTTATGTTACTAAAAAGGTTTTAATTTATAAAATTATCTTTAGTTATTATTATTGTGGGTCAAATCTATACAATATGAGCTCACGGTGTCTTGGAGTCTTCTTGCCGGATCTTTCTCAGTGTAACCGTGTTCCGATCCGGTGGTAGTATACTAGATTATTAGTTAGTTTTTAAATATAATTACTATTAATTTTAATGTTTAATTATTACTAACCATAAACAATATAATTTTTTCATATAGAATCATTTTCTTCTTACACTGGCAATAAATTTTGTATCAAAATGTGGGTCAATATTTAATAACTAATTTCTGTATCGGGTAGATAATTATAAAATTTTCTGCAGTAACGATGACTTGTTGGACGTGAGACATCTTAGTCCACCCGTGATCATGAACGCTGTAAAGTGTTCGAAACGTCGGGTAATCAAAAATCAAATACAAACGCGATAAAATCCGTAAAGTAGTTTTATTTAAAATGTATTCTACTTGTTAAGCCCTTTCATTTAATACCCATATTGATGGGATTGAAAAAAAAATAGGTTAGCCGCCATTTTGTAACGGCGGCCATCTTGAATTTACAAAAATATTGACTATACCTAAATGTATTGTCACCAAAACCAAAGGCGTATGCCAAATTTCAGATCAATCGGTTGACAGAAAGAGGGTTAAATTTTAATTACTAAATTTGACCTAACAACGAAAAAAATAAACAAACGGGGTAAGCTATGTAAAACCGTTTAATAAATGCATGCCGTTATTTTTCTAGCTGTAAAGCCCATACATATAAGTATAAACATAATGTAAGTATTATGTGAACGTATTAAATGCCGTATGTTTTAACAATTTTAATAGCATTTTCATTTTTTTATGTGATATGATTATACACGCCGCCCGTGTGGTGACGGGTTGCCCGTGTGGCGACGGGTTGAGAATACATGTGTCGCCAGCCCTTACTTGCCCGTGGGAGTCGTAAAAATCGGCTGAGGGTTCACCAGGAGAGCAGGGCAGCAGCTCTCTTCTGGGAAACGTAAAACACCTATACTGCGATCGCCAACCCGCCTGCCAAACGTGGCGATTACGACAATATCCCCCTTTTAAAAATGGCGTAGGTACAATAAAAAAATGGCCCCCAGTCATGGCGGCTCCGGTACCCTACGGGCTCATTTTGGTGGCGGGCCCAGTAGTGGTGGCGCGGGGGGTGCGAGGAATCTCCGGCAGCGATCCGGCTACCAACAAAAACGACCCTTGGTCCTGGTAACACACAACATTCGGACACTCAGGACTGACGAGAGGTTCATCGAGCTGGAAGAGGAATTGAGCAAAACCCCACTGGGACATTGTAGGATTATCAGAAGTGCGAAGAGAGGGCGCGGGCACGATAATCCTCCAGTCTGGAAACTTGCTATTCTACCGGGAGAGCGATCACCCGTCCCAAGGTGGTATAGGGTTTATAGTTCGTAGGTCTCTCGTAGATAACTTGGAAAAGGATCGAGAGTGTGTTGACAAGGGTAGCGTACCTTATACTCAGAATTACCAAGAGGTATTCGTTGAAGGTTATACAGGTATACGCACCGACCTCGACATACTCTGACGCTGCCGACTATCGCCAGGGCGATGGTTGGCAGCGTCAGGAATTGGGACGCGGTCGCAGCCTTCGCGAGACCCGCCGCCTCCTTCTGCGAGACAGTGATCTTGCAGAAGGAGGCGGCGGGTCGCCTGCGCGAGGAGCACAGCCTTGATGAGGCGATCCGCCGCCGGCGACTGGGGCGGCGTAAGCGCGAGTATTTACGCCTCATGCCGCCCTAGCCGAGGCCGCGGGTGACGTGACTGGAGATTAGTCCGTCACCCGCTGAGAGGCCGACTGCGTGAGGAAAGACCGACGTTCTCCCCGAGGGGGGGACGTCGGTCGATGGGAGGGTACCCCAAGTAATAATCCGGCGGGCCGGTCACTGATGACAAGTAACCCTTTTTATTTTTTTTTTGTTCACGCTGTGGAAATGCATTTAGGGACAGTCCTCCGCCAGTGGCGGGGGTTGTGTGGCACTCACCGGTCAAGTCCGCAGCCGCAATACCCACTAAAACCACAGCGGCCCCTTCCGCGCTTTTACGGGGTGCCGGAGAGATCGTCTGATGACATTCAATCCCCGGCACCCCAACGCATGGCCGTCTGGCCACGTCCTGTCGTCATTATTCAGGGCGGTGGGAGTAGGTGCGCATATAGACGTCTCCTCCTCCCGGGTCGCTGGCGACGGAGCGAGTCAGCAGAGGCGCTTGCCTCGCGTTCCCGCTCCGCCGCTTCCTTCCTGGATATGACGGCCTCGCAAAATGAGGCCATCGACGACCAGCACCTGTCGCTGCCGAGCATCTTTGTGATAACGGTCGGCAGCGACAGGTCGTGGCGCTGAGGCCCCCAGGCGGGGCATAATTCCAATGTGGGACGCGCATCATGACAAGTAACCCTGCTCCCGTGGTCGGCCCAACGACGAAGGCGACGTGCATCGTGAGTGAGTTGTGGGTGTGCGTGCTTACGCCTCTCTGTCGCCCCGCTCCTCGCCGAGCGCGCCGACCGCAGCCCAACCCTAAAAAAAAAAAAATCTATCAATCATCATCATCTTGCTCTTATCCCAATTACTTGGGGTCGACGCAATATGTCATCTGTTTTGACATAATGCAAAAAGTTTCGGCAATGACTTTTATGACCGGCCGCCTGCCTGACGTCAACCCTCCTTGGGAATGTAATCGTTGACCCAAATGGTACCAGATGGAGTTGGTCCGGGTCAATCTAGGGCTAATCTAGGCCAATCTAGTCGTCTTTTACGACACCCACGAGCAAAGCAAGGGTTGGTAGTATTCGAAGCCGCTACCACACAGCAAATTCAATATCAATATTCAACATAATTTGAATAACTATGTGACAAATTGTTCTTCTTTACAACTCACTTACGTTGCTTGGAGGAACTAGAGATGCAATGTTTTAGCTCATTTTTTTCTCATAAAAAGGGAGAACGTGAAACTCTTGTTTTTATGGACTACTTCAATGTAAATGAAACAAAATATTATGATATGAGATTCTCTTTGCCGTCAAAAATGTTCATCACCTAAAAATCCGTTTGATATGTACTTATCCTTATGTGGTGCGACCAGACTGTCGATAGTCGCCTGCCTACAGCCGTGGGCCAATGCGTCCGCGGTAGTATCACTCTCTCGCAGAAAATCGACTTCTGAGTAGTAACAATTTGTTACTGCACTTCGTTCGGTGAGCGAAAGAGCCGGCAGCCTAACTTCCTGAGGACGTTTGCGTGTGGTGGGTTTTGGTGACCCCTTTAGCCACCGGACCTCGTTCAACACACTCACTCCCCATTCACTTTCTTCACGGTAGGCAGTAGCAGTAGGCCTAGCAAAGCTCTATGAGCGGCAGTATCACCTACCATCAGGTGTGCTGTTTTCTCGTTCGCCAGCAACAGCAATAAGTAAAAGACGAATACCATGATCCACGATTATATTTCATTTATTTTCTTTTTCTGTATAGAACGTATAAATCCCATTGAAATGCGAATAAAAGTCGCACCTAATATACCACCATGTCCAGGTGGCTATGTAAAAGATTTTACGAACCAACAACTAAGAGGAAAATGTTTTTGATTAGCGATTTCGAATCATACACCGCGAACATTGCAAATTTCCATCCTCATGTACTAATGAAATAATAAAATACAATGGAGTCATTGAATACCGGCGACACACGACCATTTGGCGAAATGTTCCTAGGGAAAGCTAATATTTCACGCCAATTGGGTCAACAAAATTAAGAAATTGTTCCCAGTGACCTGCTCAATTGGCGATGAAGGATATGGCAAGTTGTGGTGACATGGCCCACTTTTCCGCGGCCCCAAAGAGTTGGGATGTAACAAGCACATAGCCTGTTAAAAAATAACTTGTGTGCAGCAGTTCACATTTATGGGTTGATAGATTATAAAACACTAACCGAAACGCTGTTTTGTACAAATTAAAAAAAAGAAATTTTCTTTAAAATCGGTCGCAACGCCACCTACCGGGTTCATATATTAATCTAAACCATTTTCGAACCCACTTGTATACAGACAAAAAATTTCATCACGATCGGTCCAGCAATTTAAAAGGAGTTCAATTACGAACACACGAACAGAAGATTTATATTTATAAAGAAGATTATAGAATATTTAAAACTTGCAGTTTAAGATAAGGTATAAAAATAAGCTGTATTTGATATAAAAACACATCTATTCAGTTCAGTAAAATAACATATCTATGTCTAAAGATGCAATGAAAGTAAGTTATAAATGTTTCATTTATTTAAAAAACTATTGTTTCCTTTACTAAAGATAGTCCAGTCTTATATACATAGAGTGCTTTATATATTTGTGGCTTGAGATGGATTGTTAAACACTATTTCGTTAAAAAAATGCATATTTCATATAAAAATATTTTTAACACGACGTTTAAGCGTAAATGTACAAACTAAAACAATATAAAATAAAGTAAATATATTAACTAGTCCCATAATTATACAAATTGAACTTACATAACATAACAAACATATAATATTATAGTAAAGGCTGGCTTCTTTTAAACTTTTCTACCATAACACTCGGTGCCTTTAATCGATATTATATATCGATATATATTAATTTAAAAAGTTTACCTTTCGAGCAATAATTGTGATTTTAAGTAATAACTATCATTCATTAATGTTAATTAATGTTAGACTATTATTTATAATCTTGTATCTATTATCGTTTATGAAAAGTAAAACAATAATTGATACAATCATATAGTAAATCACAACTGCGCTGGTCAGAGTTATAACTTGACTTTGCCATTTCTTGCATTAAAGTTATATATTTTTTTCTTTAGTAGGCTCTTGGAATACCTGCGAGAATCGAAAGGTTGGATGTTGACATGCCCACTGATCTTAGAACCGAATGAAAACTCTCACGTGCCCTTAGTGGGCGATAAAATTGAAGTCCTGGTTGGATGAATTTATTCTTTTGAAATTTTTTAAACATACTGGTGATTATGAAAAACACTAGCCTTTACGATGTCACAATCTATAGCAGTTATACTTGCTCTACAACCTTTAATCCATTGACTGCATCTAAATGTCTTTTTTATATTATTCCTTGTGTCGTGTTTGAGAAGGAATCTATAACCATCGTAATGTATAAAGGGAAATCCTTTCTTTGTGTAGTGGAATGTGGCAACTAAAACAAAGAGAGAATATTTTAACACCATTAAAATAGTATTGAACGTATTTATAACAATATTTTATTAATCAAAATAATCCATCTTGCTTTAAAAATTAAATACGTAAATATAAATAATATATAAAACCAAAATGTTAGTGATAACAGTTATTAAAACTCACACACAGGTATATACGTTTATTTCAATCAACGGATATTTATAACTATTTCGTTTATACATAACATTATTCATTCCTTTTCATGTTTGTCTTCGGATAAAAAAAAATCCCAAGACGAAAAAAAGAGTAGAAGATTTACTCGAGTATAAATAACTTTTTTGTATGGCGTTTAGTTGTAGTGAAGGTATAAGAATACCTCAACACTCCTTATCTTGCCCGTCGATTTCGTAAAAGACGACTAAGGGATATGATATACAGATAACAACTTGAATTCCAACCCATCTGAACGGTATGAAACAGAAGGCCAATATTCCCTCCTACTGAATGAGGTTCGAGCCCAGCATACGGGGACGCAGAGAGAGAGTTTGGAGAATTTTATCATAAATTTAAATGTACCATTACATAAAACTCACTGAAGATAATCTACATCATATATTATTTTGAGCATCCATATTGTGACTAATTAATTGAGTATTTATAGTACCTATGTTAAAATTGGAATCTTACAAACGATCTTATTTCATGATGAAAGAATTGAAAAGAAACATTTTAGGCGCCAAATAATAGCCATATTCTCAAGGATGAACGCCCTGCTACCCTTACATCTGCATATTATACTCCTTTAGTCGTCTTTTACGACACCAACTGGCGGGAAAATGGGGTAATAAATTGTATTCTTACACCGTCACCGCAAAGAATATCATCTTTAGTTAATACATTCACGATATTTTATTATGGCAAACGATGTCTCGCCGACTTTTGAAAAAATTAGAACGAAGTGTAGTTCACTTTTTTATTTATTTACTTACTAATAATACTTTCCGTAATAGCTAATGCAGAAATTATCCGTTAGATTGCGCAATACAAAAGCTATAAACGTACGTCGAACATCAAATCCAAATGAATAGTTCTCAAAATAATACGCGGTAAGACCGTTATTAGTACACCTTTGGGCTCTGCTGTATAATTGAAAATAGACTAAAATAGACATTGCCTGTTCAATGTATCAGTGATGTAAATCTACATTCTCAAACAGGTGCTTTATTTGACATAGCTTGTAGTAAAGGTTATAAGTGCCGTACCACAATACAGTTTATGTTACATTATAGTGATAATAAAGTTTTCCATGTATTGACGCAATAACAAAACAATTCATCTCTCCCTATGATGCCTGTGGGTGTCATAAAAGCCACTAAGGGATACACATATGACAGACGAAGAAAAATTCGAAATAATATCATTTTATTTGCCGACATGCTTGTTGTAGTAGGTCAACCCTATGTTTTTTGGTTCCCTCCTATGGAACCGTGGCAGCCCTCGAGCCCAGCAGTGGGACCTGTATGAGCTGAAATGGATGGCTAGATGGATAGTAAAGTTTTCATATTAAATATATTTTGATAAAAAGTATCAAAGATACTACCAAAACGTTAATAATTTAAGTTTAACAATTTGTCCCTCTCTTTCTTCAGATCTGTGTTAGGATTTTAGAATAACAAAATTCTATGTGGCAAATTCTGGACTTGACAATAGTACTATCTACAGTTATGATGGTGGCTCGACAACCATGTCTCCAGCAACTACATCGAAAAGTTTTCTTATAAGAGCTGTAGCGTTCTTTCTTCAAGAAATATTTGAATCCACAATGCTCAATCATTGGATTGCCATGACGCGATATCATAAAAACAGGTCCTAAAATAAATAAAGGATTAATATTCAATTTTGAAAATAAGTTTAATATTTTAATAGAAATATTCATCATCATCATCATTTCAGCCCATACACGTCCCACTGTTGGGCTCGAGCCTCCTCCATAACAGGAGGAGATCCGACCTTACTATACCATGCTGGTCAGACAGGTTGGTATAGGATTTCATTTCGAATTTTCCTTCTCTTGCATAGATGTTATATGCGTATTATATCCCTTAGTCGTCTTTTACGACATTCACGGGCATGATCAGTGGTCATCAGTGGTTGGCCTGACGGAATGCCCCCTACGTGGCGTACCCTCCCATCGACCGACGTCCCTCCCTCGGGGAGGACGTCGGTCTTTCCTCACGCGGTCGGCCTCTCGGCGGGTGACGGACTAATCCCCGGTCACGTCACCCGCGGCCTCGGCTAGGGCGGCATGAGCCGCAAGTATTGGCGCCTACGCCGCCCCAGTCGCCGGCGGCGGATCGCCTCATCGAGGCTGCGCTCCTCGCGCAGGCGATCCGCCGCCTCCTTCTGCGAGATCACTGCCTCGCAGAAGACTGCGACCGCATCCCAATTCTTGACGCTGTCGACCATCGCCCTAGCGATAGTCGGCAGCGTCAGGTCGGCACCGATGATTGCGACGAGTTCACGGGGCTGCGTGGCCCAAGCGGCGCAGGCCTCGAGCGTATGCCGCGCCGTGTCCTCGTCGCAATCGCAGTGGTGGCAGGACCGTGTACTCTCCCTCCTTACGACCTTGTGCAGGTATTTACGAGGAGCGGGTCACTCCCTTCCCTCCATTGTGGTTGAGGGGAGTGATGGCTGCTCTAGTGGTTAACTCGTGATCGGGTGCCGCTTGCGGGATCTGGTCCAGCCATGGTACTTTTTCGTTATATTTAATAACTGTATTGTATGATGGTTCGAAAGGCATCACACTGGAGCTATTAATAGACATGTTGTTGTATATTATCTTATTAAAAAAAATAGTAAATGAATAAAAAAGAAGACAAGCCCACTGAGTTTCTTGCCGGATCTTCTCAGTGCGGTCGCGTTCCGATCCGGTAGTAGTGTAAGGTAAAATGTAAAAAAGTGACCATATGTAAGTGCCCCCGCGGGGTTTATGCATAATAAAGTATTTGAATTGAATTGAATTGAATTGAATTTGGCCAAGCACCCATGCCCCGTCAACACCTGCACTAGTCGGAAGAAGAGCACCCCATGCCGCCTTTCCAACCACTGCATCAGCACCGACCGGAAGACCTCCACGGTTCGCACCCCAAACCGAGGCCTCTCCAGCCGGAATGCCCAACGAGCAATGACGTCTCGGCGGGCGTCGACGCGCCAGGCGGTGAGCTCCCTTAACGAGATCACACCGCCCCCCGCTCGCACCCCGTCACCCGCCGATACAATCCGGCGAGCATTTCCGCCTCCAGGTCCCACGGGGGAGTCCCGGCCAATAGGCACGCTGCCTCCGTCGCCACCGTGCGGTATCCGCGGATGGCCCTGACCGTCATGGCCCTCTGTGGTCGCCACAGAAGGGCCGTGAGTCGGACGGTCATGGATCCCGCCCACACCGGTGCGCCGTACAGGGCCATCGACCGGATGACACCCGCGTATAGCCGTCGGACTATTATGATGCTGCGAATCAGTTCAGCTCCACCTCCCATATGTGAAAAATCGGTTGGCAGGAAGGTATTGTTTAGATATTTGTCTACAAATAAAATATTTTTATAGTCTTATTTTCCATAAATTTATAGTTTACAGTTATTTATTTGCTTATCATGTAAAATATATAAAAAATTATGTTTTTCTGTTCGTCATTTCGGCTCATATATGTCGCACTGCTGAGCTCGAGCCTCATCCGTAATAGGAGAGCTATTGACCTAATATACTACGCTAGTCAGACGGCTTGGTATAAGGTTTTATTTCGAGTTTTTCTTCTTTTACATAGATGTTATATGTGTATTATATCCCTCAGTCGTCTTTAAGAACCTCCACGGGCAATATAGGGAGTAGTGAATTGTCACCAATCGGAAAAAAATATTATAAATATTTAATTTTATGTTTTTTTAAACGCTCTGCATTAAAGAAATAACCCTTGCATTATGAGGACTTTACTAACATACACTCCACGGAAACAGTCAGTAAAATAATTTGGGGATCGCGCAAAATGTTGTCCACCTTGGAAATTGAACCCACGATACTTTACACTGTAGAATGTTTATGATGGATAAGATAACTAGTACGCCATATGTATTGTACAAAGTTTTGAATCATATTTATTCTGTGTGGTAACAGATTAAGAATACAATTAATCACCCTCTTTCAGGCCCGTAGGGGTCGTAAAAGGCGACAACGAATTGTAATATATGAAAACCACCCATGCAAGAAATGGAAAATTCGAAAAAACCCTATACCAACAAGTCTGACCAGCGTGGCATAGTAGATCAATTTTCCTCCCATCGTGAGGGAAGCTAGGGTCCAACAGTGGCATGTATATGAGCTGTGATGATGATGATGATATAAGACTGATTGTTTTTAAATAAATTCTACATTTTAAAAACGTAGCAGATATGTTGTGCGCGGGTTTCCTTTTCAATAATAAAGAAATCAACTACTTCACCATACTAACCAGTTTGCCAAAGGCTTTATAGCTAGTATTATCTTTATATGATGTTTTCTGCTCCCACGCTCATTTATTTTATAATACGCTTGCTGAAAATGAACGAATAAATTATATTCTTACTCCGTTGCTAGACAAAACCGAATCACTGACAGTATTCCCTGCAATATTAATAACTAGAAACTCGCCCTCGCTTTGCTTCGGTTTCAGTCGCCTTACCCGCGTAGTTCCCGTTCCCGTTGGAATACCGCGAAAAAATATAGCCTATGTTACTCAGGGATAATGTAGCATTCTAATGGTGAAAGAATTTTTTAAATCGGTTCAATACTTTTTGAGCCAATTCGTTACAAACATACATACAAATCTTTCCTCTTTATAATATTAGTATAGACGTATAGATAACACAAAAACTAATAACACATAAACATTTAATTTACATGAAAATATTTCGTTATCTCGGAATAAATATGCCTGATATGTACATTGATTTTCCATCTAGTGCTATAGGATTAGAAACAACATATAGGTACTTGAAAGTAAAATTTAGTCTCATAATATTAGTAGTAATATAAATCCATACTAATGTTATAAATGCGAAAGTAAGGATGTTTGTTTGTTTGTTTGTTTGTAACGCTTTCACGCTTAAACCACCGAACCGATTTCAAAAATTCTTTCACCAATGGAAAGCTATAATATCAGGGAGTAATATGTTACTCCCTTTTATCTACATTTTATCCCGGTATTCCCACGGGAACAGGAACTACGCGGGTTTAAGTGACCGAAGCGAAGCGAGGGCGGGTTGCTAGTATTCCTAATAAATCAATGACATTGTCTATTACATATCTCAGTTGCATCTTACAAACGATCAGCAGTTGTTTTAGTAACTGATTGCAAAGATTCAACAAAACACTTGCCGATGATTTCTGTTATAATATTTTCAATTTATTAAAATTTACATACACTGCTCCTCTCCTATTTGGCATTACGCTTATTATAGCTTTAAAATCTTTCTTAATACATTGATTAGGCTATTTGATACAATAAGCATGATGTTTGTAGTCCAATTTATTCTTCTTAGAGATTAGTGCCTTCAAACAAACTTTTCTCTCTTCAGCTATATAATATATATGTACATTTCTTACAAATAAACAATTTAGACTTAATCATTAAAGCTTTACAACTGGAGATTAATATGAAGCATTCAACCTTCATTCTATATTCCACCTAACAACTTTTATCTATTGTAAATAAAACTACTTTACGGTTTTTATCCCTTCATTCATCCGCCCAGTCCGCCCGTGACCATGAACGCTGCAACGTGTTCGAAACGTCGGGCAATCAAAATTCAAACATAAACGCGATAATAAAACCCGTAGTTTTATTTACAATGTATAATACTCACGTAAACGTCAAAAAATCATTAACTTTTATCTATTTTGCAATCGTCATCCACAGATCCCGTCCAAAATAATTGTTATATTAGCTACAAAGTTTCCCTTTATAGACAGACTAGAATTTATAACTAAATACGTTTATGAATTGCGTTTGTTAATGGTAATCCATCATTATGGAGGAGTCCCGTATCCTTTAGTGGAACATATTTGAGCTGAAGAAGAACATTACTAATTTTGAAATAATCAGAAATTTGGATCTCTATTTCGAGCTTGTGGACTTGAGTCTCGAGTGTGAATGAATATCATTACATTTTATGAGAATATTATCAAAAGTGACTATAGACGCTCGACATCCATAAGTCCATTTAGTGCACAGCCAACGTTTCCTAGGCGAGTTGACGTAGGACTTATTGTAAGTAAATTTGTGATTTTTATATAAAATCATTGTGTTGCCTCTATTTGATGTAATGAAAATTAACTGATCTGAAAAATAAAAAAGGACATATTACGTCATGTTGTAATATATTCAAAGTTAATATAATTCAATTGTAAATATATTTTAATTATATGTTACTTCGTCGGTAACTATACAAAGACAAATACACTACACAACGCATCACTGGACAAACTTGCTACTGTGATTATGAGGCTTCGAATACAGGCGGCACCTCAATAACTATAAACACTTTTTTTGCCGCAGGCTATGATGAGTCACACGCCCGGGGCGACGAGATGAATTGGCGAACGAGCCCATAGCCCGCCAGATGCATACCTCCAAGCGCCACGCTAGTTGAACTAGGGTTAGTATAGAATTTCGTTTCGATTTTTTCTTCACATGCAATGATTTTATTTGCTTGCGTCCCTTAATCGTCTTTTGCGATCACTCATGAGAAAGGAATCGGCGATTGTATATTTATTCATTTAGTCGAAGTTTTATAGAACTAGTTTCGGCATATTTGACTTCGCTATCAGTAAGCTATAATTAACAATTTAGTAAGCACATCATTTCAAAAACTTAAACGTGATTGGAGATT
The DNA here is from genome assembly GCA_032191425.1 of Lymantria dispar. NCBI lineage: Eukaryota > Metazoa > Arthropoda > Insecta > Lepidoptera > Erebidae > Lymantria > Lymantria dispar. Next base: position 28,783,705 of record CM063449.1, on the reverse strand, counting down.
GAGACCTTTCTGGCCGTCTATTGGTATTTTCACGAGGCTATGAATATGTCTTCGGGCGAGCCACAGATATCAAGTAATCGATACCAGTGCTCGAGCCAAAGACGATGGGGAGGAAACGAGATGGGTTATGGGTTCGCAATCCGCCCTTCCGTCGCCCGTACAGAATGGACGGAGTGTGGTTAAATATCCAAAAAAACTGTAAATATATTTCTTGTAACAAATTAAAATCTTTCTATCACCTTATGTATTATTTATATGAAGTAATGGTCACTGAGTGGTCGAAATTCGGCCATAATTGATTTAATAAATTTTTCTGCTACCCAATTTTCTTTTAATTATATTTATGAATAATTGTATATTGAGCAAGCTGTATTTCACTAACAACTAATATATAAGTACAAATGTCTATTAGACATTGTCATCATAATTAAGATTGTTTGACATAAATTCGACCAGAGATTTTAATCGTAAAAAAGTGTATAAGCGTTGGTGTGTGCGTGTGTGTAGCGATTGCACGGTAGTGTGCGTAATGCCTTTTTTAATGAATTTAACGTATTTCTAATCCATTATTATATGAAATTTCAGTTTTATGCAGTTCTCCTCATTATATATTTCAACTGTGCCAAATTTCATACTTGTCCATCCACGTAATTTTCGTAAAAAGGGGTACCAAGTTTTTGCTTCACGTATTAATATATAAATATAAATAAAAGAATATAAAATTTTCTGACGTTTATACACATATCAAAGAAAAATACATTTACGGATCAATTACTGTCAGTATTCATCGTCACAACAGCCCTCCATAAAAAATATTTTATTTTATATTAGAATACAATTTATGTAAATAATAATACTTATCTAATCCATTAGGATTAAACATTAATAACTTAAATTTAAATAAGTATATTTAAGTGTTAGGTACAAGTTTATAATAAACTTTCGTGAATTTACTACAAAACCTGCTATTCAGTTAATAAGTTAAAAATAAATCAGGAAGACTCACACACCCCATGGGATGATAATAAGGGGGACACAGTTTTAGTGGTCAGTCACCACGCAAGCAAGTTTATTTTATTCCTCTTTTTTAATTTATAGCAGGCTGGTTAATTATCATCATTAATTCAGCTCATATGCGTCCCAATGCTGATCTCGAATTCTCTTAACAATCTATACAAATAATTCTATTTATTTGAGTGTCTATTTGTAATGCCAAAATAATGGGCATTTCATGCTGCTACGGTTATCTGTTTTGGATAATCTTCTAAACGGCTGGACCAATTTTAATTATATTTTATTACCAGGTAGCTGTCTATATAAGGGGTAACTTATGCTATATTAAATCCCGGTATTTCCACGGGAACGGGAACTACGCGAGGAAGGCAGCTAAAATCGAAGCGAAGCGAGGGCGGGTTGCTTGTAGAAAGTAATTTACATACTATAACCACGTTGGTCCGTCGGGTTGTTATAGGATTTTATTTCTAGTTTTATTTCTTACGCACAGATGTTATATGCATATTATGTCTTAACTATCTTTGAGAATACCCACGAGTAAAATAGGGGATGCTGTATTGTATTCTTACTCCGTCACTAACCCGGCTTTTTTTGGGCAGAATAGTTTGTGGGGCTAGCTAGTTAAATATAAAACGAAATTGTTAAATAGAGAAAGAGTGTTAAAGGCCTGCCCAAACTCAACCAAAACGATCGTGCGGCAGACGTTCGTACGAAAATTCTGCCAAAGAGTATTTAAAAATCTTTATAGGTGAAATCAGTGTGTCATAATATTTCCCAAATTTAATCTTAGAAAATCAAGCGTAATAAAATATATTTGATTAATATATACCTGATGCGTATATGATGTGTTTAAAGAATTATATTGCATTAGCGAAAAGCTCTCATAACTGAGCACGAATTCCAAACACACAAGCACAGTTGTTATGTTACTCAAAATATCTAATAGATGGAGGGAGATGTCCCTTAAGACGAAAATGAAATAGTATTTAATATCAATTATTTAATTTAAAGTCTTCAAGCATAATGTTAATTGACTCACAAATTTTTTTCAAATAAACTGACAAAAAAGGTCACATTACATTTGATGAGAACATAATTAAAAATTTAGAAAACCTTTTAGTGCACAGCCAACGCTTCCTAGGCGAGTTGACGTAGGACCTAGTAACACATTAGATTGGCAGTTACAATTTATGGAAAGGATTTTACCCGTTAATGGTGAACATATGTAAGCATAATACAATGTATCACTATCCGCTTACTCATGGGATTCTTAACACTGTACTAAGAAATACTGAGTCTGGACGATTATGGCATTATCTCCATTGGAGGGCTCATGTGTCATGACTGATATGTCAAAAAGTAAACTACAGTAGGCAGGTATATAAATAGGCTAGCATCCCGCCCTCGCTTCGCTTCGGTTTCAGTCGCCTTACCCGCGTAGTTCCCGTTCCCATGGGAATAACAGGTTAAAATATAGCCTATGTTAAGTACTGCCTGATATTATAGCTTTCCATTGGTGAAAGAATTTTTGAAATCGGTTAGGTAGTTGTGAAAGCGTAACAAACAAACTTACTTTCGCATTTATAATACTAGTAAGGATAATATAAGAACGTAAACTTTATTCAAATAGTCAGGCCAAATCGGATAGTAGAACGATTAACATGTGGAAAAGGAAAATGTCCAAAAGTGGCACATATATGAGCTGAGATTTTTGTCGAAACAGGTACATAAAAATATTTCCATATTTACCAATTCATTTTCAGGTAATGTTAATGGTTATGAGGTGTTTGTCTTATTATTACGTCGTCATAGGTGACTAAAGTCGCTGGACACTTTAAAGCGTTGACCTTCCCGCAGACCCAACGAGCCCGCGGCCCGCGGCTACCAGCCCACTTATTGAATCTGTATTCGCCCAGAAGTATAACTGGTTTTCCACGTTGTGATACCGAAAATACAGGTACTGCAATAAAAATACAAACAATTTTTACTGTCTAATATTGCTTAGAAAATCAAATAAATTAAAACCATTCTTTTAGACTTGATTTCACTATTAAATCTGGTATCTGGCAGGTTTTTTAATACATAAAATTGTTTCATGAGAGTTTTTTTTATCTTGTAAGAGTTTTTTTAAAGACCATCACTAAGAAAATCTTGTATTGTGGAGACCTTACAAACACATAATAACAGATATAAATTACAAACAGCCTCGGAACAACAATTCGCGCATCGCAGAAACCATTGTCCTGACTGGGTATCAAACCCAGTACACTTGATGCGATAGGTCGGTATCTTAACCATTACGTCATATGTGCAGTCCCAAACTTTTGAGGCGCCAATATCTTAAAATCTAATAGGCAATACCTCAAAGATGTCGAGTGAGTCTTTAGGGAAAGTAAACCAATATTATTAATATTGGTTTATTTTTACTCCGTCACCACACACTTTCTTGGCCATGGGTGACGTAAAAAACGACTAAGTGATTATAGTAGATATGCATATCACATATGTACATGCATGAGAAGAAAAAATAAGCAGAAATCAAGGGCGAAATGTTAAAACTTGATCAGCAATTCCAAAGATTTCTCCAAATTTTTAATACAGCCAAACTTGTGAATCTTACCTTTCAAAATAATATTATACTTAAAGTATATAATAAAAATAAATAAATCAAAAACCGTATTACTTATAAAGAATCATTTATTATCCATTGCCAGTTTAAAAAAATGTGTGTCTAAGATGAAGGAATACTACTACGAGTATTATTAGGTCACTAAATCCACTGTAAAGCCGACCGCGGTTGGATCCGAAATTTCATCTGGTCTAAATTAAATTTAAACGCGATAAAATCCATAAAAACGGTTTTATTTCGTATGAATAAAATTCGCGCAAATATCAGATATCAATATCTAAATCATCAATTATATCAATGATTGTGATTATTATCACATCGAACAATGACATCATCTACTGTGATAATTTTAGCGCGACAGCCATTGTGATCTCTAATACAGACCCATCGTCCTCTGGGACCCCTGCTACCGCTCCATTTAGTAAACCTATACGGCCCAATTTGAATGGCAGGATTCCCTCGTTGAGTAACCGTGAAGACAGCGTCTAAAAAGTTTTTATGTGTAAATAAAATACATATCACACGACAAACAAATACTAAGTAATTGCACTAATGACGTAATGACCTAAGTACAGACCTCCCGTACCGAGTAAATCAATTCTCAGACAAGGTAATTTTATGAGCTATCAATAAATAAATCTCATTAGCTTGGCGTGATTATTGAGCATTAATTTTATTTTGATCAAAATAATTAAGAATGGTGAATATAAATTAAATTTAGTAAAAACTAGCTGACCCGGCGAACTTCGTACCGCCATATTTTTTTTCATAAATATATTTTCTGAATTTTCGAAGATATAGTCTCTAATAGAAGAACCATTACGGCTTTGTCAAGCAAGATTCAATCGTCTTGGTCGCGGTATTAATGATGATTCAAAAATAATACAAATTACTGATTATTGATAACTGATAAAATTATAATTATCAAACTTAAGCATAGAAAAAAAAATACAGACGAATTGAGAACCTCCTCCTGAAGTCGGTTAACAAAATTATGTTTAACTGTCATTTGCGTTTTGTTATTACATATCAAATGCGTTTTTGTTATACCACGTTTCATAGTGACTTGTATTCTCTTTGACGTTTTATGACACGTCCCACGGGAACGCAATCGAACAGGATGAACAGTATCCTATGTCCTTCACCTGGTTCTAAGCTACCTCCCCACCAATTTTCAGCAAAATCCGCACTGCCGTTCTTGAGTTATAAATAGTGTAACTAACACGACTTTCTTTTATATATATAGAGATATATCTACCTATTGGTTTAGCTTACCTCTGCAGATCGTAATTGCCCGATTTAACATCCTCGAGAGTAATTAGCGCGAAAATACTAGATAAAATCTTTGAATCTGATAACTGGTAGGTGGATACACTTCTACTTATACCTAGAGGGATATAAACCAAAATAGACACAAAAAATAATAACATTAAAGTTTGAATTAAATATATATATATATATAATTATCAAATATTCTCAATCTGACTCGTTTTTAAATCCATAAAAGTCTATAAATTTAAAAATCCATAAAATTTATTTATAATAATTACACGTATTCCTCTAACGATACGATGGTGGCTTTACTTTCCTGTGCAATTTATACGATCTAGGGTTAGCTTTTCTGTTTTCAATTGCAGCGAAATCTGGTAAACATCCTATCCAATGTGCTGTTTCTTTATACACCCAATTGTCTATAACTGTGACAGATGCAGGACATCTATTCCTATATTTATTGGAGCATATCCAGTTAACAGTTCCATTCTTGTATGCTCTCTTTTTATAATATTCATATCCGCCTCTTACTAAAATTTTCCCCCTTAACGTAGACAAATATTCCACTTGATCCGCTTGCATTGTGATTTTGAGAAGATTTGCTAAAATGTAATACTGTTATTAGTACAACTGCCTTATTTTGATTTATGCTGAGTAGACGTAACATAATTTCCGACTAGATATTTTGGGAGAATAAAAATACAAGACACGGCTGTTATCTCAAAAGCTAACAAGGACTCGTTAAACCTATGGCGCATGTTGGGAGTACGTAAGGACTTCGCTCAAAAAATAAGCGTTTTCCTTTTGAGAGGCTCAATGACAGCGTGTTAATTTGCCTTTGTTAACCTGAGAGGCTGATTACTCTTTCAAGTATCTAACCGCCTGTACTGTATTCAGCCGTATACAAAATATAAAGAATAATGGGTGACTATAGAGGCTAAGGGAGCAGATCTTCAGCTGAAGGCTGGCAGTCTCAAATCTTAGGACTAAATATAAAAGCGAATGCAACTAGTATCAAATAAAATTACACTTTTATCAGAAAATATAATATATTATAATTATTAAGATTTATATCACAAATTTATTATGTATATTAAATTATAATTAACACTGTTTTGTGTCAAATATAAAAAGGAATGATAGTAAATTAATATGTATTATGCTTTTCATACTAACAAACAATTACTTAAAATATAAAAGGTAACTAAATTTGAAACTTAACAGTTAACATTCTGTTTTTAAAATATAACAAAAACTATACTAATTCAATTAAACTATCATTAGGAAATACAATTAGGTTATTATTTTTGTAAAACTGAAACCCATGAACCGTCAGATACTTATCTCAGACGATCATATCAATCAAGCCTTACACTATAAAAGCGCCCGAGTTTGTTAACAGCAAAGAAATTAATATGATGGCACGATGGCTACAGTATTAATAAATATGGGTAAAAATTAGAAAGCAAAAACACAGGAGCCATAGGAGTTCAATGTTATTATCAATGAAAAGATTTAAGCCAGTAACATTCAATAATTATTACACTATCATCTTCTTTTTTTTGGGCTGGGCCACGGTCAGCGCACGCGCCGCCGGCCTCCGTCCGGGACCACAGAGGGGCGGCGCGCGGCCTCCTAACCCATCCATAAAGCACGTCGCCTTCGTCGTTGAGCCGACCACCGGTGCAGAATTCTTTGACTTCAGTGGCCGACCCGACGGAATACCCCGAGGGAGTACCCTCTCCCATTGACGTCCCCCCGGGAAGCCGATCGTCGTCGCGAGGCTAACCTATCCGCAGGTGCCGGACTAAATCCCCGGTCCGGTCACCCGCAGCCTCTGCTAGGGCGGCATCAAGCGCAGTTACTCGCGCCTGCGCCGTCCCAGTTGCCGCCGGCGGAGGACCGTGTCCGTGTGGAGTCGGTCCTCCGGCACACGTTACGCCGCCTCCTTCCGCGAGATGACAGCCTCGCACAAGGCAAGCAACGGCGTTCCAGTTCCTGACGCTGGCGACCAACTCCCTAGCGATGGTCGATAGAGTCAGGTTGGCACCGATGATTGCGACGAGTTCACGGCGCTTCCCAGCCCACGCAACACACACCTCGAGTATGTGCTGCGCCGTGTACATTATCATCCTGCGGAACACTTTTAATAACGTGCTTAAAATTGCTGCTAACAAATAGCCTAAATGATTTTGACAACATTAATAAGACAAAGCAGAGAAAGTATTTTTTAAACACTACAATGAAATTCTGAAGTAAAATAAAGAAAATCTTAACGTAAAACTCCATGCACCAGAAAAAGAAATCTATTTCCTATCTCCTATTTCATCGACATCCGTGTGCTCTACAACGCCTGCCTTTAGTAAAGGACAGTCCTATATAACATACATAACATCGTACGACATACTACGTAAATAGACAAAAGATCTATTGCATCATACAACAGCTGTACGACCCAGAATATGCTTATATTAAATGTCTTAATATCACGCGGTTTTTAAGGACCTACAATCTGTAATACCTGAACTTGTTCATATATACATATATTGCATGCTTACTTTTAAAATAATGGGTGTATTGCATGATGGTAGTCCAAAGGTACTACCTTACCTTACCTAATTATATTTTTTACAGTCCAGCGACGTACTCTAATCCTTATAGCTCGAGCTATTGAAGTGGTCTATACATGGCTCCAAGCTTCGTGTTGCTGTTAATTCCATTACGAGAAATCACGTCCTTTATCATAATAATTACTACGCAATCAAACAATATTAAAGTGTTAAGTATAAAAAAGTTAAATATAAAAGGAGAAATCTAGTAAACTAAATTATATGAGGCCGGTGCTGCAACATGCAGCTTCATCCTTCCTTACACAGTTGCGGAACAAAAATAAATGCGGTTTCCAATAAATTTTACATCTTGGGATCGCCATAGTTGACCAAACTTCACTAGGTGGAAATGATCATTGGATCATTGTATTGACAGTATATGTAGTGTTCTTAGTTGGTTTTTAGGATACGAACAAATTAGAATTGGTAGAGTTCGTAATTGTTACCATACAACATAAAAAGAAAAAGTAAAGGATACCATCAATCCGTCCATAAACCGTCAATCGTGGATATGATCACCTAGAGTTCTTATAATTACATCATCTTTAGTCAGCAGGGTTGCCTTACATTTCCTATGAGTGCACATCCAACGTTGTTTTATACTGTTTTTCTTCCCTTGCAAACAAAAACGAAAACCTCCGACCACAATAATTGGATTTCCAAATCGGCTTCTTCCAAACTTTGGCACTAAAATAAAATGCTACTATTATTAATTGGTAAAAGGTAACTAAAGTCAAATATATACTGGTACTTGATTGAAATAATAAAAATGCAAACACATTCATTTTTTTTTTAAATACAACAATAATCCTTGTAATACGAGGGACTTTACAAACATAATTAACGGACACGAATTACATCCAGACTCAGAACAACAATTTGTGGATAGCACAATGCGTGGTCCTACGTGGAATTCGAACCTACTACACTGGCATTGTAGGTATCTTAACCACTACGCCATCTGTTCATTCTAAGTTTAAGTAATTCAAATTAAAAAACATGTACAGTTTTATTTAATTATCTAATGAATTTATTTAGTTTCTCTCTTCAAAAAAGACCCGATAACATTTTTGTAAGGTTCACGTAATTAAACTATTTTCATATTCTTTAATTGCCTATTTTTTCTAATAAATATATTAAAAAAAAATTAAGCTATTATAACTACACCAACAAGATGGCTATGTGTATAGGACTTTCATAGTTTCCTTTCTCTTGCAGCAATACTGTCTCCGCGAGAGGGGAAAGCGTGGTCAAATCTTATACTTTAACTTCGTCCACACATATTACATTTTATCCATCTGTATTACATTTTATTTAGTCTTTTAGGCAATTTTATATATCTTAATATAAAAAAATACGATAATAGAACCAAAATATTTAATGAGACCATGAAAATAAAATTAACGTTTTGTATTCTAAATAATTGTATATTTCTTCGAAACTATACGTAGAAAATGTATACCACGTTCCTATATTATCCTATTGTTTCAAATCTAATATTTATTTTTTATTTTTTATCTAATATTTTATATGGGGTTTTAGTCCACATGGACACGTTAACCCCATTGTATTATGGCGCATTAACAGTGCTACAAATAAATAAAATAAGACTTAAAATCTAAAAATTAGAGCAAAATTGTTTCATGGGTACAAAAAAGTTAGACTACACACATGTTTTGCCTGTTCAGACTTAGGTTTAGACATTATTGTTTGAATTAAGCCTATACATGTTTAACGTTTAACTCAAGCTCTTTAAACTTCGGATTCCTAGGGTAACATAAAGATTTCTGATATTTACACGAGTATTACACATTGTAAATAAAACTACTTTATGGATTTTATCAGTCCGCCCGTGACCATGAACGCTACAAAGTGTTCGAAACGTCGGGCAATAAAAAATCAATTACAAACGCGATAAAATCCGTAGTTTTATTTATAATAACTTACATACTATTATCAAACAAAAGGAAAACTAGGAGGCTGATGCTGAATAGTTCTATACCATTTGTTTCAGATTTTTCATTATTTTTTTTTCCATTAATCATAACATTCCACTTGCAATTAAAGGATCAAGCCTAGGTAGTCTGGTAAGAAATCAATTTCGTTCCGTAAAAACCGTAAAATCTAACACATATAAATGTATTTATTTACTTAAAAGATTACATATATTTCAATGATTGTGTTCACTTCTATGATTAACAATCGTATCATTATAAGTTATAATAGTCGACCGGCATCCCTTAGGTGTTGCAGTACATGTCCACCGTGCTTTTGGGCTTTTATCATAAATGCGTGCACGATTATACCGATAAGGGCCCAGTAAAATCACCGGATTGCCTGCCTTGGTAGTACTAAAAATAGGTACTGTAAATATAAGATTGGTTAGTTTAATAAGTACTCTTACAAAATCAATATACTTAATTGACTAATTTAAATATAAAAGCCTGGTATTTTATTAATATTATAAATGCTTAAAAACTTAATTAAAAATTTTATTAAACCTCGGAATGGTGTGAACGGAACCTAGTCCAGTTCAACCCCACAAAGACACAAGTTTGTGCGTTCACTGCAAAGAAGGACCCGTTTGTCATGGCGCCACAGTTCCAAGGAGTAACTCTCCCAATTTCTGAGAGTATTGGGATTCTCGGCGTCAAAATATCGAGCAAAGTCCAGTTTGGGAGTCATTTGGAGGACAAAGCCAAATTGGCAAGCAAAAAGTTGGACGTCCTGAACAGAGCCAGGCGGTACTTCACACCGAGACAGCATCTTGTGCTGTACAAAGCACAAGTTCGTCCTCATGTGGAGTACTACTCACATCTCTGGGCAGGTGCGCCCAAATATCAGCTAGACCCACTTGACTCCCTGCAAAGACGGGCTGTTCGAATCGTCGGGGATCCCAATCTTACGGACAGATTGGAGTCGCTGGAGCAGCGGAGAGACTTTGGGTCACTCTGTGTACTCTACCGACTCTTTCACGGGGAGTGCTCCGAGGAACTGTTTGACTTGGTACCACCGTCACCATTCTACCAACGTACCACTCGACATCGTAGCAGGGTTCATCCATTTCACCTGGAAACGTTATGGTCTTCAACTGTACGTTTCCAGCGATTATTTCTCCCACGTATGTGCAAGCTCTGGAATGAACTACCTGCTGCTGTGTTTCCCCAGCGCTATGACATGTCCTTCTTTAAACGAGGTTTAAGAAGAGTATTTCCTTCACGGTAGGCAGCGGCCTGGCTGTGCCCCTGGTATTGCAAAGGTCCATGTGCAGCAGTTTCACTTACCATCAGGTGTGCTGCTTGCTCGTTTGCCACCGTTGGCAATAAAAAAAATTAAAAAAAAAGTGCGAAAGTTCATGGGGACGTTTAGATGTTTAGTTATACCATCACGCGTAAAAGGTTAATTAGATTCGGATGAAAATTATTACATAGATTATTTCTTGGATTATCACATAGGATCATCTTGATCTTAGTAATATGGTTCCTTGGGATAATAGTTCATCTTTGTGAAAGTTACTTTTTTGCAGTAAGTATATATTTCTAATAGCCCTAAGGCCAAAGTCACCAGATAAATTTTATTTTTCGAAAAACGGACTGTGAAGCTTTGAATAGCGTGCGTACGTACCAACATTGAAAACCAGCACATCTGCAAACTTGGTTAGATAGTCGATTTAAAGTTGAAAAGAAAAAGTTCACCAGGTGAAAAAGTAAATTAATAACATAACAAACTTATCATTCATCTTTTCAACTCAAATACCTTCTCCTCCATAATACGAGGGAAATTGACCTTACTATACCATGCAGTCGTCTTTTACGAGCCCCACGGGTAAGAGAGGCAGTGGTGAATTGTGTTCTTACTCCATCACCACACGGAACTTATCTTCAGTAATCTGATATTTGGTTTTCAAATATACTTTAAACTAGCAAACCACCCTCGCTTCGCTTCGGTTATAGGTTATAGTCGTTTTACCCGCGTAGTTCCCGTTCCCGTGGGAATACCAAGATAAAATATAGCCTAGTTTACGCCCTGATATTATAGCTTTCCATTGGTGAAAGAATTTTTGAAATTGGTCCAGCCGTTTTGAAGATTACCCGGAACAAACAGACAGACAGACAGACAAAAAAATTTTTATTGCTATTTTAGGCATAGGTGTCGTGCAAATAACCGTGTGAGCATGAAAAAAGCCTAGTATTTTGACATTACAAACAGACACTCCAATTTTATTTATTGGTATAGATTACGTACTACTTCAATAAAAGAATATTATACTTAGACAAATGACGGCTGTACTCACAGCTAATGGCGGAATGAGGGATATGATTACTATGGCTAACCTGAAATAGTTCTCGAAGTAATATATGTAGAAATCGACAAATTTCCAAATAAGTTTAACCAGGCTCGAAAGGTAGAAGCTTTCTCGCCTGATACCTCAAAATTGTCTAACCAATATTATACGCATACTAGTATTCAAACTAGATATGAACACTTTTCGAAGACTCGTTCGTTTTTTTTCCATAAAATTAAGAATGTCTAAGAATCTAGGATTTTAGCCTGTATGACATATCAATACTGTAAATGCATAACATAAATTAAAAACCAAACTAATTTCGATGTACATGTGTATTTAATATCAATATTAATCTATCAGTCTGTTACATTTAGTAATAGGTGTAGGTAATAAATTAAATAATACATTTTTATTTATTTCTTTTATATTATTAGTGGGTCATAGTGACATAAACCTAATGATATAAACACCAGTTAATACAGCAATTTGATGATATTAAATGTGATATATAAAAGTTATACCTAGTAGTATTCATATCTATCTATACTGACGTAACGAACGAACGAAGACTGAAGTAACGAACTTCAGTCTTGTTACACAATTACGATGAATTACGTTTCACTCCAAATTCTATCTAATATGCTGGCTAAGTAATTATTATGTCGCAGCGTCACTACCTCTGACGCCATATCTTAATAGTTTTTAAGAATCAATAGATTATAGCAACGTCAAGTATTATACTTGGGTGTTTTTGATATAATGTTGGCAATAATTTTTGATGTTTGTCATTTGACCGTTAACGTTTGAAATATTACCGAGCTTTCTTTATTGAGAGCGGTCCGTTGAATACGCAGTTAAGTTCGAGACACGAGAGCGATCGGTCGTTGTTGCTGCCGTGTTGTATCAAATTCACCGCGTTTCCCTAACTTTATCCGTGTAATTAGTGGTTATGATAGAAAAGTGTTAACGCTAATTGTTGAATACAGTTTAAAAGTAGCCATCCGAAGTATTATTTTATCCCCTCGCGATGTGTGCAGCACACGGCCGCCCGCACCCCCTCGATAATTATTTATAATAAAAAACATAAATGTTCAGAAAATATAATTTTATTTTTAATAATGTATGGTTTTGCAGCAGATACTACTTTTACAATTATAATCATATTTTACATTGCTCCATACTTTTTGAATTATATAATAATTGGATATAAAAGAACTGACAAGATTTCTTTAACCATTATTTATCTTTTCTATTTTTAACTCTGTTACAGCTAAGTGTCATCTGACTTACACTAGAACACAGAATTATAATCATAAACATTTAACTATTGTCAATAGCTTCAAAAAAGGGTAAATTGGAAGAAAACTAGGATTATTCTTAATATCTTTAATGATTAAAAAATAATTTATAAAATTGTATTTTCAGTCTGAATATACAGTCTTGAGTGACAGGAATCAGTACATGAGTAGTGTCTTTAACCTTTTTGTATTAAATGTATATTGTTATTGTTGTATATTGTTATATATGATATTATATTATACATTATAAGTTTTGGGTATCCATTGGACCATCTCTCTAAGATGCATTCTATGACTATCAAAAATTTAGTGTCGAAGCTTAACCGAATTAAGTTGAGTAAATAAAGATGTCCTTTGCTAACTACTGCTCTCCCATCAGTTTCGTTTCATGATAATACAACATATTTAGCTCTAACAGAGATTATATGATTTCTAAATTTCAGCTTAGATGAGAAAATTCAATCAAAAGACCAAAATAAATCCCGCTCTTTGCTAGCAGGATTCTCGACTTCTGGGACCATATTAAAAAATGAAATCAAATTGTAAAAGGAAAACGATTTATTCTAAGATTTCAATATTTTTAGTATGGTTGTGTTCCAAAAAACTCTTAATTACTTTGCCATTTACAGTCGTAATAGCAGCTTTGCATTTAGTTCGCGACTTTCTAGAACATCGCCATCTGGTTTTACCATTACGTGTCCAAGACCTACTAAATCTGTAAGCTCCCGCAATTATCATGTTCCTTCCTCGGCTTGTCTCTATAAATACAACTGAAACAATTATTATTAAATCGTGAGTAAAAAGGAGAAGTATGGTTTTTATCAAGTTTCAATAATGAAAGTGATATAGCCTGATAATGTAGTGGCCTGGAGTACCAACCGACCGCCAACGTAGTGGGTTTGAAAAATGATTGCGATATCTTTGAATTATGGATTTGGTTATAGGAAAGGTATTCTTATCTTAATCTATACAAATAAATAAAATTGAAGTGTCTATTTGTAATGACAAAATAGTAGATTTTTTCATATTATTTTTTTGTCAATCTGTTTATTCCAGGCAATCTTCCAAATCATTTTTAATAATATTTTACTACCAAGTACCTGTCTATATAATAAGTACTTAGGCTGATTTTTCTCTCAAGAAATTCTATAAAGTTTTGCGCGGTCCAGGAAATGAACACCAGGCCTCGTGGACTTCAGTCCTGTACCGTAATATTTTAAAAGATATTGAAGATTTAAAATGCGGGGGAAGGTGACTGAAAACGAGACGAAGCGAGGGCGGGTTTCTATTTTAAAATAATCTAAGGAAGATTACAAATGTAAATACTAATTTCTTGCATTTCCTCCTCCTAATATATAGATCATTATTTTCAAAAACAAATCATATTTTTTTACTATTCCTAGGTAAGAAAGAAACAGAAAACAATAATTTACAATAATAACGATTTTTATTTCATATATATAATAATATATTTTAGTTACAAAACTTAAATAGTTTTAATGAATTTAGTACCCACTAGATCTTAACTATATACCTAAACTGCTTGTAATAGAATAGTTCTACTATTCTTTTACTTACATTACTTAAAGCCGAAAAGTTTATTGATTGATCAGTGGCCGAGATGATGATGAATCCATTTGTATTATAATCTTACATACTTCTATTCAAAGGGACAGAAAGAAACTTACATGGCACATATTTCACCATTTAACTTCTGAATCCCACGTAACAGATACTTTAATTTTTAGACTAATAAAGTTTACAATATTAACCACGAGGCATAAGTCCAGGTTTCGAGCTTGTTATTGCAAATTCGAAATGCATATGTTACCCTATATATAATATATGTAATACTCACATTATCATCGTCATCTTGTATCCCAATTAATTGAGATGAATGCGCATGTCTTCTTTTTTCCACACAAACATTTTAATATCTCTGTGTTTATTCCCTGTCTATCCAAGTTATGGTTTACGCAGTCTATTTATATTTTATTTGACATTTTTCACCTTTAATAACTTAGCACACATTACTTTCATTCTGTCTCATCACACTGCATACCACGTCAAACGTTCACTCTTTAACTGTTCCGTCACTGGTTCAACTTAAAAATTTCCCTAATACGGCCATTCCATGTAATACTCACGTAAGTATCAGAAATTATATAAGTTAATTTCAGATCTGCGACTTTAATTTCTACAACACTTGCTCAGATATCGTGATTATGTTCTAAGTAACACCTCACGATTTGATTCTCAATGGTACTCAAGTAGGCCTTACATTTAGTTCTTGATCTGCTAGAACATTGCCACCTTGTTATAATGCCTCTACATTTATCTCTAGAAAAACGGTAATCGTTGACTAGTAGCATAATCGTACCTCTTTTTGTTGTTACTTGTGTTACTGAAAAACGAAAGAAAATTATTTAATTCATCAACTTATATATATTTATTCAGTAGTTTTTTTATACCAACTATCTACTGATATTTTACTCAATGAAGGTTTAAATTTTCCAAAATCCTTTCTGAACAAATGCTTGCATCATAATAAGCACTTGGTATACCAACCTCGCTAATAATTTGAGCTGAAAGAACAGTCAGTCACTCATGCTTGCTTTTTAAATTTTTAGATTTTACTCATTTTTGCTATGTATCCATATAATCCGCTTCTTTTTATCGTAACAGACAAAAAATACAAAATGTTACTTTTTCCCTGGGATGTCATAAGAGACGATTAAATTGATATAATTAGTCGATATCACTGAAACGAAAGACAAGCTTGGAATAAAACCTTTTACCAACCTGACTCACCCATGATGACTATATAATTGACTTACAATGCTATGTTGGCATTGTGGGTTAATTTATGTGGAAGAGGCTCATATAAAACAGTTATGTAAAAGAGATAAAAAAAGAGTGATATCTTAATATTTAAAGATTTTTTTTCTAACATTTTTTAACTTACATTTGTTGTTTAAAAAAGATATCAATAATAACAAAAGAGCCATGATTAATATTACTATTTGACATATCTTTTACTCTATACACTATAAAGTATTTACTATATATATATTCATGGTTTTTGTTTGTTTATACATAAAAACTCAGACCCTATTAATATATTATATTTAATTTTACCCGTTTAATTTTTAAGCGAAGGATTGTCACTGAAAAGGCAATAAGGGGATACGTAAAACAAGAAATATAGATAATTAAATAGAATTTAGGTGTACAGTGAATCCTTAAGAATATCATAATATTGGTTGCGGGGTCTCCAAGAGAACAGGCGGCACCACTCTCCTGGAAAACTTATAAACAAAGATTACAATATGTCCTCCCTTGGAGAGGCTTGTGTCTACCAGGCAGCATCGATAGGGTGATGGATGGATGGAAGATACAATGCTTAGAAAAATACGTCCTTATTGATAAATAGTGGAATTATAAGATAGGTGTGTTGGGCTGAATGACAGCCGGCAAATTGTGCTTATTTAAGCAATTTTGTGCACACAAAAAGTGTCTCGGCGAAATTGCTAAAATAGGCACAATTTGCCGATACACTTTTCGACAATTACAAAAATAATCCACATGTGAAAATGAATAAATGTAAAATAAATAAATAATTTATACAACACGTTTTTATTTCAGGTTTATTTCAATATACGAAAATAGCAAAATTTTGATTTCGAAATTTATTTCATTTACAGATGTTCAATCTTCAAATAACCGTCATAGAGAAAATGCTATTTGCTAATTTTAATAATTGTGATCTCACTATATGTTTATATCTATCAATATTAACATCTCCACCACTTAAAACTTAAATACAACGAATGTTAAACTAAATTATTTACAAGTCTTTTAAATTATTGATATTTAAGCCTTTAACATGCTAGGTTATTTCAATTCTCAGTATTAATTCTCAGCGATTTAAATATAATAATTTCTAAATGAAAAGGTTAAATAGCAGATCAGAATAATGTGAAACGTTCTTCGACATATGGCAGACGTTTCCCATAAAGACGATGAATACGAGTGACAACTTGATTGTCATACATCAGTACATGCTCGTCCAATCAGCATGACGATTGAAACGAATTTCCAATAGGTATGTGTTCGAGTCCCCACGTTTCGCAATAATTTTTTATAAGGCTCCTAAAATTATGGTGATATTAAATATTTTGATGTGTAGTTTGTAATAATTTCTTCTTTTACAAAGAATATAATACGACTGTTCTTAAGTACATTTACCTAACTAAACTTATTAACTATTTTCATTAATACTAATTACAACACTTTAAAGACAACGTTTCTCGATAAGGATTAAAAATACAACGACTTAAATTCACGGCTATAATAGCCGTGAATTTCAGACATTTTCTACTGAAGCGAAGCACATACGGACTTTCAGTGACCGGGTATTCCTTCTGTACTAAGCGTGAGAGCGTGAATAACATTACCGCTACACGACATTCATCTTATTATATCTTTAAACGAGCAATTCTTGTATATCTCTATATTTTCAGAATCTCGGCAACGGCACCAATGACTTTCACGAAATTTAGTAACGTTTCGGGGCAAAAAATCGATCTAGATCTTATTAATGGAAAATGTCGTTTTATCGGTGTTTTTAGCTAATAAATAAAATGTCATTAGAATTAATGCATATATTACATTAAATAGCATATTAAATAGCATTTTATTGGAAACGTATTTTATTTATTTTTAGTTTCTACGCCTTGTACTGTAAAGCTTCACTTCTTTCGGGTGTTCCTAGACGCCACTGTTTTTATTGAAGTGAAGTTCTATAGGTAAATTTGGATGGGGAGTAAATTCGTGTAAGTCTTCAAGAATACGGTCACGGGACGTGTTAAATATAACACTATCTGTACCTATACATGTCAACCCAGATAAATGAAAAACGTTTTAAATTGTAATTAATTTAAGATTAAACAATTAATTTGAATATCCAAAAACCGCAACTGTTCGTTCATAGCTTTAAGTTTTCACTTCTGTCGGTAGCCTTCATGACTGCTTTATGTTAAATAAATATTATTCCGAGTATGGTTGTGTTCTAAAAGAGTTTTGATAATTATACCATTATAAGTGGTAATGAATGCCTTGCATTTAGTGCTTGTTTTCCTAGAGCATCGCCATCTAGTTCTACCATTGGATGTCGCGGACTTACTAAATTTGTGATTATTCGCAATTATTATATCATTTCCTCGACTCGTCCGAATAAGTGTAACTGAAACAATAATGGACTGAGATAAATTACTATCAACGTCTGTATTCTCATTTACCATAGAAAAAGGTAGGAAAATAAGTAATATTTTCTTTATTCCTGCTTATCGTATACTTCAAATAAATTCTGGAACCAACTGTTTGAAGTTAAATAAATAGAAAAAAAACTACGATACCGTAAGAGTTTATTAAAGTTAGTAATATCATAAAGTTACTAATTTATTAAAGTTTTATCTTGATAGAAGTAACAATTGCAATAGTTGGTTAAAAATAAATATGGAATTAAATTATAATATCTAAAACGGCAAAAACACTCACGTGCTGAGATCGATTACGTCGACCCGGGTTTTTGGAATTAAATTTTAACTAACTATAAATAATAAATATTTATTCATTCGACTGCCATTTAATAAAAATGTTTTATAATTTTTATTTCTCATAATGTTTATAATATCAATATCAGAGGCTAGTGCAATTGACTACACGGATAGTGCACTGGTCTAAGTACCGAACTCTTCTGCCTAGGGTTCGATCCCCAGGCAAGATAATAAATTGTATGATCTGTAAATTACTGTTCGAAATCAGGGTGTAATTTGTGTGTATTAATTATCTGTATATGAAGTGCCCTTCAAAAAAAAATCAAAGTATATTAACAATTTTTGTAATGTAATGTTCTGCGCATTACAAAAATTGAAATCGTATACTGATACTGGTTCGAGGTAAAGCTACACGGAAGTCCTACAAGTCATAAAATTATACAATTATAAGATTAATTATCCTTAAAAATTGACAAAGACCAACTTTATAAAAATGAAAAAGGACATAATCACAAAAAGAAACCAAATTTCACATTTAAACATGTCAAGTGTGGTTGTGTACTAAAAAAGTCTTAACTACTGTACCTTCTAGGGTAATAATAGCGGCCTTACATTTAGTACGAGTCTTTCTAGAACATTGCCACCTGGTCTTACCATTACGTGTCCAAGCCATACTAAACCTATAGTCACCCGCCACTAACATATCACTTCCTCGACTTGTCTTCAGGAACATAACTGAAAAATCGTTTTGAAGTCATGAGTGAAATTAAAAACTATTATCAATATCTTTACGCTGGTCGTATACATACACGCTTTTCAGATTCGATTTCCTTAAACATGTTTATGTGGCCAGGCTAACCGCATGAACATAACTAAAGAGTGAGTACAAATATGTTCCTTTTTTGCCAGGTTTATTATTTATTTGAATTCCCGTCTCATCCATATTAAATATTTGATCTACATAATGTTCTAAGTGATTTTCAAAATAACGAGCAAGGAGTGTAAAAACATCATTAACTTCTCGATTAATGCCAAAAGCTCTAGTGAGTGATAAACTTTCGCTGACCCAACTAAGTATTACGTTTTAAGAACCAGTTCAACCAAATATTACCCTACTTGTTAAGAGTTCTTTGAGAATGGATTTTTAAAACTAACTTTTGAGCTAACTGACAAGACATTTCTTGAATATACTTGCAATCAGGTTCAAAGCCAACCTTTTCAAGATTTTAGATATAAGCTACTAGTTTTAGGTGCAGGCGCAAGAACCTGCGCCTGCTGCTGCCCTGGGCGAGGCCGCAGGTAACTAGACCGGGGAATAGTATGTCACTCGCAGAGAGGTTCACCGCGTGAGGGCGACGCCTCAGAGGTGTCGGAGATTCCTTCACGAAAGGGCCACGGGCGTCAAGGATTCGGCAGTCAGCCCAATCGCGAAAAGGAGTGAAGACAGCGGGTTATGGGGTCCCACGCGGCCCTCTCGTTACCTAATAAAGGATTAGATGCATCGAAAAATAGTTACAAATGCTTTTTTTTATATTGAAATCTTAATTTTAATGCCGAACTAAATCTATTAATATCAATGAAACAAAACAAGTACTAATTAATTTGCACAATATATTCAAATACAAAATACCTAAATATTTAAATAATTTCAGAGATTCCCACATATCTGCGTTGTTTTAAAAAAAAATAATAATTTAACTTATTTTATTTCAAACAGCAAAAGGAGAGATCATTTTGAGCAGTAAATGTTTGTACCTAAGAATTATTAAAATAAAGAATGAGTAGAAGTGCTTTTTTATATTTTAAATATGGTTGTGTTCTAAAAAAGTCTTGACTATTGTACCATCTATAGTTGTAATTGCCGCCTTGCATTTAGTGCGAGTCTTTCTAGAACATTGCCATCTCGTTCTACCGTTACGTATCTTTGATAGACTATACTTATAGTCCCCCACAATTAACATATCTGTGCCGCGACTTGTCTTCACGATCATAGCTAAAAAAATCATTAACAGATTGTGAGTGATATTGAAAATCATTCTCTAAGTCTTTATACAAATTAAAACAATAATTAAAAAGTACAAATTACAATTTGTATATTTATTTTCTAACCCATCTGTCTTTCTTTTTCTGAGTCCTGCTTGCACATGCCAGACTCTTTCAGCCGTCTCTTTTATAACTTTTATATATGTTTTTAAATTTTATTTATAACTATTATCCTGCGTTACATCAAATCTACATTATTCGGCATGGTAGATTGCTTACATCACAGCGCCATCTATTTAGCCCGTATATAGTAAACCTCAAAAGTAATGAAGTAAAATGAAATCTTCATATTAAATCTATACCAATAAATAAAATTGGAGTGTCTGTTTGTAATGTCAAAATAATAGGCTTTTTTCATGCTCACACGGCTATTTGCACGACACCTATGCCTAAAATAGCAATTAAAAATTTTTTGTATGTCTGTCTGTCTGTCTGTTTGTTCCCGGTAATCTTCAAAACGGCTGGACCGATTTCAAAAATTCTTTCACCAATGGAAAGCTATAATATCAGGGCGTAAACTAGGCTATATTTTATCCCGGTATTCCCACGGGCACGGGAACTACGCGGGTAAAACGACTATAACCTATAACCGAAGCGAAGCGAGGGCGGGTTGCTAGTATAAAATATATTTAATATGAAGATAAACAATATTTAAAGTGCAGTAATATTATATTGTATATGTCATTCGAACGCCATACAAGACAAATATTTGTCTGAGCCCAAAACGGTAATGTGTGCAAAATTAAAAATCCGTTAATTGTATATTTGTGAAAGCACTTTACGTGCTGAACGAGAACTTTAAGTGGTGTATCTATACCAATAAATAAAATTGGAGTGTCTGTTTGTAATGTCAAAATAATAGACTTTTTTCATGCTCACACTGTTATTTGCACTATACATATGCCTAAAATACACTTTATATTTTTTTGTCTGTTTGTTCCGGGTAATCTTCAAAACGGCTGGACCGATTTCAAAAATTCTTTCACCAATGGAAAGCTATAATATCAGGAAGTAAACTAGGCTATATTTTATCCCGGTATTCCCACGGGAACGGGAACTACGCAGGAAAGACTTAAACCGAAGCGAAGCGAGGGCGGGTTGCTAGTACTGTAACAAAATTCGTAACGGAAACTAATAAATAAATAATAACACATTTTGGTATAGATACTATTTATTTCGAGTTACCTATTACATTTAAATTATTTAATTTATTCTACTTCGTACCACAAACGTGAGATCTCAATTTAAGCAGCACGTAAACTTATACATTATAATTATTTAATAACACACAATTACAAATAAATTTCGGAATAATGCAAGATATATCGTTGATGTTTCAGGTATGGTTGTGTTCCAAAGTACTCTTGACGATTGTGCCATCTATAGTTGTAATGGCCGCCTTGCATTTAGTGCGAGTCTTTTTAGAACATTGCCATCTCGTTCTACCGTTGCGTATCTTCGATAGACTATACTTATAGTCGCCCACAACTAACATATCAGTACCGCGACTTGTCTTCACGATCATAGCTGAAACAACCATAAACGAGTCGTGAGTTAAATTAAAAACAATTTCGCATTTGTTTTATATAACTAAAACAATAATTACATATAGAGTACGTGATGCGATATTGGTTTTTAACCTACTAAATACAATTATTCATTTTAATAAGTAAATTAATAACACATTTATTTTATTTATTTATTTCTCAAAAAATCCTTCCACAACTGCTAAATACATATATGTAATTACACACGATCCGCTTTTAAAGTATGTTCAGTGTAAGCTTTAACGGTGTCCTCTGCAGCATGTTTGTGCGCGAGTCTCGACCAACACTGTTGCGCAAAATTTCATCCGGTACGCCTAACTGGAGCACTCTTAAGAAATGCTGGATTATGTATTCGTCCTCGTAATAATTTTTTTTTTATAGCAAGCGGTGGCAAACTAGCAAACAGTATACCTGATGGTAAGTGGTGCTGCCGCTCATGGACCTTTACAAGGCCGCCTACCGCGAAGAAAGTGAAGGGAGTGTGAATGCGTGCATTGAGGCTCGGTGATACCAAGGGCACGACAAAAACCCTCCACACGCAAACATCCTCAGAAAGTTGGGCTTCCGGCTCTCTCGCTCACCGAACGAAGCGCAGTAACAAATTGCTACTACTCAGACGTCGATTTTCTGCGAGAGTGTGGTACTACCCCGGACGGACCGGCCCGCAGCTGTAGACAGATAACTGTCGACAGATAACTGTCGACAGTGTGGTCGTACCACACCAAAGACTGTCAACAAATGGGTGTCCAACGTTACTTCCCTTCTAACCTCTAATTTATAATTTCCTACCATATTAAGCAAAAACAACATTGGGTATATTATTAAATATTCTGGGTGCATACGTTTTTTATAACTTAAATTACAATAATCTTATTAGTTTATTTTGAATAAAACGCCGGGCACGCCGGGGCCTCGCAGACGCCGCTGCACACTTGCCCTGATGATGAGCATCGGATATGCTCGAGACCCGGGTCGACGTAATCGATTTTAGTACGTGAGTGTTTTGCCGTTATAGATGTTAAATGTTTTGAATACGTTCCAACATTGCTTTATATTTGACTTTATTTGAGCTCCAAATAGTCGCATCAAACTCAAGATAACATTTTACTAATGCTTCACATTAGTAAAATGTTATCTTACGGAACCTTTAAATAGTAAACTTGGTAAAATAAAACCAAGTTTATGCTACGAATTTTTACACACTCTACAATATAGTTTTAAAAGACTAGTTTGCAGTAAACTGAATGCCGAAATCTTTAATTGCCACTGCAGTTATTATTTTATGATATGTCATAATGGCTTAGGTTTCTGATTCGAGGGAATGACACATAACACTTCGTAATTTTAAAATTAAAGTTGTTTTCTTTACTCTACTGAACTTACTTTACGCTTTACTCTACTTTACGCTTTAAATGTCCCTCTGTAGTAAGCTATGAACCATCTTTTAGTACCATCATCATCTTGCTTTTATCCACTGGTGATAAACTATGCTATAATATCTTTTGCAATGTACGATGGAGTACATTTTTTTTGGGGTGGGTTGCGGTCGGCGCACTCCTCGCACCACTCCGTCCGGGGCGACAGAGGGGCGTAAGCACGCACACCCGCAACCCACTCGAACACCACGTCGCCTTCGTCTTGGACCGACCACCGGAGCAGGGTTACCTGTCGTCAATGGTCGACCCGACGGAATACCCCCTGAAGAGTACCCTCCCATCAACCAACGTCCCCCCCTCGGGGAGGATGTCAGGCACCGATGATTGCGACGAGTTCACGACGCTGGGAGGAGTACATATTGCGTCGACTCCAAGTAATTAGGACAATAAAAAGATGACGAAGATGTGTGATCCAGGATCACTGATTCTATATGTCAAATGCCTCCGGAGAAACTTTGAATCTCTATGCGTATGTGATATTATTTGCCTGATCTACTCTATATCAGTATAGAACTGAGTGTAATTTCTGTTGTTTGTATATTTGAAAAACCACTTACGACAAAAAAAATGTAATATTATAGGCGTACCAAATAATAGTCAATATTTTTTTATCCTATATATTTAAATGAATTACAATCGAATTATTTAACTTAATTTACTTAATTTACTTCGTATCGCGAATATGAAACGTCAACTTATAAGTAAATGTAGACTCGTATACATTTTAATGCTTAGGCATTAAATTGATAATTACAACACAAACCACATTACAATTATATTTAATTTTATTATACTTGTAGTACTTGGGTGATTTATTTTGTATCGCGAATGTGAAACGTCATTGAGGGCCACACTTAAAAGTAAATGTAGACTCATATACATTTTAATGCTTAGGCATTAAAATATCACTTACAATACAAACCACCTTACAATTATATTTAATTTTATTATACTTGCAGTAGGTACTTTAAAGGGGATCTGCTTTCCAGGTTAATCTTATATTCTATAAAATAAGCAACTAACAATCGTATCTTTTCTAATTTTTTTTTGTGGTAAGCACACACCTCGCTCAATCTGTCCAGGGCAACGGATGAGCGGCGTGTGGCCCCATAACCTACCGTATTCCCTCCCCATGGCCATTGGGCCCACCACTGGTTCCAATTCTTTGACGTCCGTGGCCGCCCCGAATCGTGTAATACCTACCACTTGTTTATATTTGCTTAGAAAATAAAGGATAATGAAGGCATTGAGAATTTTCTTATCAAAACTACAAGAAATGTGCACAAACCGACAACGTGCCGAAAATCTATACGATTTGACACATGTCAAAGTAAGATACAGTCGCTTATGCGTCATCTTTCTCCCCATTTAAGCAACACGTAAATTTACACATAAAAATTAATTAGTAACACACAATTAAAAACAGTAACACACAATTGAAAATAGTAACACACAATTAAAAATAGAGTTACACAAAATATATTGACGACTTGTTTATGTCTTAAGGATGGTTGTGTTCCAAAAAGGTCTTTACTATTGTATCATCTATGGTAGTGATGGCAGCCCTACATTTAGTACGAGACTTTCTTGAACATTGCCACCTTGTTCTACCGTTTTGAATCTTGGATACACTATACTTATGGTCACCAACAACTAACATATCTGTACCTCGACTTGTCTTCACGAACATAACTGAAACAATCATAAAAATTTGTTAGTGAAATTAAAAACTACAATATCGAACCTTGTACGCACGCACATATGTAACTAAAATATTAATGATGGAGGAACTGCAAGTTACAGTATTTCTTTGTTATCCTTCAAATATAATTATGCATTTTAGTCAGTAATTAATTGTAGGTATAGGTTATAATTTTAGAGTAAGTTATTAATTATAGGCTCAAAAATCAAATTCTTTATTTATAGCGTTTTTTGTTCACATATGAAAATATGATACAATTTAAAATTCATGATAATATTTATTTAATTTATAATAATTTATAATGTTTAAGTATATGTCTGATAAATATCACGACCCACGACTTTCAACGTGAGAACTTGGTCATCTATACTGTCTGCATAATCTTTTAAAAGCAGTAAAAAAAGTATTTGCAATATTCAACAATTGTGTATTTTAAGAATACAGATCATGATCTGTATATCATATAAATGTCAGTATTCTACGGCGCTAAATATGTAATTTTAAAGTCCTCCACAACACAAAAAAGTCAAATCGTGTTTTTGAAAAAATTACTTTGCATACTGAATAAAATAATTACTAAAGTTATTTAGATGTATAGCTATTCGAATTAATTAACTTATTTTACTTCGTAGCGTAAACGTAAAATTCAAAAGGGGATTCTCACTCAAAGATGAATATAGATTACTATCTGTGACAGGAGGCGAGTTTAAATTTATCAAGATTATAATGTCATATTCACCAAATTATAAATGAAATACAATAAGCTACTAACTACCCCATATCTGTGCTACACGGAATTCGGAGCCATAAATACTACCTTCTTTACGGATGATAAACAACCAGACAATATAGGAATACTTCGAAGAGTAAGTAAATTATTAATTATAAATACACATACCATATTAGCAGTGGAGTTATTTTCAGATGAAACATATTTATATAAGTCTTAATAAAAACTTTTTACATTTTTTATTTTTATTACAGTTTGGGTGTTGTAAAGAGGATCGTCTTTAAGAATTATTCTAATATTCTGTAAAACACCCAACGTACAATTATTCTTCATTTTTAAAGTGAAACTTATTACATCGCCTCCAACTTTTTCGTCCATCTATTGCATGTCGCGTGACGGTTGGCCGCGGAGGAGGAGTAAAAAGAAAGGCGCTCGACAGAGCAGCCGATAGCCAATTTGGCCGCGCCTATGTTTCGCATCAACTGACCGTGTAGTGTATAGAGTTACTCATTTGTGCAAGTGCTCCACGCTATTTGTTTGTTTTTATTTATCAATGTTTAATGTAAATGTTGCTATTTTTTAGTTAAATGTCTACAATGCGAAAAAACAAGTTTCACTTTTACCATGATTTCATAAAACCATACAATCATTTTTTTAATGCCTTATCGTACATTTGAATTGTAGATTCTTGTAACCTGCGTTTAATAAGGAAATTAATGTCCTCCTTTATTTTACAACTATAAGCGTTGAATTGAGATATTTCTATTAAAGCAAATTCAAATGACAATTTTTTACGCGCCAATAGTTAAATAAGATACAGCCGCTTATACGCTCTGTTTCCCTGTTAAGGCAATACATTAACTTACATTTAAAAAATCACATACAATTTAAATGAAATTTAGGAATAACACAAAGTAAAGTGACATATTTTTTAAGGATGGTTATGTTCTAAGAAAGTCTTAACTATCGTATCATCTATTGTTGTAATAGCAGCCCTGCATCTAGTGCGTGTTTTTTTAGAACATTGCCATCTCGTTCTACCGTTTTGTATCTTGGATATACTATACTTATAGTCGCCCACAATTAACATATCTGTACCACGAGTTGTCTTCACGATCATAACTGCAACCATAAATTAAACGGTTGTGAGTGAAATTAAAAATCATTATCCACTTCCATAAAAATATGAACATTTGTAACTAAAATAATAATTAAAGAGACTGTGTGACACGATTTTCGTTCACCTGTGACCTGTTTAAATTCATCATAACCATTTTTATATATAATAATAATGAAATTTGGTATACATTTAAGACAGCACGTCATCATTTGGGGATGGAGCAAAAAAGTGTGTGAAATTCACATGGGCGTTGCATGTGAATCTCACAGTACGCTACCGTCAAAGATGATTAGTTAGAGTTCCTTCACTATTTATTCGGTCAATATTAGCGAGCCTTAAAATTAAAGATGAATTACAAAACTTTCAGATTTAATATAGCTGTAACAGTTAAATCAATGTCATGATTTTTTTTTTTATTGCAGACTATGGCAGACGAGTAAACACCTGATGGTAAGTGTTGCTGCCGCTCACAGACCTTTGCAATACCAGGGGCACAGTTAGACCGCCGCCTACCGCGAAAAAATTGAAGGGAGTGTGAATGCGTGCAATGAAGTTCGGTGATACTAAAGGCGTCACTAAAACCCACTACACTACTACTACCCCGGATGCACCGGCCCGCGGTTGTAGACAACTGTCAACAGTATGGTCCTAGCACTATAAATATTTGTATAAGTGTTAGTCGATTTTGGCATGTTTCCTTTTCCACGCAGTTTAAATATTTATGCGATATGAAATGAAATTAAAGAGTATAATTTTCAAAATAGTATATTTGTAACAAACAGTCAGGAAAAAATCAAATCTTAGATAGTTTGCAAGTCACGTCTAGAGTGTAGTCCATGGATCTTGTAATAGCTCGGCATAATTTATGTTCTCCAAGATCGTCTACCTTACATGTAACAAGAAACAATCTTCAGGGTCACATTTAGGCGCCGTTATGATGCCTTTTCCATGACCTGTCGTAGCTGTAAATCTTCTTCTTTAATTCTTGACCAGTTTATTCTACTTCCTGCATCCCACATTACATAACAGAGAGTGTAATCCTTCGAATTCATTCTGTTGATCTAATTTAATTTCCCGAATGTGAATAGGATAATTTAAAGTATTTTGCGTTTTATCATTTATGTAGAACATTGTGGTGCTCGGTTTATACAAGTTACAATTATGGGAATGTGTGATGATTCTAGACAGAAAATATTTTTAATGTGGTGTGACATTACAAAAATCTCTAAGCGTAAGGATAAAACGTCAACAAAGTTTTTTTCACGTATCTACTATATTTGACGTAAGTATTACATGTGAATGATTTAAGTAATTTTCTTAGTCTAAAGTGAGATATCAATTTAAGCAGCACGTGAACTTATGCATAAGAATTATTTAATAACACACAATTTAAAAGAAAATAAATATGTTGAAGATATTTTTAATTTTTTTCAATACGATTGTGTTCATTATTTCAAATATGGTTATGTTCCAAAAATGTCTTGACTATTGTACCATCTATAGTTGTAATTGCCGCCTTGCATTTAGTGCGAGTCTTTCTAGAACATTGCCATCTCGTTCTACCGTTACGTATCTTTGATAGACTATACTTATAGTCCCCCACAATTAACATATCTGTACCGCGACTTGTCTTCACGATCATAACTGAAACAATCATAATCAGTCATGAGTTTGAATAAAAAAAAACATTGTTCTAGATAATAAGATTAAGTTATGTCGAAGTTCCGTATTAATTAATGATTTTATAAAAGAGTTTGCAATCATCTATTGAAAAATAATAAGTTGTATAAAAATTATAATAGCTTTCCCATCTCTTAAAAAAGAAAAAGTAATTAAATTTTTACCTGCTCAGTGCTCATATATGTTGCATTACCATAAACTTCCTTCTTAATATATATTCACTTTATTCACTATCAGTGTGGTGACGGATTAAGAATACAATTCACCACTCCCTGTCTTACTCATGGATGTCGTAAAAGATAACTAAGGGATATATTATATGATATAAATGCACATAAGATCTGTGCAAGAGAAGGAGAACTCGAAGTGAAACCCTATACCAACATGTCTGACCAGCACGGTATAATAGGTTAAATACCCTCCCATTGTGGAGGAGGCCCGTGCCCAACAGTAAGACGTATGTGGGCTGCGATGATGATGATGATATTCATTATATATATTCACTTGCAGTGAAGTTAAAAAAAAAGATGGTGACCTATTGTATTCTTATTTTATTTTACAACATTAATCACTTAATTGAATAGATGATTGTGAACAATCTAACCAAAAAGTAAATACAAAATTTTGCCCTTGGGGTGCTGGTTTAAGAAAGACTGACTGGGGTAGCACTAAAAGAATACACAATGCCCCTCTATGTAAAATTTATAACACCAACTGTGATCGCAAACCCTCTTGCAAAGCGTAACGTTTATGACATTTTACACCTTTTCGTAGGGGTCTCTGTTCAACAATAAGGATCCGTGAAAGACGAATAGGTTGCGAAATATTGTATACTGAAAATGGAATACTCTATTGTAATTTTTTTTTAACTTGACCCATTAACATATACATTATAAAAAAAAAACGCTAAAATTAACACAAAGTATAAGTCATATATTTCTTTAGTTACAATTAAATTACTTTTCGATAAAATCGTTACACGTATCTGATTTATCACTACCGATTATGAGTGGTCATTAGAGCGAAATCGGTGTGGTCGATCTGAACTCTTTTACATCACTAGCTGCTGCATTGTTAACATTGTCAATTTCTTTTTTTTTTTTTAAATGCTTTGAAATTCGTAATCTTAGTTCTATAATGAATCGAATATCCTTTCACGAGAAGAAACAAAAGTAACTATGATCCTTTTTATATTGAACGATCTTCTTATTTATTGTTAAGATAGTTGATTCACATCCCGCTTTTGAGCACATCCATCGCTCCTTCGTTCCTTTAGAATCATCACTATAAGCTAATTTGTAACGATATGGTCCCAATATTATAATAGGCTTGCCATATTTGTTTTTACTAAAAACAGGTTCTGAAAGGAAAGGAAAATACATTTAGGCATGGTCGAATAGCGGACGAGACGGGGTGTCGACGCAGCGCTAACGAGATGGCCACGCGACGATAATGGGACGACCAGTACGGCATAGACGTTACATCGATGAATTCGTCAGAAACGCGTCAACCGTCTGATCGCATTTGATTGATTGTGATTTCTCCAGCACTAGAAAAGAAGATATCAAGTAATTCAAATGTGAAAGTCTTGTTAACTGTTGTGTTGAGGCGCCATTCTACATATTCGCAAATGACAGACTTTAGGCTAACATCTTTACGTTGCTGATAGCCTAAAACTTACAAAAAAAAATCGCATCGAAAAATCAGCCTTTCCACTATTCTATCTGCATTTTTGTAAGTAAAGAAGCATCGTTGAGTGGGTTACACTGTGCTCCTGTCTAATAATATATAGAATAGAACACAATCTGTCTGAACATTTAACGTCGCCCCCACGTCCCGCTGGTGCGTTTGTCACGTCGCGCTTCTGCACACCCTGCGAGACGGCAACGTAACGAGACCCCTAGTTGAGCCCGAAATGCGATAGTTTTATAGGATATTTTCTTTCAAGGTATAACCTTACAACTACTCACGTTGCACCAATACAACGTTCTGCCCAGTTCGCAGTTTGACTATAGCTTTAGGATATAGGGGTCATTCCATTATCGCGGGTGCAACATTTAGACGCGTGTTTTAATTTCATGTATTTAAATAAAAAACATTTTTTATTGAATTGAACTTTGAAAGATTACATTTTAATATGTTCTTTTAATATTCCTTTACAAGAATTTTAAAATAATATTTTATAAGCCAGAAAGAAGCTCCAAATTGACATTGCGGGTGCAACAGATTCGGCCCAACCATTCCAGAACATAGATAAAAGAATGATAAATCTGTTAATTGTGATACATTTAATAAAATTTCTCTTTATATTTCCTAAGATGTTTAAATAACCATGAACATAAAATGAAAATTCTAAAGAAAACAAAAATAAATAATTAATTATTCACTTATAACCGAATCGCGGATACAACATCAAATTATCGCGGGTGCAACCAGTCTAATTGATGTGAACCTAAACGTCAATTTAACTTACATAATAACAAAATAAGAGATCAATCAATATTTATTACGAATTAGGACACTTTTATTGTCGCTTATATTAATTATTTCTTTTCAAATACGTCAATATTCGCCGAAAATTCTATGAACGTATTATTTCCATCAGTTTTTTTCTCTGGCGCTTCCAATTTTGCGATAATATCCTCAAATTCCACGTCTGCTATGTCATTTACGATTTCTGTGAAACGTTTGCCATCAATCGTCATCATAAATTGTATTCTGGTGTCTCCATCTTCATCCATATCGCTTTGACATACTCCCACATAACGATATTGAGTAATTCTTTTGCCAGTTTTGCATAACAATTATACGAGCACATACAAACCAGCGCAAATATCTTTTAGTAAGACAGCAGATTGGACAGAATCAATTTCAGGACATGCTTCTGGTGATAATTTTGAAGCCTGAAGAGACCTTAATGGAGTTTCGTCATTTATAAATTCGCTGTCTGAATCACTGTAAACATCAGGAACGCGCAATTTCTTTTTCAAGGGAATTAAAGAGTCAATCTGATACGATACTGAAGGCACAGATATATCAGGACACTGAATTTCTTTTTGTAAGTGCTTTGTGATTGCTAAGCGGTTCCAAGTCGTCATCAGTCCAATAACTTTCTGTATTAGTAGTGATTTTTGGCGACTTCAGCACCAATTTGCATTTGAAATGAGAGAGCGAGGTGCGCGCCACAGAAATGCTATGAGCCTCTTCGGTTTGGAAGAAATGTTTTGATTGAATCCCTGGTATATTTTCCAGCCCTTTCCATTGATCATCCAACATGGCTACCTTTTCCTTATCTTCTTTTGCTACAAATTTAAAGAAAATGTTCTTAGAAAGTCTGCGTGCTAAATCATAGAATTCTAGGGCACTATTGACGATGGCTTTCCGGGACTTAACCGCGATCCACACTGATTTTTTGACTCTTCCATCGATTTCATCAACGGCACCTTTTCCATGTGAAACAGCGAAAAAGTTCCATTCGAGGTGATTGAATCCATATTCTGCTTTGAGCGCATTCATACTTGCCATTACATATCGATTCTTAAAGTGAGCGGCGCAAATATCGCTGAAGATATACAAAAATATAATGTCATCAGAGACTGACTTGATGTACTCAAATATTTTTTGAAGAAAGAGGTGCACAGTATATTTGTTGCGACTTAGTTCATCACTTACTATGACCAATGAATGAAGTTTGTCGGTAGTCCAAATACAACATGTGAAGAGCGTAACTTGTGCATGAGACCAATGTGCTGATTGTATTTCATCTTGACTAATTAGGGCGTAATTCTCGGCAAAGCCTATTTGCACCACAGCTCTCTCACCGGTTAAGTCTTTTTTTGCGTTTTGAAATTAATTGAACTGTACACTTTTAACAAAAGAATGTAGCTTGAATTTAGCAGTGCTTTTATGTAGTTCATCTAGTGCTACATTGAAAGGTTTGCTAATTACGATCTGTTTTGGTCTCTGATTCTGAAAGTTCCAGGCCTTCTAATTAACACAGGGATTGAAATCTAGAGTAGTATCCCAAATGTTGGATTCTTTACATACATCGCAACTACTGGACATGCAGTCTTCATTGTCGACACTACACGATAGCCGTTTCAGAAGTTCTTGATGTGTTTTGGGAAAGTCTGTCGCATGTTTCGAAACAGAATGAAGTAGATTAATATAATTTGAGTGAGTTATACATACGCAAACATTATGAGGTGTATCATTAATTGGCAGAATGTGAGCTAGTCTCTCATTATAAAAAATAGTCTTACCTACAGATATTTTGGGGTCAGTTTCTTTAAAAATTTCAAAGGCTTCTCGAATGCTCATAATCATTGACCTTTTTTGCAAGTGGATTTTTGTTCCGGTATTGGATTTTATTGTTTTCACATCTTTTATGCCAGGCATTTGCCTGCTAATGTCATTCTATTATAAAAATCACAAATAAATTTTTCCCTTCCTCTGATAGCTTTCGAGGCACTGCTTTAGGGACGTCACTTTTGTCAAATGCAAAATGTAATTCCGAAGCAATTTTATTTTACAACCTCCATTGGTTTGGTCGGACTGGCTGGTAAATTACGTTTTACTTTTGCCACAGCCTTCCCTAGTGCGCGAGGACTGTTGTATCCAGTACATGTTTGTTTAATTTGTTCTTCTTTACGCCGCTTTCTAGTTGCCTGCATTCTTTCTTTGGATTTGATTCTAGCCAATAGTTTTAAATCTACATCTGTCTCCATTTTCGCTTTCATTACTTCTCTTCGTTTTAAATCACGAACCCTTTCCCGACGCAAGTGTTCGGCAAAAAGCTCAGGAGTTACTTTTAATTTTCGCCTATATTTCTGCGAAGTTGTCTCTTTATGTTTCTCTGTTGTCATTTTACTCGATATTCCTATAAAATGTACAGAATCTATACTAATACTATAAAGAAGAAAGGTTTGTATGTATGTTTGTAATGAATTGGCTCAAAAATTCTTTCACCAATGGAAAGCTATAATATCAGGGATTAAAATAGGCTATATTTTATCTCGGTATTCCCACGGGATCGGCAACTACGCGGGTAGAGCAACTGAAACGGAAGCGAAGCAAGGGCGAGTTACTAGAATAATATAAAGACACATATTAAATGTATATCATCAATATATTATTAGCCAAGGCATATAAAAACAACAAAATACCATCAAAAACAAAACTTGTAAAAAAAATCCAAGCCTCGCAACTGAGTTCTTCTACCATAAAAAGTTGTAAGATCTATGTTATACCAAGTCGGTTAACTCATTCAGTCCCTGCTTAAGGGACCTTTCTTCTTAAGTTATTAAGTAAATAGCAAACCTAACCACTTCTTATAATGACTACATCAATACTAATACCATCAATACTAATTGTACTAAACATAGTGCTCAAGTAACCTGCCCGTCATGCCGAGCAGTTATAATAACTAGAATTGACAGAAAATCCACATCAAAAACTCATCTCGTTGCCCTCTGTCTCTGCTTATGTTTGTGCTGGCCATGCGTTTGTGTACCCTACTGCCTGGACTCGTGCAGGAATGCGGATCACTACTGCCCTAACTGCAATGCCTTCCTCGGTACATACCAACGCTAATTGGTTATGATTTATAAATGGCCATGATTACGCCGTAGTTACTTATATAATTTCGTATTATTATTTCTTTATTAGTTTAAGTATTTCATATAACCATATATCCATAATATTAAATAAATATTAGACTTGAACAATATTCTAAAAACCGTACTTAAAGAATTTAAATGAACTCTGTGTTCATAAATTATTATAATTACTATTGACAAATAACTTTGAATAGACATCCAAAATACTACGACCATATATTCTAAGATCTTAAAATTCGAAGACATTTATTATTTTTGTCGTACTTGTTGTAACCTATTTGTGCTGTGTGGTAGCGGCTTCGAATACTACCAACCCTTGCTTTGCTCGTGGGTGTCGTAAAAGACGACTAAGAGCCCTAGATTGACCCGGACCAACTCCATCTGTTACCATTTGGGTCAACGATTACATTCCCAAGGAGGGTTGACGTCAGGCAGGCGGCCGGTCATAAAAGTCATTGCCGAAACTTTTTGCAATATGTCAAAACAGATGACATATTGCGTCGACCCCAAGTAATTGGGATAAGAGCAAGATGATGATGACTAAACATAGTGCGATTGCCAAGTCAATATATTTATTTAAAACATAAAAGATCTTTAATATTGATATAGTCACTATAAGAAGTTGTTAGGTTTGCTATTTACTTAATAACTTAAGAAGAAAGGTCCCTTAAGCAGGGACTGAATGAGTTAACCGACTTGGTATAACATAGATCTTACAACTTTTTATGGTAGAAGAACTCAGTTGCGAGGCTTGGCTTTTTTTTACAAGTTTTGTTTTTGATGGTATCTTATTTCTTTTTGTAGATAGACCTACTTATTTTCCTTTCCGGTATCTTCTACTTCTTGAATACTAACAACGGATTTTCTTAGAGCCCACTCTCTGAAAAATGAGACATCTCTCCTTTCCGTTTAAATCACTTCTACCTAAACTAAGCGGAGAGATGTGGAAATAAAGAAATTCGATTGGTTTTTTGAAACACATCTCCTCTAGTCTCCTCTCCGCTTTGATGGCAATTAGCCTAATGATGGCGTTCTTTCTTTCAGATAAATTTCAGGCAAATTACTTTGCTCAATACTTTGGGAGATTTTGGTACAATTTCATAAGACATGTCCCACTCTTACTTTTTCATTAAGTTGATTGACCATTTTACAAGTTATTATTGAACATAATTATATCTAGGTATCTATCCACACCTATTATGCCAATCATCATTCAGCCTATCGCCGTCCACTGTAGAACATAGACCCCCCTCTCATACTTTACCATAAAGTGCGGTATTGTGGCACCTGCATCCAACGACGCTCAAGGGTAACAGAGTTGCCATGACTAGAGCTCATTTTTCTTCGCCATATGAGGAATAATGACGTAGTCGCCACGTTTGGTAGGCGGGTTGGTTTCGCAGTGAGATATCAAACATTTCCCCGGCGAGAGCTGCTGCCCACTCTCCTTCCTGTTGAATCTTTTTTTAAAATAACATCACCTTGCACTAAGGGAATAATAATCCTTACATTGTGGGGGGCTTTACAAACATATAATTCGTCATCGCATCATCGTCGTAGCCTTCATATGTCCCACTGTTGGGCTCGGGCCTCCTCCACAATGGGAGAGAATTTGACCCAT
The DNA here is from genome assembly GCA_032191425.1 of Lymantria dispar. Taxonomy (NCBI): domain Eukaryota; kingdom Metazoa; phylum Arthropoda; class Insecta; order Lepidoptera; family Erebidae; genus Lymantria; species Lymantria dispar. The sequence goes on along the minus strand of CM063449.1, from coordinate 28,747,540 downwards.
TATACCATACTGGTCAGACATGTTGATATAGGGTTTCATTTCGAGTTTTCTAAAAATTGTTACTAAAAATTCAGGCTTCTAGTTTTATTAACAACGAAGTTATAGGGGGTCGAAAATTGCCTGAATGGCTTCGAGAAAAGTATGTTACGGCAGTGTTGCGTTTTGCCCGACTTTTATTTTTTTGCTCGACTTGGCGGGGGCACTGCCCTGCCCCCAGATATATAATTAATTACACAAAAAGATAAAATGACAAAAGGTTGCACCCGCGATTTGACATTAAGATCGCCGGTGCAACCAATTTAAATTAACATTTATTTTAATCTAACAATCATTACACCCTAAAAAGCTATTAACTTAAGTTGAATTTTGGTTTCTTCTTACTTTTACAAAGTTTCAAAATGTTAGCTCTTAATTTCTGTGAAATAGGTAAACTTTCTTATCTTTGGTATCGCGGGTGCAACAACTTAACAATGTATTCTAGCACTCAATAATACTTAATAAATAACAAGATATATTTACATTTTTTGAAACAGATAGATAAATGAATACTGTCACTCCAAGTTTAACGGGTAAAACACAACCTCAAACTGTCAGCAATAGCTATTTCGCGTCAGTGTTACTAGGTATGATTTTCAGTTTGTACCAACTCTTTGGATGGTACCATATTTTCAAACGCTACAAAGAATTTATTATGGAGTAAAATCGAAAAAAAAACATATAATATTAAATTATGACTTTCTTCATTACACTATATATAAAAAAAAACAACTGATAACGCGATTAAAAAATAAATGTCGGAAATCGTCTATAGCGGAATCGCCCATAGATTTCGAACAGGTGATCTCCATTCAAGGTTGAGAAGAAATGAAATTTTTTTGTCGCCCTTTTATATTTGAATAATTGTTCTAGATCCTGTTCGAACAAACAAACGCAAAAACAAACAAACTCTTCAATCTTAATCAAATGTAGATATTAATGGACAACTAATATAAGAAATCTATATATATATATATAAAAGAAAGTCGTGTTAGTTACTATATTTATAACTCAAGAACGGCTGTACAGATTTGGCTGAAAATTGGCGGGGCGGTAGCTTAGAACCAGGAGACGGACATATGATACTTTTTATCCCGTTCTTCTTTTTCTTTTTCTTAATGGCAATGAGCTACTTTTTAACCCGTTCGATCGCGTTCCCGTGTGACATAGCATAAAATGTCAATTAGATTTTATTTTGTTTCTGTTTGTCCATTCGGACGGGCAAAGGAATCAAAAACCATACAGCCAAGTCTGATACAATTTTTTTCATATTATTTAACATTTATTTATATAGAATAGCTTATTTATAGCCATGTCCATCAGTAACTCAAGTCGTTACCATTAATTAGCTGCTGTAAACCTAATTATTTGATTTCTCTGGGAATTACGGTAGAATATGAAAATACACGTAAACCACTCTTATATCACATTCCTAAGGTATGTACTTAACTGTATTATATTACGTAAAATATCAGCAAAATTATTCAATGTAACACTATAAAACACTAAAAAAATGAATATAATACAAGAGCTAAACATTACATTTCCATATTCGCACCGAAACTCATGTCAAAGGGAATACAAGACACTATGAAACGTAGGATAACAAAAACGCATTTGATATGTAATAACAAAATGCAAATGACAGCTAAACGTAATTTTGTTTATAGTTAAGTATGGTTTAAAATTTGATAATTATAATTTTCTCAGAAATCAATCATCAGTAATTTGTATTCTCTTTGAATCATCATTAACAATGGCAAAACCAAGAAGATCGAATCTTTCCCGACAAAGCCGTAATAGTTCCTCCATTAGAGAATATATATTCGGAAATTTAGAAAAACTATTTACGAAAAAAAAAATTATGGCGTTACGAAGTTCGCCGGGTCATCTAGTATTTATTTAAAGAAAAGTAAGTACGCTCTTTGACAATTTTATCCGATAATATGCATTGTTATTGAATGGCCGAGGCTTGGTCAATTCTCGTCATACGTGTAGATCACGAAGATGGAGATAAAAATTCGAACTTATACCTACTCCAGCAATGTTAAAATAAAATTATTTGTTGAACACTGGCGCTCAAATTACGACTGGCTCATCGGGAATACGCTCGTCCCGCTTGTGAAAGTCTGAACTCGATTTTTAATTTCGTGCTCTATTCTTAAAACGAGAATTTTCTCCCTGTCCGTAAACCGCCAGCTCGACTAGGATAGCTGCAGGACACTATGGGAAGTCTAATATTGTAAGACAACACGTTGTAAGACGACACTATATTATACATATTTTTTACCGTAAACTGCTTTGAAAAAATCGCCAATAAAATTAATTCGAATATAATTTATTTGCATATATTATGATTACACGAAAAAATACGCTGAGATACAATTCATCATATTTCATAAATAAATGAAGGCCATACATTTTGTAATCATTTACCAAAGCTAAAATAAACAAGAAAGTACATTTAAATTTAATTTGCAAGTGTTACAGAAAATTGTTAAAAAAAGTGTTATATAAGAACATGTTTTCGAGCAAAAATGTGATTGCCATATAGACTCGAGCTCATGCCTATTGAAATGCCATTCCAATAGTCCTACCAACCAGACCAGCGTGGGCTAACGTATAACAAACAATTTCTCACTCGTATTATCATTTGTCGCCCTAACGGTACACATTTGTCGCTCGTAAATAAGTTTTTATAAATAACTTAGCATGTTAAATGCTAAATCTCGGTAATTTCAATTAAACTTTACACATAACTACATACACATAAAAACGCGTGCGCACGCTCAAACACACACATACAAACGCACACACACACCCGCGTGCGCGCAGCTGCTACGCGCTAATTTTTGTTTATTTATTCTTAACTTCATACTAAAATATTCATATTTTAGACATTTTTCTTATCAAAACTATTTACTATAGGTACACTTTTTAAATAATATTTGAACCCTATCTCGTAAGACACAGGCTCGACCTAATTTATGAGATAGTTTAGTTACAACAGCACTAAGTTCATTTTAAACATTAAAAGTGTTTAACAAATTTTATATTTGTGTTATGCTTTCGAGTTAACAAATACTTATTATTATTACTTAAAAGTATTTAGGTTTTTATAATATTTTATTTAAAATTAAGCTCCATAAATGATTGTGGGCAAAAGCGCTATTCTGAGAAGCTCATCACTATAACTACGGTCACCTAGTCCTCTATCAAGTGTGGCGATAATGGCACTATTCCTTCCTTCTGAAGACTATGTCCAACAGTGGACGTCGATAAGCTGGATAGATATAAATATGTATGAATATCTGCGAAATCCCAGGTCCTCCGTAATCGAAATGAAAATGGAACCATGAAAACGTGTTGAAGTCGAAGAAAGTTGATTCAGACATAATTTATTTGGTTAAATCAAATATACATTTATTTTGTTATAATTTTACAATAAATATCGCATCGTTACATCGCAGATAAATGAGGCGCTACATATATCTGTAGTAATAGTTAGCTGAAGCATAAATAACCAAGAAAGCACCTTATCTTACTTGGATAAATTATGACTATTCAAAAATGATTTTGCGACTCATTTTTTTTTATTTAAAACTTAAACACTAATATATAATTTAATCTATGGTAAGCACGTAATTTTACATTCCCAAGTAGTTGGATAACTTTCAGTATTACCTAATATAAATGATTGTGCTCCAAAAAACACTTCACTACTGCATCACCTGTGGTTTTCATGTATGCTCGGCATTTGGTTCTTGATTTTTTGGAACATTGCCATCGTGTGTTATTTCCGACACTCCTTTCTTTAGAGAACCGGTATCCTCCAACAAGCAACATTATGGTACCTCTGCTGGTTGTATATTTTGTCACTGAAAAAACAAATCAAGTAAAGTACTTGCCCTATGAGAGTAATTACTAGCATGTATTTAGTTGAATTTATCGAAGTATTTGATTACTTACATATTACGTTTAAGAAAGTTGTATTATAAATTTTGAGTAATATATTTCAGCCAACTAACTAACCCACGCTGATTAAATGTTTAATTGATACTTGTTGTTATAGCGACAACAGAAATACATAACTTGTAAAAGTTCCAGCTCTCTATCACGGTTCTTGATATACAGCCTGGTGACAGACAGACGGACGGACAGACAGCGAAGTCTTTGTAATAGGGTCCTGTATTTGCTCTTTGAGTACGGAACCCTAAAACTATAGAACCTTAACTTCAAAGCAAGTAATAAAACATTATTCACCCATTTATTCTGTATCACCACTCGAACCATATATGTAGTTTAAAATCTTTTACTTAAAGATAAATTGAAATGTATTTATATTAGGTATGTACTTGAGAATTGCATTATTAACATTGGATACAATCCATAATCAGTATTGGGAGTAAATGAAACACTATTTAAAAAATAAATTATATAAACTACATTTTAAAAATAAACATAATTTAGGTATATTAACAATATTTTTAGTGAAATACTGAACATTTTAGTTAAATAACTTCAGTTTAATAGATTTATATACTGTTAAAGTTTTATAGCAATTAAAGAAATAATTTACAATGTGTCACTACTTATTGTTTACCGCGAATGTTGTAAAATACAACTAAGGATTGAAATTAGATTACCGCCAATACAACCCCCATGGAAACGGCATGTTAGTGCTATTGCTCTCGATGATATGATCTGCTAAATTCAATTATACATGATAACCAGGGGTCCCTCCAAAATCTAGCAAATGGATGCGCGATAGCTTATAGTGTCGTGCTGACATTAGTTAAGGTGGGGCACAGACAATCGAACTATTGAATTTCTATCATTATAGACATTAGGACAAAAAATGATGACATGAGGACACTAAGTATTGGACCAAAATGCAATAATAATTTAGTTGGGTTATAAATATTTTAACAATACTGTCAGCCTTTTTCTTTGTGCGCGGCCCTTTACTTATCTATTTTTCTTATATCCTCGGATTTCTGGATAATAACAAAGTATATGGGACATTACATAATTACCTAAGGTAGGCATTAAAAGGCCTTAAAGTGAAATTTCTTTTTCAATTATTTTCACAAACATATTTATTTTAATATGATTCATTAATTCTGAGGCAATAAATAGCAGTTTTTTTTTAGTAAAGTATCTACGAGTTATTAGCTGCAATTAGATCAATCATTGTCTCGTACCAAAAAATACTTTCTAAAAAAATGGTATGTCATAATTTGACTACATTTCGTCTATATTACATTATATTATAACACTTAAAACTAAAACTTTTATATAATAAATATTTATTTGCCTATTTCTTTATTTATATCTTTTATCCTTCACCTAAAGGACATGTTTAAATTTCAATTGAAATAGTAGATTTTACTTATACAGAGAAATGAAACTTTTTCGGCACATCATATTCTCTGATAAATATGTATTATTAACAATACAATATGTATTGTCACTATAGACAATTAGCAGAAATTTAAAGTTTCTATACGTCTTTTTATGAGAAATGTTACTTTGTCCAACTGTGTATTATCAATCTAGGACTCCTTCCATCGCAATTTACCCTAAGATAGTGGCATTGTTATTGTGAAAGTAGTCCCTCGATGGCTATTTATCATAAGGAAATAACATATCTACATGAATTATCTTACCAGATAGATACCTAAAGCATATAATTATGTTTGGTCTTAATCATAAGATTCTAACATGAGGAACATAGTTACATGTTAATTGCCGTGAAAGAGATATGCAAATTTTTCGTTTTCTTGGTTTAAACTCTGTTGGCAGTAGTGTGTGCTTGAGGATCATGACAGCCCCATACTCGAACGATAGCGTTGTCCACAGTGTGAAGGGAGGCCCTGCAGCCGGCCTTAGCCTTGACGCAAACCCATCTAATTCTGCTGCCGTACTTGTTGACGCGGTTAAAGCGATACCGGCCGATCATGATAACAGGATTGCCTCGCTGGGATTGTGCGAACACGGGACTTAAATCTGAAAAAAAATTACCTCAGTACCTAATGTCCTGTATCAATCACTTTTAAATGACAATAAGTAGAGTTACATAATCTCGCGACGTTTCCAAAAAGGGGAAGGCATATCTATAATTCAAGTAAATGTATTATTTGCCCGGGAATATTTATAAACTTCTGCAAGTGAAAATTAACTATAAAACTAATAACGCCCGAAGCAGAAACTGGAAGGAATTGAGTATTGGAAATGGTACGAGAGTTCGAAGTAATATGAAGCAGTAATATCAGTGACGATAATACAATCTTAACACAAAATTATTATTAATACTTTAATTCACGTTTAGAAGACAATTATTATACAACATAATATAATAGTTAAACAATATTTTGTGATTTTAAGCAAGTATATTGTCTAATTTTCAATATATTGCTAAATTTATTAATAACGTTACTAGACACTCGTTTCGTTTCAGTTAATAAACGTTCCACTGCTAGGCTCTTTCCCAATAAGTGGGAAATTGATCTACTATACTATGCTGGTTAGACATGTTGGTATAGGGTTTTATTTCAAGTTTTTTTTTCTTGGGCAGATGTTATATGCATATTGTAGCCCTTAGTCGACTTTTAGGACACCCAAGGGCATGATAAGGAGTGGGGAATTGTATTCTTATCCTAAAATCTAGACACATTAGTTATTACATACATGTAAAATTAGATTAATTTAATATAATTATTATCTGCATGAACATAAATGAATGTATTATTTTGCTTAAACTACTAATCAATACTTTCATACTGAAGCAACACATCCTGAAGAGACTTGCATATTAAATTTCTATAGAGATCGAATTCTAAATCTTGGAGCATATTCAATCCTCGGTTCAAATTTTTAATAAAGGTCTACTTTAATTGGTCGCCAACGAAAAATTAAATACTTAATCAATCGTTAGACCTCGTGTTTGTGGTCGTCAGATTGTAGAAATTTCATGACAGTTTTCATATTTACGGCGTCTGTTTAGACTGAACGTCGACTCCAATAGAAGTTAATATAATTATAATGATCTAGGGCTATAATAACGATGGAAAAGTGACTTAAAAGTATGTATTGTAAATAAGGCTGCCTTTTATTTCCTATGAAATATGTGGCAAAACTACAAAATCTGTATTTCTAACAATTTACTCGAAATGTTCAACATAAAACAACGATTCTTGTAATTAAATGCATCTAAAAATCATATTGAAATTTTACACAGATGTTATGATTCTTCTATTACAAATTTAAAAATTCTAAACATATAAATAAAGAAAGCCCATATTAAAAAAAAATTACATATGTATGTCAGTTCGACATTTATATCTTGGCCTGATATCCAATCTTTAATCTGTAGATTACGGGATACATAACAACAACGATTAATTGATCATTATTTCCATTAAAAAAATTATCAAAATAATTTGATTATTATTCAATAAATAACAACATCATCCTGCTCTTATCGTAATTCCTTCGACGCAATATGATCGCTCTTCTGTCATTGTACATATTGAAAAAGTTTTGGCAGTCATTTTATAAACGGCCGCTTAAATAACATCAACCCTCCCTAAGATTGTAATGGTTGGTCAGACTGCATCAGATGGAGATGGCCGAGGTCGATGTAAAGCTCCTAATCGTTTTTACGACACACACGAGCAATGTAAGGTTTAGTAGTATTAATAGCCGTTATCATACAGTCATCATCATCTTGCTCTTATCCCAATTACTTGGGGTCGACGCAATATGTCATCTGTTTTGACATATTGCAAAAAGTTTCGGCAATGACTTTTATGACCGGCCGCCTGCCTGACGTCAACCCTCCTTGGGAATGTAATCGTTGACCCAAATGGTACCAGATGGAGTTGGTCCGGGTCAATCTAGGGCTCTTAGTCGTCTTTTACGACACCCACGAGCAAAGCAAGGGTTGGTAGTATTCGAAGCCGCTACCACACAGCATGTTATCATACAGTATCATCTAAAATGTAACATTGATGTTTATTTAAATTACCTAATATTCCTTAAAATTAGCATCATACGATGCTAATTTTAAAACAGGCAATAAAATACTAAATTAAGTACATAATACTGAAATAAAATTATTATTATTATCCTGCCAGTAATACTGAAGGTTTAATTGAATTTATAAAGTTCATAAGCTTAATCTAATGATTGTGTTTGCCAAGTGTTTTAACGATAACGTTTTCGACTGTAGTAATAGCTGCATTACATCCATATTTCTTCTTGATGCAAGACCAACGAACTTTGGAACCCCAGCATGCATGTTTATTGAAGCGCCATTCTCCAATTTGTACTACTAAATTGCCGCGCTGAGATAGATCGAATTTCGGTTCTGAAATAGATACAATATCAGTTACCAAATGCTAACACGATAAAAAGCAACATTATTATACGGTGAAAACTTTTAATGGTAACTAGAAGAGATATCAGAAAATATTTTCTTAGGTTTTGTCGTAGTAACTACTACGACACGTTACGCCGCGGACGACTTAGACGGCGCAAGCACGAGTATCTGCGCCTGATACCGCCCTAGCTGAGCTCATGGGTAACTGGAACGTCCGTCCCCAGCAGAGAGGTACACCGCATGAGACGCCTAGAAGCAGGCAACTTTTACCGGTGGTTTACCGGTAACCCGCCGGGCTGGTCACTAACGTCAAAGAGTTCTTTAACATTAGTGACCAGCCCGGTATCAGTGATCGGCCCAATAGTGAAGAGGAAGAAATGTTGTGGACTACGGGGCCACTCGCCACCCTTTCGTCGCCCCGGACGGAAGGAACGGCGTGCCTCCAGACAGACCATCACCCGCCCAAAAAAAATGAAAAGGATTTGTCGTGGTACAAAGCATTAAAAAACTATGTAGGGTATATATTTAATTAAAAGCAGTATTACACACAAAAATAAAGCAAATGATATTGAAATTACGTCTCCAGACATACTAAGGTATTACAGTAAATTCTAAAGAAATTAGACTATTAATTATTTTAACATTATCTTATATTAATATTTTTGCCTCGTAGATGTAGTAAGCACGTGATTATTGCACGTGAATTTGTTAGTTCAACTGCCATGTCAGGTAATAAGTATAATTGTGATGAATAATTAAAAAATCCCTATAGAAATTACGATGTAAAAACTGCACTTCATAGTCGGTATAGTTTCGCCACATATATGCTAAATTGCGAAAAATGAGTACTTACACTTTTACCTACTCCTTCAGGTATAAAAACTTGAGGCAAAAATCATTATTCTTATAGTTAAGTGATTAAGTATTTGTATTACACATACATTAATTGATAATACTACTAACGATTACACATATCTAGCTACAAAAATTACGTTTTAATACATTCAAAACAGTAACGTGTTTTTTAAAATATGTTTAAGATGTAATTAATGTAATTAATAATGTAATGATGTTTTTTAAAATATGTTAAATATTTAAAACAAACGCTATTACTAAAACTACCGAATACATAGAATTATCTTAATTATCCTACGAATAAAAACATATTTTTTTAAGTTTGAGAATATGTCCAATATATTGCATCTCATCTGATTGTGAATATAAAAACTTTGGCATTCGAATACAATAACGCAAAAGTTGATGTTTTTAGTTCGGGATTAAAGCAGGCTTGAATATTTGTAATAAGACAGTATATTTCAGATCTTAACGTCCAAATTCCATTACCTATCTCTATAGGTGTATTCTCTATAGGTGCCCCCTCATTTTATTTCTTAATTGTCTTCAGTATATTAGTACCTATATTATCTACCGTTTAATCTTATAATAATATAATCTAAACTCTAAGAAAACTATTCAAAGTTAGTAATAGAACTCCATATTAAATTATTTTCTGTGATGATTTATTATATTTTTAAAACAAGTGAGTCGTGTAAATTATGTTCTATATAATTCAATTTAATAATTTAAATTACTCTCGAAGAAACTTTAACCTTTTTTAAATGTCAATTTAAGTTGCTACTAACAATAAGAATTTTATTAATCAATTAGTATAAATCAATTATTACTATATCTAAACAAGATTAGACACTCTAACATTTAAAAATTATTCTAGAAATAGCATTACATTTCTAAGGGCCCAGTCACAATCACAGCACGGTGTTTATCAAAGCGAGGAGCGAGAAGACATGGCGTCCTGTAAGATATGACCCACCTCCATTATCTGCTACCGTAGTGGTTACTGCAAAACGCTCTCCAGGCTACAGTTGATATCGCAAGTCATTCTTCGGCGCTCGGGTTGCTTCAACATACTCCATATAATTTCGTACATTTCATTGCTCACTATGACAGTGCAAGATGCACCGTCTGTAATTGTGACCAAACAATAAGAGAATACATTATAAATTTAATTGATATAAACTTATACGAACTTATTCATATAGAATAGACCTATTGTCATACATCAAAATACGATAAAATTAATGGTTATGCCAACCATTAAGCTTCATGAGCCGATCATCAACAGTAACAGCAACACAACGACATCCAGTACTCTTTCTAGAAGTACACTCCCACCAGGTCTTCAAACGACGAGAGAGCTTCTTAATGAAACGATAGTTGCCCCAAGAGATGATTGGATTCCCGAATCGTGTAGTGCCGAACGTTAGAGGACTCGATCCACATACTGAAACAGAAATAAAACATTATAGATCTAAATACAAATATCTTAAAAATCTACAAACTAGACTAAATTTTAAACTAATTAAAATATTAAAACATGCAAACTAGTAGTAGATTAACAACGCAGAGCCGGCAAATAATCCGGGGACCAACATTTATTCAATTAAAATCGTACCATATATATAGTGATATTAATATATAATTTGATTTTTATTCAAGTACATAATTATAGAATCTAAAAGGATAGTTGGATCTTGTTTAATATACCATTTAACTGCTAATTCGTTAATGAATAATGAAGATGGGAATACGGAACAGCTTTCTTTTTTTTCTTATATTTATTCCCTTCAATTCATTACCATATTGGGTATGTAAAAAAGAAACTGTAGCAGTATATAAATATATTCAGTAAATAGATAAAGTAAACAATTTAGAAAACTGTATTCATTTTATTCATTGTATTCAGAAAGACACAAACATAAATTCTGTATTTTTGACATAACAAACATATTTAAAGGTAACAGTTAATACAGCAAGACTAAGCAGCTTATAGGGAATGTTTTTAAGGCAACGCCCGGCACAAAGGAGAAATATTTATATCATAGCGCAATAAACAAACATACAAAAAAGCGGACACAAATTACGCCCAGACTCTGATCAATCATTTATATACCGCTCAAAGAATTGCTACCATATGCATAGCAATCGAATTCACGACATATTTGACACGAAAGGTCGGTTCATAAACTACTCTGCTATCTGGGCAGTTACTATATGCTTATTATTAATAGATGAGATATCGATTTTGATGCTAGTCACGCACGTTGTATTAAGTAGGGCTTAATTTAGGAGGGATTATGGGCTATCAATAATGATAGGTATTGAATATCATAAATTCAAATAGCGCAACTTTATAATAAGATTCCCGTGTGGTGACGAAGTAAGAATACAAATTAACAATCCCTATCTTACACGTGGATATCGTCAAAGACGACGTAGGGATATAATACGCATCTACGCAAGAGAAGGAAAACTTGAAATAAAACCCTATACCAACCTGTCAGGTAAGCATGGTATAGTAAGTTCAATTTCCTTCCTATTGTGGAGGAGACTCGAGCCCAACAATGGGACGTAAATGAGCTGAAATCGTAATAATGAAATGATGATAATAAGATATAACAAGATAGCAGTTATAAGCACATCAGTTGAGGAATTGTAGTATATGTAAAAATCGCTTTATAATGATACCTAATATATAGCATTCCTTTATTGGATATTTCTGATCATTGTCATCATATCAACTCATAGAGGGCCAGTGCTGCGCTCGAATATCATCCACAAGGGGAGAAAAGTTAACCTACTATAACACGCTGGTTAAAGTTATATAAAGTACTAGATGACCCAACAGACGTTGCTTTGTTTAAGTAAAATAAAAGGAATTCCTCTTGAAATCGACAGCAGCGTCACTTATCGGATCCAATTGTGAATCTAAACCATTCTCGAATCCCCTTGAACACACACAAAAAATTTCATCAACATCGCGCCAGCCGTTACGAGTTCAGTGACATACACGCGTACACAAGAAATTTATATACATATATGTAAAGATAGTATATATGAATTTATTTTGAATTTTCTTTCTCTTGCATAAATATTACCTAAATGCGTACAGATGGTGTAGGGATTAAGATCTATTGTGACCTACCGTGACACCGATACCGGGTTTGATTCCGCACAGAGCAATATTTTGTGCGATCCACAAATTGTTGTCCTAAGTCTGAGTGTAATTTGTGTCCGTTAATTATAAGCCTTATTTCCTTAGTGCAGGGTATGTTTCAGATTTTTTAGTCTTTTTTTTAATAATAATATAAAAATCCTTAAAGGTCTTTTACGACCTGGGACGCGGTCGCCGCCTTCTGTGAGGCCGTAATCTCACGGAAGGAGGCGGCGGATCGTGTGCGAGTAGAGCTCCTATTCGGCGACACGTTCCGCCGCCGGCGACTCGGGCGGCGCAGGAACAAGTATTTGCGCCTAATGCCGCCCTAGGCGAAGCCGCGGGTGATCGGACCGGGGAATTGTCTGTCACCCGCAGTGTGGCTAACCGCGCGACGTCGACCGACGTCCCAGGACGTCGAGAGGTGAGGTTCCCCGAAAGGGTATTCCGTCGGGCCGACCACTGACGACAAGTCACATCTGCTCCGGTGATCGGCCCAACAACGAGGTGACGTGAGTACGGGTGGGTTATGGGCCCGCGCGCCGTCCTTTCATCGCCCCGGACGGACTGGACCCGCGCGTGCGCTTACTATAGTATACTTACTATACTATAGTACGCTTACTATACTATACTAGCCCAACCAAAAAAAAAAAGGTCTTTTACGACACGTCATCTTCTTGGCCTTTATTTGGCCGTAGATTTATTCAATTGAACTGGGTGATGATATAATTCATCACCTAATTCAATTCATTACTAATATTCTTACTCTGTCAACAAAATTATTTATAATCGAAAAATTATTCCTTTTGTACTTCTAAAAATTATTTATTGTTGGAATATTATGAAATATAAATATCACAATAAAATATTTACATATTACTGTATATCATACTATTCATGACATACTGTTTACCAAAAGGACACATGCCCTGTTCGCACTAAATAAATTACAAATGATTGATTATTTCTTGCCATATAAGGTTCAGTAATCATCATGGTTATGGTGATTCTTGACCATTACAACTCTATTACAAAACGTGCTGACCCGTGCGATACATCTTGCCTTATTACATTTCCATGAAACCCGATCACCATTCTGATAATTTCTTGAGTAACGAAATCCATTATAAACAAGCATTCTTGTATCTTTACCCGTCTGCACAAAGTGTGCTGAAAATATATAAAAAATACAAACAATGTTAGATACGAGCCATCTATTACATCATCATCATCGCAACCCACATACGTCCCACTGTTGGGCACGGCCCTCCTCCACAATGCGAGGGAATTTGACCTACTATACCATACTGGTCGGGCATGTTGGTATAGAGTTTTATTTCGAGTTTCCCTTCTCTCGCACAGATGTTATGTACATTTTATATTCCTTAGTGGTCTTTTACGACATCCACGGGCAAGATAGGGAGTGAATTGAATTCTTACTCCGTCACCACACGGACATCATCATCACAGCTCATAAATGCCATACTGCTGGGCTCGAGCCTCCTCCACAATAGGAAGGAAATTGAAGTACTTGATTTATTGACCTACACGTTGTCAGATGAGTTGATACAGGGTTTAATTTCGAGTTTTCTCCTGTTGCTAGTATCCATATTATAATCGTCATCTTTACGACATCCACGGGCAAGAAAGGGGCTGATAAATTGTATTCTTACCCCGTCAACAGTAGGAGCTCTATATCAATCCATCTATCTCAATAGGAGGGAATATGGCCCTGATATGCAGAGCAAATTGTTTAGAATAAAGTTTTATTCAAAAGTGTTCCTTTTGTAGTGTTGTTGTGGTGGTACTGTTGTTGTCATCACCACAATTATATATGTCACACTCTTGAGCTCGAGCCTCCTCCACTCTAAGAGGCAAATTGACCTATACTATACTACGCTGGTCAGATGGGTTGATATTGGGTTTTTTATCAAGTTTTCCTTCTCTTGCTTGTACCCTCAATCTTCTTTTACGATACACACGGGCAATATAGGGGGTGGTAAATAGTATTCGTATTCCGTCACCACACGGAAGAGTTGTTGCAGTATAACGATCTCCTATGACACTGTCAACGAAATACGCAATTAATTCACCTAATCTGAAAGTAATTAATTAACGATAGTGTTAATTATTCTAATCGACCTATTATCCCAAATAATAGCAATTCAGCACTATACTGCTCTTATCCCTATTACTTGGGGTTGATGTAATATGTACCTACTATACTTTCTTCGTACATATTTCACAATTTTAAAAAGTTTTGGCAATAGTTTCCTCACCAGCCGTCTGCTTGACGTCAACCTTGCTTGATAATGTAATTGTTAACCACACGGCAATAGATGGAATTATTCCAGGTCTCTTACGATACCCACGATCAATTTAAAGGTTAGTAATATTTATAGAAGCTACCACATACCGAAATAATAGTAATTGACGGACACAGATTACACCCAGAGTCATAATAAACCAAATAATAGCGCAAATACAATACGTGGTCTACTTGCAGGAGTTACTAATTTATTTTGTTTAAGATAATACCCTGCACTAAGAAATAAATCTATTCATCAAAGGGCACGTCATAAACATGTAATTGACAGACACAATTCACGCCCAGACTCAGAATAATCATTGGAGGGTTACACAAAGAATTGGCCTATGCGAGTATAAAACTTAAGACATTCTGCACAAGAGGTCGGTACTTCAGTATTTAGCTAACTAAGCAGTCTGTGCAGTGCACAGATACAGGATGGACCAAAAGTCCGTTTACTTTTAAATCAGTACCTACGTTGAGCAGCGAAGGCGGGGTGGGGCGGAGGAAATACGTAACTCGAGAGCAGCCTACGGGAATTCAGTGCCATGGCGCCATTCAACGGAGCCCAACGTGCGTTCTGCGTACGCGAGTACTATCGAAACAACGATTCTCCGACTATAGCGCAACGAAAATTTTGCGCTCA
Source organism: Lymantria dispar (assembly GCA_032191425.1). NCBI lineage: Eukaryota > Metazoa > Arthropoda > Insecta > Lepidoptera > Erebidae > Lymantria > Lymantria dispar. Next base: position 28,732,155 of record CM063449.1, on the reverse strand, counting down.
CTACAACCTACGGCATAGAAATGAAGCTCCATCAATTCAACTGATTAGAAAATGGATACAGAAGTTTGAGGAGACAGGTTCAACAATGAATCAACCACGATGCGGCCGACCTAGGACTTCAAGGGATGCCGAAAACATAGAGCGTGTAAGAACATCTGTTCGCAAACAGCCTAACCTCTCCACTCGAAAGCGGTCAAGTGTCTTAAATGTGCCAAGAACATCTTTAATTCGTATTCTCCACAAAGATTTACATTTTCATCCTTATAAAATTCAAATGGTACAGGAATTAAAGCCACAAGATCGTGCTCACAGGCTCCAATTTGCTAACGATATGCTAGAGAAGTTCACCAACTTTAACAACATTTTTTTCTCAGACGAAGCACACTTCCACTTAAATGGACACGTGAACCGGCAAAATTGCAGGTACTGGAGTGACACTAATCCTAAATTAAAGCATCAAAAGCCCCTGCATTCACCCAAAGTTACTGTATGGGCAGCTTTGTCAGCAAGAGGGATTATTGGTCCATACTTTTACGAAGATCAAAGAGGACATGCTGTTACAGTGAACACAGAGCGGTATATAGCCATGTTATGGAACTTTTTCACTCCAGCGCTACAGAATTTTAATGGTTTTAATCAACGCTCATGGTTTCAACAAGATGGGGCAACATGTCACACCTCCAATGACTCGTTGATTGCAGTTCGTGAAATTTTTGGTCAAAAATTAATATTCAAAAGACATTAACTGGCCACCTCGTAGTCCAGATTTATCCCCAATGGATTTTTTCTTTGGGGATACCTTAAAAGTAAAGTTTTCAACACCAACCCAGCGTCTCTTGAGGAATTAAAGGAACGTATCAGCGAGGAAATGCAAAACATTTCACAAAACACCTATAAAGCTGTGATTGAAAATTTTTGCTCCAGGTTGCTGTTGCAACCTGGAGCAAAAATTGTCGTGATGAACAAGGGTCACATATGGATGATGTAATTTTCAAAAAATAAAATCCCTACATGTCTATATTAATAATAAATAGTTTTTACATCTTTTATCTAGTATTTTTTTTATCATTGTTTAAAAAGTAAAAAGACTTTTGGTCCACCCTGTACATTATATCTGAATTTAAAATATATATCTATACCAATAAATAAAATTGGAGTGTCTGTTTGTAATGTGAAAATAATAGGCTTTTTTCATGCTCACACGGTTATTTGCACGACACCTATGCCTAAAATAGCGATTAAAAAATTTTTGTCTGTCTGTCTGTTTGTTCCGGGTAATCTTCAAAACGGCTGGACCGATTTCAAAAATTCTTTCACCAATGGAAAGCTATAATATCAGGGCGTAAACTAGGCTATATTTTATCCTGATATTCCCACGGGAACGGGAACTACGCGGGTAAAACGACTATAACCGAAGCGAAGCGAGGGCGGGTTGCTAGTAATATTATAAAATCAACTTCAAAAATCACGTTATAAATTATAGGTACAATCATTTTACTTTGTTCTCATACAATACATTTTTAATTTCTCAGCTCATATACATCCCATTGTTCTACACTTCCCGTTGAAAGAGAACAATAAAATTGTTTGTAATGAGACCTCACTGGGCTTAAAAATTCTATAAAAAGATATAAGATTCAGTACATCATAAATCTGCCAATTAAAATAGTACATTTTAAAAATACACTCATTATTGTTACATACCTAATTATAAAAATAAAATAAAACAGTAAACTCTATGACAGACAAATATCCTTTTGAAAGTGATCAGTATTGATACCTGAAAGAAAACTGAAGTAATTTTTAAATATTGAAAGACAACTAACAAACTTTCTTGTTTTTCTTTAGCCCTCTTACTGGCTACGGCTTGCATACGATGATTCGAGTTTTCCTCCGCTTGTAGTCTGGCCATCTGGATTTGTCTATATGAGCATTTATTTTCAACTGTGTATTTTGATCATTGTGCCCTTTATATCGATTGATACAGTCTTCGGTATCAAATGACATAAAAGAGAGACAGCAGCAGCAATATTGGGTAGATAAAATTAAAAATAAAATAAAATAAAACACGGTATTGATTTAATTTATTTCAGTCACGAGACACAAATATAAATGCTAAATAGGCCAATAGACCTACATAGCGAACTACTCAAAGGGTTTAATACAATAAAACATCTTGCAGGATATTAAATCAATATTTTAACACTAGCTATCCATATCCAGTTTCGCTAGTTAACCTTTTAACTTTGGGAGTTAAGAGTCTTCCTTAGACCTAATTCAATATAGACTTAAATTCTTGCTTTATATATCAAACGGTCACAACTCACACCATGACTCGGAAAGATATTTTGTGGATCGCGCAGTGTCCTAAGTAGAATTCGGATCATAATACTTGGTGCAAGAGGCCGGTACTAGACCACCATATAACCACATTTTTATAATAGGAACTATGAAAAATAACTATCTCTGTAAACAATTATATACTCTATAAACCTTCTAAATACACGAATATACAAAGAAAATTTATTCGACTACTTGGAATGTCGCTTCAATAGTCATTATGATTATGATAATTCTTAAGCATTACAACTTTATTACAAAACGTGCTGACCCGCGCGATACATCCTAGCTTATTACATTTCCATGAAACCCGATCACCATTCTGATAATTCCTCGAGAAGCGGAATCCATTATAGAGAAGTATTCTTGTATCTTTATTCGTCTTCACAAATTGAACTGAAAATACATGAAACATTATACTCATCTGAAGCAGAATTTGTCCTTACATTTCCTTGATTTGACTGCATAGAGCTCGAGGCGACAGTAATACGGCGTAATTCTTCATATTCCAACGTGAAAACGTTCTCCACCTTTTAAATGAACCACTGACATCAAGAAGCAGTTATGGTTCTTACCATATTTCGATCTACATAGATGAAATGCAATTTTTATATAAAAGAATTGAAGATTGCCTAAATATTGTGCAGATATTTGAAATGTAACTAATATTTTTGCTATGCCTCGATAAAGAAATTAAGAATGTTAATGTTTTTTTTACTTTAACTAAAGGTATTACTTAAACCGACTTATATGATAGCCATATAAATAACCATATTAATCTCTTGTCTTCAAAATATAAAATAATTATTGGTTAATTAAAGTCATAAATGTATATTGAGGCACAATATAATTTAAAAAAAAGGAACAGTAGCAATCATACATATGATTTTAAGTATATACAAACAAAATATTAAGTTATAACATGTCTATAAGTAAAATTTATATTGTTTTTTTAAGTCTTATCATGATAATTATATATATAGAAAATATCACCAAATTACGTATCGCATTGAAATATCACTGTTATGAAGCCTTACCGACTTAGAGATCAAAGAAATAAAAGCAAATTTTAATATCTATGAAGATATTACACTAAACTTGATAAAGTTATCAACTAAATAAATATCAGGGCATCATTCGAATTTCACAGCACAATTTGAAGCTAATCTCTTAAATCTGCAACTAGATCGGCACATTTAGAAAGCTCTATATATTGATATTAAACATTTTATATGTAACTATATTAAAAATAACATTTACAGCGTGAACATCTAAGTACATCGAAAATCAATATACAATAAAAAGATAAAATCCTATAAACACAAAATGTACCACAAAACTTATGTATGAGAAAGCTTCAATTCCTCACCAAATTGCACAACAACGTCGTAAAACTCTATTAAATAACAATACTGACGTTGAATTCAAATCACTGGACGGTATAAATTTATTAAATTTATGGCTCTCAGAATTATAATTAGGGATTTTTATTGACTTCAGGATTTGGCGGCCTCATCCAAAGATCGGTTTTAGGAAACAATCGAGGTAGATTGAGAGCGTGAAGGGCCAGAATTGCAGCATTCGGCGATGTGATAGGAGAAGGCAAAATGGCAGCGGATGTCGATAATCCAGTGAGATTTGGCAATGTTTTAGGTCGGAGTTCGACGAAGGCGCCATTACCATAACGTGCGTGCGAAGGTGGGGCGTGATTATGGCCATCTCCGGACGCTACCAGCTTGCCTGAAGTCAGTCGTACCCTCGCTCGACATCCCATATGTTTTGATGAGCAGTAGAAAAATCGGCCCCCAACTTGCGAGTAAGTATAGCCGCGTAACACCAAAATATACTTTCCCTTTTCCGTAGGAATGAATTGCACATCTGCAACATCAATAATTATCTATGATACATTCTGAACAAAACAAAATCTATATACCTAATTAAGAAAGTAATAAATTAACAACTCCGTTATCCGTAAAAAGCGACGTATTATGTCAAATAGAAGCATAACCAAATTACCTACAGTGTTACTTGTGCTATATATAAATATATGATGAAGCATATTATCATTAATACCAATTTTATTATATGATATCTTATTTCAGAAAACAGAATACAATAATGAAATTTCTTTGTTCTCGCAAGGTACTCCTTTTTGTTAACAGCTCATATACCTTCCATTGTTAGACACGAGTCTCCTTCGTAATATAAGACACTGAATTTATTACAAGTCATGGTGTACTGAATATAAGAAATTACATGTTTCGGTTCTGATTACTAAACAATATTTATAAAACAATCATATTAAAAGTAAAGATTTCTTGAATAATATTAAATTTTCAGTGATCTATTATATTTAACGAAGCATCTAGAAACTTTTTTATTAGTAATTTTTATTTTAATTCCTTCCTTTTTCTTCATTCTATATTTTTTATATTAAATATATTTTTTTATTTTAAAAAAGTTATAAAACATAATATTTAGCCATATTAAACTAGAGCCATATAAATATAAAGCCTTGTTCTCCTAATGATTTCAGATGTTTACGCGAGAATTACACATTGCAAATAAAGCTATTTTTACGGATTTTATAGCGTTTTCATTTGATTTTTGATTGCCCGATCTTTCGAAGACTTTACAGTGTTCATGGTCACGGACGGACCGTTTTTCTCCTTCTCGCGTTCTCTAATATAAATCACGATTGTTGAACACCCCAAATCTTCTTAATCTACTACACTACGCTAGTTAGATTAGATATCCTGTTAAAATTGTTTCTTATCGCTTCTGAAAAGATACTAAAAATTTATAAAACACTAGAAGGCAATGAAAAAAATTTACTCGTCTTTCCCTTGGCCCATGTATATCTGCCTTAAAGGCAAGAATGACACGTGAATTAATTACATAGTCACCACATGGACTGCTAAAACTGAATACTATGCCTGTTATTAAACATACAAATCAAAAGACAATGAATTGGACTTTATTGAATTTACATAAGAAGCTATACATTTATAAATTTGCATACAAAGATAACATTAAAGTGAGATCTTAACAATTATATGTATAATCACTAGCCACATTATATGGAACATTTTTAACGTACATTAGACAGATCTAGCATGTACTAGTAATTTTAGAAGAGAAATTATTTGACGTCACTAGCAGACGAATTAAAATGAAACAAAACGAATAGCGCTTGCTAGATCTGCAAGATAATTTACATTTAGACCTGAATTTGCACAACCGTTTACAATATTATATCCTATTATGTATATTATATTCATCCAATAACATTAAAACCAACAGAGAAAATGCCAGATCTTTCATAGTGTAAATAAATACATTTTTAAAGCGTAATCGATGTATATTAAATGTAAGGATACGATTTATATTGATAATAGCAAACGGACGCATTATAATTCCAAATCTTATAAACTAACTTAGGAACATATGTATGTGTATCTAAGCAAACAGTAAATTATGAAATATATATTCATTAACAAAATGTGTTTATCTTATATTTAGAAATACCCAAAAAGAAAGTGAAGGAACATAAGTTTATAAGACACATTCGAATAGATATAATTTGCATTTTACATAAGGAATATTATTATTATTTAACAAAAATGCTTACACATTAATAAAATCGTATTTTTATTTTAAACTTACAATACACATGTAAGGGCGTGGAGATCAATATTTCGGTGGAACACCGTGAGTAAAAGCTGTAATTTTATAATTTCTTAAAACTAATTAAAAATGATATTTTTAATCAATATATTTTTAAGACCGTAAAACTAAATCTAATACAGCATTAAAGAAAGAGAGATCAATTTAGAATTAATTGAAATTATAATATTTAAACAATTACAGTTTCTTAAATGTTGCACTATTTTCATAAAGTTTTACTGTATAAACATAATAATATCTTAATTATATTATTGTGTAATAGTTTAGAGACTACCACTATACTAATTTATTACACACGGTAATACTCTAGTATTAACGTGTGTAATAAATATTATTATATTTATACGCTTGTGTTATAAAAATAGCTAAAGAGTGAAACAAATAACCAGATTAAATAGGAATTTCGCAAATTGCACTCAAATGTGATAGAAAAGAATTCAAACTAATAATTTTTAATTCACCTTGATTTAAATGTTATTTAACTTGGTGGATGAGTGTGTTTATTCTGCTTATCTACCATAGTATGGCCTATAGTAACAACAATTGCGTGACAATCCCATGCTCGGCTCTCAGAACATAGCCACTTAACTCGCGACGAACAAACCGAATGTCGCGTGTATCTATATCCTCTGATCTTCATAATTTTTGCGCCGATCTCCGATGTGTAGAAAATAGGTCGATCTGAAAAAAAAAACATGACTTAGTAACTGGAATTTATTATGTAATATACAAGGTGTCTTTAAATTTTAATTCATAATGTCACTTAAACATTTTAGGAAACTTTAATTCGTAGTATTCAAAATAATTGCTTATTATCTTGAAAATGGGCTTTTGTTGTTTAGAGCTTGTGACGGTCCAGATGTAAGTACCTACTGGTAATGAAACTGGCAACGATCATGCGCCAGCAAAAAGTTACAAGGTTTGGTGTTCGCCGGCTCATTACTTACCGAAGAGGAAAATATAGGAACAGGCATTTAAAATTGAATATATGTGAAATAATAATTATACATTAAACTCCTTACTATTCTATTCGTACCTCAGACAACTGGATGGACTACTGTCAGACCATAGACAAACCAAATAAATGGAATACATAAAGGAACTTTCAAATATCGTTTCAAGTGCCCGTAGATGCATGAATCATTTGACATAAAAGATTAAATAATGATTTCTGATGTTTACGCGAGTATTACATATTTTAAAATAAAACTACAGATTTTATCGCGTTTGTATTTGAATTTTGACTTTTTGATTGAATAAAGTTAAATGATGCATTACTTAATACTCATAAAAAACATACTCCCCATACGCCATACTTACTCCATACTTACCTTACTTGCTCACGGGAGTCGTATAAACCGGCTGAGAGGTCAACAGGAGAATGGATAGCCTAGGATACCTATTATAACTAACTGCGAATGACAAATTATCTGCTAAGATGACGAGTATGATGTTATCACAAATTCGGAAAACTTATATTCAATACTGAACGTCGGTAGGTGCATGATGTGAAGAAAAAGGAAACTGGGTTTTAAATTAATGCAAGTTTAATTAATTTGATAAATAATTTAATCAGGTTGGGTTCGGAGGATGATTGTGGTTATCATTTAGTTTCAAAATCTCTTCTTGCCCAACAGTGAAAATAACTGCAGTACATCCCTTGTCTTGATTGGCACACCACCATCTCGTTTTTCCGTTCGTAATTCTGTGCTTACGAAATTTATAACCATGGAATAAAATAATTTCAGCTCCACGACATCCGGTTGTAAATATTATATCTGGAAGGACACAAGTTAATCACAATTTTCACATGCAATTGTTAAGGTATGTTTTTTTCGTTTTC